>OX438589.1:12622994-13930742 GCA_949316365.1 Hoplodrina blanda
AGCTACTACAATTCTCCCATAAGTCACTATAAAAAAATAGACTAATGAAATAAAATAAGTTTTAGGTGTATGTAGGTATTATGCAGTTTTAGTAGTGGGTAAGGTTTAGAATTACGTCGCCTTGATAGGGGGGTGGGGGCGGTGGGGGGAGGTTATGGGGACTAGTGGAGTCGCCCCCCACGATTTTTCCCCGCCGGAAATGCTCGACGGAGCCCCACTAGGGCTCCGCTAGTGACTTGATACAAGTCACTTAATAGGGTCGTATGGCGGACGGGGAAGGCGGGAAGAGGGGTAGAGTTCCTCCAGACTTTCCCCCCGCCAGAGAGGCTCGACGGAGCCCCGCTCCGCGGGGCTCCTACCTCTGGGTGGTTTATAAAAAAGTAACCACGAAGGGGATGGTAGGGTCTGTTCGCTCGCTTCGCTCGCTCACTGGACCCTGCCATCCCCTTCTAACCTAACCTGTCCTAGTCGGGGTGCCCCAAATCCCGAGCTCGCTTCGCTCGCTCTTACGCACAATAATTCATTATCAATGGCAGCAAAATGGCGGCTTTCCGATTCTTTTACGCATTTTGACAGACGCAACTTTCAAAAACGTAAGAATTTAGTGAAATTTACGTTTCGTTTCAAGCAATAGTTAGTGATTTTATCGATTTTTTTGAAAATTGTTTTATAATTTAACGCCGCTCCGGCAGCTAAAATTGCTTGGGGGTGCTTAAGATAACTCCACTTGACCCCCCCACAGTGTCAGAATCCTCAAATTCAGGCGACGTAATTGTAAACCCAACCCAAATTTTACTAGGCATTGACTTCAAAATCACATAAAGAAAGACTTAATACGAATTGATAAACTCCACCTCTTTAATAATGAATAAAGTAGACCAACTAAATAATATAAACGTAACCATAAACTAACTAATATACCCACAAAAAAATGACGTTAAGTTGGGAGAATGAAAAAAAGAAACTGGCAACACTGATAAAATATGGCGTAATTTTATGTTTATAAAAATAAAAACCAAAAATAAATATAATATAGTTTTTTGGTTACTTACCGATGATAGGTGATGTGCTTGGTATTTTTTAGCCTTCCTTTATAATTCCGGCACACTGATATAGCACATGACGCCATTTTATACCTGTTTTTTTTATTTCATAAACGCGCGTAATTCGTAGTGACGCCAAAGCGGCACGATCAGCACTAATCGGCGGGAAAGTACTATTAGGTGAACAGTTCACCAACTTTTTTTTGGCAGTTTGCGAGCATTTGACACTCCATCTAGACATTATATAATCTAAGGTTCGTACATTGTACATCGTGCACTGCCTGCAACCCTGACCTGCCGTTAATCATGGCCACAGAACATAACTAGACTGTTGCATTTATCCCATAAACAGTACGAAACCAGACTATGTTACATAAGTGCTAAAATATAAGTATACATACATAATATGTATACATATAGGTAGGTACCTTCATTGAATGCGCTGAGCGAAACGTGATGGAAATTGAGTAATTTATGTCTAATGGTTGAAGAAAAAATGGCCTTCAATATGAAATGATTTAGTATCAACTCGGTAGTTGCAGACTTGTACCTTATAGAGAAGAATATAAGAACTACTGTTTTTATGTCACAAACTTACCACCAATAAATAAAAAACTTCTGCAAAAACGTCAAAATAACAACGTTACTAATTCAATAACTTGTTTTAAAAATTGTTAATTTGCAGCACGAACGATCACCGCACACATAATCCGTCAGTTTCATAAACAACAGTTCAAAGTTTTTGGCGCCAATTTGTTTGACGTTTATAATGCGCGCAAAAATTGGAACTAACCATGCAGGTTATGATACACAGTACAGTAACCAAATAGGTTTTACATATCAATGGCTGGTAAACATTTGTATTTGAGTCACGTTTACATAGACCGCAGACATACATAAGGCATTTGTATTTGCGCATAATTATGTTAAATACGACTGACGTGAGAAAAGATGGTTTTATACCAGTGGATTTTAATGATGTTGACACAATCTTTATGTGGAATAAAGTACTCGGTACATTTACAATTTTTGACCTCATTGATACTCATGGTAAGAGACTTCAAATGGTAAGTAGTCAATTAATGGTTTTTTGATGAATTTGTTTACTTTCAATGGGGAAGGGAATGATGAAGTGGCAGATGTTACAAATCTTACTACTATTTTTAATGGGAAAGTATGGATGGATCTGGATGATTTGTGGCTCAGAGATAGATTATAATCTGGAATAATAGCTTAAAGGCTTATTCCGGAAAAATGTACAGTTTCCGTGGGATAAAACCTTCGTAGGGTATGAAATCTCGGACGGAAGCTAGTAGTAAAATAATTTGTAGTGTGGTCTGCACAGGGGTCATTGGTTAAGGGTCTAGCAGTGTTACCACATCCATGTTCTGTCAGGAACTTAGAAAGTAAGGTAACAATTAAATCTTCAATAACGAGCCAACCTACAATCTCTCAATAATTAAATAAATTACGTTAAACTAATTCAATGTGCCAAATGTGCTACATTACTATTCAGCAATTTTAATTGGCAAAAGTTACTTTGAAAAACGGGAAAAATCTAAGTAACAATAAAAATACTTTTTAATTACCTACTCGAGTTCACTAAACTCGAGAGTCCGAATTTTTGTAATATTTGATACAATAATGGCCGTTCCTCAATAAATAAATATCTATAATTTGTTTCGAAATAAAAGTAAGGTGCTATTAAATTCTAATGTAACTTATTTTACAGATAAGACTGATTTTACTTTAGGACTATGCTGAATCACATTCACCTTTGGTCGTTGAGCACTAATGCACGTCTAGGATTGGCGCTCACCGCAACCTTCCTTCACCTAAATTCACCGAGAAAGATTTCTTTCTACTGAATAGACCAGCTGGATTTCTAACGATGCTACTGCATGTACCTACAAAACCAGTGGCGATTAGGGTTGCCATCCGTCCGAGATTTCCCGGATTTTTTCTAGTTGAGGGCGTACGAGGATCGCCCGGAAGGGGTTTTCAAAAAGAGTCCGGAAGAAGTGAATGTCCTCTATGTACTCAATTATACCCGAATGTCCGAGATTTTCGTGTTGTTTTTTGAAGTGGTGGAGTCCTACTTTTGATAGAAGATTGCATGTTACGTAGATATTAGGACTTTTGTTGTTGACTGTACCTACTATTGTGCGACGTAGCACATTTTAGCATGGCTTCCGACAATTGTTTCAACGAAGAAACAAATTATTCGACAATCACTGTTACAAGGATTCTTTTGTGTGCGGCTTTAATTAATTGCCATTTCACAATATTACTGTACGTAGAGTTGTGTCAATTTGTACCTATTT
Source organism: Hoplodrina blanda (assembly GCA_949316365.1). Taxonomy (NCBI): domain Eukaryota; kingdom Metazoa; phylum Arthropoda; class Insecta; order Lepidoptera; family Noctuidae; genus Hoplodrina; species Hoplodrina blanda. The sequence goes on from OX438589.1 coordinate 12,626,362, forward strand.
TGATGTCGCAGTTGGAACTAGCTAGACAGATTTATTTGTAGCCGTGTCTTCATAAACGACTCATTAATGAATTATTTTAATTACATGCCCGATGAGTACGAATGCGCATCCTATTCGAACTTTTTAGTTTAAATTGCGCCAAGTTATCATATAAAATAATTCATTTAAAATGCTTTGTCCTGAATGACTGACTGACGGATCAACGCACAGCCTAAGCCGCTGATCGTAGAGACCTGGAACTTGGAGGGTGTATTCTTTGTATGACGTAGTCATCCGATAAGAAAGGATATTCCAAAATTTACCCCTAAGGGGATGAAACAGGGGTCCAAAGTTTGTATAGGAAAAGAAGATTAGATCGCCTATATAACCGACATTTACGTGGACGAAGTGACAGAAGCTAGTCTATATGAGAATAAATTGCCGTGCGTAAGGTAGTCTTGTAAAAATTCGGACATGTACTTATTTGTAATTATTGACAAAAATCCACCGGAAAAGTTGTACCCTTGCAAATCCGGTGCTCACTTATTTATTTAGGTACTCGGGATGTCTAAAAACAAAATCTAGAAAACCACCAGACTCGTCTAGTGTTACTAAAAACATGAAGCTACTGCTCGTTTTGATCAGTATAAGTTCGGATTGTCTAACCACAAAAATATCAACAAAAAACGTTGCGAAAACAAAAAACAAGTTATTGCGGTTATTGCGCCATTTCTTGATAGGTACCTACTTACCTAAATATTTGGTGACAGAACCACACCCGAAAGCAAAGTAGGTACATAAATCTTACTGGAGTAACTACATACACTAGGCTAGGTCGATCGATAACACTTGGCACATATCATAAGCCACTAAGTACCTTAGCGTCAGCTCACACCGAGACGCGACGCGACGCGACGCTGCGTGCACACTTTAAAAGAGTGACTCAAAATATAACTTTATTTTCTACACGAAAAGATACACATTTCATTTTGAGAATTTAGAATACGTTACACCACGCAGCACTACGTCGCGAATTCGCGATGCGTCGCTCTACGCCGCGAGGCGTCACGAGGCGCAAGAGCGGCGACGTTGCGATGCGTCTCGCGGCGGCGAGCGGCGCAGCGCGAAGTCACTGGCCTCTTCCAGTATCTTCACGTTGCGTCGCGTCGCGTCTCGGTGTGAACTGACCCTTAGGCTTCTTTCTCTTTCTTCTAAGCGTCAGCGCGAATGCTCGAGCAGATTAAGTCCCTAAGCTGAAGAGCTTTTTGTTTGTTCTCTCTGGAACTACCAATCGGATTGGAAAATATCTTCTTGCATGTGATAGAATGATTCATAAGGAATTACAAACATATAATTATAACATCACACTACGATCTACGGAAGCAGAGCAGTAATCAAGGAAATAACTTAACGCGGGTGCAGAGGAAGTCGCGGGCAGGAGCTAGTTAATAATAAACTCAAACACAATCACAAATAGAGTTGAAAATTGTGTACAAGACATAAGTTCGCGCGGTATTACTTTCTATGTAGACACTAATAAACCAACAATTCCAAGACAACTTCTCTAAAGAAACACTTTATTTTAGCCCTGATACAGCGATTAATTTTCAATTAACTGTAAAATTTCATTTTAAGTTGCTTTCAAATCAATAAATATATAGTCAATTGATTGCAAGAAAGTGACGTCACAATTTACTACTGCTATACAAAATATATAGGGGACTCGCATTTTGACAGCTCATAAAAAGTATGTCAATTGATTGGTACCTAGTGTCTAAAATCTATTTTTAACTCTATTTTCGTTGTTTTTTAAGTTCATTATCGATGCGATGACCGTAATGCGGTTAATTTCTGTCTAGACAAAAGGCGCTACGTCAAGGACGATTAGACACCCTCTAATTAATAGGTTTAAAAGCCTTGGATATTTATGATGACGTAAACTAATTACAGTGATACATAACATGTTAATTAAGTCCCCATCTAGGGTTGCCAGATCCAAAATCCGGAAAGCCGGACCGTTAGCCAGTTAACCCGGTCTTTTAGGTAAAATCGAATAAAAAAAAAAACCGGATTATATGTGTGAATTTTGAAATGATAACCATTATTGTATTAATTTTTTTCGATACTTTATCGATATCATCTCATCTATAATATCTATCTATCATCTCAAATTCTAATGAATTAAATGTAAAACGAACACCGAATAATTTGGCGGGACAAGCATACAAAAAGCCTAGCTATGTCCTGCTTTATCCGGACGCTTGGTAACCCTAATCATGTAACTGCCTAGGGGATTTCCCTATGTGATTTATTATTGAAAAAGGGGGCAATATAAATATACTCTTGTCAAAGCAAGCGAATCCATTGAAAAGTACGTATTATTATGTATTCAGTGTCTATATCAAGTTAAGAAAGTAGATATTTTTTACTTTGAGATTGTAAAAATGATAACAAGATTACAAAAAAAAAATGTAAATACTTAACCTTTAAGTATGGACGTGGAGTCTCACAGGCTACTCGATGTTTTCGGTTTCTTAGTTTCACCTACTTCCCCCCAATTCCTGGGATTGAGCAGCTCAGTAGCTTTTGTTTTAGTTGTAAAACTACCAACGAGGGAGATGGTTGCGTCTTCCGATGAATGTCACGTAAGTAATGACCATCAAAATATTGACCGGAGCCTGTCAGGCTACACGTCCATTGTTGCCCTACGATATATTTTGTAGGGGCGATTATGTCTGTTTCGGATTTTGTAATACAAAATGTCAAAAAACAACAAAGCCTGGTCAGTAAGGTCTATTCAGGGCCCTGCAAGAAAAACTGCGTGCAGAAGATCCTTCTTTCGAACAGAAGTGAGTGAGTTAGTGTTAGCTTCGGGTCAGTCTGTCAATGACGAGAACATTGAGGATTTTTTTTATATTGGAGTCCAAACTGATACAAAATCTTGAAAGTGACAATGATGAAGGTCAGGACCAAGATCAGGACCAGGTGTGTGTTCCCAATGTGCTAGATCTTTGTGCACTGACTGCCAAAAAATTGCCGTTACTAGACTGTTGTCAAAATTTTTTATATTTGTTACCTGAAGTAGGTGTTTTGTGTTTTTGGTTTCTTATACATTATATTTTGAGAAAAAAAGACTCATTTTGTTATAGGAATAAGTTTGGCTGTTTTTAATACCTACCTAAAAATGTAACCTGAGTAGATTTAAACTAAAAAGTCCCATAATTTTTGATTCCTAACATTTCTATAATTTATTAAATAATTGTTGATTATATAAGCACATTATTTTATTGCTAAATCACATAACTTTAATATTCAGTCAGATTTAAAGTGATCTAATATCAAATTCCTCACAAAAATGTGTGTGCATATAGGAGCCTGTGAGACTCCACGTCCACAGTAGTGTTAAGAAAAAATGACGTCCATACTTAAAGGTTAAATATTGACAAAACAACGAGCAGAAAAAAATTAAGCCAAACTTCTTACGCAAGTATAATATTTCATCACCTATTATGATGCAAAAGTACTGTCTGATATCCGCGAGCAAGTAAGCAAATGGAAAACAAATATTTATTTAATTCATTTAAGATAAAAAATGATGCAAAATATGTAAGATAATCGATTTTTTACCATTTTTGAAATTCGCCAGAAAGAAGGAAAAATTGTGTGTGAAAGTAGTCGGAAAGGTACCTATTCAATGAACTACAAATTAAAATTTCAAAATGGCAGTCAAACAAGAGCTTATCGTGCCCTTTCACTCACACAGAATACCGAATGAGTAGGAGGACACTTTTTTTTAAATAAAATGTGCAACATGTTATGCGCCAAATTTTTTAGTCTCATGCCTGGATATGGGGTACGGGCATTATGAGCAATGGCCGTATATTAAAATTCCAAAAACGTTACGTACTTTTTTGATTTTTGTTTAGCAATAAATCATTATTTTTCAATCATGAATGAGTGAATGAATGATTAAATTCTTCCATAAAAAAAAAATATGAATGGTCATCAAAAAGATCCGTTTCAACATCACATGAAGACTAGTGAAGCTTATATGTTATGTCCAAAAAACCTTTCTCTGGTTTTTTTTAAAGGTAGGCATTTTCCTCATGACCAGAATTTCTGCTCGCTGTGGTCGTACGGTTGTTTGGCAACACTCTAGAGTGCCAATGCCGGTCATTGATCCCATACCTGTTTGTTGTCGTTATGCAAATAAAGATTAACGAACGAGTCACATGACTGGGTCATATATTTTCCTTCTTTATTTGAAATAAATAATATATGGCGGTTTTTTTTTGTTTTTTAATATAATAATTAATTGTGAAAATAAAATATCAAAACTCATCAAATTGATTACTTTAATAAATTGATACTTGTCCCTAGGGCCTAGATATAAAGAAAATGAGTGACTGAGTCATTCAGCGGACAGCCTAAACTAGTTAGGTAGGTACTTTACATACCTATTTGGGATGAGGACAATAGAACTTGCCGCAAGGCTTCCTTTTATAATTTGATTGAGCACTAAAGAAATCAACTCTAATTAGGCTACATTTTTTGCTTCGCAAACTTCGGAGATACAGGTGATAATTATACTCACCTGGATTGTTTTACCCATTTTTTTAATCGTTACCTACCTAGTCTAAAAGTACCCATGTGGTGTTAGGTACGTTAATAAAAGTAAAAAAATTACACTATGAATTTATAACGTACAAATTAAACCCTTTTCACTATATTTATATCTTATAAATACCCCCCGTTTGACCTAGTAACCCAACTTCAAACCCTCATTTCGCTGTTGCAATTAAAATAGCAATATTTTAACGTTTTTTTTACTTATAAAATGCTATAACTTTATCAAAATTAAAAAAAAAAAGCTTTAGAAGTTGCTGAAATAAGCAGCCGTACAAACTCGCACCTCAAAAATGTTCCTTGTCCCAATTTGGTAGGCAACCGTAAAAACCAAAAACACTTTTAAAACCGGTAATTGCATAAAAATACCGGTTACTCCGGACTTTGACCCGTCCACGCATTAATACGAGGACGTGGTTATTATCAAATATAGATAAAGACGTAAATTGACAGTAATCTTCATTATATTGACATTAATCCTATAATAGTTACAGTTATCAGTATGCACAAACATTATGGAAGGAGTCCAAGGGACAACGATGACCCTTGATTAGCAGATCAAGAATAAACTTTGTGGCTATATTCATAGGGTAGATAACTATGTACATAATTTACCTTGTAAACCTAATTTGGACAGGTAAAAACATCAAGGATAATGTAAACTGTTGATGTGTCTATTTTTACCAGTGTCTCCTTAAAATCAAAGTCCAATTTTACTGATAGGATAGGAAGTTAATTGATACCTAGTTACAAAGTCAAAGTCAAAGTCAAACATAAACATTTGACTACGTTACGTTAATTACGTATTGGTCAAAGGTTGAACTCGTATTTGTTTCCTTTTAATATTATCTCTCGGTTCGTGTCAGTGTGTATTAAAACAACCTTCAAAGTTTAATTGAATTCTGTGCAATAAAGATCCCTATTTACTTACAATAAGTTTTCTAATTCCATATCCATTAAAATATTTGTACTTTGGAATCCTACAGTTATGAATTAGAAGAGCAATCATAATTACTATGTCTCGACTCTCGTGAATAAGATAACTTTGAATGATAAACGTTACTAATGAGCGAAGGTCGTCAATATGTACTGTAAACAACAACTGGTTTCATTTCCACACGGTTTCGGAACAATTCCGGAAAATTACAGAACAGAGTAAATAAAAAATAACACAAAAATTCAACAAAATTACCTTAAAATTTTCACACCCGAATAAAAACAAAGATGGTAAAAAAAAACCAACACGTCCACACAGTCCGGCTGCCGGCACGCAACTAAAGATTTGTAGGGTTGTGTGAAACTATATCACACACTAGTCACTATACAGGTCACAGCGACCTCTAATGAGGCTTATCAGTTAGGTTCAATGGCAATAAAACTGGTGATATCTGTTACGTGATTAGGATACTGGAAACGTGATCGCGATGCAGCATTAATGAAAATATCTAGTCTGGAGCGTCTGGACTATAGATATGGGACCGTCTAAGTAGTTATGGGCTGTGAAAATGTAAGTGTGATTGACTTCAATCTGATGGGATTTCTTAACAAGGTAACTTAATCAAGTAGGTGTCTGAGTACCTACGTAGTGATCGCTTGAGTGCATGTCCAGTGAGTGCTGTTGAGAATGTTTTAAGAGTCACTGGTATGTTTTTATTATACTATACTAGCTTCTGCCCGCGACTTCGTCCGCGTCAAAGTTGATCCCTATCACCTAGCGGTATGATAATTATATACTCGTACTTTAAGACCTATTCTCATCTCCTAACTAACAAATATACTGTAATTACATAAAAAAATCATAAAAAATCGGTCGAACCGTTTCGGAGGAGTGCGACCACAAACACCGTGACACGAGATTTTTTATAAATACTCGCTAATAATATTATTTTTAACCGACTTCAAAAAACGAAGGAGGTTCTCAATTCGGCCGGTATTTTTTTTTTTTTTTTTATGTATGTACACCGATTACTCCGAGGTTTCTAGTCTGATTAGTGTGATTCTTTTTTTTTTCGATGCAGTATACTTGCCATTTGGTCTCATAAAAATTTCATCCAATTTGGTTTAGTGCTTTTTATTTTGTGAGCATTTTTCTAAATTAAATATATCGTGTGAGGTATTGTTTGAAAGGGCTTTTATTAAGGATTTCAAACATTAACACACAAGCACTAAAAAGTGAAAAATAAAAAGCTTTTTTACAAAAAAAGACAACCGCCTTCAAAAACTACAAAATAAAAAATTACTTTAGTTTGGAAGTCGGTGGCAATACCTACATAACAAAAAACAAAACCAAAGCCGCCGACTTCCAAACTAAAGTTATTTTTTATTTTGTAGTTTTTGAAGGCGGTTGTCTTTTTTTGTAAAAAAGCTTTTTTTGGTATGAAAAATAGATGTTAGCGATTTAGTCGATTCTCAGACCTACCCGATATGCACACAAAATTTCATAAAAATCGGTCCAGCCGTTTCGAAGAAGTTCGGTAACAAACACTGCGACACGAGAATTTTATTACCTATATTAGATAGATGTTAACGCTAGAGTATACAAGGATAAACATTCATATTTTAGTCGTAAGTTTTATCACCCATTGTAATTTTCACATAGAACAACAATACAATATGTTTTTTTAAATAAAAACCACAATAAAAAAATAACAATACCTACCTACGACAAAATTTACCGGAACATTGTTTTACGAGAATTTCATTCAGAAATGATAGGGGAGTAGAGGGACTATTAATTAAAAAGAGCACTATTACGCGAGAAGACAGTGCCAAGAGAATGCTGTACAGAAATAGCATAACGTGGAACACGGAGGGGACACATGGGACTGCACGAGTATATTTTAGTGCGTTGGCACTGGAGCTTTCTTTGAATGCACAACAAATAAATAAGTAGTAACAAACTTTATAGGTAGGTATCTTTGTTTAGTATTTTCTGGTAATAGGTACCAAGGTCGTCACGCGATTCCACGTCTAAAAACATCAGACAAAAAAAATAAAAAATGTCTAGTATAGTAAAATAAAAGTGCCTAAGCTATTTTTATTGCCGAATTTGGACACAACTCTCAAAAGCCCAAGGATATCACTAATCTAATTAATTATTTATTTTAAAATGATAAGTATGGAGATTTTTGCCCATTCTTCTCCATACGAAACTATTACCTTTTGGAAGGGGCAAATAGATTCAATCCTTTTTTCTTGTCAAAAATGTTTTTTACACGACTGCCCCAAAAAAAGGAGTGTTATGTGTTCAGGGTTAATGTATGTATGTATGTATGTATGTATGTGAGTTTCTTTATTCCACCATAACTTTTAAACGCCTTAACCGATATAGATGTATGGGGTATCGTTACAATCCTTGCATCGTTCCGAGTAACATAGGCTAGTTAAAAATAAAAAGAAACCGGTGTGGTCACTTTAAAACGTAAATTAATACCAGCCTCAATTTATTTTTTTAATGAATCTGGTCGTGTGTATGTTTATCGTCTAGAATTTGACAAGTAGATTTAAAAAATATAAAACACTGTCAATAAAAAACGTCGTAAAAAGAAACTGACGAGTAAACAAAGTACAAATATGTGCAATATTTGCAGTCGTGTTTTTAATTTTTTAATTATAGTAGCTTGTTATTAGTCTAATTTAAATAAATTATTTGACTTTGAATTTAATAAAGCGCCTGATCAACAGGCGAGTTATTTTACCCGTGTAAAAAACTCTGTGTACTTATATCCAAATGTCAAAATGTTAATTGTGAGTGGTTGACCAAAAAGGGACCTGGAGGAATTGGAAACTGTTTTTTTTTTTGAATTTTTTAATCTGTGGTCTTTTGCTTTGTTTTGGTCTAACCAGAATATTTTTAGGTGCCGTAGTGTTTTTTTTTATGATTTTTTTGTGAGCCGAGGCCGAGCCGAAACTTGTTTCTACACGAAATTTCAAACGCGATTTACTCGAAATCAATTATTTTCCCTTGAGGTCCCTTTTTGGTCAACCACTCACAATTGTATAGAATTTAAATTAAACCTTATTAGGTACAACAATGAAAGAATTAAATTACGTTGTGATAAACAAGGCTTTAAAAATGTGGGGGTAGACGAACTTATCCGGCAATACGGGGCATTTTTGTATATCAACGATGATAAGATCTATCAAGGTAGCCCGCGAAATTTAAATTTCAAAAGATTTTTGCAAATTACCGCGTTACTTAGCATTGTATGTTGATCGAAACGGCATTTCATTACACGGCATTATTGTGATTATTTATTTATTAAATTATCATAACTTAAAATGTAAATATAGCTTTTTAAAATTATATTTGGTGGAAATAAAATTCATTCATCAAAACACGATGATTCCAGCCTTTTCTACAATTTTCAAGAACCAGTTTTACCGCGATCTTTGTGGTTCAGCTCGATGCTGGATTCACAACACTGGACCGCGGAGCGGAGCTGCTACAGAGCTCCGAATTAAACCGCAGTGCATAATCTTTGCCGCGAGCTTATTATAATATAATTATAGTTGATACACACTTTGTACCTACATACAGTAGTAAACATAAAATACTGGCATTCAACTTACCGGTCAAGCAGAAAAACAAACGTATTAACGATATGTATTTCGTGTTTTAATTTTGAATTTTTAATGATTACACAAGTTAAATTCCTTGTGGTGACAGGCTTGAACCGAACTGAAATCTGAATGATTGAAAATTTGAAAGGTTAAGAATAGTGATGTGCTTTCTCGAATCATTTTGTTACAAACTATTTGTGAGTGGTTGACCAAAAAGGGACCTCAAGGGAAAATAATTGATTTCGAGTAAATCGCGTTTGAAATTTCGTGTAGAAACAAGTTTCGGTTGGCCTCGGCTCACAAAAAAAAACATAAAAAAAATTTGCACTCCGGGAGTGCCGGCAGAAGTGAAAACTTGATTATTAACGTTGAGCATGTTTGATATTTTGGAATGGTTAGGGAATAATTTTGCACCAATTGCTTTATCAGTATAAAAGTACTATCATTTATGTGGTAGAATACAATATTCATTTATTGCGCTATCGTACACAAACATGACAATTTATATTACATTAAAAATTTAACTTTAAAACTATTACAATTATCATTCGCGCAAGCGCCCTGCGCTGTCTAAACGAAACAGTAGGCCCAGGCATAATTTTCGCCGCGCCGTAGAGAGGGGATAGCTGTTTACGCTTTTTCGATCAGGTCACGTGTCCTGACGCGCGTGGTCACGTGTCCCCTGACGCGAGTTTAAGATTTTATACCCATTACAGAAAAAGTGCTCAACGCCGCTAAAGAAGTTTTCACTTCAAAAATCACTACGGCACCTAAAAATATTCTGGTTAGACCAAAACAAAGCTAAAAGACCACAGATTAAAAAATTCAAAAAAAAAAAATACGGTTTCCAATCCCTCCAGGTCCCTTTTTGGTCAACCACTCACATTTGTAATTTTTTTTCGCATTAGATTGTTTGTGGGTTTTCACAGACAATCTTCAACTAAAGTTCGCTATTATTATTTCCTCTATTGAAATAGTGGGATTATATTTAATGGCTTTTATTTAGGTAGTGAGTGCATTTAAAAACGTCGCTTAATACTAGTGGAAAAGGCATAAAAATGTTTGCTGTTATCAAAATTAATAAGACTGTTAAAAATGTTTTCTTACTTATTGTTGATGTAATTGATTACAATATAGTGTCAAACAAAATAATCGACTAAGTGCGAAACTAAAACTATTCACTATTGCTGTCAATATTTTGACTGTTTCTTTTCTTGACATTTGATAATTGACAATTTGACATTACGGGAAAATAATAATATTGCCCAAGAAGTCCGAAACGGGAAGCAAAATAGAATACTTAAAACAATAAAATTCCAAAATTGTTTTATAAAATTCCTTTTTCATTTTAGTTTCAAGTGGGGTAAATAATTATTATCTACTTTGGTAAGAGGGGCGACCCTTCCCAACATAAATATTTAACGAATAAAAATATTGTAGTAATTGCATTTCAATAATAATGAATTCGAATTTTAAAAACTTTGATGTTTGTTGTCGTACTTGCTTGCAAGATGTTTCAGAAGAAATGTTTGAAATATTTCAAGAAGGCGCTGATTTAGTTAATATCGCTGAATTAATATCTTCATTTACTTCAATACAGGTAAGATTTTTGATGGGTTAATGGAATAACCCTTTTGCTTACTAACTGCTGCTGTGGGTATACTATTATTTTAAAATGTTGATCTTCAAAATGTTTTATTTCATTTTCAGGTGGACATGCATGACAAATTACCAAAGAAGATATGCCATATTTGCTACAACCAATTATTAAATTTTCACAAATTTAAGACCACTGCACTAAATGCTGATGCTGCGTTAAAAGAGCATTTTGACCAAATTGGTGACGATATAAAAGATGTCTCCATAACACGTAACACACTTATTGAAATTAAAATAGAAGAAGATTATAATCATTATCAACTTGAAAATAATAGCTTAGATGATAGTGTTGATTCTGTAATGGCGGTTAAAGAAGAAATCAATCCATATAACATACCGTATTCAGATATATCAGATGCAAGTCAGCGTGAAGATCCGCAAAAAAAACGTCAGAAAACAGAATTCAGTTGCAACAGTTGTGATAAAACATTCAAATCAAAAATAAAACTAAACAGTCACAAACGGAAACATAAAAAACAAGAATACATTTGTAATATCTGTTCAAAGGTTTTCAAATACAACTACAAATATGTGGAACATTTGGTTACACACAGGTCAGAATCTGAAAGTAAATCGTACATGACTGAAATAAACCATAATACAGATGAAAGAATACAATGCGATGTTTGTTCAGCGAATTTCAAGTCCGTTAACTCTTTATCTGCACACAAGAGAAAACACACATCGAAAGACAGAGTTTTGTCATGTTCTATCTGCAACAAGGTTTTCAAAAAACTATCCCATTTAAAAAGACATGAGCTAAGTCATGAAAAGAATCGTCCGTTTAAATGTTCCATATGTCCGAAGTCTTTCCCTACAGAAACTACGTTAACGGAGCATGAGAACAAGCATAACGGAATAAAACCTCATTGCTGTCCTATATGTCCGAAGTCCTTCGCTCATCTTTCAACGTTAACAAATCATATAAAGATACATACGAGAGAAAAACCGTACTTATGTCCTACGTGTGGAAAGAGGTTTGATTCAAACACTAACTTGAACCAGCATATGAAGAGGCATTTAGGATTGAAGTTATTTGCCTGTAACTTGTGTCCTAGGAAATTTGTAAGTAAAGGTGAGATTGCAAAACTGTTTCTTACTAGTCTCTACCTATGGCTTTGTCTCCATAGACTTTAGAATGAAGCGAGTCTCAATAATCGTTTAGGAACGCAAACAGACAGAATAAAAATTATTCTATCAAGATCAATAGATCAATATCAACATGAATGCCAAATTTTAGCTAGGTCCGTTTAGGAGCTTTTGTGTGCTAATTTTCTGACAGACTGTCACATGTATAGTAGTAGTAAGACACAGTTTTGGCTTTAGATCATCCACATTAAAAGATTTAATTTTATCTTTCTATACTGCTACATAAGTAACTACCATAAAAAAAAACTAATATCTTGGAACAACCTTATTGGCATTCAAAAATATCTATTAAACACTGTGAAACGACTGGCTTGTAATAAATTTTATTTTATTTTTTTCAGGTGAACTAAAATCTCATGGCATTACACATTCTGGCGTAAAACAATTTTCGTGTGAACAATGTAGCGCAACATTCACAAAGTGCAGTTCTCTGGCCAAACACAAGCTGAGGCACCTGGGTATCAAGCCTTATCAATGTGATGCTTGTCCTATGAAGTAAGTTGTACTTTCTTTTTCCAATAGGCATCTCCCAGCTCAACCTAAGGGCTGATGGCTGCTTAACTGGACTCTCCGCAAAAATAAAGGCTAAGTCAGGGCGCTAAGCTAAGGGTACCCCCCTGTGGGGTACAGACCTCGACTTAGAGAGTTTCTGGGAAGGACACCAAGGAGATAGGCTGGATCGGATCTTGAAAGTAAGTTATAATCTAAGCCCTATTGACACACTGCAAGCAAGACAAAGGCCTGGCCTGTGCTTATGCTGCCATCTGTCGGTACAGATTATAGTTAGTTAGCAACTGATTTAGCGGTAAGTCGCTAGATGGCGCTTTTATTAAAATTAACACAAAACATAACCAATTTTTTTTTGTTATTTCAGATTTACATGCAAAGACCATCTAAAGAGGCACAATAGAATCCACACAGGTGAAAGGCCTTACCGATGTGACTTATGTGATCGTACGTTCACGCAGAGCAATGATTTGGTCAAGCACTCGCGCTCACACTTAGGAAATAATCCGTATAAGTAAGTATATCAACCTACTAACTAAACCCACTTTTAGTTACCGTTTTTGTTTACTTACCTGTTCGCAAGATCGTAGCGTGATGTTAATTAACAAACACTTTTCCTCATGAATTTGTCTATCATATTATACGAAAAGAATTGATGGCACGGTTGGCGCAGTGGCTAAGCGTTTGGCTGCTGGGCTGGACGTCGCGGGTTCGATTGTCGCACGGAACAAATATTTGTATGACCTATAGATAGGTTCCGGGTGTGGCTGTTTGTTTATGTGAATTTATATCTTTGAAAACGCAGCCAAGAGTTTTTGTAGTGGGGAAAGTTTGCGCACGCACAATTTCATACATTTTTATATGCGCGAACTTCCCCCACTACGAAAATCTCTTGCCAACTTACGTGCCGGTAACTGTACAAGAAAAAAAAAATCTAGTGTCAACGTGTATAGAAAGAAAAAAAAACCTAATTTTTTACACGGATTGAAACCTACAACCTCCTGCATGAGAGGCGGGCTTAACCGCTGGGCCAACACGACGATTTTAACGCTACATCGATTAATGATTCTAAAATAAAAATATTAATTTCACAGATGCACTCAATGCAGCCAAGGTTTCAGACTGAAGACGGAACTTCTCCAGCATATATCAGAACACTTCATTTCCTCACAACTAGAAGCCTTAAAGATGAACAACTCGGATAAACCACAAGCTTCGGTTGAGAACAATGATTCTACTATAAAGGTACCACAAAAAAATGAAGTGGTTAAAGACAATTTAAAAAAGAAATAATGTTCTCCCGCGCAAAAATTGGTCAGGGCGGCAAATTGGGTACTTGACACCGTCAACCAATCAATTGACGTACTTTTTAAAAGCTGTCAAAACGCGATTCCTTTGTATAGTTGTAGTAAACTGTGAAGTCGTTATTTACCAAGTCAATTGATTAACTATTAATTGATTTCAAATCAACTAAAAATCATTTTTTACAGTTTATTAAGAATGGGTTTTCAGAGTTAAAATGAATAGTTTTTGGAACGCAGTTTCTTATCGCGCGTTGCGAAAGTGGGCTAGACGGAAAAAATTAAGACCAAAAGTTGTAACGACACTTTTTGCTATAGTTGTAAGCCGTGCGGCGTGCGCGTGTTTCTCTGTCTCTCTCCCATATAACTTCGTTCCATCCGGGTGTCCCTTGACACCTCTCCAAGTTTCTTTTTACATTTTGGATCTTGAAATTATTGGATAATGGTGTCAACTACCGTAGGTACTGCAATGGAGACTAACCAAGTACGCTGTAGTGCGTCAGATATTATAATGCACGAGTGTGTGCGTAAACAGGTGCAATCCCTCTTCCCTCACTCTCATAGACTGTTGGGACGGCATTCCGACCAGCCAGGGAGAGAGGCAGGACCAACGGCTATAGGCCTATAAAGTGCTTATTCTATACTTTAAAAAAGGTTACACTTATTATTAACCTTATTTATTACACTTATTATTTTGACTGCCTCGTTGGTCTAGTGGTTAGTGACCCTGACTGCAAAGCCGGAGGTAGTGGGTTCGATTCCCACCCAGGACAAACTTTGTGTGATGAGCATAATTGTTGGTTCTGTGTCTGGGTGTAATTTATCTATAATATGTATGTATTTATAAATTATATAAGTATGTATATCAGTTGTCTGGTTACCATAACACAAGCTCTGCTTAGCTTGGGATCAGATGGCCGTGTGTGAGTTGTCCCAAGATATTTATTTATTTATTTATTATTTTACTTATAAAATATTATTATGTTGTTAATTATCGATGGTATGTATCGTGGTTATAGCAATAAAAGTGTTATAGCAATAAAAGTGTAATTTTATCACTCGTTTAATAAATTACTCTAATTACATTTTTTGTTTGTAAGTAAATAAATATAGTTTTTGTTTAGTAGTGGTTTTATTTTACCTTCGTTTCCAATTTCCTATATTTCCATCTCTAATCTAGACCTTTGTACTGACATTATCAAAGAAAATTTTTGTTTACCTACTATTATTATAAGGGGGTGCTTCAATATCGCCGCAACCTTCTGGCTTTAATATAATCTTCTGGTTACAGGAAATAATGATTTGAGCGGAAACTCACGCGTTTATCACATGGGGGTAGGCAGAAACTACAGAACGCCACCTGCTACGATCCTTACATATTCCTTTCGCCTCGTCCACGTTCATACATCTCGTCATACACGTCGCCGGTTACGAGTACTGCGCACCTGAACTTTCTAAAAAAAACAAAAAATAGCGAGGCCATTTTTTGTTATAAAAAAAAATAATCGCAATGATGGGAGGATCCACTGTTTTTTATACCCTTTATAAATATCTAGCTTACTTAGCACAAGATAATTTTTATTCCTTCTTTGTTTTCCTGTGGGGTCAATTGAGTCTTAATTCTGAAGTATAACGTACCTAGACGAAGTCGCGGGCAGAAGCTGGTACAACAATACAAGTAACCACGACAAAACGAAAGGCTCGCTACAATTGTGGTGAAATCAAGAAGAAATTGCACACCGCGTTACCGGAGTAGGTAGGTACTTAACATCTGCATGGTTGACTTGCGACCTGCCGGTTACCTACACGTAATAGGATTGCAGTTTGCGAAAACGACACGATACGTAAGTAGGTATTATCGATTTAGTCAAGTACTTATTTACCATAATATCACGCCTGCAATTCCCGAAAGGTTAGGCAGAGTGTACCTATTTATATATATAACAACAAATGGTCGAAAAATGGTTTGCAAATGAAAGGACAACTCACATACATACGAACAGTGCAAGCTAAATAAAAGCTTGTAATTTTTTTTCATTATAGCTCGGCACACAAAGAAGCTAGAAAATTAAAATTGCCTATGAACATTAAACATGCAAGTAATAATTTGCACAGGTACGTTCCACATTGCCCCACCCACATGTTACGAACCACGCGGAAAACGTAAAGAAACTCTACACTACGTAGTTTTCCACTTATGTGTGCATTAGGCAATAATCATAGTAATGCAACCGTCAACAACTGCGCAAACGCATGCTTTCTTACCGGTGCGGAGGAGAAAAATCTGTTTCCGCGGGTATTGAACTATTTTGTTGATTTAACTTTTATATTTCAATACCCGCGACTTTGTTGCCATGAATATCGATTATCAGGGGTTATGTTTTGCCCTGAATTCTAATTCTTTTTCTAATATAAAGTTACTCCTTCTATCACCAGCTATATGCCAGTGAAAGTACCGTCAAAATCGGTCCAGCCGTTTTGAAATTAAGGTACGGGGTAAGTTTGAACCCCAAGAGAGGATGTGCTACTTTTTAACCGACTTCAAAAAAAGGAGGAGGTTCTCAATTCGGCCGGTATTTTTTTTTTTTAATGTATGTACACCAATGAATGTACACCGATTACTCCGAGGTTTCTAGTCCGATTTTTGTGTTTTTTTTTGTTCGATGCAATATACTTGCCATTTTGTCCCATAAAAATTTTATCCAATTTGGTTTAGTGCTTTTTATTTTGTGAGCATTTTTATGATTATTGCTATGTGGATGATGTAATTATCTTTACTACGGATTACAATAAATACTTTTTAGTGCTTGAAAACCTTGAACAACACACAAGCACTAAAAAGTGAAAAATAAAAAGCTTTTTTACAAAGCCTTTTTTATTCCGCGACTTCGTCTGCGTCCGTGATAACCGACATTTGCGCGGGAGATGTCGCAGGCAAAAGCTAGATTGATACGCCCCACGAAATTATGAGACTTGACAAGCGTCAGTAATGGGGAGCTTGCACAGGTATGGATGTACGAAATAGTTATCCATAATTTGCGTATCTATTCAGGGATATTTCGATGACATTTTAGATTAAAATTAGCTTTTACCCGCGACTTCGTCCGCGTAAATGTCGGACCCCCGTTCATCCCCTTAGAGAGTAAATTTAAAAAAATCCTTTCTTAGCGGATGCCTACGTCATAACATCTACCTGCGTGCCAAATTTCAGCCCGATCCGTCCAGTGGTTTGGGCTGTGCGTTGATAGATCATTATGTCAGTCAGTCAGTCAGTCACCTTTGAGTTATATAAATATTTAGATTCTTAACAATATTACTTATAATATTTATTAGGAAATAATAAAGTTTGTGTGTTATGTCAAGTCTCATCTTTGGCACGTTTTGTACCTAACTAATATTATGTCTGAAGTTGCCAATCCGCCTTGAGTAAGTTTAGTGATCACTCCTCGTGCCTTCTCTGTGAAAGAGGCCTTTGCCCTGCAGTGGAATAGGCTGAAATTATTATTATTTATCGATCTATTAAGAGTAGTGAAACATGCCCTTAATAAAATAGGTAGGTATCTACATAATTATGTAAGGTCAAGTGATTCTAGATACTTGTATGGCATAGCCTACATACTAGAGTGATTAGAAACCCTTATTATGTAATTTACAAGTTTAATAGTTATGTACCTAATAACAAAATAAGTGTGTCATGCAAGTACCTTTTCAACTAGAGTTATAGCAATTAAGCCATTTATAATACACCTCTAAATTATGTATAACGCAATTAAATACAACATAGTTCGTTATTACGTAAAACTTGCAACGAAATTAACCTAGTAAGTAACAAGGTCCATTTTACAAAACACTGCGATTGCATTTTTGTGCAATTTATTATGTTTTAATAACTTTCAGGGTTGTTCTCATAGCAAAAGTTGTTCATAATGATGAACATAAACATAACATAACATCACGCCTGTAATCCCCGAAGGGTTAGGCAGAGGTGTACCCATTAGTATACCCACATTTCGCCAGTTATGTTTAAGTCCCATGTAATAGGGGGCGAGCCTGTTGCCATCAACCGGGCACAAATTCAGACTCTGAACCTGCTACTAAGAAATTCCTGATAGAAAAACCCATTAACACTTTGTCTGAGACCTGGGAATCGAACTCAAGACCTCAGGCTCAGCAGTCGTGCTTTGCGACCACTAGACCAACGAGGCAATCATAATTATGAGTAGATTATACAATTACCCGTTTTCAGTATCTTAGTTAATCTAATTATAACTTGTACATTTTAGATTTGTTTGTTTGTTTCGAAATTTATGAGTAGTTATGTGGAAACAAAACTTTGATAATTCCTAATTATAAAACAATTTCAAGAAAATTGGCGCTACTTTATAATTATCACAAGGAATACTTGTAGGTATAATTTACTAGATCTCAAAATAAATCTGTACGCTGGCTCGAAGGCTTCATAATGTACTGGTGTGTACGTGATCTAAAGGTTGATAGATATATGATGCTAAGACGCAAGTGTGGAGACAGCTCTATTTATGTCCGTCGTGTGGTCAAGGAAGTCATCGGTATTATTAAGAAGTTCACTTTGGTTTCACTGTTGCCGCAGGACAGGCCGCACAAGGTGAAGTGGCCTTTCAGAGGGGCCAATGGCGATCTAATACCTACAGTCGGGGGCGCGGATTATGCGCTCAATAGGGGATCGGACAGTAATCAGATTAAAATGTAAAATGTACTTAGATAAAATAAATATACTGTTTTACGATTATTTATCGAATAATAATTTAATATAATTCATTTAAATGAAAAAATTAAATGTTGTTATTTACAATATTTTTAATCTGTACTGAAACAGTGCATGACGTCATTTGTGTGCAATCATTGACTGCACGGGTACTAACTAACTTAATTCACTCAGTTATTTCCATAATTTTGTTGAAATTCTAAAAGTTGCTAAAAGATTACTGATAAATTAGGATACGGTGATCAATTTAAAAACTGTCACGTGGTGTTTCTCTAGTTTTTCATAATGGAAATTTTGTTATGACCACAAATGACGTCATGTAGCGTTTTGGCGGGATTTTTAAACAAACATTCAAACATGATTTTGAGTACATAAAAGGCTATAAATAAATAAAATTTTATTTTTCATGAGAATAAGTAACCATAAAGATTAATTTAAAACACTTTTTGAAAATTTGTCCGATCCCCTATTGGATACCGGGCTCCCGGATTATGGCAGCAGCAGGGACCGTGGGGTTTTATATAAGAGTTCGACATAACCCTCCGTTCTCCCCACACGGAGGGTATCCATGAGGATTCCCACATTTAAGTTTTACTCTAACAGTATGTAAAAAAGGTATTTTAGTAGCAGCTCTTAAGATTAGTTTTTCTTCGATTTAGACTGACCCCTTGCGACCCTCTAAGCCGAGCTCCGTCATTGCAGTGCAGTTTTATGCCCTAACCGTAATTTTTTAAGGCACCACGGAAAAGGTCCGATTAAGCAGCTGACAACCATCTTTTTTTTCTGAGGTGAAGTAACCTAATGCGATGTCCACCACCCTAGGAGAGGCGGAAGGGTCTGTCAGACTCTTATGGCTCATTTTCACTAGTCGATATAGGGCCCGCATGCGGGGTGCGACAGATTTCTGGAACGCATGCCACAGGGCCCGCATTCGGTGTACCGTTTTCATTAGTCGATAGGGCCCGCATGCGGGATGCGACAGATTTCTGGAACGCATGCCACAGGGCCCGCGTGTCGATATCACGGTCGGTAAAAAGCATGCGCGGCGGATCCCCGCATGCGGTGTAACGACTTGTAACTTTCATTGGTTGTTATGTCGCATGCGGGCCCTATCGACTAATGAAAATGCGCCATTACTGACTAAAAACCATTCCGGTGTTCCCTTGCCACACTTACCCCGATCTCCGACTGGAGTTAACAAACTCATAGGTAGACTTGAGAAATGCGCCGCCGTATAAGAAAAAAAACTGCAACTTATTTGTTATTGATTACAATGTTGAGTGATTGAGTTGAAGTCAATGTGTCGATGACATAATAAACCTCATCGTATTCTAAAGGCATACCCTAAACATGTCACATTTAGTGGACATTATGGATTCTTTGCTGTCCGAATTCGAAACACGATAACGGAATGCTGTACCTGGCATATTTGACTTCCCCGTTAATCTCGTAGTCAGAAGCGCGATTGCTGAGCGTGGGGTGCTGGGTTCGATTCCCAGGGCCGACAAAAAAAAGTGTTATTAGGTTTCCAAATTAGGACTTTCATAATAGCAGCCCAGAAGAAGTTTGGAAGCCCAGTTTGGAAGATGGTGGTGTGCCGTTGCTCGCCGTTCGCCGTTTCGGTCATGGTGGCCAATACCAATGGAGATTAGCCTAATACGCAGAAAATATTATAGAGCATAAGTGTGTGTGTGTCACTCTCATAGTCCGATGAAAGGGCAATCCGATACGACTGGGAGAGATTAAGCGTAGGACCAATGGCTTTACGCGCTTTCTGAGGCACAGGGGTGTCACTATCAACTTCTATTCAGCCCGGAGTGGCTGCTATTGAGAAATTCCTAACGGAAAAACCCAATAACACGTGACTTAGAGCTAGCTCATCATTGTTGTTGTTTGCTTTTTTTTTTGGTAGGAATTCAATGTTTGCTTGTAACGGAACTGACATGTCTACGAAATAGTATTTGTCGGTATCCCGGTGTTAATAAAAAATGATTATCTGAATATTTTGCAAACATTATTTATTTTAAGATTAGCTTTTGCCTGCGACTTCGGCCATGTAAATGTCGGACCCCCATTTCATTTCCTTAGAGGGTGAATTTTGGAAAATCCTTTCTCAGCGCATGCCTAAGTATGCCATAATCTATCTGCGTGCCAAACATCGCAATCTGTTTAGTGGTTCGAGCTATTTTAAGATTAGCTTTTGCCTGCGACTTCGGCCACGTATATGTCGGACCCCCATTTCATTTCGTTAGAGGGTGAATTTTGGAAAATCCTTTCTTAGCACATGCCTAAGTAGGTATGCCATAATCTATCTGCGTGCCAAACATCGCAATCTGTTTAGTGGTTCGAGCTGTGTATTGATGGATCAGTCCGTCAGTAAGTTACCTTTAAATATATAGATTAGTTTTGTATGGTTTAGGGTCGATTTTCGATCGACAAATAACTTTTGACTGAAGAAAAATTCTTTAGACAGTATTTTTGCACATAGGCTGTCCAATTATACAAGGGCTTCTCTAAGGGGTTCGTTTGGTACCAAAAGGCTGCTGCGCCGGAGTAGTGAAGGTGTCTTTCTTACGTGTCCTTAAATTAAAAGAGCCCTTAAGGTCATAAAGGTGGTGCAGGGTGGGTATCGGGAGTGTGCCTGCTCTGCTATGACCTTTATTCTTGCTGAACACTGCAACCAACATACTCTGTGTCTATAGTAGAAGCATAGGTATGTATATCCCCCAAGCGTTTACATAATCTAGCTTCTAGTTTAGCTATCTAATCTGGCGCACGTTAATAATTAAGTGGAGTTAGGTGTTTGAGCATATCTAATAAGATTAGGTAGTTCTAATTAGGAACTCCTCATATTATTCACTAGACCTTTCCAGACTTTTGGCAGATCCAACTAATCTATAGGTGTAGGTACTTAAATAATAAAGCTAGAGAGTAAGTTTGAACGCGCTAATAGGAATTATAGTCCGATTTGTTAAAATCTTTTTGCGTTTTTTGTTTTTGCGTGTTTATCTAGGAAGGTTTATTGGCTATGGGTATGACATTACACTACGATCCACAGGAGCGGAGCTGTAATTAAAGACGTTAGACTAAGGGCAATTTTTCTCACACTTTCGTTTCGACTCTCCAAATATAAATAAAACTTGAGAGGTGTCAAGGGACACCCGGATGGAACGAAGTTATATGAGAGAGAGAGAGAGAGAGAGAAAGAGAGAGACAGACAGAGAAACACGCGCACGCCGCACGGCTTACAACTAGGTATAGCAAAAAGTGTCGTTACAACTTTTAGTCTTAAAAGTGTCGTTACAACTTTTGGTCTTAATTTTTTCCGTCTAGCCCCCTTTCGCAACGCGCGATAAGGAACTTCGTTCCAAAAAATTATGTTTGTACCTAAGTTCGTCTTCTATTGTTCTGATTGTGATGAAAGTGTGGAGGTATTCTGCGTACGACGCAAAAGTTCCAGACCCAAAAAACAGCTACAGCAGATGCATGAGATTTTTGTTTTTATTAAGTTTCTTGTGTAATAAAAACGGATGATTTTGAGGTTTTGACATAAGACGTGATTAATTACTGTATCTTTAAATGGTTTTATAGGTTGTATGCACTGCCCTAAATTATTTTGCTCTTAAAATGGTATGGTTAATTAAGGATACTTGACAGGCCTTTAAATTAATCATTCGAATGTGACATGTATAATAATAATTAGATGTAAGAGCAACTAACTAAAAAAAAGTAACTAAAAAGAAAGCAACTAACTCGGAGTTGATAGATAACCATATCTAGAGTTAATAGTAAAGTTGAGCTTAGTTTTGTCAAAACATGCCAAGTTGCCAACGCTTTAGTTAGATGATCTCGCTGATGTTAGAGATTGACTGCTTATAATAATACCAGCCTTTTACTGTCCCACTGTAGGGCAAAGGCCTCTTCTCATACAGAGAAGGCATGAGCATGATCACCACGCTTGCTCAAGGCGGATTGGTGATTTCAGACTTATATTAATTACAAGTCCAGGTTTCCTCACGATGTTTTCCTTCACCGATGTCAGTGATGTCCAAGATAATCTTAAGAAAGTACATATGAATTGAAAAAGTCACATTGGTACTTGCCCGGATTCGAACCCACAACCTCATGCATGAGAGGTGGGCGCGTTAACCACTGGGCCATCACGACACTTACTCCAAATTTATCATCATCATCATATGAACCGAACTGCTCCACTGCTAGATATAGGCCTCCCTTAACCTTGTAAGTCCCAAATTAAATTTAGGTTGAAATTAAGTAAATTATAGATGCAAGTGATTGCAGCCCATAACTTCGATTTAGAATAAAATGTTAAAATAGAATGCTTTTGACTTGATTATTTTATGTGATATTTCTTCCGGGGTTGCGGGACGTCTTAACAGTATACCGTGGCCCCGGAACGTAAAGGGCGACAGAAGGAACAGGGTGGTTTTTTAGTCAGTAAAAGTCTGACAGTCCCTTCCGCCCCACCCAGGACGGAAGGACTCATTTGATGATTTTAACCACCTCAAAAAAAAAAAAGTGTGTTATTTCTTATACCTAATATCTTCTTATTACTACTTCATGAAAAAAATATTTTATAAAAATTTTCTTTGTTTTGGGTCACTGGGCTAAAAAATAAGTTGAAATATCATGTCATAATTTTGGGTCTGGGCTGTTATTTAATGATTTAAAAATTACTTAATTCAAGCTCACTTTAAGTACCTTTTTTTTTTTTTCGTGGGGAAATCCTCATGGATGCCCTCCGTTTGGGGATAACGGAGGGGTATGTCGGACTCTTACCGACTAAAACCCCACGGTTCCTCCTGCTACCATAAGTCGGGAGCCCGGTATTCGCATTACGCATAATCCGCGCATTAAGCTTCCAGTCGGGGGACTGGAAGCTCACTTTACCTAAATTCATTAAGGGTGATTTTTATAGAATAACACTGCAGGTGTCGTTCTACGCTATGTTTAATGACAATGAACCTAATACTGTCGGCATAGCAGTCAAAATATTGTGCCCAGCGCATACGGCGTAGTGATTGTTGTACTTGTAGTAGGGGCAACCCTGTATTTTGCGAATAGCGTGGCAGGGCACTGTTAGTTGTGGTAACGCGCGTTCGACGCACGCGCATCGAATAGTTATCGATTATTTTGGAAGTTCCAACGATTTAGTTTACGTTGCAACGTTTTTTTGGAATTTGGATTTTTGTTTGTCTATTTTTTGAAGGTGAGTTCTTTTTTTAGATTTTGTTCTTTTTTATTTTAACGATCTATCTCAGAGCTTTCCTTTAATCTGATTTAAAGATTTCCTTGCGGGTACTTTTTATGTTAGATGAGATACAAATAAAAAAGTTTTAAAATGCACAAGTAGGTACCATACATTATATCGGTCAAAAATTACATAAAAATTAAATTACTTAATCATAAAATTTAATCTGACATCTCTTCTCTACATAGTATAAAATAAAGTCGCTTCCCGCCGTCTGTATGCTAACGGACTTTAATGCGGTATTCATCAATAGATGCAGTGATTTAAGATTAAGGTTTATGTATCTGTATCTGCATTGCACTCGTGCGAAGCCGGGGCGGGTTGTTAGTCAAAAATAAAAGTAAAGGTCACTTTCAATAGATACGACTGTCGCAATACATTGCTAATTGATTTGGTATGTTTCGACAGTAAAATTAAGCGAAAGTTTAGACTTTAAATTAAAGCAAGACCTAAAGCGGTTTCGGTGCTAACCTTGGATTTGGTTAGGACATTTCTCAGTTTATTATTATTATTATTTTTGTTAGTACTCAATGAGAGTAAGTGAGTGAGTGAGTGTAGTGAGTGTTGTGAGTGGCAACGCAGGGAGGGGTCGCCCTAGGAAGACCTACACTGACCTTATTGGTGAGGTTCTTCAGAAAGGTCAGGTGCGGAGTACTCGTAACCGGCGTGCTTGTATGACGAGATGTATGAACGTAGATGAGGCGAAAGGAGTATGTAAGGATCGTAGCAGGTGGCGTTCTGTAGTTTCTGCCTACCCCCATGGGAAAAAGGCGTGAGTTTATGTATGTATGTAGTACTCAATCATTTGGAATTTTGGATACAACTTGTTGATTTTTATCACATTTAAGTAAGAACTTCCAATTTGTGCAATTAAATAGATTATTTGGTACGTAGACAGTAAAATATTAGTGTTATTATTTGACTGCCTCGTTTGTCTAGTAGTCGCAAAGTGCGACTGCTGAGCATGAGGTCTTGGGTTTGGTTCCCAGGTCGGGCAAAGTGTTATTGGGTTCTTCCATCAGAAATTTCTCAGTAAATGCGCTAGATTTATGACGCAAAAAGACATATTCAAATCGGATCAGTGCTTTCTCAGATTAGCGCGTTTAAACAAACAAACAGAGTAGAGCAGCTACAGTTATTCGGGACTTCTAAAGGGAAGCCGGTAGGAACCGATTTGTATGGAGCCTTTGCTATTAATTAGCTGGTAGGTTAATTTTTTATCAAATACTAGCGACCCGCCCCGGCTTCGCACGGGTGCGATCCGTGCAATGCTGATACTAAATCTATACTATAATAATATAAAGCTGCAGTGTTTGTTTGTTTGTTTGTTTGTTTGTTTGTTTGAACGCGCTAATCTCTGGAACTACTGGTCCGATTTGAAAAATTCTTTCAGTGTTAGATAGATTAGTTATCGAGGAAGGCTATAGGCTATATACCACGCTACGACCTACGGGAGCGGAGCAGTAACCAAAGACGCGGGTGTAACCGCGGCGGACAGCTAGTATTCTATAAAATTTCTTTATTATACAACGTTCACAGCTTTTTTATCATTAGACAATACAAACATGTTTTCTTTCGAGGTTGCCGGCTTCCCGGCCGGCCGGTGCCGCCCGCCCCCGCAGATTTGGGTTATTCCACTGCGCTCCAGGAATGCGTAGCACTGCGCTCCAAATTTTTATTACCTATATTATTTAAAAAATTATAAGTACCAAAATCGTTCCCCAGCACTCCAAAATGAAATAAATAGAGTCAGCATACCAGTCAAACCATAAATTGTTAAATTAAAATAAAGTGGTTCTCTAGAGAAGTTATGTCTTGAAATTGTTGGGTAATGGTGTCTACTACCCAGTTGAAGAATTAGCAGGGATAGCTGCAGTTACGTACTTGTATTCTAGTTTTAAGAAAACTTTTCTAATCTGAAACTGATTCTTTTCATTGATTTTTTTTAGAAAAAAGTATTGTTAGACGTGACGTTGTGATTGTGACAAAATAAACATATTAGATATGTAATATTATATTCTATTTTTTATTATGATATTTAATATTTATTGCCTTAGGTTTCATGCTAAATTTATTTTTTTGCTAACTCTACTCAACATTTCTTGGAGCGCGGTGGAAGTAAAATATCCCAATATTTTAATCGCTAAAAATTCTTGGAGCGCAGTGGAATCAACGTATGAACATTAAAATTATGAGAACAATGGATTTTGGAGCGCAGTGGAATAACCCGCAGATTTTGCCCCACTCTTGGATTTTTTCCTGTATCTTACCCAAGATAAACGCACCCGCGTTTACAAACATATAAACTCACATACACAAACAGCTAGACCCGATACGATCTGTT
The DNA here is from genome assembly GCA_949316365.1 of Hoplodrina blanda. Lineage (NCBI taxonomy): Eukaryota > Metazoa > Arthropoda > Insecta > Lepidoptera > Noctuidae > Hoplodrina > Hoplodrina blanda. Next base: position 12,652,506 of record OX438589.1, read on the forward strand.
GGCCAAACAAATGTTTGTTTCGCGCGGGGATGAAATCGTGCCGTTAAAAACACGAAATATTAAAATATTCAACTAGATTTGTAGGTCAACATAATAAAAACGTAAGTAAAGTAATTACTTAAGCAAATCTTACACCTTTTCATCATCACGGAATCTGACAGTTGCGTCAGTTACGGCCAAGTGCGAGTTGAACTAGCGCATGAAGGTTTCCGTACCGCCGTAGAATATATGACACTAAAAAAATAAGTTTAAGTAATTCGCAGATTATTGAAAAATAATAATAAATATTGACAACGGTCATTCATTAAAGTTTGACAACGTTTACAATCTATATTAAAATAATTATTAAATAAAGTAAAGGTATTGTTTTAATTTATTCAACACTGACTACTCTCATAATTTATTTAAAAAAAAAACAGTAATACATAGGTACTTACAAATTTTCACTAGCTACTCAAAGTGTTTATTAGTTTGATTATTATACTCAAACATTACAAAATGTTTGTATGTACCCTAATTAAATTCCATAATTCTATACAGCATGTAACAAAAACCCTGTCCGATCCTTAAGGGTATTATTCGGCATCGTACTGCGTACACATATACGTAACCATTTAATGGATTTGAGATTATTATTTTTCCCCAGTGAAAAAAAAAAAGAAGAAAGAAGAAGTAATTAAATTAAAATAAAACATAAAAACTGATCAACGGTAACACTGATCTGACAGGGTTTTTGTTACATAGTGTATACACACATACGAAAAAACACATTTCTTCTATGTGGACAACATTCAATTTTGAAGTTTATTTTACTTTTATTATTTGTTGTTATAGAAGCAATAGACATGTACACATTCTGTGAAAATTTTAACTCTCTAACTATTACGGTTATTTATTTATTTTTTAAACTTTATGCAACAAAAAAACAAAGGTGGACCCAATGCCATAGGCATTCTCTAACAGTCAACCAAAGGTGGTGAAGAGATAACATGGTAGGTGCAAATTAATGGTAAATTAACGGTTCATGAGATACTGCCTGCTGGCAGACGGACGGACAACGGAGGCTTAGCTTTAGGGTCCCGTTGTCACCGTACGGTTACGGTACCCTAAGAACTAACACATACGTACCTAGATTTATGATATATGGGTACTACTGCCCGTGCAATAACACGCGAGTTTTGTAATTATTTCTTAAGAATCTGGTAGTGCTTATGTGTACGACTTAAAGTGCATTATGGAATAACACTATCGTGTGTAATATGGTCTTGAATCTTGAAAGTGCGTTTCCGTTTATGAGAGCTGTAATATTAAAAGAGGGCTAAGGTGATATTTATCTTTAGCCATAATCCTTCATAACATAACATACCTTTTTTTTTTTTTTATTTGGTAAAAATCATCAAATGACTCCATCCGCCCTGGGTGGGGCGGAAGGGACTGTCAGACTTTTACTGACTAAAAAACCACCCTGTTCCTTCTGTTGCCCTTTACGTTCCGGGGCCACGGTATCCTGTTAAGACGTCCCGCAACCCCGGCAGGCGTTTGGCCCCTATTGGGGCCCCGTCCACATAACACACCTAGCATGGTATACTTACACGCAAATTAATTAATATTTACATAACATAACATCACGCCTCTAATCCTTGAAGAGTTAGGCAGAGGTGTACCCATTATTACACCCAAATTTCGCCAGTCCTGTTTAAGTCCCATGTAATAGGAAAGCGAGCCTATTGTCATTAACCGAGCACAAATAAATAAAATTAAAGTGTTTATAATATCACACGATAACGACACCAAAATAAAAACATTTTTTTTAAATTTTATCTTTCTGTCTGTCTGTTTGATCAGGCTAATCTCTTAAAAGGCTGAGCCGATTTTGACGGGACTTTTACTGATAGATAGCTGATGTTATAAAGAGTAATTTAAAGCTTTTATTTTTTATACTGGATATATAAACGTTTCTATATACTTGCTCATTCATAATATGACAGATTGAAACTATAAAATTCAATTAGATAATTATTCAGTTTGATGTCATTAGATATTCCAGGCAGGAAAAGTGGTGAATTACAGCTATTCAAACTGATATAAGTATTCATACACTACCGTAAGGCGGTAGGTAAATAATATATATCTAATAAAATATAATACAATGTAATATGATATGTAAAATAGATCAGAGGAATCAACGCGGTATTCCGAAGACACAGCGTACTAATGAGGCGAAAATAGAGTGATATATAGGTCACTAAAACTAGGTTCCGTCCTCGGCTTCGTCCGCGTCACATTTCATATTTTATTCCATTGAAACCGCACATTTTTCCGGGATTAAAAGTACCTTTTTTTTGGGTGGAGCGGAAGGCACTGTCAGGATTTTACTGACTAAAAAACCACCTTGTTCCTACTGTTGCCTAATTGCGTTCCGCGGCCAGTATCCTGTGTTAAGACGTCCCGCGACATTAAAAGTAGCTCATGTGCTATTTAGGAGTACCTACAATCTATCTCTGTGCCTTTCATCTTGATCCGTTCAGCCATTCTGGCTTGATTGAGTAACAAACAACCATCAATCCAAATTTTCGTATTTCTGTTAGTAGTAACGTTTAATTGACTTTATAGACTACACCATCCCCTTTTGTAAACGTTGCTGTAAGTTAAATAATGATTAACGTCTAATTAACCAGGCTCCTTCTATTGTCAGAAACCAGAATTCTTTTACTGTCAGATACCATCAGGCTCCTATCGTCAGGCTGTTTCTAGTATCGAAAGCCAGGCTTCTTTTATTAGATGCCAGATATCTTCTATTATCAGAGGCTAGATTTCTACTAATCGTCAGAAGCCAGATTTCGTTTACTGTCAGAAACCAGGCTCCTTCTATCGTTAGAAGCTATAGGGTGTTTTTAATGTCAGAAGTCAGGTTTCTTCTATTGTCAGAAGTCAGGGTGCTTCGAATAACGGTTTTTCTCTAACGGTCTTCTAATTCGGTCTTTGAACTTTTAAACTACGCGTCTTTCTCTGGACCTTGAACTATTATAACGATTACCCGAGCCTTTTAACCCTGAGATACTTTATAGTCTGGTATGTTAATAAACACAACTTTTTTTGGGGCGACCCTTTAAAAAAATAATGATCTAATAAATCGGATGACTATCGAGATGGTTTGCATAAGAAAATGTTGAGGAAAATATGATAATGTTTTGTTGTAAAAAGGTATAGAATTTGGTTAATCTGCTTCCCTTTTGGCCAATATTATGTAACATACATCGTCACGAAATATTGAAAACCGCTTGACATATAAAGATGAAATTTGGCAGGGAGGTAGTTTATAGTTGGTAGATTTTCAAAATTCACCATCTAAGGGGATGAAATGGGGACCCAAAGTTTGTATGGAGAAATCAACTTTGCCGAGGGCGAAGTCGCGAGAATCATTATTTTTATTTCCAAGATACTTTCATGTCAACTAAGGTTGGCAGTTTAACGAGTTATCAAAAGCAAGGATTGCCACAAAAACCAAGCTATGTGAGATCACAATTCATCATAGTAAGACCAGTATACCATGTACTCTTAAAATATTGACGACATTGAGAACAGTCAGTAAAATAGCAAATAAATTACATTTAGTACCTAGTAACTGACTACTGGCGAATTTATGAGTAATTTTCAAAGAAAGCTAAACTATTGTTTAGTAGACTTTGAAACGTGCAGTGTGATATTATGATGATTGGGTGTTGATCGTAAATCTTTACAAAACCTATTTTGTTACTTTGTTGGTTGACTTCCCGTGACCTAAGGGCTGGGATTTACCTTGGCCAGAGGCTAAGCATTGCTACCTAACGTGGCAATGCCGCCAGTCTTTTGGGCACGTTTCCAGTTGATAGCGATGCGGTGATTTTTTTTGATTCCATTTAGTTTGAGTTTCCTTTTTTCACTATTATTGTTTTTTTGTGATATGTTATTTATGAAGTCTGTAAATATTGTACATAAAGTAAAATAAAGAATGGTTACACCATTTTGCTTCCATCAATGGTTATTGGGTATTTGCATCAGGAATAAAATTTCTTAGTGGCAACTTCGGAGTCTGGATTTGTGCCAGGTTGATGGCAATAGGCTCGCCCCCTATTATGTGGGACTTAAACATAACTAGTATAATGTGAACCCTTTGGGGATTACAGGCGTGATGTTATACAATATCATTTTGTTTTAACACTTTGTAAAATACAGTTCCGAGAATTTTTCATTGTCAAAATATTATGTTGCTCAAGTGTTGTTTGTTAATATAGGCATTGTGTTCGACAAGTTTTACAACGGATGTTTCTTATAGGGAAATATTTTGCTGTTTTTATTGTGGTTCCTATCTTTCTAAGTAGCTTTGTCATGACGTAAGACGATGCAATTCAAACAATAATGTGCGTAGTTGACACACTTCATTCAAAATATTAACTCAAATTTTCTAATAATAATAATAACAACACATAACATCACGCCTGCAATCCTCGAAGGGTAAAGCAGACATGTACCTATTGTACACACACATTTCGCCAGTTCCAAGTCCCATTTATAGGGGGCGAGGCTATTGCCATCAACCGGGCACAAATCCAGACTTCGAGGCTGCTACTAAGAAATTCCCAATGGAAAAACCAAATAAGGGTCCGTTCACACAGACCGGCAGCAGTGCACATGCAAAAATAAACCTTACTACAATTACTAAAAACTCTGTTTTCAACGTGATAAGGAATCTGATCTTCTCTCCGAGCCGGTCTGTGTGAACGGACTCTTACACTTTGCCCGACCTGGGAATCGAACCCAAGACCTCATCTTCCGTCGCGCTATGCGACCACAAGACCATCGAGGCAGTCACAGTAAATAGTGACAGTAGGTATTTAATTTGAAAATTCCGATTGGGACTTAAAACATCTTGTTTTTAAGTTTGGTCCTTTGAGACCGTTAAAAGATCTGGTTAAGTAATTTGGATTCAAATGCCACTCTCAGACTATCTAGAGATTAGTCGGATGGAAACCTTTTACAAGAGATACAATCGTCGTATTGTACTGCTCCACTTTCTACCTCAAATACTAGTTTCTTGAATTTTAAATTTAGTGTTGCCAGTTTAACATAAATGTTTTCGTCGTTTTCGGCCTTTATTTTCTGGTCTATGTTTTTTAGACACACAACCAGACCCCTAAACAACTACCTGTAGTCCATCTGTTCTAATTGGAAATCGAAAACCGGCATGCAGTGAAACAGACTGTCTCTGTTACTACGCTGGGCCAACAGTGCATATTTTGTTCTTCAAAAAAACATAAGTTTTTCATTCTAAGATCTTCTGATGTATCGTAGGTGCGTTTTCAAACATTTAAACTCAAATATTAAAACAATCAAACTCGGAACAACGTTCTTTCTTCGTTGCTCTGTAGTTTCTACTACCTTTTTTTTGTCATGGAAACACCTGACAAAAATTTAGTTTGTGTATGTTTCCATGGCTGTACTTGAGTGGTGTCAATTATTTACTTGGCAATTAAATACCATCTATTGCAACCTATATCAACTTATTTTTTTCTGTCTGCCTGAGATTGTACCATTTTTTTTTTAAACATGAGAATTGATCAAAGGACTTCTTCTGCTCTGGGCGGAGTGGAACGGAATGTCAGACTATTACTGATTAAAACCCATCCGTGTTCCTACTAATGCCCTTTGTGTTCCAAAGCCGCGGTAACTCTTTCGAACAAAAATCCGCAACCCTGGCAGAAGATTCTACCCTTATCTACGTCCTTTAAAAATAGCAGGCAACACAGTTTCCAACGTTCCAATATTAAAATCTGTACAATAGGCGGTAATATCTCGCTATTATTTCCGTTTCCGTCCGCATTTCGATCCAGAATGCATCAGATGTTTTCTTCAATAAGGAAATATTCGTGTCGGCGATTTACAATTCTTGATTATTCTCTTCCTCTGTTAGGAGATTGAATTTCTATTATAGTTGTTACGTTTAGCATTCCAATAAAGGTCATTGCTCTTTTTCTAATATCTCTTGGTTTTTCGTGGTAGCGTGCATTCGTGGATACGGGTTTCGTATTAGTAAACTTACGAGTACGTGTTATTCGGTGTTACACTTTTCTAAGTCACGTAATACACTCGATGCAAATAGAGCCCAAAATTATTCACCATAACGAGTGTAAAAAATGCTTGTCGTTACCAAAAGTTACATAATTATTCTTCCCATCATGACTGTGGTCATTTTTTGTTCTAGATCATACCTGGGAATCAAAATTTTAGTTAATCAAAGTTACTAAAGATGGGCAGTATGCGTTAACGGGGTATATTATTATGATGTGTCTTTTTGCATCCAGTATGTTAACAGATACTATAGACATACATAATGTATTTAGGAAACAAGGGCTCAATCAAGTGGCTAAGGGCGCGGGCACACGGTGCGTTGCGGCGCCGCACCGCAAAGATTTCACCGTGTGAGCGGGCACACGAGCGGTGCGGCGCCGCACCGCAAAGATTTCACCGTGTGAGCGGGCACACGAGCGGTGCGGCGCCGCAGCGTTGTTATAACGCAGCGGCGCCGCCGTAGCAGCGAGCGAGCGTGTGTAATTCCTTGTGACGCAAAACAACTGAGCGGTGCCGCTCCGACGTCGCAACGCATTCACCCCTCCCCGCCTCGTCTTGGTGGTTGCAAGTCCGGTGCGGCGCCGGAGCACATCGTGTGACATGCTACAGATATTTCTATGTAAAACGGCGCAGCGACACCGCTCCGGCGGCGCCGGACCGCCGCCGCAACGCACCGTGTGCTCGCATACTAACTGACAGCCTGGCCGAACTATTTAGGATGTTAACAATCTTTATTTCCATTTTTTTAATGAAGAATGTTGGATAATGTATTTGGGTCAATGACCGTTGTTGCCATGTTAAAATGCTGCAACTATAGTGAGATTTAATCGCAACGTCGCAAGTCGTCGGAGTCAGTGAAGTGGTCTTTGAATTTCTGTGCTTCTAGCATTTATCATGTACCTCCCTTTTTTGTGCAAAGGAAGCTTTTAGCTGAGCGACACATAGATGGATATTTTTTTTGGAAATATTTGTTTTTTATGTCCATACCCAAAGGGTGACAAACGGTACCTTACTAGTCCATCTGTCTGTCTGTCATGGGGCTGTCTCTTTTGTACCTACCTTGATGACTACCTATTAAGATAGACACTGGAAATTTTCGCAGAGTGTGTATTATTATGGTCACTGTAACAATAAATAAATGAATTAAAAATAATTAAGGGGTGTAGGTGTGCTAAGGGGTACACCTCTGCCTAACTCTTCGGGGATTACAGGCGTGATATTATGTGTAATTAAGGGGTGGGTAGGTGGTGTAAAATATTGCTCGGTGGTACGAAACCCAAGTACAAGTCCGACTTGTACTTTGCCGGATATAAAGAATTCTTCATGTCTTGTGAATTCTATTTTAGTATACCTATTACCTATTATTAGTTTAAAATATTTGCATTGCTTAATTATAATGGGTGTGGCTTCCTTTTTTTTTTTGCATTTTTCCGTAGAATGACCTTGAAATGTTTCTGCACATAGTTTTAATGAGAATTTGGTAGTCTCGATTTAATGATGTGCAAAAACTAGCAAAGTCAATATTTACACAATTTCTGGCTGCGGCCATTGAAAAGAGATAAAAGAAGATCCACTCGGTAGCGTTTAATAATAAATACCAGCTTATTAATGTCCCACTGCAGGGCAAAGGCCCATAGGTATCTTTATTTATTTAATTATTCAAATTTTTTGCAACAAAAAAGGTTGAAGTGGCTTAAGGATTCTCTACCACTCAATAAAAAGTGGTGAAGAGATAGCATGGCTGGTGTAAATGCATACAGAGAAGGCACAAGCATTGATCAGTACGCTTGCTCAAGGCGGATTGGCGATTTCAGACTTATACTAATTACAAGTCCAGGTTTCCTTGCAATGTTTTCCTTCACCGATGTCAGTAATGTCCAAAATAAACTTAAAAGTACGAATGAATTTAAAAAGTCACAATGTCAAGGCCATAAAGAAGTAAATAGTTAACTCAAAAAGTCTTAAATGATAATTTTTGTATAATAATAATTTCGTCTAGTGGTAGCACAGTGCCACTGCTGAGCATGAGGTCTTGTTTCGATTCCCAGGTCAGGTAAAGTGTTATTGGGTTTTTCCATCACGAATTTCTCATTAGCAGCCTCGGATTCTGAATTTGTGCCCGGTTGATTGCAATAGACTTCCTATCACATGGGATTTAAACATAACTGGCGAAATGTGGATGTACTAATGGGTGCACTTCTGCCTAACCCTTCGGCAATTACAGGCGTGATATTTTTATAAATGGACCTTTTACTAATCTTGTGCACAGTTTAGTGTATTTCTTTCGGCTAATATTTTCTATGAAACAAAGTCAATATAAGCTTACGTTTACATAATTATTATTTGTTCTTTATTATTGCCTATTATTAATTTTGCCTACAAACTAGTGAAACAGCTTCGATGAAAATGTATGAGCTCTAGATACAAGAGTAATAAACCAATTAAATTAAAATGTTTATTAAAATAATTTTAATTCGTCTTAATGGTCGCTTAACTCCATAAAAATATTTAAATCTTGACCTGGCACTTAAGGTTTTTACCATTATAGGAATATATTTATGACTAGCTTCTGCCTGCGCCTTCATTCGCGTTAAAGTTGATACGAATATGTACCAACCACCAACCAACCAACCAACCAACCAACAGTACCAACTTGTCTTGCCGCTGTAAAGATTATTCTGTATTGTGCGTCACTTCTGCGTGAATAAATGGTTTTTCTTTCTTTTTCTTTCTTTCTTTGTATACGAGTATTTAACCACTGGAACGGTACATTATTCCGGGACGTGTTATTCCTGACTATAATCTATCTCTGTGGCAAATTTTATTCAGAGCCTTTCAGCCATGGACGTCGCCAGGGTTACTCTTACTATTACGAGGTGCATCTGCATCTACAAATTACACCTACTATTAACTAATAAAATAGATTTTTTATGAAGTTCTACTTATTATGTTTCGTCAATTAATTTAATTGCAGAGCAACCTAGACGCCTTTAAACTATTACTTAGCAACAAAAAACTTAATCTTTTCTTTGAATTTTCCTTCCCGACACGGGTACAAGTGCACTCTGCTTCCGGTGCCCATGCTTTTAAGATAAATGTTGGTTGTTTCTGTTAATAGGAACTCACCTCTGCCTAACCCTTCGGGCATTACAGGCGTGATGTTTTATAGATGGACCTTTTATATAAAGTTTAAGAAGTACAGCATTTAAAATTCACCTGCAGTGACCTTTTCAAAGTCGCCCTATCACGTCTGCACTGTGAACTTTAATATGTAATGCCATGTTTGGTGATTTACAATAAGTCTTGGTCCAAGATCCCGGAGACACCAGACCAACGTCATTTTAGCAATAGCTAAAACTATGATAGAGGAATGTGTAGTTAAAAAGGCTCCTGTGTTCCTGTCTGTCTGTTTGTGAATGTTTTGTATAATGATTACTAGTTTGTGCTCGCGACTTCGTCTGCTTAAATGTCGGTTATCGCGAACGCAGACGACGTCGAGAAATACAAAGTAGCCTATGTCCTATCTTGGGGTTAACATTAACACCGTAGAAAATTTCATCAAAATCGGTACTGTAGTTAAGTCGTCAAAGTGTAATAGACAGACAGAGTTACTTGCGCATTTATAATAGGTACTAGCTTTTGCCCGCGACTGCGTCCGTGTGGAATTTGTTTATATCGTACTTGCATACAAACTTCCACCCCCTTTTTCACCACCTTAGGGGGTGATTTCCGGGATAAAAACTATCCTATGTCCTTCTTCGGATCTTAAACTATTTCCATGCCAAAGGAGATCGGACTTTTTTGTATGGGCTCTGGCCCAAGTAGCGTCGGAGCATGACGCTTATTTCATTTGAAAGTTCACTAAATAAGCTTTCTTTTTTTGTATGGGTAAAAAAAAATCTATCCTGGGAGAAAAGTGTTACAGCGCATATTACATAATCTTAATATATCGGGTTATTTTGAACTATTTATTAATTATATCTATTTATTTTAAATAGATATGGTATGTTTGACGTTGCCTTACACTTATGATGACTCAGATGCGTGATATTTTTTGCGCCAACATGAGAAAGAGACAAAATATACACCTGGTATTTTTTGCGTTAACATTAGAAAAGAGACAAAAATGCTATGGCCGTTGCTACGCGGTTTGCTAGGAAGGGTTGAGAGAAGACGCAAAGCGGGCGCAGTAGTTCGTTCCCCTTCCTTCCACTCCATGATCGAGTCAGTCACCACTGCAGTGACTGGCAGTGGCAGTGACTGTCACTGGCAGTCATTCTCTCTAGTAGGGGAGCCCAAGATGCTAAATGTGGATTTACTCCAGCGTTGTGGGGACCTTTTGGATTGTGAAGATTTTTTCACTTTTTTTTTCACGATTTCTTTCACTGGTGGAGAGAGCGCATAAGTAAAGACCAAATCAGATGCTGTTATAACACAAGAAATAATGAATGACGAAGATGGAGTTTTTCGTTGGTTTTTCAGGGAAGGTGATATGTTTATATTAGATCGGGGATTTCGGGACGCAATGCCTGACTTACACACTTTTGGGTATAGAACAGCAATTCCCGAATAGAAGAGTTACAACGAAACCCAACTAACGACACTGCAGGCAAACAAATCAAAAAAAGTCACTATTTGCCGTTGGGTTGTCGAAGCTGTCATTGGCCGTTTCAAACGTGACTATAAACTTTTGAGACAAGATTATGTCAATATAACCTTAAAGCACTTGATGCCAAACTTTAAAATAGCAGCAGCGCTTATAAATGCTTTCCACCCTCCGGTACAAAACAGTATATATGCCGATACAATCATTAACCAGCGAACAAACACTCCTAATAACATAGCAGAATACGTTACCGCCAAAAACCTGAATAGGCAACATGTACATTTTTAGAGCATTTCAGGAAACATTCCGGAATTGGCTCGCTTTTCGTGATTGACACAGGATGATCTGATTTTATTTGCCATTGGCACATACCAACTCAAACTGCCTCGGAGCTATTATAGCGAGCATGCGAGAAGTGGTATTTACTATATTGAAGTCTTTAGAGACGGACAACCACCCGCAGATCTTGAGCGTTTTGGAATGGAGCAAAATGGCTTGATTCTACTGCGAAGTCGCATTCAGTCACGTCCCGTGAGGTTGAGGAAATGTTATTCATATACATATAATGTATAAGGAGGAGGAAGGACTACAGGGCATTCAACATTATTACTGTTGCTTTGTATCATAGGGAAAAGGACAGTTGGACGGCTGGGGCGTGAGGTGGAGGATGTTCTCTCCCTCACGCGGCCCGCCTCCTCCTTCGCTAGCATTACTGCTTCGCAGAAGGAGGTGACTGCATCCCATTCCCTCTCGCCCCGGAGCATGGCCTGAACCAGGTCCGGACACGAGAGGTCGCCGCCGCCTATCGCCTCCGTGAGGACACGGCGGTCTTCTGCCCAAGCGGGGCAGACCTGCACCGTATGCTCCACCGTGACCTCCGAGCGGTCCACACAGTGGTGACACCCGGGCGTTTCCTCCCGCTGAATCCGGCACAGGAACCTCCCAAAACAACTGTGTCCGATGAGGACCTGCGTCAGCCGGAAGGTGAGGACGCCGTAGCGCCTCTCCAGCCACTCCTCAAAGAGGGGTCTTACTGCCGTGATTGCGGCGTGCCCGCAGTTAAAGTACTTACGATATATTTATTGTATAGTCGGTTATTTTATGTTTTCTTTGATTGGATTTTTTAATCCTTTCTCAGAAAGCGAGTTTTATTCAAACACTTTTAAATACTTTTTCAAAAAAGCTTTTTTACAAAAAAAAGATCACCGCCTTCAAAAACTACAAAATAAAAAATTACTTTAGTTTTGGAAGTCGGCGGCTTTGGTTTTGTTTTTGTTATGTAGGTAAGTATTGCCACCGACTTGTGTATTAATGTTTGAAATCCTTACAAAAAGCCCTTTCAAACAATACCTCACACGATATATTTAATTTTGAAAAGTGGTAGGAGGGGGGTTGACCCCCTCTACCCCCTCCCCCTTTTCCTTCAGTCAGTCATCGACTACACGTATAAACAAAGCAATTTCACTTATTACGATATTACTGCTGTGATCCTATGAGGAGTTCCATTCCATATCTCCGAAGTTCATCATCAGATCATGTCAATATTTCTATGGGATTTCTATTTCTTTGAAGTCGGTTGAAAACAGAGTATTATTCAAACATAATCATTAAGTTAAAAGAAATAGATTGAAAATAGTTCGATAAATGAGTATTTTAATACACACTATAACTTCTTCCTCCCAGGTCAGATTTTTTTGTACCCATACAAAAAAGTAAGCTTCTGTTAATGAACTTTAAAAAAAAATAAGCGTCATGCTCAGACGCCACTTGGGCCATCTCCGTCCGATCTCCTTTAATCAAAATCGATTCAGCGGTTTAAGCGTGAAGAGGTAACAGACAGACACACTTTCGCATTTATAATATTAGTAAGGATTAGCATTTTTATGTTTATAATCTCACCCACGATAGGGGAGAAATTACTAGTGTGACAAAGATAAATGGAGTACAATATACTGATCGGTGCCGTGTGTATTTCACTGCCACTATTAAATAAAATATCAAGTCGACACAGTGACCCAAAGCTGAGAGTTGCGTATGGCTCAAAATGGAAAAAATAAAATTAATTATGCGTAGTTGATACGATCTGTTGACGTAATAATAAGGTAAACGCAGCTATCAACGACCCATCGAAAATCTGCAGGTATTACCGACCTATAAAAGTAATTCGAAATCTTTACGTTTCCAGAACTATTTTAGCTATAGTAGGCAAAGTTACACACGCGTTTATTCCTTGATAGACTACAGGCCCATGTCCAAAAATGGTGGGTCATATGAACCACCAGGTGACGTATATAGAACGATATAAGAGCATAAAATAATAAGATTCAGCACTATGCCGTCACTTGTAAGGTGTCCAACTGAGTGCTGGTGAGAATTGAAAAGTGCAGGTAGAGTGAGTACATTTTGGTCATATGTTTTTGTACGGCATTTTTACCATCGATAGATCCATGAAAAATAATAAGAAAGCGCGCAGTGCCGTACAAAAATGGTGGGCCACAAAGTCGGTATTTTTTTTTGATTTTCTGACAATTTCCAGGGTAAATTTGGTCATTTGATTCTGTACGGCATCAGTTTCATACTGTTTGAATACAGCTTCTAATCCATTATTCCACAACGCCGTACAAAAATCATGCGACAAGGGGAAAAAATCGAGGGTTGCAACCCTCGATTTTTCCGTGGTCCGGGGGGTGATTTGAAAAAGTACGGCTTCGGCTCCAAAACATTATCTAGCACTCAAAAGTACTATTAAAAATAATGCCGTCAAAAAATTATTGTTCATTTGAATGTAAATTAATTAATTATCTTAATTTCATGGTATACTTGATTTATAAAGCTGTAAAATCATTTGACTCTGTACGGCAACTTTTTTTTTAACATGATATTGTAAAATACAATTGTTATATAGTATTGCCGTTCAAAAGAAACTGTTCTAAAAAAAATTATAGAGAAATACAAAAACTGAATTATTGCAAAAGTTTAAATATTCATATATTAATAAACTATAGCAATTTTCTACATTTTTCCCTTGTTTTGAATAGTATTAAGATAAATAAATTAGGAAAAAATGATGCCGTACATTTTAATGCAGACCATATCTTTTCATATCTTTTCGTTCTATGGATTTTTCCTTGAGTTGTTTTTCCCCTACAAACTTTTGGACCAACGAAAATGTACGGCATGTAAAAAAATATTATCTATGCATAAAATACTTTCAAAATAAATTAATTTTATGTTGTTTCAAATCACCCCCCGGACCACGGAAAGAGAGGGGGTTGCAACCCTCGATTTTTTCCCCTTGTCGCATGATTTTTGTACGGCGTTGCGGAATAATGGATTAGAAGCTGTATTGAAACAGTATGAAACTGATGCCGTACAGAATCAAATGACCAAATTTACCCTGGAAATTGTCAGAAAATAAAAATAAAATACCGACTTTGTGGCCCACCATTTTTGTACGGCACTGCGCGCTTTCTCATTATTTTTCATGGATCTATCGATGGTAAAAATGCCGTACAAAAATATATGACCAAAATGTACTCACTCTACCTGCACTTTTCAATTCTCATCAGCACTCAGTTGGACAGCTTACAAGTGACGGCATAGTGCTGAATCCTATTATTTTATGCTCTTATATCGTCTTATATACGTCACCTGGTGGTTCATATGACCCACCATTTTTGGACATGGGCCTGTAGTCTATGAGCATCGTATACTTTTACGTTATTGTGAGTAGCTGTGCAAAAAACAGATAAAATACGTTAATTACTGCGGGGCAGCGTGGACGCAGGGCGTGTAGTACTGTTCCCTTGTTCCTTCAAGTAAGTACGTGACTTTTCTATTTAAGACATTTATACAAACAAATGACGTCTATACTTTATCTTATATTACTAAATGTATTCATTTAAGTGTCAACTCTTGATTTCTTACGACATTTTATTAATAAAAAGTAATTTGAAACGATAAAACTTTAAATTAAAATGGGACGGTGTTAGCTTCATCAGTTTTAGTCATGGCAGCTATCAACGACCCATAAGTCGGCAATGGCAGCAAAGTAACTTTTCGTTTTATTTTTCTTTTATGTTATTATATCACACTAACACAAGTATTTTTATGGACCAGTTTAAATCTAAGCTATCAGTCTTTATAAAAATCTATTAGCGACTAAACTTTTTTGTCTAGTTTTTACCTTTTAGCGTTGTCAATTTAACCAAAGTTATGATATTTTTCGAGGATCGATATTGAATAGTATCAGTAATAAATCATTGTTTTTGTGTTTAAAACAGTGAGCATTTGTTCATATTTTTGTGACATTAATCAATTATAATCTATTTTATAGTCCGAAGGTCAATTAAATTAAAATAACCATTTTTTTATGAGTCGGTAATACAATTTATGTTTATACTTACATACTTTATTACCGACCCATGAGGGTCGGCAATAGCAACTATAAGAAGCTATTACTGATCGTATATAGATTATTTAGTTTCTCACCTTACTTTTATGATTTAGCTGATTTTGGTTTTGAAATGTTCGTGGAAGTCTAGGGAAGGTTTAAACGGTGAGAAAATATGGGGTAGAGGTAGGGCAGAGGCAGGGCAGAGGCAGGGCAGAGGTAGGGCAGAGGTATTGCAGTGGTAGGGCAGAGGTAGGGCAGAGGTAGGGCAGAGGTAGGGCAGAGGTAGGGCAGAGGTAGGGCAGAGGTAGGGCAGAGGTAGGGCAGAGGTAGGGCAGAGGTAGGGCAGAGGTAGGGCAGAGGTAGGGCAGAGGTAGGGCAGAGGTAGGGCAGAGGTAGGGCAGAGGTAGGGTAGAGGTAGGGCAGAGGTAGGGCAGAGGTAGCGCAGAGTTAGGGTAGAGATAGGGCAGAGGTAGGACAGAGGTAGGGCAGTGGTAGGGCAGAGGTAGGGCAGAGGTAGGGCAGAGGTAGGGCAGAGGTAGGGCAGAGGTAGGGCAGAGGTAGGGCAGAGGTAGGGCACAGGTAGGGCAGAGGTAGGGCAGAGGTAGGGCAGAGGTAGGGTAGAGGTAGGGTAGAGGTAGGTCAGAGGTAGGGCAGAGGTAGGGTAGAGGTAGGGCAGAGGTAGGGCAGAGGTAGGGCAGAGGTAGGGCAGAGGTAGGGTAGAGGTAGGGCAGAGGTAGGATAGAGGTAGGGTAGAGGTAGGGCAGAGGTAGGGTAGAGAGATCATCACTAGCTTATACATTCCATTGCTGGAAAAAGGCCTTCTCTCATACACGATCGGGAATAGCTGCATAAAAATCGTTAATAGCTTCACAGCCGTTTTTATGGGTCGGTAATAGCAACAATCGACCAAGTCACTTTGTAAATTATTTTTTACAGGATAATCCTTTATTTAAAT
Organism: Hoplodrina blanda; assembly: GCA_949316365.1. Classification (NCBI taxonomy): domain Eukaryota; kingdom Metazoa; phylum Arthropoda; class Insecta; order Lepidoptera; family Noctuidae; genus Hoplodrina; species Hoplodrina blanda. Next base: position 12,668,571 of record OX438589.1, read on the forward strand.
GTATTTGATTCAGTAAATACATTATTTATACATAACACTAGCATATAAAATTAAACTATCAATCTTTAGAGGAACCAGTATACTAAAAAAAAATTGATGATTTTAAAATTGCCTTAGGGGGGTCGTTATTACCTGCGTTTACCTTAAGTGGTTCACGTCTGTTAAAAGTCACTCAACCTTTTCAAGTTTAATTGGGCTTCGTTCTGCTAAAAAGAACTAACCAACGTCAATATGTCTCCTATTTTTCGCTTTTGTATCCTCCACCCTATTAATTTGAATCCTCCCCAATGATAACTGCTCGTTGGTGTAGTCGCAAAGTGCGACTGCTGAGCATGAGGTTTTGAGTTCAATTTCAAAGTCAGGCAAATTATTATTGGGTTTTTCCTTCAGGAATTTCTCAGTAGCAGCCTCGGAGTCTGGGACATCACGTATATAATCCCCGAACGGTTATGCAGAGGTGTACCCATTAGCCACCCGTATTTCGCCAGTTCTGTTTAAGTCCCATGTAGGTAATAGGGGGCAACCGGGCACAAATCCATCAAATCGGGCGTTTATATCAAAATAATTAAATCAGAGGATGACCAGGCAGAAAAATATTATGTTTCCTTTCAATCAACCTCCTAAAATGCCTAATATTTTGAGTATAAGTTTTTACACCCCGTATAATCAACAGAGCTCTTGACTATTTCGTATATCCTTTGTTTCGCCAAGCACATATTTCGTACCTCCAATCTGTCGGACCCATGAATTCATAAAAGCGATGAATTGTTTAAATATCGATGATTCTGGAAGGTACTGTATGAAGGTAGCAAGGGCCGACCATCAATTTCTAGTCGGGTCTTCGGACCTCTCATGGGAATACGCTGAACTAAGTTATTGCTACCGTCAGCAACGTAATGGTTGACCTCAATAAGTTTGAAATGCATTTTGTGTTGTGCCTGTCCATTTGATAAGGGGTTTGCAACTGATCACTGCCACTCTGCCACTCATCATTATGAATTATACTACGGGGCCACTCTGAAATCATGAAAAAAAATCAGCCGTTCCCTACAAAAATGCTTGCAACACGATCATAATGTATGGAACAGCTGATTTTGATTTTGATGATTTCAGGGTTGGTCCCATAGAAAAAGTTGTTCATAATGATGAGTACAATGACCCCTTTTCAGGTTTCGGGTAAATTTCCAATGACCCTGTATACTGGGATGCACAATCGCAGATGTCCATTGACAACCTCCACTCACCATCAAGGTGATCAAGAGTGCTGCTTGTCGGTTGTGCCACACCAAAAAAGGTTTTAAAGATAACAGTTGTGATAAGAAAATTGACATGTTAGGAAGCCAGTTAAACGGCGGACACTACGGTTACGTTAACATGGACGGGTTTTCACTAATTATAGGATTTAGTAATTTTATGGCGACAAATTGTTTCATCATTAGATTGTGGATGTCACCTTTCATTCGTCTAATAAACAAATAAATAAAGTCGATGTGTTTGTTTTTGGACGGCGATGCGGATGAATTTTTTGATGCCATTTAGTTTTAGTTTCTCTTTTTATTTTCTTATTCAGGTTGTTTTTTTTAATATTTTTGTTGTTAAGCTTGTAAGTTTGTTTGTTATGTCAAAATAATAGTTACTGTAATATGGTAATTACACAAAAACATTTTTATCTGTCTGTTTGTTTCGCTTAATCTCCGAAACGGCTGGACCGATTTCGATAGGTCTATGACTGGCAGATAGCTGATGTAATAAGGAGTAACTTGGGCTTTAAATAGTAATTAACTGCAACAATTAATTTATGAAGTGTCTAAATCTTACAAACATCTACCTATACCCTCTTTTATCTCAATTTACTATCTACTAATTGACGTAATTGAACCTCAAGGGGGTTTTAACAAGAAAGGGGGTGAGAGATTATTGATGAGGTTCTTATTCCGCTACATGTTTAATTGACAAAATTAATTAACTTTGATTAAGAGCCTTAATCCCACACAGTATTTCATAGAAGCTTTCAAGTTCACAATCTTGGCAATTAATGAAGGGATTTTAATTAAACTTGACACATATACGCTGATAGCTACATTACGCTACGTTACCTTTTTCACACTTATCGTATACTTCCTCTTTCAAAGACTATACCTAAACATATTCATATTCATTCATTCATTCGTTCATTCATTCAGATAATGAATTATCATCATTAATCAGCCTGTACACATTATATAAGTGGAACAATATAAAAATTGTGTGACCATACATGATACATGGTATGAAAAAGAGAATTCTTTAACAAAAAACTTTAAAGCAATTTAGTAGATACGTACTTACATAGTACTTAACACCTACGCACATTTCCACTCATTTTATAACTGCCAAAAACCCGTTTTTGTCCACATAGTAATGCAAACACAATCTGAAGCAAGAAAGCATGTTTGCACAGCAATTTAACACGCGTTTAGCGTACGGTCAACCAGGTGTCAAGGTTTTTAGATAACCAACTTGTTAAGTCTTGGTTAAGTCATAGTTATGTAAAGGTTTTTATCTGAACTACTTGGAACTTTGCTGTTTTGAAGATTGAGATGTGGTGTTGATATTGTGATGACACGGTTTGTGTGCGATTGGCTACTGCGTGGCGTGTCACAGGCTCGATTCCCGCACGTAACAAGTATTTTTAAGGCTTCTTCAGGTTGCAGACTTTGTATGGCAATACAGTGTTGTGACGTCACTCATTTGCCAACTCAATTGACTAACTATTTATTATTTTGAAAGCTACGAAAAATCACACCTTTCAATTAATTGAAAATAATCGGGTTTTCAGAGCTCAAACATAGAGTTTGTGTTTTGAGAAGTTGTATCTTAGACACATAACATCACACCTGTATTCCCCGATGGATTAGGCAGAGGTATCAAGAGAAAGAGAGGAGAGAGGTAGGGTTAGGAAGGGTGAGGCGGTTGTATTTCGGAATTATTGATTAATAGTATTCATATATCTTAGGGCGAAAATTACGACATAACTTCTGTAATTCAAGATAATCAACGAGTACCTACCGTAGGATATTTTATTTTACATTATAGGCATTTAATTCATCAAGGCAGTGTTTAAAGACGGTCAAGGAACGAATTATACAGTTTGCTGGGATTATAAACATTCGATAAAGGCGAGCCACTTGCGCCGGCTGCTTAAAAGGAGCATTAAATAATTGGGGACAAGGTATTTTTTACTTGACTACGGAAGGAAGGGTTATGAGTTTAACAATCTGAATAAAATTACCAGACAACACTATACAAATACAAAAAAAAGGAATTTTATGAATATTTTTTTGTTTTTGTGACTGACTTGCTGGTCTAGTGGTCGCAAAACGCGACTGCTGAGCATGAGGTCTTATGTTCGACTCTCAAGTCGAGCAAAGTGTTATTGGGTTTTTCCATCAGGAATTTCTCAGTAGCAACCTCGGAGTCTGAATTTGTGCCTGGTTGATGGCAATAGGCTCGTCCCCTTTTACATGTGACATAACTGGCGAAATGTGTGTGTACTAATGAGTACACCTCTGTCTAACCCTTTTCAGGAAATTACCAGTCAAATTGAAAAAATATTTTTGTATATAATAATCAGATTCATGAGGAATATATAGACTTTATAACTTCACACTATGACCCACGGGAGAGGAGCATTAATCAAAGACAAACACACGGGTAAAGTCGCAGGGCTTGTTAGTTATTATTATTACCCGACTACGGCAAAGCCAAAAGGAGGGATGAGGAGATGTATGTATGTTTTTTTGTTTGTTCCCTCATAACTTCTAAACTGCTTATCATTACATGACAAATGAGGTGTCGTTAGAAGCGTCTCAGTTGTCCGCTGGTTATAGGGTAGATGACGTGTCACCAAATCCAATATGGCGCCCTCTAGGGGATGTGAAGTCGTTACCGTAAAAAAATATATTTTCGCACAGTATCGACATGGGTATCAAATTAAAGGGCTTGATGAGCACATTTGAAATATATATACATTATATAGCTTGTACTAGCTACTTTGCCTGTTTTTTTTAGTTATCTATTTGTCCTACTTAAAAGCAATCCTATTAAGGGCATAAAAGATCATCGAATGCTAATTCATTCATTAAGGTTTGCCAACAGGTTATATTTACATTAGATCTACCCCACTAGCCTCGGACTTAAATAGACATCATACAGTCAGTATTAATAAGCTTTCTTAAACAAAACACACAAGAATAAACAAGTGATTAATGAGGTTATATGAGACCGTTGCGGATTAAAAGAGAAAAGACAAAGACAGAACAACAAAAACACACAAAGACAAAGATAGAAAAGGGTATGCTTTGATGGTTCAGTCATGTTGAGAGGATGAGTGAAAGACGATTAACAAAAGGCATGACAGAGATGAGTGGCAATGCAGGGAGGGGTCGCTCTAAGAAGACCTACACTGACCTCATTGGAGAAGTACCTCAGAAAGGTCAGGTGCGCAGTACTCGTAACCGGTGTGCTTGTATGTTGTATGAACGTAGTTGAGGCGAAAGGAGTATGTAAGTATCGTAGCAGGTGGCGTTCTGTGGTTTCTGCCTACTCCCATGGGAAAAAGGCGTGAGTTTATGTATGTATATTATGTCATAAACAATTTTTTTTTGTTATGTGCGTCACTTTGGCGGGAATAAATAGTTTTTCTTTTCCTTTTTTTCGTATACATAGTTTTCCTAGAAATTCGATAGGCAGGTAATGCAAATTCTATACGTGCCTTATTATGAAGTTTTAGAATATTTATATATTTTTGATAACTGGTTTCATATGTAACCTGACCTTTTATACTAAAAACTACTAAAAAGTAGGTGTGCCTACGATTTCTAAAATGTTAAAATCCTTAGCAAACATCTGCCTGCACCTGATTGGAGACATCTGCAATAATTTCGTTTGGCTAGAAGTAAACAACTCATTTCAATAGAAAGAAGAAGGAATTTCAAATATATTAAGCAAGTATTAAGGCCCAGGCACACCGGAGCGGGTAACTCGTGGGCGCGCTTGCAGTTATCAAATACTGCGATACTATTTAAGATCCGTCTATAGAATAAAATAGAACCAAATAATCCATTTAAATTTAGGTTTCGGAACCCCTAATGTTTTGATAATAAAATAAGGCTATATTTTATTATAAAAAATTAAGGGATCCGTAAGAAAAATCACGCGAACCAAGTCACGGGGAGAGTGCTAGTCTACAATAAATTCCCGAATTCCGTCAAAATGCAACATTTAAGTATTTTACTTTAGTAGGTACTGTAAGAAAAGTGTAATTACATTGCATTAAATTGTAAGGATACTAAATTAACTATACTATAATTAACTATACTATAAATTACTAAATATACTAATTTATTTAAATATTTATTTAATTTATTTAAGTAACATGGAAGACCTACAGCTAGAAGATAACAGACCAGTGACAGAAAATTAGACTGACAGCCAATTACAGGTCTTCACTTATAAGTTACAGGATAACACGATAATCTGTGGACACTACAGTAGCCTACAGGAACAAAATAACACTTAGTAATAACGTTAGCTTCCAATTTACTAAAGAATTTTCAAAATCGGTACAGTAGATCCAGAGATTATCCCCTACAACCTCACAAACTTTACCTTACTAATACACTACCTTTATAATACATAGTCTAGAGTATTACAGGTGTAATGACAAAAACAGTTTTTTTTAAACACAAATGAGTCCGGACCAGTGTGACGAGGCCTTAAAAGGTTACCGTTAAAGGTCACCATCTTCCGTAAGGAAGTGTTTATAATTAAATTATAATCAATTATAACGAAAGATGACAGGAAATGTAACTTTCAATGATAATGACTGACGTTCTTTCCTTATTAATGCTTATGAGATAAGTAGTTACCTCTGTCATGTATTGTGTGACATGAATAGGTGCTTTATAATGTTAATGGTTTCCTTAATAATTTGTTGTGTATACCTAGGTCTTTTCACTAGTGCATTCCGTGCCTCGGAAAGCACGTTAAGCTGTTGGTCCCGGTTGTCATAGGTGGATCTTTGACAGTCGTTACGGGTCGTCAGAAGCCCGAAAGTCTGGCATCTAGTCTTACCAAGGGGTATCGTATTACCCAGTTACTGGGTTGTGGAGGTCAGATAGGCAGTCGCTCCATGTAAAATACTCTTCCCTAACACACATAGTTCGATGGAAAGGCAATCCTACACGACCGGAGAAAACTCAGGTGCAGGACCAACGGCTTTACGGGTTTTCCAAGGTAGGGGGGAGGCACTCAACCATCTTCTAAACTCCGTGCTGGTACTGAAGAATTCGTAATTGAATAACCCAATTACATTTTTTGCCCGACCTGGGAATCTAACCTCGGATCCAATACTCAACAGTCGCACTTACAACCACGAGACCAATGCGGCGGTAAAACTGCTGTTAAATAATGTTGTTCTCTCTGCGCTGAGCCTAAGAATATTATGCAAACGACGAAGGCTGACGAAGTCTGACATCAAAACTTTTTAAAGTAATAAAATATACTTGCGTAACCGTAATAACGTTTTATCCTTAACTTTTGGGAAGTTTCCTAAAGGGGCAACGGTTTGAGGAAATCTTTTTTACAAAAGTTAAGAGGGAAACTAATTCTGAGGGTCATACATGTCCTCATTACGTGAGGGACTGTTAAGGGAACAGCTGAAAGTTCTAGATGTTTTAGGATCTCTCGGATTACCAATCCGTCTTGAGCAAGCGTGGTGATTAATGCTAGTGCCTTCTCTGTATGAAAAGAGGCCTTTGCCCTTTGATTTTTAAAAGAGTACGTATGGAGTTTTTTGCCCATTCTTCTCCATACAAAACTACCTTTTGGAAGGGGCAACTAGCTTCAATCCTTTTTTAGTACATGACGTTCAAAAGTGCCTTATATTGGCCTAATTGAAATAAATGATTTGACTTTGACTTGACTTTGCCCAGGTCAGGCAAAGAGTTATTGGATTTTCCATCAGGAATTTCTCAATAGCAGCCTCGGAGTCTGGTTTGGGCCTGACTGATGGCAGTAGGCTCGCCCTTTACATGGGACTTAAAAATAAGTAGCGAAATGTTGCAGGAGTGTACTAATGGGTATACACCTCTGCTTAAATCGAGAAAATCGTTATATTGAGGTTGTACGGTGAATCAGTTACACCACACCACCCACCCGTACTCACCCTTAAAACAAACAAGACCACAACTTACAACAACCCTAGAGGAGCCAAAAAAGTAGTTACGTAAAGATTTATCGATTGTAGAGTATTTGCTGATTCAGTCTAGTTAGTTCTTAAGTAAGAACGTGTTATAACGTCTGTATTTTTTGAGAAAAAGAACAATTGCGTTTTATTACGCGTGATTATTTGAGTTAAAGCGAATTTGTTCTTGATAAAGAAAAAAAAAGAATTTTCCAAAATTGACAAAAAGCCTAGACGCTACTTACAGTAGGAAACTGAAAGGTATAGCCATTAAGTATTTGTTTTTTTGTCATTCTAAAAACAGGCAAAATATGGTCTCGGCTTTTAATGTTCTTATTACATAATAATGATAGATTCTTCGACTGTAAGTGCGTCTTATGTAAACTCCACGACTTGTACCCCCGATTTGGGTTCAAGTCAATGTTAGGCATAGTTTTGTTTTTTAGTTAGGTAGATAGTGGTATACCACGTGTGTCCTAGAAAACACGACACGACGGAGGAGATCAGGCCCTAATCTCTCCTGCGTCGTGTCGTGTCGGATTACTGTCTCATCGAAATATGAATGAGAAGAAAATCTATGTTTACACACACACTTGTATACTACAAAGTTTCCTGCGACGGAAAATCCTTACTATAATATTATAATAGCGAAATAACTCTGTCGGGTACGCTTTTGTGACTGAATCACTGAACTGATTTGAACGATATTTGGTATAAAGGGGTTAGTTTGAGCCCTGAGGAAGAACAAAGGCTATTTTTTATTCCGCGACTTCGTCTATAACCGCGGACAAAGTCGCGGTCAAACGCTAGTAAATAAATAAATCTCCATCTATATATAAAACTCAAAGGTGACATAGTGATCTATCAACGCACAGCCCAAACCACTGGACGGATCGGGCTGAAATTTGGCATGAAGGTAGATGTTATGACGTAGGCATCCTCTAAGAAAGGATACCCTCTAAGGGGATGAACGGGGGTCCGACATTTACGCGAACGAAGTCGCGGGCAAAAGCTAGTTTTAATATATACATACACCGTCTTGAATGCAAAGCCATGCATGTCACTATTAGTCACTATTAAAATCACACATCACATTACTTTAAATGTGATCTATAAAAGTGTTATTAATGAATTTTCCATGTGCAAATACATAGAACAATGAGCCATGAACCTTTACTAAGGAGCCTGCCATGCCTATTTTTAAGTGAGGCATCTAACGAGCTCAAACATTTCCTTAAGTATTGTGGGGTCGGCAGCCGGCTACTGGTCTTACGTTCTAGATATAGTTGATCAGTTGTAGGCAGTTGTAGGGTTGTATATCACATGGAACAGCTCTCATATGTTATTCACAATTTAACCTGAACATAGTGAAAAATATTCAAGCATAATATTTACGTGTATCGACGTTTCTGTAAGTAGTTGCCTGTTAATCGTTTGTGTTAGCCCAGGTTATCTTTTAACTCCGAGTTAGTTTACTAACATGGGCCTATTATATCGTTAAACCTCACGTTAGCAACTAATTCTGAGTTACATTTTTGACACAAGTGGGACTTTGAGATGCAGGTTTCCAAATGCAAATCATAATAACTTAGCTACATTTTGCGCATTAAAAGTAAACGAGCCATAAAACTACTGTTTCATATTTATTTTTATAAACAAAAATAATAAAAAATAATTGTTGTTTGTTTTTACTTTCATAAGCCGCGACGGCAAACCTCATTGCCAACCACAATCTGAACCATGTCTCTTGCAAAACATTTACATAATGCCGTTCAATGGACCGTCACCTTAATCATTTACCAATAACCCACCAAAACTATCGGTTGGTATCGAAACCATCTCAGAGCGAAGCAAAAACTACCAGATACAGCCACTCACTTTCACTAACTCACATTTTTATTCTTCTTTTTTTATTTTTTCGCAGGCGTCAAAGCCGTGGAAGTGGTTACATTCGGTGCATTCTGACAGACAGTGTTGTGAATTAAAGTGAATAACTGTTGATTTAGTGATTTTTATGTGATAAGTGAATTTAGTTTTGTTTTGTGAAGATCGACTACGAAAATGGTGAGTTGTGTTTTTTTTTTCTAAAGCAATTAGGCTGTTTAACATTTCGTTGCAAAAAAACATGGCGTCTTTTCCCGCGTAAAATAATTTACATAATGTGTCTTTGGCTGTCGTAATAATTTTAATTAAAATGTTATTACAAAATTACAGTAGACAAGTATATTAATCAGCTTAAACTTAAATTATAATTTGATAAGATAATGTTTTAACTTCTATGAACTGGAACGAAGTCATACGAAGTAAAATTATGAATTCATTATAATAAATTATAAAAAGTTATAACTTAATTACTGTGAGTTCGAATTGGGTCAACAAAAAAATACTTTCAGTGTAGGTTTCTTCAAAATAAACACTATTTAATTACATTATTATGCTAAATAAATTAAAAAATAACATTATGTGCCTTCTCTGTATGAGAAGATGCTTTTGGCCTGTAGTGGAACGAAAATAGGCTAGTAATATTATGTTATTATTATTAATAAAATAATGTAGGTAATAATGCAATTAAATGCAGTTTGGTTTAGTTCTGAGAAAAAAATTAACCCACAAAAAAAAAAATCTCCCATTTTTTAATGTACTACCTAATTGTAATGATAATTTAGCTATTTAACGCTAAATAATTTTAAATCTTTTCTAAACATAAGTATTGACGTACACATTGAACTTTTATTGCTGTATACTAAGTAACACATTTGGCATAATAATATTACATCAGTACTTAAATTAATGTGTTGATTATTGAGAAATTGTTCTTAGAAATCAAACTCAATTATTCGGTCATTGCAAACAGCCTAGAGAAGTCGGCATACATAATGATTTCAACAAACAATTTTGATGCCAATATTGCGGATAATTTGAGATCTATTTATAGACACCTTTACTAATAAAATAAATCTGAAGAGTTTGTTTGTTTAAACGTGCTAATCTCTGGAATTATCAATCAAATTGAAAAAAAATCTTTGTACAGTACCCGGCGATAAATATTGCACATCGACCTTTATCGTATTTCGTATTTTTTACTAAGAATAAAAAGAATTAAGTATCAAAAGAAGCAAATCATAATTGTTTAAACAGCTCGTAATAGATACCGGACTGTTTGTATTTCGTGCGACAGAGATAACGCTCTACGAACCCGAAATTAGCCGATTGTCTTTTTCCAAAGGTCGATGTGCAATATTTATCGCCGGGTACTGTATAATTATGATAACCAGATTCATGAGAAATAGCATAGGCTATATAACATTACGCTACGGCCCACGGGAGTGGAGAACAGTAACTACAGACGTAACTAAACGCGGGTGAAACCGTCGGCAACAGCTAGTGATCTTATAATTACGTATATCGCGTGCTAAGCAACGGAACTTGAATGAATAACAAGCAATTATTCCGTATTACTTTAAACGTTTTTTCAATTTGGTTTGATGTTTGCCTAAGCTACGATTTAATTGAATTGAAATTAATGGGTCGTAGCTTTACTTTAAAAGGTAAGTAAGTATTTGGGACACTGTGATATAATTATGTTTTTATATTTAACCTTCTTAGTACATAATAAAGTCAATTAATAAGGTACCTACTTTCATTGAAACTCCTAGTATCAACCTATACACCTTACTGCTACGATCAGTGCGAAAGCTTGTATGGATTTATATTTTATTAAATAGGGATCTGTAAGACTTCATAGAGAACGATAGCAGACAAAGACATAAACATTAGCTAGTTTCGTTTTATTAGTCTTATTATCTGCTGGTTAATTTAGACTTATATTAACTATATAAGTCTGAAATTACCAATCTGCCTTGAGCAAGCGTGGTGATCAATGCTCATGCCTTCTCTGTGTGAGAAGAGGCCTTTATTCTGCAATGGGGCACTAATAGGCTGTTATTATTTGAACCTATTATTTTTTTTTTTTAATTTAGTAACAAAAAATATGGACCATGGTTTTGTCTGATTTAAATTTAATTTAATTAAAACATTATAAGTCAACTTTCATCACTACCGCTGTCAACTAAACGTCGTTCGTCCCCACACAACATTGACCTTAGGACCTCTAAATGTTCGTAGAACAACAACAAGCAAGCTTCCTTGTCATGAAGCCATGTATTGTCAAAATGGCTCATTATTCTATTATTTATCAAGACCACAATGGGTAGTTAAGACACCTTCGTTAAGACGCAATAACTCCTGATGGCGAGGAAGACATAAGGATAATATAAAGCTACCGTTTGTGATTGTAAATGGATTTGATTAATTTATCCTGTTATAAATCTTAGATGGGTAAACGTAACAGGATATTGGCTGTATGTATTACCCTTGATTATTAAAAACGGATGAAAGGGATATCGTAACGAGAACTTGTGATTTTTGAGTGATTTCGATTATTAAAAAATAAATCAGCTGTTTCATACAATAGAGCAACACACTACACTGTTAAAATGTACAGATAAGCTGTACTTTTAAAAAAAAAAATGGGTAATGTTTATATAGGTCTAACTTTACTTTTTCAAAAGTTTGATCGTGTTGTAGTGCATTTTTGTACAGAATAGTTGTTTTTTCTGTTAATGTTATTAAATAATTTTACCCCTTGAAATATGGATAATTTATTGAATCATATTTAAGAGTAATCATTAAATATCATAAGGAAATTTTCCATGATTACAAAAAAATAAAACCGCCTTCAAAAACTACAAAATAAAAATAACTTTAGTTTTGGAAGTCGGCGGCTTTGGTTTTGTTTTTTGTTATGTAGGTAAGTATTGCCACCGACTTCCAAAACTAAAGTTATTTTTATTTTGTAGTTTTTGAAGGCGGTTTTATTTTTTTGTAAAAAAGCTTTTTATTTTTCACTTTTTAGTGCTTGTGTGTTAATGTTTGAAATCCTAACAAAAAGCCCTTTCAAACAATACCTCACACGATATATTTAATTTCGAAAAGTAGTAGGAGGGGGGTTGATGTACCCCCCCCCCCCTCTCTTCCTTCAGTCAGTCATCAACTACACGTATAAACAAAGCAATTTTACTTGTTACGACGGTTATACTGTGATTCTATAAGGAGTTCCGTTCCATATCTCCGAAGTTCATCATCAGATCATGACAATATTTCTATGGGACCTATTCGGAAGTATACCCTTTCAAACAAAAAAAGAATCATCCAAATCTATTCATAATTGGCTGAGAAATCAGGTAACATACATACAAAAAAAGAAAAAAAAACATACGCGCCGAATTGAGAACCTCCTCCTTTTTGAAGTCGGTTGAAAATGACGTGAAATATATTACTAATATCCGAATTTATGCATAATAACCTTATTTTCTTTTATTTTATTTTTTTGTGGATGTCAAGTACTGATCATATACATAATGAATAGTGTTCATACTGTTTTAAAATTTAATGATCGTCTTGCCTAATGTACGTCATCGATCAAAAGGAATCAAGTCAACAACGTATGACACTAATTTCAAAGTAATTATTTTTATTTGCATACAAAAGGTAGTTCTGATAGCCTCTGTTCAGGCACATAGGTCTTTAAACTCTAAATAAAACAAAAGGCTGCTTAAATTGCAGGTTTTAAACTATTTAAAGGCATAACATCACGCCTGTAATCCCCGAAGGGTTAGGCAGAGGTGTACCCATTAGTACACTCACATTTCGCCAGTTATGTTTAGGGCCCATGTAATAAAGGGCGAGCCTATTGCCATCGACGGGGCTTAAATCCGGACACCGAGGCTGCTACTGAGAAATTTCCGAAAAAAAAACCCCAATAACCCTTTGCCCGACCTGAGCTAGCCAAGACCTTAATGCTCAGCAGTCGCGCTTTGCGACCGCTAGACCAACGAGGCAGTCAGTAAATAAACAGAAAACTCTGTGAATTTTGTTCTTTGTTACGCAAAAATCTACCTTATATCAACTGTTAAAGTCGCTGCCATTCGTACAGCGTTGATTTCATTTTAACCGACTTGTTTTACTGTCAAGAACTTAAGTCAGACTTCATTGTTAATAGTAGGTTAGTTTACAAATTGTCATGCGTAATAAGCCTCGCGTTAAGTTTATGATGCAATATAGGTCCAGCCAATCATAAGTCATAAGTAATTTATTTCATAACAATGTACATTGTGTTGAAAATGTAAAAATTGCAACTAAATCAACATTCATAAAATACATTTAGGGCTTCAATAATAATAATAATAAATATTTAAAAATGTAACTATAATTATGTAAATGTATGTAAAATAAATAAATGGAAATAATAATAACTACAGTAAATAAGAATTCATGTTAAGTACAAAATATATATAAACTAAAATTAAAAATTGCAATTAAGTTAATATTCATTAAAATATTTCATTTAGCATTATGATAATAAACAATTAAAATAAATGAAGAATTCATAAAAATCTATTAAGTTTATGATAAAATATTTTGTAAACTTCTTCTACTGGGTTGTGTAGGTCAGATAAGGCAGTCGCACCATTTAAAATACTAGTATCCAGCTGCATCCGGTTAGACTGGAAGCCGACCCCAACATAGTCGGGAAAGGCTAGGCAGATGATGATAGTTTTGTGAACTTCTGCTTGTCTGCTAGAATGGCTAGTATTAAAATAGTTTATTAAGACTGCCTCATTGGTCTAGTGGTCGCAAAGCGCGACTGCTGAGCGTGAGGTCTTGGGTTCGATTCCCGGGTCGGGCAAAGTGTTAATGGGTTTTTCCATCAGGAATTTCTCAGTAGCAGCCTCGGAGTCTGGATTAGTGCCCGGTTGATGGCAATAGGCTCGCCCCCTATTACATGGGACTTAAACATAACTGGCGAAATGTGGGTGTACTAATGTGTACACCTCTGCCTAACCCTTCGGGGATAACAGGCGTGATGTTATGTGTGTAAAATAGTCGCGTAGTTATCATTTGAGTTGTTGTGAGGTGTTAGTTAGGTTTACTTACGTTTTTTTTTCCGAAATTGACGAGAAATTAAATGTAACCTAACTTTGCTTGGTATTAAGTAATAAATACAAATTAGTACTTATCCTATCTTAATCTAAGTAAGTATAAAAGCAAAGATGAGATTTGACAGGGAGGTAGTTTATAGTTAGTAGACGTCCGCTTAGAAAGGATTTTCCAAAATTCACCCCGAAAGGGGATAAAACGGGGGTCCAAAGTTTGTATGGAGAAATCAACTTTGACGCGGGCGAAGTCGCGGGCAGAAGCTAGTATCCTATAAAAGTAGAATATAGTGTAGCGTGTACTTATAACCTTATTCTGGTTACGCTTGTTCTATATTAGAAGAAATCTCGATTTCCACAAATAAATCAAATTAAGTTATAAACACAGAAAACGTACGCTAATTATAAACACGAATCGATGATTATTGCGAACATCGCGTGATATAACTTGAACATAAACATAACGTTTAATATGGTTAAGATCAGACAACTGGATCGGTTACACAATACGGACATCCTGTTTCACAAAAATGTATCTAACACTTATATATTTAAGGTGTAATTTAGGAAAAAGTTAGTAGGAAATCCGTATGTTTTGAGGCCAAGGAATTATAATCTTTAATTGTAGTGTGATAAAGTTTGGATTGAGTTGGAGCGTGGGAAGGTAGCGAAAGTGTTTCGCGTACACTGCCTCATATATTTTTTTACTCTCACTATTTGTTGCGGTCACGGTCGATGTCTTCGGTTTACTGTCATGGAGGTACGCGACAATGGGTAGTTTTGGCGCGATTATGATGGTGACTCAGATATGAAATTATGTGGAAGTTATGGGGTATTTTGGGCACTCAGTGAGTGTGACCTACAATACTTTGGTACTTGTTTTAATTTCTTTTGTCATTATACTTTATTTTTTTATTTGGCTCACCAACAATTGAAAACACTAATACAATGATATGAAATACATCCAATATACCTATAGACTAATGTACCAATCTCTTACAGGTAAGCACATCATGTATTACTTTTGCCGTTGATATTGGGCACCTACTTTAAATAACATGAGTTCTTATACTCACCGAACATAGTTATGTTTTCGGAACAAATTCCAAATTACTTGGTGCTTATTTTTTTAGCAAATTGCTCTAATTTATGCTTTCCTTTTTAATTATTGCACACCAAATAAAATTGACATGCTACTGTCTCTCTACAGATCAAAGGCCTATTCTCATACAGATAAGGCACGAGCATTGATCATCACGCTTGCTCAAGGTGGATTGACGATTTAAGACTTAAATTAATTAAAAGTCCAAATTTTTCTCCATGTTTTCCTTTACTGATATCCAAGATCCCACAACTTCATGTAAGAGAGGTGGGCGCCTTAACAGCTGGGCCATTCCGATGTGAAAACAAAACGGTTATCTAAATACAAACCTTTTAACTAAAATATTGTGTTACTGTTTGTATGCTCACATTACAAATTGTAGTATAAGTCTACGCGCGAAGACTTGTAATAGGCTTTCTGGCGACTATGCTTTCCTTTTCACTTGATGAGATTTTTTTTAGTCAACCTTGTTCTCATAAATAAATACCTAATTAGCCATAAAGCACCGAATCATACAAATAGCCTTATAGGATTGAAAACCTTTTACATTGCGTACATTAAATTATAATGATATCTTAACATAACATCACGCCTGTAATCCCCGAAGGGTTAGGCAGAGGTGTACCCATAAGTACACCCACATTTTGCCAATTATATTGCCTCGATGGTTAGTGGTCGCAGAGCGCAACTGCTAAATCAAACCTGCTGCTCTTGGGTCCGATTCCCAGGTCGGGCAAAGCGTTATTGGGTTTTTCTATCAGGAATTTCTCAGTAGCAGCCCCGGAATCTAGATTTGAATTTAAATATAACTTACATGAATAGTAACTAGTTAACAAAACATTTTTTTTGTGATGACCCGACCCACTTAATCGTTTATTAATTTCCCGCCTATCAAAAACAGGAAAATAGGTTAACATAATTATTTCTAACCTTAAATAAATAAGCTTTATTTTGAGGAGAGATTTCGCCCTTTTGATAATAGGCGTTAATTGAGTCATGAGATAATACAATTAACTATTAATTATTAAATTTTAAACCTAAGGATCAGAAGTACTGATGCTTAGGTTTCATTATTCTAATTGGCCTTAGTTTTGCTAAAACAGGTCAGGCTTCAATCTCTCAAGAAATTAATTACGTCAATTAGAATAAATATGTCTAATGTGTCTTATTACTATCCATTATTAAGCTTAATGGGTTTTTTCCATCAGGAATTTCTCAGTAGCAGCCTCGGAGTCTGGATTTGTGCCCGGTAGATGGCAATAGGCTCGCCCCCTATTAAACTGGCGAAATGTGGGTGTCCGATTGGGTACACCTCTGCCTAACCCTTTGGGGATTACAGGCGTGATGTTATGTATGTAGTAGATTTTTTTTTTGTTAGCCTATTCTGTTCCACTCCTAGGCAAAAGCCTCCCTCCACTCCTTCCATCCTTCCCGATTCATTGCCTCATCCCTCCAGTTTTGGAGAAATCCATCCAGTTCGTCCCGCCATCTCCTTCGTGGCCTGTCGCGGCCCCGACTCCCAGTTGTGTAGTAGATTAGTGTAGTTTTATAATGCGAACAGCAAAGGAGTGGAACTCTCTGGCCTTTTTTTAAGGATGGAAATCGTCAAATGACTTCTTCGGGTCTGGGCGGAGCGGAAGGGAGTGTCAGACTATTACTGACCAAAACCCATCTGTGTTCCTCCTAATGCTTTTTGTATTCCACAGGATACCGTGGCCCCGGAACGTAAAGGGCAACAGAAGGAACAGGGTGGTTTTTTAGTCAGTAAAAGTCTGACAGTCCCTTCCGCCCCACCCAGGGCGGAAGGAGTCATTTGATGATTTTTATCACCTAAAAAAAAAAAAAGGGCCGCGGTAACTCTTTTGAACAAAATCCGTAACCTTGTTATGGAACTCTCTGCCTGCGTCTGTATTTCCGAACGTATTCGACCCTAATCTCTCTAAAGTTAAAGTAAACAGGCTTCTTCTGGGTACGCTCACTCCATCGCAGACTTTGTCTCTGTCGCTTCTGTCCTAGAGTCAAGAGGAAACCCACCTTCACTCAAAAAAGTCTAGATTAAGCAAGTGAGTCCTTTGCTGTTCAGGTCTGGTTCTGGCTTTACCACTGGTTATAGAGAGTACTCCATAAACACTGGTTGTGAGCGACACGTCTCACAAATCAGCTGTTGGTAATTAAATACTTTCACTAGAAGTAGAGGTTATCCGTGGTTATAACCATGGAATCGCTTCCTGGTTGAAGTATGATGATGCAAGTTTAAAGGAAGTATGGGAATTGGTCCCATAAAGTTATCATTCACTACGGGCTTTTCTAAACGGTTTAAATTATGAGAAATCAAATCAAATCAAATGTTTATTTGCTAGAGATACATTCATTGTACAAAGGCAAGTTCTTAAAACCTAAAAAGTTATAGTACTCTGCCTGCATGCAAGCGTGCAAATTTTTATTTTTACATTCCTTTGGAATAACTTACTATTCATTTTTATCTATTCTAATTAAACTTAAACATTACAAAATATGTTTCAGAAACTCCTTAATACTATAGAAACAATATATTTGGAGCCACACTACCAATTTCTTTTTAAAAACAGCATCCCCCTCCAATACTTTCAATTCACTTGGGATATTATTATAAATTAAAATAGAGAGTAAACTTGTTCGCATACACGAGTGGTAATGGTGCCGATTCCCTTGTTCACAAACTACACTAAAATCACTCTTATCCCATCCATCCTCTCATCTTATCCTCTCTCTCATCTCTTACTAACAAACAGCAAAAGAAAAGGACAGTGACCTTTTAGATTAATCTCCTTAGCTTTATTATATCGACATGCACGGTCTATCTCTCCGAAGATAATATAGCTTATGTGTGGGGACGTCATATATGAGTCGGTTTTGCTAGTACCTGTTTATCGAGAATTAAGGTACGTTCAGAGAAAGTCTCAAAACAGTCCAATTTTGGTATAGATGTGGGTTTTAGGCGATCCTTACATAGGCCATTTTATTACTGCTTAGCTATAAAAACAGTAATAATAAAATATTCTTTCGGATGAATCTTGGTCACAGCAGCCAATGTAATGGAGACTTCGCAGGAGATATTATAGTGTACGAGTGTGTGCGCAAACACAGGTGCACTTCCTTGTCCGATGGGACGGCAATCCGAGACGACCGGGTAGAGATCAGGCGCAGGACCAACGGCTTTATTTATTTATTCAACTTTATGCACATGTAAAAAAATACATTGTACAGTCGCGGTCATAAGTGGAGTAGCAATTTACATAGCAAATCGATTGACACTTTGGTTAAACTTACGAGCTTTCAACGTCGTGTGCCAATTTTGAGGTGTACGTAGGTACTGTGTTCTTACGTTCAAAGGTGCCTTATATAATGACCTAATTAAATAAATTATTTGACTTTGACTTTAACTTTGAATACATCACTTATACACACAGATGTAGGTATGGCCTGTACCCCGTGTTTACAGCAATTTAAACTTTAACATGCTACTGCACTTATGACCGCGACTGTACAAAGGCAGACTTAATGCCTTGGGAATTTTCTACCAGTCTACCTTAGCTTACCTTACGTTTACGTGCTTTCCGAGGCACGAGGGTGTCATACCATCAACTTCCAAGCTCCGGGCTGCTACTGAGAAACGCGTTTCTGAAAAAGGGTCCGTTCACACAGACCGGCTCGGAGAGCATCGGCGCGCATTTTTCTTTTCACACAGACCGGACGCAATCGGAGACGATCGGCTGCGCGAACGAGAAAAAGTACGCGATCGGAGCCGGTCAGCTCCTCTTATTATTTCACACCAAGCGCGTTCAAGCATTCTTAATGACAAAAGCAGTGCACATGCAAAAATAAACTTTACTACAAATACTAAAAACTCTGTTTTCAACGTGATAAGAATCTGCTCTCCTCTCCGAGCCGGTCTGTGTGAACGGACCCAAACCCAGTAACACTTTTTGCCTGACCTGGGAATCTAGCCTAAGACCTCACGCTAAACAGCCACGAGCTTTATATGTACTAATTAAGTGAGAAGCCTAACTGTTAATTATCTCTGATCTTCCCATTTCAGTACCCTATCATGGGCAATAGAAAGTAATTGTTAATTTTAACTCGGCATGGCAAGGAACCAATTAAATGTGCACTAATTACCCACAATTTAACATTAGACAAGACCAGGAAGGCTGTTATATTAGTACTTTCTATTTAACTAAATTAGAATCTAGAATTATTATAGATTGTGAGAATCATGCCATTTGTTTAAAAGGTTGTTGAAGTTGTGCTACGTTTGTGTTTTAGCGTAGCGTTGCTAAGCAACGGGTTAGATTTTTTTAGATTCCAGAAATTAAAGTGAATAATTTTTTTTGTTTTTTTTTCTTCTAAACAGTTATTAATATTTTGGTAGAATTGAGACTAATCAATTTATGTATTATATTATGTACTTAGCATGTCTTTTCTTCTGCTAGAAAATGACTGTCTCAAAAAATTCTAGAAATAAAGTTTCGTTAAAAACAATAACAGAAATCTATTTGCTGACAAATTAAGAACGAATATAAATAATCCTTCCGACCGGATTTCGCTCACGTAGGCCAATCTCAATGGAGTATGGAGACTTAACTAAATACGCATGAGCTGTAAGTATGTGCAAAAATACGGGTATACCTACTCTCCTTAGTTCCTAGTCGGATAAGACGGCAAACCATCACGACCGACGAGATATCAGGCGCAGAACCAACTGCTTTACCTACGTCCTATCCAAGTCACGGGGATATCACACCACCAACTTCCTAACTTCTAGAAATACTACACAGAAATTCGTAACAGAAAAACCCAATAACACTTTGCCCGACCTGGCAATTGCACCCACGACCTCGATCCACGATCGACCACGATCTTGTAACCACGGGAGACCAATAAGGCAGTCGGGGTTTGTGAATATTACATTTTAATAAAATATCTGAAGCGTGTCCCATATCCAAGAACACTCTACTCGTAGCCTAGGCTTGAGTAAAAGTTGTACCATCAGCTTTCTAAGACTATCATCCAAAATCTCTGAGCGTTTTGCGTGTCAAAATACGTTTGCGAACTGCGCAGTTTCTTTTGCCTACTTACAACTAAATAGAAGAAAGTTTTGGTACTTTATTTAAAAATGTCGTGTTATAAATCAAAATGTTGTAGGCAATGTATCATAGTTAGGGTTTCGTACTCAAAGGGTTAAAACGGGGCCCTAAATTGGTCACGTTCATCCGTCTGTCTGTCCCTATGTCACAGGGCTATGTCTTTTAAACCGTTATAGGTCGACACTTAGAAAAAAAATAAAAAAAAATAATCATCAACAAGATTTTTTTATTCAGTGTTGGTATACAATATTATACAAGTGGTACAAAACCCTACATGTGCGAGACCAACTCGCACTTGACCGGGTTTTTTATCATCGTAACCGGTAAAAAGTAGAATTCTTACATAACACAACATACGATGAATAATCCGCGGTGGAATTTTAATCTGCAATGAGACAACAATAAAATTAATTGTCTAAATTGGTACTAAGGTCTTGATACTTAAGAAACACGAAAATTAGGTAAGCAGTGTTTAAATAAGTGCACCTTGTATGCTGATGATGACAACATGGCTTTGCTTGTTATAATCGACTTGGCCAAGAGGTCAGTGACCCCTTTGCCTAGAATGTTGTGTATAATTCGACTTTTAATTCTATTATGTAACTTGACAGTTCAAAAAAAAATAATGTTACAATACTACAACTAATAGTGTTGGGGTAGTGAACGATTTTGCGTAAGGAACGAATAATAAGAATGGTTTAATACCAAGTTAAGTACATTATTTAAGTTCATTCAATTTCGTTCATTCTTACACCACCTCACTATCTTTTTTTTTGTCAAAACTTGGTAACCCTTTATCTGTCAAGTTACTGAATAGAATTAAAAGTCGAAATATAGTTAGTTTGCTACTACTAACGAAGTTTCAGCAATATTCAGCAGCATTGTGTGATAAGTTAAAACATGTAAAATCGTTAAAATGTTCAGCCTCATTAAACAAAATATGGACAGAAATTGCTTAAAAAATCTAAAAGTTAAAATAAACAAAAACTCCAAACAAAATAACGTTCTAAAATTGAAAATTAACGGTTTAAGTATTTTTAAAATAAAAATTGTAACCATACTGCTGAGTCTGCTGACCCCAAAATGCATGCTGTAATTACTATCACGAGATCTAATCTTTCCTTTTTATGAGATTGGTACAGACAGAATGTGGTGTATGACTTTAAACTGTATATCGTTATATCATAAGTCTTATTTTGCCAAAAATTGTTACAAAATATCTTCTACCGCTTCAAGTCAGCATGACGAATCAAAACAAGAAGAAAACATGCAGTTATGTATAACCTAAGTTTATACGTAACTCATGCATTCAAATATTGGCCGATATAAATTGGCTAGCTTTAAACGATAAACATGCTTGTAACTGTTCCATTAAAGTTGAATTTGACAATTCATATCAAGTTCCAGTAGGGGATCGCTGAAGGCGCGTATGTTCCCAAGATCCCCGGCGTAAATGTGGAAAGGGAACACCAGGGTGGTTTTTAGTCAGTAAGAGTCTGACAGACCCTTCCGCCCCCTCAAGGCGGGGACCATCCATGAAGATTTTCGACCCCGGAATAAAAAAGTCTAGTTTAGGAAGCATTGGGTCAACATTACCACATGGGCAAAAATGTCGGAATCGAACCTGTGAATCGCAAAATGACTGCCTTGGTCTAGTGGTCGCAAAGCGCGACTGCTGAGCATGAGGTCTTGGGTTCAATTCCCACGTCGGACAAAGGCTTTTTCCATCAGGAATTTGTCAGTAGCAGCTTCGGAGACTAGATTTGAGCTCGGTTGATAGCAATAGGCTCGTCCCCTATTACATGGAACTTAAACATAACTGGCGAAATGTGGGTGTGCTAATGGGTACACCTCTGTCTAACCCTTTGGGGATTACAGGCGTGATGTTGCGTTAAAATAATGAACCAAAAATCCCCTTATAAGGTGGTAGCCATTACTGAATTTTTTCGGGCCACGATAATTATGTTCTAGCAAGCTTGACGAGGCAAGTCGGAAACGCAAAGTTAAAAAACAAGATCGGTGAGTGCATGAATTACGCGTTGTCGGTACTGTAACTAATGTTGTACGTAACTGGAATGGCAATCTTTAGGCTTAGCACAAGCATGATGACATAAAAAAAATTAGATTCTTAGCTTTTTCGCTATTTTAGCTAAAAATGCGACTATTAGCGCTATAAATTATTATCGCCTGAATATATAAATAAATACTCGTATTACTTATTTTTTTATCCTATTACAACTAATAAATACTGCCTTTTTTTCTGGTCTGCTCCTGAGTGTCGTAGGGAGATGTTATAATATAGCTTAAAACCTTCCTCGACAAATAAAACTCAATAAGATTTTTTTTATCGAAGCAGTAGTTCCTCAAATTAACGCGTTCAAGTCTTTAGCTTTACGATATTAGTACAGACTCACTTTCCCCACGACTTCGTTTGCGTGATTTTTCTTACAAATCTCTAATTTTATGATAATAAAATATAGCCCATAGCACTGAGTGATAACGTAGCTTCTAATTATCGAAAGAATTTTCAGAATCTGATCAGTAGTTCCGGAGATTAAGTTCAAACAAATAAACTCTGCAGCTTTATAATATTATTAAGTAAGGTATTATAGAAGACCGAGATGGCTATACATATACAGGGTAATTGAAAATTTACCCGAAACCTGAAAAGGGGTCATTGTACTCATCATTATGAACAACTTTTACTATGGGACCCTAATGTAAATCATAATAAAAAACAGCTGATCCATACATTACGATCTTGTTATGTAGCATTTTTATTCGGGAACAGCTGATTTTTTTTTCATGATTTCAGGGTTGGTCGCATAGCAAAAGTTTTTCATAATGATGAGTACAATGACCCCTTTTTAGGTTTCGGGTAAATTTTCAATTACCCTGTAAAATTAAAAAATCGGTCTTGTATAACGTTTACATCGCTCGCTTATGCTAGCCCTACACTATGAACTAGTTTAACGACCTTGTGATGCGTTAAGCGTTACTAGTTTGTTAGTCGGTTCTAACAAAACGAAAAGTTTCCTTACTTAATGATAGTTTCAATTAAACTGGTCACGTAAAATTAATTTTAACTGTTATGCTATACGATTAATACGCTAGTCGTATTCATAGAAAACGGTCCGTAAGTTATAGGAACTAGGCAATAATTAGTATTATGGCTTTTATATTGTGTAGTAAACACAAATAAATTCAGTTTTAGTGTCTGTTTGTAACGCTAACAAAATAGCTTTTTACTAAACATTCAAAAGGCTTATAAAAAAATATTCTGTTTTCTTTTTCCGGTTGATCTGCGAAACGGCTGCACCGATTTTGACGGGACTTTCACTGGCAGGCAGCTCATGTTATAAGGAGTACCTTAAGCTACTTTTATTTTATAATAACAATTAGGGTACTGAAAAGAAATTAAGTCGTCACACATAACCGATATTCTTGCGGGCGAAGTCGCGGGCATAAGGTAGTAAAGAATAAAATAAACATAAGTTATAAATTCTATGGATTACATTGTATTACTTTTAGAGAGAATTCTATGCTAATAATTTTATTAAAATTGCAATAGAGTTTAAAGCAATTTTCTGAACAAAATTGCATTAAAAGCGCTACATGGAAAGCGCTCTCACGATTAAAAGTGTTTTTTGTTGACCACTCAGTCAATTTAAGTTTTTTTTTATATCCATTGTGTTCCGACGGCCATTCATTTCCAATTACATTGAAAAAAGAATTGGATGCATTTAGTAAGTTAGGGTGGGTATACACTTAAGCGGATCGGACTATTTCGTTCCGTATCCTCAATTCAACCTTTGTTAATGAATTGAAAATGCGGAACCCTTATAAATTGTAGTGTACTGAGAAAATAAAGTAAAAGACTAGTCGGCACAATATACCTATTTACACATCGTTAAGAAAACATTGGAGAAACGACTTTTACAAAAAAGACTAAACTAAATAAAATAAAAACAAATACCTAAACATTGCATTTTTACACTATCATTTTTATTAAAATTAGTTTTTGTAATTGTCTAAAAATTCTTTCGTCACAAAGAGTTAAATAATTAATGCTTAAATATGTAACTTTAAGTAGGTAAACTATTTTAAATTAGTAAAACTTACATATTTAAACATAATTATAATATATACATACTGCATTTTGTACAGAGAAATTAATTTTATCATAACTATTTTTAGTTTCACTTAGCACTAATTAACTTTTTAAAAATATGTAATTTTTGCTGCTATTAACATAAGCTTCTTTATTAGTTTAATGTGCAAAAAAACCTATATAAATATCCATTCTACTTATTTTTAAAAATGGCGATAACGGGACGCCCGGCCAATGCGAAACATTTCAGTGAATATTGAAAGTACTAATTAATAAAAAACAATAAAAAACATTAAGCAGCTCATACAGAGAAGCAACAGAGTGTATAGTTTGTGAGCGCAAACACACATGGAATATAAGAGAGCGTCTCGCCGTTTTGCCGTCACGACAAACAGGGTACCATAAACTT
Organism: Hoplodrina blanda; assembly: GCA_949316365.1. NCBI lineage: Eukaryota > Metazoa > Arthropoda > Insecta > Lepidoptera > Noctuidae > Hoplodrina > Hoplodrina blanda. The sequence continues at coordinate 12,693,539 of OX438589.1, forward strand.
CTAAAATATTTGCCAAGTGCAGGGCAGTTCAACTTAGTGCATGCCAGCCTGCTGTGACGTTATCGCTCACCGGCTTAGGTCACGTGATCGCTGACTCGCCTGCTACTTGGCGCGCTCATGGGTACAACTACAAACTAGCAGGACAGGTTATTTTTCGTCAATAATTGACCTGATATAAGAGCTCATGGTAGGCCCCCTGGTCGAATTTACTGTCAAAGTGCGCCAATTGGTGTTTTTGGGGGTCAACCACTTCAAAGGGAACCAGTATTCGCCAAGCTGGTCTAAATAGGCTAGTTGACACCACTAATCAAGTGACGTACTTTTAAGACCTGTCAAAAAGCAATTTTCCCGTAGATTTTGTATGGCAATATCGAACTGTGACGTCACTTATTTGACAACTCAATTGACTAACTATTTATTGATTTTAAAGCCACAAAAATCTAATTTTACAGTAAATTGAAAATTAATCGGGTTTTCAGGGCATGAAGGCAATGAAGTGTTTCTTTAAAGAAGTTATGACTTGGAATTATTAGTTATGGTGTCAACTATCCAATTGGCGATCATTCAGATGTAGAGATAAACTACTATAACATGGCGCTCCCCTCCATATTACTTTTTCAATAATAATGAGTAATTAATGATGCCACTAGTCGAGCAACAATGACACGCTGATTTGTTTTTGTTTCGAGAGCCGTCTCAGTACGCACACATGCGTTGTAAGTCTTGTAAATACTTTTACAAATACTTTCAAACGTTTTGAATTGTGGAAGGGCGCGCCAAGTTATCGTAGTTTATCTCTACCGAAACCTCAAGCCGGTAACTTGTCAAAACAAATGACCACACAATTAATTCACATAAAAAATAAGACGTCACAGTCTATGACTTGTACCAAACCCGAATAGGAAAAAGAAAGGTAAACATTGTCTGCGCACGTTACGTGTACTTTTCCTACTAACCGACTCTTGTGTTACGTAACACACGCAATAATCATTACACTATTAGTATTAGCAGTCGGAATTCCACCTAGATTTCGTTATTTTTTTACTTTTTTTCCTTGAAATTCTTATTTTTCTCTCTTATTTGCACGAGAACTATGTAACGGGTGTAAAAACACATTCAATAAAGCCGGAAGTTACTTACACATGTTCTTTGCCATCATTTTTAGTTTTCTTGTGCAATTTATTGTATACGCATAATACTTAAGGGAATGCACTGACCTCTGTAATACAGTTTAATACTAGCTCAGGGGTCAGGGATTTCAAATAACCTGTGTTTGTATAAATTGGCAATAAATAAATAAATATAAAAAATAAATATCATTGCTGACTGGATCATACTTGGAAATTCTCTGAATCCTCCCTTTTTTCAAAAAACACACCACAGTTATTTATTTATTTAAACTTTATGAACATGTAAAAAAAAAAGTACACTTGGGCATTCTCTACCAGTCTACCTTTATTTATGTCGTAGGATAATTGAAAAGAATCCGTTCTTCGCTAAATACCTAGGACGATTGCAAAAGACCGGATTTTCGTAAACAACCGAGCTATTTTCGAAATAATTGTAAAATAATAATAATTGCATCACATAATATTAATTTATTCATTGCTAACAATAATAAACATGTTTATTAACAAATTCAGTAGAATTTAATTTGTAGAAGAACGTCTTGTCAGTTTAATTACTGCGGTCAAAACTATAAGGGGCAAGTATTTGACCCTTGCTTGCCTTATCCTATCGGTCTTTATGAAAAGTATGGACAGTCAACAAAAGAGATAGGTAGGTATGCAGGGTCGTCAGATATAGTTGAAGTTTTCTTAGAAACCGATGGATGTTTTCAAATGTAATTTAATTTAAGTTCATTAATTAAGTTAAGTTTAAATCGACGACATCCATCGGTTTCTAAGAAAACATCAACTATATCTGACGACCCTGCATACCTATCTCTTTTGCTGACTGTACATCATTAGAACATATTCCGCTTATGATAGAACAAGGTTTGTGGTTAGACAATGGTCAAAGTTTTTGAATTTCGAACTTTATTCCGACAAAGAATGGAGTATGGAGGCTCAATGATTAAACTGACCTATAATAAGGCGGATTATGTAGTCTAGTTATGCTATGGATTTTAAGGATTTAAATGCAGTTCTTTAAATTGTTTTACCTTTGTTACTTTACTAGCTTGTAAAGATAGAGTATAAATTCGAAGGCACCATACGGCTATGAGCAGAACAAATCCTTGTTGGATTGGTTCAGCCCAGTGTCATTTGGTCACTGGTTTCTTCTAGGCTATTTAAATGCAATATGACCATTTAGCACACCCATCGCACCTAAGGCAATATAAGAATCTCCTTCCATAGATTGCAGCACAAGACCGGCCATTGTGGCTATCATTAGGGGAGCCCTATGTCCAGCACTGGACATAGTTCGGCTGATATGATGATGTCCATATATCAAGCTATTTTTCTAAAGCGTCTGCGCGTCTCAAAAGACGAATATATGCTAAATACTAGAATTACAAAATAAAATATATCGAAACTGTTCCATTTATGAATATTTTCGGATACTTTTTATTTGACAATCGAATTCAACTTAGCGTGTTCGTTATTTTACGAGTCGCCAAGTATTCGTCTATAAACTTTTTTATAAGTTGTTAAAGAATATTTAAGGACTGTCGATAACAACTCGAAAACCTTAAGGATAAACTGTAGGTATTTTTTCCGATCTTTTTTCTAAATTCTGCAAAACTTTTGTGTAGTACGTGAAGAACGTTTTATCTTTAAATTATCTTCTTTTGATTTGACTATTTTAACATTTTACCTGTTTTTTTTGCTTACCATTGGACCGGAACAACCAGGAAATCACAAAAACATTTCAGGGTTGTAAAAGTTGTTCACAACGATGTTCACAAGTCCAATGAACCCTTGTCAGATTTATGTTGAACAAAAACGAAGATTGTAATGATGATAATCTACATTTTTATATAAGGCAACAGTTACTGACTGACAGATTTATCAACACATAGCTCAAATCACTGAACGGATTGCATTGTTTGGCACGAAGATAGCTAATAAGACGTTGGTATGCGCTTAGAAAGTATTTTCCCAAGTTCACCTCCTGAGGGGATGGAAAAGGGGGCCAAATTTTATAAAGAAACAAGACAATAACCTTTATTAGTCGCGGGCAGTATAGCTAGTAGATAGAAAATTGTATTCTAAATTCAATAATTAATTATCTAAGTATATAAAAAATATTTAAAAAAATATATTTCAATATTTGAGTATTGGACATTGTGTTGTGTTGTCATCAGAACTAAAGGTGTATGCAAAATTTCAGCTCAATCGGATACCAACAAATGGTCGAAAAATGGTTTACAAATGAAAGGACAACTTATTTACATACATACTTACATACGAACAGTGCAAGCTAAATAAAAGCTTGTAAAAAGACGCAAGGACGTGTACTGGCATCTAAAAGACTTGATAGTTACGAAACTTTATTCAAGGAATTTTATAGCTTCTATCATCTCGCTGCAATTTGTTTCGCAGTACTAAATTACTACTCTTGAAATTACGACATTTCTTTAATAACTGCCTTGAGTCTAGTGGGTTTGCACGTACAGGTGCACCTTTGCTTTTATCATGTTGATCAGGTTCAATATTATTGTGTTATTTATTGATTGGCAATCTGCTTCTACTCCTATTATAAAGAGGAAAGATTTGATTGTTTGTTTGTATATTTGTTTGTATTGAATAGGCTCCGAAACTACTGAACCGATTTGTAAAATTCTTTCACTGTTGGAAAGCTACACTATCCCCGGGTGACATAGGCTATATTTAATTATTCAAAAAAATAAGGAACCGTAAGAAACATCACGCGAACGAAGTGGCAGGAAGAGTGCTAGTAATCTATAATATTTATGACCATTTACCGTAGGTATATTTTGTTTTTAGATTCTTTTTTATAGTTTCATCTATTGTGTGATGTAATTAGATATTTACTCGTATTTAATTCTTTTGGCTGCCTCGTCGGTCTAGTACCTAGTTGTAAAGCGTGACTGCAGAGCATGAGATCTTGGGTTCGATTCCCAGGTCGGGCAAAGTGTTATTGGGATTTTCCATCAGGAATTTCTCAGTAGCAGCCTAGGAGTCTGGATTTATGCCCGGTTGATAGCAATAGGCTCGCCCCCTATTACATGGGACTTTGACATAACTAGCGAAATGTGGGGGTAGTTTATAGTTAGTAGACGTCCGCTAAGAAAGGATTTTGCATAATTTTCACCATAAGGGGATGAAACGGGGGTGCAAAGTTTATATAGAGAAATCAACTTTGACGCGTACGAAGTCGCGGGTCAGTAGGTAATAATATAATCTTCTGTCCCATCTCTAAGAAAAGAATGTCTTTAAGTTAGCAGCATAGGGTCACGTGTAGGGTTGCCAGGTCGTCGAACATAATAGCCGGACATACCAGTCAGTTTGGCCGGACATTTGGGGAAAAGGGCCGGACACCCAAAGTCAAAGTCAAAGTCAAATCATTTATTTCAATTAGGCCATTACAAGGCACTTTTAAACGTCAAATACAAAAGAAAAAGGAATTGAATCTAGTTGCCCCTTCCAAAAGGTAGCTTTGTATGGAGAAGAATGGGCAAGAAACTCCATACGTACTCTTTTAAACCCTACATTATTGAGGATTTTGTGTCTCAGTATTAATAGGTACGACAGTTATTTTTTATGTAAAATTAAACTTTTTTTTATTATTACCATAAATCTTGTTAAATTCTAATCTAATATAAATAAAACCGAATGCAAAATCAGTCTAAGTACTTTATTATTAATCTATACTAATATTATAAAGCTGCAGTGTTTGTTTGTTTGTTTGTTTGTTTGTTTGAACGCGCTAATCTCTGGAACTACTGGTCCGATTTGAAAAATTCTTTCAGTGTTAGATAGATTAGTTATCGAGGAAGGCTATAGGCTATATACCATCACGCTACGACCTACGGGAGCGGAGCAGTAACCAAAGACGCGAGTGTAACCGCGGCGGACAGCTAGTCAGTCAAATAAAGTCATCAGGCAAAATTAAATTCTAGATAAGCATTTTTAATAAAAAACCTAACAAAAGCCGGACACCGTTTATTGTGCCGGACACGCCATCAAAAAGGGCTAACTTTGTCCGGCTTTATCCGGACGACTGGCTAGTCACGTGCCATTACGTCAATCATCTGTAAGTATTTTGATTGAATTTACAATTTTAATTTATCGTTGCCGCGTTGCTAAATCATTTGAATGTGAAACCCCAAATTAGTTGTTGTGGTCCAATTTTATGTTGTAATATGTTTTGACTGCAGCAATGTGTGAGCTTTATGTGGCAAGAAAGCATTGCCATTTAATTTAGTGATAGTGAAGGTCGTAACGTAATAACTTTTACTATGGGACCAACCCAGAAATTGCAAAAAAAGAAATCAGCTGTTCCATACATTATGATCGTGTTGTAAAGCATTTTTGTAGGGAACAGCTGATTATTTTTTCATGATTTCAGGTAAATAATGATGTCAAAGTCAAAAGATATATTTTAATTAGACCATAGGCACTTTTGAATTGTCAAGGAGTCGATCAGTTAGTCAGAAAGTTGAAGGTAGTTGCTTGTTCCAAAACTTGGCCTCTATGGAGAAGAACGAGCAAGAAACTGTACAGACACTCTTTTCAATTAGGTTTTTACAAAATTCTGGTTTGAATATTCTTGGTGCTTCATCATATATGAAAACAATGAAGATGAATATAAAATAAAACAGTAATTAAAAATAATAAGAATAAAAAATGTAAGCCGTGGCAGTTAAGTGATGACCAATCCCAACTGACAGCACTCGTTCACGAATATGACGATGAGTATAATGACCCCTTTTCTGGTAAATTAATAATCAACCTGTATATAATTATAAGGGTAGTAGAAGTCTTTGCTGATCAAGAACCAGTCAGCTGTTGTACCTAATCTTATTTTTATTATCATACCTAAGAAGGAAAGAAAACGAAACATCATCCATTTATCTTAATAACTATACTGAGTTCTCTTAGAATCTCCTCTCTTTGATCCTTTGTGCTTGCCTATTATGTTTGATTATTTAAAACTTTGATGTTTTAAGAGCTTTTACCCCGTACGGCATTTCATATACACTTACAAGTCCGTACTTAATTTTTTTTTAATGAATGCACCGATTTTAATGAAACTTCCTACACATAAGCAGGATACATAGGTCTAAAAAGTAATCAGAGAACATCATCTGCCTAGCCTTTTCCCAATTATGTTGCGGTCGTCTTCCAGTCTAACCGGATGCAGCTGAATACACTGGTATTCAGCTCCCGATGTCAGGAGGTCAGGAGGTCAGATAGGCAGTCGCTCTATGTAAAATACTGATTTTACATGGAGCGACTGCCTATCTGACCTCCACAACCCAGTAACTGGGTAATACGGTACCCCTAGGTAAGACTGATGGCTGTCAGATTTTCGGGCTTCTGACGACCCGTAACGACTGTCGAAGATCCACGTATGACAGCCGGGACCAACAGCTTAACGTGCTTTCCGAGGTACGGAACGATGTCTAAGATACACTTACAGCAAAATCCGACCGATTTTAAGTTTTCCATAGAAACTGAGATTTCCAATTACTTTTTTTAAATAAGACGTTTCAAAAAGGTTCTCTTACAACCTTTTAGATCAAACAATACTCGGTCTAGACTTCTTTTGTGATAAGCTTACAACCCACCTGATGTTAGGGATTGACAGCTCTCTACAACCTCACCTAATATTTACCGAAAGATTTTTTAGAAAATAGCACTCCAGCTTTGCTTTGCCTGCGGACGGCGACCCTTGGGTGGCTTGCCGTTTGATCGAAACTAGGCCCGTATTTGCGGCTGTTTGTGTTCCATGCGCGGCTCAGAAAAATGTCAGCATAGAAGACCCTTTTGAAGACCCATAGGGGCCAGTGCCTGCCAGGGCTGCAGAATTTGTTCGAAAGAGTCACCGCGGCCCTGGAACGCAAAGGGAATTGGGAGGAACACGGATGGGTTTTAGTCGAGTAAGAGTCTGACACTCCCTTTCGCTCTGCCCAGAGCGGAAGAAGTCATTTGATGATGTCCCATCTATATAATGGCTCATTTTCACTAGTCGATAGGGCCCGCATGCGGGGTGCGACAGATTTCTGGAACGCATGCCACAGGGCCCGCATTCGGTGAACCGTTTTCATTAGTCGATAGGGCCCACATGCGGGGTGCGACAGATTTCTGGAACGCATGCCACAGGGCCCGCATTCGGTGAACCGTTTTCATTAGTCGATAGGGCCCGCATGCGGGGTGCGACAGATTTCTGGAACGCATGCCACAGGGCCCGCATGTCGATATTACGGTCGGTAAAAAGCATGCGCGGCGGATCCCCGCATGCGGTGTAACGACTTGTAAGTTTGTAACTTTCATTGGTTGTTATGTCGCATGCGGGGACTCGCCGCATGCGGGCCCTATCGACTAATGAAAATGCGCCATAAGAATAACCTTTGCTATTTTATTTTTTACCACTATTTGATACAGCTTATTAACTTTTCTTCATTTGTTTTTCTTAAATTGAATAAAAAATATGTACTACTACCGATCAAATCTTCAACATATCAACATACTCTATTACTGCATGTTTTTGTTGTTTATCTTTTGAAAAGTTAATTTATTCCGACCGCATAGACAAACATAACGAAACAGCAAATGATAGAAATGGTTGTAGTAAACGATTATTTCACATCAAATCGTGAATGCTATTTGATGCGCAATCGCATTCATATTTTACGTTACACAATGTTTGTAGACAGTGAGAAACTGCATTTTTTTTCTTTACATTGACCTAACTACGGTCCTGTAATTTCTACGGTTGAACAATAATGAACAAAAATGTAGTATTGACTACAGTGTTATTCTACAATCTTGTTTTCCTAAAAACCTGAAAAGGGGTGATTGTACTCACCATTGTAAACTTACAACTTTGTTTGCGTACCAATATTGAAATTGCGAAAAATAAATCAGCTAATCCATACATTTGGCGAGGTAATGCATGGTTCAGTAGATTTTTTATTAGTTATTTCTAATCATGAGTATTGATTCTTTGCTGGGTTGATATACTGGGCGTTAGTGACAGGTTGGCAAAAACTGAAACTGTAGTTTCAGACCACGATTTGTGATTGAAAATCGTTGGAATTTTTCTCCGGAAAATTCTCTAAATCAAAAGAAAACCGAACGAAACTTTAAAAACTATTTAAAGTTTCGTTCGGTACAGCTCTAGCAGAGGACATCGCACCGATGCGGCGACGCCGGGCAGCGCGTGTTATTTGTGCCTAAACCTACATAGCTTAAATGTAGGTACCAGAATTATTTTTGTTGTGTTTACATTGCCGAGTTAAGTTTTTATTGTTTTTTTCATTAAATTTATGTTTAGAGGCCTGGACTTGGTACTTACATATCAATATATCACGAATCAAGTGAATAATCGGTCGAAAATTTTGAGAATTTTCCGGAGAAAAATTCCAACGATTTTCAATCACAAATCGTGGTCTGAAACTACAGTTTCAGTTTTTGCCAACCTGTCACTAACGCCCAGTATAGTACCTAAACAAAAAATAAGTTTGTAAAATATCACTTCAAAATTCTAATTCGCATCGCAAATATCTGCGAATTCCTGTGAAGTTAAAGTTCCCGAAGTTCCTGCAATGCGGCATCGCATCGCATCGCATCGTGGTTTTGTGCGGGAGCCCTTAGTCTGAACCCTGTTTTTGTTTACTTGAGTGCATTACGATAGGGAATAATCAATCATTTTATTATATGGCAATGTTCACACAGGCCATAACTAAGATAATTATACGAGTATTATTAAAAAACCCAGCAAAACCACGATAAACTCGACCGTTCACGTAAATATAGTAAAAAAAAAACATGACAGTTCCATTGGTCATGAACTCCGATATTAAGTTCACTTTTGGAAAGTATTTAACACTTCCTATTAATTAAACTATAATTTATATCCCGACAACAGTACGATGTCTACCTGCCAACCCGTTTCTCTTGAACTGTTGAGACCTTGTGTAAATGGACATAAAAATAAATTGTTATGTGTTTTTGTTTCGAAATCTTCGTTACTCTTACTTGCAGTGGCCGTTGCCATTGGTCCCGGCTATCATACGTGGATCTTTTACAATCGTTACTGGTCGTCAGACGCCCGAAAGTCTGACAACCAGTCTTACCAAGGGGTATCAATATTACCCAATTACTGGGCTGTGGAGGTCAGATAGGCAGTCGCTCCATGTAAAATACTGGTATTTAACTGTATCTAGTTAGACTGGAAGCCGACCCCAACATAGTTTGGAAAAGGTTAGGCAGATTGGATTGACTTTTACTTGCAGTGCAGGTAGACGAATAAATTCAAGAAACAACTTCTCTAAAACACATACTTTATTTTAGGTCTGAAAACCCGATAAATTATCACTGTATAATTTTATTTTTAGTTGCTTTGTCAGTCAGTTGGGTTGATAAATAAGTGAATCGATCAATTGGGTTCAATTTTCGCACGGAATATTTGTATGGTCGGCAGATAGTTGTTCCGGGTCTGGCTGTTTGAGTATGTTAGTTTATATGTTTGTAAAACGTACCTACGATACAGGAGAAATTCCCAATGCGAGGCAGTTTTGTTTAAAAAAAATACTTACTATGGGGGAATTGAATTTTGACAGCTTAAAAAAAGTACTTAAGTCAATTGATTGATTGTCGCTAATTTAAAAAGTAAGACGTATGTAGAATATTAACATGCAATTTAAAAAATCATAGCATAACATAAAATAACATCACGCCTGTAATCCCCGTAGGGTTAAGCAGAGGTGTAGCACACCCACATTTCGACTTATGTTTAAGTCCCATGTAATAGGGGGCGAACCTATTGCCATTAACCGAGAAAAATCGTGACTCCGAGGCTGCTACTGAGAAATTCCTGATGGCAAACCCCAAAAACACTGCCCGACCTGGAAATCGAACCCAACACCTCATGCGCAGCAGTCACGCTCAGCGACCACTAGACCAACGATGCAGATTTAAAAATAATCATCTGCTTCATATCTGAGAGGTCTCAAAATACCAGTCTCTCAGTGCACCCTGATTTCAACTATATGAAACTTAGTCGAGAATTTACAATTGACTAACCACCATTCACCTTGCTAGACCGGTTACATCATCATGTCGTAATTTCTATCCGGGACCACCTCCTCAATAGCCAGCTATGATGCTCAGGTGTGTCTGATGAATGGTCTGACAGCTGCAGATATGTCAGTGTGATTGTTTTGTTTATGAATATCAATCAATTTGGTAATACCATATGTATATTCTTACTTATAGTCTGTTTGTAATGTGAATGACTATTAAAATAAGGAATTTTGATCTCTGACGAATATAAAAAAAAGTATTTGCAAACAAAATGAAGTATCAGAAAATTTATTTATTTAAGTGTTTTGCGCTTGCGTTGAACCAGATCTATTCAAGCGATATTCGTTCTGAAATCTCCTAAAAAGTATTCCATTCTACGTATAAGTGAAAATAAAGTATTTTCGATACGTTTATTTTATTTTATAGTATACCTAAAGTATAATGGAGCAAAATAAAGTAGGATACTTTATTATAAAGTATGGTTGGCAACCCTAGACGTGTATTATAATAAATATTTAACTGGACATATTTATTATTTTATTTTTACTCAAAATCTCCTGGTTCGCAATGACACCCATGCATTGTCCACCAATCAATATGATTGACGTACTTTTTATGAGCTGCCAAAACGCGATTCCCCCATAGATTTTATATGGCATTAGCTGTGACGTCAGTTATTTGCGAACTCAATTAACAACTATTTATTGATATTTTAAGTAATATCCTCTATTATAGGTATGTTTCTGGCAAATAAAGACTTTAATTCAAGACATTTATTCATTCATTTATTTCAAAGCAACTAAAAATCTAATTTTACTGTTTTTTTTTTAATTATCGGGTTTTCAGGGCGTCTTTTTTTTAAAGTTGTGTCTTGAAGTTATGGATTAATGGTGTCAACTAACTGACTAACTAACTTCTGGGCATGCTTTTTTTCTACCGATATTAAATCCACATATCTGTCAGCCCTCAAGACGGACTGTCAAGTGTTTACTCATTTGAAATAATAAACTATTAAAATGAAGATGAACGTGGTCATATATAACCAGCCATAGTATCCAGAGTATCTGCTTACTTAACTTTACCGAAAACTAATGACTTCAAGTCAGGGTTAGTGCTGTGAAAATGTGATATAATCCAATAGAAAACTAACCTACCTCAATAAGAAAATTCCCTATCATTTTAATAACATAAACAATAATAAGAAAATCTACGTAATCATAGAACTAGTTCGAGAGAGCGGTCACGTAATCAACACAGTTATAGAGGAAGATAGTCTAGGATACCGGTTTGTTACCCAATCGATACATGTAGGAAACAGTTGACGAACATTTTGTTCGACCACTTGCGAGACCTAGATTAGTTTTAGTTTGAACACCCGGTTTTTGACAGAGAGACACTAAGTACTGAATGTTATAACTACAGCTAAACAGCGACGCGGACTAATTTTTTGATGCCCTGTAATGTTCCTTCTTTCTTTTTTATAAATTGCACGTATTTTATAATTTTATTATTATATTCCAAAAGTTCTATGATGGTGCAGGTGACACATGTCAGTAATTCATCTATGGATGTCAGAATCGCATATCTAGGTCAGTGACATTTTTAATTTACTAGTTATTTACTTACATATTACTGATTTCGTATTTTACGACTATGATAATATTAGTGTGCAGTTAAAATATTCAAGCATGATTGTAAATCCCATAACGTTCAAGAGTGAAAAGCAAGTTTGACAAATGTCAGCCGCACCATCCTAGAGCGTGACGAATAGTATGTAGGTAATGTATAATTTATAATCCATTTGTCTGAAATAAAGCTGACATACTGTTTATTTTAAGAGTTCAAGTAATGCTGGGTACTAATCGTACCTGTCCTAATTAATTTAAAAACCAAAATCCCGGTAATTTTAACCTTCTGTCCCGAAATTTGATACAGCACCTGGCTACACTAGTTAAAACCCCGGAATTTCACAATACACTTTTCAATTTGAATGAAGCAACCAAATTGAATCGCGTAAACATAAAAGTATATCATACAATGTCGGCCATGCCCTTCATTTCTGCGCATATCAATCAAAGCGAATCAATTTGGTTGAATGGTGTATGACATAACGAAATGGTGTAATGTTGTTGTCCCACTTTGTTGTATGATGACCGACAGAGATGACACCGTTTCGAATTATCTGTGTTTTATAATATACCGGGTTTTAGTTTGGTAACTTGGGGTTACACGGGGTGTAAAAAGACATGTTACATCACAAGAAACGACTTGATTTTGGTTAGAAATTACTGTTTATGGTAGTGCGCAATATAATGCATATTGAACATTGTACTTTTGGGTGCATAGAACAGTACAGCGCTCCTATGGGTTTTTAAAGTTAGGTTATAACATTTAAAACTGGTTTACGTAAAAAAAACTTGTCACAAAATGCTAAAACTTTGACCTCCAATATCACTTTCACCAGAAATTTCCCAGGTATGGTCCAGAACAAAACAATGATCCTATTGATAGGAAAAATATGTAGCTTTCGGTATTTGCCCGCGACTTCGTCCGCGTAAATGTCGCTTATCGCAGACGCAGACGAAGTCGCGGAATAAAAAGTAGCCTATGTCCTTCCCAACAAAATCGGTTCAGTGGTTTTGTCGTGAAAGCGTAACAGACAGACAGACATGCTTAATGCTTTCGCAATTATAATATTAGTATGAATAGCGCCTGTTTCCTTGCTATACCTAGGTCGTTGGTTTAAGGTCTCTAAGGACGTTTAAGTTCAGTAGTTGACGTTAACGACTATTCAAGAATTTATGTGCCCTAGCTCTTACGCTGTACCTACCTACACTCAAGGATTATTAAACAAATTCCTTTCCCACGTAGTGAGCGTATAACCCTTGCGAACTATCGTTTTCATTCAAAATATTGGCAAAATGTAATCTTTTTAAACTAATTTAATAAAAAAGCGTGTTAAAAAATGAAGAGATTTTTTTTGTTTCTTTGTTTAAACGCTTTAATCTCTGAAACTACTAGTCGGATTGGAAAAAAAACTATTTGTAAATGATAGCCAGATTCATGAGGAATAATATAGGCTATATAACATTACGCTACGACCGACGGGAGCGAAGCAGTAACCAAAAACGTAAAATAACGCGAGTGAAAAAAACGGGCGAAGTTGCGGGCAGGTGCTAGTATACTAATATATAATTTGTTTTTTGTTGGTTTAAACGCGAATAAAACTGAAGGGTATTTCTAGTTAAATATTTTTTAATGAAAAATGCAAGTAAAAATCGTAACGTGCTTAACATTTTAATTCCTTGATTATACATGCATACCTGTTAGTACCTGCAATCAATACTCGTATTTTTGTATTTCCGTATGCAATAACTGTGAAAAAAAATTTCAAGGAGGTTTGTTTTTGTATCTTTATATGAAAATATGAATATTGAAGGAAAATAAACCCGCAATTGAATGGGTTTCCAGTGAATATTACATTCTAAGTTCAGTCAAGTTACGCCAAATTGCAAAATTACCGCCTAAATAAAAATTTTGGAAAATACTAGCTTGAAAGAAGGAGGTATACATATGTATAGTGTTTGTATACAAACTTATTTTTTGTTTGTCATAAATCTGAAAAGGGGACAACTTTTACTACATGAAAACTAAAATCGAAATTAATTTTGTTAAGTGATACGTCATTAAATTCGTTTTCATGGCGCGACACTAGATATAGTCAACAAAAGAAATAGGCCCAGGTCGTCAGATATAGTTGAAGTTTTCTAAGAAACGGATGTCTTCAATTAAACCTTAACTTAATAAATGAACTGGTCATCTACTTTTTAAATTAAATTACATTTAAATCTTCCATCGGTTTCTATGAAAACTTCAACTTTATCTGACGACCCTGCACACCTATCTCTTTTATTGACTGTACGTACAACCTGCCAATGTCCTTGATAAATTAATAAGCACATACAAAATTTAAATATCAGTGTACGATGCATTCACTTGGCCTTCGGAAACTGGTGCATGTATTCAATACGGTTTAAAAATAAGGCTAAGTAAAGTAAGTAAATAAAAGTGATACTGGTTTCCATTAACATACTCACAATTTATTTTAAGATTTCAACGTAATATTCATGCAAGATTTTTGGTATGCGGATATTATGCGTGTTTTTTAATTACTGTAGCATAAGAATGGTTTTCTTATGCATTTTAGGGTTAAGTATTAAATGGTCGTTGACAGCTCTAGAAAGAGAGAGAAGAAGGTGTTGGTGGTTTGAAGTTATCCATACTAATATAATAAAGCTGACAAGATATTGTTTGTTTGCTTGTTGAAGCGCTAATTTTTGAAATAAACACTCGTATTGGAAAAAAGTCTGTTTGTTTATGACAACCTGATTCATAAGGAATACTATAGGCTATATAACATTACGCTGCAACTCTTGGGGGAAGAGCAATAACCAAAGACGCGGACTAAGTCACAGGGAACAGCTAGTTAAATATGTATAAGCAAGTAATCAATATAAGGAGTAGGTATGTATTTTCTTCGAAAGCATCGTGTAAGCTGACCCACGTCGATAGTGCATCGGGTGGGGTTCGAACTCACGACCTTTCTCTCATTAGTCAACAAGCGTTAGGCTATTGTAGCTTTTAAGTACGTTACGTCAAAATTACGTACATACATAAACAAGTTATAAAGCCTCATTCAATGTAGCATGTTGATATTAAAATCTGTGTTTAAGACGTTGTAAAGACTTTGGTTGTATAATATGAACTACTAGCACTCTTCCCGTGTTCGTTTACGTGATTTTTCTTACGGATCCCTAATTACAAGCTTTTATTACAAGCTTTTATTTAGCTTGCACTGTTTGTACGTAAATAAGTATGTAATAAATGTAAGTATTCGTATGGGTACATATCAGAATATCGAAAATCAAAATATCGAAAATCAAAATATCGAACGATCAAAATATCGAAAATCAACTCATAAATGATCGAATGATCATATTATAATCGAAAATCAAAATATCGAAAATCGTCACGTTTTGTAAGCGAGCGAAGCGAGCTCGGGACTTGGGGCACCCCGACTCGGACAGATTAGGTTAGAAGGGGATGGCGGGGTCTACCAGACCCCGCCATCCCCTTCGTGGTTATTTTTTTACCAATACCTGGACAATGTAGTTTTGGCGTAGTCGACGGAACCCACCGGTACCCACCGGTACCTACTAATCATTCTGAACAACTTTTACTATGGAACCAAGTCGATCGAAAAGAAAATCAGCCGATCTATACATTTTGTCGAGTTATGCGTACATAAAGTATGAATCAGCTGTTTTTTTAACCCGACTTCAAAAAAAGGAGGAGGTTATCAATTTGACTGTATTTTTTTTTTATGTTTGTTAGCTCCTAACTTGCGACTGGGTGAACCGATTTTCATGATTCTTTTTTTTATTTGAAAGCTGGTGCTTCCCGTGTGGTCCCATTGGCACCATTTTAATATCTGATGATGAACTTCGGAGATATGGAATGGAACTCCTCACAGAATCACAGCAGCAATATCGTAACAAGTGAAATTGCTTTGTTTATACGTGTAGTCGATGACTGACTAAAGGAAAAGGGAGGGGGGTACGTCAACCCCCTTCCTACTAGTTTCTAAAATTAAATATATCGTGTGAGGTATTGTTTGAAAGGGCTTTTTGTAAGGATTTCAAACATTAATACACAAGCACTAAAAAGTGAAAAATAAAAAGCTTTTTTACAAAAAATGATAACCGCCTTCAAAAACTACAAAATAAAAATAACTGTAGTTTTGGAAGTCGGTGGCAATACTTACCTACATAACAAAAAACAAAACCAAAGCCGCCGACTTCCAAAACTAAAGTTATTTTTATTTTGTAGTTTTTGTGAAGGCTTCTAATCTTAATCTTTTTTTGTAAAAAAGCTTTTTATTTTTATGTTTTATAATTAGTTTCGGACGCATCTCTCGTTACTAATCCTTGCACGTTACTGCTAGAAATAGAGCCTAAGGTTATTAAAGGAAGACGTGTCGTTAATTTTATGATAACTCTTAAGTTATGGTTTCAGCTCAGCTCTTCGGCAGATGTTAATTTATTTACTTCTTATTGTTATTCCCACAATATCATTCGCGTAAAATATTCATTAATTTTGTATGTATAGGTCTAAAATGAACAAAAATAATGTAATCAAGATTTTCTAAAAACCTAATTGAAAAGAATGACCGTGGAGTTCCTTGCTCGTTCATTTGCATAGAAGCCTACCTATGTTTTGGAACGAGCAACAAGGTTTAACTTTCTGACTAACCATAAAGAGGCACTTTTAGATTATCAAGGAGTCGCCTTGACAATTCAAAAAATGCCCGTAAGTAAATGGTTTAGTTGAAATAAATACTTTCTTTCTCTTTGATTTGCAATCATAGTCGGATTTTCCTTTCCATTTCCGTGATACGAATATAAAAGTTTAAAAGGGAAGTGACGCTAGCTCCAAAATCAATTCTCTTAATAAGTCACCAACCAATCTACGCAATAGCCAAATTGCTCATACATACTTACGTACTTCTAGTACATTCATAAAAACACAGATGAGTAAACACATGGAGTGGTGACGCGTGAGCAAACATCACGAAAGACATAATACCTCGTGAGTATTTCACGTGAAGGTGTCCAAAAAAACATGGAGTGACCAAACTTATCAGGCGACCCTGTGTTAGCTTGACCTGATCGGATGTTTACACTGAACACACGCGAAATGATTAGTATTAAGTAACGATTTGCTTCAAGTTGTAAATACTACGGCCGTCAGTTGACATAGTCCTTTTTGCCGGTAGTTTTAAGAAATGAAGTGACAGTTTGATTTTTTTTTAATTTTTTTTTTGGACAACTCACACACGGCCATCTGATCCCAAGGTAAGCAGAGCTTGTGTTATGGTAACCAGATAACTGATATACATACTTTTTATAAATACATACATATTATAGATAAATTACACCCAGACACAGAACCAACAATTATGCTCATCGCACAAAGTTTGTCCTGGGTGGGAATCGAACCCACTACCTCCGGCTTTGCAGTCAGGGTCACTAACCACTAGACCAACGAGGCAGTCATTGCTTAATTATGCCCAAGCGCAGAGCTATACCTATTCCATTTATTACAATACTAGTTTCTGCATGTGACATCTTTCTCTTGGAAGTAAAGTACACGGCAATAGTGTAGCTTTTTGACAGTGAAATATTTTTTGTAATAGGACCATAGTAAGTCATTAGAGAAATAAGAAGTACAATTTGGTTTGAAAATTTGTCTAATTTTGTAATAAATAGGGGTAATCTATCCCTATTTATTACAAAATTAGACAATAATTTGTAATAAATAGGAGTAGATTGATTGGCGGTACACGCAAAGGTACGGCACTCCATTTACTCAATAATCTGTGACCGCCTTATAAGTTACCGACACGATGTTTGTAAACAAAACTGATTAGAATTACAATTAGACACATGCAGCACCATAATTGTATGGGAGATCGTTAGTGCTTGTATGGACAGACCACCATAGCAATGGCATTGTTTGAGACAGGAATTCATAAGACTTCCATATCAATAATTATATTTATTTTTTAATTTATTGCAGAAAATAATGAAAACTGTGGTATATATAAGTAAATAAATGATTAAGTTGTATTGGATTGATTAAACATCCATTTATCATTCATTCCACTTTGTATTGTACAACTTGTGTGCGAAATAGAAAAAGCTAAAGCTTTTATTTTTTATTTTTTATCAAATATAATTTATTAACAAACATGCCTGTATTTTATCCTACGGGAATTGTGCATTTTTACGGAATACATGAATACATGTCGGAATACATGATTAATGTGCTATTCCAGACTATAATCTCTATCCCTGTACCAAATTTCATCCAGATCCGTTCAGTCGATCTGGCGTGAGTAACAAACAGCCATCCATTCAAACTTTCGCAATTATAAAAGTTGTATATAAGATACTTATGTAGTAAAGTTAACCTATGTAATAATTGTTGTTTAACATAAGCCTAGCCATACCAAGACCAGTTTGTAAATAAGATGAGGTAGATACTGCGTTATACGTAATTAGCAAGCACACCATATTCAGAGTTCACTGACCCTGGAAATAATTGTTTAAATATTTTCATTACAAGGCGTGGCTTATATTATGTAAAGTATGTGCCAATAGTTTAAATAAATAGTTACTTTGAATATACGTGCAATATATACAGGCTTAAGAAAACAATCAAAATAAAAAAAACTACATGGAACTAAAACTAAATGGCATCAAAAAATTCATCGGCATCGCCGTCCACTGGAAATGTGGCCGCATTGCCACGTTGGATGGCAATGCTTAACCTCTGGCCAAGGTAATAACCAGCCTTTGGGTCACTAACCCTTTGGACAACTCTTTGAAGAGGCATATACGTGAGTTTACTTAAATAGATCTTTGATACAGACCGACTCTGCACTAAGAAGCAATTCTTCTATTTTTAAGAACGATCGCAATCTAACCTCAGTCTTAATCTGGCACAAAAGCCTCTAATTTACCTACATTTTTGACATTGATCGCTGAGATGAGATTACGACTAGATTTTGAATGTTTCAAGTACCAGTCTGACGTTTCCCATTCATAATGTACTTTCTAAGTAAATCGCGGTCATCACTGACATCGGTGAAGGAAAATATCGTGAGGTAACCTGGACTTACCTTTACATAGTATAAAACAAAGTCTCTTTCCGCCGTCTGTACGCTTACATCTTTTAAACTACAACGGATTTTAATGCGGTTTTCCACAATAGATTGAGTGATTCAAGAGGCAGGTTTATTTATCCATATTGTACCCGTGCGTAGCCGGGGCTTATCTTAAAAAGTCAAAGTCAAAGTCAAAACATTTATTTCAATTAGACCATTTACAGGCACTTTTTAATTGTCAAGGAGTCGGTCCGTTAGTCCGAAAAATGAAGCTAGTTGCTCGTTCCAAAACGGCGGTAGGCCTCTATGGAGAAGAACGAGCAAGAAACTCCACGGAAATCACCTTGACCAAGCGTAGTGATCAATCCTCATGCCTTTTCTGTATGAGAAGAAGCTTTTGCCCTGTAGTGGGACAATAAGTAGGCTGGTATTATGTTCTATTTATTTATTTATTTATTTTATTTTAATAATTTTAGGAAAACTTACAGCTGATCTTGTTCAATAGTTTGTTTCTTACCAAAATACCTCGACATTACCAGATAGCTTAATAGGACAAGTTAATATAGGTAATACGTGCCTCCACATAGCTAAGCGGACTTGCCACTTGGCAAATGTTATGTCAACTAAGGAAGTGTGCACATGAACTCTACCTACTTTCTAATATCAACCTTGTGTTGCGTCACTTATGGTATGGTTTGCTTTGACTAGGTGGCGTGGAGGGAGATAAAGGTGTTTTATGTTTGGCCTGAATTTAATGTTAGATTATGATAAATGCTATAAGGTCGACGCGTTTTGTGTAGTGCCAAAACATACTCTTCGGCTAAAAAATGTCGTGATGGCTCAGTGGGTAAGGCACCCGCCTCTCTCATGCATGAGGGTGTAGGTTCGAAACTGAACCAGTACCAATGTGACTTTTTCAATTCATATGTACTTTCTAAGTTTATCTTGGACATCACTGACATTGGTGAAGGATAACATTGTGAGGAAACCTGGGCTTATTATACAACGTGTAACGTTGAATGCGCAAAACCTCAGACACCCCAACTGATTTTTAATTAAATTGACCTATTTCAGAGAAAAAAAAAATCATTAAAACAAAAGTAAAGGTTTTATGTGCTAATTTAGTTTTACTGGCAATTCTGATCGTTTCTTGCGTCTGCGACGACGCTCTATCGAGGGAGAAGTCGTCACCGGGCCGCTGCGCGCCGGATGGCTTGACCTACTAATAAATAGACACGGCAACGTTTTTAATGAATATTTTTTGAAAAATGTGACCTATATTAAAAAGTGGTTTTTGATTCTGCTCGTTATTCTGATCAAACTATTTTCAGGTTATGCGCATTTAACGTTACACGTTGTATAGTCTATGTAAATCTGAAATCGACAATCGACCTTGAGCAAGCGTGGTGATCAATGCAAGAGGCCTTTGCTCTGCAGTGGGGCAGTAATAGGCTGCTATTACAAGAGCGTGTTTCACCATCTTCTTTCTTTGGCCTCATCTTTTCCCGTTAGGGGGCTTACAGGGGATCGAACAAGACCGAAAGTCTTGTTCGATCTCCTGTAAGCCCCATCGCCCTCAAGTCCTTTTGGACCTTCGCCATCCAAGTGGGGGTCCCTAGTATGCCTTAGGCATTCTCTAACAGTCGACCAAAGGTGGTGAAGAGATAACATGGTAGGTGCAAGTTGTTGTACGAGAGTAAAACAGCAAAATTGGAGATTAAAAAAAAATAAAAAAAAGTACTCAAAAATTTTACATAATAAAATGAAGTGTTTAAGTACAAAATAATTAAATTCTACATACTTACTATAAATTGCCATATAATATACATAAACATATATAAAAATATAATATATACCTATAAATATACATATACAATGTCGCCCATGCGCATTATGTGACCGCCCGTAATTTTCTGAATATTCATGAAAAAATGTCGAAAATAAACTTCAAAAGGGGGGGTCTATCTATAACATTTTTCATGTTATACAATTTTTAATTTCTTAAGTAGAGTTTGTAGATTTGCTTTTTATTTTTTGACACATCTCCGAAGTTTATGGGTCGATTTGGATTCTGTTTACCTATTATTTCCAAAAGCTTGTGAGTTATTTTAACAGATTAATTAACATTAATTTTTACTAAAAAATATCGACAACGAAAAAAAAAAGACGGAATCGAAGTCATTTTTTCGGTAAAAAATTGTGTATTTATTTGACATGAAACAACATGAAAAATGTTATAGATAGACCCCCCCTTTTGAAGTTTATTTTCGACATTTTTTCATGAATATTCAGAAAATTACGGGCGGTCACATGTGCATGGGCGACATTGTATAAATACATATCCCTTAAAAAAAAAAAACTTTTATTATTTGTTAGTAGAGCGGCAATAGAAATACCCATTCTGTGAGAATTTCAACTCTCTAGCTATTACGGTTTATGAGAAAGGTGCTGACAGACGGACGGACAGCGGATGCTTAGTAATAGGTTACGAGACCCGAAATTAAAGCAGAATTTTTATGTATTGATCTGTCTAGTAATTGAATTGGAAGTTTTTGGAAGGTAGGTACTGAAAAAGACCCTTAAAACTTACTAGGTTTTTATTAGTCATCAATCTAAGAAATTGTCAATATTAAGTCAAGCATATTAGGATATTTTTTCAAGGTCGTTTATCAAACTCGCTAATAGGTTCTAGAAATTCGTTGTTGAAGTTTGCAAACTGTCTGAATTCTGATAAACTCAACAACATTTTTTTTGTAAACTTATAATTTTGTTATCAAAGAATATTTTTGCTATGGGTATAAATTGTTTAGAAATAGCCGTCATTGAGATGAAATTTCACTAGATTTTGAGCGATTTAAATACGAGAATTTGGCTTTAAAGAGGCCAGAGAGCAACTAACTTTAACTCTTTGACAATTCAAAAGTGCCTATAAATCACATGGTTTGTTTTTTTTTTTGCAGAAGTTATTCTAAATAAGTGTGTCATAAATAATGCAAATACATAATCTAACTTAAGTAATTCTTCAAATCACCTTACCCTCAGTAGTTCAAGGCTAGTGAAGAGCATACCAGTTTAGATATTTGTTATGGTCTCCTAAAACAGGGCTGTCTAAAGTAAGGCCCGTGTACCGCGGGTCGCGAGGTATTTTTGATCAACCGCTCATATGAATATTTTCCTTTTATATTATTTCTTTGGGTACCTACTACATTATTATTATATTTGACTAGCTGACCCAGCGAACTTCGTACCGCCATATTTTATTTTTAATATTCTTTTAAGAATAAGTGCAATAAAATTGGTCTAGCCGTTCACGCGTGACGCCGTGACTAAGGGAAATAGGGATTAATTTTTGTATAGACTTGAGATTGCCATTCCAAGGAAATCAATGAAATATTTATTCGTATGGCAACAGATTTTCTGCCACTTTTATTCGGTGAAATCTCGAACTGTAGGTATATTTGTGTGCGTTTTATTGTGCCTGCTTCACATGATTTTTTTATTTAAAAAAATACCATGTTTTTTCGTTCTTTGACCCTCCATTCAATTTATTGATTTGTATGGGCCCGAGATCGTATTATGTTTAGACAGCCCTGTCCAAAAATGTCAAATGAATCTGTGCCATCATCTACTTTCTCTTTTTCACGTCATGATGATAATTTGTGAGCATGTGGCATAACTATTTCAATTTTGACAACTTTTGAATGGAATTTTGATGAGATTTTCACATGCTTAATGTCCCTTGGAATGACATTATAATAACAATTGTGGGTTTGTGAGACTGACATGCACTTAGTAGATTTGGGCAAAGAATTTAGAGAAATGTGTGCAACTTGTTAAACAATACTGATCTTCTCCATACGAAACTACCTATTGTAAAGAGGAACTAGATTCAATTGCTTTCTTTTGTATATGATATTCCAAATTGCTTTTTAATGGCCTACACATACATACATACATACATAAACTCACGCCTTTTTCCCATGGGGGTAGGCAGAAACCACAGAACGCCACCTGCTACGATCCTTACATACTCCTTTCGCCTCATCTACGTTCATACATCTCGTCATACAAGCACGCCGGTTACGAGTACTCCGCACCTGACCTTTCTGAAGAACCTCACCAATAAGGTCAGTGTAGGTCTTCCTAGGGCGACCCCTCCCTGCGTTGCCACTCACCTCTGCCATATACAAATACCTTTTGTTAATCGTCTTTCACTCATCCTCTCAACATGACCGAACCATCTAAGCATACCCTTTTCTATCTTTGTCACTACATCCTCTTTTAATCCGCAACGGTCCCGTATAACCTCATTCCTCACTCTATCGTTAATTTGACTTTGACTTTGATGTACAGTCAACAAAAGGTAGGTATAGATAGGTATCCAGGGTTGTCAGAAATAGTTGAAGCTTTCTTAGAAACCGATGGATATCTTCGTATTGAAACGTAACTTAAATAATGAACTGTTTATTATCAACTTTTAAAATGAAATTACATTTGAAAACATCCATCGGTTTCTAAGAAAACTTCAACTATATATGTATAACCCTATCTGACGACCCTGCATATCCTATCTCTTTTGCTGACTGTACGTACAGGCGTGATGATTTAATGTATCAAATTAATTAATTTGTAAAAATAGTAGCATATATCGGTAATGTTATTGCAATAGATAATGTAAAACATGCAGTTGTGTATTAATAAATAGAAACAATTATGAACCCTGTCGGGCACAGCATTTTTTAATAATTAGGAGAGAGAGAGAGCGCTTTCAAAATTTTCCCTATGAGGAGATATGAAGAAACATCTAAGCATACATACAAAGCCTGCTAAAATCATAACTCCACTTTTGGTTTTGCCGTATCTACCAGCCTATAAACGAGTGATGGCGATACTTAACGTGAATCGGGCACACAATTTGCATTTTGCTGACTAACTAATGTTATTACCACGGCCTGACATATTAAGTACGTGTCTACACGAGTGCAGAAGAAAAAGACACTTAAATAATATGTTAGAAGGCATATTTTCTATTTTCCCAAGATGAAGGTTTAGGCAAGTTGGTAGTTGGTAGTGATCTGACTAATAATAATAATGAATTATTAGTCAATCAGTGACGTCACAATTTATTATTCCCATACAAAGTACTCGCATATGGGGAAATTGCATTCTGACAGTTCATAAAAGTACCTAATTGTTGTTACGTATTCATCGAAGACTATAAATCGAGTAGAAAATAAAAATCATTTTGGTCGTCACCACTTAGTAATGCCACAGATAATATAATACTACGGTAATGCCCACAATTTCTGCCCGATTTCACATTTTTATCCAGCGCCTACGAATTTTCTGTGTCAAACGAGATCCGCTTTATGCAATGCGACTTCCAGATTGAGCGTTCAGCGCTCATGCATCTTCGATTGCGCCATTTTATGTGAATTCTTCCTGCGTAGGTCGGTATGTCTTGTTGTATTGTCCTCATGTTTTGCAAGTGTCTTGTCAAGTCTAGTGTCATTTTAGGAAATTGATAAATACAATATGTTGCATAACTGTGTCAGCTTCTGTAAACACTATACTGGCTTTTGACTGCGACTTTGTTCGCTTGGAAGTCAAAGGCCCCTTTTTTTCTGCCGACGTCTCATATCTATCTGCAACATTGCAGCTACATAGGTGTAGTAGTTTTTAAGATATCGTTTTAATCCAGGAGTCCCGGAGGGTGCCTTTCGCTTATAAATATAAATAAATATCTGCAGAAATTGTGCATCGTTGCAGAAGATATTTTGGAATGTTTCTTCATTTATCTTAGCCACAGGCGTATAATGAGGGGGGGGGGGAGCCGGGTGGGCAGTACCCTCTTACAAGTATATCAAGGAAGAACAGTATTGGTAGAAGTCTCTTTGGTAAAAAGACCAGCAACCGTTCAATTGCAGCTATCAATCAGATATACAATGTATATACAACATACATGAAGTTTTACCCATGGCGATGCCGTGGGAATATCATTGTGACAACTCTAACATAATTATCGTAAAAAAGTTATGATGTTTATTTAAGTATTCAAGTACTTACAAAATATTTTCTTGCAAATATTTTGTCAGCAATACAATAACCAATTGTTTGGCTGAGTATCGATTAAGTGCTGACGGCCTAATAGGAAAATGCTAATAATCCTATAGCACATCGCGAGTGGAAAGGAAGAATTAATAACTTAACAGAATTAATTGCGAAGTGGGTATGTTGTATGTATCCAAATTAAAAACTAAACTAATTTTCGTTACGTTCTCTTCAGAAGCAGAAGCGGGCAGAAGCTAGAGCTTCTGCCCGCGACTTCGTACGCGTCAAAGTTGATATATTATCCCACGGGAGCAGTACATTTTTCCGAAATAAAAAGCTTATGCGCTATTCTAGACTATAAACCACACTATAAACTATCTCTGTGCCAAAGCAGATCATCTTCATTTTTATTCAGATCCGTTCGTGTGGCGTGATTGTGTCGCTAACTTCTATCCATGCAAACTTTCGCATTTATAATAGGAGTAAGATTTTTTTTTCATACGGACAAAGCATAAGCATTGCAGCAGTACCACGCTTGCTCAAGGCAAATCTGTAAAATCGAACAAAACGAACAATTAAAATTAGTCTAACTGAAATTGACATCTATTGTGTTGGGGTATAATAATACCCGCGACACCGCCATGTATTTCAAGCCATAAAAAACAAAGTATACCGTATTTCGTGTTTGATTTTGTTATTTGTTTTTTTTTTTATAGAATTTACCAAACTATCTTTCTCTTGTTCTCAGAATAGGTCGCGATGGCCGTTCCTCTGTCTGCCAATACTCTTGGCTGCGTCGGCGTGTGGCAGCGACATCCTGATGATTACCATGGGCGGCACCAAGTCACATAAGATGCCTTTCTGGGAGTTAGCGAGAGGACTTATTAGAAGGTTAGTTTCGATAACCGATGTCTGGTCGAAAACGACTAAGGGCAATATTTTCAATCGTCAGATAACTCTTAACGGAGGAGTAGATATGGCGATTTGACAGCTTTCGTATAGAAAATATGTCAAACTATCATATTTATTCGTTGGATAAAAGTTATCTGACTATTGAAAAATCAGCCCTAAAGGAGCCAGAAACTTTATAGAACTTTACCCCATTTAATAAAAATCATTGATAAGATTTCGATATGTAGCATTTTATTGTTGTTTTTGTAATGTCTTCAGAATTTTAACTTTTATTATTATGGAAAAGCTAGCTGAAGTAAAACATTTACACACAACATGTAGACGTGGCTTTTTTATATCCTTAATTTTGTCCTGATCGAATTTCGGTCATGGCGCCTAATCTTAGTGGAGACTAGCCGTAGTGACTAGTCTTCTTTTTAGAAACCAATTCTGCTTGGCTAATGAAATTGCTACCTACCCACGGTAGTACTACTAATTTCCCTGGATGAGCTCCATTACAATGAGCTTCTATAGGAAGAGCTTTTTCCCTAGAGATCTTCTGCAAGAAGAACTCCTTCTCAGATAAACTCACGAAGCTCTACTACCACTTCCAGGTCACTCTACATTATAATCAAGCTACTGATTTTCTTTACAGAAGCCATAACATCACCTTCATAAGCGCGTTCCCAGCTGACTTCCACATCAATGGTTTGGAGGAGATCGCTCCTGAGGGTCTGGTCACCTACGTGAGGAACTACATGTCCTTCGATCTGGTGGGGGCGAGGATGCGAGGCGAGGATCAGATGCCTGTGAAGGATATTCTTCGCTATGGTTACGAGGTAGGTTTTTGGGGGGGACCGGTGATTGGATGCGGAAGGTAGGTAGGTAGGAAGGTACTTATTATAAAGTGTATAAAAATACATTTAACCAAGCATGTTCTTCTCATCATTGTGATCATTCGGACTCTTACCGACTAAATCCCCACGATTCCTCCTGCTACGATAAGTCGGGAGTCCGATATGCCCATTACGCATGATCCGCGCCCCCGACTGGATTGACAAGGGCCAAATTCCTAAATTGTTAGGTATCGGAATAAATTTTATTCAGTAAATTGTTATCTAATTTATAAATGCTAATGAAGACTTAAAATAATCCCACATCCCCTGATAATCAGACGGAGAATTTTACATATAAATCGGAATTAAGGATTTAATGGTTTTACTGAAAATCCTTGTAATTAGCAGAGGGAAGCTTTTAAGGAAATCTTTTTAGAATTTTATCGTTTATTCATCAATTTTGAAAAACCACGTTAAAACGTATTCGTCTGTAGTGAGATTTTGTTTTAGGTCTGTCAGTTATGTACGGTCAGCAACAGAAGTAATTTACCATAGTTACTTTTACTTAGCATATAAACGTGTCTCGAAATAATACAATGCACTGTTTTTCAGCGTTTCAAGAATTTATTTTATTTTGATGTGACATTAATTCCGTATATTTTTTAATATTTATAAATCTGAAATGTTAATCAACATTTGTTGGCGACTGTAGGTACCTTAATAATTTATTTCTCAAAGTCGGTTAGGGGAACAATTATGTTTAGTGCGAATACAATCATCGTTGGGAGTAAATAATAAATTGTAGGGAACAAAATGGTTTTTTAAACGATCATTTAGTTATAGAGATACTCAGAACAATTCAAATTGCACTTTAGATACTGCATAGAAGGTTTATAATAAGGAAACTAAAACAGTAGGTACCTAAATGTATTCGCTTTGAATCGATGTTAGAATTAGAAATATGACTATCCTATTTCGTTTTCATTATACGATAAGCACAAAATTAACATCATCCAATAAATAAAGTCTTAAAACCAAATAGATATTATGTGAATTGATGGCAATAGGCTCGCCCCCTATTACATAACTGGCGAAATGTGGGTGTACGATGTTATGTGTGTTATCATTCACGTTTCTTTGTTTCTCTCTGTTCCAGGCCTGCGACGCGTTTCTGAGTGACCCCGAGACGAGGTCCTTCCTCAGATCAGGAAGGAGCTATGATCTCGTCATCCTGGATGGGACATACCCTGAATGCGCTCTAGGAGTCGTCTACAAACTCAAAGTTCCTTTCATGTACATAAACACTGTGGGTTTCTACACCATGCCTTTGAGCAACTCTGGAAGCCCTGCTCCTTACTCCGTCACTCCATTCTTCGGCAAAGGATTTACTGATAACATGGGGATTATAGATAGGGCTCTAAATGCAGCCTTCCACGCCGCTATCCTCCCATTCCATGCCTTCAGTATGCAGATCCTCCAGGGTGTTCTACGAAGGAATTTTGGACAGCAGATGCCCCATGTGTATGATATGGCGAAAAATGTTAGCTTCATTCTACAGAATGGACATTATTCGGTGTCGTATCCGAGACCTTACCTGCCTAATGTTGCTGAGGTGGCGTGCATTCACTGTAAGGAGTCGAAGGTGTTGGATCCGGTAAGTTATAGAATGCTATCACACTATTTGTCTTCAGAGAGGTTAATTAATCTAAGGGGGTGAGCTAGATCTGTGGATGGTCTACCATTATGAATTATATAGCTCGTTCAATAAATTCAAAGCTATGTACCTCATGTACATCATCCATTACAACAGCACCGCTCCGATACGACGTTGCCTCGAAAAATCAAAGTTTGAGCTGCTAGCCCACCGCCCGCGAGCTGTCATCTTTTTCATCTTATCATTATAAAAAATATTTACACGCACACGATTTTGCTTTCGTTTCGTTACTGAATCGTTACTGAATAAGTAACGATTAAAGCCCTTACTTATATCTTTGGCTGCGTCTTTTTAATCTTATGGGATCTTTAAAACTTGTGAGACCAACTCTGAAGTATAAAAAAAACTGTTCCTAATAAAAGTTGACTACACTTTATTGAACTTCTGACACGCTATCTCGTCAGTGAATTAAAAGTCATGTAGGTGTAGTCTGTACACTCCGTGAGAGCAGTCAGCAGAGCAAATCTGAACTAAGATTTTCGGTAACATAAAGTAATTGGATTGGAAAAAGCGGTACTAGTTCCAAGTACTCGTACAATATTACCCAAGCTAGAAGCCTACTTTTAGGCCATTAAGATAATCTTTCTGGAAAGTACCTAAAAATATCTAGTTTAGAGACTAATCCTAGAGCTCTGCGGGAGTACGAAGTAATTTAATGCAAACTTTATTATTATGTTTGTGTGGATTTTTCAATCGCGTTAAGTAATGTCTTTGGTTACTACCCTGGTCCTGTGGATCGTAGCGTGATGTTATGTAGCCTATACTATTCCTCATGAATCTGGCTATCATATACAAAAATAATTTTTCAAATCCGACTGGAAGTTCCAGAGATTTGCTCGTTTAAACAAACCAACAAAAATTGTTCAGCTTAATTAAATTATAAGTTTAGATAGATATTTCTAACTATAATTGGCTTCTAAATTCCTGTAACTCAAAATACATAGATAGTGAATAATACGATAGTAAGTCATAGATGTGTGACTTCGTGCCTAATTTTATTCTCAATTTAGAACTTTATTACAATGTAGTGCATACTTTGATTGCAGCCCGTAATTTCATATTCATTTATTGCATAACATAATGTGTATAAGGATCTTACATGGGCTTAAAGCTAAGTTTTAAGTTTCCAACATTATGAGAACTGCAAGTTTTCATAGTATATTTAAAAGAGACAAAGTTTTTTTGTAAGAAGTAATTTTTGGCAACACTGGTTCAACTACAAAAAAATATTTTATTGATAGAAAACTACAGTCTTGCCGTATTAAGTGTCAAAGTATATATTTTATGGTACATTTGACGTCTACGCGAACGAAACCGCGAGCAGAAGTTAGTTCATCTCGTCGTAAACTACTTCCCCAAGTTACCTATACTTAACTATTTCTAAATAAGTAAGAATGTTGATAATCTTACAGTATTTTTTGGACTAACCTTTTTGGTGAGGTTCTTCAGAAAGGTCAGGTGCGGTGCGGAGTACTCGTAATCGGCGTGCTTGTATGACGAGATGTATGAACGTAGATGAGGCGAAAGGAGTATGTAAGGATCGTAGCAGGTGGCGTTCTGTGGTTTCTGCCTACCCCCATGGGAAAAAGGCGTGAGTTTATGTATGTATGTATGTATCATTTCAAAATTCTTTCAAACTTAGATTTAGAAGCTAAAATAGGAAGCCCCAAGGCCACGTTTTACTCTAAGTTGGTCCAATCGTGAAATCTAGAACACTACCCTTTCGAACAAAGCATCTTAAAAGTTTGTGTGTGTATCTGTCACTCACAATTTGGGTCGTGAAATCCCGCCGGTACTGTCAAGGAGTTTGTATTTCTTCGGGATTTGTGAAAGAGTTATTTATAGCAAAGTTCCGAAATATTTATACGTACAACTGTCCATCAGAAAGGGATTTCTTTTTTTGGAGTTCCTCAAAATAGTGACGTCAACCATGACGCTATTTACTTCACTGGTAAAGAGCAGTAATGTTACGAGTATGTTGATGTATGTATATTTTATTTTCATCCAATGAATGTCGATCGTAGCTGGTGGTTTTCTGTGGTTTCTGCCTACTCCCATGGGAAAAAGGCGTGAGTTTATGAATATATGTATGAAAGTCAATTTCTCTCAGGTTTTGGATTGACTGCTGTTATTTTGGTATATCAATCGTAAACATCATTTCGCTGGCTGTTGTTCAATAATACTCGTAGTATCTGCAGTCTATTATTGTCTCACTGCACGTACGAGCATTGATCACCGCGCTTGCTCAAATATATTGGCGATATCAGACAGTCCAGGTTTCCTTACGATATTTTCCTTCATCGATACCAGTGATGTCTAAGCTAAACTTAGAAAGTACATATGAATTGAAAAAGTCACAAGACCATTGATTTCTAAATGCCATTTATTTGAGAATATGTAATGGAGATTGCTTTAATCCTTCAGGAAATCGAAGAATGGATCTCCGGAGCTGGTGACACAGGTTTTGTGTACGTGTCCATGGGTTCCTCAGTGAGGACAACGAAGATGCCTCTCTCAGCCCACCGTCTTCTTGTGGAGGCCTTGGGAAGACTACCACAGAGAGTGCTGTGGAAGCAAGATGCAGAACAGAACATGACTGATATACCTTCGAACATTAGGTTGTACAAGTGGTTGCCACAGCAGGACTTGCTTGGTAAGTAGCATCTTCTTTACATAGTATAAAACAAGATCCAAGAGGAAGGTTTATCTACATCGCACCTTTGCAAAGTCGTGGCAGGTCGCTAGATAAAAGTAAATCTTTGTTTAAAAATAAAATATTCTCCCAAGCAAAGTTTGGTCACAGTGGCCAAACTTAACGGTGCCTAGGTACAAATGAGATTTTATAGTGCACTAGTGTGTGCGTAATTATAAGTGCACTTCCTCTTCTATAACTCTCATAGTACAATGGGACTCAAATCCAACGCGACCGCGGAGAGATTTGGTGCAAGACCGACGGCTTTACGTACTTTTAAGCACATGAGAGTTACAAAAACAACTTCAAAGCTTCAAGCTGTTACTAGGTAATTCTTAATGGAAAAGCCTCGTCCGTCCTAGAAATCGGGGGGCACGGAAGTGCCCCCGCCAAAGTCGAGCGCGAAGCAAACACTGCCGTACCATCCTTTACTGGAACCATTTCGCCGCATTTTCAGGCCCCTATTTGAGAACCTCTGGATTAGACCAGAACGCAGAAATTTCCGTCATCTAGTACTTAAGCTGTAATCATATACTTAAAATCCAAAATTTCAAGTCTGTAGGTCATTTAGTTCCGAAGTTAAGCGAAAGCAAAGTTTCGCATTTATGACACTCACTCACTCACTCACTCACTCATGATCATCAAAATAGAACTAGTACTTCCCATAAACTCAGAGAGCTGAAATTTGGTACAGAGTTAGGGTTTAATGGCCACATAAAGGGAAAACTATAAAAACTAGGACAATCGAAGATCTGGAGTACCTGGTGACCCTGATTAGAAAACACAAGAGCCCAACCAAACTATTAGAGATCGCGACATACCGCCTTTACAAAAAATATTCAACTTGGTGGGCCGCTTCATTATAAAAAAAAACAAAAAAAAAACAAAAAAAAAACTGTGTCAAATAAGAAAATCTAATAAAATAAATCAATCCCACGTTTCGACAAAAAGAAGTGAAATCCCACCAAAAACATTCTGTAAAAAACTAGCCAAGTCTCGATGGAGCTGCTTGTTTATCTCTAAAAAGTAATGAAATCTAAACAAAGTCATGCCAAGTCTAAGGTTCCTTACTGCGATTTCTTTATTATTATACTTAGTTAATGTTGTGTGACTTGGCCGTTGAAGGGTACAAAACCAGGTGCTCCATGACACCATTGCACCAATCTGTCGCCAGAACCGCTACCCATTGACGATGGAAAATTGCCACTTGGAAAACGTTGATTCAATAACCAGTCAATTGAGTCATTGATAGAAGTCCGTCTGCACGTCTATTTTATGTTAGATCGATGGTCAATTTGACGCTCCAAAAAGAAGAGAGCAGAAGTCAGCATTGTCAATGCTGAATGCATGTATTGCACAATCAACAACAGCCTAAAATGAGACACTAGCGTCCAATTACCAATACCAGTATGGGCTATTATCTCGCTTAATAAACATAGGTAGTTACAATCAGATATAACATAACGTGTACTTAAACAAAATTGACTTGTACACACTAACGTATAAAGAATGTTCAACGGCCAAGTCACACAACATTAACTATAATAATAAAGAAATCGCAGTAAGGAACCTTAGACTTGGCACGACTTTGTTTAGATTTCATTACTTTTTAGAGATAAACAAGCAGCTCCATCGAGACTTGGCTAGTTTTTACAGAATGTTTTTGGTGGGATTGAATTTAGAAGCTCTAGCTCAGAAGACGAGAGCAATACACAGATAAATCTTTATGTGCCTATGTGTGGTAAACGGTGTCATATGACTGCCTTCGTTGTAGATAAATTAGTTGGCATTAATAATGCTAGGATATGCTAAAGATAGTTCCGGTCATGACCAAAACTTTATTAAGAAGTATCCTTCATAAAGGCAGTTTATTAAAGAACTATAAATAGCATAAGGCGACAAATAGTTAGGTACACAAATTGATTTCGAAGCCTCAAGTTCAACTTGGATCAAGTGCCGAAATGGAATTCAAATCAAACTTCAATAATGCTCTCCAAAGTTTCATATCGATCCGTGGGCTCAATAGTTTTAGGTGCCCTCCGAGTTATGTACTTAATTTTCTACAAATAAAACTAGGCTTTATAGAAAAGATGCTTTTGTGTTTGGGTGGTCGCGGTTCAGAGAAGGATAAATTTATTGAAGAATTTGTCTAGACAGGGTTTTTTTTTGGCGAAAAATATCGATAAAGTTGTATAGAAGATGGTAGAAATCGGTAGAATACTTATTCCATATTGATCATTTTAATGTTTTTATGAACTGATATTACTTTAGAAGAATTAAACATTATTATCATATTAGTATCTGCAGCGTAAGATGCATTGAAGGATGGAATACAAAGACTATTTGTTGAATTTAATATTATGGTATAGTAGTTTAATTTGTGCGTATAACATCGTCTAGGTCATCTGTAAGATGTTGTACTTATTGTTATAAATAAAATAAAGTATATAAATTATTAAAAGCCTATGTTCATCATTGTAATCTTCTTCCATTACAGGCCATGCCAAAATCAAGGCATTCGTCACACACGGAGGTCTCCTCAGCATGTTCGAGACGGTCTACCACGGCGTGCCCATAGTCTCCATCCCAATCTTCTGCGACCACGACTCCAACGCCGCGAAAGCCGAAGTCGATGGCTACGCTAAGAAACTTGACCTTCAATACCTCACACCCGAGAAACTATACAAAGCTATCCTAGAAGTGATAACAGAACCAAGATACAAAGTAGAAGTAAAGAAAAGGCAAGTTCTGTTAAGAGATCAGAAGGAAACTCCATTAGAAAGAGCTATATATTGGACTGAATACGTAATACGGCATAAAGGAGCTTATCACTTACAGTCTCCAGCTAAAGACATGAATTTCTTCCAATATTATTCACTAGACGTTTTTCTTCTTATCATTTCAATACTTGTTGCATTATATGCTCTAGTATCATACACTTTAAGGTTAGGCTTCAATAGATTAATAAATTATGTTCAGAAAAAGCAAATGCATAAGCTGTTGGGTAAGTCTAATGATTTGTTGACGAGCTCTAAGTTATTAAGGCAGGCTACGATAGCAAAGAAGAAATTGTAAAATTCAAATGTTTTGATAGGTTTTAGTTGAACTGAGAAGACAGAAAGAGGGACCAGAATGAGATTGTTTTAATTAAGAATGGGTTTGACCCGACTTTGAATTTGCTAAAAGTTTTTTTTTAGATTTTATGAGGATCGAAATACTTAAAATGTGAGTGTTTCTTACATTGTATAATATAATAATGTACAGTCGAAAAAGTTATTTAGTATACAGGCTAACATGCAAGTACTTATAAACAATCTTGTGAGTGTACTCCGTCAATAAAAATCTTTTACATCATCTACCTATTCACAACAATTGAGTAGTTGACATCTTTAACTAATAATTCCAAGACTGAAAAAAGACTTCTTTGCTCAAATAAATAATCAATTATATTAGCAAATAAATGACGTTACAGGCCATAAAAGTTAAAAGCCACAAAAATTCTATGGCAGAATCGCGATTCAACAGTTCATAAAAAGATTGTCAATTGATTGGTGGCTAGACACCACCAATACCTACCTAATTATTCTATAATTCTAAATATAATATAAATATTAGCAGTGTAGTAAGTAGAAAGTTACTATTTTGCCTGTATACCAAATAGTTTATTAGACCGTACATAAACCAGTGATATTAAAGTTAGTCTTGGTTTCCAATCAGAACTTGTTGGACAAGGATTAAAATATATAATATTATTAATTAAGGGAGATTTAATGCGTTTTTTAGTAATATTAAAAAGGTAAAAAAAAATGTAGTTACAAATTATTCAATGTTTTAAATTCTCTGCTTAAAATTTAAATAATTAATGATACAGTTTCTGTCGTAGCAAGTAATTGAATATTCTCTAAGATCACTCAGCCAAATTATTGTGAGATTGGGATATCTCACAATTAATTATTAACAATTTAATTGCAATTAAAATTTTTGCGTCAATCTAAGGCCTGGTTCACATTAAGTCGGACTGACAGTTTTACAGCTGGCCGACTTTCGGGTGTTGCTGTTCACACTAGAAGCTGCCGATCCGACCTAATGTGAACACCACCGTCGTTACCGTCGATTCACCACAGCCAGTTGTTTGTCGGACCGACCTGAAGTGAACCAGGCCTAATTGAATTGCCAAATGTGTTAAACTACTATCTAGCAAAAGCAGTGAAATGTTATTCCAAAAGTTATGCTTCGAATATTGTTTTATTAAATTAATTAGCGTGAAATATTCAAAATCATTAATTGAAATGATTTTGACTTCGAAAAATACCTCTAATTTTCATACAAGACATTCAGACTTTGATTGTCGCTGAGATGAGATTGCGACTAGATTTTGATAGCAATTAATTAGCCAGAAAGAAAAAATTGACACAGACCATGCGCACACAGAAATAATAAAAAAAAACGCAATAAAACAAACAAAAATAAGAAAAAAACATTGTATACCCAGCAGCGGCGCCAAACAAGCCCAGTTCAGCATAAAATGCCAGATCACTTGTGCCTGACGCTGGTTTCCAACTGGACCTTTGTGTGTGACGTATTACGGATGAAAACCAATTATATAATAAAGTAGAAATGGTCTTCAGATTATTTTAACAGATAGTCTAAAATAAATAAGTAATATTGCATGAGGCCTTGGGTTCAGGTCGGGCAAAGTATTACTGGGTTTTTCCATCAGGAATTTCTCAGTAGCAGCCTTGGTGTCTGGATTATGTGCCCGCTTGATGGCAAATGGCAATAGGCTCGCCCCCTTTTACATGGGACTTAAACATAACTGGCGAAATGTGGGTGTACTAATGGGTACACCACTGCCTAACCCTTCGTGGATTACAAGCGTGATGTTATGTGTTTATATGTAATCATTGCTAAGTTACCACTCAAAGTTACCATTAATATTAAGTCGATCCGTGTAAAATTTGTAAATATGGATAGAGAGTAAGTTTGTAATACTTTATTTTGTATTTAAGTATAAATATTTGCTCATCTATGTAACTTATGATTTATATTAATTTAAAATAATAAATAAGTCAATTTTAACTGTTTCCATGTTGTTTTAATAATTAGATACTCCCTTTCGTATTATATCATACTAATATTATTTGAAAAGTTTGTATGTTTGTTCTACGATCACGCTTTATCGGTTGAACGGAATTTACTAAAATTTTGCACACGTATAAATATTGATCTAGCTTAAAACGTAGGATATTTTATATCCCGTTTTTTTTGTTGGAGTCCGATTTTTTGCCCTTTTATCTGGCGAAATAAAATATGGGTGTACTAATGGGTACACCTTTGCCTAACCCTTCGGGGATTACAGGCGTGATGTTTTGTGATATTTGGTTTCATTCTGAAAAGTTAAATAAAGTCTATGCAGACAAAGTTCCGAGTTGTTGAGGTTGGGGCTATTTTATGATTGTTCTTGATGTTTAAAGAAAAAAGAAAGACGAAAGAAGTCACAGGATAATGCAAATAGAAGTTTTAGATAATTTATTATTTTGCTATGAATTAAAGAAACAACAACATAGTGATTTATTCAAAAATATTTTCTTATCTATACTAATCAGTTACTCTATAGTCTACCTAATATTATAAAAGCAAGTGCATATCATTAAGTACTTATATAATTAACAATAAATAAAACCAATAATTAGATGACTAAGACAATAATAATTATAGAAAGAAGAGAATCCTAAAAATTATTAAAAATATAATTTAACTTTAATAATTAAATTTAACAGATTTTAATTATTAAATATGCAACAGCTAGAGTCTAGAGAGTATTCATCAAACAATAATATTATAACTTATTAAAAGATACTAAAATAGTACCTACTATCTACACACTAAGACTAATAAATATCAAAAACAATTAAACCCTTTTTTTGAAAGAATATAAAATTAAACCAAACTAATTATAAAAATAAAAATGTGCAATAGCAATAGTCATATCCATAATATTATTAGATGAACTAATAAAAAGTTACTAAATTAGTAGGTACCTACACACTAAAACAAAATCCGCGTCTTCATCATGAAACAAAAACAATCAAACCCTTCTGTGTATTATAATAAGACCAAGAAGACCAACTTAGAAAAAGTTACTAAATTACTACTAAACACTAAAACGAATTCCGCGTTTTCATCAAAAACAAAAACAATTAAACCCGTCTTTGTCTATTAAGAAGTCTAAAAGTTTGGACCCATATTTGTCTCTGAACCATCCCATACCGACGACTCCACACGATTGCCAAGCCAAGGAGTCGTCCAAAGGTGGATTATATGTTGATCTTGGCCGGCTCTTGGCCTGGGCCGATGACACTGATGTCCTTCTCCTCAGATTCTTCAGGAGTCACCTTTGATACCTTTGTGTCTCCAGAAACTGCAAGGCGCATTATGTGATCTAAAAAGAAAAAAAAACTAAAATTTTCTACATTGTAACAAAATTTTAAAATATTTTGGAATGTTTTATAGGACTTTGGTGCAGTTTTTTTTTGTGTTTGAATAACACAACATACTTTTACGTACTGGCTGATTTTGCTATGTGATAAACTCTGTTTTAAATTAGAAAGGCTCGATAGTCCGCCACGAGGATTGACAAGACGGAGTTTAGGCACTTTTAAGGTTATACAACAATCCTACTACATGTTATAAAAACAAAGTCCTTCGCCGTGTCTGTCTGTTTCTTCGCGATAAATTCAAAGCCTCCTGAACGGATTTGCATGCCGTTTTCACCAATAGATAGAGTGATTCATGAGGAAGAATTACGTATACCGGTAATCTATTAAGGTTTTGTGTAAATTGGATGAAATATTGTTGATAGTGTCGGAAAAAGTTAAGCCGCCGGAAGCTTTTATTGACGATGTATTCAATAATGAAATAATAATTAAAAGAATGTTGTAATCACGTAGATTGAATAGGTACTCCGGTTCAATACCCTTGTGTCCACGGGTTCCAGTACTTACCTTAATAAGTTATAAAAAAAGTAGAAACAAATAAATCTCGGAAAAAAATTGTTCTGTACAAAAGTTTTGCAAGTCAAATTCAATTTTCTTTTTTGAAATTACATTGAAAATCAGTCTGTCAAATTATTTGTTTAAAAAAGAAATCTAGTGATATTTTAAAAGAAGAATATTTCAAATAATATAAGAAGAAAAGTTTTGTTATTCATTTTAAAACTTATCAGACGAAATTGATTGACATTGAGTATTCGTTGATATTGTCTTCAAGTTTCTGAGATACAAACTAAGCGAAATAAGTTAGATTTCTACCTTAAACAGCTTATTTCTTAGTACTGTAAAACACCTTTTTTGTACTCTTACTTTTCAGTATTTGAATATTAAGTTGGTATAGCAAAATAGTCAAAATTTAGTAAGAAAGTCGCTACTATATGATTTAAATAAGCTCTGGTTTTCGTAGTAATAAAATAAATCAAATTTTAAAGGAGATATTTTATTTGAAAACATGAGTTTATAGTGTAAGGCAGGCCAAACATTTTTTATACTGCGACTCACTTTACGTAATTATTGTAATTATTATTGCGACGCCTTTCTGAGTTAAGAGCAAACTCATCTTATATTTAAAAAAAAGAACCACTTAACTATCTTAACAAACAGTTGTGAGAGGCTGATTTCAGTGTCCTATAGGGGTCTTATAAGATTACCTCTGAAATGGTAAACAATGCCAATGACGGCCCCAAGGCTTCCAAAGGACACCATCCACCAGCGAAGCACGCCAACCGCACGTTTCGGTATGAACAGCTGATGCTTGAGCATGTTCACAAATGTTTTGTTTAGAGCCAGACCCTGTGGGAGGCAGAACATCAGGTAGATTATTATAATAATAATTTATTTCATTTATTCAAGTAACAAAACTCATAGTATTAGTAACAATTTGACTTAAAACCTATGTTAGCAAACTAAAATTAAATAATAAATAAAGAAATATAAATCAGGCTGTAAGTCCAGCCGAAATTTTGCAGCACCGATTAACGATCGCGCAATCCAGTCGGCCATTATGAAAGACCCTTTTTGGGATAATAATAAAAAGTAAAAGTCAAATAAATAACTAAGCTGCTTGAAGATATAAAGTCTTCAATTGTAAGGGCGTCGTCAAATTGAGAGCTATTAACTAGTAGCTAGTACTAGTAATTATAATATTTTATTTTTTATTATTTAAAAAAAACGTCGCCACTCTAGGAATTTCTCCTGTATCGTAGGTGCGTTTACAAACATATAAACTCACATAAACAAACAGCCAGACCCGGAACAACTATCTGTAGGCATACAAATATTTGTTCGTGCAGTTGTTGTACATAGTTGTGCGGGAATCGAACCCGCGACACGCAGCGCAGCAGCCAATCGCTCAGCCACTGCGCCAACCGTGCCGATAGTTAAAAAAGATCGAATAGTTTAAAAAGATCTAAACTGCAATTAATGAGTTATTCCGGTCTGATCCCCTGATCTGATCCCCTTGGAGCAGACAGCAATTAAAACATTACAATAATTCAGCAGGGGATCAGATCCTAGGGGATCCGAACGGAATAACTCCAATTAATGATCTGTTTATTATTTATTTTTTAATTTAAATTACATTTTTGAAAACATCTATCGGTTTCTTAAATGAACTTCAACTATATCTGAAGACCCTGCATACCTATTTCTATTGTTGATTGAACATATCCATTGAACTGTTACATGACTTTACTGTTACTTGACTGCCTCGTTGGTCTAGTGGTTAGTGACCCTGACTGCAAAGCCGGAGGTAGTGGGTTCGATTCCCACCCAGGACAAACTTTGTGTGATGAGCATAATTGTTGGTTCTGTGTCTGGGTGTAATTTATCTATACCTAATATGTATGTATTTATAAATAATATAAGTATTTATATCAGTTGTCTGGTTACCATAACACAAGCTCTGCTTAGCTTGGGATCAGATGGCCGTGTGTGAGTTGTCCCAAGATATTTATTTATTTATGACTATTACGTTAAATGAATGACTTACCTCGTCAATCCAAAATAGAGGTACAATATCTCCAGATAAATCCTTGAATAGGTCTAGCTTATCGGTTTTCAGCAGCTGAATATTGAATTGAATCCTTTGTTTAGCTACCATGGGGGTTCCAGATATCTAAAACATTTAAGGACCATTTAATCATTGATTCCATCATACAGTGATGATGATGAATCTATTATTGATTTTTATTTCTCTCTATAAATATTTAGAATACGGAACACCATGTCTGTATTTTCCAAGAGGTTAATGGGTGTAGACTCAACCATCAATAAGCAGAAAGCAATGTTTTTTTTGGACTTAAACCTGACTTTGACTGTACGAGATTTTGATAGTATATAATTAATGTAGTATTTTAGGAGTAACCACATAATTTTCTCGTTTCTTAATTATTATGTAGACCACTTCTACAACTTTTCTATATCCTTTGTAGGTACATAAAAACATTGGTCTTTTTAAAGTTTTGG
Source organism: Hoplodrina blanda (assembly GCA_949316365.1). Lineage (NCBI taxonomy): Eukaryota > Metazoa > Arthropoda > Insecta > Lepidoptera > Noctuidae > Hoplodrina > Hoplodrina blanda. The sequence continues at coordinate 12,734,189 of OX438589.1, forward strand.
TTTATGACAAAACTTGGTAAGTAATCCTCTAAGATTTGACAACTATTTTATTATCAATCATGATAAAGACTAGGTACCCAACTCTCCATAAAAAACTACATTTTGGTACTTAAGGGCAACTAAATCAAATTATTTTTTCTTGTAAATTTCGTACCAAATGATTTAAATAAATATTTTGACCAGTAGATCAACATTATGAAAACATAAAAAAACGATATTAATGAAATATGAAACAAAGAACAAACCGGTTCAAAATCAATTTCGATTCCATGCTGATTGACATCAGGTGTTAGTCCTTTTACATTGTTCAACAACGCAGGATCGCTGTCCAAAAAATGAGGCATGGAAGCAAACATTGGAGCTTTCATGCAAGGAGCCAGATCCATAAGACCTTTAGGAGGGCATTTGTCAGGCTCAGGACAAAAGCACTGAAGCTCTGGGTCTTCGGCGAAGTTCCCGATGTTTGCTATATACCTATTCGTCTTGATGCCACGGTACGAAGTTTTCTTCTGGTACCAGGGTCTGAATGTCCTGGAATAATAAAATGGTAGTTAGCAAGAGCTCACGGGAAACCGCTGGATGGGCATTGCAGGACTGGTCATTGTGGTTATCTTGAGAGGAAGCCTATGTCCAGTAGTGGACGTGACAATGGATGAGAAAAATGTGTAACTTTCAGCTGCTTGAGTGTTTTTTTACACCTTTTATACGTGAAAGAAATATACATTTATATGAAAGTAATAAAGAACAATTTGTTGAACCTTCCCTAAAATAAATTCTATTATTTTATTTCCTTTTACCCCGTGTAGAATTTGTAATAAAGAGAAATAAATTAGGTAATTATGTGTTGTTGTGTGTTTATATTTCAGTATAGTATACTTTATGTATTATTTTTCTTTCCTATTATCTGACCCAGGTAGGGTTAGATAGTTAGGAAAAAAATTATTGCCTGAAATAATATTAATGCCAAGTTATTGTCAAGTGGTTGTGATGCTATTCTTTTTAAATAAGGCGTTAGGGTGTAGGCGCGCGCAGGCTTGCGGACGGCGAGTAATGGGTAGCTCGCCGTCCAATCAAGGACCATGCCCGGGTCGACGCGACGGCGCGTTCTGTTCGCGCGCGCGCCTCAAAGAGCTGTCAGCACAGGGACGGGGCCCCAACGGGGCCAAACGCCTGCCGGGGTTGCGGGACGTCTTAACAGGATACCGTGGCCCCGGAACGTAAAGGGCAACAGAAGGAACAGGGTGGTTTTTTAGTCAGTAAAAGTCTGACAGTCCCTTCCGCCCCACCCAGGGCGGAAGGACTCATTTGATGATTTTTACCACCTCAAAAAAAAAGGGCGTAGGCGCCTAACGATAATTAAATTGGGGTTAGTTTTGTCAAAACTTACGTCGCAATGTTTTTGCATATTTTAAGGCTGATTAATTGATCATTTAATTATTAATTAGTACAAAATATATTTTAAGCACGGTTTGGACGTACACTGAACTGTTCTTGTTAGACAGTAGTACATCACATTTATCGTAATTATGAATTTAATTTTTAATTCATTTAATTTCTGAGAGATTGTTTGTTGTTTAGCTTTGAGCTCAATTGGATTTTTAATTTTTATATGAACTCATAATAAAATTCATACTTATTTATTTGGAAAGTAATGGCATCAGAATATAACCTTACCTGCACAAATCAGTAGAAAAAGACTCGATTCGGTCATTTTCGGTCAAGAAAGGCGGGAATACGGTGCCGTCTGTTCCCTGGTACTCATTACAAGCGTCCTTCCATACTGTTTGTTCGGTTTTGCCATCGATTGCTACAACTTGGCCTACATCCATGACATTCTGGATTCCTCTTTTTACTGTTATTACATGAGGATCTATCGTGTTGTTTCGCTGTGAAATACGTAATACATAATTATTGTTGTTATTTTGAGAATCTATACTATACAGGGTAATTGAAAATTTACCCGAAACCAGAAAAGGGGTCATTAATCTATCTTATTAATAATCTATCATCAATGATACTAATATAAAAAAGCTGAAGTGTTTCTTTGTTTGTTTCTCTCGATCTACCAGATGGTTTGGAAAAATGGTAACTGAAGATATTACGACGTTATAAAAATACTCAAAAGAATATACCGTTCCAAAAATAGAGAAGCGAAACTGATTATTAGGCTCCAAAACCAGTCCACTGACGCCTTCCTTCTTCAGAGCAGTGCAGGTGGCCTTAGGAGCAAACTCGGTCCTGGCACAGTTGATCATGATGCCTCGGAACAAGATGTCCAAGGCTTTGACCCTCATGAAGATGTCTGGAGGATCATCGAAGATTCCTTTCATCGCTTTCCCGACCATGTTCAACATTGCTGGCTTGTCTCGGTGAACTGTTAATGCCATTCCCTTGAAAAGAAGAAAGGGTTGTTAAAATTGTGTCTATTCGCAAGATGTTTTTATAGTTTAGTCTTTAGAACAGTTTTTAGCCTATAATAAGTCTCTTACATTCATCACAATCTTGGTGGTAAGGCACAGTATAAACTTTAAAGGGTATATTCATTGTCAATTTTTTTCTCTCATATGCAGATTGCATCTAATAGTCAGGGGGATAATTCTACTAACTTTAATCTATTTACATTGGTTTTCGGTGAAATGAAATTTCGCTTTAGATAGTCAAATTCACTTTAATAAGATACCAAATCTAAAATGTGAAAAAAAAACAACTGTTCCGTAAAATATCGCGTTATGTTGTGTTTTTTGTAAGGATTTGTTTTTTTATTTCAGAAAAGGACCAATTGCTTTTGGAAAAGTTGTTTATATTTATAAGTACCCCGCGAATGCTGTGCAGTGACCAGAAATCACCCTGTACCTTAAGCGAAACTATAGTATTATGTAGGTAATAGTCAAATAATCAGTCTTACCAACATAAAAACGTGTGGTATGACTACAATTTCCTCTCCCGTTAGTCCTGGAGCAGACAATTCAGGATTGAAGTAGAACGTGTCGCGTTTCTTGTAAGTGATGGTATCGTCTTCCTCGTGGTCTTCGATTTCCACCTTCTCTTTCCATTCACTGTGGAAAAGAATTAACTTATAATTTTAGAGTTATTAGGAACATGTGAACTCGAATTTAGAGGAATGAGGAATAGGGTGGAAAGTTCCTCATTCCCTTTTGAAAAGGATGTGGAGTCTGGTGGGCTACTGCCCAACGGTTGTTGTCGAGATTTTGTATAATTCTAACGTTGATATCACGGTGTAAAACGTCAGTTGTAGTGTGATATATGTATATCACCACAGAAAAACCGCTTCGTTATAATGAAAATATGAAGACACTAGCTTATTCCTTAAATATCGGTTTTTGAGAACACGAATAAAATGGCCAATAAAAAAGTAGCCTACGTCCTCATCCAGATCCCTAGCTACTTCACTTTGAAATTTCATTACGATCAGTTCAGTGGTTTTGTCGTGATGAGGTACCAAACATACAGAAACAAAAATTACAAACACTTTTGCGAATATTATATATTTCCTTTCATGTTCTAGATTTTCACAATGTGCCAATATCGATTGACCCCCACATAAGAAATTGCCGCCTCGTGCTTTGTGATTTGGCCGTGTTATAATAAGCAAATTATTACCTTCGTATTTCAAGGTGAAAAAGTGACAAGTATTGCTAGAATTATATTTTTTTCTTTAAAGACCTGGGAATTCCATAGCCGTGAATTGCGTATAACGCAGCTGTGGACTTGAAAGTAGTAATTCCGGTAAAAATAGTATCTATGGGCGTAGGGTTCCCAGGGTTACGGATAAAACCGGACATAGTTGCGCTTTTTGTATAATGAGTGTCCGGTGAAAGACGATTAACAAGAGGTATTTATTTGGCAGAGGTGAGTGGCAACGCAGGGAGGGGTCGCCCTAGGAAGACCTACACTGACCTTATTGGTGAGGTTCTACAGAAAGGTCAGGTTCACAGTACTCGTAACCGGCGTGCTTGTATGACGAGATTTAAGAACGTGGATGAGGCGAAAGGAGTATGTAAGGATCGTAGCAGGTAGCGTTCTGTGGTTTCTGCCTACCCCATGGGGAAAAGGCGTGAGTTTATGTATGTGCATGTATAAGTGTCCGGCCAATTTAAATGGGGCCTATTATTGGGGTTATTAATTCATTTTTGTTTTAATTTCAATAGACGTTAAGACGATTTAAAAGAAGTAAAAAATAAGGTTTTTATTTAAAACTAAGACACAAAATCCATTATAAGTTTTTACCCAAAAGTTAGTAGGTAACAGTTGGTGGTCTAGATTGTATTACCTGGCAACTTTATATGGGCATTTACAAAAATACACACATCAAAAGTGTCTAGGGATCAATATATTATTATTACCAAATACATCTTGATCCCTAGACACTTTTGATGTGTATATATAGCTTTGCTAACAAATATAAAAATAATTGCCATGGATTACATCTTTATTCTTACTATTTTATATTATCTTCATTGTTTTCTCATTCTATATGATGTGCAAACAATAAGAATATTGTACCAAGATATTGTAAAAATCTAATTGAAAAGAGTGTCCGTGGAGTTTCTTACTCGTTCAGAAACTCCACGGACACTCTTTCCATCTAGTCCTTGTCATCATCTGCCTAGCCTTTTCCCAACTATGTTGGGGTCGGCTTCCAGTCTTACCGGATGCAGCTGAATACCAGTATTTTACATGGAGTGACTGCCTATCTGACCTCCACAACCCAGTAACTGGGTAATACGATACCCCTAGGTAAGACTGGTTGTCAGACTTTCAAGCTTCTGACGACTCGTAACGACTGTCAAAGATCCACGTATGACAGCCGGGACCAACGGCTTAACGTGCTTTCCGAGGCACGGAACGATGTAAGTGATGTCTCATCTAGTCCTTGTAATTGGTCTAATTGAAATAAATGTTTTGAATTTGACCTTTTTTTTGTCCAATCCGACTGGCAGTTCCTGTGCGTTTAAACAAAGAAACCTTTCAACTTAATTATATTAGTATAAAAATTATATAACGTAAAATATGGCGTGGACATAATAACTACTTACAAAGTTGATGACGTTTTACATAATGGTATCATTATCCAACCTGTGTTTGTCTTTGTCAAGTCAGTGAAATACTATGTTATTACAGTATGAGCTTCCTTCATTGATATTCAGTTTCAATTGTCAGTGTTCAGTCTGATTACAGGCTTTACAGTAACGTGATCATTTGCTTAAATGTTTTCTATTAACAGTAAATGATTAGTAATTTGTATTTATTTTGTAATGATAAATGTACGTATATACTATAATGTCGTGATGGCCCAGTGGGTATGGCACCCGCCTCTGATACATGAAGTTCGATACTAGATATGTAAGAATGTGACTTTTTCAAATCATAGTTTATCTTGGACATCACTGACCTGAGTCAAGCAAAACTTAGTGTGGAAAACTGGACTCTAATAGTATAACTGCCACACTCAGACACGTTTAATGGTTACTTAAGTTGTTCCTTAGTATAGATTTACTATATTCTGAGTGTTCTCAAGTCTGAGTGTGGCAGTAAGTCTGAAATTGCCAATCCACCTTGAGCAAGTGATTAATACGAGTAGTTCCAATTTGCCCCATCAAGCCGCCACCCTGCTGTGGCAAAGTAGATTGCCTAAAATATTGCAGTGGAATATGCCCTACTAATTTGATTTGATGAGGCAGATTCCACTAGTATAAAATCTTAGTGCTCTACCCCAATAGGGTTGATATATTAGAATTTGTGTAGGTAGGTTTGCTATTGTCAAATCTATAGGCAGCGGTGATCGGTGGCTTATTTGTCGTCCAATGACATTGAAAAAAATAACTTATTGGCAGGTAAAACTCGATAGGTATCTCTGTAGTCTTTTACATGTCCACGGAAAGGACGGAGGTACACGGAATAATAAAAATGTGGTGATTGCCCAGTGGTTAAGGCGCCCGCCTCTCATGCATGAGGTTGTGGGTTCAAAGCCGGGCAAGTACCAATGTGACTTTTTCAATTCATGTGTACTTTTAAAAGTTTATCTTGGACTTCACTAACTTTGGTGAAGGAAAAACATCGTGAGGAAACCTGGACTTATAAAAGCTATAATGTCCCACTCAAACCATGTCAGAGGCCCTTGAGGCAATTTAGAAACTCTGACACTAGGGTATGTGAGACACCCTAGGGTAGGGTAGGGTAGGGTAGGGTAGTGGGCAGTAGCCCACACGATAAAGAAGAAGACACGGAATAATAAAACAACAAAACACTTACTCGAAATGGTAAGGTCCAATCTCCTTCAGGATAGGCTTGGCTCCCTTCTGCACTTCCTCAGCATTGGTAAAGTTGAAAAAGTACACTTTGAACTCCAGGGCGAAGGGAATTTGCTCCCACATCTTACGGACGTCTGTCTTCTTAGAAAGCGCCATTTCCTGATGAAGAAAGAATTTGAAATCAAAATTAATTATTTGCCTAAAACGTGGATGGTACTTAGGTACCTACATAAAAATATTAAGTGCAAAAAACATTTCGCCATTTGGTGTTGGTATGGAAATATCCTTACTTAGATTATAAATGTGAAATTATCTCGTGTCTGTCTGTCTGTCTTCATGACTAAACCACTGAATCGTTTTTTATTAAATTTGGTACGGGGTAAGTTTGAACCGAAAGGAAGGACATAGGCTACTATTTTCCGGGATAACCGACATTTATGCGGAAAAAGTCGCCGGCAAAAGGTAGTCAAGATATATTATCAAGTATCAACCTGAATATACATAAAAGGCATAGTGAGTGCCAGTAATACGAGTGCCATAGGATATGTTTTATGGTATACCTGACTGCCTGCGAATTCGTCAGCGTGGAAGTCTAGTATACCATAAATTATTGTCGGAATTGAACCCAAGGCACACAGATTAGCAGCTAACCAACCTTGAAGTCCGTATTGCAATGTTTTTATAAGTAAATATGTTCCTAACTAAAAAAAATCTGAAAAGAAAATTGTCCCTACTCAACCGTACCATATTTCGCGTATTCGTCAAGTTCTGATCAAACGAAAGCCTTTGCTAGTGTCTCGGGACAAGGAGTGACAGATAAAAAACATGAAAGAATAAACAGGCTCCTAAAAAGCTATTCGACCTTGACCCAAAATTGTTTTGAAGACGAACCTCGATAAACGGTAGCGACTCAAGAAGCTTAGGGTATTTATTTATTTTCTACTCACTAGCTCATAAAGTAACTCTTGTTGCACAGCTTCGTTTAAAGTCACAATGCAGTGTATTATGCACTCGTGGTTTTTAAATTACATTAGCGCACTAGAGCAGATATTTTTTTTATTACCTACGTGAAGAGTTTTGATCGTTTTATTTGTCTAATCCATTTATTGTGCCTGTAAATATTTTAAACTTAGTATGTTAACAAATAATAAAATATGATAAAACATTATAATTATTTCATCAAATTATTTTTTTTTGTAAAAACATTAACATTAATTTGTGCTCAAATAAATATAAGTATGATGAGGATTACTTTTGCTACGTCGTAAGCTTTCTTTATTAAAAGCTTTATGGCCTTTTTGCAACTAATACTCTGACAGTCAAATAGTCTTCATAATATTACAAAAGTTTTAAAACATTTAATTCATTCATTTCGTATCTATATTTTTTTCGAGGCGAATGGAGTATTTAAGCGTTGTAAGCAGGTGGTGTTCTGTCGTTTCTGCCCACCCCCATGGGAAAAAGGCGTTTATGTATGTATTCATTGTCTTTACCTACTTATAATCGGGACCCTGTGACATGTAATAAATCTTTGTTACCTTTTTAAGCTGCCCCTTGAGTATGACGGGGAACAAGACCCATCCAAAAATAAGCCCAAACACGGCGATTCCGCCTGCTATCGCAGCGTACTTCAGCTCCTTAGGAAGCGCCATATTGGATGAAAGCTTTCTCTGTAAAAGGCGAGTCAAAGTCATATGAGGCACTTTTGAAAAATTAATTACAAGAAAATAGTATTAAATGTAGTCGCACATAACTGGCGAAATGTTGGTATACTATTGGGTACATCTGCCTAACTCTTCGGGGATTACAGGCGTGATGTTTACGTTACGAGCGAACCCACAGTCTCAATAATGAAACTAATTACATCAATTTTTTTATGACAAATGTGTCTATCTAGTAGATAATGATAGATAATAATGATACTTCCAAACTTATGCATAGAATAGATTTTGAAATATCAGCGTCACATAACTAAAACCATTAAAATTACTTCGAAAAATGGAAGAATTTTAAAGTGGGTAAATGCCTTTTGCTGTAATTAATGTAGATTCATTTGTTTTGGCATAAGTGGGGTTACTTATGCCAAAACAAATGAATCTACCATAAATAAGTTTACCATCTACTACAAAAGGTCTTTACCCTGCAATAGTACAATAACCCTGTCATGCAACCACATAATAATGTTTCGCTTCATAGACTGCTCGGTTGCGACTGACCTGATAATAATGGTTCCCCTAAGGGACGGAGTACATGGCAGGGTTACTAGCTGAAATGGACATCTTGAAGCTGACGTTGATGGATTAAAAATGTGACCGTAATGCGAATACAGGTCGGATATTAAGATATGAGTACGTGTTTGTCTTTTGTACTATCCTAGGAATAAACTTTATTGTAGACTAGCTGTCCGCCGCGGTTACACCCGCGTCTTTGGTTACTGCTCCGCTCCCGTAGGTCGTAGCGTGATATAGCGTATGGATTTTAGTCAGTAAGGGTCTGACACTTTCTTCTGCTCAGCCCAGAGAAGAAGTCATAATGATAATATCCCATCCTTAAAAAAGAAGGTATAGTCAGCCAAATGTTCAGTGCTCGACCATATACCTACGAAGTGAAAGGAACGTCATAATCATAACGTAAACTTTTACTATGATTTCAGTATATGATTCTAAAACAGTGTAAGTACCTTTTTAACGCTATATTTCTGTACTTATACTGCCCAATATTTCAGCCATTTTGAAAAGACGTTGGTATAGCTAAATAGCTATAGGTATCTGGAATATTGGGCCATAATGGTCGAATTGTCAAAATGGAAGCAGAGTTAATTTCTCCATACAAACTTTGGAGCCCCGTTTCATCCCCTGAAGGGATGAATTTTGGAAAATCCTTTCTTAGCGGACGTCTACTAACATAAACTACCTCCCTGCCAAATTCCAAAAAAAGTTAATATCATACATTAGAGGATTATGCAAAAGACATAGGCGATTAACACATGGCACCGCGCACCGCCGCGGTTGGCGGTGAAGCGGTTCTTGTGTCGCATTGGCCTCTAAGAAATCCGTTGATGCCTAACACACGTAAACCACCGCCCGACCGCGTGGCCGAGCGGTGCTCTCGCCTTTATCGCCACCGCCCTTCGCGGCGGTGCCCAGTGCCGTGAGTTAATCGCATATATGATTATGTTTTTGGCCTTGACGGTCAATCAATCAACTCCTTAGGATACATAGACACTTGCTAATCAATCAATTTATTGAGAATAGCTATTTCTTGGATGTGAAACCAATCACCGTATGGGAAACGTGTCTTGGTTCTCACGCCTGCACTACCCTTGAGAATGCCTCCTTCAAGCTCATAACATTGAACGGTAGCTTGGGTACTTTTTACCCGACTGCGCGATGCAAAGGGTTATGTGTTTATCAGCATATGTATGTATGGTTGCTCCTTTGTGGCGCTCTAGAGAACAAACACGTGGACCGATTTTTCTTCAATCGATTTATTAAAGAGATCTTGCGAGTGTCACTAAAGACTGATGTGATGGCAGTAATTAAAATTCAATATGGCGATAATCAGACGCCATATTGTAAACAAAAGAAAAATATGAAAGTCGAATGACCAAGCGAAGCTCGAAGCTTTTGAATTCTCAACGTTCGGCTCATCGCCGGCAGTTGAAAATCCAATAGTGCGTTTATTAACACGCTGGGGATTATTTCCTCGCTCTCTGTTGGATTATCAACCCTCGGCTAACAGTTGACAGTTGAAAATCAAATGCGCGGTAAAAAAACTTCGCGTACAAAAGCGCCCGTGCGAACAGCAACTGACGATGGGAATTCTTGATGTGAAAATTACTGCGAAGAAAATTGATTTACTATGTAGTAAGTGGGCGTATAGGAGATTTTCACATGACACTTCAGTGTCACTATCAAGGTATATAAAGTAGGTACTAGCACTCTCCCCATGACTTGTTCGCGTGATGTGTCTTAGGGATCCCTAATTTTTTTATCTATACTAATATTATAAAGCTGCAGTGTTTGTTTGTTTGTTTGTTTGAACGCGCTAATCTCTGGAACTACTGGTCCGATTTGAAAAATTCTTTCAGTGTTAGATAGATTAGTTATCGAGGAAGGCTATAGGCTATATACCATCACGCTACGACCTACGGGAGCGAAGCAGTAACCAAAGACGCGGGTGTAACCGCGGCGGACAGCTAGTAATAAAATATAGCCTATAATATAGACTATGTCACCCCGGGATAGTGTAGCTTCCCAACAGTGAAAGAATTTAAAAGAGACAGAAACAGTGAAGAAATTTTTCAAATCGGTTCAGTAGTTTCGGAGCCTATTCAATGCAAACAAACAAACAATCAAATCTTTCCTCCATATAATATGAAGTATACATAGATACAGATTAGCTGCTCCCTGCGACTTCGTCCGTGGACGTGGACGTCGTGGTTTTATTCCCACCTGTGTTAAGTTTCGTCTTTGGTTATTGCTCCTTCCCCGTGGATCGTAGCGTGATGATAAGAATCTATTGGCTATCTAAATGGCTATTGGATACAAAATATAATAATATTTTTTTTAATCTGACTGGTAATATCAGAGATTAGGTTAGGAACAAACAAATAAACAAAATACTCTATAGCTTTATTTTATACTGGCTCGCGACTTCGTAAGCGTCAAAGTTGACACAATATTATCCCACGGAAACGGTACATTTTTCCGGGATAAAATATAGCCCATGTTCTATTTTAGATTATAATCTATCTTTGTGCCAAATTTCGTCCAAATCCGTTTAGCCGTTCTGGCGTGATTGAGCAACAAACTTACATCCATCCATCCAAATTTTCTCATTTGTAATAGTATTGAGATAGACCCTGCGTTCTCACCAGAATTCAGTTGCGTCTTTGGTAACTACTCCGTTCCCGTGGGTCGATCGTAGCAAATACTTATTCATCATGAAACTGGCTTTCATATATCCAAAAATATTTTTTCCAATTCGATTAGTAGATCCAGAGATTAGCGCCAAACTAACAAAAAATCTTTTTAGCTGTAGTATATTAGGATAGATTAACATAATATCGTTTCAGGTGAATTGGACGTTTTACAGGATAAAGCCTCTTAAGCCTCGGCTGAGAGCTTCTTAGAATTCGTTTAGTATTAAAAGCTGGCCCTACTGATATTCTGGTACAAAATCTCTGTTTGAACTAACCTTAGCCGCATAACATCACGCCTGTAATCCCCGAAGGGTTAGGCAGAGGTGTATCAGTACACCCACATTTCGCCTGTTATGTTTAAGTTCCATGTAATAGGCGAACCTATTGACATTGACTAGTAAACTGTAAACCAGGATTTGTTAACTGCTGAACTGTGTTAATTGAAAAATGCTAATATACCATTGACGAATTCCTTCTTGACAAAATGTTATAAAATTGACAATTATAGTTATGCTTGAAATCTTGACTAATTGATTGAATTTTAATGTTTGTAATAATAATTAATTGTATTTGTAATATTAATCAATTGAATTTTAATTTGTATTGTAATTGTTTGTTATATTAATTAAATTTTAATTTATATTGTATCTAAATCCTAACATTTTTGTTTTGTATATTATTTCAATTTTAAATTTTTAAATTGTTATATGTATAGTGTATGCCCAATGGGCAGCTTTTTGAGTTGCCATAAATTAACTATAAGACCAGATGTATCACCGAAAAGCACACTAATAAATACTTTGACAGTCAAAGTCAAAGTCAAAACTTTGACTTTGTGTTCTTTAATCCTAAAACGCAATTTAGAAAACTTCCGCAACCGTTGTCATTCACGTCACTCCAATTTCATGTTGGCAAATATTTCACGTACAAATCGTTCCACAATGAGACCCAAGGGTCTTGTGAGGGAAATAAGATTTGTAGTACAATTTCAACTGCCCATATAACCCTTTTATATCCCTATTATTAAACGTGAAAGGTTGTCAGGACGGATGGATGGATGTTTGCTTCTCTTTCACGCTTAAACAGCTGAACGGAATTAATTATTTTGCTTGCAAATGGGATGGAATGAACATAGATAGGTACAGTGCATGATTCTAGATTCTAGGTTTGGCAGAAGTGTACCCATTAGTACACCCACATTTCACCAGATATGTTTAAGTCCTTTATAATAGGGGGCGCACCTATTGCCATCAACCGGGCACAAATCCAGACTCCGAGGGTGCTACTGAGAAATTCCTGATGGAAAAACCCAATAACACCTCCAATTCACTTCTAAATGGAATTACCATTTGATCAGTAACAAAATCAATGTATGTAAAGAAAACTATATTTACAAAACTGAAATTTTCTTAAAACTAGCTTTCTGTAAGATATCGCTTTTGCGTTTAGCAAGACAATATTCTTCAAAGATTTTCAGAAAGAGAAGCTTTTCTAAAGAAATCTACTTTTGCCTTTTTATCGTCTGTCCAACTATAATAAAGTCTATCTCCAATTCCATATCTAATTTTAATTACTCGTACATTCGAAACTATACCCGTTTTTCTTCACCCCTAGAAATCACCATTAATTTTTTTATCACCAGCCGTTAATTATAATTCCTTTTCCCATATAGAGAAGAAATGTTTAAGTACCATAGACAAAGGTGAGTACGTACGTGCAGGTGTCCGCGTGTCAAGAAGCTCGGGAAGCGACTTGCTATTGTGCACTGCTTTCAATCAATGGGCGGACCACGGTACACGCGAACGAACTATTGAATTTAGGTTGATTTTGCTTTGGAATTTGTTTAAAAAACATTGTTCTGGTCTTTTTTTTATATGTTTTTCTATCTTTGAATCAAAATATAGCTATGCCATGTATAGATATGCCAAGGAATTGCTATTTATTGAAAATGATTTTAACGTACACAATACAAGTTAGTTTTTTTCTATTTGCTTTATTGTTTTTACTAACTAGGTACTATTTTAAAGATTTTTATACTAACTCAAAAAAAAGTTAGTTTGTAAGGCAGTTAAGGGCCAAGGTGGCCTGATAATAAATCAATTATTTTAATTTTAAATTAACGACTAAAGAGAGAATGCGTTGCAAGTTTCTTCTTCCTTTGGATATATTTCAGAATAAAATAAATGTATTGGAACATTAATCTATAATCCGACAACGGATACGCAAATAATATTCATCTTATAGGTAATTTCCTGGAGCTAAATAGGTATTATATGGAGCAAGATTATTTGAGGTAATAATATATTGATGGTTACAGTGAAAATTCAAGCCATACAGAGGCTTATATACCTAAACTGTAGACCTTTTACATGGTATCTGTTACCTACACAATCATGCACGTGATGAAATATTTTTTTTGATATTTAACCTGCAAGGCTATTTATTAATATATCTAAATATGTCCTCTAACCTCATATTAACTTCGCCTGAATTCACGCATACTATTTTACAGAAGCGATTAACTGTAAAATAGTATGCGAGTAGTTCATTTTTTTTTTAATGGCAGTCTTCATCCTTTTAAGAAATGATACCATGATTATTGCTAAACACATACAAAGGCATTGATTAAATTTTATTTTTTAACAAATATTTTATTTTTGATAAAAAAATAAAACACCTACTCTAAAATAATAGCGAAGTCCAGTTTCCCGTTGACGTGTACTAACAACGGCCTCAGTCCGACTGTGGGATATGCGGCACGCGTCACGATTAACCAGGATACCGTGGCCCCGGAACGTAAAGGGCAACAGAAGGAACAGGGTGGTTTTTTAGTCAGTAAAAGTCTGACAGTCCCTTCCGCCTCGCCCAGGACGGAAGGACTCATTTGATGATTTTTACCACCTCAAAAAAAAAAAAAAAAAAAAGGGGTGGTTCTGAAGTATTCGTATTGTCTTGACATTCTTTGAAATTAGCTACTAAGTGGAACGGCTCGCTTGTGACTAAAATTAAGGATTACTTAAACCCTTACTTTTGCTTTTAATTAGGTAGACAAATCAAGGATCATTGCCCATTTTGATAGCACTACTCCGAATAGGTAACGGTCTAGCCGGAATCATCTCGAAAAATAAAACGGTCAGTTGTCAGTACGCCGCCCGCAAACCTTCATCTTTTTTTTTTAACCGGGCACAAATCCAAACTCCGAGATTGCTACTGAGAAATTCGTGATGGAAAAATCCAACAAAACTTTGCCCGACCTGGGAATCGAACCCAAGATCTCATGCTAAGTAGTCGCGCTTTGTGACCAACTACGAGGCAGTCAAAACCTTCTTAAAGTCAAAGTCAATGTATTTATTACTTCACGTTTTGGTGCCCGACAGATTTTTATTAGAAATTCTAAAATCGACTCTTTAGGGTTAAACAAAGTTTTTACTAAAAACGCATCAACAGAACCAACATTTTATTGGTAGAGTTAAATAAGCAGTGTGCTATGAAATTATCTTGTCGTTTTTACCTATAGTTAACCTCTCAATCAGAAATGTGAAGCCTGTGATTTTTTTTTCTTTGAAATATTGCTTATTATACATCCATTTCCACTTACTGTTGTCCATTTTTTATTAGTCTATTTAGTATTGTTCGTTCTTTTTCTATTCTATTCTATGTAATTTTAAAGACATGACGTGGTGTTGAGGCGGTTTTTTATTGGTTGCTTTATTAAATGTTTTAACCAGGCGTACCTATAATCTATTTAGTTAGTAGAATTGAAAACCCGTTCAATTCTACTAACTTTTAGAATCGAAATTCAGTTCAATTGACAAAAATGCCTGTTACATTTTTTGACGCTGAGATGAGATTGTGTCTAGATTTTGAAGCTTTTTTAATTAGTAGATTGGCCTTTAGGTGTCAAATAATATTTATTTAAAAAAATTCTTTAGCCATTCGAAGCATTTTTTAAAGGTTGAAGTATTTTTTTGTAACACCATTTTATTTAAGATTTATTCTATAAGAAGATGGTTTAAATTAGTCGTCATTTATTCTCAAATCATAATTCTTCGCCTGGACTCTTAAATTTATTTTCGTTAGATTTGAAGTATTTCTTTTTTTTTCCTTAAAAATTATTTTCTTTATTTTCTTTACCTTCACACGGAGGCGAAACAAAAGAAGAAAAATAAAAGCCAGACTAATAACATATCATCATACCGCCCCACTAAATACACTTTTGCCGGTAAATTACACCGTACCATTCAATTTGTCTTTATTCGAAGCAAAGGGTGAAAATTTCTATAAATATTTTAGTAAAGTAAGTTTATGAATAGCTTCTTTAATATCTGTTTGTTTTAAACTACTTAGGTATTTAGTTGAAGAATAAAAAATCTAGGTTAAATCACTACATTTAGATACTTTGATAAATGAAAGGGATAAATGAAACTCAACATGACCGAACCATCTAAACATACCCTATGTTTAGATGGTTCGGTCATGTTGAGAGGATGAGTGAAAGACGATTAACAAAAGGTATTTATATGGCAGAGGCGAGTGGCAACGCAGGGAGGGGTCGCCCTAGGAAGACCTACACTGATCTTATTGGTGAGGTTCTTCATAAAGGTCAGGTGCGGAGTACTCGTAACCGGCGTGCTTGTATGACGAGATGTATGAACGTAGATGAGGCGAAAGGAGTATGTAAGGATCGTAGCAGGTGGCGTTCTGTGGTTTCTGCCTACCCCCATAGGAAAAAGGCGTGAGTTTATGTATGTTTGATAAATGATTAGAATTGACAGTATCTGTCTTTCGAATAAATAAAAGTCTAAAAAAAAAACATAAAAGTCTAAAATCGCTAATCTGCCTTGAGCAATATTGAGCATGCGTGGTGATCATTGCTCGTACCTTTTCTGTATGAGAAGTGGCCTTTGCTGTGCAGTGACAGAATTATAGGTTGGTATTATAATTATATTCATTTTTGCCTATTGTTGCAATTTGATAGGGAGAATGTAACGTTTCTTGTTATACTACTTATGCTTTATACTCTTATGGCAATTAAATATTGAAGAAAAACAAACTGAGTTTGTGTAATTATTATATTTACCCTCAACCTTATTAATATAATTTTCCAAATTCCAGGAGGAAATATTCCGGAAAACACTTTCAGATTCCTGGATCCATATAATTTGGCATATAATTAACAAAATTATAATTATTTAATTAGGGTTTCGTGAAGAAATTACGTCTAAATACAATGTCTTAAATTCTTCGTTTTTTAAATACAGAATTACTTAAGAATGAAATGTTCCAATTTGTGATCCACAGCCATGAAGATATTTTCTACTGTGCACGGGTTTGCTGTAAGGAAAACGATAAAAATAACTGACAAGGAATATTTTAAGACTAGCTTTTCTAGATTTAAATTAAGAAGCTTAGGACATAATGCATTAAGAAACTAATTTCTCAGAGAAATAGGGATGAGATAATAAGAACCAATTAACATACGTATGTCCAACCATTGATCTTCATATCCAGCATCCAAACGAGCAGCTCTTACTGCTTCTCTTAAAGCATGAGTCAATACTGAAGCAAGGCACAGTGCTGGTTCACCGGAAGCTAAAACAACATCATTTTAATAAAAAAAAATCCATAAATCACAGTATGACATAATTTGATAGTCGAAAATTTAAAGAATATAGATCTAACAGAAATGGAATATGCTTCGGCAGTCTTCGTTTATCTTCGGAAATACGAACGCGTTATGATGAAATCTAGTATGGAGTTCTTAGATCCTTTGCTTCTGTTGGGTTACTCTGTGACATCATACTTATAAGAAACTACGAAGATTTCTGAAGCACACCTTGTTCTCATACATACCTTTCGACTGTAGTACACCACATGGATTTGTAGAATTCCTTCGGAAATAAACTCTGAAATCTGCAGGTATGTCTTTGATCCCTGGAGGCTTGTAGGTCCATGTGCGATCAGTGAGTAGTTTACCACTGTCAGGGTCATAAACTATTTTCTCTGAAGTAAAGTAACCGAGACCCATGATAAAAGCTCCTTCGATCTAAAAAATAAGATTTTTTGCACTGTGGTGCATCTAACCTCCGTATTCATAGATGTAAAATTTTATTTAGAGTTTTGGCCTACCTGAGCAACATCTATTTTGGGACTCAAGCTTCTTCCAGTATCTTCCAGCAAATCTACTCTTCTAACATCATGATTTCCTGTCAATATATCAACTTCTACTTCCAGTGCGCATGCTCCATAAATATCGTAAGGCTTGATTTCGTCTTTGCTGGAATACATGTAGGAGGCTTGCAGATCAACGCCTACTAGATAGGCTTTTTGAACAAGATCCTCCCAAGAGGGTTTCCCCATCATTTCTCTTACAGGAGCTAGTCTCTCTAAAAGTATCTCACAAGCTTTCATAGTAGCAAATGATACACATTCGCTACCAATACTGGCTCCAGTGGCCATAGCATTTGGGGACGTATAGCTGGAACTTGGTTTTACACTAATCTTTTCTATAGGTATCCCAAGCATATAACCGCAGACTTGAACAACTTTAGTGTTTATGCCCTGACCCATTTCGATTCCTCCGTGGGTTATCATTACTGACCCATCCGAGTGGTAAATTGATATAAGTGAATTGAAAGGACCAATGTAAAATAAGTCGTAAGTCATTGGTATAAGTTTCAATGAACGTTTTCTCCAGCGATTGTTTAAGTTAAACTCTTTAATTTCCTCAAGTCTTTCATTGTAATTTGAATCTTTTTTTAGGTGATCTATAAGGTCTGGAATAGGATTATCTGCTTTTGCCATGTTTATTGCTTTGACCTGTAGCGGATCTTTTCCAACTTTGTGGGCAATTTTTTCCATTATGTACTCTATCATTGCGACGCCTTCGGTCGATGCTGAAAAGTTAATGGCACCGTATTATTTTACATTCCACGAAAAACTGAGACGCCAAAAATAATGAGGTAAACAAAATATTTACCCTTTTCCCCCTTATTTAATCTTTATAAATATTTACATTACATAACATCACGCCTGTAATTTCCACAGGGTTAGGTAGAGGTGTACCCATTAGTGCACCCACATTTCGCCAGTTATGTTTAAAACCCATGTAATAGGAGGCGACTTTAGTCATCAACCGGGCACGAATCCAGACTCCCATTGAAAAATTCAGGATGGAAAAACCCAATAACACTTTGCTCGACATGGGAATCGAACCCAAGGCCAAGCTCAGCAGTCACGCTTTGCGACAACTAGACAAACGAGGCATTCCTGTCCATGCTATTCAATTTTGTTCTTTTTTTTTAAACTAGCTTATGGCTGCGACTTGGTTCGTGTCACTTATCACGCTGTGAAGCACGGGAGCAGAGCAGTCAGTAACCAAAGAGGTAACTTAACGCTAATAAGACCGCGGGGTAGTGACTAGTATTATAATAATAATAAATAATATAAATAATAAAATCTTTATTGATCATTTAAAGTATTAATAATAATAAATAAATAAATAAATCAATCCCGGATCCCGGTTCTATTCGCTCAGAAGGTGCTAACAATAGGAACTAACTATAAACTCGGGACTCGCTGCTGAGAAAGTATGGCATTGCAAAGATTAACGTAGGAATCATACAAAGTGTTCTAAGTAAACCTGCATCAGAAATAGCACAAGCGTAAAGCTGCGTTTATATTTAGCCCGCCCCGCGTTTTGCCACGCGTGGTAAAGCTACCAGTTTCATACATTTAGCAGGTTGCTCCACGCCACGCGGGGCGGGACTAATGTAATCATTCCAATACTAAATGTATGAAACCGATAGCTTTCCCACGCGTGGCGACACGCGGGGCGGGGTTAGTACAAACGCAGCTTTATACTTGCTAGTGCCGCAGACCCAGCACCGACCCCCGTAAATATCTCTAAACTTGTTGGAATAAGTATTTTGATGTATAAAGAACAATGGGTTTGATATGTTAGTTAGGTATTTAACAAAAACCCTAAATAAAAGTAAAAAAAAAAAAACTATAAACCTGCCTGCCAAATTTCATCTTTATACGTCATGCAGTTTTCGATTTTCGTGATGAGTGAGAGAGTGATTTTCGCTTTTATATACACGGTTAAAAGTAAAAAGTAAAAGTAACCGTGTATATTTAGATTAGATAGGTACTTAGGTACTTACAAGGTGCTCTACACCAAGTGTTAGAAGGCGTGTCTGTAGCTACACTGTTGGCTTCAACGTACCATCGTCGATGGTCATAGCAGTTGAAGAAATGGTTCACTGTTATAGGACTGATAGTGTCATTTGGAGAACATCCATTGTCCTGATAGAAAACGTTCTTCAAATATTGAATTAAACCTTCTTCGTTGACTCCAACCTGGTTATAGCAAAAGGACATAAATAAACATAAACATCACGCCTGTAATACCCGAAGGGTTAGGCAGAGGTGTACCCATTATTCCCCAGTTATGTTTAAGTCTCATGTAATAGGGGGCGAGCGACAAAAGAGATAGGTAGGAGAAGTTTTCTTAGAAACTGATGGATGGAACTATGTAACACTTAATTAATGAACTGTTTATTATCTACTTTTTAAATTAAATTACATTTGAAAACATCCAGCGGTTTCTAAGAAAACTTCAACTTTAACTGACGACCCTGCATACCTATCTTTTTTGATGACTGTACCTATGTATATTAAAATTTGTTGAGAAAATGTTCCGAAATAAGATTATTACGTTCCGTATCATTGGATACCAACATACATTAATTTTGAAACCCTCTTACCCTCATTAAAGCGATTCTATTTTTGATGAATGAAAGTACATAAAATGATACGTCTACTGTAAGAAAATAATAACCTTTTGTTAAGTTAATATTTTGAATACGTTTGTGTAGGAATGGAACGTTTGATGTGCGAAAGAGCTAGATGTTGAGGTGTGAGTGAGAGAGACATACGTCTCTCTGGCGTGGGAAGACATGAAAGGTATTCAGAAGTGAGATTGAAAAGTGACAGATAAAAGATAAGATGAAGACTAACGTAAGATTTATCTGAAACAGATATAAATAATTTTTATTTTTTTTTAAGCTCGGGAAGTAAAATTTAATAAAATCTTAACATAACATCACGCCTGTAATCCCCGAAGGGATAGGCAGAGGTGTTAGTACCCATTAGTACACCCACATTTCGCCAGTTATGTTTAAATCCCATGAAATAGGAGGCGAGCCTATTGCCATCAACCGGGCACAAATCCAAACTCCAAGGCAGCTACAGAGAAATTCCTGATGGAAACACCTAATAACACTGCCCGACCTGGGAATCGAACCCAAGACCTAAAAAAACTTCATTCAAAATTTCTACGAGAAATAATATGTAACATCCCCGTATCGGTGAAATCGTAACGAAAACTTTTACCACTAACATTTTGACCGTGTAGTTTTTTGTATGAAACAGCAATTTCTTTTTGATAACCGACGAAGAATACAAGAAATGTTGTTTAGATTAATTACGAGTAATTGTCTTGCCTATTTTCTTTATTTATTTCATTATTATTCTTATTATTTTCTGTTTCTAGATTTTACGAAATTGATTATCTTATAACAATGAAGTAAATCAAGATTCTTAACCTGTTGTCTGTCGGGAATAGAATTAAAAGTCTTGACTTTGACTTTGACTTTAACTTTGACTTTGACAAGTAAAATAAACGTGAAATATCATCGTCAAATGGCGGCCGTTCGCGTTTATTTAAGTTTTGTACCTATGCGGTACAGTTGACATTTGGAGCGTTCACTTTTGTACCGCATAGGTACAGTTGACAGACGAGGAGTCAAAGGTTCCAATTTAAATCATTAATTAGCTAGCAAGCAAGTAAATGGACAACAAATCCTGGAACTAAGTAATTCTATAAAAGAAAAAGTGTTCTCTCACCTCAAAGCTCGAAGTAGTGGGTAGGCGTTTTCCTATAATTCTCATATTAGCTTCTACTGGCAGA
The DNA here is from genome assembly GCA_949316365.1 of Hoplodrina blanda. Taxonomy (NCBI): domain Eukaryota; kingdom Metazoa; phylum Arthropoda; class Insecta; order Lepidoptera; family Noctuidae; genus Hoplodrina; species Hoplodrina blanda. The sequence continues at coordinate 12,755,358 of OX438589.1, forward strand.
ATGAATCTGCAAGTCTTTCCTAGGAGATGGGTTACCAGCGCAGCAGCGCATGCTACCTGACAGGATCGTGTTATTTTACCTCCGTATCCACCGCCCACCCTCCGTACGACTACTTGGATGCTAAAAGTAATAAGGACATTTTTAGGATCGGTACAAATCTGACGGAAAATGCGTCGCGTATAAAACATCACACATAACCGATGACGCATTAGTGCGTCGAACATACTAAAGACGATACGTCCGTCGTATCTTTCGTCAGATGTGAATTCACCCTTAGAGTTTCGTCCCCGTAGGGGGGCAAACGGAACCCTGTTACTAAAACTTCGCTATTTGTCTGCTCGAATTGCATATCACTTTTCATAAAATGACGCCATTGTTAATAAATAGATTTTCAAACATTAAGCTTCATCTAAGTGTAAGTTTGAACTTTTAAGCCAGTTATTCTATCTCGAACTTGATTTTGAAGAAGGAAAGATCTTATTATAAAATCGAGATACTTTTCCAATATTACAACTATCTCAAAGCTTGTTTACATTAAAATTAAAACTTATTTTGAAATGAGACGGAGAGTACGTTATTTTTATAAAATATCAACTACAAACCTGTTAGTAGGCTTGTTTAAACACTGAGCAATAGCAACATTAGTCAAATCAAGCCACTGAGTTGAAGCAAGGACCTCCAAGCCATCTTCAGTTGGTCTCACAACACAAGTCTGTGGCTCCATGTAAAAATGAAACTGAGACTCAAGTTTGAAGCCACCTTTAATAACATGTTTGACATCGTTCCCAACTTCTTCTGGTTGTACAATCCTGTTGTTTGTTACTCTTTTCTCTTTTTCAGGAGATTTCAAAACATCATCGATGTAAAGTAAAGGTTTGTTACTGCTGATAGATTTGTATTTTACTTTTACAAGGCTCGCAGCCTTGTTTGCAGTTTTTTCTCTGTCAGCTACTATAATTCCTACTGGGTAGCCGTAATACTTGACTTCATTTGAGCAAAGTATTTCTTCTTCATCGTCTACTAGAATACAGTTCGTTGGTGTAAATGAATTAAGTCCGGGTATATCTTTGGCTGTGTAGAAAGCTATGACGCCTGAGAGTTTCTGAGAATAAAATGATGGATGTAAATAAAATGGTTTTACTTATTTAGTTTATATACAGTTTTGTTTTTTGTTTTGTTTTTTTGTTCAAGTGTAATTTTAGTCTTTTGGTTTTGGAGATATTGAAGAGTAAAGTTCTAACATCTTTTTACTAAAGCAAGTTTTAAATGTCGGAACTAACGGAACTTTAAATATCGCCACGACCCCTGTAATATTCCATACAATCGTTCGCACAGTTTTCCGCGCTACCATAAAAAGTATAATTTCGCACGCTGTTTGCGTTCTTAACGGCTTTGCGATTTGTCTTTTTGTACCCTGTCTTTAAAATACTTACCATAGCCTCAATTGTATCAAAACCACCTATAATACTTCCCGGTCTAGCATCAGCAGTAACGAAGGCTGCAAACACTTCATTAGGTTGTTTTGGCAGATCATTAGCAAATGTGGCTTCACCACTACATTGTACTAAGCCTTCCAATTTTGCTATTGGTTGATTCAAAGGCCAGATGCTTTTATCTGTATCAAAGACTTGAGTTCCATGGGATGTGTGCCTTTTTATGGCTTCTCCTCCTGATTTTAGTTTTGGATCTAGCTTGTCGTCTGGACATAGACTTAAAATTGCCTGAAAAATAAACTTTATGAAACTAGACATACACACGACTGATTGACACCCAGAAACATATTAGGAAAGTTCAAATGAGGTTTAAATGCACATTAATATTAGCCTACGACTTGGTCTACGTAGACTTCAGAATTAAGCGAAAATCCTAAACTTTCCTATGGAGCTCAAAACGGGACACAAAAATGTGATGTGTGAAATCATATGTGGTAAACCAGATCATGAATATCTATGTGTCTGCTAAATTCCTGCTAAGCCGTTTAAGTATGAAAGAGAAACAAACATCCATGTATCAATATATTTAGCTATCCAGCCGTCGACATAAACTTTCCTGTTAATAATAGTAGTCAGACTTACTTTATAATACAGAGCTATAGCCAACATCTTTCTAAATGCAGCAGACGGTTCAGGTGGCGCTTCTTCAGGTAAAATCTCTGCGCTTAAAGTCTTCAAAGCAAGTTGCAGTGTTTCGTTTGTAAAAGGGTCTTTACCAGCCAAAGCTTCTTCTGTTTTCTTAGCGTGAATGAATGTTGAAGATATACTTCCATATACTATGGTAGCTTCTTCTAGCAATTTTGTATTGTTCTTGAATTTGAATAAGAATCCAGCATTCACTACTGCGTGAGCGTTTTGTGATCTTGGCATTATCTGAAATAATTTTAATACTCTATATCTCCAGTATCTTGAAAAATTGTCAAGCACGCATAGGCTACTGTGATTTATCATCATCATTTCGTCCACTGCTGGACATAATATGCCTTCCCTAAAGATCACCACAACGATCAGTCCTGCCATGCCGCATCCATCCTCACACTGCGCCTTCCGGTACTTAGTGCCTCACTATAGGCCTCATAAAGAAGCTTGAAGTCAAGTCAGGCATAAGTTTTTCATTCGAGAAATGAAAGTAAGTAAGTTTTAAAAAATAGAGGAATATTAAAGTGTATTTGAAATAGTAATTCTTTTACCTTGTATGTTTTCAGTTTACTATTAGATGAAAGTGGCGGTAACATAACGTTGACTATTAATTTTCGTTTCATATCTGTTTTTAGAAAATCTGTGAGAGACACCGCTTTCATAGCGCTGACGCCTTCGGCTGAAAATAAAAAGTTTCATGTAGAATTTTGAAAGGTTTGAAATGACATAATTTAAGCGAATTAAGACTCCACGTTCTTACCAATTGTAATCATTGCTCCGACAGTTTCAAAAAGCAAAAATAAATCTGATTGAAACTCATTGTTGAGGTACTTAAGGTATATATTACCACCAATTGTGCCGATCTTAAACAAAACAAAATATTATTTGGTACTCAAACAGCCAATCCATACTGATAATATAAAGAGATAATCTCTGGAAGTACTGCTCCGATTATAAGAAATCTTTCAATGATAGTAAGCTAGAGGACCTTGACTTCCTCGCAGACAGAATCGCAGGTAGAAGCTAGTGATTTATATAAGTAGATTCTTTTACTCACATTTCTAACAGGTATATGAGCTACAAGGTCCATATGATCATAAAATACTTTCAAGTAACAAAAATCTTCATTAGTTTGTGATATTTTAAGAAAAAGTTCCATCATATCAGATAACGGCATTCCTGCACCAATAATTAGATTCACATCTATTGTGTGACATTTTAGTTCCACAACGTTGAAAATGTCTATCAAGGTCGATGGATAATCAGTTACGTGGTAAACGCCTGAAAGAAAAATGTTATGTATCTCCAAACAATAAAGATAGTTTTCGAATAACAGATAAACCGGTTGATTTTTAAGTTAATAGAAGAAGTACTTTACTAATGCGAACCCTGAATTAAAAAACAATCAGCGGCTCCATCCATTTTAATACAAGTTTGATGGGAATAGCTGCGTTACTTCCGTAACAAAAGTTATTCAGATTAATAAGTACTTTCACCCTCTCAAATGAATGAACAATTGGTTGAAAGTCAGCTTATACAATATTTATGTACTAGAAAAATAAATTACCCTGTCCTGTATTTCCAGCAATCAGTTTATAATCATTACTATTGCTTATCACTTTGAAGACCTCTTCTAATGAATATGTTTTAAACCATTTAGTTATACCACAATCGACTACAATTGTTTTATTGTTACTATTTTCAATGACACACCAGTCTTCATCTGTTTTAGAATTCAAAGCTTTGGTAGTTTCATTTTTTGCTTCTTGATCGTCATTTTTATTTTTGTGCAAGCATTTTTTAGTACATTGCTGACGACATTTTTTTACATCAGGCAAATCTTCTAAATCTATAAGCTTGTTCAACAGGTCCTCGTCAGCATTGTTCGCAAATGTTTTGAAGGCATCTGCGATAGGTCTGTATCCAGTGCATCTGCAGATGTTGCCTGCAAAGGAATTTTCTACTTCCTCCATTGTGAGATTGCTCTTATTCGCTTCATAAATGCTGTTAGAAAAAAGAAAAACTGATATTTCATAATTTATTTACCTTTTTAAGTGAAATAATATATATGATGTAATGGGGAAAAATTTGATGTTTTTATTTTTTTCCCTGGAGTAATACTTGCTTTACAATGTCATTCCAATTCTATTTTCGTTTAATTTATAAGAGAAATTTTGACGTAATATACCCAACTAAAAATTCTACGGTAACGTGGGCGATAAATATTAACTTACAAGATCTTTTGACGAAAAAATATTGTATAATACTAAAGGAAAGATCCAAAACAAGATGATAAATTGTTTATCATCAGATAAAAGCCACGGAGAGAAATAAATTTCCAGCTTCACAAGCCGACATACAAGAAATATTGTTATTTAAAGCAGATAGTCTGGTATTTACGAAAATCGTGACGGTTAAGGCTTCTTATGCACTAGGTTGTGGATTTGACACTGGGCATGGGCAAAGTATCAATGTGCCTTTTTTGTTGCATAATGTATGTTCTTTCTAAGTTCATTTTGGATATCACTGACATCGGTAAAGAAAAAAAATCCTGCAGAAACCTGGACTTGCGATTAATATTATATAAATCTGAAATCGCCAATCAACCTAGAGCAAGCATGGAGATTAATGCTCGTGTCTTCCCTGCATGAAATGAAGCCTTTGCCCTGCAGTGTGACAATAATAGATTGGTTTTATTTATTACTTCATGCAGTAGCCTAGTCATTACCATTATCATTTCAGACAAAGGCCTTCCCTAAAGATTACTACAATAACCGGTCCTGATGCCTAGTCAGTGATGTCGAATTCGAACTCGAAATTAACTTTGAATATTGGATTTAGGTGCTATCTTTGAGAGCCTGAACCTTTTAAAAATAACGCTATAGGAACGTTACGCCTGACCTTTAAGAGCTTATAAATAAATGTCAAATTTGAATGGAGCTTCTACCTGTACATATTCATGACCCATCCTGGAGTACAGTATCCACATTGGGTCCCATTGAACTTTGCTAGTCTGGTTTGTATGTCATGGTAGCTGGTCATCTGGCTGCCGATGCCTTCGACTGTGGTCACCTCCCAGCCTTGGCAGGACAGTACTGATACTAAGCACTGCAAGGCAAGTTATGGCTCAAGACACAAAACGCCCCCTATTACATGGAACTTGAACATAACTGGCAAAATATGAGTGTGCTAATGGGTACAGCTCTGCCTAACCCTTAGGAGATTACAGGCGTGATGTTATGTAAAAAAAGAAAACATTATTTTAGCGCTTAAAATCTGATCGATTTTTAATAACTGTAAAATTAATTATTAAGTTGCTTTAAAATTAATAAATAGTTTATTTAATGGGCAATTAAGTGATGCCAGTTTGTTATTGTCATACAGAATATAAGGAGGAATAGCATTTCGACAGTAATTCCACCGTCTCTAGTATCTGCTATCCAATTGCACTTCTTTTGTGCCCAAACGATATCTTTGTCTTTTGCCAAAATTAAAAAAACAAACTTACAGAATTAACAGAGAACAGCTTGACTTCATTGGTCGGTGGTAAAGCTGCGCGTACAGCGACGATGCAGGCGCCGCACCCGCCCTCGTGACACATCGCCTTAGTGCCGCGCAGCTCCGCCACAGTCCGAATGTACTCGTTCAGGGATACATCGGGACTAAATTTACCGTCCGCTAAAATTGATTTTAAAGGAGTGTTTATGGAATTTCTTGCTCAATTTTCTCTATAGAAACCTACTATTTGGAACGAGCAACTAGCTTCAGCTTTCTGAGTAACTGACTCCGTGATAAAATTCAAAAGTGCCTGTTCTTAAACATTCTTCTCCATACGAAACTACCTTTTGGAATTGGCAACGATTCAATTTTTTTTTCTGTCTTGGAAATGACTTTCAAAAGTGTCTCTTAATGGTCTAATTGAAAAAAAAAATTGACTTTGACCTGTAAAGGGTTTGAAATAAATGATGCAACAAATACATTATTAGTAAAAGTTTTGGCCTACCTTCATACTGTTTCCCATTAATTTTAAACACAATTTTAGCCATATCTTCTTCGATTTTATTGCCAAATTAATTTGAGCACCACCATAAGGATGTGCAAACTCCTAATCATCTACAATGATACTGACTTGACAAAGAGTACCTACTTATTGTTGAAATTCATTTTGCTGACGGAAATAATGATACAATAGTCAAAATTGGACGTTGTTATGTGAAAAGAATCAATCCCGAAAAAAAACGAAAATTGAATTTTATAAACATTTGATATACCCTAATCATTTTCGTTCAGTAAAAATGACCCAGAGGTAAATATATGTTTATAATTATGTTTACGGTGTCTTAAGTTATTTAATTTAATTTTGGGTTTTTTGTGGGTTGAATCTTTGTTGCGTAAATACGTCCAATTGTCAACTGTTGATTGACTCAACAGAGAGTACTTATTTATAGTTAAATTTAATGTTGCTAGCGTAAATAATGATACAATTGGTAACCTGTAGACTAATGAACAGTTTGCTTTCAATTTACTTGAACCTGAGCGCAGGGGTTCTCAATCCTTTTTGTACTGCGTCTCCCTTTATCTATACTTCCATACCAATATTATAAAGAAGTAAAGTTTGTGAGTATGTGAGGTTGTAGGGGGTAATCTCTGGATCTACTGAACCGATTTTGAATTCCTTTCGCGAATTGGAAGCTATGTTATCAGTTTATCACTGAGTGCTATAGGCTATACATCGTAAAGTATAGTAGTAATTAAGTAGATCTACGACGCTGTCTACAATTACAGGATTACGCACATTTCCATTACCCCCTAGGGACAGCGTGCCTGCTGTAAGAGGCGGTAGTCGTCATAATAGATCTCTACTCGGCATAAGGCATCGTCGTTGCGCCACGGCAGGCTTTCTGTGTGGATGTCGCGGCCGCTGCGATACCCCAGGCATCACGGCGCACAGTTTGGGATGCCCTGCCTTAGAGTATAATAAAAAGAATTGTTTAATGTATACACTATAATTTTTATAATAGTAAGGCGTATTGCGATATTGTTGGGTGACTACTATAATATGTGTGTAATAGTGTGACCGCGACTTCATACTTTGGTATTTTTAGGGTTGCGTGTACGCAAAAGGAATAAGGAACCCTTACGTGTTTTTTTTTAATTTATATTTTGGGGTAAATCAACCCCTAAAAGAATGGGGTAGCGACTAAATTATGTGTGCCTCTGACCTCTCTTCAATATTTCTGAGGTTTCGTACCTATAAATAAAACAAAAAACCCTTACGTGACGTGGTTGGTTCTTTATTGATTTCCCGGGATTAAATGAACCCCCAAAGAGCTGTAAGTCTGCCATCATTTTTAAACATTCGTTTTTAAATTAAAGTATGTAAGTATTACTTTTTGGTTTTGCGAATGACTTTTCTGAGTAGACAAGACGTCTACAAAAAAGGTTCTACCAGAAATAGTATGAAAATAAGGTGCCTGTCAAAATATATAATGTGTGGTAACATGAATACTGAAATGGTCTCTGATAGTGTCTCCTACCCTAAATATTTTTATAATATACTACTCAAAACAAAATAGGGCCCACCACGTTTTTAGGGTGAAATTAAAAAGTATTAAATATTTATCATGTTTTTATGGACAGATGTGTTTGGGCTAGGTTTTAAAAAAGTGTTTAAACGTAATCAATAACTAAAGTTGTTAATTTTTTTCTAAATCAAACACAAAAACACTTTTTAGGGAAATTGCAGCAAAATAATGAGAAAAGTAAATTTCACTTTTCACTATTTTTTTGGTGCCTGTGGCTTGAGCGATGTTATGTTTAGAAGAGAGTGGGGCCTCCTCTACTCCGTATGCACTCGCTGAGCCTATCAGGTACACTTTTAATCAGATGGGTAACGTTTTGTTCCAGTATTCGTTACAACAGACTTTTACGCGCGTTTATGAGCTCCTGTAGACTATTCACTCGACTGTTGTTCTCTTTGAGGCTTCTATTCAGTTGATCCCATAAATACGAAATGGGATTGAGGTTGGGACTGACGCAGGCTATGGCAAAACCGGGATACTGGTGTCAGAAAGAGCTCTTTGTGTAATACCGGCCGTATGTGGACAAGCCTTATCTTGCAGAAAACCAAAACCAGAACCCACTCTTTGTGAAAATGGAATAATATGAAGTCAGACTCCTCGCTCACCATAACTGGTAGCAGTTACAGCACCCTCATTCAGAATTACCAGCTCTGTTTTGCACGCCAAGCGAATTTCCGCCCACACTGTAACACTTGAACCCCAGAAACTGTTTGTTCTATGGATGCATGGTTCCGTAAAACGTTCGCTTTGTTTTCTCCACACTTGTATTTGTTTGTCATCACTATAAAACTTGACCTTACATTCGTCTATAAAGAGTAGCGTACCAAAGTTAGCCTTGGTCCAGTACAAATGTTGGCGAGCGTACCTTAAACGCTCTGCATGATGAGCCCTTGTCAGTTTAAGTCAAACAGCACATACTCTGAAACATTGGCCATCTTCGTGGAGTCGATTACGAATGATTTAATCACTGACTTGTGTACCATTTGATTGCCACAATCGGGTTTGTAAAGCCCGGGCGGTTAAAATATTCTCCCGACGTGCAGTTAACCTGATATAGCGATCTTCAGGAGCAGTTGTAGTTCTAGGACTTCCTTTTCTAAGACTCCTAGCTACACTCCCGATTTTCTGGTACCACTCCTACATGTTTCGGATAGCTCTTTGCGACACACCAACATGTATTGCTACAGACCTCTGAGATTTTTCCCCTGAAGAAGGATAACTGCTCTCGCTGCGGTTTCCATGTCCTTATGACGTCCAGAACCAGCCATAATAATCATTATTAACATAAAATTTAAATAAAACTGTCCAAGAAAGCAACGATTTACAATAACAACTATAGTCACATTGAGAACACAAGTAAAAGAATTTGTGCAATTTACGTTCTTTCAAACACTTTACTTTTACCGACTTCCCACTTGAATTAAACCCCCAAGTTTTCGCTCGAAACATTGATAAAGACTCACAAACAAGTGAACTACATAATCTAATGCTTCATTTTGCTAATCAGTTTCTCTTGAATAATTCTAAGACAAAAATTGAAAATAAGTAGTGGTGGGCCCTATTTTGTTTTGAGTAGTATATTTGTCATTTTTAAACAACAAATAATCACCCTGTTTATTAGTAAGGATTTTATAAATAATTAAAATAATAAGATTTGTTGAAAAATATTTGTTTATAAAATAAAAGCCTTTTTTTTTGTTTCCGTGATTTGATTTCCAGATCAAAGTGTAAATTGATGTTGAAGTTGCAATGTTCAAAGTCAGGCAAAGTGTTATTGGGTTTTTCCATCAGGAATTTCTCAGTAGCAACCTCGTCTGGATTTGTGCCCGGTTGATGGCAATAGGCTCGCCCCCTATTACATGGGACTTAACCGTAACTGGCGAAATGTGGGTGTACTAATGGGTACACCTCTGCCTAACCCTTCGGGCTTGCGATACAAGATACATTAAAATTTCCTCATGTACGTTAGGTACATGCAATTAACAATCACCATGGAAGATAGCTAAATCAAATGAACATGAAACAAATGAACAAAATTATAAAATTAATGACTTAGTCAATCATAAAACACAAACTAACAATAGATGATCCAAAGCAAGAAAGTTTTACAGAACAAAAAAGTAAGTAAGTAATTTACTTATAACCAAAGTTGTTTGTATTAAGGCCAACTAATTACCAATGTCGTAATTTGTAGTAGTCGGTAATTAAAATGAACACCTATTGATTATAAAATTATATTACGAAGACGGCTAGTTATTCGTGGCTTGATATAATTCGGTAGAAAATTACAGCGGTAATGTAACTACTTAATAATTTTATTGTTCACAAAACTTCACTTTATGCTTTAAAAAAAAACTGACAAAAGGTACTAGACTTAAATTGACAATTAATCACCACTTAATTGTCAAATTATTTTGTTCAATTTCGTGGCTACCTACTGGGTCCAAAAATTATACCTATTGAAAAAAAATGAATTCTCTTAAATCATACATAATACACATACATAAACTCACGCCTTTTTCCCATTGGGGTAGCCAGAAACCACAGAACACCACCTGCTCCTCCTGCTTCTCTTAAATCATCGACTCGAAAAGGAAAAGAATAACCATTTAATGAAATATACAACAAAATAGCCCTAATAATCTGCGCCTAATATAATAGTCCTAATAATAAAACCCGCGCCCTTAATGAAACGAATCCAAAATGGTAGTACGATCATTCCATCTCACTCACACATTATACCGTGCGAATGAAAGGGTTCAACATGCTTTTTGGTTTGGCCGCCATTTTTAAAATGGCGCGAGGTAAGTTCTTTGTCGAAGAAAAAAATTACCTATTCTTTCTGCGAAACATTTGTGAAATATACAGCGTTTTTAATCATCACTCCTGTAATCCCCGAAGGGTTAGGCAGAGGTGATCCATTAGTACACCCACATTTCGCCAGTGATGTATCGTGTTGGGTGCGTTGTGTGTGTGTTAGTTGTGTTTTTAATCAATATTCTAATTTATCTTCACATTGACATTGATATTGTGAAAAAAGAACCGCCATTATTTCTTTCCAAGGAACGTGACGCAGAACTACTTATGGTTGAACGCATAAGCCTATATTTTTAGACGTGGGAAGTTGCAGGTGTTCCGATGGCCATTGGCGTCGACCTTTTATTATTTCATTGCGAATTGAGTCATTGCAAAGTTTTTTTTTTTTTCTTTTCATGGACACAGTGAATCTATACAGGGTCATTGAAAATTTACCAGAAACCTGAAAAGGGGTCATTGTACTCATCATTATGAATAAATTTTACTATGGGGCCAATTCTGAAATCATGAAAAAAAAACAGCGGTTCCTTACATTATGATCATGTCGTCTAGCATTTTTGTAGGGAACAGCTGTTTTTTTTAGAGGGTGGAACAGATAACGACGTCCAACAGAAAATTTTGGAAGTCTCTCTTCTTGGGCTTCTCAGATGTTTGTAGTTTAGGAGCAAGACGTTTTTTTTTTTAATTTTTTTTTGGGATATCATTATGTTGCTCTGTACATTTTGTTTATAGATTCTTTTTTAAAAACCGTTGATGGGTCGAGCCCCCCATTATCATAATTATTCGGAATCTGTGCTAAATTTTTTCGACTCGATGTCATTATTATTAAAAATATTATACTTTTTAATTGTGAACCACGTTCTTTTTAGTTTTACTTAGGTTGGATCCGAGAAGATACTTTGTCCGTAAATACCTATCATTATTGAATGTCCTTTAAAGGCATAGGATCCCTGTGCCTAGCACTTCAAAGCAATAGGACAATACTAAGAACTATATAAGCCTGTCCCTCACAAATATAAACATATGTTCTTGATAGATACATTATCGTGTAATGATAGATGATACCTTATGTAATGTTTAAGTGAATAGGTACATTTATACATAACGATACGGACACGACAAGGATTACGATTTTACATCACTTGATTTCTTTATTACAAGCTTTTTCTGTCCTGGTGTCTGTGCCTAATGAAATCTCACAATTTTACCTACTTCCCGGTGTTCAATTCAGCTGAAATTTTAATCAGTAATTTTAAATTGCATGACAATAATGAAGTCACAGAGCTGGTTTGACGATGGAGCGGGAAGGTGTATCAGATAAATATTTTAAATAAAGTTTTTGTGTAAGTTTGAAAGAACTTTTTATTTATAGTTAATTAACACGGTATAATACCAATTACATTAATTAACATAGAAACAAAACAAAATTATACAATGCAGACAATTCAGTCATAATCAACTATTCGCTATTTACTAATATGGAACAGTGGACACCCTTGCATACTGTCTCTCACAGAAAAAACATCACAAATTTTACTCCATTCGTCCGCAAACACAATATATCGATACAAAAATATTGTCGGTATCGTGTCGTATCATTTAAAACACATACATGACATACACATCGTACGTAGGTATATATATGTCTTGACAATCTGTATTATAGACGGATGTATTACATGTACCTCCTATAGGTCACAGTGCGCGAAGTCGTGAACACTCAGTGACCTTGTCTGTCTCTTCAAAACATTATTGTCTGGAATTCAGACGAAAACTTTTCTATATATTTTTCTTTATTTCACTTACGGCTGATTTTTCAATAGTCAGATAACTTTTATACTAAGGGCCTGTTTCACCACCTTTGATTAAACGCTATTCACCAGATACTTTAAAAAACGGAACAGAATTTGTTTGAAATAATCTGCCAAATAATTTAATCGGAACTTATTCGAAGATTGTGAAACAGGCTCTAAGAATAAATAATTATGACAGATTGACATATCGATACCTTTAGGCTCAAAGGGCGTAAACGCCATTTTGGCCAAAATGAGATTATAATGCAGTCTTACTTATTTTTTCGTCCTCTATCGATTGGTATATTTAAAACATCGATATTCGTAAAAAAATGGTGGATACAGCCATAAGTTTTGGTTCGCTAAACATAGATTTTCTTAAAATTTGGGTCGTGTTTTTTTGCTCTCCTGAAAAGTCGTGTTTTGGTGGATACGCCCTTTGAGCCTAAAGGTATCGATATTTTCTATACAATACCTAGCTGTCAAACCGCCATATTTATCCGTCTGTTAAGAGTTATCTGACGATTGAAAAATTATTAGTCCTTAGAGATATTAAGTTGTCAGCAATGTGTGAATGAAATGTGCATCAATAAGTTTTAGCAATTTTTTTTTTTGGGTAACATTGAACATTTGATCTAGTCTAGCAAAAATTGCTTCTAATGAAAGTTAGCTAGTCTTAAGAATAGATTGAACCCTTCCGACACCATAACCTCGTCCCACGGGTTTCAGTACTGTGACCCTGTTCTGTTTCAAATCTACACAATTCTGCTATCTCTCCTTTTTAGGGTCACAGTCGGAAAAAACAGAATCCTTATAGGATCACTTTGTTGTCCGTCTGTCCGTCGGTCAAGACACTTTTTATCAGGAACGCGTGTCCGACTTGATACGAGTCTTATATAACATTCTTGTAAGATTTGCAACAATATTATAAAATCTATAGTTCAATGATTAAAGTTCAATTTCAATATATTTCGTTGGACCTAAATAAACAGTGGTTTGTTTACCAATAACGGAATACTAACAAAACAATGTGTAAACTGCCCATAAGTTTCGAAATTGAACGTTGTTCCTGATTCTTGTTCGATAGTATTACAAAATTTGTTAGACTAAGATTATTATTTCTATTTTTTATTGTTACTAATTGCTTTTAGTTAATTCCTTTAATCTATACTTAAAATTATAAAGAGGTGAAGTTTGTTTAGTTTTTGTTTGAAAGATTTTTTGTTGTTTATCTTATGATGGTACCTAATATTCGAGTTTCACGAAGTCGCGATCTGAAGCTAGTTATTAATAAGTATTTATATCCTCAAGCTTTTGCCCGCGACTTCGTCCGCGTATATGTCTGTTATCACGGACGCAGACGAAGTCGAAGTCGAAGTCGAATAAAAAGTAGCCTATGTCCTTTCACACAAATCGGTTCAGTAGTTTAGGCGTGAAGAAAAGACAGACAGACAGAGTTACTTTCGCATTTATAATATTAGTTAGGATTAGGATTAAACTCACTCAAAAACTTGTGACCTGAAATTTGTTATTGGTGAGGTTCTTCAAAAATATGTGCAATATTTACGTCGAAAATAGTACCTACCTAGAACATAGCAAGAACAACCCGACTCTCAGTTACCCACAGCAAGCAGGTGTGCTCACTCAGCAGTAGATAGTAGCAAACGTGATAAGTATTTCATTAATTTCAATTTTGAATTAGGTACAAAATATGAATATAGGCAGTTACGTCAAAAAACATGTAATTGTCACATACCTTTTGTAATAGAAATAAACTTTATTGTATTCATTGTAAAGTAGGACATAATAACATTAATTAATGTATTGCGGTTTACGTCATTAGTTCTAAGTGTAAATACTAGATGGCATTAGTAGTACCTATGTAAATAATAAAAACACAAAACGCCAGAATTTATTATGTCACTTTATAGTTGTGGTATTCTTATTTCAATTTAAAATGCTCCAACTTGTGTTCTACGGTCATGAAGATATTTTCCACAGTGCAAGGTGCAGCTGAAACAAGAAAACGTATCAATCAATTTAGTATAATAAACTAAACTACAAAGGACACTGATCAATCACCGTGTACCACACACATTAAACACAACCCCACATAATCACACACAACACATACAATTAATACATCACATAATTAATTTTAAAATGATATGTTGAAAAAATAATGAACCCTTTTTTCGAGTTCATGGAAGATAGGATTTTATTTTACAGTATCCTAAAATAATACATACATGCATGTGGGTACCATGCAACAAAAAGATAGGAAATGGGCCTACATAGGAAAGGTACCTTTTTCTTCTATTTTAGTTTTATTTTATTACGTGCCGTTTATACTATTCGTCTGTACCTGGAGGCTATTCCTGGAAGTTTTTAGATTAAATATTATACCGCGTGAAAATGTGTTAATAAATTGGTACATTATTTTGTAAAGGTGCTTAATGTAATTGGTCTGAATTACCTTTTAATAGGCACGGTAGAAAATTTAGTATTGTCTACCTCTAGGTATTACTAAAATGGTAGTTTTTGTTTTTGTTCGGTAGTTTTTAAACAAAATTTACCATTTGTTATTTACGATCTGCAGCTGTTATGACTTAATTTTTTTTTTTTACTTTATTTTTCAAATTTCAGGTTTTTTTTGTAGGTTTTCTCTATAGGTGCTTACATATAATGTATAATAAGTATATGTACCTAAATCAAACCACACATCCTCGTAGCCGGCATCCAGGCGAGCGGAGCGAATAGCCTCGTGAACCGCATGGAGGAACACTGTCGCTAGGCAGAAAGATGGCTCACCGGTCGCTGTAAATAAACAGACATTATGGTGTAGTTGCTATATTTATGAATACCTAAAATTATTTAATTATCATTAAGATACCTTTGGACTGCAGTACACCAAGTTCATTATTTCCATTTCGACGGAAGTAAATTCTCATGTCAGATGGAATATCTTTGATTCCCGGGATCTTGTAGTTCCAGGTTCTATCAGTTAGCAGCTTTCCAGTGGATTCATCGTAAATGATTTTTTCAGCAGTCCAGTAGCCCAAACCCATTATAAAGGCACCTTCGATCTGCGGAACGTTGTTTAAAATTATGACTCTTGAGATAACTGACGGGGGGAGGGGGGAAGCATGCGGACGAAGTCGCGGGAAGATAGTTTTTCTATGTGAAAACGATCGCAAATTGGAAAGTCATAAATAACAGAAAACTTACTTGAGCAACATCAATTTCTGGACTCAAACTCCTTCCAGTGTCTTCTAAAATATCAACCCTAATTATGTCATGATTTCCAGTCAAAATATCCACTTCTAATTCCAGCATTCCAACAGCATACACATCATATGGCTTTCCGTCACTGAGGTTGAACATGTAAGTAGCCTGAAGATTCACTCCAGCGCCATAAGCTCCAGTAATCAGTTCTTCCCACGAAGGTGCACCCATCTTTTCTCTAATAGGTTTAAGTCTGTCGTTCAACATTTCACAAGCCTTTTTAGCAGCAAACACAACACACTCACTACCTACACTCCCTCCAGTAACCATAGCATTTGGAGAAGTAAAACTAGTACTAGGTTTAACGCTGATTTTTTCCAAAGGTATACCGAGGGCATATGCACATACTTGAGCTGCTTTAGTATTTATACCTTGTCCCATCTCTATTCCTCCATGAATCAGCACAACGGATCCATCACCATGGTAGATTGAGATTATAGCATTGAAATGTCCGGTATAGAATATGTCAACGGTCAATGGTATAATTTTTATAGCACGTTTCCTCCATCGATTACTTTTATTGAACTCTTCAACTTGTTTCTTCCTCTCGTCATAGTTTGCATCTATTTTTAATTGGTTTATCAATCCTGGGATTGGATTTTTCTCTGTCGTCATGTTGAGGAGTCTGACTTCCATGGGATCTAGATGCAAACTGAACGCTATCCTCTCCATCATATATTCTATCATGGCAACGCCTTCCGCTGAAACTGTTTAAAAAAATGGAGTGATGTAAAGATACATTATCATCATTGTAACAAACTTCAATCAAATGCAGAATATTTTTGGGTTTAAGGTTCATTCTATACAAATATTAGAAAGCTGAAGAGTTTTGTGAATGATTTTGTTTACATAACCCGTGGTCTTACATTTGAAAGCTAAATTACAGCTCAGCAAAATCCTAACGATGTATTGTTTATTTAACTATATCACAGTAACTCGATATAAACTATTGATATATTTTCCAGTTTCCAGAGAAATAAATGAATTTTGATTCTAATGAAATCAAATATCTCTAATTATTTTGGACAATATAACGACTTCAAACTATTGAATTTACTATTTAAACTCTTAAGGTTGTCAGAGCAATAACTTTTGACGAAAAGTCGGTCGAAAGTCAAAGCAAAATAAATAAATCAGACTTTATTTACTTACACGGCGCTCTACACCAGGTGTTGGAAGGTTTATCAGTCAAGACACTGTTAGAGGAGATGGACCATCTCTTGTGGTTATAGCAGTTGTAAAAGTGTGCGATAGTAAGACTTGTGATAACCTCGTTGTAGGAACACCCTCCATCTTGGTAGAATTTATTTTTCAAGTACTGAATTTCTCCTTTAGCGCTTACGCCAATCTGGAAAGCCATAAAAAACAAAATGTTTTGAATCGTTACTTGTCTTTTCTTTCTGTAAGATTTTTAAATTTTGTCAAGCTTTAAAAGATAGTAAATGTGAATCTCTCATATTGCGTTCTTATAAAGGATTATTTTGGGAGTCATTGAGCCTTATTATCTTCCTGTCCTTGTACAATATTACTTGAGGTCAGCGCAACACGTTTCCTGATGAACTCTGACTCACTGGTTCCCTTTTTTTTTCGTATCGATCATTATTTTCAGTCCATACATCTTTTCCTTGGCCTTCCTTTCAGAAAAAATCTTTCATCGTTCGAAAGCTATATTATTAGCGAGTAACATAGACTATAAATTACTTTCAAAAAAATTAGGAATTCGTTAGAAAATTCACACGGAGAAAGTCACAGGTAAAAGCTCGTTTTATATAAATATCTTAAATATACGTTAGCTACCTCAAAGTTACACTTGGTAGGCACTCGTTTGCCAATTGACTTCATATTTGTCTGAAGAGGTAGAATCATTCTACAGGTTTTGTTCAAAAGATGGGTAACCAGTGCTGCAGAGCATGCAATTTGAGCAGATCGGGAAATTTTACCACCATAGGCACCTCCAACTCGACGAACAATGACGTTTATACTGGAATCATCAAGAAATAAAATAAGCATTAGTATACTATTTTTGTTTTGTTATTGAGAATATTGTCTTGAAGGTAAGTCAGATGAGAATGGTTTTTTAACCCTACCTATTGACAGGAACTTTCAAAGACCCCGCGATAGCAACATTAGCTAGATCTAGCCACTGTGTAGCCGAAAATACTTCCATTCCATCTTCAGTAGGCCTAGTCACACACGTTTGAGGCTCCATATAATAATGGTACTGTTCTTCCAAATCCAATTCACCATAAATAACAGTTTTGACATCCTGTCCGACGTCTGTCGGTGGTACGGTTTGATCTGCTCTCACTCTTTTACTCTTTTCTGGAGACTTTAAAACCTGGTCAATGGTTAGCAAAGGTTTATTTTTGCTTATTGAAGAGTAACGTATCTTGACAAGCCGAGCTGCGTTGTTCGCGGTTTTCTCTCTATCAGCTACTATGATTGCAGCTGGTTGTCCATGGAATTTGACTTGTTTGGAACATAGTATTTCTTCTTTGTCATCTATAAAGGGTATGTTAGTCGGGGTGAACACGTTTTCTCCTGGGATGTCCTTTGCTGTGTAGAAGGCAATTACACCGGGTAATTTCTGAAATAAAATAAAATAATTAAGATGATTGCGGTTAAGACAGTTCAAGTCTTAATAATATAAACCAGCATTTATACTCACAAAAGCTTCAGAAGTATCAAAATCTTCAATCACACTACCTGGAACCGTATCAGCAGTAACAAAGGCTGCAAATACTTCGTCAGCTTGGCCTGGCAGATCATTGGCGAATATAGCTTCACCACTGCACTGAACTAGTGCTTCTATCTTAGGTATAGGCTGATTTAACGGCCATATGCTTTTGTCAGTTTCAAAAGATTGCATGCCTTTGGATGTATGGCGTTTAATAGCTTCGCCTCCAGATTTGTACAATGGATTCATTTTATCACTTGGACACAGGCTTAGGATTGCCTAAAAATAAAATACATGTCATGTCTATTAACACAAAATGTTTGATTTATCTTTAATGGACTTTATATTTGTGTTCAAATTAATTAAAATTGAATGTATGTTTTGAATTTTGAATTTTGATATTTTGCTAGCGTACCTTGTAATACAAAGACACAGCTAACATCTTCCTGTAGGCTGCTGAAGGTTCAGGTGGTTCATCTACAGGATTTATCTCTTCATAAAGAGTATTTAAGGCTAACTGTAAAGTTTCATCGGTATAAAGATCTTTGCCAACTAGAAGTTTTTCAGTTTTCGACGCATGTGTGAATGTTGCTGATATACTTCCGTAGACGAGTGTCGCTTTTTCTATTACGTTTGTACCCTTTTGGAACTTGAACAGGAATCCTGCGTTTACAACTGCGTGGGCGTTTTGTGATCGAGGCATGATCTGCAAAATGACTTAAGATTATACTTTTACAATTTTACATAGTGTGTCGAAGTCTGGATATGTGCCCGATTGATGGCAACAGGTTCGCCCCTATTACATGGGACCTAAATATAACCGGCGAAATGTGGGTGTATTAATGAGTACACCTTTGCCTAACCCTTCGGAGATTACAGGTGTGATGTTATTTGTTATGTGTATTTCACCACCTTCGAATAAGTTCCTATTATTATTTAATTGCATACTAATTCTGTTACTTTTTCTTATATATACATCGGTTGCGAAACAGACGGTAAGTATAAAAATTGCTAAAAGCAAAAAGCTAGGAGCATCACAGAAATCGATATTTTTTTTATCGATAATAAGCCCTAAAATAAAATTGGCGTATCTCCTGCTAAGTAAAATGTATGGAAATGGTCTAATGTGAATTGATACGAAATCCATTTAAATTACATTTGTTTTAATCTTATCTTTTTCGATATTATGTTTGTTAGAGCAAAATAACATGAAAATTCAATATAGTTTATTTGCTGTGCACTTATGTGGTACATGCTGTATGATGATACGAGTACATAATTAGACTTCAATCATCCAGGTGATAAGGGGCAACATTTTTTATTATTTCTATGGACTTTAATCACCTCCATACAACATCCTTAAACTTTCAAATTAATGTTGATTAGTCTTTAATATAAAATCTATAATAATTTCGTCGGTATTTCTCGACGACAATTTTCGTTGGTAACATTGATAAAAAATAAGGTAAGGGCGGTCCAGTCGAAGTATTCCCGCTTGAGCACCTATACATTGAGCACCTTCAATACCTTTATATTGCATGTATTTTTTTTCATGTAAGTAGTTAATCTATTAGACTTACCTTATAAGTTTTTACTGTACAAAATTGTGAAAGCGGGGGAAGCATTATGTTTTTAATAATTTTGCCTTGCATAGGAGTTTTAAGAAACTCGGTCAGTTTCACTTTTACTTCCTTGTCGACGCCTTCAGCTGTAAGAGAATTATATGCTATAGTCTATACTAATATTATATAAAGAGCAAGAGTTTTAGATTTTTTTTCTATTTGTAAGAAGTAATCTTTGAAAGTACTGAGCTGACTACTTAACATATTTTAGTAATAGAAAACTACACCATTGCTGTGGTATTATAGTGGTTCATGGTATAGGTACTTGACTTATACGCAGACGACGTCGCGGGCAGAAGCTAGTAGATAAAATGTTATAAGAGTCAGTCTGCGATGTAAATCGATGATATGTTTTCTTTTAATAAATTGACAAGAAATTATACAGTGTATATTTTGTAACATAAAAAGAAGTTTTTTAAATCTTTAGTACTTAAAAAAGTTGAAATGAACCTAATATTTTTCTTACCGATAGTCATCATGGCTCCAACGGTCTCAAAAAGCAAAAACACATCCGATTGGAATTCATTGTTTAAATGTTTTAAAAACAAATTGCCGCCAATTGTGCCAATCTAAAATTAAAAAACAAAACTGTTGAAAAGGTCATCGTATCTTCTTCTTTATCGTGTGGGCAGTTAGGTCTTACGACCCCACACACCTTAGTGTCAGGTCAAGGGCCTCTGTCATGGTTTGAGTGGGACAGTCATAGGTTGGTATAAGTTCAGGATTCCTCACGATGTTTTTCCTTCACCGATGTCAGTGATGTCCAAGATAAACTTTAGAAATTACATAATTATGAATTGAAAAAGTCACATTGTTAACAAAGATTTTTATATCATGTATTCAGGTCAAAGCATTTATTCAAATAACTCAATGACAGGTATTTTTGAACTGTGAAGAAGCTGATCAGTATGAAGGCTGACAAATCTTCTTGATAGAGATTTCAAAGCATCAATATACTTACGTTTCTCACAGGTATATGGCCCACTAAATCCATGTGATCATAAAATTGTTTCAAATAAGAAAATTCTTCTTTCTCTGCTGACAGTTTTAGGAAAAGGTCCATCATATCTGATAGAGGCATGCCAGCACCTAGTATGAGGTTCACATCAATTGTGTGGCCCTTGAGTTCAGCCACGTTGAGTATGTCTATCACATTGGTTGGATACTCTGTAACGTGGTATACGCCTGAAAAAACAAATTTGTTATTGAAAGTTACTGTATTTATATAAAATATATACTTAAAAATATATAAATTCACAATATCTTCAAGCCCTTTGAAAATATAACTTATGAAAAAGACAATGAAGTCAAACATGTTTTTTTAGTCATTATGATCATTATCTTGGTATAGATCATACCTGGTAACCTTTTTTACGGAGATGCGGTCAAAGTTCAGTATTTTTTGTGGGTTTTTTTTTTCGGAAACAAGTTTGAAATGTTTTCTATAACTTAAATTATAGCCCTATGGTTCCTGTACCTAAGTACTAGTACAATAATTTGATTTACGAGTGATTTTTCACTCCAAAAATAAAAGTCGTTTCCCAACAATATTTTTTGTTTTTTAACTTAGTTTACTAGGCACCATGCGCAGTTAACTGCTAATTCATGTACTTTTTTACACTCCAAATTACAGATTTAAAATTAAGTAGCCTAAATAATACATGGATCAGAGATAAATTAACTGCTAGCACAATTAAAAAAAATACTTTCTCAGATTCCTATTAGTAAGACGTAATAACTGCTATCATATATTATTTAATAGGCGGATATAATGGAAGATTTACGTGAAGATGTACTGGTACACAAAAAATATTGAGACAAAGTGAAGCATAGCAGGCAACAAAAAACATTGACCTCTTATGTCAAAATGTAGCTAGCCTTGTACCGTTTTTTCTGTTGTATGAAAAAATTCATTACCTTGACCAGTGTTCCCAGCAATCAACTTATAATCTCCAACGCTCATAGCTTTGAAAACGTCACTCAAACTAAAAGCTTTGTACCATTTGTGTTTACCAGCATCTACTATAATCATCTTTTCATCTCTTATAGGAATAAAGTCATATTCTTTTTCACCTGTTTTCATTTTATCTTTATCATTGGGTTGTTTTACTTCTTTAAGACATTCGTCTTTGTGAGAACACTTTTGGGCACATTTTAGTGCACAAGGATGAATAAAGTCCAAGTCTTCAAGATCACATAGTTTGTCTAACAGTTTTTGATCAGCGTCTTTAGCGAAAGTTTTAAAAGCATCAGCTATGGGTCTGTAGCCGGTACACCTGCACATGTTACCAGCAAACGAATTCTCAACCTCCACTGAAGTTAGGTTCTTACTTTTTGATTCGTATAAACTGAAATAAAAAAAATTGTTTGTACAGTAAGCGGTCATAAGTGCAGTAGCATGCTAAGGTTTGAATTGCTGTGAAGATGCGGTACAGGCCGTACCTACATCTGTGTGTATAAGTGATTTATTAACACAGTACCAACGTACACCTTAAAATTCTCACACGGCGTCGGAAAGGTCGTAAGTTTAACCAAAGTGTCAATCTATTGCTTTGTGAGATTGCTACTCCACTTATGACCGCTATTGTACATACCGACTTGGTTATAAAATGTATGGCATGAGCATAGGATGCTTGGTCTGCCATCACCTCACTAGCACTGTTACCAAGACTGTTATTCAACTATCTTGTTGGTCTTGTGAGGGAGGAGCTTTCAGTTTGTTTCCCAGGTTAAGCAAAATGTTATTAGAAGCAAGTCAAGCCGTTGGTTCTGCGCAAGGGCGTATCAATAGAAAATGGCGCCTACGGCACGAACAGGGCACGATTTGAAAAAGGAACAGCAAATAAAAAGAAAATTATTTTAGGCACTAAAACAATATTCACATCACACAAAGCATACCAATATTGATGACCTAGTTTTGTTCGTCTTTTACGGCATCGTAAAAGATTTGTATTCTTCCCACATCCACGAGGAGAAATATATTTGATACAAAATTGCGAAGGTGTTTCATAAGAACGTTTTGTTTTATTCGATATGAATTGTTATACAAGAGGCGTACCTATGTTTTGTAAAAATGTGTTGAAATGTTATGGCTGCTTTTTGAGACTCGACAACATAACAGTTTTTATTGTTTGAGCAGAGAATTTGTGTCCCTTCCACAATGAAGTTTACGCTTTTTTTCAAGTTGACATCCTGATGGATAACCTGATATCTCAAAAAAACGGAGGGTTATGTCGGACTACCGCTTGGAACTCCACGGTTCCTTGTACCACTATGAGTAGGACACCCAGTATACACTTGACGCACGATACGTGCCTAGATGTTTAACCTAAATTGATCTTACCTGTACATGTTCATGACCCATCCAGGAGTGCAATACCCGCACTGGGTGCCATTGAACTTGGCAAGTCTGCTCTGTATGTCGTGGTAGCCTTTGATCCTGTTTCCCACACCTTCCACTGTGGTTACCTCCCAGCCGTGACAGGATAGTACTGACACTAGGCACTAAAAGAAAGAAAAGAAAATTCTAGATGTAGAAAAGTTTTGGCCTGGCTGAAACTTCGGCGCTTTGGACACTTATGGGTCAATGCAAATAAAACAATGATATCATTGTCATCATTGTTCATCATTGTCATAAGTATATTAATTGCTTTATGTAACTCGGGTCCCTGGGGTTGCAGTCCTATCTGTGGGGTCGAAGCCAACTCGCAAAGGCTCCTTGATGACATAAGATACTGACCGACAATTATCCCTGTATGTACTATGTACAAAATTTTATAATATTAGTACAGTCAACAAAAGAGATAGGTATGCAGGGTCTTCAGATATAGTTGAAGTTTTCATAGAAACCGATGGACGTTTTTAAATGTGATATAATAAAAAGTAGACAATAAAGAGTTCATTCATTAAGTTTCAATCGAAGACATCAATCGGTTTCTAAGAAAGCTTCAGCTTCAAGTACTTATCTGACGGGCCTGGGTACCTATCTCTTTTGTTGACTGACCTATACCTAGATATAAGTCCAAAATATCTCAATTGATCTGTTCATCTGCACCCTTAGACGATTTGTACAACGCCTCTGACGTAGCCAAATGTGGCCACTTACTGGGCCCAAATAATTTAAATTACTATCTAAGATGAATACGATAAGAAGTCTGAAATCACCAACCCTCCTTGAGTAAGCGTGTCGATCAATGCTCGTGTCTTCTCTGTATAAGAAGAGGTCTTTGCCTTGCAGTGGGACAGTAATAGTCAAAATGTTTAAACGTGTTTTGACAGAAGCCATTATTGTAATATCTTGATGTGTCATATTATTAGTAAAAGTATGTAAAAAATTACTTTAGAATGAATTATGAAAACCTATCTGAAGAATAATTCGTAAAATCACGCAAAAAAGTGCCATGAAAAATTAGATAACTTTATTACTGCCTTTTTTATTCGTTCATTATGAATATTTCGAAACATCTTTTTAATGTATTGTACCTGAAAGGGAAAGACAGAACATTTGAAATTGAGTTTTTGTCAGATTGTAACAAAGGCTTTTTTTCAATATCTGTTAGACGTGTTTCATTACTCGCACACAGATCGCCAGTCAAAGATCAGAAATGATTTAGCTATTCTTTTGAAGCTAAAGTATTTGTTTGTTTTTTATTTTGTTTGTAATATCCGGAACTATCGAACCGATTTTGAAAATTATTTATTTGTAAGCTACGTTATATATAAGTGCTTTAGACTAAATTTTATCCGAGATCTGTAAGAAAAGTAAAGACTTTTGATTCACAGTCGTAACGATAATCAAGGGATGATGGCCTCATTCAAAGTGTTTAATAATTGTGTTGTGTTTATCTAAGAGATAAAAGGTATCATTAATCATCACTATCACTGCCTCGTTGGTCTAGTGGTCGCAAAGCGCGACTGCTGAGCATGAGGTCTTGGGTTCGATTCCCAGGCCAGGCAAAGTGTTATTGGGTTTTCCCATCAGGAATTTCTCAGTAGCTGCCTTGGAGTCTGGATTTGTGCCCGGTTGATGGCAAAAGGCACGCCCCCTATTACATGGGACTTAAACATAACTGGCGAAATGTGGGTGTACTAATGGGTACGCCTCTGCCTAACCCTTCCGAGATTACAGGCGTGATGTTATGATATGTCATTAATCATTACTTAGCCGTTTCTCTTCTCTTACATCCTAGTTTACTCACAGAATTAACAGCGAAGGTCTTGACCACATTGGTCGGAGGGAAGGCTGCGCGTACGGCGACGATGCAGGCGCCGCACCCTCCCTCGTGACACATCGCCTTAGTGCCACGCAGCTCCGCCACAGTCCGAATGTACACGTTCAGAGATACATCTGGACCGAATTTGCTATCCACTAGAATTATTTGGAAAATCTGATTAGCAAAAATGGCCTTTAATGCTCTTGATTTAAGACATACGGGGTGTAAAATGACACATCACATAGTAGTTTACTACGCATGCTGCTGGAAAACATAATTGGTACAATTATAAGCCACGAAATATGAGACTTAACACACCACAAACTTATTATTTCATAATCAATATTATAATATTGTTAAGAATTTTAATCTAAATGTCATCAAAAAATCCCTAAATCGATACTCTACACAAATTATGGATAATTATTTCGTACATCCATACCTGCGCAAGCTCCTCATTACTAACGCTTGTCAAGTCTCATCTCTCGTAACGAGTATTGTAGGCACTGCTCTGTTTACTTTTAGTAAACAATTTCGTTAAAAATCCTTAAGCATACAAAATATTTTTTTTCTTACCGTCATATTTTTTTCCGTTGATCTTAAATTTTATTGAAGCCATTTTTATAGGTATTGAAACTGCACCTGTAATCATATAAAAAGTACGTGGTGCCGGGGTGTTACTGTAGTGTGGTGTATAGCCTAGCTATCTAACTAAAATATCTTGCAATAAAACCATGTTGTTTACTTGTTTATGTAGGTACAGTATGCAGATTTACTCTCATGCTAGCAATGCAGTTAATCTATCTTGTAGCAATTTAATTGTGACTACGCAAACCCGTACCTAGACCTTTGCTTACCGTTTATGGGTATTGGCATTGACTTCATAATTTCAAATACCAAGTCATTTTTTATTCATTTCAAACTTTAGAAACATATTATAAATATTAAACTAAACCGTTTATAATATTTAAAAACAAATAAAGTGTACTTTTTTTTGCTTTTAAACATACACGTAAATTATGTATATTAAGTACTTAATTTAAAAATGTATAGGCGATATTTCCAATAATTTAAAAATTATGTACAAAAATTAAAAAATAATGTCCATGAATAAAATACTACCTAGAATGAAATAGGAATAATTAAAAGTTACGATGCAAAAATATTTGCTTTTTAATTTAGAAATAATATAATAATTACTAAATACTAAAATACTTACATGCAATGTTGTAATAAAGAAGAGAAATAAATTGCAATTTTAAATTCTATCTTAAACCATTTTAATAGATTTTATTTCATAAAAAGCCCAGCACAAGAAATAATTTTTCGAAAAAGTTATAGCTATTATTTTTATTTTATTCTTTTAGTATTATGTTAATTAACTATTTATATAAGATTTTTTTATTGTTTTCTTTTTTACTATTTACAATAATGGTAAATTAATATATTTTCTATATTTATTTATGAAAAAAACTAAATTCTAAGAAATGCTAAACTATAACCTGCGTTATGCAAATAATAATAATATAATTTATTACGATCGTAAAACACGTCACTATTCGAAAGCCTATGACAATATACTGACAAGAGGTTGTACCAATAATTGCTAACTCATACAGTTATACATAACGTGATGAACTATGGAAAAAAACGTACGTAAGTACACATAAATAATTATATGCCATAGTTCAAGTAGGTTGTAGCGTAAGAAAAAAATTAGACGCGTCCGTAGCAAGTATTTGCTTATACTATACTACTCGTAATATACTCGTAAGTCGTACTTATACTAATACTGGCTTTTGCTCAGGACTTCGTCCGCATAAATGTCGGTTATCGCACACGCAGACGAAGTCGCGGAATAAAAAGTAGCCTCTGACCTTTTTTGGGGTTAAAACTTTCCCCGTACCAAATGATGGGGCGCAGGTTTTCTTCAATGAAAATAGGTGTTTCTTTGGTTGGACTATTCCTTTAATTTATTATTTTTACATATTTAAGATAGAAAATAATAACGTTTAGAAGGAACAGGGTGGTTTTTTTTAGTTAGTAAAAGTCTGACAGTCCCTCCCGCCCCACTCAGGGCGGAAGGATTCATTTGATGATTTTTACTACCTTAAAAAAAAAAGCCTCGGTGTCTGGATTTGTATCCGGTTAATGATAGTAATAGGTTCGCCCCCTATTACATGGGACTTAAACATAGCTAGCGAAATGTGGGTGTGCTAATGGGTACGCCTCTGCCCAACCCATCAATTGCTGACGTGATGTTATGTTATGTTAATTGTCAAATTATTTTCGGAACTGTGGACCTTTTGTAAGAAATTGTATGGAGGCTCGTTAAAATCTCATCAAGAGACAAATTATTATGTCATATACAACAGCGTGTGTACCTTTGTGCACTAATCAGGTGCCACTGTTGGTAATTATATTGTAGCGTTCACGTGATTGCAGTTTTTCTGCGCGTGAGCATGCAAAATCAATGTCAAGTTCTTATTGCGTTGGCTAAGCAGGTAAATTATATGTTATTAAAAGGCAAGGGCACGTATCACCAAGTACAACAAACTACAACTATTGGAATAATCTCATTTTTATCGCATAAGATAATATCTAATCTAAATATGTAAATAAAAGCGAAAGTCACTCACTTACCCACTCACTCATCATGAAATATAGAAAACGGCTTGACGTATAAAGATGTAATTTGTCAGGGACGTATATTTTCAACCGACTTCAAAAAGAAAGAGGTTCTCAATTCGGCGCGTATGTTTTTTTTTTTTGTATGTATGTTACCTGATTTCTCAGCCAATTGTGAATAGATTTGGATGATTCTTTTTTTGTTTGAAAGAGTATACTTCCGAATAGGTCCCATAGAAATATTGTCATGATCTGATGATGAACTTCGGAGATATGGAACGGAACTCCTTATAGGATCACAGCATAACTGTCGTAACAAGTAAAATTGCTTAATTGCTTTGTTTATACGTGTAGTCGATGACTGACTGAAGGAAGAGAGGGAGGGGGTACGTCAACCCCCCTCCCACTACTTTCCAAAATTAAATATATCGTGTGAGGTATTGTTTGAAAGGGCTTTTTGTACGGATTTCAAACATTAACACACAAGCACTAAAAAGTGCAAAATAAAAAGCTTTTTTACAAAAAAATAAAACCGCCTTCAAAAACTACAAAATAAAAAAAAACTAATTTTGGAAGTCGGTGGCTTTGGTTTTGTTTTTTGTTATGTAGATATTGCCACCAACTTCCAAAATTAGTTTTTTTTTTATTTTGTAGTTTTTGAAGGCGGTTTTATTTTTTTGTAAAAAAGCTTTTATAGTTAATAGACGTCCGCTAAGAACGAATTTTCAAAAATTCACCCCCTAAGCGCTCTTACGAACTAGCGGTTAACCGCGGGGGCGGCTAACCGCGCGGCTAGCCGCTTTTCCAATTTAATATGCAACCGCTTTAGGTCCTACCTACGTACTAGCGGTCATAAGCGGTTGCGTATTAAACTGGAAAAGCGGCTAGCCACGCTGTAAGCCACCCCCGCGGTTAACCGCTAGTGCGTAAGAGCGCTAAGAGGATGAAACGGACAAGCTAAACATTGTACTTTCGGGAGCCTGCAATAGAACAGAGATTATGAGGCTATTGAAAGTTTACTTGTGTTACATAGCATTGCTTTTTGCTAAATTTCATGATTCTAGGTCAACGGAAAGTCCCCTATAGGTTTAGATTCTAGAGGCTAAAATATGCGCCATAAACGACCTTATCTTTAGATTACGTTGACTTATAAGTTAAATTTTCCCACTGCTCCAAGGGGCCTGAGTATTTGATATTAATATCAGCTTGATACCTCCACGCGTTCCTGACAAAAAGGGTCTTGACAGATGGACAACAAAGTGGTCTCATAACTGTTCCGTTTTTGTTGACTGAGCTATGGAACCCTAGAAATAGACGTAATGATGGGAAAATATGTAACATTCGGCTTCATTAGGTGTATTCTTAGTACATCCTTTAGATATAAATTCACAAAATTACTCTTTTTATTATTCAATACTTAATACCTATCAATAGCATACATTACAATTTTTCCAGACAAAAGAGAATGTCGAAGCCTCGGGTAACATTTTAATAAAATATTACCCCCTTCCGATTGTATCGGTAATATTAAATAACGGACGAGAAATTAATGGAATGTTTATTAAACAAGTTACTTAAGCTTGGACGCGGTTGATCCTATTTTCAAATGAAACAGCTCCCATTAGGACCCGTTAATTTAATGTGTAGGTGTTCTTCCGCAAATAAAAGTCGAAATAAATCTAGTAGAACAGCTTTATTGTAAGTATAAAAATATTTGACTGCTATATTGTAAGTACTAGCTTCTGCCCGCGACTTCGTCCGCGTCAAAGTTTTCTTCATATAAACTTTTGACTCCCGTTTCATCTCCTTAGAGGGTGAATTATGGAAAATCCGTTCTTAGCGAACGTCTACTAATTATAAACTACCTCCCTGCTAAACGTACGTCAAGCGATTTGAAATAGTATTATATTGATCTCGCCATAACTTTCAAACCAAACGTCCAATTTTAATGAATTAAAGACTAAACATTATCTACATAAACAGTACTTTGTGACATAATAGTTTTTTGATAAGGAGTAATGACATGTGTAAAATAAATGCGTTTAAATGAAGTCCTAAAAAAATTCAAGATTTTTAAATAGAAAAATGGTTGTTGTGCTTAACTCGAAATAGATAGGTATAGTGTGTCGAGGATTTTTTTAAGGTCTTTAATTAATTAGAACATTTTATGGTTCTATCTTTTATAGTTTAGGCGGCGTACGCCAAATAAAGAACTTTTTGGATGATTTTTTACACCTTGGGTCCGAAAAACCCAAATATTTTACGAACCCCTATTTTTTCTAAAATAAAATATATGCGGGTAACATAGGCATGTTACTCGCAGATAATGTAGCTTACTAATGGTGGAAGAATTTTCAAAATCGGTCCAGTAGTTTTTGAGTTTATCCAGTACAAACAAACAAACAAAAATACAAAGTTTTCCTCTTTATAATATTAGTGTAGATGTAGATAAATCAGGCTGGCTGTTAGGGTTTTCTTCAAAAAATGTAGGTTAGTCAAGGTGAAAGAAGAAGAACTCATTTTTTTTTAAATATGATTATTTATTAATTCATAGTCGTTTTACGAAATTAGCAAAAAAATAATAAAAAATGTGCAGTCGGTCGACCCCCATCAGGAACGAAGTCTCGTATGAATTTAAACAAAAAATAGTATGTTGACAAGTGTTTAGAATTAAGGTTATTCAGCTGGCCGCGCACAATGCTTGCTGCTCGAATCTTGATACTCGCACGCACTCAGTCCTCACCCGTGTAATATAATAAAGCGACAGAGAGGAAAGGTCCCCTGACAAGGGGCATAATGTTTTTTCCTTACGTGACGATTTTCCATACCGCAACCAGTGTTAAGAAAATTCGTTCTAAAAAAAATTTAAGTTTTGACAATTCTAATATTCACAGTACCGTATCTTATGTACTATATTTTTTATTTCAACATAAAATGCTCTAACTTGTGTCCAACGGCCGTGAAGATATTTTCTATTGTGCAAGGAATATCTGAAAAAGAATAAAACAAGCTTTTTATTTTTGCAAAAAAAAAACTTTGTCATTTCAAAAATTGATTTACAAAATTATTATTCGTACTCTTCTCTTTTAGGTACGATTTTCAAAACGAAAATAAGTATCGAATACAAGGTCGCAATCATTTTATTCAATAGTAAAAGCAATAGGTACCTACTTTCAATGAACCCAATTATTGAAATGGATCATTAATTACCTAATCGAGTTTTATTTACCAATGTTAAAAACCTCGCCCATCTATAGAATTAATTTAATGGAGACTGTCGACAATTTAGACTTATTTGTTATTTTTACAAAGTAACTTTTTCAATAAAAGTCACTTAACGACTGCTGAACATGAGGTCTTGGGTTCGATTCTTAGGTCGGGCAAAGTAGGTATTATTAAATTTTTCCATCAGGAATTTCTCAGTAGTACCTCGGAGTCTGTATTTGCGCCCGGTTGATTATATGGGACTTTAACATAACTGGCGAAATGTGGGTAAACTAATGGGTACACCTCTGTCTAACCGTTCTACAATAGTGATATTATGTAAGTCACTCAAAGAGACCAATGAAATAAAAAATTGTGCAGTAATTGTCATGTTAATGATAAAAATACCAGTAAAATTTGAAAAAAAAAATGTCTAATATTATTTGTTGGAATAGCGGCAATAGAAATACACATTCTGTGAATATTTCAACTCTCTAGCTCGGTTCATAAGATGAGCCTTCCTTCAGTACGGACCCTTAATTGATCAAGAAATGATAAACATTAAAAATATGTTCTTACCTATATCAAACCATACATCCTCATAGCCGGCATCTAAGCGAGCTGAGCGAACCGCTTCACGTGCTGCATGCAAAAAGACAGTAGCCAGGCACACAGACGGCTCACCGGTTGCTGTGAAAAAAGCAAAAGGATCTAAGAACCTATAGCTTCAGTCCACTTCATCCGCTTAGAGGGCAAGTTTTCCTTGAAACATACTTTATGATACTGGTCAATAAAGTAGCTTTCCATTAGTCAAAGAATTTTTATAATCGGACCAGTACTTTTAGGGATTACCTCTTGCAAACAAACAAACTTTACTTTTTTATTATATTAAATTCAAAAGCCTCTTATGGAAATATGCCTAATATCTAGAAAATTATGACTGGTATCCACCAAACAAGAAATATTCAACTCTAAAAGTCTAAAAGCTGACTGCCTCGTTGGTCTTGCGACTGCATGGGGTGTTGGGCCCGATTCCCAGGTCAGGCAAAGTGTTATTGGGTTTTCCATTCGGAATATCTCAGTAACAGCCTCGGAGTCTGGATTTGTACCCGATTGATGGCAATAGGCTCGCCCCTATTACATGAGAGTATTGGTTACACCTCTGCCTTACCCTTTGGGAATTACACGCGTGATGATGTTTATGTTATAAGTCCAAAAGCGTCAAATTTTTTAAAATCTATAATTGGCCTTTTCAAGACTCAATAATTATTACCTTTCGACTGCAGTACACCAAACTCATTCTTAGCTTTTCGACGGAAGTAAATCCTCATGTCAGATGGAATATCTTTGATTCCCGGGATCTTGTAGTTCCAAGTTCTATTAGTTAGCAGCTTTCCAGTGGAACCGTCGTAGACTAGTTTCTCTACAGACCAGTACCCCAAACCCATAATGATGGCGCCTTCGATCTGCAAGGTAAAGGCGGTTTCCAATTACTAGACAGAAAATAATACATACATAGGTACATACATAAACTCACGCCTTTTTCCCATGAGGGTAGGCAGAAACCACAGAACGCCACCGCCAGGAGTATGTATCGTAGCAAGTGGCGTTCTGTGGTTTCTGCCTACCCCCAGAAAATAATAGAAGTTACTAAACCTGGCTTAGAGTAAAATTGACCCTAAACGTGAATTGTCCACGAATGATAAAAGTGATTTAAACATCTGATATACAAATTAAATATCTTTTTTTGTTAATTTATTCACTACTAGATTTCGCCTGTGTCTCCGCTTGGAGGACTAAATACCCCTTAATTTGGACCTGTCGCAAACTATAAAATCAAAATACTTAACTTTAGTTTTGGAAGTCGGCGGCTTTGGTTTTTTTTTTGTTATGTAGGTAAGTATTGCCACCGACTTCCAAAACTAAAGTTATTTTGATTTTGTAGTTTTTGAAGGCGGTTATCTTTTTTGTAAAATAGCTTTTTATTTTTCACTCTGTAGTGCTTGTGTATTAATGTTTGAAATCCTTACAAAAAGCCCTTTCAAACAATACCTCACACGATATATTTAATTTTGGAAACTGGTAGGTTGACGTACCCCCCCCCCCCTTTTCCTTCAGTCAGTCATCGACTACACGTATAAACAAAGCAATTTCACTTGTTACGATATTGCTGCTGTGATTCTATGAAGAGTTCCATTCCATATCTCCGAAGTTCATCATCAGATATTGAAATGGTGACAATGGGACCACACGAGAAGCACCAGCTTTCAAATAAAAAAAGAATCATGAAAATCGGTTCACCCAGTCGCAAGTTAGGAGCTAACAAACATAAAAAAAAAATACAGACGAATTGATAACCTCCTCCTTTTTTTGAAGTCGGTTAATAAAGGTTTGTTAAATCGTGATTCGCTACTAAAATTCTGGCAGTAAAATACCTATTATTATGTAATTTTGTACTAACCTGACCTATATCTATAATTGGACTCAAACTTCTTCCAGTATCTTGCAATAAGTCCAAACGCTTGATATCATGATTACCAGTCAGTATATCCACCTCTAATTCTATTATAGCAACAGCATATACATCATAGGGTATTACATCTTTAGGGTCAAACATGTATGAAGCTTGAAGATCCACATAAGCATCAAAAGCTTTAGCTATCATTTCCTCCCACGTATCTGTCTTATTTCTAAAAGGTTCAAGCCTATCGTTTAAAATTTCACAAGCTTTCTTAGTAGAAAATACGACAGCCTCGCTACTGAAACTTCCGACAGTCATAAAAGCATTTGGTGAAAAGAAATTGGTACTTGGTTTTACACTGATTTTTTCCAAAGGTATACCAAGAACGTACGCGCATACTTGGGCAGATTTTGTATTTATACCTTGTCCCATTTCTATTCCTCCGTGTGTTACCACCACTGATCCATCAGCGTGGTATATTGATACCATAGCTCTAAAATTTCCAATATATCCTAATTTAAATACTAAAGGTATAAGTTTTATAGCACGTTTTCTCCAGCGATTGTTTTTATTAAATTCTTCAACTTTTAACTTTCTGTCATCAAAATTAGCGTCTTTTTTCAATTGATTTATCATTTCTGGGATTGGATTATTCTCTTTTCTCATATTATTAAGTCTTATTTCAATAGGATCTCGGTGCAGATTAAATGCTATTTTTTCCATCATGTATTCTGTCATGGCAATTGCTTCAGTTGAACCTGTAAATGAAATTTTAAAACAAAATAGTGTACAAAAGTAAAAAAGAACATTGTATACAAGCTTTTTCCTGCAACTTCGTCCGTGTAAATTTTCTAATGGTTCTCTAATTTTCTTATGAACAAAATATAGAGATTCGAGCGTCCTATTAGCGAGATAATTTTTTTCGAAGAGAATCAAGAATTGGACCAGGTATTCCGGAGCAAACACTGAAGTGGAACAAACACTCTAGCTTTATAATACTCGCATCTAGAATACTAGTAATGTATAGTTTTTTTTGGCTGTTTGTTTTAACGCGCTTATCTCTAAAACAGCCGTAGTCGGACAGGAAAAAATATTTTTGTATATGATAGCCAGATTCATGAGGAATGTTAAAGGCTATATAACATCACGCTACGTTCCACAGGAGGAGAGCAGTTTCCAAAGACGTCACTTAACGAGGGTGATAAAGACCATGCGGGCGAAGTCGTGAGCAGAAGCTGGTATATTGAAGGTTACTTACATGGTGCTCTACAAGGAACGGTACCAGTTTTGTCAGTCAACACACTATTGGCAGACATGTACCATCGATTGGAGTTGTAGCAATTGGGAAGATGTGTTATTGTGAAGGATGTAAGCAACTCGTTATAAGAACAGCCTGCATCTTGGTAGAAGTTATTCTTCAGGTATTGGATTTCACCTTCCCCATTGACACCGACCTGGATTCATAAAGTAGGTATGTTAATAGTTTTATACCATAAGGACGATGTATGTGATACTCAATTTTGTTTTACTTCTTGACTTCTACTTATTGTTTTACCTCAAAGTTGCATTTAAGAGGAGGTCGTTTGCCAATAGCCTGCATATTTGTCTGTAAAGGCAATATCATTCTGCAGGTTTTGTTCAAAAGATGGGTGACCAATGCTGCAGAGCAAGCAATTTGAGCAGCACGGGTAGATTTACCACCAAATCCGCCTCCCAGACGCCTAACGATCACGTGTATACTGAAATAAGAGATAATAATTAGAAGGGTCAGCTAAATTTATTGAAGTAAATAAATATCTTAATGAACGTTTTTGATCTCGAAAGCTAATTGAACCAATTTACTGAAATCCTTGTGCTAAAACTTTTTGATTATTAATATTTGTCTGCTGAACCTTTAAAAATAATGATACCAAACTATTATCGTCTTACTCCAGGGCAATGGCTTCCTCTCATACAGAGAAGGCACGAGCATTGATCACCACGCTTGCTCAAGGCGGTTTGGCGATTTCAGACTTATATTATTTACAAGTACAGATTTCCTCTTGATGTTTTCCTTCACTGATGTCAGTGATGTCTTAGATAAGGTCGACTAAACGAAAGATATGAAATAAACTTTTAACGATTTTAATACATTCCCCCTTTTTATTTCCTTTTCCTTTCCCCCTTTTGGTTTGTTACCTGTTAACAGGAACTTTTAAAGACTGCGCGATAGCAATATTGGTGAAGTCAAGCCACTGTGTAGATGAGTAAACTTCTAATCCATCTTCAGTGGGTCTTGATACACAAGTTTGAGTTTCCATATAGAAATGGTACTGTTCTTCCATTTGCATTTCTCCCTTAATAACAGTTTTGACATCGTGTCCAATTTCAGTGGGTTCTACTGTTTGATCTGCTCTCACTCTTTTACTTCTTTCTGGTGATTTTAAAACCTGCTCAATGGTTAACAAAGGTCTATTTTTGCTTATTGAAGAGTAACGTATCTTGACAAGCCGAGCCGCTTTGTTTGCTGTTTCTTCTCTATCAGCTACAATGATTGCTGCTGGTTGCCCGTAGAACTTGACTTGTTTCTCGCATAATAATTCTTCGTTTTCGGTTACGTAAGGGAACATTTTGGCAGTGTAAATGGGGGTGTACGTATTTACCCCTGGAATATCTTTCGCCGTGAAAAAAGCAGTGACTCCGGGTAGTTTCTGAAAATATACATTGCACATAATTATAAGTCTATTTAAAGTTATTCTGACTAATTATTATTATTTCACCTTAATTTAGAATTACACTTTCATCATAATCAGTCCAGCGACGTCCACTGCTGAACATAAGCGTCCCCAAAAGATAATCATAATGAACGATCCTGCGCTGCCCGCATCCAGCAGTTTGTCAGTGTAAATAATTATTCTATTAAGAGAACAAAAAAGAAAAAAAAATACTTACAAATGCCTCAGAAGTATCGAAATCATTTATTACACTGCCTGGAACCGCATCAGCAGTAACAAAGGCTGCAAACACCTCTTTGGCTTGCGCTGGCATATCATTAGCAAACGTAGCTTCACCACTGCACTGCACCAGTGCCTCCACTTTAGGAATAGGCTGATTTAACGGCCAAACACTCTCATCGGTTTCAAACGACTGCATTCCTTTAGATTTATGACGTTTTATAGCTTCTCCGCCAGATTTGAAACGTGTATTCATTCTGTTGCTTGGACAGAGACTAAGAATTGCCTAAAAATATACATAAGTATCCATCAACATAAGTTTTGATCAATATGAAAGCCCATTCTACTAATTAAAAACTTTTAAAATCTGGTCGCAATCTCATCTCAGGGTAAATTAATGTAGGAAAATTAGAGGCTATTTTGATTTTTGTAGTGAGAATGAGATTAAATTGCGATCGTTTCTGAAAGTTAGTAAAATTGACGCCCCAGTTATCTCACAAAATTGCTCACTGTAGTGATGATATAAGTAAAAATGTTAATTCTAACTTTGCTTTATTTTACATTTTAGAGAAATGAGAAACAGATTGTAGAGTTTCTCATCCTCCATTGAAAAGGAAGGATCCTCCGACCAGACGGTTATGTTTTGTCTGGTGGGCTACTGCCCAACGGCTGTTGTCGGGATTTTATCTTAGTAACTTAAATTCTTTAAATTTAAATCATCTACATACTGTCTGAAGTCCGTTCACATGGTTTACACATAATATGTTAAACAGGGAAACCTATTATTAGCCATACATACTTTTTTATTTCTTTGTAATATTTTATAAGTATCGCTCTTGGTTTCCTGTTGAAAATTGTATATAGAAATATTCTAATTTACGCGATGTAGGAATTGTCAGTTTTAATTAGTCGTTCGTTGATTATTTTGCATAAATAAGTGATTTAGTTAATTACCTTATAATACAAAGTCACAGCTAACATCTTTCTGTACGCTGCTGAAGGTTCTGGCGGCATCTCCACTGAATGTATCTCTTGATATAGCGATTTTAATGCCAATTGTAGCGTTTCATCTGTATAAGGATCTCTTCCTATCAAAATTTGTTCAGTTTTAGACGCGTGTATAAATGTTGGTGAAATACCGCCGTAAACAATCGAAGCACTCTTCAGAAAGTCTGAATTTGGTCTGAATTCAAAAAGGACTCCCGCATTCACAACTGCCTTTGCATTTTGTGCTCGAGGCATAATCTGTAAAAGATAAATCATCTTGCTTTAGTTTTCAATACGTTATCATTTACTGTACGAGAATTAAATGCCTTTGGCCCCAGAAATAGACTCAATTTAAGCGATTCCTACTTCGTACCCTCGTAACTTCTTATTTCTCTAACTAGGTATTCCGAAAAATGTTAGCCATGCATAACTGACATAAGCCTAGGATTTTGCACATTAATAAAAAAAGTTTGTACTTAATTGGATATATTAGCATACCTTGTAAGTTTTTATAGAGCAGTACTTTGACAGCGGAGGCAGCATAATATTTTTGATAATTTTTCCATACATAGACGTTTTGAAAAACTCTGGTAACTTTAACTGTACTTCGTTCCTACTACCTGTAGCTGTAAACAATTACTAGGAAAATAAAAAATATAAATGATCTGCTTCGCCGGTCTAGTGGTCGCAAAGCGCGACTGCTGAGCATGAGGATGGGTTCGAATCCCAGATCAGGCAAATGGTCTTTCCATCAGGAATTTCTCAGTAGCAGCCTCGAATCGAAGTCTGGATTTGTGCCCGGTTGATGGCAATGGGCTCGCCCCCCCTATTACATGGGACTTAAATATAACTAGCGTAATGTGGGTGTACCAATGGCTACACTGCCTAACCCTTCAGGGATTAGAGGCGTGAAAATATGTTTTTTTTATGTATATTCTTACCTATTGTTACCATTGCTCCAACAGTTTCAAAAAGCAGAAACACGTCTGATTGAAATTCATTGTGAGAGTATTTCAAAAATAAATTGCCACCAATTGTTCCGACCTGAAACATTAAAAGCAAAAATACTGAATTACTCGCATTAGCACGCGGATTAAATGTTACAGTAATGCAATCGATTTTAAAATATAACCGTCTTGGAAGCTATTATGTTTGGGGTTGAAATATTAGGACCTGATAGATGATTTTTGGGACACCGCCAAATAAGAATAAGAATT
This sequence comes from Hoplodrina blanda, assembly GCA_949316365.1. Taxonomy (NCBI): domain Eukaryota; kingdom Metazoa; phylum Arthropoda; class Insecta; order Lepidoptera; family Noctuidae; genus Hoplodrina; species Hoplodrina blanda. The sequence continues at coordinate 12,793,909 of OX438589.1, forward strand.
GTTTATTTGCATAACATTCATTACTGTATAAGTGAAGCCCTGACTCCAGAGCTAGATATATATTATCTGTATTTCAGGAGTCAGTTTGTCGGTTTTGTTTGTTTAAGTTTGTTTGTTGGAAATGACTGGTCGAGTCTTCACACGACCAGAAAGTTGGTCTTTTCTTAGACCAAAGAATCAGCATTGCCATACAAATTGACAATATTGCCAGCCTTTTGGGCATTTGCCCCATTGACAGCGATACGGACTAGTTTTTTGATGCCCTATAAGCTTCCTCCTTTCTTATTTATTACGTTGTACATACTTTGTAATTTCATTATTATTTATGAGTTTTATGTTTACGGTAATTATTATAAAGTTATGTAGTTTTGATTGAATAAAAAAAAAGAAATAAAAAATAAACGTTTAACTCAACAAAAAAAAAGGATATTATTATATTCGTCTTTTACGCAATATTTATTTAGTTTGAAGGCTATATTCATATGAATGGGTCAATATCAATCATTCCTCAGACACTGGGTCATCCTATTTAATAATATTTAGGATATTAATAGAATAGTCTCTACGGTAAGCCATCATTAATCATATTGTAATAAAAACTCCCTATTAAACGCTTACATTAATCAATCTGCCTACTTTTTTCTCAACTATGTTGGGATCGGTTTCCAGTCTAACCGGTTGCAGCTGAATACCAGTATTTTTCATGGAGCGACTGCCCATCTGTCCTCCATAACCCGGTAACTGGGTAAACGATACCCCTTAGTAAAACTGGTTGTCAAACTTTCGGGCTTCGACGACCCGTAACGACTGTGAAAATGACCAATGGCTTAACGTGCTTTCCAAGGCACGGAGGAGTCTCGATGTATAAAGATGGTCACCCATCCACGAACCAACCCCGGTAAGCGTATGTTAATCAAATGCAAGCACTTACATTTCTGACGGGAATATGGGCTACTAGATCCATGTGATCATAAAATTGTTTCAAATAAGAAAACTCTTCTTTCTCTTCTGACAGCTTTAAGAAAAGTTCCATCATTTCAGTCATTGTCATACCAGCACCCAGTATCAGGTTCACATCAACTGTGTAACCTTTCAATTCAATAACATTGAAGATATCTATTACGTTTGTTGGATACTCCGTGACGTGATAAACACCTGGAAGGCCGAATCTATTATTAACAATTTTGATACTTTCTTTTCTTTAAGAATGATCATACATGGTGGGAAAGATCGAAACTCTGGGATTAGAATCATGTACTATATCTATGGTAACAGGTGGTGCGTCGATGTCCCTTCTACTGTGTATATTATACTAGCTTTTACCCGCGCCTTCGTCCGCGTGAAATTCAAGTGATGAAACATATTTTAGTACTCTTCGGCAATAGATTTTTATTTGTGTTTTTTTTTTGTAAACGTTGCAGTACCTACCTATTTCCAAAGATTATCTATTAAAAACGAGCAAACAATTTATAATGAATTACACGATAGACCCACCGTCTATGATAGGATATCGAGAAAAGAAAAAGTTGTCACGTGCTATCAATTCTACCAGCATCCATATTCTAATACAGAAATAATAGAATTACCTTGACCAGTATTCCCAGCGATTAATTTATAATCTCCAAGACTCATAACTTTGAAGACATCATCTAAATTACAAGCTCTGTACCATGTATGTGTTTGAGCATCTACCATCATCATTCTATCATCATATACATGGACAAAACCGTTGTCATCGTCATCTGTAACCTTTTCATCTGATTTTTCTGTCTCATTGTTTTTTACAGCATTATCTTTAAAGCACTTGTCTCTGTGAGTACACTTATGTGTACAGTCTAGTCCACAAGTTTTTATCAGGTCTAGGTCTTCAAGATCACGTAGTTTGTCTACAAGCTTCTGATCAGCATCTTTAGCAAAAGTTTTGAAAGCATCAGCTATAGGTCTGTATCCAGTACACCTGCATAAGTTACCAGCAAAAGAATTTTCTATCTCTTCAGTAGTTAAGTTTCCTTTTTTAGATTCGTGTAAACTGTAAAGGGAATGGAGTGGAATAAATTATTTGAAATAAATTGCCATTGTAGTTATAAAAGTCAAAGCATTCATTTCAAGAAAACCTGGGCGCGCCATGTCTGCCAGATGCCGGCTATGCAGTAAGCCCGCATAACAGAAGACTGGAGCTCTGATATTGTCATGCGGGGTAGCAGCAGACCTAGGAGAAGATGGCCGGACGCCTTGGATGGCTTCCCCAGGAATTAAAAAGATGAGTCAAGACATCGAGAGCAGTGGAAGGAATTGGGGAAGGCCTTTGACCAGGAGTAGGACAGTAAAGGCTAATAAGAATAATTATTAACAGACATTATTAAATTGTCACGAAGTCGGTCAGTTGGTCAGAAAGTTAAAGCTAGTTGCTCGTTCCAAAACATAGGTTAGGTCTCTATGGAGAAGAATGACCAAGAAACTCCACTAGCACTTATTTCGAGTTCTCTCTTACCTGTACATGTTCATGACCCATCCAGGAGTGCAGTACCCGCACTGCGTGCCATTGAACTTGGCAAGTCTGCTTTGTATGTCATGGTAGCCTTTGATCCTGTTTCCGACACCTTCCACTGTGGTCACTTCCCAGCCGTGACAAGATAGTACTGACACTAGGCACTAAAAGAAAGAAAAGAAAATTAATTATTTTTGAGGAAAGAGTCTGCCACACGAGGTCTTGCACCAACTGGGGGTTGTCTTTTGGTGCACTTGTATAGTGCATCGAGATCAGGCGCAGGTCCAACGGCTTGCTTGCAACGACATGCTTTCTGAGACCCAGGGGTGTCACACCACCTGCAACTTCCAAATTCCGGGCTGCCACTAAGAAATTCTATGAAAACACCCAATGGCTCTTCTTGTCCGATCTGGGAATCGAACCCAGCAGCCCGTGTTCAGCAGTCACGCTTGCGACCACGACACTTACTGGGCAAAATATAGACCTGGTAACACCTGTTTTTTCTTCAATTAAATCGTACTTCTTGTTTCTAGGTTTTGCTTAACGTACTATAAGTACCTATGTATTATTTAATTTTGTTCAATTGTCAACTATCACCATAAATTAATTTGAAAAATGTAAATTTTTCATTAAAAAAAGGTTGTTGTAAAAACAATTATGAACATAAATTAACAGGTTATGCAAAACCTGAGGAAAATCTACATCACGAGTGGTAATTACAGCTACCATAAAACTGTATATAACGATAACATTGTAGCAGGTAATTACACTGTAATCCGTGTAATAACGTGTTTTTAAGGAAAAACTGTATTTTCAATCGCTCTGCCTAGTACTGTGTCACCCTTTTTCAACTGACATGACAGTCTACCGAACCGGATAACCGTCTTTTTTTACAAGCTTTTATTTACTTTCACCTGTCCCGGTGTCTGTGGCTAATCAAATCTTACAAAAAGCCACTTCCCGATGTTTGATCTATAGCTGAAATTTCGCATAAATGTACAATTTGTATGATAATGCAATATGACCAACTGATTGAATTGTTTGTATAGTAAAAGGTTAGTAACCAGACAAGATTTCCAGGCCGGGCAAAGTGTTATTGGGTTTTTTGTCCGGTTGATGGCAATAAGCTCGCCCTCTAATACATGGGACTTAAACTTAACTGGCGAAATGTGGGTTTACTAATCGGTACACCCCTGCCTAACACTTAGGGGATTACAGGCGTGATTTTATGTAGTAAAAGGTAATTTTTTGTTTACTCACAGAATTTACGGCAAAGGTCTTGACCACATTGGTCGGAGGGAAGGCTGCGCGTACAGCGACGATGCAGGCGCCGCACCCGCCCTCGTGGCACATCGCCTTAGTGCCGCGCAGCTCCGCCACAGTCCGAATGTACTCGTTCAGAGATACATCTGGACCGAATTTGCAGTCCACTGTTGATAAAATTGATAAAAAGTTCTAAATGTATTGTATAGCTGTCTTAGCGAACTTCGCACCGCCATATTCTTTTTTTTTTCAACACAATAATAAAAGAATTAGTGTAATTGCTCCACTCCAGCCGTTCACGCGTGATGCCGTGACCAAGGGAAATAGGGATTCATTTTAATAATAATATAAATTGTAATGTATAGGTAACTAAAACAATAATCTCGTACTCCTGTGCACCCGCATGTATTATATTCTCATTAAAAACAGACCCTTCAGTTTTATTTAGACCCTAACTTTTTTTTTTTTTTTTTTTTTCTTGGGGAAATCCTCATGGACTGCCTCCACCTCGGGGAAGGTGGAGGGGTGTGTCGGACTCTTACCGACTAAAACCCCACGGTGTTCCTCCAATTACCTTTTGCCGGGGCACGGGGGCGCTCAGAGCATTCTTCCGCACCCCGGCAGGTATTGACCCGCCACCGCCAGTACCGCCACAAGGCGGGTCCCGTCACCCGGTGCGGCCGTCGCTCACTGACCGCACTGACTCCAACAAGGCGCGCGAGGAACACCACGCGCGCCTTACTCTCGGGCCTGTCTCTGTTCGGGCCAATATTATAATTCTAACTAATCCTAACTATCCTATCCTAACTAATATTATAAATGCGAATATCGGTTTGTTAGTTTGTTTGTTACCATTCCACGCCTAAACCACTGAAATTTTGCATATAACGTTGTCTGGTGTACAAAAACGAACATTTATTACCATTCATCCCGAAAAAATGTATTGTTCCCGAGAGAAATCACAATAACTTTCTTATGATGAAAAATGGCGCCATAATTATGTCTTCCGAATCATGATCGAATTTTAAATTTAATTTGCGAGCGAAGCCGCGGGCTTAATCTAGTATAGATATATTTAAAGTTTATCTTACCCTCAAACTGTTTTTCGTTGATACATAATCTTATTTTCGTCATTCTTCATTGAGATACAGCACCTTGTCAAAATAAAAAATAAATTAAATATTTTTAACAATGCTTGTACGAGATCGCGTCTATTACTGTACAGCTAAATCGGAATGTGGCAATGCTTTATCCGTAAACCTTATTTTATTATTTTAGTTGTATAATTTACTAGCACTCTCCCCGCGACTTCGTTCGCGTGATTTTTCTTACGGATCCCTAATTTTTTGATAATAAAATATAGCCTATAGCACTCAGTGATAACGTAGTTTCCAATTTGTGAAAGAATTTTCAAAATCGGTTCAGTAGATCCAGAGATTACCCCCTACATACAAACTTACAAACAAATGTTACCTCTTTATAATATTAAAAGTATAGATTTAACTGTTTCTTTAACTGCCAACTTGCTTATAATTATGCTTCATGCTGATAATAAATATCTATACTGCCTTGTTGGTCTAGTGGTCGTAAAGCGCGACTGCTAAGCAAGAGGTCTTGGGTTAGATTCCCAGGTCAGGCAAAGTGTTATTGGGTTCTTCCATCTGGAATTTCTCAGTGGCAGCCTCGGAGTCTAGATTTGTATCCGGTTGATGGCAATAGGCTCGCCTTCTATTACATGGGACTTAAACATAACTGGCGAAAGGTGGGTGTACTAATGGGTAGACCTCTGCCTAACCCTTCGAGGATTACAGGCGTGATATTACTTATGTTTTCCATATTAAAAATCCTTCTCATTATGTGGACAATACTTGGGAACCTTTTAGATATGGAAATATTGAAGGTCAAAGTTTCAACTTTATTACACGACTGCCCCAAAAAAGGAGTGTTATTACAGACTGCCCCAAAAAAAGGAGTGTTATGTGTTCAGGGTTAATGCATGTAAGGATGTATGTATGTGAGTTTCTTTATTCCACCATAACTTTTAAACGCCTGAACCGATTTAGATGTATGGGGTATCGTTGCATCGTTCCGAGTAACATAGGCTAGTAAAAAATAAAAAGAAACCTGTGTGGTCACATTAAAACATTCACATTATTTTTTTAATGAATCTGGTCGTGTCTATGTTTATCGTCTAGAATTTGACAAGTAGATTTAAAAAATATATAACACTGTTAATAAAAATAGTCGTAAAAAAAACAGACGAGAAACAAAGTTCAATGTGCAATTTTTGCAGTCGTGTTTTTTAATTTTTTTAATTATAATAGCTTGTTTTACGTTTAGTGATAATAAAAACAGTGGGATTTTATAAACTAAAATAAAAATACAAGTCTTTTCTCAGCAATTTTTATGCATAGTATGAATGGGCAGCATGCGTTACTAATGGCTATGTGAAAAGAAAGAAAAGATAGAAAAACCATTTATTCACGTAGAAGTGACGCACAATACAAAATAATCTTTACAGCGGCAAGACAAGTTGGTACTTGGTTGGTTAGTTGGTTGGTTGCTCTATGTGCTCTGTCTTTTTACATAATCTCATCATCATCATCTGCCTAGCCTTTTCCCAACTATGTTGGGGTCGGCTTTCAGTCTAACCGCAGCTGAGTACCAGTATTTTACATGGAGCGACTGCCTATCTGACCTCCACAACCCAGTAACTGGGTCACACGATACCCCTAGGTAAGACTGGTTGGCTGGTGGTTGTTTTTGACAAACAGTCCATTAAAAAAAACAGTTTGTACATTACTTTTTTCCTTCTAAGACGTGGTGACCGAAGATATACAGACCGGTTCTGACATTAATGACCACTCTATAACGTCTATGTGGTGTCGAAAACTAACAATGTTAGTGCGGGTTTCTTTAAGATGTTTGCCTTCACAGAAAAAAAGTAACTAATCCAAGAAATGGTGAGAAAGTTACTTTCTCAGTAGCCGACTTGGAGTCTGAATTTGTGCCCGGTGTTGAGGATGCAAAATAGTATTTGGTAGGCAGTGTCTCACGACTATATCAGTGTATGCGTGCTGGTTCATCGCCCCGCTTGCCTGAATCCAACGGCAAGACAGTAGCTAAGTCGAAATCTAAAATCACAAACAAAAGAAAAAACTAATTAAAAAAAAAAAAACAGGGTTTAATTTAAAATTCTACAATATTTATTATTGGACATTGTATTAGAACCAGAACCAAAGGTTGCTCCAAAGGTTGCTCTATGTGCTCTGTCTTTTTACATAATCTCATCATCATCATCTGCCTAGCCTTTTCCCAACTATGTTGGGGTCGGCTTTCAGTCTAACCGGATGCAGCTGAGTACCAGTATGTTGTATGTTGTTGTATGTATGTAGTTGCACCAGAACTAAAGGTGTATGCAAAATTTCAGCTCAATCGGATAACAACAAATGGTCGAAAAATGGTTTGCAAATTTTGAAAGGACAACTTATTTACATACATACTTACTTACATACGAACAGTGCAAGCTAAATAAAAGCTTGTGCTTGTATTGCTTGTTGTATAACTAGTATAGTTACCTTTTTGTGTATGATTAATATACACACATCAAAAGTGTCTAGGGATCAACATCCCTAACATTTGTTAAGGATGTTGATCCCTAGACACTTTTGATGTGTATAGAATTCAAACCGCCAATCTGACTTAAGCAACCGTGGTGTTCAATGGTCGTGCCTACTGTAATATGAAGACGCCTTTGCCTAGGAATAGGATAACAATAGGCTGGTATTATAATTATTTATTCACTAGCTTTTGCCCGCGACTTCGTCCGCGTATATGTCGGTTATCGCGGACGCAGACGAAGTCGAAGTCGAAGTCGAATAAAAAGTAGCCTATGTCCTTTGTTGGGGTTCACACTTACCCTGTACCAAATTTCACACAAATCGGTTCAGTAGTTTAGGCGTGAAGAAAAGACAGACAGACAGACAGACGGAGTTACTTTCGCATTTTTAATATTAGTTAGGATGTCCTACTTTTGTAAATCAATTCCAACTACACTCTTTTGCAAAAAAAAACGGGCACCTAAGGAAATTTACGTTCTAAGCTCGATTTGAGTTAATTAAATGAAATTTATTTCTTTGACGTAGTCTGTATACTTATAATCGTGTAAATTAATGCGCGTGAAGTGAATTCGGGCAATTAAAAAAAAAAAAACGATGGATACTTTAAAACCGATGTACACGCCCAAACAATAAGAAGTGGTCGGCAAATAAGACAAGATTTTTTTTTTACTTTTTTTAATTAAATAAAGTTACAAATGTAAAAACCTAATAACGAGTGTGACCTCCTCTTGCCAAAATCACAGCTTGAATCCTTCTGGGCATGCTTTCCACGATGTTTTTAATAACGTTTTGGGGAATACATTTGCACTCTTCTGCAATGACTCTTTTTAGCTCCCTGGTGTTTTGTGGAGCAGGTTGCACTGATCTTACACGTCTCTTTAGAACATCCCAGACATGCTCAATTAGATTGAGGTCAGGACTTCGAGCTGGCCAATCTAAACGACGGATCCCAACTTCTTGCATGTACGCTTCCACGTCGCCAGAACGGTGCGGGCAAGCATTGTCGTCCATAAAAATGGAATCTTCCCCAAGTGCAGTCAATGTGGGTTGTGCATATGGAATTAGGACTTCCATTATGTACCGGTGTGCATTTAATGTTGCATTTTCTATGAAAACTAACTCCGTACGCTCCATCGAATTAATTGCTGCCCAAAACATGACGGAGCCTCCGCCATAAGAAGTGATTTCTTCGAAACACACTCTCGCATAGCTTTCCCGTGGTCTTCGCAGCACTCGCCGGCGTCGGTCCTCTCCACACAAAGAGATTCTAGCTTCATCAAAAAAAAATCCTTTATTCCAGTCCCCAGAGTCCATGAAGCACAGTTCCGAGCAAACTGAAGTCGAGCAACACGGTGCTCACGGAGTAATTTAGGGCCCCGAGCTGGGCGGTAACTCCTGATATTGGCAGCCAAAAGCCTCCTCCTGACCGTCCACAAGCTAACTTCTACTCCTCTTACTTCTTCAAGGCTCTTCTTCAGGTCCACACTTGACGCCTTACGATTCCGCAACGCCTGACTCACCAAAAAGCGGTCATCTCTTGGTTCTGAGCATCGTTTTCTTCCCGAACCGGGTCTTCTTTTGACCGAACCAGTCTCTTGATATCGTTGCCAAGTCCTCTGGACAGTTGAACTACTCACATTTAGCCGCTGAGACACGTAAAGTTTGCGAACAACCTTCTTCAAGTAGGGCTATAATTATACCGGCCCTTATCGCTTTATCACTTATATCAAAAAGTGGTATTTAATGTAAAAAGAAAGATTAAATTGTTTAATTTGCAGAAAATATCCAAAAAGTTTAAAAATATCGTAATCAGTTAAAAATCGTTTCAGCAATTCGCGCCATTAGTAAAGCAATTTTAGAATAATCCACAATAATATTTTTATTTTAATTTATTAATTTTAAATTTGGAACGTAAAGAATCATGCCAGGATGCTTCAAATAACATGCCAATACATCGTCAAATTAATAAAACCTATTTCTTGTTCTTCTTCATTGAAGTAAGAAAAAAATCTAAAGTGCCCGTTTTTTTTGCAAAAGAGTTTAACTAGCGTATTTTTAACGAGGAGATTTTTTACCGGGCATTGAATTTCTACCCTCGACGTTAAAAAGAACGTTGAAAATCCAATACGCGGAAAAATATATCAGCAATTAAAAAATAAGCGCTCCTATTAAAAAATGTCGTGTAAAATTGTATCTATTATGAAAAAGTAACGAAAGCGGAGCGAAGCGGCGGTGGCGTGCTTGTATGACGAGATGTATCAACGTAGATGAGGCGAAAGGAGTATGTAAGGATCGTAGCAGGTGGCGTTATGTGGTTTCTGCCTACTCTCAAGGGAAAAAGGCGTGAGTTTATGTATGTATGTCTGTATCGAAAGTAAAGTACCTACCTAAATAATAACTCACGATAACAAAATCACGATTCTTTTTTAATGGTAGTTGAAACACGTCACTTTAACTACCTAAGCCGACGACAGTCAACTGTTAATTGAATAGTAAGCCATGAAAAAAATGCCTTATACCTATTATGTTGAAAGATTTTGAATTATATTTCAAATTGTTACTTACCTACTTATTAATGTAGAATTTTGGGGTTCCTTTTGTTTTGGAAACGTAATTATTTTTACCCGACTACGGCAAAGCCAAAAGGAGTATCGACATGGGTATCAAATTAAAGGGCTTGACGAGCACATTTGAAATATATATACATTATATAGCTTTTACTAGCTACTTTGCCTGTTTTTAACAGTGTCAACATGGGTATTAAATGAAATAGCTTAATGAGTACGTTTGAAATTCACTCGCTACTTTGCTTTTATTATTTAATAATATAACCCCCAAAATAGTGTAAATAAAAAATAAGTTAAAAATAACTAAAACCCGACTACGACAAAATAGCGCATGCCACCTGCGGTTGTTTCACACAATCTTTATTGGCTAGGTGGCATTCGACCACGGCTATTACTTAAAAATTTCGAAAATATCGGTCAAATGAATAATTTGTTCTTGTTTTATACTTTTCAGTGCGCGATTTTGTCGTAGTCGAGTTTTAGTTATTTTTAACTTATTTTTTGAAGTGAAAACTTCTTTAGCGGCGTTGAGCACTTTTTCTGTAATGGGTATAAAATCTTAAACTCGCGTCAGGACACGTGCGCGTCAGGACACGTGACCTGATCGAAAAAGCGTAAGACGGATGGAGAGTAGACAGCTATCCCCTCTCTAAGGCGCGGCGAAAATGTATGCCTGGGCCTACTGTTTCGTTTAGACAGCGCAGGGCGCTTGCGCGAATGTTCGTGTATGTTAAACGTAAACGTTAATAATCAAGTTTTCACTTCTGCCGGCACTCCCGGAGTGCAACCCGTTTTTTTTTATTCGTATTTAGTAGGTAGGTAGACAATCAGTCTTGAGCAAGCGTGGTGATCAATTGACTTCGGTCAAATATTCCTGGGACTAACTAACAGATGACGCCGCTAGTAAAAAAAATATACAGGGTTATTTTTAAAACACCAGAAACCTGGAAAGGGGTCATTGTACTCATCATTATGAACAACTTTTTCTATGGGACCAATCCTGACATCATGAAAGCAAAAAATCAGCTGTTCCCTACAAAAATGCTATACAACACAATCATAATGTATGACATGAAACAGATGATTTTTTTTCATGTTTTCGGGGTTGGTCCCATAGAAAAAGTTGTTCATAATGATTAGTACAATAACTCCTTTTCAGGTTTCTGGTGTTTTAAAAATAACCCTGTATTATTAAAAGTTTGTACCAACTTTCGAAAGATACCCGTCAAAGTTTCAAGACATTCCCGCCATTTTTCATTAAATTATTGTGTTTTTAATGACGCTACATAAGCCATTTTGAAAAAAAACAACACACAAACAACAAAAACACAAAATCAATACTAATCTATACTAATATAATAAAGCTGAAGAGGTATTTTGTTTGTGTGTTTGTTTATATGCTCTAATCTCTGAAACTCCTAGTCGGTTGGAAAAAATCTTATTACAGTACAATAAGATTTTTGATGCTGATTTTTTTTTTCATTATTTTAGGGTTAGACCCATAGGAAAAGTTGTTCATAATGATGAGTACAATGACATCTTTTCAAGTTTCTGGTCAATAACCTCAGCATGTTAGTGACGCGGTCCCCTCAGCATGTCGGTGACGCTGTCACCTCAGCATGTCGGTGAAGATTTCACCTTAGCATGTTGGTGACTAAAAACCACCCTGCTCCTTCTGTAGCCCTTCTTTTTTGGTCAGTAAAAGTCTGACAGTCCCTTCTGCCCCACCCAGGGCGGAAGGAGTCATTTGATGATTTTTATCACCTTAAAAAAAAAGCATGTTGGTGACGCGGTCGCAACAGCATGTCTGTGACGCAGTCTCCCTAATCCCTAAGTTTTGCCCCTACCAAAAATCGCTCAACGCGGCTTGAGATTATAATGCCACTTCAAGGTCGAAAATTACGTAAGTATTGGACATAAACATTGCATACACGCATGTTATTTCAACATGCATGCATGGGAAACGTTTCGAAACAATAATGAGATACCATCACACAGGTTGGCGGAACAAAACACGACATTTTAGTATAGATAAACATCTGATCGACGTGTTACAGTTCGACCACAGAGTGTCTGGACTTGGGACTATTATAATATTCGGAAATGAATATCTGAAATCGCCAATTCGCTTTAACTTTATGAGCTTTTACCTAGTATAAGATATACACTTCAATTGACCATATTGGTTGTAACCAATATGGTCAATTGAAGTGTATATCTGATATTATGTATAACATAACATCACGCCTGTAAATCCCCGAAGGGTTAGGCAGAGGTGGACCCATTACTACACCCACATATCACCAGTTATGTTTAACTCCCATGTAATAGGGGGCGAGCCTATTGCCATCAACTGTGCACAAATCCAGTCTCCGAGGCTGCTACTGAGAAATTCCTGATGGAAAACCCAATAACACTTTGCTCGACCTGGGAATCGAACTCAAGACCTCATGCTCAGCAGTCGCGCTTTGCGACCATTAAACCAACGATGCAGTCATATCAGATTTTTTTTTCTTGACGGCGACTCTTGTCTTCTTACCTACGTCATGTTAATGTTAGCATGGCTGAAATTTTAGTGTGAATAGACAAATATATCGTATGTCAGATATCAGTATTAAAAGATAACTTACTCACTTAAGTTTCGGGGTTGCGGGACGTCTTAACAGGATACCGTGGCCCCGGAACGTAAAGGGCAACAGAAGGAACAGGGTGGTTTTTTAGTCAGTAAAAGTCTGACAGTCCCTTCCGCCCCACCCAGGGCGGAAGGAGTCATTTGATGATTTTTACCACCTAAAAAAAAAAAACCTCACTTAAGTTAAAGTGAGACGGCTGATTTTTATAAATATTTCACAGGATATTATGACACACCAACACAAATTATTGGCAGACACTTTCCTTTTTTCTTATAGAATATGGGTACCATTAATATGTACCTACCTAGGTATGTTTGACTGTATAAACAATAGGCTAGTTGACACCACCATCAGTTGACGTACTTTTTATGACCTGTCAAAACGCGATTCTTTCATAGTTTTTGTATGGTAATAGCACGTTGTGACGTCACTTATTTGGCAACTCAATTGTCTAACTATTTATTGATTTAAAAGCCACAAAAAATCTAATTTTGCAGTAAATTGAAAGATAATCGGGTTTTCAGGGCTAAAATAAAGCGTTTTTTTAAAGAAGAATTCTTGAAGGAAAGAAGTCTTGGAATTATTTATTAATAGTGTCAACTACCCAATTGATTATATTGGTATTTAAAGTCTAGAAAACACTTTATAACAATCATAATCGTGGCTGTGAAGTCCAATTATTGTGTGGAATTCGCTCAGTAAAAGTTGCCGTATTACATATAGTTCGTGGTCGACTTGCATACCAGTAGTAAGTACTGACGTAGCAATAATATATTTTTTTAAATAGTCAGCCATCAGTGGTCTATGAGATGATTAGTTGTGAGTACGATTTCAAATATTCTTTTCTAGTTTATTTTCTTTTTTTTCTTTTATAACTGTGCTTTTAATATTTATACGAGATCTTGAGTGAGTAATTATCGAATTGTAGTCGTAATATATTTGATAGGCCCGCGTATGGGGTCCTTTGAATAGGTTAGTAGGCAGTACAAAATTGTTATAAATCCCAAGCAGTACTGCGGTTCTATAAAAACTCAACCCTGTCTTCGTAAGTACCTTTACGATCCGAGCCAGCTTGTCCCCTTGCTGCCTTCCCCCAGCGACGCCCTAAGCCGAAGCCCGTACCTCATAGGGGGTGCCCTTAGCGTGAAGTTGCTTAGTTTGTAAGTTTTAAGCCTTGGCTGGAGGCCTTAAATTATAGGCTTTCTACGCACTGGCGACCATGGTTGCGGCGGCCATGTTCGGGCCTAGTGCGTGCACTAGCGGATATGTCGGCTAGTCGCTAGATCGCGTGGCATCCGCGGACAATCCGCGGCCAATGGTAGCCGCTAGTCACTGGCCGCTAAGTGCGTAAGGGCTCAAAGCGATTGCTTATAAAATCCTGAACTCACTGGCCGCCGCGGCCATGGTCGCCAGTGCGTTAAAAGCCTTAAGGTACCACAGGAAAGTCCTGTTAAGCAGCCGACAACCTCATAGGTCGACCTGCGAGATGCCATTCCGAAAAAAGAAATCGTAAGCACCCGATTTTCTGTTTAATTAGTATCATTATTATCATTTCAGCTCAACATTTTGAATTGATATATATCTACAAGTACCTGTTTCTTGCGGGGCTGTATGCTGCAAGTATACCACACAACGACCCAGCCAAGTTTACAATGAGCTCAATCTTTGATTCGACCTTGTCCATGATACACCCTGTGATTGCTGCTGGATCTAATCGATGTAAGTATTCATTAGGAAATTTCTTGACCTTGAAGGAAGAGCTAGAAGTCTATACTTTATAACATCCTGGATTTATACAAAGCCTGCCCGGTGACCTTGACCGTTGACATTTGCATTTGATGCCTAAATATATTTATATTTAAGTAGGTACAAAAAATTATAATTACGTTTATCCGCAATACTTTAGAAATGATTGGACAATGGTATAACGCTCTTTGAAAAATAGGTAGCTATACACTTATACAATTATATGAAATATCTGTTATTATTTATCATTACTAATAACAATGTTTATATAAACCTACTGGGAAAATGTCTCACCATAACTTTACCTCCTTCCATGTGTATTCTCTGTCAATCTCCCATGAACGACTCTAAATCGAACGTTAGGTTATAACATAATCTCTAGTTGACTATCGCAAAGCGAAGTTGCCTCATCATCTCGGAGCATCTCTACAGCGACACACGAAGGCCTCTCCCTCAACCACTCCCTCACCCTCTCAAACTGCATCTTAAACTTTTGCTCGATTTGCACGTTGAGTAGCCACTTGCACCCGATATTATTTAATAACTTAAAACACAAAGTTTGTATTGTTTCATCAAAGTTGAATTCGATTCGAGATGAACTGTGGCGGCAGAAAGTAGTTAGATGTTTTCCTATAATTCCCAAATCGTATCGATGCTGGTCCAATTTGAAACTTTTCTCCAGGCAACTCTAACTGGAAATGAAATGTAAACAATGGTAGGAAGAATATTGGTTGGCACCCACATAGGAATGGATGTTTTCTAGTTTTATTATGAAGTTTATAAACAATAGTTTTTGCCCGCGACTTCGTCCACGTGAAGCCAAGCCAGCGGATAAATAAGTACCCTATGTCTTTTCTGGGGGTTCAAGCTTAGTTTGTACCAAATTTCGTCAATATCGGTTTAGTAGTTTAAGTGTGAACCCTTAACAAACAAAGAAATAAACAAACTCACTTTTGCATTTAAAATATTAGTATGGATGCAGAGGAAGTTTTCAGGGTTTTGTAAGAATTGTAGAATACAAGGTCTTGCAACAGAGTTTGCAGACCTCCTGGGACCTACAAGTTTTTTCATTAAAGGTGAAGTTTGAATGTTGTTTTACAAAAACCTGCCAGGATCAACTCATGGAATGATTTGTGCAATATAGAAGAAATATAATAGTAATTCATCATTTTGGAATATTTTGAATGAGTTTAGACACGAGTATATTAATTATTGCAATGACAGTTTTATTGGCAACATTTGTAACATAATATCATCACGCCTGTCACAGGCTTTTTTTTCATGTGGTAAAAATCATCAAACGAGTCCTTTCGCCCTGGGTGGGGCGGAAGGGACTGTCAGACTTTTACTGACTTTAAAACCACCCTGTTCCTTCTGTTGCCATTTACGTTCCGGGGCCACGGTATCCTGTTAAGACGTCCCGCAACCCCGGCGCCTGTCACAGGCTCGCCCCCAATAGGGGGCGAGCCTGTGACAGGGACAATAACATGGGACTTAAACATAACGGTGAAATGTGGAAGTAATAATAGAAACACCTCTGCCTACCCCTTCGAGGATTAAAGGCGTGATGTTATGTTATAGTATTGTTCTAAAAACGAACCAAATTATTTCAGGTGAGGCTTTCAAAAGCTTTTTCGGCATAACATACGAGCAAATGCAAGAGAAGAACAAGTCCAACTTCCACGAAGTATTAAACATAGATCTGATCACGAAGAACGGAAATGTTAAGTACAACTTGACAGCAACGAGAAGGATCAACAGATTGATGGCTAGTGCCCAAACTATAGTCATACTAATCCATGGTTTTATGGAGAGCTCCGAAGGCTGGATGGTAAATGCTATAGCTCCAGAACTTCTAAAGAAACCAGAATTGACGATCTTTGCCTTAGACGGGAGGAAGGTTATCAATTTGGAGTATTTCCGATCCTCAACCAATGTAAGGTTCATGGGAGAGCTGCTTGGAATATTTTTGAGTGATGTTATTAATAGTGAGTGTGTTTTGTTTACTTTATACGTAGATGCTATTAAATAAAACAGGTAGGAAAACCGCGGAGGAATATTTTTCACTATTTTATTTTTCTATAGGCTCGCCTCCTGTTACATGGGACTTAAATATAACTGGCGAAATGTGGGTCTGCTAATGGCCGTACACCTCTGCCTAACCCTTCGGGAATTACAGGCGTGATGTTATGTTGTTTTTTTTTTTAACTTGAATCTAACGTTACAGGTATGTAGCCTAATGAGATAGCTTTTACACTAAAATATCCATTATATATTTTCATTATAACCCGGGCAATTTCGTACCACCTAATTTTCCTTAACCACCCCAGTATTGAGGAAAACATAAAAAAAATATAGGCATTTTTAAATTTTTGCGAGACTAATTCAACTTGGTAAAGGAAAATAATTGTTAAAGGTTACCTGTGTAAAACCTTCAATGAACAAGAAAACAAGTTCAATTTGTTAATTACTGCCTTGGGCGAGAGCAGCGATATAATTCAATACATCAATCTCCACTAGTCGATATCATCGCGGCGATAATTTGATGGCACGAAATGATTATCGCTGCGATTCTCTTACCCGTAGAGATGGTGCCTTAAATGTGTGATGTTTACAAAAATGAAACATAATTGTTATCTATACTTAACTAGCGAACCGCCCCTGCTTCGCACGGGTGCACTGACGTACCAAGTAGATTTTCTAAAAAAATCTTGTGCGGAAAATTACGAACACAACAAAAAAAGAATCAGCCAAATCGGTCCAGCCGTTCTCGAGTTATGCGCTTAGCAACACATTTAGCGATTTATTTTTATTTATAGAAGATATGTACTAATATTTTTTTTTTTGCCATGTCGACTAACAGTTTTCTTTTTAGCTACATAAAGTGGAAAATCACTTACTTTCAAGTCTGTGACAAAAATTTCAAAGTGCACAACATTTTTACAGATGGTCAAGACCCATCGAAGATCTACATCGTGGGACATAGCCTTGGATCCCATATTGCCGGAGTAGCAGGAAAGAAGGTCCATGAACTGACTGGGAAGCTAATTGGTCGCATCACCGCTTTGGATCCAGCAGGGCCTTGCTTCAGCAATGTCAGCGCTAGTGGAAGACTTGATAAGGCTGATGCAGAATATGTTGACGTCATACATAGCAATGGAGGCTTACTAGGTCTCAAAGAGCCTGTAGGTAAACGGCGATGTTTTTTCTAATATTTTTTAGAAAGGAAACTATTTATGATAGTAAAACATGTCAACCTATTTCTAAAGAAATTTCTAGCTTATTGAAAGAGGTTTTTTAAGGATAGGTTATCCAATGCACTTTATTAAAGTTTCGAAACAGCGGATATTTTGAAAAACTTTTTATTTATAGTCATTATCGGTTTGGTCATACGTAGAGTAATGACTGATGTAACTTTAATGTTAATTTAATAATTTATTATTATTTTTCTTTATCTAAACTAAATCTAAATAATTATGTATATAAAAGCGAACTCATCCTGATATATTGAAAACTGCTTGACGTATAGAGATGAAATTTAGCAGGGAGGTTTAGTAAGTGAACGTTTGCTAAGAAACGTTTTTCTAAAATTCATCCCCTAAGGGAATGAAACGGGGTTCCCAAGTTTGTATGGAAAAACTTAGGAGAAACGTAAGAGTAAACTAAGTTAGCCGAATTTAACGCGGGCAATATTTTTTTATTAAGTTTATAAAGCGAAAGATAGAAAAGGGTATGCTTAGATGATTCGGTCATGTTGAGAGAATGAGTGAAAGACGATTAACAAAAGGTATTTATATGGCAGAGGTGAGTGGCAACGCAGGGAGGGGTCGCCCTAGGAAGACCTACACTGATCTTATTCGTGAGGTTCTTCAGAAAGGTCAGGTGCGGAGTACTCGTAACCGGCGTGCTTGTATGACGAGATGTATGAACGTAGATGAGGCGAAAGGAGTATGTAAGGATCGTAGCAGGTGGCGTTCTGTGGTTTCTGCCTACCCCCATGGGAAAAAGGCGTGAGTTTATGTAAGTTTATAAAGCGCCCACCGGTATCGGGGACAGGGTCCAACCTACAAGGTCAAGGCTCCAAAGAGGTCACCGATTCCAGAAGTAAAGCTTTCTTAATCAAGGCAACTGCTCAAAGAGAGTACTTTATTTTAAGTCAACAAAGATTTTAATTTCCTTTTCATTCAAAGAAAAAAAAAACCGTTTGTTACATCGACCATAAATTCTTACTAGCCAGTGCCACCTTGAGCAAGGAGACTTTATTGACAGAGGTATTAACGAGCGCAGTTCATTGTTCTAAAGAAGTATTAGTCGTGTGTACTGATGCCCTTAGGAGTCACTTACAATAGGTCCTCCTCCCCCAAAGTCCTCCACTTTCAATATAGAGCCACTTCTCTGCTTTTAAGGCCCACTTGCACCAAAAAATTGACTCCTATTTTTTAATTTCTTTACTTACTTGTCTGTCATCTATCCATCTATTTCTGGCTATTCTTCGAAATGACTGGACCTGTTTGGACGAGACTTTCATTAGTACATAGCTGATAATACAAGGAGTACCTTAGGCTACTTTAATTTTATAAAAAGAAAATGACAGTTACGCTTAAAAATCAAACCCGCGACACTTAGTGCAGCAGCCCCGCCAATCGCTCAACTGCGCCAACCGTACCATCGAAAGATACTGTTAATGATGCACATTTTTGTTTTCCAGGTCACAAAGATTACTACCCCAATGGGGGTATTTCACAACCAGGATGCTACATCTCCATTTGCGACCACAGCCGAGCTTGGGAGTTGTTTGCGGAATCTATCGCATGGCCAAGACATTTTCCAGGTCATTTGAGATTTCATCATTTCAAAATGAATGGTTTATTGCACGTTTTTCGCAAGGTTGATAGACTGAACTATTCTTGTACAATCACATGTACAGTAGCGGTCATAAGTGCAGTAGCATGGTAAGGTTTGAATTGCTGTGAACACGGGGTACAGGCCATACCTACATCTGTGTGTATAAGTGATGTATTCAAAGTCAAAGTCAAATCATTTATTTAATTAGGCCATTATAAGACACTTTTGAACGTAATAACACAATACCTACGTATACCTCAAAATTCGCACACGACGTCGAAACGTCGTAAGTTTAACCAAAGTGTCAATCGATTTGTTTTGTAGATTGCTACTCCACTTATGACCGCTACTGTACAGTCGAACAAGCCATTTGGTATACAGGCAGTTATCTTGCAACTAAGTACTTTTGAACAATGTTTCGAGAGTGTCATTTATTTTTAATCACTTTATATAGGTTTTAAAATTAGTAGGCACCACAAGATTAAAAAGTGAACACAAAATAACAATGAATGGAAATATAGTAGAAAGATAATTAATTATGTCTGTAAACCAAATATTTTGTTCAACCGTACGAATTATGACCTTTTCATAGTCTAAACTAGCTATTCCCCGCAACTTTGGACACTTGTCTCATTGACAGCGATGCAGACGAATTTTGCGATGCCCTTCCCCTTTTCTCTTTAATAAATTGTACCTACATAACTATTAATTAAATCAAGTTTAATTAAAATCGGTTCATTAATTTCGAAAATTTTGGATTTAAAAGTATGTTTAAGATATCGTGCGGTGTTAAAACCTTTAGGCCCGGCGCCCACTATCGGCATCGGCACGGCTCAGGATTTTAGGTGATAAAAAGCATTATACATTAACTTCATGGCAATAAAGTAGAAATTTCCATGATACCTATATGATCGTAGTAACAAAAATATCGCTTCGGTATGCTTGAGGCTACTGTATCGACAGCTTTGAGGCTGCTTCGGGATACTTCGGTATCCTTCGGTACGCCTTCGCCCGCCGCGTTGCCGGCGCCGAGGCAACACTTGAGGACGGTTCGGCATGCTTAAGAACGCCTCGTTATCCCTAAGAACGTTGCAGCATGTCAAGACATAGTTTCCGACAGTGTGCGCTTGCATGTAGGAATGCCGAAGGATCCCTTTCCTAGCCGATGCCGATAATGTGCGCCGGGCCTTATTGTTATAGAAAGCTTGTTTATTATTACAGCTCGCAAATGCGGTAACTGGACCATGTTCGGCGAAGGTCTCTGTTCTAAAAACGAGATATCCTACATGGGTATTGAATCTGACAACAAGAGTCCAGGTCTCTACTTCTTCAGCACTAAAAACTCAGCACCTTTTGGCATGGGTTCTGCGGGCAGTGGTTGAGAGCAATACTGAAATAAACTTTGTAAAAAATGATTTTAGTTTATTTTAGCCGATGGGCTATCAGACTATTTTGGTGCCAAAAACTTATAAGATTTCTATTAAGATTCTTAGAAAATCACTTCGATGTTTTTTTTTTGTTTTTGAGGTAGGAATTAAATTTATTGAAAAAAAAAAGATCTACAGTCTTTAAAGGTGCACTACTACAGAAGTTTATGAAACGAATACCTACCTGATTGAACCAAACCTACCATCAGAAACCTACCTCCACAACCATTACTTTTTTTCTAAAACTACAAATAATCGGCCAGTATATAGTAACCGGAATTTCGATGGAATAGGGGGTCTACCGCCATCTCTTAAAACAGTTCCATTTTAATATTACTGTTCAATTTCTGTTGTTGGATTTTCAACTCTCGGGGCTGAGTCGAGTGTTGAAAATCCAAAAATCTATACTAATATTATAAAGCTGCAGTGTTTGTTTGTTTGTTTGTTTGTTTGTTTGTGTGTTTGAACGCGCTAATCTCTGGAACTACTGGTCCGATTTGAAAAATTCTTTCAGTGTTAGATAGATTAGTTATCGAGGAAGGCTATAGGCTATATACCATCACGCTACGACCTACGGGAGCGGAGCAGTAACCAAAGACGCGGGTGTAACCGCGGCGGACAGCTAGTCCAATATAAAAATAATACTGTTTTAAGAGATGGGAGTAGGGCCCCTGATGTAGGTACACGACATTATTCCAGGGAAAGCTTACAAACAGTACATTGTGGCAACTCAAGTCCATTAATTCAATCAACTTTCAGGAGCTTCACAAAGTTCCTACGTAATGAAATAAAAAAAAGGAAAAGAACTCTAAATTCAAACAAGCGGGGTGGCGGCCCCAATGTTTCACGTAGTCACGCGCACAAAAATGTGTTAATACCACGTGACAGAATTAAACGTTGGTCACGTGGAACATTTTACAATAACCTCGAGCCCCTGGCTACTTGGTTCTAAACTTTTTTTTTTCAACAATGAACTCAAAAGCTCCCCTTTTAATTACAAAAGGCAAACGTTAAAAAAAAATACAAAACCGTAAAGGATTTTATAGGCTTCGTATTTTTTTCTAACGTTCGCTTTTTAAAAGTTTGATTTCGTTACGTTTTTGTGAAATTGTGTGGAAATAATGATGTTGATTTCCTTATTCAACCCTCGGGTAGCGAGAATTGGGAAATATGGGGTTGATTGTTTTAAACTCGTTTTATTGTGACATGATTCTTGTTATTTTTTTTTACATACATAACATTACGCCTGTTATCCCCGAAGGGTTAGACAGAGGTGTACCCATAAGTACACCCACATTTCGCCAGTAACATTTAAGTCACACGTAATAAAAAAATAATAAAAAAAAAAAATAGGAGGCGAGCCTATTGCCATCAACCGGACACAAATTCAGACTCCAAGGCTGCTACTGAGAAATTCCTTATGAAAAGCCCAATAACACTTTTTCCGACCTGGGAATCGAACAAAAGACTTCATGCTCAACAGTTGCGCTTTGCGACCACTAGACCAACGAGGCAGTCATTTTACACCAGTCGGATTTTTTTCCAAATTCCTGATTTTTATTTTCAGTCTACCCACGCACACGTAACTTCACTGCTATTTTTTATGTATTCTTGGAACTTCAGAAGTCCCTGGAATACCAATCATCCCACACACGATAAGTATTTTTGGCGTCTTACTTTATTACGTCTGCGAAGTTTTTAAGAAACCAGCTTTTGCCCACGACTATGTATGTCCGTCATCGCGGATACAGTCGAAGTCGTGGATTAAGAAATAGCCTATGTCCTTTTTTGGGTTTCAAGCTAAATCTGTACCGAATTTCCAAATGTCATTAAAA
Source organism: Hoplodrina blanda (assembly GCA_949316365.1). NCBI lineage: Eukaryota > Metazoa > Arthropoda > Insecta > Lepidoptera > Noctuidae > Hoplodrina > Hoplodrina blanda. Next base: position 12,816,333 of record OX438589.1, read on the forward strand.
TTGGTTCAGTAGTTTAGCCATGAAAGCGTAACAACCATACAAATAAGCTAATTAACTTTCGCATTTTTATTGATTAGATAAAGTACTTATAAAAATAAAGTAAGGTAACAAAAACTTTTTCTTATAATAGGTAAGTAGGTATTTATTTAATTGACGTCAGTGGTATAAAGATGCTGATAAGTGATATACTCCCTCGGAGAATTTAGATGAATAAAGTCTTCTTCTTTTCGAGTCGATGATTTAAGACAATCCCCTTTGTTATTTTTTTTTTTAATACATATTAATAAGCGGTTGACAGCTCACCTGAAGCTCACTTCACTTAAACTTCACCGAAGGACACTTTTACAGAATATAACGGCTAGACGACTTATCAATTCAGGATAACATTAGTAAAATAGTTTTAGTATGTACTCATTTATTGCGTATTTATTTAAGAAAACCCAAAAAAATAATAACAATATTATACACCATTTTATCTAACATAGATTTAAGAGAATACTAATATAAATGTAACTTTAAAATTAGACAACCGTTTAGATGCTCGTTCCTTACGAACGACTAAGTAATGTAGGTACTTATGCTAACTAGTGTTTCTCATTGTAAGTGAATGTATTATTCTGTTTTGAGAAATAAATGTCTTAAACCTTTAAAATAACGGCGAAATAACGACAGTTATAACACAATATACTGTGGTTATAACGTTGTATTGTTAAAATGAATGTATTTTACTGTTAAAATTTAAACGTAAGTGGTAAATACATTATTGTATAAACATATCATCACACCTGTATTCCCCTGAGGATTAGGCAGAGGTGTACCATTACTACACCTACATTTCGCCAGTTATGTTTTTTAGTCCTTTACTAAATTAAATACTTAACACTTTGCCCGACCTGGAAATTGAACCCAAGACCTCATGCTCAGCAGGCGTACTAGACCAATCAGGCAGTCCGAGCGCATAGTAGGCTCCATTATTTTAAATCAAAATGGTGGATTTTTAATACTTTTCGAAGCATGATTTTTTAGTAGTCGAGTTAAGTTGTTGATCTTATGTTTTTTTTTGCTATAAATAAATCTAAATCCAATATCACTCTTTGTGCTGAAAATATAAGGTGCAAACTGTGCTTCTCCACAGAGTTCGGAGACACCTCAGCGGGTCTCTGCCGTAATACGTATGCTACTTTCATTACTTTCTTAAATATATCTTGTGAGAATATTTCTAATACCTGATAGGTATGACGGGCGCGGTAATTTCGACCGTAGAGTATTTTAATTGTCTAGACTTGACATAGTGGTATCGTGTTGCGTTAGTGGATTGTAGTCAGATAAGCAGTAGCTCCATGTAAGACACTGGTATTCAGCTGCATTCAGTTAGACTGGAAGCCGACACCAACGTAGTTGAGGAAAGGCTAGGCAGATGATGACTAACGTTGATGAAAATATAGTTATTTTCAAACAAATTAGTTTTTGTAGGTGTATACCACGTTACAGAGTATCCAACTAGGGAAAAGGCTAGGCAAATGATGAGTGTTCCCATAGTTATAATAACCCCACAGTCGAAATTGCCCCGCCCGGGTCTATTATTGCTTGAGCTGACACTAGACAAAACAAAGCCAAGAAATTGAGTAATCAGCTTAATCAACATAAGGCAACACTGCATTCCTTTTGTAGTAAATCCTTTCGACGACAAGTATCAAAAAAGAGGAGACGTAAGTACATGCCAATATAACGAGAGGTATTGAGATTTGCGCCAAACGTATCTGTACGAGATGAGAACTTGTGCACTTTGGTTCTTCAAAATCTGTTGATACGATCCGTTTTAGTATGCCAACTTCTTTGATGCGTAGTGTACTGAAAAATGAAAGAAACATTATAAAGTCTTTGAAATATCTAAGGTACAATTTATTTTTGGTAAAGAGAGGGCTGTTCTACACATAACGTAATAATATCCCCCTGACTGAGTTCGTTCACAACGGTCAATCTCAAACTCAACAAGCCAACCTACGGCATTTTATACAAACTTAGTAACACACTTATGCGGTTAACCGCCTAAGTTAACGGTTAACATGAAATGAAATCCACATGAAATCCGCTTCACCGCCTACCGCGGCGGTGAAGCGGATTTCACGTCGCATTGGCCTCTATGAAATCCGTCAATGCTTTATTACACACGAGAACCGCCCAACCGCGCGGTCAAGCGGTGCAATCCGCTTTACCGCCACCGCTATCCGCGGCGGTGCACGGTGTTGTGTGTTAATCGCCTTAAGTTAGACATTTACACTGTCGCAATAAAAAACTTAATCATTGTCGCAATAATAACCTAAAATTATAATTATATATCTGGGCAGTTTACTTTATAGAAAGGGCGCGTCAAAAAAAAAATGGGAAGTCTCTGCTCTAATTTGCCTAAAATTGTTAACATTGCAACTTAGAGTAAATATTCATAGCCCGATCATGGTATGGTACGGTGTTGTGGACAGTCTTCGTCAAACTTTTTTTTTGTCTTGGGGTAATCCTCATGGATACTCTTCGTCTAGGGATAACGGAGGTTTATGCCGGACTCGTACCGACTAAAACCCCACGGTTCCTCCCGCTACCATGAGTCGGGAGTCCAATATCCGCTTTACGCATGATCCGTGCCCCCTACTGGAATCTTCTTCAACCTACCCGATTTTAAATTGTTCCTTGTATTTAAAAGTTTTTGAAGTGAAGAGATACTTCTTGATTCTAGAGAGCAGATCGACTGAAACCAACTTGCAGATGTTATCGTTGTCGTATGCTGAAAGTAAAGGCCATATTATGTGTTATGTTTATGTATTAAAGACTATTTTAACTTATAAAATAAGTTCACGGGTTCAATAAAAATAGGCCGGTATTTTTATTTAGGTAATCAATATACAACAATAATAGTGTTGGCCCACTGTAGGGCAAAGGCCTCTTCTCATACAGAGAAGGCATGAGCATTGATCACAACCCAACTCAAGGCAGATTGGCTATTTTGGGGCTTATATTAATTATAATTATTATTAATTATAATAAATTTATTAATTGTTAATTAAAATATAATTCTAAAGCGAGTACTTTACAGGTTAAAATACTACACTACTTTACACTATACTAAACGACGTTGTAGGTAGGGTGTAATTCTGCAAAAATAAAACCGACACACGTCAAAATTTCTTCCATTTTTTTGTCAAATTAATTGTAATGACCTAACTAAACATAATTTGGACTGTTATTGCTAACAAGCTAATATAATTAAAAAATTAAATAAAAAACACGACTGCAAAAATTGCACATATTTGTACTTTGTTTACTCGTCAGTTTTTTTTACGACGTTTTTTATTTACAGTGTTGTATATTTTTTAAATCTACTTGTCAAATTCTAGACGATAAACATAGACACGACTAGATTAAGTAAAAAAAATAATTGAGGCTGGTATTAATTTACGTTTTAAAGTGACCACACCGGTTTATTTTTATTTTTAACTAGCCTATGTTACTCGGAACGATGCAAGGATTGTAACGATACCTCATACATCTAAATCGGTTCAGGCGTTTAAAAGTTATGGTGGAAGAAAGAAACTCACATACATACATACATACATACATTAACCCTGAACACATAACACTCCTTTTTTGGGGCAGTCGTGTAAATATATGTAGTTTGGTAATTGGGAACATTCCGCGTATTGAATTAGCCGCCAGAATTAAGTTAAAATGAACTTACTTTTTCTAATATAAGGATAGATGGTTGTATAATCCGATAGTAGAGCGACATTCCCATTCTTCACTGCGTCCATTCCATAAGCGACTGATACAGTTCGCAACGACAGCAACTTGCTCAATATTATGCTGACATTGTGAGTGGTTAATTTAGACTGTTAAATAAAAATAAAAGTTAAAAAAAACATAACATAACAGAGGTAGGTATACCATTAGTACATCATCATTTCGCCAGCTATGTTTAAGTCCCATGTAATGCCGGGGTTGCGGGACGTCTTAACAGGATACCGTGGCCCCGGAACGTAAAGGGCAACAGAAGGAACAGGGTGGTTTTTTAGTCAGTAAAAGTCTGACAGTCCCTTCCGCCCCACCCAGGGCGGAAGGAGTCATTTGATGATTTTTACCACCAAAAAAAAAAAAAAAAAAAGTCCCATGTAATAGGAGGCGAGCCTATTGCCAGCAATCGGGCACAAATCCAGACTCCAAGGCTGCCACTGAGAAATTCGACATGGAAAAACCCAATAACAATTCGCCAGACTTAGGAATCGAACCCAAGACCTTATGGTCAGCATACGCTTTACGATCACTAGACCAAGAGGCAGTAAAAACAAATATGTACCTATTTAAGAATAACTTACATAACCGGACGTCGAATCCGGAATCGCTGTTGTAGTAAACCCTTCATCTAATCGAGCTTCCGTGTTTAACTTAAACAAAAAATTATTATTATTACGTACTTTATTTTAAAACAAAACATTGATATACAATATATTATTATGTATACCACAGAACAGTATACACATATTTGCGCCGGCGCAGGGTGCAAGGGGGTGCATTTGAACCCGCCTGCCAAAAAGGAAAAAAATACATGGAAATATTGAAGTTCGAATAAAAACTTGGTGTCGAGGTAGCAGCTGTCCAAATAACTTAATTGAAACAACATTTAATCAATAATACTAGCTGTCCGGCCCACGCTTTGCTGTGGCTCAGGCAATTAAAAAATATTAAGACCAATAATTGACATAAAAACTATCCTATCTTTCAAGTTGAATTAAACTGCACACGGTGTGCAAAGATTAAAATCGTTTAAGTAGTTTAGGAGTCCATCCCGGACAAACAACGTGACGCGTAATTTATATAAAATATTAAAATATTTATAAATTATATTTTAATAGTTAATAGTATAGTGTGCAGATGCACCTCCCTGTATGTAAGTGTGTAAAAGATCAATAAGAATAATGTAAAAGTTCCGTACAAGATCGAAATACGAATATGAATATCCGGCACATCACTAAAGATAACATAATACTTTAGGTACTTACTCGTTGAATTAAAGCCAACCTCATATAGTCAACAATGACACATTCATAGTCACTTTCAGCCAAGGCCTTAAGGTCGATATTAAGATCCCTATCGTTAACCAAGTTGGACAGCAAGTTCGAAGTGTAGAACGTATATATAATGTAGGCAAACATAAAGAAGATGAAGTAGGCGATCCTTCGAGATGACAGCTTCGGATCTATTGGTGGAACTGTGGAAAAATCAAGATATTAGATATCTTCCTAGTTCAGCGTGCTGTGCTGGCGCTGCTGCCGCGGCTGCAGAAAACCTCAAACGGCGTAAGTATAGTACCCTTTCTAGTAACTATATTTTCGAGCCGTTTGGGGTGGAAACCCTCGGGTCGTGGGGTCCGTGTGCCCATGGCCTTTTTAAGGAGTTGGCCAAACGGTTGGTTGACACTTCCCGTGACCCAAGGGCTGGTTATTACCTTGGCCAGAGGTTAAGCATTGCCATCCAACGTGCCAATGCGGCCAGTCTTTTGGGTACATTTCCAGCGGACGGCGATGCGGATGAATTTTTTGATGCTATTTAGTTTTAGTTTCTCTTTTTATTTTCTTATTCTGGTTGATTTTTTTTATTATTTTTGTTAAGCTTGTAAATAATGTAAATATTTTATAAATCAATAAATTCGGTCAACCCAGATATTAGCAAAGAATCTTTACAAATCTAAATTAATGTTATAAATGCGAAAGCCACTGTCTGTCTGTCTGTTACGCTTTCACGAATAAACCACTAAGTCAATTATGATGTAATTTGGTACGGGGTAAGTTAGAACTCTTAGGAAGGAGATAGGCCACTTTTTGTGCTAGTACTTATAATAATTACGGGTTCCAAGCAAAAAAGTAACACCGGGGTGGTTTTTAGTCAGCAAGCAAAAGTCTGATAAATGGCTTAACCCCAAGGCACAAGGATTTAACACCCCGGAAAAAAAAGAGATCGTCGGCTTGAATTAAGGTCTCCCGAGGATATAAAATTAACGATTATCCTTAGTATTCCATAGCATTTTGGGTTAATTATATTGTACTAGCACTCTCCCCGCGACTTCGTTCGCGTGGTTTTCTTACGGGTCCCTAATGTTGTTGATAATAAAATATAGCCTATAGCACTCAGCGATAACGTAGGTTTTAATTAGCGAAAGAATTTTCAAAATCGGTTCTGTAGATACAGAGATTACCCTCTACATAACTTCACAAACTTTACCTCTTTATAAAAAGTTATAGTAAAGACGAAAATACAATTAGTATAAACCCATAGATATAACTAAAGCCTTCATACTAAATAAATGTTATACTCTCCTTTTTTTTAATTTAAATTAATTGTATAAAATTTAATTATACGCTATACCTGTTAATACAGTCTGGAAAAAGGGTTGGAATTTTCAGAAACCCTTTTTTAATCGAATATACGATAGTCAATATAAAGTGACATTTAGGACTTAAATAGAGGTACCTACGTAATTACACAAAACCGGTAAAATAGAGATCCGCCGAACATGTGCAAATCGAAGAAGGGTTCTGTCGAAGTAGTGTTTTTCGAAGGTGTGTGTTTTCGAAGTATGTTCTGTCGAACTAATGCTAGTCAAATATATGTTCTGTTAAAGCAATGAGTAGACAAATATTATTTTTTGAAATTGGGACCGTGTCGAAATAATTAACTGTCGAAATTCAGTATGACACTCGGGTACGGGTTCTTAAAAAAGCTAAGGGTCAATTCACACATACCACAACCACACCACGTCGCAGCGACAAAATGTGGTCAAGCTGTGGTTACGTGTGAATAGTGTCGCAGCGGCTTTTTGCAGTTGCGTTGTGGTACCGACAAAATGTCTATGTGGTTGCGTTGTCGCTGTCGTTGCGATGTGGTAATCACGTGGTCATGTGCAGTTATACTCCGGCTTTCGTAGAGGAAACACGGCGCGCGCTGTTGATGACGTCATGTCGTGGCGATGTGGCCGCGGTGCCGCCGCCGGTGGTGGCGTTGCCGTCGCGATGTGGTTGCGATGTGGTCGTAATTACACAGGTGGTCGATAACAGCGGCAAAATGTGGTACGTGTAAATTGTAATATTTAGTTTCAATACAAAATATACGCCCGACCACATGGCGTCGTCGTGGTGTGGTTGTGGCTGTGGTGTGGTTGTGGTACGTGTGAATTGACCCTAGAGCCCAACACATACAGAGAGCGGGAGCGGGGAGGTGAGCGGGTCGTGAGCGGAACGTTAGCGTTCAGTGTGTGGACATCCATATAAATACAAGGAATACAACCCGACGACACGCTCACGTTACGCTCACGTCCCGCTCACGTCCCGCTCCCGCTCTCTGTGTGTGTTGGGGTTAAAAGGAAAAAGTACAAAATTTTTAACGTGACAATTAATTTATTTGTTTATAAAAGTGTTTCGCAGAACCAACATAAATGGCAAGTAAACGCTACAAAGATACTAGGTAAATGAGAATTTCGAAAATCGAATTCGTACACAGAGAAGATTCAAATAAATGGCTTAGAGAGCTTTTAGAGGGCGAACCTTTTTGAACTCAGTACACTCAATTAGATTATTTTGTTATGTTATTTATTTTGATTTGATGTTTTAGCGCTCTTATCTTTTTCATTATTTCCCTATACTCCACTTTTCGTTCGAGTAACCGGGGGTTAGTGGAGATGAAAGATTTTAATCTGACTTAATGTGTTTGTCAAGGATTCCTAATGTAATATTAAAAGTAACTAGATCGTGAAACGCTATATTGAAAGCTTCAATATCGAATGATTACTGTATCGTTGGGTCAACAGCGAATTTATACTTATTATATTACAAGTATTACTGCTTCAGACTTTTTTGTTTGTGTATTTAAACGCGCTTATCTCCGGAACTCCCAGTCGGATTAGAAAAATATTTTTGTCTATGAAAGCCATATTCATGAGGAATATTTTAAGTTATGTAACATCACGCTACGACCCACGGGAGCGGAGTAGTAACCAAAGATGTAACTTGATAATGCAATTAATACTTAATACTTAACGTAAGGATCAGCTCACACAAAGACGCGACGCGACGCGACGCTGCGCGCACACTTTAAAAGAGCGACTAAAAATATAACTTTATTTTCTACACGAAAAGATACACATTTCATTGTGAGAATTTAGAATACGTTACACCACGCAGCACTACGCCTCGTGATGCCTCGCGGCGTAGAGCGACGCATCGCGACGCAGCGGTGAATCGCCGGTAAGCGCGACGTGCAAGAGCGGCGACGTTGCGATGCGTCTCGCGGTGGCGCGCGGTGCAGCGCGAAATCACTGGCCTCTTCCAGTATCGTCACATCGCGTCGCGTCTCGGAGTGAACTGACCCTAATGCGGGTGAAACGACGCAATGTAGCTATAATGTATTTATGAGTAGCCTGAATTACCTGACCCGTCTTCCCTATAACTTCTTTCTAAGAGGGGGTCAAGTAATGCTGGGTACTGATCGTACAAGCCAAATCACTTACTATGTTGACAATATGCAGCGATAACCGTCAGAGATTCATACGCATAACTGCATTGTAATCCACCAAGCACGCTGAACTCCCATCGTTTAAGGAGGTAGAAAATAAAGCTGATTAGCAAAGCCATGGCGTAGAGGCAGTTCCAGACAGGTCTAGAAAAGGGCTTGCTATAGAAAGTAGTAAAAAATTCGTTGTCTCTCCTACTAAGAAGGAAGCCGAATCTGAAAAAATACAACATAATAATATTATGCTTGGTCAACTAGAACGATTACCAAGTGAACCTTATGTGTTGTTTTCAGAATCGTAATTTGTATTCTATAGAAAAGATTTAGGGCTGATTTTCCAATCGTCAGATAACTTTTATCCGAGCAATACTTTATACGACAGTTTTACAGATCAAAATAACATCACGCCTGTGATTCCCGAAGGGTTAGACAGGTCCAGTGGTTGCAAAGCACGACTGCTGAGCAAGAGGTCTTGGGTTCGATTTCCAGGTCGAGCAAAGTGTATTGGGTTTTTTCATCAGGAATTTCTTAGTAGCAGCCGTAGAGTCTGGATTTGTGCCGAGTTGATGGCAATAGGCTCGCCCTCTATTACATGGGACTTAAACATAACTGGCGAAATGTCGGTGTACACTTCTGCCTAATCCTTCGGGGATTACAGGCGTGATGTTTTATGTTTCCAATCGTCTGATAACTTTTATCAAAGCAATAAATTAAGACAGTTTTACAGATTTTGTTTAGAAAACAAACATCGTTCATTTACATCTCTGCCTAACCCTTCGGGAATTACAGGTGTGATGTTATGAATACTTTTTTATAATTATTTTGATACAGACCTCCAAGTATTAATAGAAAGAAGAGGATAAACATGGTCCAACAGCTCTATTGTTAAGCTCATAGATCTAGCGAGAACATCAGCGCTGCCATTGTGATTATGTGAAATGACCAAAGTCTCTCCAACTAAAGACACATTCCTTGCTGGATTGTCGTAAACGTATGATACGCTGAAAGAAGAAAGAAAGAAAGAAAGAAAAACTAGTTGTTCACGCGGAATTGACGCACATAACAAAAAAAAATTGTTTACGAAAGTTCAAACCAAAAAACAAGTATTAATTCTGAAAAAAATTAATAAAGTAATATTGTCGTAAACGCACTGCAAAGGAGAATTAAAGGTGGTAGTCCAAGATCCCGGTGTCGCCAGAGCTACATTTTAGCATGGCTGATTTTTTTAAGATATACATCTATTCTAATGTAATAAAGCTGAAGAGTATTTTTTTTTGTTTAAACGCAAGTTTAAACGCCAAATATCAGCCAGATAGATTTTTTTTTTATGATATACAGATTCATGAGGAATAATATAGGCTATAATATATCACAACAATGGAGAGGGCTACACTCGGGGTCTCTCTGCGAGATCTATTCAAAAATACCGTAATTCTTCAGGTGACCGACATAGCTCTCAAAATTTAGAAACTCATGTAGAAATTGGCAGGGCACATAGCCCGTAGAGCAGACGACCATTGGGGTCGTAAAGCTCTCCAGTGGCGACTACGTACCGGAAGGTAGGTACAGTAGCGGTCATAAGTGGAGTAGCAATCTACAAAGCAAATCGATTGACACTTTGGTTAAACTTACGACCTTTCGACGTCGTGTGCGAATTTCGAGGTGTACGTAAGTACTGTGTTATTACTTTCAAAAGTGCCTTATAATGGCCTAATTAAATAAATTATTTGACTTTGACTTTAACTTTGAATACATCGCTTATACACACATAGGTATGGACTGTACCCCGTTCACAGCAAATTAAACCTTAGCATGCCACTGCACTTATGACCGCTACTGTATGTGGGGAGGCCTCCCCCGAGGTAGACTGACGACCTGATAAAGGTCGCGGGAAACCGCTGGATGCGGGCAGCGCAGGACCGGTCATTGTGGTTATTTTTAGGGGAGGCCTATGTCCAGCAGTGGATGTTGTTTGGCTAATGATACGAGTTTGATGACTTACTTGAATTTATACATATCCCTCAAAAGGCCCAGGATCTTGCAGCCGGTGACTGTCTGCCTCCACATTGGATCAAACGTATTGATCGACTTGAGGCGTTCATTGAGAGACTCACATTCGAATAAGGAAGCTACTGTTATTGTAACGTTTATCATGTTTGTAGAAGACCTGTAAATAAAGGTTCAAAATAGTGATTAAAAGTCTCTTAACCTAACCTGTACCTACTGCCATTTCTCCCATTTATCGAAATAATTTTAAATATTTAACATCGCCTGTTATCTCCGAAGGGTTAAGCAGAGGTGTACCCATTAGTACCTACACCCACATTTCGCCAGTTATGTTTAAGTCCCATGTAATAGGGGGCGAGCCTATTGCCATCAACCGGGCACAAATCCAGACTACGAGGCTGCTACTAAAAAATGCCTGATGGAAAACCCAATAACGACCTGGGAATCGAACCCAAGACCTCATGCTCAGCATTCGCGCTTCGCGACCACTAGACCAACGAGGAAGTCACAGCAAAACCATTCCATCATAAAACTCATTATTTTCTTATCTAGAACTTAATTTTAAATTAAATAATTCTGAAGTAGGTACGGAAAATTGTTTCTCTAATTTGCAAAGCTCCGCTTTTGTTTCGTTGTGGTTAATAGGTAAGTACATTATTTATCTTCAGGGTTCCGTGCAAAGAGTACAGTGAAAGTTGCTTGCTAAAGCAAGCTGGCTGAAAGATTTCTATTTTATTAGAATCATAAAAAGCTTTTTTACAAAAAAAGATAACCGCCTTCAAAGACTACAAAATAAAAATAACTTTAGTTTTTGAAGTCGGCGGCTTTGGTTTTGTTTTTTGTTATGTAGGTAAGTATTGCCACCGACTTCCAAAACTAAAATTATTTTTATTTTGTAGTCTTTGAAGGCGGTTATCTTTTTTTGTAAAAAAGCTTTTTATTTTTCACTTTTTTGTGCTTGTGTATTAATGTTTGAAATCCTTACAAAAAGCTCTTTCAAACAATACCTCACACGATATATTTAATTTTGGAAACTGGTAGGAGGGGGGTTGACGTACCCCCCCCCTTTCCTTCAGTCAGTCATCGACTACACGTATAAACAAAGCAATTTCACTTGTTACGATATTGCTGCTGTGATTCTGTGAGAGTGTGTGTGTGTGATGATGACAAGTGTTTGGTTATTCGCTCAGCTAGGAGCAGTAGAGTCACAAGTTCTTTTCAATGTAAGTATAAATCCGATCGTTCGTTTCACTGAGTATATTATTTGTGCCCTACAAATAACCCTAGGTGGATTTCGGTACCTCGGTCACTCCCTAGTGACCACAGTACCATGCTCAAAATAGCTAAAATTCAAAGTTCAGGAGAAATGTCAGCAGATACCATAATATTAATAAAACATTTCGAATAATATGGATTTAAATAATTATACACAAGCAACCAACCGTAACAGACTACAGAACAACACTAAACTGTAAAAGGTCAATCAATTTAAATAAGGTATACACAATTTTAGACATTTTGTTTTTGGTCTAAACAATTTATGTTAAGGGTTTGTTCTGTGGCCTAAACTGAAAATATTTATCTTTTTCTATACGTATATACATATAAAATGCTTTGTCCTGAATGGCTGACTGACTGACGGATCATCGCACAGCCTAAACCGCTGATCGTAGCGACCTGAAACTTGGAGGGTGTGTTCTTTGTTTAATAATATCTAAGATTTGCAGAAATCGTAAAATTTTGTATTCTATCCAATATCTATAAGAACAATTTGTATCAGTTTGTTCAGAACGTAGGAAAAAAAAACAGAATTCTTTGAGTAATTTACCAAAAAAAAAATTGCATGATGCATTGATGCTCTTTAAAGTGAAAAATGGGGGCTTCAAGTAATCTTTGCTATGAAGAAAAAGTGTCGGGTGGTTCCGCGGGTGAAACTATATAAGCACAGCTTTAATACATTTTAACATGTTCCAATAACAATGTTTATTGTTTGGATACCATTAAAGTCTCTAGCCATAAAAAATTTTATCCAGCCGTCAATCAAATAACATGGAAGAAAGTACAGTCACCAACTACACATTAGACCTTAAATAACATCACGCCTGTAATACCTGAATGGTTAGGCAGAGGTGTACCCATTATTAGTACACCCACATTTCGCCAGTAAGGGTGCGGGCACACAATGCGTTGCGGCGCCGCACCGCAAAGATTTCACGGTGAAATCTTTGCGGTGTGGCGCCGCACCGTGTGTACACTATGATTATTAGTATGTAAAACGACGCAACGGCAGCGCTGCGTCGACGCAACGGAGACGCAACGCACCGTGTGCTCGCGCTCTTATGTTTAAGTCCCATGTAGTCCCAGCGCGTTAAAGTAAATACGGCGGCATCTTATGCGGTTGTAATAAGAGCGATTTTACAACAAAAAAATCTGATGTGATTGCCTCATTGGCCTAGTGGTCGCAAAGCGCGACTTCTGAGCTTCTGGTCTTGGGTTCGATTTCCAGGTTGGGCAAAATCTTATTGGGTTTTTCCATCAGGAAATATCTCAGTAGCAGCCTCAGAGTTTGGATTTCTGCCTGATTGATAGCAATAGGCTTGCCCCCTATTACCTACATGGAACTTAAACATAACTGGCGAAATGTGAGCGTACTATTAGGTACACCTCTGCTTAACCCTTCGGGGATTACAGGCGTAATGTTAGGTATGTAGTGTTAAATATTATACGGTGATAGAACCCTGTCTATCCGACTCGCATTTTCCCGGTTTTTCAATATCAAAACATAAAAATAAAGCGAGCATCTACTATTTCGGGATATTCTGCGAAAGGTCAGCGGGATAACGAATTCTATGGATGAAAACAACACTTCACCATATTGTATTCTTTTGTAAGAATCCTTACGGGGCGATTGTCACTTTATTTTGAAGAAGACCCTTCACAGTACCTTGCAATTCACAAGCGTATGACTCTTATGCCATTAACATAAAGCATAAATTCCAATGATTGACGCGCGATCCCGAAGTGATACTATGACTATTTTAATGAAATGGTCAGTTTTTTTGCTGTAGATTTATACTTAGTTATGAAAGGAGCCGTTTTTAGATACAATGGAATGATAAGGGAAGTAAACGAATTTCTTTGACTGATCCTTGATAACTGAAGATGAAAAAATGAAAAAAAGAGGAAATGTAGATTTTACTTTGATTTTTTAAATGATATATTTCGGTTACGCGTGCCGCCGGCCAAGGCCAGTCAGGTGGTCCTACCGAGCAGTAGGCCAGTCTTGGCCAATCTTGGCCTAGTGGTCGGTAGCGGACAGCACTGTTCTACTCTTGTCTTATCATTGATTGTGTTATCAAGGCATACGTAAAGAATGTTCGACGATATTTCCTTATTCTAAAATTTCTTATTCTTATTCTAATTTTTTTAGTTATGTTTAAGTCCCATGTAATAGGAGGCGAACCGTTTACCATCAACTGGGCATAAATCCAGACTCCAAGGCTGCTACTGCAATATTCCCGATGGTAAAACCCAATAACACTTTGCCCGACCTGGAAATCGAACCCAAGACCTCATGCTTAGCAGTCGCGCTTTGCTACCACAAGACCAATGAGGCAGTCATAGTATATTAGTATAAATTTACTCCGTAATATGCGAAACGGCTATTCCCAATTTAAAAATAAATCGAATTTACGTTCCATTTCTTTCACGCGTCCACGCGCTCATGCTAAACTCAAAGATACATATTATTTCGTATTCCGAATACTTTCATGAGAAATATACGTTCCGACATTACATTTCCTCGTGTAACTAGAAAAGTTTTGATTCTTATTTTCCGCCTTCAGTACTCAATTTACTGAGAGAAGTAACAAGAATTACAGCAATTTTTACGATATAATACAAGTACCCTTGTCATAACCTGAACTAGGCAAGTACCGGTATTAAGCCATAAATTTTGATAATACAAGAAAGAAATTACAATCTCGGTTTTCTGAATAAAATCTTACCGCATTCGGAATTGATTCAAGTGTCATTTAATGCGAAAAAAACTAATTAATTTTTTTTTTTAAAAACAAGCTTTAATTTAAAATTCTACAACATTGATTATTGGACATTGTATTATCACCAGAACTAAAGGTGTATGCAAAATTTCAGCTCAATCGGATACCAACAAATGGTCGAAAAATGGTTTGCAAATTTTGAAAGGACAACTTATTTACATACATACTTATATACGAACAGTGCAAGCTAAATAAAAGCTTGTAAAAACGCTGTCTGTGCTAATATATGTATACTTTATTAATATACTTATTAAATATATAATAGTTCGGTCATGTTGGGAGGATGACTGAAAGACGATTAACAAAAGGTATTTATGTGGCAACACAGGGAGGGGTACACCCCAGGAAGACCTACACTGACCTTATTGGCGAGGTTCTTCAGAAAGGTCAGGTGCGCAGTACTCGTAACAGACGTGCTTGTATGGCGAGATGTATGAACGTGGATGAGGCGAAAGGAGTATGTAAGGATCGTAGTAGGTGGCGTTCTGTGGTTTCTACCTACCGCCATGGAAAAGAGGCGTGAGTTTATATATGTGTATAATAATAATTATTATTTTATATTTATACAAGATCCAGAACGTAAATCTTAGACGTAGCACAAAAAGCTGCAAAACTGAAATGGGACTGGGCGGGCCATGTCTGTCGGATGCCGTCGGATGCTAAGCGATGGGCCCGCATAACACAAGAGTGGAGCCCTGACACAGTAAGACGGGGTCGCGGCAGACCGAGGAGGAGATGGCGGGACGCCTTGGATGGCTTCCTCAGGACCTAGCAAGAGGAGGCACAACACAGAGGAAAGTGGAAGGAATGGGGGGAGGCCTTTGCCCAGGAGTGAGCGGTAATGGCTAAAAAAAAAAATAAAAAAAAAATAAAAAAAAATTATACAAGCTTCTGTCCCCGACTACGTGCGCGTGGTTTTTTTTTACAGGGTTAAAATAATAATAAGAAGTTGCGTCTTTGGTAACTGCTCCGTTCCCGTAGGTCGTAGCGTTGTTATATATAACTGTAGTATATGACGCAAAAAACATAGTTTCAAATCGGACCAGTACTTCCTGAGATTAGCGTGTTCAAACAACCAAACAAAAGGCGCTAATCTCTGAAATACCCAGTCGGATAGGAAAAAAAATTTAGAACTGGAACTTGAGTAAATTTAAGACGTTTGAATCAAGATGGCTCAGTTAGTAGACATCTAACAAAAATATTGAAAAACCCTGTGATAAAATATGGTAAAATATGTGGTTTAAAAAATTAACTCCGAAGACGTTCTTATGGCGATTTCCTTTGAAGAGGGGTGCATTTCTAGTTGGTATATTTATGTTTGTAAGTACCTAAATATTTTGGGTGGAAGGGAGATCGACGCCCTGTTACCGTAGATTCAGTATAGAATTCTAGCCATCCAGCGTTGAAATTTTCAAGGTATTGTACTTTTATATTGAACAGATGTTCTTTTTTCTTGAACGTCCGTGTCGGAAAACATCGTAAGAAAATGTAAGTTTAAAAAAAGATCCAGGTAATTAGTAAAAAACAAGAAAACTCGACACGACTCGTCTCGTCTCTCTCTTTTAGTAGAAACTCTGACACTAGGGTGTGTGAGGTCGTAGAACCTTACTGCCCACATGTTAAAGAAGAACAAAATACAGGAAAAAATAATATAATGAAATGGTAAACTTTATTCTTTCGTTTCGTTTACCCAGTTGCTGGGTTGTGGAGGTTAGATAGGCAGTCGCTCTATGTAAAGTACTGGTATTAAGCTGAATCCGGTTAGACTGGAAGCCGACCCCAATGTAGTTGGGAAGAGGCTAGGCAGATGATGATGATAAAGTGTATTCGTTATATGATTTTTTTTATTTGTGTGATGTAGGTACCTAATCTCTGAAAATCCTTATCCGATTACAAAAATTATTTCACTGATAGGAAGCTACACTATTGCTGGGTGTCATCGGCTATATTTTATGGCATACTCCACGTCCATCCTATTATATGGGACTTAAACATAACTGGCGAAATGTGAGTGTACTAATGGGTACACCTCTGCTTAATCCTTCGGGGATTACAGGCGTGATGTTATATAATGTGTTATTATTTTGACCAAAGACATGACGTTTGAATCAGGATGGCTCAGTTAATAAGACATTTAGCAGAAATATTTAAAAACTATTAAAAAATATGTGGTTTGAAAAATGTACTCCGAAGTTGTTCTTATGGCGATTTCCTTTAAAGAGGAGTGCATTTTTAGTTGGTATATTTATGTTGGTAAGTAAGTACCTAACGATATAGAGTGGAAGGAAATAAAGGATGGCAGGAAGACCGACGCCATGTTATCGTGGGTTCAGTACAGGATTCTAGACATCCCAGATTGTTCAAATTTCCAGATATTGTTCTTTTTTCTTGAACATCGGTAACGGAAAACCTACCGCCATCTCTTAAAAAAGTAAAGTAAAAAAAAGTATATTACTAAACTACACACATCAAAAGTGTCTAGGGATCAATATATTATTATTACCAAATACATCTTGATCCCTAGACACTTTTGATGTGTATATTTAAAGTATAAGTATAACTGCTCCACTTCCGTGTGGGTCGTTGCGTGGTGTTGTATATGCATCATCATCTTCCTACCCTTGTCCCATGTTACTTGGGGTCGGCGCAATATGTTTTCTTCTTCCACTCTGTCCTGTCAGCCATCATGCAATCACTCACTCCCCTTTCATTCATATCATTCTTCACACAATCCATCCATCTTTTCTTTGGCCTTCCTCTATGCATATTCCTCATTAAATACAAAAATATTTTATGAAATCCGACTGTTAGCCAGCCAGTCCCAAGATTAGCACGTTTAAACAAACGAACAAGAAACTCTTTTGAATAGATTCTTTGAGTCATGAATACCTGAATACAGAGTTCTATTCCATTCTATTAAATGCTTAAATTGAATAACAAAATACGTTTGACACCTTTCAGATAATCAGCGTTATATGTGTGATTAGTTTCGCCATAGAAATTCTGCTGTACGAGAAATGCAAGCAGTGTTCCACGCGTGTGTGGCATAACGCCTACAGCTTCAGCGTCAACGCTATCGTCTACTGCATCATTATGGTCTTCATCAATATTTGGTTCATTTGGGGGGTTAAGAATGTAAGTAACTATTTAATATTTTTAAGCTTTATTTACTTCGAGGTGACTGCCTCATTGGTCTAGTGCAAGGGTCGGCAACCTTTAGACACAGAAAAGGCAAAAGTCGCAAAAAAAAAAAACGAATAACCGTCGTCGCCGCGACGGAGGGATGTGAATGGAGGTACCTATATCTCAGTAATACTTTATTACAGTATTTCATTATGGATAGGCTGCACGATATTATGATAGTAGCAGAATATCAGCGTCAGGTATGTTTGTCTGGCACATGCTGAGCTGGACTCCCATTTGGTGCAACTTGAGACACACACCCTACTTTGTCCTAGTCCATAGCTGATTGATTGTACTATAGTGTTGTGATGTGTCTTTTGTGTGCACCGAATAAATGTTTTATCTATCTATCTATCTATCTATCTAAAATAATTTATTTTTACGTATGGAACCGGAGAGCCATAATAAAAAATTTGAAAGAGCCGCACGTTGCCGACCCCTTGTCTGGTGGACGCAAAGCGCGACTGCATGCTGAGCATGAGGTCTTGTGGTCTTCTCTTCAGAATCTCAATAGCAGCCCGGAATTTGAAAGTTGATAATGTAACACTCCCGTACCCAAAGTCATAGGTCCTACGTCAAATCTCGCCCCGAACGTGTCAGGTTGCCGTCCAATCGGGCTATGAGACTGAGGGATGAGGGAGAGTACCTGTGTTTGCGCACTAGTGCACTATAATATCTCTTAGTTAGTCTCTATCGAGATGGGCCGGTCGGGCGAACGTTACGTTATTATAAAGCTATTCTATTTCTAAGCATTCACTCTTAATGCCGCCTCGCTGACTGCCACGTTGGTTTAGTGATCGCAAAGCGCGACTGCTGAGCATGAGGTCTTGGGTTCGATTTCCAGGTCAGGCAAAGTGTTATTGGGTTTTTCCATCAGGCATTTCTCAGTAGCAGCTTCTGAGTCTGGATTTGTGGCCGGTTTTATGGCAATAGGCTCGCCCCCTATTACATTGGACTTAAATATAACTGGCGAAATGTGGGTGTACTAATAGGTACACCTCTGCTAACCCTTCGGGGATTACAGGCGTGTTACTATGTCACTCTCAATGCAGGCTCCTAGGCTGGACATAGGTCCAGCAGTGGACATCATTCATCTGGTCTGATGGTGATGATAACTCTTGATACTTATTTGATATTATAATATTTCCAGCAAAAGTCCTCAGTGGTGCTAAGTTGGGTGGTGATCACAAGCATGTGGTGGGCGCAGTCTTTCATCTTGGTGTTCGTGCTGATGTGTGTTTACATCACAAACACTACTATAGGCTATGTGATGGCCCTCGTCTGCGCTATAATTGCTTTCAGTAAGTTAAGAATAGTTTGCTTGACAGCACGTTTCATATATAAGTAGTCTAGTCATGTATCGGGCAATAAATAATTGGATTGATTGGATTGGATTGGACTGCCTTGTTGGTAAAGTGACTGCTGAGCATTGGGCCTTGGGTTCGATTCCCAGGTCGGGTAAAGTGTTATTGGGTTTTTCCATCAGGAATTTCTCAGTAGCATCCTGAGAGTCTGGATTTGTGTCCGGTTGATGGCAATAGGTTCGCTCCCTCTTACATCGGACTTAAGCATACCTAACTGACGGAATGTGGGTGCGCCTCTGCCTAACCCTTAGGGGATTACAGACGTAGGTATTGCTATGTTACGTTATAACATTTCAAACTGGTGATGGTGGGAATTACTTTCGGTTACAGAACGGGAGAACTCATTTGATGATTTCCCATCCTTTAAAAAAAGATCTTCTTCTTCTTAATATGATTATTTCTTCTATTTGTTTCAGTTATATTCGCATACTTCATATTAGTCAGTTACGGATACTGGCTGGAGATTCGGAAATCATCACCAACTACTGAGGTTGTTGTTAAATAAAGTTTAAAATTAAATGTCATTTTTTTTACGCAGTCCTAGATTCAATGTTGTTACCAATCTGTCATGTACATAGCTATTTCTTTTTCTAAACGTGTTATTTCTACATTTGAATAACTTCCCTTTAAATTATTTGTTAGATTATTTCCTACAAATTCCGTTACATTTTAGGGTACCGTACCACAATCGGTAAAAAAAACCCTTACCTATAGGTTGTCCGTCTGTTAAGACCCTTTTCCTCAGGAACGTGTTGGAATTAATGTCAAATACTCAGGTCGGCTATTCCTTTGGAGCAGAGAAAAAATTAAACTTCTAAGTCAACTAAGGTCGTTTGTGGCGCATATTTTGACGCTCGCTGAGGAATCAAAACCTATAGGGAACATAATTTGGCAAGAAGCAAAATGCCATGAAAATACCAATCCGCCTTGAGCAAGCTTATTGATCAATAATGCTCGTGCCTTCTCTATGTGAGAAGAGGCCTTTGCCCTGTAGTGGGCATAATTGACTGGTATTAGTACTATTATTTAATTAAAAAAAGCTTTTTTACAAAAAAATAAAACCGCCTTCAAAAACTACAAAATAAAATAAAAAACTTTAGTTTTGGAAGTCGGTGGCTTTGGTCTTGTTTTTTGTTATGTAGATATTGCCACCGACTTCCAAAACTAAAGTTTTTTTTTTATTTTGTAGTTTTTGAAGGCGGTTTTATTTTTTTGTAAAAAAGCTTTTTATTTTTCACTTTTTAGTGCTTGTGTGTTAATGTTTGAAATCCTTACAAAAAGCCCTTTCAAACAATACCTCACACGATATATTTAATTTTGAAAAGTAGTAGGAGGGGGGTTGACGTACCCCCTCCCTCTCTTCCTTCAGTCAGTCATCGACTACAAGTATAAACAAAGCAATTTTACTTATTACGACAGTTATGCTGTAATTCTATAAGGAGTTCCGTTTCATATCTCCGAAGTTCATCATCAGATCATGACAAAATTTCTATGGAACCTATTCGGAAGTATATTCTTTCAAACAAAAAAAGAATCATCCAAATCTATTCATAATTGGCTGAGAAATCAGGTAACATACATACAAAAAAAAAACATACGCGCCGAATTGAGAACCTCCTCCTTTTTGAAGTCGGTTGAAAATCAGCCTTTATTAGCCAGTAAAAAGTAAACCTTCATTTTTTAAGTGGCTTATTTCAACATAAATAAACTCACGTCTTTTTCCCATGGGGGTAGACAGAAACCACAGAACGCCACCTGCTACGATCCTTACATACACCTGCCCACGTTTATACATCTCGTCATACAAGCACGCCGCTTACGAGTACTGCGCACCTAAATATCCAATATTTTCAATTCATTCATTCATTTATTCGGCATACCATAATGTGTCTAATATATGTTACATAAGGCTTAAAGCTTGTGGTAAAAATCATCAAATGACTCCTTCCGCCCTGGGTGGGGCGGAAGGGACTGTCAGACTTTTACTGACTAAAAAACCACCCTATTCCTTTTGTCGTCCCGCAACCCCGGAAGGCTTAAAGCTAAGGTGAAGTTATGGACCCTGTTAGGGGCACAGCAACATTGGGTATACCTAAAATTAGAAAATAATTCAATTCAATTCATAAAAGAAAACACATGCTAGCTCTTAATATTTGGTTTTATTCACTTCTATAACATTATGCAATCCTGTTTCCAAGCCTTAGCTCCTGCTGTTTCAAGTTTTTGAGAAAAAGATTTCCTTGTTAAAGTTCGGTATGGCTATGGGATTAGCCCCGGTAGTTTTCTGTTGCGGTGGTTTGAGGAACCAAGCCGCTGTTATCTTTGTGATAGGGAAACAACTCCCCTGTGGAGATTAAGAAAGAGATTAAAAATTCATCTACATTTCATTTTATTTGTATAAGTAAGCGTGAAGCATGCATGTGAAGAGGAGGGATGAAACGCATGTGACCAGGAGAGTTATGAATATGAATGTGGATGGATGGAGAGCAAGAGGAAGACCAAAGAAAAGATGGATGGATTGTGTGAAGAATGATATGAATGAAAGGGGAGTCAGTGATTGCATGACGGCTGACAGGACGGAGTGGAAGAGGAAAACGTGTTGCGCCGACCCCAAGTAACATGGGGCAAGGGCAGGAAGATGATGATGATTTGTATAACGTGGTGTGAAGAAGTCTCTTCACACCCCGTTATACAAATAGAATCTCGGAACCGGCCGGGTTGGATGCGGCTTGCATCCAGCGTGATCTTGTGGTCTTTATCAAATCGTCTGTTGAACATAAGCCTGGGACTATTACCAGGCCTATGTTCAACAGTGCACGTCCTGTGGCTGATATGATGATGAGAGTAACTTTTGTACTAGCCTTCTTGCACCCAATTCTTGCTTCTGGAGGTGGAGCTGATTCCTCTTCAGCTGCTGTAGCTGCCGTTTCTTCTGCGGGGGGGGCGGGCGGCGCTTCTTCTGGAGAAGAGGGAGGCGCTCCCTCTGGAGAAGAGGGAGCCACTCCTTTTTCAGAAATGGGCTCGATCGTCTTCCGATGACTGTTCACCACCAATACAAAGTAGACTGTAACTGAAAATATTTCATAATTCGACATTTATTTTTGTCTTGTCAAATATTTCAATTCCACCCGGAAGAATCTGGTGCAGAACCAACGACTTTACGTGCTTATCGAGGCACGGGGATGTCACACCACCAACTCGGGGCGGCTACTGAGAAATCCCCAATGGAAAAACTTAATAACACTTTTTGTCAGACCTAGGAATTGAACCGAAGACTCCACGCTCAGCAGTTGCGCTTGCGACCATGAGACCAATGGAGCAATCAAAACCAAATAACTATCCAAGTAAGTGACCACAGTGCAATAGACATTATGATACAAATGAGCAAAATTTGTCATTACACTCACGGGTACACCGAGTCAGAGTCAAAGGCAAGTTGTATAATGGTGACGAGAGTGGAATAACAAAAAACTCACGCATATAGGGCCGTCTCCACGAGCGAGAGAATCGCAGCGATATTATTATGATCGTTGTGCTATATATTTCCACTCGTAGCATCGCCGTGTGTAGACACGTTCCAAGAGAGTGTATATAGAAATACGTGGCACGACAATAATATCGTTGCGATTCTCTCGCTCATACAGACGGCGCCTAAGAACGAAATACTCACGTAAATACCAAAGTATTCCTAATATGAGTATGATAACCTTGGCCTTGTGTTTCCTTGATATTAACACCAGTGACAGCAGTATCATCAAGAACACCATTACCACCAGAAACACCAGGGAGTACCAGATCCATATATCGATAAATAGAACATTATTCTGCAGACAAAAATAACTGATCAAAAGTTATGACCTAAATACTAAAATCCAGTAGTAAAAGTGCTAAAAGACATCATCATATCAGCCAAACGACGTCCAATGCTGGACTTAGGCCTCCCCTAAAGATGGCCACAATAACCGGTTGCAATCTTTAAAGCACAAAGGATTCATTTATTAAAACTTTATGCAACAAAAAGTATGAAGGCGGACTGAATGCCTTACGCATTCTCTAACGGTCAGCCAATGGTGGTGAAGATATAGCATAGATATGGAAGGATAGTCTGATAAGCAGTATGCGTAGTTGTGATGTGCCTTTTTACACTCCGTATACACAAACATCACGCCTGTAATCCCCGAAGGGTTAGGCAGAGGTGCACCTCTAAGTAAGGTAAGTACCCATTAGTACGACCCACATTTCGACAGTTATGTTTAAGTCTCATGTAATAGGGGGCAAACGTATTGCCATCAACAGGGCACAAATTCAGACTCCGAGGCTGCTACTGAGAAATTTCAGATGGAAAAACCCAAAAACACTTTGCCCGACCTGGGATTCGAACCCAAGACCTCACGCTCAGCAGTCGCGGCAAAGAGGTAGTCCATTTACACCCCGTGCACAAACAACAAATATTTTAATATTGTTACTTTTGCTTCATACATCGATTAGTCCCAAAAATAACAGAATGCTAGCAGCCAAGTATAACGCCAGAAGAATCCAGATTGTGAAAATAAGGTAACTCAAGGGCATAAATAACGTACATCCGTATGCAAAAGGGTGGATCTGAAAGGTGAAAAGACAAAAAAATATTAAAAGCATAATATCGTTAAGGCCAGTCCATGATAAAAGAAAAAAAAAGATATGTTAGGCTAAGCGCGCACCGCGAAAAAAATCGTTGCGATTTTTTTAATGCGAAATAAAATCTATTAAAAATTTATTTTGGGTAAGGTTTGCGGTTACGCCTCCTTGATAGGGGGTGTGGGGGGGTGGGGGGGAGTGGGGGGGGAGTAATAGAGTAGCCCCCACCATTTTTGCCCGCCGGAGATAGGTACTCGCCGGAGCCCTACTAGGGATTTCTACCGAGTCACCTTAATAGGGTCGTAAGGGGGTCAGGGAAGGCGGGAAGAGGGGTAGAGTCACCCTCCAGCCTTTCCCCCCGCCAGAGGGGCTCGACGGAGCCCCGCTGCGCGGGGCTCCTACTTCTGGGTGGTTTAAAAAGAAATAACCACGAAGGGGATGGCAGGGTCTGTTCGCTCGCTGCGCTCGCTCACTGGACCCTGCCATCCCCTTCTAACCTAACCTGTCCGAGTCGGGGTGCCCACAAGTCCTGAGCTCGCTTCGCTCGCTCTTGTCCACAATAAAAAAGAGAAGCAATCCAATTGGTGTCCAAAGGGGTAGCGGAGTTGTCAAGAAATAGCAAGCAGTCGGTGTCCAGAGGGATAGCGAGGTCGTCAGAAAGCAGTAGGCAGATATTATCGAAACGGAGCACATTCACGTAAACTCGAAAGCAACGGAATGGCGCGCAAAATCGTGTTTACCTGTCACTGTCAGTGACAAAAAATGGCGACTTAGCGTTTCGTTCTACGCATTCTAACAGACGCAACTCAAAAAACGTAAGAATTTAGTGAAATTTACGTTCCGTTTCAAGTAATAGTTAGAGATTTATCGATATTTTAGAAAATTGTTTTAAATAATTTAACGCTGCTCCGGCAGCTAAAATTGCTTGGGGGTGCTTAAATAACTCCCCTTGACCCCCCCACAGTGTCAGAATCCTCAAATTCTGGAGGCGTAACCTCATACCCAACCCTTTATTTTCGCAATGCGCGGATTGTAGTGTATTTCTGTGGTTCACAGATTTGCGATATTTTTTCGCAACGATTTTTTATCGTAGTGCGCGCTCGCCCTTAAAGTCCCATGAAATAGGGAGCGAGCCTATTGCCATCAACCGGGCACAAATCCAGACTTCGAGGCTGCTACTGAGAAATTCCTGACGGAAAAACCCAATAATACTTTTCCCGACGTAGGAATCGAAGCCAAGACCTCGTGCTTTGCGACCACTAGACCAACGATGCAATGAGAGGCTGATGATGATTATGTAGACTTACTTACCACACATATAGCAGCGATCATTAAAGAACCTGTCTTCAAGTCCAATTTTCCGAGGAAATTCTCCATATTGGGCAGTTTGTTCAATAATTCTGCCATTTTGATAAATCGTTTTCATAATAAATGATTTTCCATAAAATTATTGTCGTGATTTCAAATTACAAAGTGGATCCATATGGTTGACAATTGACATTTTGACGTCAGGACCACAGAGTGTGTATAATTTTTTGTGTAGTCATTTCAAAGAGGACTTATGTGACTTACAAAATACTTACAATAAAAATTAAAAAATTGGTCACATTGGCCCTCGCTTTTCCGGTTGCAAAAATTAAATTAAAACGGCAAAGACTCGCATGCAAAGTGTTCCGTACCAATGCATAACATCATCACGCCTGTAATCCCCGAAGAGTTAGGCAGAGGTGTACCCATTAGCACACCCACATTTCGCCAGTTAAAAAGTCCAATGTAATAGGGGCGAGCCTATTGCCATCAACAAGCGCACATCCAGACTCCGAGGCTGCTACTGAGAAATTCCTGATGGAAAAACCCAATAACATTTTATTCAACCTGGAAATCAAACCCCTAGCTTAGCAGTCGCGCTTGAAACCACGAAACCAAAGGGGCAGTTAAAAATGTTAGTTAACTATGATAGGTAACTGGCGACATTTTTCCAACTGAAACTTTCGCTAAAATACTTTAAAAAGTAGCTAACTCCTCGTTAAAAGCAGTTACATGACCTATCAGTCCCAGATCATTCAAACGACGAACAAAGTCAAAAAAAATACTTAGTTCAAAAGCTTATCAATGTCCCGGATTTTTAAGCTGCACAAATTGACTTATCTCCAAAATCCAGTTTAAACCAGATTTATTACCCTTTTAGTTTCATATCGTTAGCGTTTGTCAGCGGAGCGTGGGATTCGAAATTTAAAAAAAAAGTCCAGTGCAAACCGGTTTAATCCGGAATAATCCAATTAGAACTAGAAAGGGGTATGTTGCGTCAGTAGTTAGTGTTGTGGTATTTAGCTTTCGACTGGTTCAAAGGAATTACGTCACGTACTCGAATGTCATAATTCAGGAATTCTCGTGAATTCAGGCTTTTATTGAAAAGTTCCAATAACATAACATCAAGCCTGTAATCACCGAAGGGCTCCAAAGTTCCAATAATTATAAATCTAATTATAATAATACCAGCCTATTATCGTCCCAATGCTAAGCAAAGACCACTTCTCATACAGATAAGGTTTAAGCATTAGGGCCAGTCCACACGGCGCGTTGCGTCGATGCAACGCAAATATTTTGACGCATAGCCGGCCACACAGGCGCTGCGTCAGCGCAGCGTTACTACGACGCAGTAATAACGTTCCGACATCGCAGCGGCGACGCACAGTTGTGTCAAGCATTTTATAAAAACATCGCATCAGTCTATAGTCAATTTCTTCAGTGGTACTCATTTTACTTTGCAAATGAAACTGAATACAAAATACTTAAAAAATTATACGGGCTTGCGTGTATCCTTCCTGTCAACGCACAAGCAACTGAGCGCTGCCGTTCCGTCGTCACAATGTTACAGCTCGTACTAGGAAGCTTATATGGGTGTTTAAACGTCTAAGACATATAGCCGATTTTCAACTTTTACGGACTGTCTACTATGCCTTAGCTCAGTCAGTACTTGGATATTGTACTGTTGTATGGGGAGGGGCGTGCAAAACCTTTATGCTACGCTTGGAAAGAGCACAGCGATCTTTACTGAAAGTTATGACATTCAGGACATATAGATTTCCTACAAAAACCTTGTACGAATCATGTCAAGTGCTCACGGTAAGACAGTTGTATTTACTTCTTCTCCTTATTAAGCAACACAAGATCTCCTCATATAATGCCTCGGATTACTACAACAAGCGTACTATCAGAGATGTATATCCATCAGTCAAATGTCATACGGCATCTGCTAGAAGACAACAATGCTTCATGTCGATATATTTATACAATAAAATAAACAAACTAAAAAACTTCCACCCTCTTTCCTGTCGTGAAGCTAAAACTCTACTTAAGGACTGGTTGCTTGGTTTAGACTATGGCCAAACCGAAACATTGCTTCCTTGAACGCACCCGATGTTAGGAATGTAAAAAGAACCATTACACATTCACTTTCATACATCACAAAACTCAATTTTCATCCATACATCCACATTTCACATCCACACCTCACATCCACACTTCACATCTACACTCTACTCATATTTTGTTTTTCTCTGATTTTTCTCTTTTTCTTTTTAGTTTTTGTGCAAAACCTTATTACTGTTGTGACATCTGATGGGAGAAGACACTGACTTCTGTAACACAGGTCTCTGAACCTAGATCAGAAGTCAGGGACTTCATAGGTCTTGTGTATCCTTTATTTGTGAATAAATTTATTTTATTATTATTTATTATAATGTGTACACTCTGTTTCAGTTCCGTCGTGTGTGCGTTGCGTCGACGCAGCGCACCGTGTACATGTACACTATGATTATTAGTATGTAAAATGACGCAACGGAGACGCAACGCGCCGTGTGGACAGGCTCTTAATCACCACGCTTGCTCAAGGCGGATTTGGGAATTTAGACTTATTAATTTGAGATCCACTCATTTTTGTATCACTACATAGTACAAAACAAAGTCGCTTCCCGCTGTCTGTCCCTATGTATGCTTAGATCTTTAAAACTACGCAACAGATATTGATGATTATATTTTTTTTATTAGATAGAGTGATTCAAGAGGAAGTTTTATGTATCTACATTGCACCCGTGCGAAGCCGGGACGAGTCGCTAGTACTGTATTAAATTATTTTCACATTTGAGCTGAAGTTTACTCCGAACGTACTGAAAACAAAGTTGTATTAATTGTTATGAAAATATGTAATTACAGAAGTTCGAAACACAAGACAAGCTATAGCTAAACCGGTTCTCGTCTAGGAAGAGAACGGGGACTGGGAGAGGTGCGGGCGGCGGGCGCTCGTAGCGTGATACATAAGAGGTGAAATGTGTGCACTGGACAGTTCTTGATATTTGTGACGTCACAGTGCCCACCTAGCAAAATAAATAATATATAACTAATGCGTCGCATTGAACACTACTATAAAACTGTTTAACTGCTACAAAACTACTATAAAAACTTTACATGTCTGTTAGTTGTATAATTCAAATACTATACAACTTTTTTGCTAGTTGGTAGGTTAACGGAACAGGGTCGGCAGACGAGGGCTCAATAAAGCAGTGTACCTATAGTACTTACCAGGCACAATTTTATCACTGCACCCGCTAACTTTTCAAATTACAAGTACGTAATACAAGTTTCAAAAACTCAAATAGAATACTACTCGTTGGAGAGAGTAAAGTGGGCCTTTGCTTTATCCCACTGCAAGCAAAAAGAGACTTTATTGCGCTGAATTTCAATTTATAATGCCGTTATAAAGAAAGAGATAAAAATTCAGGTGCGCAGTACTCGTCACCGGCGTCATGCTTGTATGACGAGATGTATAATGAACGTGGAGGAGGCATAAGGAGTATGTAAGGATCGTAGCAGGTGGCGTTCTGTGGCTTTTGTCTACCCCCTTTTTTTTTTTTTTTTTTAGGTGGTAAAAATCATCAAATGACTCCTTCCGTCCTGGGTGGGGCGGAAGGGACTGTCAGACTTTTACTGACTAAAAAACCACCCTGTTCCTTCTGTTGCCCTTTACGTTCCGGGGCCACGGTATCCTGTTAAGACGTCCCGCAACCCCGGCAGGCGTTTGGCCCCTATTGGGGCCCCTGTCCCTGTGCTGACAGCTCTTTGAGGCGCGCGCGAACAGAACGCGCCGTCGACCCGGGCATGGTCCTTGATCGGACGGCGAGCTACCCATTACTCGCCGTCCGCAAGCCCGCGCCTACGGTGGCCGGATGTCGCCTCGCGACGTCCGACGCCCTGGGCGTCTCCCGCGGCGGCTGGGGCGTGAGGTGGAGGATGTTCTCTCCCTCACGCGGCCCGCCTCCTCCTTCGCTAGCATTACTGCTTCGCAGAAGGAGGTGACTGCATCCCATTCCCTCTCGCCCCGGAGCATGGCCTGAACAGTGTGAGGACACGGCGGTGCTCTGCCCAAGCGGGGCAAACCTGCACCGTATGCTCCACCGTGTCCTCCGGGCGGTCCACACAGTGGTGACACCCGGGCGTTTCCTCCCGTGCAATCCGACACAGGAACCTCCCGAAACAACCGTGTCCGGTGAGGACCTGCGTCAGCCGGAAGGTGAGGACGCCGTGGCGCCTCTCCAGCCACTCCTCAAAGAGGGGTCTTACCGCCGCGATTGCAGCGTGCCCGTTGTCTACCCCCTTGGGTGAGTTTTTGTACGTAATATGTATGTATATAAAAATTACGTACCTAAATTATTCCAATGGTTGTAGTTTGTTGTACTGGGCAATATGTGACCTTGCCTTTTAATAAATTTACTAAAATATTTACCTGCATAACCGACGCTATCAACCTGACATTGATTTTACATGTTCACGCGCAGAAAAACTGCAATCACGTCATCGCTACAATATAATTACCGACAATGGCACCTGATTAGTGCACAAAAGTAGACACGCTGTTGTATATGAAATAATTTGTCTCTTGATGCGATTTTAATGAACCTACATACAATTCCTTACAAAAGGTCCACAGTTCCGGAAATAATTTGCTAACTAAATATTTTGTTAAATATTTTGTCGTTTTAAGTATCTAATATGATTTTAGAAATATTTAGAGCGTGATAATGGGGTTATTATATTTGTAAATAGGTACTTACACAGCAAAAAACATTTATAATAGAAAAATGGCTAACTGAATATGAGGAAAGCTGTACTTATATTACAAACTACAATATTATAATGAAAAAAGATTTGTATTTTAGCTTGTAATAGACAAACTCCCTTGTTACTGCCTCGTTTGTCTAGTGGTCGCAAAGCGCGACTGCTGAGCATAAAGTTTTGGGTTCGATTCCTAGGTCGGGCAAAGTGTTATTGGGTTTTTCCAACAGGAATTCGCAAACATGTTTTCATGAAAGTTCAATGCTGACTTGTTTTTAACTAAGAGAGTTATGTATTCATGATTTATTTTATTAACACCTATTCGCTTCAGACGCGTCAATTTTTTTGCATACCCTACAACATATTTAAACTATAGCATATAATTATTTATGTGTACTTATGTACGTTTTTTTCCATAGTTCATCACGTTATGTAAACTGTATGAGTTAGCAATTATTGGTACAACCTCTTGTCAGTATATTATCATAGGCTTTCGAATAGTGACGTGTTTTACGATCGTAATATTGTATTATAATATTGTACAAGTTATGTATTTAATATAATATAGCATTTTTTTAGAACTTTCTTATTTGTAAAATAAATATAGAAACTATATTAATTTACTGTTAACAACAACAGTAAAAGAAAACTAAAAGAAAAACAATAGTTATAACTTTTTAAACAAATATTTTTTGTGTGATCTTTTTTATGAATTAAAATAGTTTGAGATAGAATTCTTATACAAATAATTTATCTTTTTAATTTTAACATTGCATGTGAGTATTTTCAAACTATTAAGTCATCCTAACTAATATTATAAATGCGAAAGTAACTCTGTCTGTCTTTCTGTCTGTCTGTCTTTTCTTCACGCCTAAACTACTGAACCGATTTGTGTGAAATTTGGTACAGGGTAAGTGTGAACCCCAACAAAGGACATAGGCTACTTTTTATTCGACTTCGACTTCGACATAACCGACATATACCTACGCGGACGAACTCGCGGGCAAAAGCTAGTTTCGATATCTAATAAATAAAAAAACAAGCAAATTATTATAGTAATATAAAATTACATTTATGTTTTCCATTTATGTTTTCCATCGAAAAAAAGAATCGACCAATTGTTATTGAAAAGAAAGAAAGAAAAATGCGTTTATTGGCATTACATCAAAATTAATAAACTTCAAGTCATTTTATCTATGTAGAAACCCAGGCTATACACCACAACAGAGAAACACCCCTGTAGGTGGTGCAACACGTAATTTTTTCCATGTTTACAGGTGCAGTTTCAATTCCTATAAAAATGGGTTCAATAAAATTTAAAATCAACGAAAAAGAATATGACGGTAAGAAAAAAAGTATTTTAACGACAATCGTTTGTGAAAGAAATAAAATTGTTTACTGTATAATATATTTTATTCATTTAATAATTGACAAAATTAACTAAGTACCTATATCATCATAATATAATTAAAACTTGTGGGCAAAAATTGCACAATTTTCGACTTCATATGACATTGCGATTACTACATAAATAATCGCGAAAAGTAAAATAATAGGAGAGATTCAGCAATGAAGGCTATTTATTTGCTAATCTGATTTTGCAATAATTCTAGTAGATGGCAAATATAATAATCGCAATGATAGGAGAGCAATAAAAGTAGCAATAAAGGCTATTTTTGCTAATCTGATTTTGCAATAATTCTAGTGGATGGCAATTTCGGTCCAGATGTATCTCTGAACGAATACATTCGGACTGTAGCAGAGCTGCGCGGTACTAAGGCGATGTGTCACGAGGGTGGGTGCGGCGCCTGCATCGTCGCCGTACGCGCAGCCTTCCCTCCTACAAACGTGGTCAAAACCTTCGCTGTTAATTCTGTAAGTAAACTAGGACATGAGATTACATAAAGGTAGCCTAAGGTAGACTGGTAGAAAATGCCCAAGGCATTAAGTCCGCCTTTGTACAATGTATTTTATTACTTGTGCATAAAGTTTAAATAAATAAATAAAGCAATAAATACTGCTTGAGCCGATCACTGATTGCATTGATCCTCGTGTGTCCAAAGTGCTGGAGTTTCGGCTAGGCCAGAACTCTTCTAGATGTATAATTTTCTTTTCTTTCTTTTAGTGCCTAGTGTCAGTACTATCCTGTCACGGCTGGGAGGTGACAACAGTGGAAGGTGTCGGAAACAGGATCAAAGGCTACCATGACATACAGAGCAGACTTGCCAAGTTCAATGGCACCCAGTGCGGGTACTGCACCCCTGGATGGGTCATGAACATGTACAGGTAAGATCATGCTCCTGACTCACGGAGGTTGAAGGAAATGTGGGGCTTTTAAGGGACAAGGGTGTCATACCTAAATGTCTAATGGTAAAGTTCTATAACATTTTGTTTGACCTGGGAATCAAACTCAGAATCCCACCCTCACAAGACCAGCGAGATAGTTGAACAACAGTCTTGATAACAGTGCTAGTGAGAGGATGGCGGACCTAGCATCGTATGCTTATGTCGTATATTTTATTATAAAGTCGGTACGTATTAAAAATACTTCTTATTTCAGTTTATACGAATCAAAAAGTAATAACCTAACTTCAGTGGAGGTTGAGAATTCGTTCGCTGGTAACATGTGCAGGTGTACCGGCTACAGACCCATAGCTGATGCTTTCAAAACTTTCGCTAAGGACGCTGATCAAAAACTACTTGACAAACTATGTGATCTTGAAGACTTGGACTTTATTCATCCTTGTGCATTAAAATGTGCTCACAAAGATGGATTCCTTAAAAAAGTTAAACAACCCAATGATAAAAATGAGCAGACAACAGATGAACAGGAATATGACCTTATTAATGTAACAGATGAAAAGTTGATGATAGTAGACGCTGGTAAACACAAATGGTACAAAGCTTATCATTTGGATGACGTTTTCAAAGCTATGAGCGTTGGAGATTATAAGTTGATCGCTGGGAACACTGGTCAAGGTAATGATTTATTTTTGCAACATAAAAAAATAGTACACAGATAGCCATATTTTTTGTAAGAGGTCATTGTTTTGTTACCTGGTATGCTTCACTTTGTCTCAATATTTTTTTGGTCTTAAGCGCGACTGCTGAGCGCGGGGTAATGGGTTCGATTTCTAGGTCGAGTAATGTGTTATTGCGTTTTTCCATTAGGAATTTGTCTATGGAAACCCGGAGTTCCGAAGTTGGTGGTGTGACACCCTCGTACTTCGCAAAAAATACGTAAAACTGTTGGTCCTGGCTGTCATTAATTAGTCTTTGACAGTCGATATGGGTAATGAGAATCCCGAAAGTTTAAGACCCAGTCTTACCTGTTACCTAGTAACGGGGTTGTGGAGGTCAGATAGGCAGTTGCTTCATGTAAAATACTGGTATTCAGCTGCACCCGGTTAGACTGGAAGTCGACACCAAAATAGAAGGAAAAAGGCTAGGTAGATGATGACTAACTTTGATGAAAATACAGTTACTTTTAATAACAAATTCGTTTTTGCAGGCGTATACCACGTTACAGAATATCCAACCAATGTGATAGACATACTCAACGTGGCTGAACTCAAGGGCCACACAATTGATGTGAACCTCATACTAGGTGCTGGCATGCCTCTATCAGATATGATGGACCTTTTCCTACAGCTGTCAGCAGAGAAAGAAGAATTTTCTTATTTGAAACAATTTTACGATCACATGGATTTAGTAGCTCATATTCCTGTGAGAAACGTTAGTATTTTGAACTAGCTGACCCAGCTAACTTTGTACCGCCATATTTTTTTATATTTTTTATTTTCTTTCATGGGAACCTTCTCCTTACAATAACAAACATAACAAAGAAAGAATTAGTGAAATTGGTCCAGCCGTTCATGTGTAATGTGACCTGATGTGTGATATTTTAGATTTATTGAATTCTCCATCAAATGCAAATTTGACCGAAGAATATAACTCTCTTTACCATCAATTCAGTAAATGATTCCAGAAACCCTATCGTTAATATTTAACGCCACTTACCCAAAAAACAAAACACATTACAACATACAGGAAACCGCTGGATTTGGGCAACGCAGGATCGGTCATTGTGGCTATCTTTAGGAGAGGCCTATGTCCAGCAGTAGACATCGTTCGACTGACATGATGATGATCATCATCATCTCATCATCTGCCTGCCCTTATCCCATGTTACTTGGGGTCGGCGCAACACGTTGATGATGATGATGACTAACAAAGAAATCGCTCTGAATGGCTTTAGAAGTTTTAACTTCAAAAATAAGTTCTTCTATCCATTTTGACCATGTTGGCGTTGCACTTTTCTAAGGAGCAGCAGATGTTTTTAGTTATTACGAAAATTTCATCGCGTTTGCTCTGGAATCATGAACGGAATCCAGGATATAAGTCTTCGTTACAAAAAAAAACCAGTGAAAGGGATTTCACTGGTTTTTTTTCTTTTTAAATTTTAGATTGGCACAATTGGCGGCAATTTATTTATGAAACATTTAAACAATGAATTCCAATCGGACGTATTTTTGCTTTTTGAGACCGTTGGAGCAATGATGACTATTGGTAAGGAAAATATAAGGTTCATTTCAGCTTTTTAAATTATCAGTAAAACGGAGTGAATAGAGTTTTAGGGGTGAA
The DNA here is from genome assembly GCA_949316365.1 of Hoplodrina blanda. NCBI lineage: Eukaryota > Metazoa > Arthropoda > Insecta > Lepidoptera > Noctuidae > Hoplodrina > Hoplodrina blanda. The sequence continues at coordinate 12,850,870 of OX438589.1, forward strand.
TCGGGACAAAACTTTAACAGAAATATTCTAGCCCTTTATAATACTTACAATATTTAAATCTCTTACAGCTGAAGCCGTCGACAAGGAAGTAAAAGTAAAACTGACTGAGTTTCTTCAAACGCCTATGGAAGGGAAAATTATTAAAAATATAATGCTTCCACCGCTTTCACAATCTTGTGCAGTAAAAACTTATAAGGTAAGTCCAATAAATTATTACACGTAAAATATTAACCAGTACCTGCCCATTCCTGATTTTTTTTATTAGTGTTATTATAATAATACCAGCCTATTATTGTCCCACTGCAGGGCAAAGGCCTCCGGGGATGCGGGACGTCCGGGGTTGCGGGACGTCTTAACAGGATACCGTGGCTCCGGAACTTAAAGGGCAACAGAAGGAACAGGGTGGTTTTTTAGTCAGTAAAAGTCTGACAGTCCCTTCCCCACCCAGGGCGGAAGGACTCATTTGATGATTTTTACCACCTTAAAAAAAAAGGGCAAAGGCCTCCTTTTAGTTAAAAAAAAGCACGAGCATGCTTAAGGCGGATTGGCTTTTTCAGACTTATATTAATTTATAAGTCCAGGTTTCCTCACGATGGTTTTCTTCACCAATGCCAGTGACGTCCAATATACTTTTGCCCGTGCCCGGTTTCAAACCCACAACCTCGTGCATGAGAGGCGGGTGCGGGCGCCTTAACCACTGGGCTATTACAACATTCAGTGTTATTCATTATTGTCAGTGTTACCATATCACAAGCCCTTGAGGCGATTTAGTACATCTGACTCTAGGGTGTGTAGGGTCGTAAGACCTTACTGCTCACACGATAAAGAAGAAATTTTATTGTTACCAACAAAAATTACCGTAACACCATAGACAAAATTATTACACATTTCATAATCATTTTACATATTTTGCAGATCATGCCTAGATCACAAAACGCACACGCAATTGTAAACGCTGGATTCCTGTTCAAGTTCCAAAAAGACACAAACGTAGTAGAAAAAGCGACACTCGTCTACGGAAGTATATCAGCAACATTCACACATGCGTCGAAAACTGAAGAACTTCTAGTTGGGAAAGATCTTTATAGCGATGAAACTTTACAGTTAGCCTTAAATACTCTTTATGGAGAGATAAATCCTGTAGACGAACCGCCTGAACCTTCAGCAGCCTACAGAAAGATGTTAGCTGTGTCTTTGTATTACAAGGTACGCTAGCAAAATATCAAAATTAATAATATTTTCAATCAGATTGCTACGAATTTTTGATGCCCTATAAGCCTCCTCCTTTCTTCTATTTTTTTGCATTATATTACATAACATCATGCCTGTAATACCCGAAAGGTTAGGCAGAGGTGTACCCATTGGTACACCCACAATTCGCCAGTTATGTTTAAGTCCCATGTAATAGGGGGCGAGCCTATTACCATCAACTTGGCACAAGTCCAGACACCGAAGCAAAACGACATTTCATAGAATACTCGTAGTTATATCAACTTAATGCTAAAATATTTTAACGAGAACAACTCACAAAAATATACCTTTAACTTAAGACCACCGCGTTTTAATGCTCGTTCCTTATAAATAACCAAGTAATGTACTTAGACTAACTAATGTTTCTCATATAATGAATTAATTGTTCTGCTTTTGAGAAATAAATGTCTTAAACCTTAACTTTGTGTCCATTATATTTTATTTAATGTATTACATTTTTAGGCAATCCTCAGCCTGTGTCCAAGTGATCAAATGAATCCATTGTACAAATCTGGCGGCGAAGCTATTAAACGGCATACATCCAAAGGTATGCAATCCTTTGAAACTGACGAAAGCATATGGCCATTAAATCAGCCTATACCTAAGATAGAAGCACTAGTGCAGTGCAGTGGTGAAGCTACATTCGCCAATGATCTGCCAGGCCAAGCTGACGAAGTATTTGCAGCCTTTGTTACTGCTGATACGGTGCCAGGCAGTGTGATTGAAGATTTTGATACTTCTGAAGCATTCGTGAGTAATAAAATCCTGATTAAATTATCTTATTAAGACTTGAATTATCTTAACTACAATTTTTCTATATCACTTCGTTTATTTCAGAAATTACCCGGTGTAATTGCCTTCTACACAGCAAAAGACATCCCAGGAGAAAACGTGTTCACCCCGACTAACATACCCTTTATAGATGAAAAAGAAGAAATACTATGTTCCGAAGAAGTCAAATTCTATGGACAACCAGCAGCAATCATAGTAGCTGATAGAGAGAAAACCGCAAACAACGCAGCTCTACTTGTCAAGATACGTTACTCTTCAATAAGCCAAAATAAACCTTTACTAACCATTGACCAGGTTTTAGAGTCACCAGAAAAGAGTAAGAGAGTGAGAGCAGATCAGACAGTCGAACCAACAGACGTCGGACAGGATGTCAAAACTGTTATTTATGGTGAATTGAATTTGGAAGACCAGTACCATTATTACATGGAGCCTCAAACGTGTGTGACCAGGCCTACTGAAGATGGAATGGAAGTATTTTCATCTACACAGTGGCTTGATCTGACTAACATTGCTATCGCAGAGACTTTGAAAGTTCCTGTCAACAGGTATGGTTAAAATTTTTATTCATTCTGATCTTACTCACCTTCAAAACAATAATCATTTCGAATAAAAATCCACCACAGATGTCCAAGCAATCACTTTAACCTTCTTGATCATTCCAGTATAAACGTCATTGTTCGTCGAGTTGGAGGTGCCTATGGGGGTAAAATTTCCCGTTCTGCTCAAATTGCATGCTCTGCAGCACTGGTCACCCATCTTTTGAACAAAACCTGCAGAATGATTCTACCTCTCCAGACAAATATGAAGTCAATTGGCAAACGAGTTCCTACCAAGTGTAACTTTGAGGTAACTTAACTAGTAAAGAATATACTCGTATTTATGTAAAACTAGCTTTTGCCCGCAACTTCCTCCATGTGAATTTTATTACGAATCCCTTAATTTTTTGAAAATAAAATATAGCCAAAATATATGTGAAAGAATTTTATAGGTGAAATGAAATCAGTTATTTTTGAGTTAATCCATTAAAAGCAAAAATACAACCGTCTTTCAAACCATAGACTAAAATATTACATAGATAAAACAATGTCAAACATAAGTTTTGATAGATATTCTCAGTATTAAAAAATGTACTCTGTGATAGATATAGAGTCTAGCTAGTCTTATATACATATTACTTTCCTCTATATAGAGGATTGGAAAGGAAAGGCCTTTACTCTGCAGTGGGACACCATAGGCCAAAAATTAAATAAAGAAAACATGAGTTAACACGAGTTTACAGTGAAGGAAAAGATAGATAGATTGTTTAAATAAAAAATGATATGAAAGAAAAGGAGAGTCAGTGATGGCGTGACAGTTGACAGGACGAAATGGAAGAACTAAACATGAGACAAGGGCAGAAAGATAATGAGCACAATTACTTACTCCCATTATAATCATAATATGAGATTGTCACATTAGAGATTCACATTTCCTATACATTAAAGCTTGACAAACGTTGAAAACATTATACGTTAAAGAGAAAGAAAAGTAATGTAATCATTTTGTTTTGTTAAAGCTTGGTGTTAACGCTGAAGGTGTAATACAGTACTTGAAGAATACAATTTACCAAGATGGAGGGTGTTCTTACAACGAGGTCGCCACTAGCATTACTATCACACACTTCTACAACTGTTATGATCACAAGAGATGGTCCATCTCCTCTAACAGTGTCTTGACAGATAAACCTTCCAACACCGCGTGTCGTGCGCCGTGTAAGTATTCAGCCTGAATTACTTTACTTAGATTCTTGACCTTTTTGTCAAAAGTTATTGCTGTGAGAACCTTGAGAGTCTAAAATTCTGAAGTTTCAAATCATTAATTAGACACATTCATTTTTCTCTGAAACTGGAAAAGTCAATAGTTCATATCGAGTCGCTACAATATATTTAAATAAATAAGACATCGTTAGCATTGAGAATTTTGAAATCAGAGCGAACTAATGAACGTCCACGAGTTAATTAAAGAAAAACACTTGTCGATGGGTACCTAAATATAATTTTAATATTTTATTGCATAAACACCGCGGTTTTAACCGCGTTCTGTTCCGTCTTTAGTTATTGCTCCGCTTCTAAGGACCGTAGCGTGATTATGTACAATGTATACATTATGTACAACAGAAAATTGTTTAGTATTATAGAATAGAATCTAGGTACATTACAGAATAACCAGCTAAAGCGTTCTAGATTAAATTTTTATTTGTTTTGTTGTAATAATGGTAAATTACCCCAATTTTCTTTAAATCCAATTTATCAAATTACATTTTTTAATATAGTTTCAACTGAAGGCGTTGCCATGATAGAATATATGATGGAAAAGATAGCGTTCAGTTTGCAACTAGATCCCATTGAAGTCAGACTTCTCAACATGACGACAGAGAAAAACCCAATCCCAGAGTTGATAAACCAATTAAAAATAGATGCTAACTATGACGAGAGGAAGAAAGAAGTTGAAGAGTTCAATAAAAGTAATCGATGGAGGAAACGTGCCATAAAAATGATACCATTGACCGTTGACATATTCTATACTGGAAACTTCAATGCTATAGTCTCAATCTACCATGGTGATGGATCCGTTGTGCTGATCCATGGAGGAATAGAGATGGGACAAGGTCTAAATACTAAAGCAGCTCAAGTATGTGCATATGCCCTTGGGATACCTTTGGAAAAAATCAGCGTTAAACCTAGTACTAGTTTCACTTCTCCAAATGCTATTGTTACTGGAGGGAGTGTAGGTAGTGAGTGTGTTGTGTATGCTGCTGAAAAAGCTTGTGAAATGTTGAACGATAGACTTAAACCAATTAGAGAAAAGATGGGTACGCCAACGTGGGAAGAACTGATTACTGAAGCTTATGGCGCTGGAGTTAATCTCCAAGCTACTCACATGTTCACTCTCAGTGACGGGAAGCCATATGATGTGTATGCTGTTGGAATTCTGGAATTAGAAGTGGATATTTTGACTGGAAATCATGACATTATAAGGGTTGATATTTTAGAAGACACTGGAAGAAGTTTGAGTCCTGAAATTGATGTTGCTCAAGTAAGTTTTCATATCCTTACTATAAAATTATAAAGCTGTAGACTTTGTCTGTTTGCTTAAACGCGCTTATCGCAGGAAGTAGTGGATCGGTTTGGTAAAATATTTTAGGAAGGTTTTAGGCATATAAGATCAAAGGCATTATTTTAAATATGTAGAACCACGAGGTATTGCTAGTTTCTAAATATGCAGTAAGTTAAAGTACCTATGTCTCATCTAGAAGTAATAACTTTTCGAAATCAATTATTTTTATCACAAGATTAAATGAAAAATTATTTTGAATAACGCACTAGGCCTTTTAAGTTACTGCCCTTCCCCCCTCAGTTGCCCCTGGAGTCTTCTTCGTCTTCGTAGTGCCTCTTCAACTACTGAAGCTTGGCCATCAGTTCGGGAAACTCAATCTGCCCTGCCTGTTCTGCCCCAGGGGGTAGTAATTTTAAACTACGTTCCGCAGATCGAAGGTGCCTTTGTCATGGGTTTGGGCTACTGGACTGCTGAAAAACTAATCTACGATGAATCCACTGGAAAGCTGCTAACTGATAGAACCTGGAACTACAAGATCCCGGGAATCAAAGATATTCCATCTGACATGAGAATTTACTTCCGTCGAAATGGCAATAATGAACTTGGTGTACTGCAGTCCAAAGGTATCTGTTTGATTTTGAAGTAAATTAAGGTATTAATGTTAAATATCATGATAATATCTCCTCATTTCAGAGGCTAGCTTATCATAGATATACAGAAAGATATCCATGTTGTTAATTTTCTTCTAACTTAAAAAATTTTTCGATCGTCAAACTTTAAAGTGATTTACAGCACTTGCCTCGTTGGTCTGGTGGTCGCAAAGCGTAACTGCTGAGCTTGAGGTCTTGGGTTTGATTCCCAGGTCGGGCAAAGTGTTATTGGGTTCTTCCATCAGAAACTCAGCAGCCTCGGAGTCTGGATTTGTGCCCGGTTGATGGCAATAGGTTCGCAACATAACTGGCAAAATGTGGGTGTACCAATGGGTACACGTGTGCCTAACCCTTCGGGAATTAGAGGCGTGATGTTATGTTTATTTACAGCGACCGGTGAGCCATCTTTCTGCCTAGCGACAGTGTTCCTCCATGCGGTTCACGAGGCTATTCGCTCCGCTCGCCTGGATGCCGGCTACGAGGATGTGTGGTTTGATTTAGGTACATATACTTATTATCCTTTATATGTAGGCACATACAGAAAACAAAAAAATAATAATTACAAATTTTAAAGGCAGGAAATCAAACAAAAATTACAAAGACAAATCATTAGGTTATTTACATAACAACTGCAATTTTGTCTATAGATTTTGTTTAAAAACTACCATTTTAGTATAACCAGGATTATACCTACTTAGTAAATATTTGATACTGTGCTAATTAAAATTTAATTCAGAAAAAAATACAATAAGCACGATATTTAGTCTCAAGACCACAGGAATATTCCGCAGGTACAGACAAATAGAAGAATAAACACCACGTAATAAAATAAGCTAAAATAAAAGAAACAAACGTGTGTGAAGTCTGTGAGTACCTTGTCACAAAAAGGTAGGAAAGGGTCCCAAAAATGGAACTCCGTAATTCTATTATTTTAGGATAGCGTAAAAAAAATGTTTTTCAAAAATGACGCAGATAAAATACGTTCTATATTTTCCTTAACCATATTATTTTAAAATTGGAACGCGTTAAGGTGTGAATAGGCTGTCATTGATCGCTGTCGTTTGAATTTGAATTTTTTTTTGTTCTTTTTTCAAAATAAAGGTACTTGACACCACTAATCAATTGATAATATACTTTTTATGTGTGAAATCGCGATTCCCAATTTTGTATGGCAATAGTAAACTGTGACGTCATTTATTTACCAACACAATTGATTAACTATTTATTGACTACATAACCACATAAAAACTAATTTTTCTGTTAATTGTAAATTAATTGGTTTTTCAGGACTACAATTTATTGGGGTTTTTTTAAAGAGTGTCGTAGAATTATTGGTTAACGGTGACAACCAAATAATTGATATTCATTTGTTTTTCAGCTACACCTTGCACTGTGGAAAATATCTTCATGTCTGTAGAACACAAATTGGAGCATTTCAAATTGAAATAAGAATACCACAACTATGAGTGGCATAATAAATTATGACGAATTGTGTTTATAATAAGCTTTTATTACAAGCTTTTATTTAGCTTGCACTGTCCGTATGTACGTATATAAATGTAAGTTGTCCTTTTAAAATTTGCAAACCATTTTTCGACCATTTCTTGGTATGCATAGCATAGCATACACCTTTAGTTCTGGTGACAAGACAATGAGCAATACTCAGTACTTATTAAGATAATTTCATTATGGCCGCCGTTCCAAGATGGCGGATTACATATTTTATCTCAATCCCTTTGATATAGGTATCAAATGAAAGGGCTTAAAGAGTAGAAAACGATAAAGTTAGTAACATCACACTAAAAAAGAAAAGTTTTTTACCATTAATTTTTTTACTTGCAACTTATGTATACAGTATGATTGTTCGGGTCAAATCCAGCAACTGAACTTTAAAGCAGTTGTCTTCAACCGATTGACGTTTGTACGTACGACGTTTGTACACGTCTGTACGCCAGCACGTTCTAGTTTAAAAGATCTAATCGTTTAAACTGGAACAGCAGGAGGAACCGTGGGGTTTAAGCCGGTAAGAGTCCGATATAACCCTCCGTTATCCCCAGACGGAGGGCATCCATGAGGATTTCCCAAAGGAAAAAAAGGTTTGCCTTTTTAATAACACTTTTACTTAAACAGGAAGCAGTCAGGAACTTAGTTTAATAACAAGTAGTATTAAGGTACATTGACTTTATCGTTGCGTGTATGAAACCAGTAAACAAAAGCATTTAATACAAGTCTCTCTTTTGTAGGCCTCTAGGGTAATTGATGTAGTTTACTTGCGAGTTATAAATCAATTTTAGATTGGGTAGTTGCCTTTTGTTTAATAAATTAAGGCAGGAAATGGATGTACTTATGGTTAACTAGCGACCATCCTGGCTTCTCATGGGTGCAATGAAAATACCTACAGAAACCTCCCTCTTGAATCACTCTTTATATTGATGAAAACCGCATTAAAATTTGATGCGTAGTTCAAAAGATCTAAGCGTACTAGACGGCGCGAAGCGACTTTGTTTTATACTATGTAAAGATATAGATTTAAATGTTTTACATAATAAATAATATATTCTATCTATACATAAACATACATAAACTCACGTCTTTTTCCCATGGGGGTAGGCAGAAACCACAGAACGCCACCTGCTACGATCCTTACATACTCCTTTCGCCTCATCCACGTTCATACATCTCGTCATACAAGCACGCCGGTTACGAGTACTGCGTACCTGACCTATTCATCCTATCTATGTCTGTCTAAAACGAATTTTCGAGATAACAATCTGGAACTGTACCAGTATTACAAGTATCATTTTGTAGTTAGACTGGAAACTGTGATTACAAAAGACAATATCGTATTGAAAAGTCGTCAAGTTATTGTTTTGGACTGTCGCTTCTGTTATTGCGTACCTGCAGTCGGCAGTTCCTTTTAATTGAAAACTATTCAGCGTGGTCACAGAGTAAGGTTTTGTAGATAGTAAATCGGGGGGCACGGCAGTGCCCCCGCCAAAGTCGAGTAATAATTTACAATTAGCCACACAAACCCATAGTCCCTTTTTTTGTTTCTATATACTGCAATAGTCCTGCGCCAACCAAGGGTTTTCCGTGGATGCACTTGTATAGTGCATAGAGAGATAATAATTGTCAGTTGGTGTTTTATTTCATCCTAAAACTATCTAAGAGGGGGGGGGGGATAAAAATAATATTTTTTTTATTTTTATTAGGTATCTATTTTTATTTTCTCATCACAAATGTTGCAGGTAGGTACAGTTAGCAACAATCTAATATAAATAAAAAGCATTTGTGAGAGACTGGAGCCCGAAGAAGGCATTCATCATGCCCCTAAGTCATTTGGTTTCGTCCTTTTAACCCAAAGGTAGGTTTGGCACAAAAGGATTGCACCGCAAAACGGCCGTGGGCCGTGGTCTGAGGAGACGCCGCATAGCCACTGAAGATCGGTGATCATCATAATCATCATCATCATGTCAGCCGTAGGATGTTCACTGCTGAAAATAAGCGCCACCTACAGATGTCTTAAAGGACCGGTTGGAAGCGGCTTGCATCCAGCACGATCCTGCGTTGATCCGTCAGTCAGTCAGTCATTCAGGACAAAGCATTTTATAAATAATAATAAATCATTTATTCTCAGGTTACAAAGACCCATAGATAAATACCTTAACCGAATTATACTATTTTATTATATGTATAGATGTAACATAATAGTAAATATTTCTAAGCGAGTATAATATTTAGTATGTAAGTACAACAGAACACAGATATGGTACAGTAGATGAGGCGAAAGGAGTATGTAAGGATCGTAGCAGGTGGCGTTCTGTGGTTTCTGCCTACCCCCATGGGAAAAAGGCGTGATTTATGTATGTATCTACAACAACAAAATTGAGGGATTTTGTTGTGATTAATTTTATTTTATGAAAAGTTTCCTATTTCTGCCTTTGATCCTTCAAAGGTAGAAACATGACCACAAAAAATATAAACGTTCACAAAGAAATGAGACACCTCAATTGTTAATATCAAACGTATGTTTAATATTTCATGGAAATCTGCGAGTAATATTATAGGTAAGTTAGAAATAAAAACAAACTTTTGATGTTTAGTAAGTAATAACTTTTACACATAAACATAATACCACGGCTGTAAGCCCGAAGGATTATTTATACTCGATTGGATTGCCAAGTTACCACCACCCTTGCACGTTGGGTACATTTTGAATGAAGGGTTAGGCAGTAGTGTACCCATTAGTGCACCCAGATTTCGCCAGTTATGTTTTAAGTCCCATGTAAAAAGCGCCGAGCCTATTGCCCTTAACCGGGCAAAAATCCAGACTCCGAGACTACTGTGAAATTCCTGATGGAAAAACACAATCCCATTTTGCCCGACCTAGGAATCGAACCCAAGACTCAGCAGTCGCGCTTTGCGACCACTAGACTAACGAGGCAGTTTAATCAGTCTTATTAAGTATATTAGATTTAAATGAAAAAAAATGTAGTCAAAATTTGTTTTAATTTTAGGATTTTTAAAGAAATAGTAATGAATAAATAAATAATAAATCATTTCAGTATCAGGCAAATGAAGGAAGCATTTTTATTTACGACTTAACAAACGATTTATTTGTTCAAATTACAGCTTGGCTTTATAATACGCACACTGATTACACCGTGAAATTACGGTTTGACGAACCTCCAGGGATTCATAAAAGAAATTTTCATTTGATGAAAAAGTAAATTAAATAATATACCTTGTGTTTCATTACTGAAAAATTATTTACCATTCGAATTGTTTTGTTCTTGTTAGATTTCCTTGTTGGTCTAGTGGTCGCAGGGGTGAGGTCTTGGGTTCGATTCGTAGGTCGGGCAAAGCGTTATTAGGTTTTTCCATCAGGAATTTCCCAGTAACAGCCTCAGAGTCCGGTTTCGAGTCGATCTTGGGTCTTTTTAGTTAGTCACCCCTTGCCTATACTTTTTCTTATAAAACCGGCTATCATAGGTAATTATACAAAAATAAATCTAACAATCCGACTTGCAGTTTCAGAGATTAGGGCGTTTAAATAAACAAACATACAAAAATACTCTTCAGATTTATTTTATTATAGTATAGGAAGATTCTGTGTCCTCTACTATATAAAGGTATCTAGTTGGTAAAGTACTTTTGTCGGTGGCGGAACTAATTCCGGGATTCAATCCTTGATTTAATTACGTCGACCCTTTAGTCAAGACAAGTAACAGAATTGAGGTACATACGTATGCTACGTAATGAACAGAAGTTGGTTAATGAAATAATAGTAAAAAGTTTACAGAATTGTTAAAAATTAGCTAATTAAAAATACTTTAATTTAGCCAATTTTTAACAATTCTTCAAACTTTTTATTATTTCTTATATGCATAATTTAGATGTCTGTGTAAAAAAAATGGACTCTGTAGGTATTTATAAATAAGTAAAGCCATTATTAAAATGGATTTTTTTAAGAATTCCTAACGAATGGTACATAGGTTAATTAATAGTAAAATTAATAATAAAAAGAACTGAAATGAAATACTATAAAAAATACTGAAATAAATAAATTAATGAAGTTACTAATTATAAAATAAATCAAATTAGAAAGTCCAGTAACGTTTTTACCTACAAGACATTTCTGTGTCGATACTTACTCTTTGTACCTACAGCAATTGGTTTCTGGAAGATGTAATACTCCTTTAAAACGGGGAAAGGACTGTAGATGTTTCTTATCTTACTATCTTTACTACTATCTATATCTATATATACAACCTGAATTTTAATCCGTTGCAAATCTTTCAGGGGGTGAATGTACTCATGAATATGAACAACTTTTATTAAGGGACATAGTACGAAATGTGAAAAAAAAAAACAGCTGAGCCATACAATAATGTACTACATTACGATCAAATTGTATGGATCAGCTGTTTTTTTTTTCACATTTCGTACTATGTCCCATAATAAAAGTTGTTCATATTCATGAGTACATTCACCCCCTGAAAGATTTGCAACGGATTAAAATTCACGGTGTATAAAAGAAAGTCGTGTTAGTTACACTATTTATAACTCAAGAACGGCAGAACCGATTTGGCTGAAAATTGGTAGGGAGGTAGTTAAGAACCAGGAGAAGGACATAGGATACTTTTTATCATTATTTTTTTAGGGGTAGGGGTAGTGGTAGAGGTAGTGTAGGGTTTGGGTAGGGGTAGGGGTAGGATACCACGCGAACGAAGTCGTGGTGGGTCAGCTAGTATTATTATAAATACGAAAGTATGAATGGATGTTTGTTATTCAACAATGCCAAAACGGCAGCGAGGATCTGAATGTTTGGCACAGAAATAGATTATAGTCAGCACATAGGCTATTTTTAGCCCGGAAAATGTATGAATCCCGTAGATAATTATATCAATTTTGACACGAACGAAGTCGTGGGCTGAAGTTAGTTTCAAATATTTGTAACAAGGAAACCTCTGACGTCACTATCTTGTTTTGGAACGGTATTCAATTTCCGCGTACATCCGAAATAAAAGCGTGTTTATTTTTGTTGTTGATGTTTCTAAGAAAATATACGTTGGAGGTAAGGATACTTCCTTATCCTAAAGGTATGAGGAACTATCTTTAGCTCCCCAGTAGTGGAACCAAGGTGGGGGAGGGGGGGCTAAGGCTCAAGCTTCCCCCTAAAAGCATCTAAGTTGTTTCGTGACAAATCTTAAAGTAAACTTGATTATATTCTACTAATATTTTTTTTGCAAGCATAATCTTTTTATTTTTTTAATGATTGGAAATCATCAAATGACTTCTTTCGCTCTGGGAGGAGCGGATTTTCCTGTATTTAATATTTCCCTAAGTCCTTGTTGTTGTTTGTTGTTCTAACAAATTATTAACTGTAAAATAATAACAATTGCTTACATTAGTAACAAATTATTAGGTTAAGCTAATATTTCCATTAAATCATTTATGAATTTCTTTAATATCCTGTCTTTATTATCAATTATCTATTTTCCTGTTATGCTTTTTCATAAACAACAATTAATAAAATTATTTTTTTGTTTATTTAGGCGTATCTAGGTACTTCATAATTTTTGTAGTAGTAGGTACATTATGAAGGAAGTGAGTTTTACGCATGCTTAATATTTATTTATTTAAACTTTATAAAACAAAAAAGTACAGAGACGGACTTAATGCAATGGGCATTCTCTACCAGTCAACCAAACACTACACACTACATTTCAACCCTCAAAACGGCGCAATAAGACCCACTTGACATACAAGCTACTACACGTACAAAATAACTAGGTATCTGACCACTGATTTTATTTTTTTTCGGCTTCTGTTATTGTTCAGCTAAAATACTGTGCTTGATCTCGCCCCAATTGTAACAAGGTTTGAATCCGGGCAAGTGCCAATATGACTTTTTCAATTCATATTACTTTTTAAGTTTATCTTAGACATCACTGAAATATTTCTATGTCTTGGTAGGCACATTAAGCTGTTGGTCCCAGCTGTCATACGTAGTATCTTTGACAGTCGTTACGGGTCGTCAGAAGCCGGAAAGTCTGGTCCCAGTTACTTGGTACATTGTGGAAGCCTGCAGGCAGTCGCATGTAAAATACTGGTATTCAGCTGCATCCGTTTAGACTGGAAGCCGACTTCAACATAGTTGAGAAAAGGCTAGGCAGATGATGATGATTTAGAAAGAAAATTCTCAAGAAAACAAACGTTTTACTGGAGTTGATATTATGAAAAGCTGTCGCAGAATTGTATATAACTTTATATTTAGAACATTCTTTGATGTCGAAGATATTGTGTTTTATGTTTAAGGGGTATTACAGCTCTGTACTTTGTTGCCAGAAGTACTTATTAGAGACACAAAAGGGACTATGTACCTACATAAGTACCTTAAGCTAGTAATCCGCGTTAAGTTTCAAAAGGATTTTTTTATATCAATGCGGCTTATCGTGAAATAGGGATTTATTGCGGTTTAATTAGTTTGTAGAGAATAATAGCTTATAAAAGCTTATAAAAAAATTGAGGTAAAGTAATGAAAATCTTTGTAAAAGGCTTTGGGGAATTGCAGGTTTGGTAATAAATGTTGGCCGTCATGGGACGGTAGATGCGAAAATCTGTGTATATTCAAGTTTCTCATTAATTAAAACTAATAAAATAAAATATGGAGTAATATAAAAAGCAACGCAGTGTTTAGAATGTGAGTGCACACACACAAGGGACTCGAGAACGGTCGCGTAGTAGAGGGGGCATGACGATAATGAGAGAGCGTCACGCCGTGCCGTGACGGTAAACGGCGTGATTTTACTGCCAAAGTGCGCCAATTGGTGAGTCACATCAAATAGTCCTAAACAGTTTTCTCAGATTTTCATAAAAAAAAAAAAGAAAATAGCTTAATGAAAATTCATTTATATTTGTGCCTTATGGTGGTCCGGTGGTCTGCGTTGCTTTATAGTACCGAGTAAATGCGAGTTACTTTAGCCCTCTAGGGAAACTTTTGGCTCAAAACTGAAAAAAAGAGTTGGACAATATCTCTTGAATGGCAATAAACCTTCTTATTCTAGCCATTTTTTTCTTGTTTTATTACTACTTACTTAGATCTTTTATTTTTTCAAACGATTTTCCGTTTCGGGCCAAAGTTTCTCTACAGGGCTGAAGTAACCCACAATCACGTTATTTTTAGTAATTATAGTCACTTTACTTGTTTGCCTGTACTAAAGAAATAGTGTATAGGTAGCTATGTCCTATAAAAAAAATATTGTTCCCAAAGAAAAACTTATGCTACCTACCCTCCCTTTTTATATTTTAGCACCGAGAGTGCTTCCCCTACAGTACCTATACCAAAATATATTTTAATTGTTTCTATCTACAAAGAACATGTGCCTTCCCCTTGGTCACGTTTTTAGGGTCCCCGAAGCCCTACAAATTCTATTGAAACTTTTTCCAATGTGTTTTAAAATAAAAACTCCCCTTTTTAGGGTCCCGTACATGAAATGTGCTAAACCCTATTACTAAGTCTCCGCTGTCCGTCTGTCTGACAGCGGGCTGTATCTCATAAACCGTAGTAGAGAGTAAATTGCAGTAAGGCGATAAACACGGCACCGCGAAATAGGCAACAACGGATTTCATAGAGGCCAATGCGACATCAGATCCGCTTTACCGCCTACCGCGGCGTTGCGCGGTGCCGTGTGTTAATCGCCTTAGAGTGTGTATTACTCGAGGCGACATCCGGCCACCGTAGGCGCGGGCTTGCGGACGGCGAGTAATGGGTAGCTCGCCGTCCGATCAAGGACCATGCCCGGGTCGACGGCGCGTTCTGTTCGCGCGCGCCTCAAAGAGCTGTCAGCACAGGGACGGGGCCCCCAACGGGGCCAAACGCCTGCCGGGGTTGCGGGACGTCTTAACAGGATACCGTGGCCCCGGAACGTAAAGGGCAACAAAAGGAACAGGGTGGTTTTTTAGTCAGTAAAAGTCTGACAGTCCCTTCCGCCCCACCCAGGGCGGAAGGAGTCATTTGATGATTTTTTACCACCTAAAAAAAAAAAAAAAAAAAAGAGTGTGTATTACTATGGCCGTTATAATAACAAATAATAAAAATAAAACTAAGTTGAAAATTAAAAAGTTCTCATACAAGAAACGTGGTTTTTGTAGTGTTAAATGAAGGGTTTCGTAGGTACTACTGGGTAATAGTGATACGGAATATTGGCTGGTTGTTAGAGTTCCGTACCCATAGTATAAAACGGGATCCTATTACTAAGACTCTGTTGTCCGTCCGTATGTTGTCTGTCCGTCTGTCACCAGGCTGTATCTCATGCACCGCGATAATGAGACAGTTGAAATTTTCACAGATGATGCATTTCTGTTGCTGCTATAACAACAAATACCTACTAAAAAACAGAATAAAATAAATATTTAAGGGGGTTTGCATACAACTAACGTAATTTTTTTGTTCGTTTTATAGATAATGGTACAGAACCCGTGGCGCGCGAGTCCGACTCGCACATAGCCTGTTTTTTAAAAATCAAAGAGATTTCAACACGTGAAGCCATAAAAAAAAAGTTTGATAACAGTCCCTTTGTTTCCCGCGCTTTCCTACAGGTGGTTGCAACAGAGTATTTCAGCGGTATATAATAAGATTCGGTACTACCCCTTTTGCGTCAGTTTCGCGTTGCGCGCCGAGTTTGACGGACGTGTCCGCGTTCCTTGTGCTACCAAACCGTACTTCGTTCACGAAATATTATACCCACTTGTATTATTTTTTGTTCTGAAGTGTTTGTTCTGGTTTTGTGTGGATTAAATACAATGCCTTAGGTAAGTTTGGGAAGTTGAATATTTAAAGGGAAATAATTTTTTGTATCAGTTAAAATTCTATATAAAAATCTGTATATTAGCAAAAACAATAGACTATCGCGTTCGTTTAATTAATCGACTACCAAAAAAGGTTATGTTTTTATTTATGGAACTTACAATATTTATGGGAAAATGAAAAGAATGAATAGTTCAACAACAGCAAGATATTTAACAACAATAAGGTAGATGACACTACCAAATTAATTGACGTACTCTTTATGACCTGTCAAAACGCGATTCTCCCATAGATTTTGTATGGAAAAATACAACTTTGACGTCACTTTCGTGCCGACTCAATTTACTAACTATTTATTAATTTGAAAGCAATTAAAAATCGAATTTTACAGCTAAACGAAAATTAATCGAGTTTTCCGGGCAATTGCAAAGTGTTTCTTTAGAGAAGTTATGTCTTGGAACTACCCAACTGACCACAAATAAAAAATCACACAAAATTAAACTGTCTACAAAAAAAAAACTAGGTCGATTTTTCCATGAACCTTTACTTAGAAACTTTAACGTTAGTCACCTTCGGCCTTTCAACTACTCATGGAATTTCCACGAAAACTACACGAGGTCACTGTTAGTCCTTTACCACTTAAATCTTGTAGACTACCATGTGTTTGAATGATTGGGAATGGTTGTTTTGATAAAATAATTTATTAATAACTAGTACACTTCGGTATAGGCTCGCCCCCTATTACATGGGATTTAACTGGCGAAATGGGGGTGTACTAATGAGTTGGTGAACCCTTAGGGGATTACAAGCGTGATTTTATGTTATAACTAGTACCCTGCTCAGGCTTCGTCAGTGTCCAATGTAGATACATAAACCTTCCTCTTAAATCACTTTGTCTATTGATATAAACCGCATTAAAATCCATTGCGTAGTTTAAAAGATCAAAGCGTACAGACGGTGGGAAGCGACATAGTTTTATACTATGTAAAGATTAGCCATGGCCAGGAAAAGCTTAAAAAAAAAGAAAAACTAACTTTCTTATTAGCAATTTTACTACTATTATAAGGGTGTTACCACACCAATCGATCGATAGTCGATCGATGCCATCGATCGACATCGGTCGACGTTGATCGATTGGTGTGGTAGCTTTAATTGATCGACGGATACCGGTCGACTAACCAATCGATCGATTGCCGGTCGATGGCATCGGTATAAATAGTACATATACAAATATACCCCTTTAGTTAGTAGAAACTATCGATCGACGTCGACCAATCCATTCTACCATCGATCGTTGGCATCGATTGACGATCGCTCGATTGGTGTGGTAACACCCTAACTGAGAAAGTTGCATTGGTTGGATGTTTATTACTCAATCACGCCAAAACAGCTGAACCAATCTGGATAAAAATTGACACAGAGATAGATTAAAGTCTGGAACAGAATATATGCTTTTTATCCCGTTTTTATGTTCCCATGAGATAATTAAGATTTTTTTTCTTAATTCTGTAGTCTATGCAGATGAACCCGTGGGCAGAAACTAGTTCATTTTATAAATTGGTATTTCATCATCATTTTACGTCGTTAAGTCCCAAATGAAACCGATTGTGATTCCGATTAAATTCGTTTGACTACGATGACCTAGTTTTGATACTGTTTCACTGTTTCGTATTTAAATACGGCAAATTCTACGCGAATAAACGTAAGTAATGTATTTTACTATTAAATGGTAAAGCCACACAAACGTTGAGTGCAATTTCGGTGCCTTTATGCGTGAACTATGAACGGAATTTGTTGTTTTAAAGCAAATAGTTCACCATAAAACAACAAAAGATAATTATACCTATTGCAAATCATTACATCAAATATCAAATATTACATAATAAAAGGAGTGTACGTACTCCTTCTCTTAAGAGACCACAGCATGCATAATAAAATTAACATCTAACTAACAAAGTAATAATAAAGTGAACGTAATATATTATATGAAATATCTAGCTTTTGCCCGCGACTTCGTCTGCATAAGTCGCGGAATAAGAATTAGCCTATGTCCTTCCTTGGGGTTCAAAGGTACCCCGTACCATATTTCATCAAAATCGGTTCAGTGGTTTAGTCGTTAAAGCGTAACAGACATATCAGACAAACAGAGTTACTTTCGCATTTATATTATTAGTAAGGATTTAGTTTTCTTTTATTTCAATATATTTTAACGTACAATATTCCTTATGGAATATTTTTAAAGGTCGACAATTTGGAAATCCATTCCAAAAAATTGCGACTGGGATTTTGGGACTTGGTCATTATTGACTACTAAAATAATTCCAGCCGACCTATTCTGTAAAAATCTTTCCCGGTGAATTTAGGTGAAGTGAGCTTGAGGTGGCCGCCTGATACTAAAGGCGGAAACAGACTTATAACACGCTACGCCACACCATGGCATTCAAGCGTTCTCATTGGCCACATTTCGTCTCGTGAAACTACTCTTTGTGTTTTGGCCAATAAGCACGCGTGGGATGGCGTAGCGTCTTATCAGTCTGTTTCTGCCTTTACTCACTTCAAACTCGCTTACCTCAACTCGCTTGCTCACTATAGGTAATAACTCACCCAAAAAGATTGTTACAGAATACTACTGCTAATAAGAGCAGCTGCAGTTGTTGAGTGAGGGGGGTTAACAAAAGGAATTTATTTGGTAGATGTGTGTGGCAACGCAGTAAGGAGACGCCCTAGGAAGACTTACACTGACCTTATTGGTAAGGTTCTTCAGAAAGGCCAGGTGTACAGTACTTGTAACCAGCGTGCTTGTATCACGAGATGTATTAACGTATCGTAGTAACTGTAGGCGTTCTGTAGTTTCTGCCTACCCCCATGAAAAAAAAGGCGTGAGTTTATACATATAGGTATGTATGTTTTACTGCTAATTTCTCATTCTGTTTGAATGACTGAGTCTTGTAGTTTTAGTATCAACATAAGACAAAAATACTTTTTTTATAACTGTAATAATATTTTTACTAGCCATAGGTATTGGCCTTCAAACAGTCCCAATGATTGTACCTACTCAATACTTGTAGTGAATTTTTATTGAGGTTTCAACCTACATTTGGTTTAGCTACAATAATGGTCTCGACATGCCTTATTTTATTAATAAAGTGAATAAAGCTGGGTCGTACTTACGACAGAATTTTCGAAATTAAAAAACTACGATTGTTTTCGTTAAAAACATATTTTGAAAGAATATATTTGTTTATTTATTTAAACTTTATGCAACAAAAGTACAAAGGCGGAGTTAATACCTGCCTGCCTTGATTTATATTTTATTTAAATATATTTAAGACTCGTGACAAAATTAGATTCGTTAGGCATTATATTGTCTAAATTTATTGGCTTTTCAAAATCAGTGATTGGCTTACAATAGGTGATGTCAATTCTGCGGAAATTACAGAAATTAATCCTATCAAAGTTTTAAATATGGAATAGGCACAAGTTGTCATGATAAACCTCTTTGGAGGATAAATTAAGAATTAATCACCCACCATTGTTCTAACATTATTATTTTAGGCACATGTTTAATTACCTTTCAAGTTATCCGCTACACGTGACAAGTCTACACGTAACTAGTTTAACTATTGGGACTATGGGGTTTAAGTCCCGGTACTTTTAATTGACTTCGCAGAAATAATGACTTTCGCGAAGTCGCCAAAAGTTTTTCACCAAAATAATAAATTGACGATTGATTTTCTTTGTTTTGAGGCCAAAGAAGTTGATTAGTTCCAAGAAAAAATGTGATTTATTGGTTGAAGAATTGCGTTCTTATGTCACTCACAATTGTAAACGTAATTACGAAAGTATTTTTTCTGAAAGTAGTGAAATATTGATTTTTAGTTTTTTTTTGTTATTTTAAAAACAAGTACCTAGTAGTTTAATCATCATAATTCTATTTTCTAATTTAACAGAATTTGTTATGACAATAAAAGGTGTCCAATAAAATTTAACAAAAATAAACCATTTTTATGACTACTACAAAAGTCCCTCTAATAATGAAGTTAAAACAGGTTTTTTTATTCAATTCCCCTTTTCTTTTTATGTCACCCACTTTTCATGAATGTATAAAGTTTTACTGCATTGGTCCTTCGACTAAAACTACGGTCGCTGTGAATTTTAGCCTTACAGTTCCACATGAAAACATTATCATAACACCCGGGCCGGATTTGGGCCTATGTCTGTCCCGAAATCCCGGGCTCAGCTGTTTATTGGAAAAGATTTATCTAGTGTTCGCAGCATCACACGCTTCGCGTACCATAGGACCAAAAGGTTTGGATGTCTAATATGGCCATTGGTCAATTGGGGCGCAATTCTACGAAATATAAGAATTTTGAGGATTCACTGGTTTATAAAAAGTATACATATAAAGATAAATCACAGAGCCGTTAACAACATATACCTACTACCCAACTCATGATTGCCTCGTTGATCTAGTGGTCGCAAAACGCGACTGCTGAGCATAAGGTCTTGGCTTCGATACCCAGGTTGAGCAAAGTGTTTTTCCATCAGGAATTTCTTAGTAGCAGCCTTGGAGTCTGGATTTATACCCGCTCATCCATATTACATGGGACTAAACATAACTGGCGAAATGTATGTGTAATGTGTGTGGGACTTTGTTTTATACCACGTAGAGAAGTAAGATTTTGAGTACCTAGTAACCACGACATACGATATCAAAAACAATAATTACTTTCGAAAACATAAACGTACAAAATTGACGTGACTCTGGCGTTCACACAATAGAAATACCTAATGGTGGCAATTACTTTAATGAACACATTCTAATCCTGAAAACGGATTTGTTTTAAGCTTGAATCATGTATCATGTTCGAGGTAATTATGTATAGTTACATAACTACCTATTTGACTGTTAAATTAACCGCATGTTTGGTATAAATCCTTTAGAGTTTTGACGTACGGTTCAATAAAACATTGGTAAAGATGAGTTTAACTTAGACATAACATCACACCTGTAATCCCCGAAGGGTTAGGTAGAGGTGTACCCATTAGTACCTACACCCACATTTAGCTATTTATGTTAAGTCCCATGTAATAGGGGACGAGCCTATTGCAATCAACCGGGCACAAATCCAGACTCCTGAGACTGAGAAATTCCTGATGTAAAAACCAAATAACACTTTACCTGACTTGGAAATCGAACCCAACACCTCATGCTTAACAGTCGCGCTTTGTGACCACTAGACCAACGAAGCAGATAGTAGTAGTAGTGTTTAGAATAGATTTAAAAATTATCAGAATATTGAAGGTTTAAAATCCCCTCCTTAAAATCATACCAAAAAAAATTAAACCAGAGATAGAAACCCTCACACCACACTCACCCTCACTACACCACACCCTACACCGTACTCACCCCCACCACACTTACTTATGCCACACACTTTTTCCTATTTTATTTTTCTTTTGTCACTTTTTATCACCTTTTGCTAAAAAATTTAAATAATTCTATTTTTATTTTTTATTTTTTTCCTTTTGTAGTTAGCCGTTTTTATAGTAAATTATGTATCCACTAGAAAGAGACTGGTTCCCACGACACAGGGAATCCTAGTGTGGGGACCAGGGGACCTGTAATCTAGTGCTTTATGCTTTTTGGTACAAATAAATTTATTTTTATTTTTATTTATTTTTATTAAAGGCATTTTGACGGGGGTTGGTTCGTCCTAGCAGAACTAAACCTAGTCCTCTCATCCTCTGTGTCCACATTACACTGTCTAAACCATCCCTGATATATCACAAAATGTCATAAACAAGTAACTGACTTCCACACAGACGGACCCGCGGACAACAGCAAGTTATTAATTAGACCAAGTTTATCACCACTATCTTCGATCCAATAATGATCAACTTTCTAATCTGTTCCCAAAAGTAGGTAGATACTTAGGAAGTACTTGAAAATTTTCATTCGACAAATACCTTTCAAGTACCCAAGTACTTGAAGCCAAAAATATCGCAAATTCAGATCTAAAGATAAATCTCGGTTTAAGAGGTACTGACTCGTTTGTTTTCGGGTAAGTACCTACCGTTTAGGGTAAGCTTGCTGGGCTGGTGTTCACAACTGCTGGTTGAGAGGTTCTGTGTTTTAAGCCTCGGGTTCTGCAGTTATTTAATTTTTTTAAATCATAAATCCCCGAAGAGTTCGGCAGAGGTGTGCCCATTAGTACACCCACATTTCGCCAATTATGTTTTAAAAGGCTCGCCCCCTATTTCATAGGAATAGGGAGCGAGCCGTTTGCCATTGGTTTTTATAATAGACTAGCTGACCCGCCGCGACTTCGTTCGCGTGGTATCCTACACTACCAATACCCCTACCCTAACCCTGCCTTACCCTACCCCCTTCCCTACCCTACTCTACCCCTATCTTACGCTACCCCTACCCCTACCCTACCCTACCCCTACCCTAACCTACCCTTACCCTACCCCTACTCTACCCCTACCCTACCCTGCCCCTACCCTACCCCTACCCTACCCTACCCCTACCCTACCCTACCCCTACCCCTACCCCTACCATACCCCTACCCTTGACACCGACTTCCCGACTTCATATTAAAAGGGCTGTTTTTAGGGACTTCGTTCGCGTGGTATCCTGCCCCCACCCTACCCTAATCCTACCCTTACCCCATATTTTCTCACCGTTTAAACCTTCCCTAGACCTCCATGAACATTTCAAAACCAAAATCAGCTAAATCGGCCCAACCGTTCTCGAGTGAGTTTTAGCGAGACTAACAAACAGCAATTGATTTTTATATATATAGAGATAGAGATTGATTTCGCCATAACTTTCAAACCAAACGTCCAATTTTAATGAATAAAAGACTAAATATTATCTACATAAACAGTACTTTGTGACAAAATAGTTTATTTTGATAAGGAGTAATGACATGTGTAAAATAAATGCGTTTAAATGAAGTCCTAAAAAAATTCAAGATTTTTAAATAAAAAAATGGTTGTTGTGTTTAAATAGATAGGTATAGTGTGTCGCGGACTTTTTTGTAGATATTTTTAAGGTCTTTAATTAATTGGAACATTTTTTGGTTCTATCTTTTATAGTTTAGGCGGCGTACGCCAAATAAGGAACTTTTTTGGATGATTTTTTACACCTTGGGTCCGAAAAACCCAAATATCGTACGGACCCCTATTTTTTTTTAAATAAAATATAGCCTATAGCACTCAGTGATAACGTAGCTTCCAATTTCCGAAAGAATTTTCAAAATCGGTTCAGTAGATCCGAAGATTACCCCCTACATACAAACTTACAAACTTACAAACAAATTTTACCTCTTTATAATATTAAGTATAGATTGAGATTACATCGTAAGCAAACCTCAACATACAATAAATATACAGTCTCAAATTGCCAATGCGCCTTAAACAAGCGTGATGATCAATGCTATTGCCTTCTTTGCAAAAGAAGAGGCCTTTGCCCTTCAGTGGGACAAATATAGACTGATATATTATTTCGAATTCTTACTTCTTCTTCATTTCGTGTCGATTGAGTCAAATTTTGTCCGACCAATATTGAGCAACCTGTACTGCATTAAGATCTTGGATGGTGCAGGTGGTTGTTCACGACAAGCAACTGAGTAGGTGACGCATGTCCTATGATGGTGCTCCACACTGGCACTCCGTTTGGGATGGGTGAAGAATGCCCCATTTGGTCAGATAAGTTTTACAGCGGCCAACCTTGGATATGGCAAAAGTGAGTGGCAACGCAGGGAGGGGTCGCCCTAGGAAGACCTACACTGACCTTATTGGTGAGTTTCTTCAGAAAGGTCAGGTGCGGAGTACTCGTAACCGGTGTGCTTGTATGACGAGTAGTATGAACGTAGATGAGGCGAAAGGAGTATGTAAGGATCGTAAAAGGTGGCGTTCTGTGGTTTCTGCCTACCCCCATGGGAAAAAGGCGTGAGTTTATGTATGTAACCTTGGTCCATAGGTACTCATTTTTATGAATTAGAACCTTTTCGGTTCTAATAATACCCAAGTCGGATGTAATTAGTGGTTATTGATGGAATAAAATTGGCATTATTGTTAGCATTCCTATCTTGAATGATTGTAGAAATTCACCATTCTGGCATCCCTTCTGAATATTCCCGGAAATTATCTTGATCCGAAGATACTTCAATTTTCGTTGCCTCAGGGAGCGATAACTCGATACCGCAAAAATCAGAGATTCCTAAATCGAATCACGCATCGTTGTCGATAATCTTATAATCGTTTTATGCACGCTGTACTGTACCACATCTATACAAATAAACAAAATTAAAATGTCTGTTTGTAATAAAATAACAGTTTTTTATTATCGTTGTCAAAATAACAGTTTTTGTTATCGTTGTCAAAATAACAGTTTTTTTATGTTATTTTAAAACATATTTTTTTCGCGTAAGTACCGGTATTACACGAAAAAACTGTTTTTTTCTTATCTGTCTGTTTGTTTCGGATATTCTCGAAAGCGGTTAGACTGTTTTTGATGGGACTACGTAGACCTACGTATCCTGGCTTACCTATGTGTAAGAAATTTCATTAAAATCGGTTTATTAATTTCCCAAAAGAACTTGAAAGTTTGTATTAAATGCCCTACGGCGTAAACGAAGGGAAAGCTCTCCGTTATTTAACATACTGTATTATTAAAACCGAAAGGGCAGTTTTTCATTTACTCACTGACCGAACATGAAATCTCGAAAACTAGGTATGACGCTGAAAGACCTAAAGTAGTTGATACTTACTTAGGAGACGTCAGCTAAGAGTTTTATGACTTCCATACAGACAAATATAACATATCATCACGCCTCTAATCCCCGAAGGGCTAGGCAGAGGTGTACCCATTAGTACACCCACATTTCGCCAGTTATGTTTTAAGTCCCATTTAATAGGGGGCGAGCCTATTGCCATCAACCGGGCACAAATCCAGACTCCGAGGCTGCTATACTGCGAAATTCGTAATGGAAAAACCCAATAACACTTTGCCCGACCTGGGAATCGAACCCAAGACCTCACGCTCAGCAGTCGCGCTTTGCGACCACTAGGGCAACGAGACAGTCATACAGACAAAATCGCTGGCAAAAGCTATTCACATATCAGCCGCGACTTTTATAGTAAGATAACCATTATCATCAAAACACAATGGTGCGGACATAATTATTTAAAATATTAAACCAACCGTTTTTGTAACTCATAAATAATTATTGAAGCCAAAATATTATGTTAATAATTATTTACATTCTTAATTCAATTTCGGTAACCGTTTCAAGTTGACTACATAATGTGGTATGGTCTAAAACAGGACGACTTTTATATTTGGAATTCTTTATTTTTTTTAGCTAGACTATGTATGTTTTTATCTATACCAGAGGTGATAAACCTGCTTCCTTGCTTACCGAGGAACACTACAAAATCTTACTAATATTAGAAATGTGAAAGTTTGTGAAGATACACACATCAAAAGTGTCTAGGGATCAACATCCCTAACATTTGTTAGGGATGTTGATCCCTAGACACTTTTGATGTGTATATTTGGATGTTTGTTACTCACCGTTGAACAGATTTGGATAAAAAATGGCACATGGATAGACATCTTCCTGGATTAGCACATAGAATAATTTTTATTCCGGTAATGGTCATGTTCCCTTGGTATAAAAGTTCAACTTACTTCGGAAGGTTACTTTTTACGCGGGCGAAGCCGCGGGCAGAAGCGAGTCTATACTAATATCTATACTATTACTATACTATATAAATTATAAAGAGGAAAGATTTGATTGTTAGTTTGCATTGAATAGGCTCCAAAACTACTGAACCGATTTGAAAAATTCTTTCACTATTGGGAAGCTACACTGTCCCTGGGTGACATAGGCTATATTATATTTAAAAAATTAGAGATCCGTAAGAAAAATCACGCGAACGATATCGCGGAAAGAGTGCTAGTGTTTAATGTTCATTTACGCCAAAAATTCACGCCTGTCAAACCGATTTAAAAAATTCTTTCACTATTGGGAAGCTACACTATCCCTGGGTGACATAGGCTATATTATATTTAAAAAATTAGAGATCCGTAAGAAAAATCACGCGAACGATATCGCGGAAAGAGTGCTAGTGTTTAATGTTCATTTACGCCAAAAATTCACGCCTGTCAGGGTTATCTTAGTACAGTTACCGGCACGTAAGTTGGCAAGAGTTTTTGTAGTTGGGGAAGTTTGCGCACGCACAATTTTATATATTTTTATATGCGCGAACTTCCCCCACTACGAAAATCTCTTGCCAAGTTACGTGCCGGTAACTGTAACTCGAAATTAGTTGCTTATACGGGCTGATTGTGTAAGACAAATTGGTAATTAACCGAGTTAGAACCGAAAGTGTTTAAGAGTCTACACGAGTAATCTCTTAAACTCTTTCGCTAGAGTTAGTTGCCGACACGAGGCAGGCAAGAGGCGTTGACACGAGGTAATAAGTAGGTAATTATGTTATACAAATGACTTACTTTCTTAATAATAAATTACTTCAAAAAAGTACTTTTAATTGACTGCCTCGTTGGTCTAGTGGTCGCAAAGCGCGACTGCTGAGCATAAGGTTTTGGGTTCGATTCCCAGGTCAGGCAAAGTATTATTGGTTTTTCCATCAAGAATTTCTCAGTAGCAGCCTCGGAGTCTGGATTTGTGCCTAGTTGATGGCAATAGGCTTGCCCCCTATTATCTACATGGAACTTTAAAAATCATAACTGGCGAAATGTAGGTGTACTAGGGGTACACCTCTGCCTAGCCCTTCGTGATGTTATGTTTAAAAAAATTACTTAGGTACGGTCGGGGTCATAAAGTGCAGTAGCATGCTAAGGTTTAAATTGCTGTGAACACGCGGTACAGGCCGTACCTACATCTGTGTGTATAAGTGATGTATTCAAAGTTAAAGTCAAAGTCAAATCATATATTTTATTAGGTACTTTTGAACGTAATAACACAGTAAGTACCCACGTACACCTCAAAATTCGCACACGACGTCGTATGGTCGTAAGTTTAACCAAAGCGTCAATGGATTTGCTTTGTAGATTGCTACTCCAATTATGACCCCAACCGTACCTTCAAAAAATTATAAAACTTCAAACTAAGCCTTTTTACTTAAGGTGCTTTTAGAATTCTATACCCAAAGGGTGCTAACATGACCCTATTAAGCCTCCGCTGTCTATCCGTCCGTTCGTCTGTCAACGGGCTGTGTCTCATGAACAGTAATAGCTAGAGAGTTGTAATTTTCACGGAATGTGTATTTCTTTTACCGCTATACCAACAAATGAAAATAAATAAAAGTTAAAAATTAAAAGATTGAGCATAAAACATACAAATATAGTTTTTTTTTTACGAAAGTATTTTAAAAATACATAGTGTTATATCTTCTTCTTCTACGATGGAACGGAAACCTTCCGGTTTTACTGATATCATAATCTCAAAGTAGGTCACGGAATCAGGAAATTTTTTGAGCGAATATATTGGTTTACAAATCTTTGGTCTTGAGGATATGGGAATGAAAGCAATTTCCAAAAATTAATATACTTTTCCGCTCTTTTATTGAGTTCCTTAACAAAATTTTTGGTATATCCAAAAATGTTTTCATCCGAGAAAAAGACTTGATTTTCCGGGTAAATTCAAAGGACGGTATGTAATGATGTGTTAGTAGGTATAGTCTCACTCTAAGCCAGTCTTAAATTCGATCCCCTTGGAGAGATAAAAAAAACTAGTGTTGCTAAGTGTCCCGACAAGTGCGGGACGTCCCGGTTTACCCTTGATCGGGACGCCAAATGACCCCTATTTTTCACTAACCTCTTTATTCTGCTGATAGTTTAATGAGATAATTTTGACGGTAAAAACGAATACGACGAAGCGACATCGTAACAAAAAATTTTACCATGGATGAAACAGCAGTTTAATTTCAATAACTGCGTAAAAAGTTTTTTTACCTTCTGTTCCACCCTGTATAATTATCTGTTAACTGTTATTACATAAAAATATTCTTGCTTTTATATTTCCTTACCAAAATTATTTAGAAATACCTGTTTTTTTTTGTAGCCGTTATAAACGTCCCGATTTTCAAACCAACATCCCGGTTATTTTCTACCGTTTCGAAATTTGACACTGCACCTAGCAACACTAAAAAATGTTATACCTACTTATCTTAAACGTATAAATCTCACGTATCTGAGACATTAAATCGATAAAATTAAAATCAATTTCAAAAGTTCAAAACCAATTTTAAATGGAGAACTCTTCAGATAACTTAACGGTGTAACTTGGATAAGTTTTACCGAAACTTTTGCTTGGACTTGGTCGAGTTTTGTAAGTGCTTGACTTAGAAAAATATTGCACAATAGAGTATATTGAACACGAATGAAATGAAATCGGAAAAATGCTTACTTCCTTACTAAGTACACACATAACTTCACGCCTATAATTCTCGAAGGGTTAGGTAGAGGTGTACCCATTAGTACGTGTACTACACCCACATTTCGTCAGTTATGTTTAAGTCCCAAGTAATAGGGAGCGAGCATATTGCCATCAACCGGGCACAAATCCAGACTCAGAGGCTGCTACTGAGAAATTCCTGTTTAAAAAACCTAACTTAACTATAAAAGTAGGTACAAAACGCGCTACGAAAGATGACACTTGACACACGACACAAACTTTATTACTTATTTCCTAATAAATATTATACTCGTAACATTGTTAAGAATTTAAATCTAAAATGTCATCGAAATATTTCTGAATAGATAGGTACATAAATTACGGATAACTATTTCGTACATCCATACCTGCGCAAGCTCCAGATTACTGACGCTTGTCAAGTCTCATCTTTTGTGGCGTGTATTATACATAAACAAGTACCAAAATATAAAATCTAAGAATTAAAAACCAGCTGAGCCATAAATCTTATAGTCGCGTGATGTGATCATAATGTATGGATCAGCAGATTTTTTTATTCTGTGTGCAAAAATTGAATATCAAGGATAGCAATAGAACGGTCAGAAACTCAATCAGATTAAGTAACCAAACTATTCACAAATGTTTAACGTTTATTTAGGATCTTAAAGGTAGGCTAGCAAAACTCTAAGTTTACATAAATCACTCTTAAAGTTTTACCACTGTTATCGCAAGTTGTCTTGATTACTTAGTACCACGTATCAATAACAAGGTTAATTTGTGGTTGGCTACACTATTACGTAACGGTTAACTTTAAATTGTTCGCTATAATGTAATACCTTGTACTAAGAACACATTATTACCTTTTTCTTTTCTATACTTAATATTATAAAGAGGATAGATTTCATTGTTTGTTAATTTGCATTGAATAGGATCCGAAACTACTGAACCGATTTGAAAAAATATTTTACTGTTGGGAAACCACACTATCCCCGGGTGACGCTATATTTTATTAACCGACTTCAAAAAACGAAGGAGGTTCTCAATTCGGCCGGTATTTTTTTTTTTTTTTATGTATGTACACCGATTACTCCGAGGTTTCTAGTCCGATTAGTGTGATTCTTTTTTTGTTCGATGCAGTATACTTGCCATTTGGTCCCATAAAAATTTCATCCAATTTGGTTTAGTGCTTTTTATTTTGTGAGTTTTTTTTTAAATTAAATATATCGTGTGAGGTATTGTTCGAAAGGTCTTTTATTAAGGATTTTAAACATTAACACACAAGCACTAAAAAGTGAAAAATAAAAAGCTTTTTAACAAAAAAAGACAACCGCCTTCAAAAACTACAAAATAAAAAATAACTTTAGTTTGGAAGTCGGTGGCAATACCTACATAACAAAAAACAAAACCAAAGCCGCCGACTTCCAAACTAAAGTTATTTTTTATTTTGTAGTTTTTGAAGGCGGTTGTCTTTTTTTATAAAAAAATTAAGGATCCGTGACAAACATCACGCGAACGAAGTCGCGGGGAGAGTGCTAGTCTTTGATAAAAAACGTTGTCCCACACTAGGAATTTCTCCTGTATCGTGGGTGTGTTTACAAACATATAAACTCAAATACTCAAAAAGACTCGGTAGGCCATATAAATATGTGTTCTGTACAGCAACTTACAAGACAAGAGGACCAATTGCTTAGCCAGTGCGCCAAGCGCGTCGTCCAATTAGTTGCGGGGCTAAACCAGAGGGAAAGATCCAGATGTTTGTGGGCGCCCCAAGGTTCTGTAAAACTAGAACTATAAATAAATCATAGAACTAACTGTACTTTATTTGAAGAGTTTCTTACACTTTTTATTGAATTAAAACGAAGGATCAAAATCCTTAATACTTAATACTGTTTTATTTTTTTATTTGTTGTACTTTTTTACTATTGTAAACACGGGCGCCTTTTTAATGCGCTAAGGATTACTTCATAGCAGTCTGTTGGATTTAAAACTCTCATCGTTTAGCCGACTGAAATGCGCTTTTTCATCGCGTATTCAAAAAACCCGTGCGAAACATCGATTAATATACGCTTGAAACCTATTTCTCCGTATCCGCAAACCCGTTGCGAATCCTGCGTAATTCACGTTGGGATTAGAGTCCCGTACATGGTATGCGGGATCTCGAAATCCTCGAACGTATCGAGTCTGGACGACGAGAGGTCTGGTTTTGTCCCCGGTTAATGGCAATAGGCTCACCCCCTATTACATGGAACTTAAACATAACTGACGACATGTGGGTGTACTATGAGTACACCTCTGCCTAACCCTTCGGGGATTACAGGCGTGATATTATGTTATGTTAAATCGTACCACATTTGATATCATTATTAAAGTTTTTCACGCTACACCAAACCAAGCTCTAAAGCTGTCTTCCATTTTAAAAAGAATTCCAGTTGTAAAAGCGCACACATTGCATTTTTTGACGGGGACATAATCCGGAATGCGGCCTCGCGTGCATGGTTACACTCGGTCGGAAATAAAAGCATCACGGCCCACCGCATTGTTCGTACACACGGCTACACATCAAGCTATACTTAATTGTATAAGCTGACTTCTGATTGTACGAAAAGCATATACAATGCGAGGTCAGCTAAAACTGGTTTTGTATAGCTTGATGTGTAGCCGTGTGTACAAGGTAACCGCATTTTCCATCTATTTTATTTTTATCAAATAGGCTCGTTTTTGTTATCTG
This sequence comes from Hoplodrina blanda, assembly GCA_949316365.1. Classification (NCBI taxonomy): domain Eukaryota; kingdom Metazoa; phylum Arthropoda; class Insecta; order Lepidoptera; family Noctuidae; genus Hoplodrina; species Hoplodrina blanda. Next base: position 12,882,151 of record OX438589.1, read on the forward strand.
TGTCCACCTGATAACAAGTATTGATATTTATAATGCTTGACTGAAATTACCTTTTTATTTATGGTTTTATAAACATAATATTCTTCCCCAATCTAAGGGAAATCTCAATGGAGATTAGTCAAGTACCTACGTAGGAGATATTATGGTGCACAAGTGTGTGCCCAAACACAAATAACGCGACACGACCGGGGGGAGATCAGACGCAGGACCAACAGCTTTCTAAGGTTCGAGGATGTCATACCACCAACTTCAAAACTTCGAGGCTGCTACTGAGAAATTCCTGATGGAAAAACCCAATAGCACTCCCGACCTGGGAATCGAACCCAAGACCTCATGCTCAGCAGTCGCACTTTGCGACTACTTAGACTAACGGCAGCCTAAGGCTATATGTGGTTTCAGGTATTTTACGCTTGAATAAAACCCAAAACAGTAATAAGCACTTACTGGAGACTGATCCATCAAAGTAGTTAGGTACCTACTAATTAAGAGACGCGGCAACGTATTAAATTGTCTAACCACTTATTAACAAGACGTGGGACAAAACAATTTAATAAAGAACGTTTGGTATAAAGGATAATTTTACGTTAGTCTTCAGTAGTCTATGTTAACACATAATTTACGTGATTCTAGTTACAGTAAATGAACAAACATTAATTTTACCAGCTCGTGTGGGATGTCAATTTCAGACATAATTAGTAGTTGTTTTGCCGCAAAGCAGCTCCTTGTTCCGGTTTAAAGGTTGCCGGTTTAATTACAAGTACATGGAGACATTTGTTTCTGGGAGAGTAACGCATGTCTATTGACAGCGGTAGGCGCGGGCTTGCGGACGGCGAGCTACCCATCACTCGCCTCAAGGACCAGGTTGACGGCGCGTTTTGTTCCACGCGCGCCTCAAAGAGCTGTCAGCACAGGGACGGGGCCCCAACAGGGGTCACGGGACGTCTTAACAGAATACCGTGGCCCCGGAACGCAAAGGGCCACAAAAGGAACAGGGTGGTTTTTTACTCAGTAAAAGTCTGACAGTCCCTTCCGCCCCACCCAGGGCGGAAGGAATCATTCGATGAGTTTTACCACCCCAAAAAAAAAGGCCCTTCACATCAGGTGGGACATAACTTAGCCAGACAATGACAAAAAAAAAATCCAGCATACGAAACACACTTATAATCAGAATCCATTTTGACAAAAAAAAATACAAAAATACTGTCTGCCTCATTGGTCTAGTGCTCGCAAAGCGCGACTGCTGAGCATGAGGTCTTGGGTTCGATTCCCAGGTCGGGCAAAGTGTTACTGGGTTTTTCCACCAGGAATTTCTTAGTAGCAGCCCTGGAGTCTAGATTTGTGATGGCAATAGGCTCGCCCCCTATTACATGGGACTTAAAACATAACTGACGTATTGTGGTTGTACAGGGTAGGTACATCTCTGCCTAACCCTTCGGGGATTACAGGCCTGATGTTATGTTTTAATTACTATAATTTTGAACCTACTATTATATTCAAGCAGACGTAATTTATACAAAATTAAATATTCTTATTAAAAAGATATTATACAAAATCAACAAGTTCTAGTAGTAACTCAAATAAAAAATAACGTTTCTTTATAAAACATCTAAGAGAAGGACCACATTTCTTTAAAGTACTAAGCCAACTGTCAGCTTAAGACTTTTTAAAAATGCAAGACTAATTAATTTTGTATAACGTCAGTCGTCTGTGAACGTTGAATTAAATATTTACATCTTCAGCGTCAAGGGACTTCGTTGGAACTGTCAACTTAGAAATAAAGTTTTGAGAGGTTTCCAGAATTTTCATACACGAAGCAATCTTGATTTTTAGATCCATAGATCCAGATGGTTTTATAGAATGACTTTTTTTTAATGATATAAAATAGCTTTCTAAAATATAAATAGGTAATAATGTTTACATGGTGCAATACGCTCCACGAAAGATGAGACTTGACAAGCGTCGGTATTTATCCATAATTTGTGTTTCTATTCAGGGATTTTTCGATGACATTTAGATTAAAATTCTTAACAATATTATAATATTAAAAGTTTGTGTGGTGTGTCAAGTCTTATCTTTCGTGGCGCGTATTATACTTACACGAAAAACCTTGTTTTATTATTTTTAACCGACTTCTAAAAAAGGAGAAGGTTCTCAATTCGGATGTTTGTAATTTTTTTTTTCAGGTATTTTGTCTGTCTGTGTGTTGATCGGCTGGATTTTGATGAGACTTTAACTGGCAGATAGCTGATATTGTAAGAAGTCATTTAGGCTACTGTTATATTTGAAAAATGCATGGGCGTGAATAGTTGTGACGATAAAATCGATCTCCACTTTGACTCTAAGCAAACTGAAAGTCATAACTTATAAATATCTTCCCGATGAAACTTCCTAACTATTAAATTTGTTTTCGATAAAATTTAGGTTACCTATTTACCATTAGGTTAGGTTCTAGGTTTAGTTAATTTTCTTATAAGTTATCTCTGTCCAACTCTTTATGCATGTGGAGTTTACCTATAATAAGTGATTGTTACACTATATGGTTGTATCATTTATATATTACATTAAGCATAGTACCAGTGTAAGCAATTATTGGTAAACCAAATAAAATAAAATAAAATAAATAAAAAATAAAAGAAAAGCTTTTTTATTGAATTCATATAACAATACTAACGTAAATGTTTCCATTGATAAAAAGAACAAAATAAAAACATTGTAGTTACAGTATGTTACACAGTAACGTTACAGGATAAAATAAAAGCCTGTATTTTTCCCCAAAAAACTGATAATATACTGTGGTACATTTTTATGTTGGTAATAAATTCAAAACACGTGTCGGTCTGTTATTGTTAGGTTTTGAAATGTGGCTAATAAAATGATAAGAACCACGTAACATGGTACCCTATTTATCGTGGCACGCTTTTGACGCTTGTAAGGAGTAATGTATTTAGGTTAATTATATTATTTAAGTAGATTACTTAGTAGATGAATAGCTACGTTCTTAAATTCTATACAGAGACACGGTAGCAGAAAATTAAGTAGGTAAGCTTCGGATGGTTCAAACATTTAAATAAATAATTGATTGATTAACTAGCGACACGCCCCGGCTTCATACGGCTGCATTTTAAATTGAATGTCACATTTTTTATAGAGATTGACATTTGAGTTGATGTCAATAGGCTCCCACCCTTAATAGGGGGGGGGGGGGGGGAGTTGGGGCACTTAAAACATAATCTAACGAAATGTGGATGCACTAAGTGGTACACCTCTGCCTTTTATGTAGATGTTTTATTTAGATTTTTTACAACAAAAATAAAATCTTTTTCTCAGCAATATTTTTTGCATAAACTTAGTGTTAGTTTAATGGGCAGTATGCGTGGTTAAGGGCTACCTAATGTGTCTTTTTATACCCCATAAATTCTATAACAAGGTTAATACTGTTCTAATACAGAACGACTCACTTTTGCCCGCGTTTTCGTCCGTTTAGAATTCTAAAATGGTTCTAGATAGGATTTCTACATTACCCGGCGATAAATATTGCACATCGACCTTTATCGTATTTCGTATTTGATAAAAAGAATAAAAAGAATTATCAAAATAAGCAAATCATAATTGTTTTAACAGCTCCTTATCCGGACTGTTTGTATTTCGTGCGACAGAGATAACGCTCTACGAAGCCGAAATTAGCCGATTATCTCTTTCCAAAGGTCGATGTGCAATATTTATCGCTGGGTACTGTAATTGTTTTTTGACGTTATTACAGAAAAATTGAAATAGATTAGACCAAGGAATCACATTGTCCCATACATACTTTGCCCTCCTTCCTTTGTGAGGTAGAATTTCGGAAAATCCTTTATTATCGGATGCCTTCGTCGTACAAATAACACCCTCCAAGTTTCAGGTCTCTACGATCAACGGTTTAAGCTGTCAATCAGTCATTCAGGACAAAGCATTTTATATGTATATAGATAGATAGGACTTGAGAGTCAGACTGTGCCACTGACAGGTGTTCTTTGTATAAAATATTATAATTCAGTCTATATCCTAAATATATTCTAAAGGTAAGTATTACGCCAGACGATCTTTTCAATATATTCAATTGCAAATTACCATTATTCCTTATAAATTTATTCGATCAAAATTCGTACCTATTCAACAAAACGGTACAGCTAAAGACCTACATTAAAAATAAACTTCTAACGTTGTAGAGTCTATCAAAAAGTTAAGACTTTCTAAATTGCTCTCAAGTATAATATAAATATACCATTTACTCAGAAACTTTACAGACAATTCTCACCTGAGACCTGTCAGTCGAGACCCACGCGATGTTATACTAAATTGGGCTTGGTATTTACTGCACAAGTCCATTAACATTTCAATATTTTTGCTTTAACTTTATTATTTCCCCTGTAATTTTTTAAGGCGCGCTAAAAACTTAACTCATAAAGTCAAATTGTACAACCTGCTTACGACAAATACCTACGATTTAGTCCCAGGTATGGCACTAGCCAGTTATCTACCAAATTGACACAAATCCAGACTTCAGGCGTTTACAGACCAATTCCTTATGGAGTTAGTTGCCAAAACTGGCCCAGTTTGACATTCTGTTATTTCACCTCGTGTAAGCAACTTTATATAAGTAGGTAAGTATACTTAGCTGACGAAATCAACTTCAATTGAATATTTTTATGTTAGCACGTGTACAGTTCTTAGTAAAGGTACTCTCTTTTAGGGTATGAATAAGGATACACAGCCGAAAAGAGAGTGATCATTTTATATACCAATGTGATGTTTTTCTTTTTTTTGATGAAATCCTCATGGATGTCCACCGCCCTGGGGAGGGCGGAGGGGTTCGTTCAGACTCTTACAGACTAAAAACACCACCTTTTTCCACTTACGCCGGGGAAACGTACGCACCTTTCGCGATCCCCGACTGGTGCTGGCCCGCCTCTGTGGGCTTCCTCAGGTCAGGGGGGGAGTGAGGTGTTTAACTCTCCCCGCGACGTCAAAGAAAGGCGCGCGTGGATCACTACACGCGCCACCTTAGGTCCGGTTGAATGCAAACGCGCCTGCTGCGGGCTAGGAGAGAGGTCATAATCTCTCTCTCCCTTTCCGCAGCCTGCGAAATAGCCGTTTGGCAGGAGGAGACCACCGTGTCCCAGAATCCTTCGTCACCGATCGGCAGCGGCAAATTACTGCCAACTTCAGAGATTAAGGCACGACGCAGCTCCTCCCAAGTCGTAAACGTAGTTGATACCTAACTTTACCTAAACATAATTATTCTGATAATTAACAGTGTCCTCCATAATCTCTCGGGAAATCAAGTTTATCGTTTGCCACGGGAAACTTCTAAACTACTTGGTCGTTACCTGAAATCACGTGTTGTACAGTCACTCGCATAATAACAGTATTTAGCGACTTTTTCCAAGTTTTGAATGTCATTTTATGGTGTTACGGAAAAGGTAGCATACAAATTCAAGGAGGTAACTATGCTAGTGATTCTCAGCACGAATCTATCTAAGTATATCTCGAATCTATGTATCAAAGGTTCTCGATATTTCGTGATGAGTGAGTGAGTAACCTTGCTTTTATACAGAGTCATTTGTGTGTTCCCTACAAAAATGCAACACAACACGATCGTAATGTATGAAACAGCTGATATTTTTTTAATGATTTCAAGGTTGGTCCCATAGTAAAAATTGTTCATAATGATGAGTACAATGACCCCTTTTCAGGTTTCGGGTAAATTTTCAATTACCCTGTATTTAGATTAACAAGAAAATGGGAAAGCAAAATCCCTTTCACTGTAAGTATCTATATGTGCTGTTCAATCGATGAGGAGTTCCATAGCGTATCTTCGAAGACCATGATTAGTTGACCACGGATAGATAACTATCATTTAACTAGCAAAGATCTTTATCTTCAGTACAATAACCAATACTGTTTGTTATTGAAGAGTTCCATTGTTTATCTTCGAAGGTCTACATCAAACCTTAACTAAGTTAATACGAAACCACCTCAGGAGTATATCCTTTCGAATAAAAAGTCAAACATAGAAAGTCGTCCTTTTTTTGAAGACGGTCAAAAATGGAAAGAGGTATTAAAAAAGTTTAATCTTTACCGTATATATAGTTTCAAAGTTAAACCACCTTTTTACCCAAGTACTTACATACATACATACATACATAAACTCACGCCTTTTTCCCATGGGGGTAGGCAGAAACCACAGAACGCCACCTGCTACGATCCTTATACTCCTTTCGCCTCATCTACGTTCATACATCTCGTCATACAAGCACGCCGGTTACGAGTACTCCGCACCTTTATGAAGAACCTCACCAATAAGGTCAGTGTAGGTCTTCCTAGGGCGACCCCTCCCTGCGTTGCCACTCACCTTGCCCAAGTACACTGTTAAAACTACGACTAAAGAAATATACTTACCATATCCACTCAAAAAGTAATTGAATAGAAATTGAATAAGTTGAAGTCTAGCAAATTAGATTTACGAATCAACTTATCTTTTTAATAATTTAGCTAAAGAAAGATGGGAGAACTTAAGTTCACACCTAATGAAATGAGCATAATATGAATAATATTTTAATAAAAAGTTATCCATAGTTATCAAGAGGTAAAATTGTTTGTTTGTTTTTAAGAGGTAATCTATAAAAGGACTGGTCCGATTACAAAGTATCTTTTACTGAATTAAAAAAATAAGCTGTTTGTCGTATATAAAAAAAAAAGAGAAATGAAAGGAGAAATAAAGACAGGTATTAATTTTATGGACTTTATAATTATATTAACTTTATAATTATATTTTATAAATATATAAAATATATATTTATAATTATTATATTTTTATCTTCGATACTTGTGCGTATGACATTTGTCACGATGGCCAACATAAAGTGAGCAATCAAAGAGTCAGTGAATCAGTGAGTGATCAATTGACGTACTTTTTATGAGCTCTCATAGATTTTGTATGGCAAAATCGAACTGTAACGTCACTTATTTACCAACTCAATTGACTAACTATTTATTGATTTTAAAGCCACAAAAAATCTAATTTTACAGACAGGTTTTCAGGGCTAAAATAAAGTGTTTCTTTAAAGAAGTTATGTCTTGGAATTATTGGTTGATAGTGTCAACTGCCCCATTGAAAAAATCCCATTGATGCTTACTTACCCGAATTTGGACCTCGCGAATGAAAGGATGGCTTTAACCGCTGGGCCATCACAACATCCATCGTCATTGTAAACGTGTTTATTCAGCATATCCTAAACCTCTCTGAAAGTTAAATCTCCCGTCCATCACAAAGTTACAATGGCGGTTTGTGAAAATTTTATATAAAACGACATCTGGACTTCAAACTTGTTTGCAAATAAAATAAAATCTCTCCGGAGTATTGGAAGTGACAGTTTGTTCAACCATCGCGAAGTTTAGAAAGTAGTATTCTATATCCATACTAATATTATAAATGCGAAAGGAATTTTGTCTGTTTGTCTGTTACGCTTTCACGAGTAAACCACTGAACCGATTTTGATGAAATTTAGCACGGGGTTAGTTTGAACCCTAAAAAAGGATATAGGCTACTTTTTATTTAGCGATTTCTTATGTTTCCGCGATAACCGACATTTACGCGGACGAAGTCGCGCGCAAAATCTAGTATATTATAAATGCGAAAGGAATTCTGTCTGTCTGTTACGATTTCATGACAAAACCACTGAACCGATTTTCATGAAATTTTGGTACGGGGTAAGTTTGAACCCAAAGGCTCTAGACAGACGGACTGCATTTCAACTGCAATCCAACTGCAACAGTTGACACGACTGCAATAGAACTGCAAACCAACCGTGCGGTCAAATTGCAGTCGGCGTGCAGTCGTGTGAACTGCACATCGACTGCAATCGAACTGCATCCGAACTGCGGGGGGGCGAAGCGTTAAAGTAGTGCGGGCGGGTGGGTATGGTGCAGTTCGGATGCAGTTCGATTGCAGTCGGTGTGCAGTTCACACGACTGCACGCCGACTGCAATTGGACCGCACGGTTGGTTTGCAGTTCTATTGCAGTCGTGTCAACTGCATTCAAACTGCATCCGAACTGCAAATTTGCAGTTGGATTGCAGTTGAAATGCAGTCCGTCTGTCTAGAGCCTAAGAAAGGACATAGGCTACTTTTTATTCCGCGACCTTGTCTGACATTTACGCGGACGCAGTCGCGGGCAAAAGCTAGTTTATAATATTTTCTTTGAGCATAATCATATTGACAGACCTATTGAGTAGGCGTTTATTCGATTATCTTCCTTCGACTCGATTTACTCACTGTATCTACCAACTAGCTGCTGCCAGTAGGGTATAATTGGGGGTTCTGCATCACTTGCTCTCGCCGCGCTCGAGCTGCGTGATGCAAAAACCCCCAATTATACCCTACTGATATTCTGATCTGACCTGTTTTCTGGATGAATATTTTAATGATGTGACCAGGTCTTAACCACTAAGCCAAACGTGTTGTCAAATATGTAACAAAACAGCGAACCACTTCATGCACTTTGTTTACTTTAACGATGTATTGTATGACATCATTTATTCGATGCGCTTCCGTATATGGTTTTCAAGTTGAATGACTTCTTCCCAGTCTGCGTGATGCAAAAACTCCCAATTATACCGCTTATTTATGCAGATTGTTATGTATGGAAGTAATTTTCATAAAAGGTTCAAATAGAAGGAATCTCATCTTCCAAATCAAATTTCATTACTTTGACTCATTTTAAGTGCAATGTGGCATCGTATACATAATATAATCTAATAGGGTAGATATAATCCGACTCAGAGCACAACCAATAGCACATATTCTAATAGAGTAATTGTTTCAGACAGTTATTAATATAATATATTCCTTTCACAGCATTCAAATAAAAACATTGAGGAAAATTTGTAGCATGCTGCATCCAAGGATCATCGTAAATCTCCCAATCTTCTATAACACCTCCACATGAGAAACACGCTGCTTTATCATTTACACCATTTCCAAAATAAAAAAATCCGGCTTCAGCCATTTCCATCACCAACCTTCTCTTTGAATTAGCCGTTGCCCAATAATGTCTAAACGAAATTTCACGCATTTTATACGTATTATAGATGTCATAACGAGGGCTACATTTATTTTGAGACATGTTCTGTTCACTCACTATATAGTTCTTCATACAGATAATTATAAAAATGAAATGATATCGTACTACTGTAGCCAGCAACTTATAAAGATTATCATTTGATTGGTAGGGATAGAAGATTGGAAAATTAAACAAGAAAATAATTATTTAAAAAATTTATTATTTATACACCATTTATTTAAGCACAATACATTTTTTAAAGCACATACAGAGTCATGATAAATACAGTTATATAAATCTTGAGAATATTTATATTGATCGTATAAACTTATCAAACTAGGACAACCTTCATCTTCTAAATTGAATATACTAAAATTTCTATTTTCTAAAATTTGCTTTAACCACAACACTTTTTCCGAACCTTTGACATAAATACATTTATCTCTTAACATATCTCTAACCAAATTCTGATAATTATAATAGGATACAAATCCTTCGTGCCAGTGTATCTTTCTGTTACTTTCAATCCAACTAACTTGTTTTTTTTCTTGTTTTGTTAATTTTTTAAATGGAAATGGGGGCTTAATTAAAAATACTTGTAATTTTTGATTATACAATATAGCGATTTCTTTTATTATAAATTCATTTGTTTCTGTTTTAAAGCCTTGAATATCCACAATAGCGATCATGATAATCTGCGCACAATGTTGCTGAGAGGTTTGTATTCCACAAGTCGATCATTTATAATCAAACAATATGCAGTTGTCTTATCTGGTATTTGTGTTGAACATTCAAATTCCAATCGCACATCCACTGGACCAGTTTTTAAACTATCATTTTGCCTCGAGCAGTCTAAGATAAAGACTGGAGCTTTTTCTTTGAAGTCCTGTAGATCAAGCAACGGGTCTACCGGAGAGTTGTAATACGACTGACGAAATTTCACATACATTTCATATAATATACTATATTTGTTCTCACAAAACTTTAAAGATAAAGGCTCATAAGGATAATATTGCGAATTTAAAAAGAGCGTCACGTTTGTCACCTCACAATGATCAAACACTGAACTGTCTTTAGTTCTATTATTTTTTCTATTAGTCTGCAAGCAAAAAATGACATACCGAGGCTTTTCTAATTGAGAAGCAGTCTTTACAGACCAAGAATGCTTTGTGGTTTTAGGTAGTAAAGGATACTCATATAAATCCCAATTTCTAAAAGCCATTTGAATAGGTTTATCTCTTTCTAAATGCTTTAAAAGTGTTAAACGTTCTCGATCTGAAACTTTTATGTGCGGTACTCTCCATTGCACCCTTTGTATATCTATTTGAACCTGAACGAGTTCATCAGTAAGAATAATGCTATTTAAGTTAGAATTACTCCTATTCAATATAAGTTCGTGTTTACAATTTATCACAATTTTATTGTAATCCTCGGCAAACCCTAAAATCTTATTTAATGGCACCACAACACTAAAATGCCCATCACTTTGAAACCCGTTTAAATTCCAACCCCATAATGCAGCAACTTTACTTTCTGCTTCATTTAATGAGATGTAAGACTTTATTGTTGATGTTATTCCGGAATTTTTTATACGATCTATTTCAATTCCATTCATTTCGTATCTGATGTCTTGAAACAAATGCATAATAGGGTTATTAATGAACGTAACAGTTTTCTTGATCGGATTCCCATCCTTACCGAACAGCTTTGCCTGACCTTCGATGTAGATTGAACTGGCTGATGGTAGCACGTATATATCTTGCTGATGTATGGGGATTCTGATTTCATCGTTTTCTCTAAAGCTGTTATTGTAGGGATTGTATGAATGGACTTCACAACTTTCGATTGAACTATCAAAGTGTGGTAAATCAGTAATCTGTAGTATACTCATACTTTAAACCCTAGAGCTTTAAGAAAATCTTTATTTGATTTAGTCAATTTCTTCACGTTTTTCTTACGTCTGTGCACCTTAACGGTTGTTGATGGAATAGGACGTTTTATTTTCACTGGAGGGTTTTTATCATATACTATCATTTTGCCTTTCTTAAATGAAGACGTAATTGAATATGTTCTTCACCAAAGTCAATACAGTAACCAAACTGATCTACAATCCTGACAGATATGGATGAAATTATATTTTTGTTCACTGGGAAGTAAATAACGTTCTGGGGTATTTCTGTGTAGCCGTGACTTGAAGCAGTATCAGATATGAATTCGTGAATAAAATGAGTCGGTAATCCGTTGTAATATGAACCGTGAACAAGATCGCATTCGATTCTGATTACAGTTAAACTGCTGTTATTAGCGGGCACATTCGGTCTTTTTTTTAATACTGAAAAGTATAGTAAACCGCACTCGTATTGATCAGATAAATGAAGAGGTGGTTGAAAATACGAAACCAGTTCTGATTTATTTCCAGAGATGGTGACCGTCGTAGACATGCTTGCATACTGAACTCTTTAAAATGATACTGTTTATTTTATTTCTTGATTATACCAAAAATTCTTTAAGAAATTTAAACATAGATGTCCACAGTTGAAGGGGTGATCACGTTGTAAATTTTCATAATTATATTGTATGTTAGAACCTACATATTTTATAAATTCCTTTGGAGGTTTAAGATTTCCATAACTGTCGAAATACTCAACATAATCATTATATTTTGCATAGGCTACCCAATGAGAACCAGGATTTTTAGAACTATCTAAATTAATAACTCCGCATTCTTTTTTATACGGATATTTAGGGAGCTCATCTCTCATAAAGACACCTCTAAAATGAGGAATTCTATTTCCATACTTTAAAATGTCAAAGTTAGTTAAGGCTCGTTTGGGTAGCCGATATCTTAGTTTTTTTCTTTTGATACGAAAATTCCAAGGCCGCCTTTATGTGGTTTAAGATGTAGTCCTTTGCCAATACATAGAGCTTCCATTTTTTCATTGTCTCCTCGATTCCTCATACAGCTTTTTAGCCATTTTGTATTCATTTATGGTTTTGGCAATACCAGCTGCACCGCCTGCTAAAGCTCCCGCCGCTGATAATCCGGCAAAAATAGGAATCAGAGGTAGTACTCCCCCAGTTTTTGGAATAGGAATAACACGGGGGAGCTTAATCGATGAATCATCAGCTAATTCTCTGGTAGCGGCAATAGCTAATTCTATAGCCATTTTCTTGCTCTTAGGTTTTAATTTTTTTATGTGTCTTTTTGCTTTTGTAATAACAGTTTTTAATTTACTTTTTAATCCTTTTCCAGATGTAACTTTTGGAGAACGCTTTTTCCTCAAACCAGAACCAGTTTTAATTTTTGCCGACATAGCCTTACTTACTAAGCGTGCCGCGAGTTTTTCGCCTGTACTGGCATCGGAAGCAACCGCTCGCTGTTTCACCATTTTTAACAAAATTAAATCAGCCTTATGTCGCTCTTTCAAGTTTGATGACTTGTGATATGCAATATCGTGATCTCTGCAATATTCGTCCAACTTATTTACACCGTTATCTCCTTGTGCAAGTCTTTTTATTAATTTAGTACCAGGACCACAGTAATTATATCCTGGTAAGTGTAATTCAAATGGTAAATTATTAATAAGCCAATTGAGAAGACTGCTCTCTCCAAAACACATTATAAGACTGACGATTCCGGTTTGAATACTTTAATAAATATTATGCGATTCGAGTTTGTTGTTAATATTATTTTATTTATAATATAACATTAGATTTATCTATCCAACTGCTTTCAGCTGAAGACAAACCTAACCATTTTACTAAAACCCTGTTACCTTTTCTTCTAAGAACTTTCTCGACTAAATATACATTGGGGTGTTTTGTCTTCTGAAGTTCTTGTTCATAAAATGCTCCTAGGATAGGCTGTCCTCTGATCGTATCTTCAATTAAGTAAGTGATAGGAGTAGTATTCTGCTTGTATCTAATTTTAAATATTTCTGTTGACCAATTGGGAGTATAACCTTTTTCGAATGTTCCTTTGTACTTACTGATACGAACGTAATCACCCACTTTAAACTTGCATTTTATACTTTCTTTATTTTTCACTAAACTATTAAATCTTTTTAATATTTCTTTCTTATTTGCATTGTTGACATTTGCTGGTATTTCATTAATTGTTCGATGATAGGTATGATTGTATTTATGAACTACATTGTCCAACGTATTTTTTATCCAATTATAATTACCTTTTAAACTAAACTCTTTATACAGTTTAGATTTTAATGTTCTTATAAATCTCTCCACAATTGAAGCCTTTTTAGATGAAAATGTTGAATAATGATTAATATTATACGACTGCATAAGATATTTAAATTTGTTATTATAAAATTCTGTACCGTTATCTGTTTGTAAATTTTTAGGTATGCGATTATCTTTCAATAGAATTACAAAAGCATTATACACCTCATCTTTGTTTTTACTTTTCAAAGGAAGCGCCCAAGCATATTTTGAAAATGTGTCAATTATGGCAAGAATATATTTATAATTATTATTTTCCCTCGACACTGTTTGCATATCTATTAAATCTGCTTGCCATAGATCATCTATATCCTTCATAATAACACGCCTTCGCGGAAAGTTCACCCTCGCACTTTTATGAATTTCATTTACCACATCCGCTTTGCTCATTTTAAAATATTTTTTTTAATAATTCATTGTATATTTATATATTCATAATGAATGACGTCGTAATACTGAATGAAAAGTTTTCTGAGCATCAGTATTTATTCTTTAATTATGTTAGCTTCTTTTAATTCTTCAATTACTGATAAAATTTCATTGTCATGATTTGTATTACCTGCATCTCTTGAAGCTATTAATAATTTTAATCTTTCAACCAATTCATTCGGATCGTCCCAATATACTAAGTCAGTATTCTTATTATATGTTTTAAGTGTCGGCAAACTGCCCCCAATTTTTTTTTTATTGTTTTCCAACAAAGTCTCAGAAAATAATGGTCTGATTATATCTCGATATTTGAGCCCTTTGTCACCTCTTATTTGACCTCTAGGATTAAAATCCCTCTTATGGGCGTTGGTATAATGTAGTATATCTTTGTAGACAAGTCTATCGGCATCAGTTACAATCTTTAAGTCAGGTTTCTTTCGAAGTAAAAGTTCTTTTAGTCCAGGGGTGAAATCGTAACTTCTATCTCCAATTTTAACCAAAACTAAGTTATCTCCATCAATATTTTGAATTTTAGAAAATGATACTACGGAGTTACCCATCATTAAAGTTTTATTGTCGGTTCTTATTCCAAATGGTACATTTACACCATCATAAATACCGTAGATATCCTCACTTTCCAACGAAAGTTCTAAATTATCTTTTACTTCTTTTTTAGGAGAGCTTGAAAAAAATATATCAGCATCATGAAAATCTTCACATTCAGTAGGAGTGATTTCACAATTTGCATCTAATTCAATAGGTATAGAATTATCGGACACGTTTTTATCATGCTTAATATTTTCGATTAATCTTTGAGAATTTATAAAAGTTTTTAGAGGGTCTGAAACTGGTTTGAACATTTTATCTAAGGATAAGTTAACTTCATGTTCGTAATTTTTCATTTCGTTTATTTTCTTTTTTATGGAGTCGACAGACTTGATTAATTCCATTTTAATATTTTTTTCCATCTTATGTAATCACAACTGTGTTCAACTAAGAGAGAAATAAGACTAGCAATGTTTCTCTATACAATTCATTTATAAGGATGTGCCACATACAGACATCTATCTGCGTTCATTAGAATTTAAAAAATGTATCGAAATTCTTTCTGTACCTCCCATTATTTAATGTAGACTCTTTGTTAATAAGTAAAAAATTGAAAGGATTACTCCAAACTGTTTTACAGATTTCTTTGAACTGGTTCCAGTTTAAATCAGGACTGACATGTTCCTCATAAATATGTTTTAAGTTCACATCATCTTGTCTAAATACTATAAGAAAATTAGCATTGTCACGTAACAATTGTTTCGGTATCTTTGAATAGGTCTGAGATAAATAAAAACAATCGATTTGCTTATGTCTCCCCATACAAAAATAATTGCGAATATTCGTCTGATTTTCTGTTGCAACATCGTCAAAAATAAATATAGAATTTGCTAATGCTTCACTGGGAGATATAACATCTTTATTGTCGCTAAACTCATAGAATTTAATTTGAGGTACTCTTCTTAACACTTCACTTAAAAAACGATATTTTGGTTGGAAATTCGTTTTTGAGTAAAGATACAGATTTTGAAATTTAAGGCCATTTTCATGTAATAATAAACTGATCATAACGTTTGTTTTACCACAATTTGAGGGCCCACATATAATACAACGAATCGTATTAGGCAATAAAGCACTGTGTCGGATCTGGCAACTGGAGTCATTAAAATTAATATTATTTACATTTAGAGATATGGGTTGTTTGATCAACTTCATCTTGCCTACTAATTGCACTTTTCTCGATCCTTCAATATATACACTTGAGAGCAATAAAATCGCACACCCCTTGTAATTTGGTTAATAAAATAAATATTTATTCAGATTCATGAAAAAAAACTGCCTTAACAAAAAAAGTCAA
Organism: Hoplodrina blanda; assembly: GCA_949316365.1. Taxonomy (NCBI): domain Eukaryota; kingdom Metazoa; phylum Arthropoda; class Insecta; order Lepidoptera; family Noctuidae; genus Hoplodrina; species Hoplodrina blanda. The sequence goes on from OX438589.1 coordinate 12,897,823, forward strand.
GGTGTGCGATTTTATTGCTCTCAAGTATATATAATAATTATAATAACAGCTATAGTTTTGCTAAATTAGAATTCTTTTCTCAAATATTAAAGTATTTTTTGTTACAATGAATCATTTAATAGCTGCAGCCAGTGCAAGACAGTCACTTGTCAATAATTTTCAAATTAAATCATTTATTTTTACTAAAGGTAAGTTTTGATATAATTATAATTGAAAGTTCATATTATCCAAACAACTTTTGACAAATTTATTTTCTTTTCAGAATAATGTCTCTTTCACCATCATACAGTCCTAGTTTTTGGGATAATGAGATTTCTGCAGGACACGAACAGTCGCGATTACACGAGGTATGTATCTAACTATAAATGCGCAAATATTTACATGTTTTTAGATAAAATGATTTTTGACATTCAACAATAACAACTATTATTTTTGTTGTGAGGAATGTGTCAAAAATAATATTATTGCATCGCTGCCATATTTACCTATAGTTTATTCATCATTCTCTTTACAGAAACTGAGCGATCCTTATCTTGCGGATAACGATGCAGCTGTTAAATCATTCTATTTTACTCAAGATCTGAATACCTCCAATATTCCAGTTATCAAAACTGCGTCACAAAAACATCCAACAGAAAAAATAAAAGAGAAAAAAAGGAGGTCTGCAAATATGAAAAAAAATAAGAAATCTCAATTTTATTCAAAAACTATAATATCAGATAATTCATCTTATATTATTAGGAAAGAGCCAGGAAAAGCTCATCATTTGATAAATATAACTATTCATGACATGAGTGATAATGCTTCCGGAAGGAGCTGCAGTGAAAATGACAGCACTCGTGTAAGTGTTCAGTACCTAGTCAGAAACAATTGTGATGAAATAATGGATGAAACTGAACATTTGATTAATAAAATAGTGAAAAAAATTAATTTGTGTAATTGATTGTGAATCTTATTTCTGAGGTTGTGAATCTTATTTTTTTAATTTAGTGTGACCCAATAAACAAAATAGATTCTGCAAACTGTGTTTTGAATTACCTGATTAATTAGTTACTAGATAATACCTCTTATTAATAAACAATGTGCAAACAGTGTATATAATTATGTCAAAAGTATAAATAAACTAACGTTATTCATGATAATAATCTACACACATTGTTTAAAAGAGGGAAAATCTTTCGGAAAGGGAAAAATAAACAAATAAATACAGAGTACACATTTATTGATTAGATACATTTTATAAGATTATATCCTTATTACATTTCTCCTTATAATATCCTTATTACATTACACATTTAATTACATTGTAATCAACATAGTAGAACAAATAGACACATGTACTAAAGTATTGAACTATAATGCCCCCAAGGTAAAGTGTTGAAACAACCTTCTATCCTTTGCCTTTTATCATCATCACTGTTAAGAATGAGCTTATTTAACTTTTGTGTAAAAACTTGATGATTTTTTGATCTTATAACATACATATCATCTCGAAGGTTATCATTTAACATTAATGCTCTTTTATATTTTTCAATATCCAATTTTTTTGTTACCGGCTTTGTTATTCCCTTTGCTTTCTTTATAGTTTTATTTTCCGTGCGTATACAATACAACTTAGCTCGTAAACCTACAAATTCTGAAATAATCTCTCCACCTAATTCGTCTTTGAAATAACCTGGTATTTTCATATTAGCTTTAGGTAATCCATATATATTGTTATCCTCAAAATTGCTCGTGTCAAAATAACGAATATTGTTTTTCATATCTTTATAAAAATTTTCAGTTTTTACCAAATAAAGTAAGCTATCAGTATCAGTGTAACATAAAATAACATTATTTCCATATATTTTTTTAATTACAGAATAATGAAAATTATATAAATGCGTTTTAGAAATTTCAAGAATAGAAAATCCAATATAAATAGGGCGGTCCAATATAACTTTTGTTTTATTCAATTGAATAGCTACTAAACTTTCCGATAAAATTGCTAAGTCTTTGAAATGCGGTGCGCTAATATACCTTTCAGCACCATGCAATTTGTTGGTTGTATTTAACTTATCTTTCCATAATTTTACGAGCCTAACATCAACTTGTTTCCGCTTGTTTTCAATTGTTTTTCCAAAAATAGAATTGTTTTGTTTCTTAAAAAAATCTTTTTCAAAATCAGATTTAGCTTTTTGCCTGAGAGAAGTATTCAATAAAATATATGGTTTTAAAAAGTTATCTTGATAAAATGATAATATTCTGTATATTTTTAACAATATTAAACCATTTTCTAAACACTCTTGTAAATGCATATAATGAATAACAAAACGATGTTTGTTATACAAATTTGCAATTAACTTTTTACACTTGTTTTGCATAGGCGAATATTTTTCAGCGGCAAAGGGAAGATCTGAATGAGCATTATGAATGTTAGGTGGGTAATATAAATCTACCTCCAAAATGTATCCCTCATCACCGTTTTTGTTTACGCCATTTATATCAAATTTATTTATTTCATTATCATTAAGAAATCGGAAGTTACGCATTGGAAGTTTTTGCATCATTGCAAAGCCATATAAATTCACACAGTCAAGATAAATAAGGTATGAGCTTGCCTCGTTCTTATTATACGATGATTGATATTTGTTATTAGCTTTAGCATATCTTAATGAGCATTGGGCAAGACCTCCACGAATTCCATTTTCTATCATTTGGTACATTTCTACGTCAGATATTAAATCAAGCTGAACTTTAGTGTACCACAGCATAGCATCCCAACTTAACGATGGTGATGAAACATAATAACATGGGTCTAAATTGTAATAAAATAAACTCATTTCTCGAAACTTCTCAAAAATATCACATAATAACAGTACATCACATTTTAAATAAAGGTCTGTGTACTCTCCTAAATTTTTTATTTCAAAAGTTTGCCATATGTTTAAAGCATGCTGATAATCTTCAGTTGAAATATTTTCTCCCGTTAGTTTATTGAAAAATTTTGACTTTTCAGGCAGCTGGGTTTCATCATATTTTTCCCATCTGTCTACATAGTCATAACAATATACACCTTTTCTACATGTTAAATTAAATAAACGATCATGATTAAAAAACAAGCGCATGTGTTGAAAATCATCTGCGTGTAACGTTTTTACCAATTTATCTAAACTGGTGCTTAAAAAGTTAAAAGAATCAATAAATTTTAATTGCACTGTAGTTTTATTATCAATAGGTATGATTTTTGTAAAGGATATGTACTTTTCTTTTGATTTAGGAATTAAAGTAATTTTGCCAATTATATCCGACAGCTCTTTTATAAATAAATGGCAATCATATCCAGATAAATTGTGAAAAATTATAGGTATGTATTGACACTGTTTCAAATTCAAATTACAAGCGTTGTGTGCAGCACCTCTATATTTACCGGTGAAATGATCATGATCTTTAACTTTTTTATCAGTTTGTGTAAACTTGGTTTTACATATGTGACATAACTCAGCTATTTTGAATGAATTTAACTCATCAGAAGTAAGAGGCATCATTGACTGTTTATTTTGCAAAATTTTATACAGCCTTTTTACATCATTTGTAATGGTTTCAACAAATTTTTGCGCGCACTTTGGGCCTCTATAACTAACAAAATTATTTAATTCAGGTTTAGAGTTGCAACAAATATAATAAGCATACGATGATGCTTGATGTGCCTGCACAGATTCAGTAAAAAGCGATTTATTTTTGTCTGAGTAATTGCAAAGCAAACTTTCAAAATCTCCGTATATTACAATTGGAATTCTTTGCGTTCTCTCAAAGTTTGAAAATTGTAATTTGCTATGTTCATCAGGCAAAACTGTTTTTATTTTGCTGCAGTTGTGATTTAATAATTTATCTTCATCATTATGATACAAAAAACACTCATCACATAAAAATAGTTTAGATTTATGTTTGGTTAATTGTCGATGCACAAGACGACCAAAATTTTTTATTAAACAAAAATGGGCTTTATCACCTTTAGTTATGTACAACAAATTGACATGTATAAGCTTTCGTTCACGTGTCAAATATAATGGGCCTGTTACATGATTACTAGCTTCAAGACCATATACATTTACACTTATAGAAGGATTATTTTTCTCAAAGATTTTAATATCATCAAAACTTGGTGGAAAAGACATATCATTTATGTTTAAAAGAAACGTATAGTGTGGGTACGATTGCAATCTATTAGCATTAAATTTTTTAGGAAACATGTGGGCAATAATACACCACAAAAAACAATGATTGTCATTGTTACGTATATTCAAACATGACTTTGTGTTTTTTATAACAGTAGGCAATTCTAAGTAAGTGCCAGCTCTCAAAGGATTGTATTTGTTTATGTTTATTTCCAAATGGCTTATAAAATTAATAGTCCACCCAGATTCACCAAGTTCAAATTCTAAACATTTAGATATTAATTTTTGAGAGCATTGAAAATAGATATCAGAAATATTTGTATTCGGAACTGCTATCATATATTTGGTGTTGAAAGATTTCATAGAGCTTTCATTATTTTTTGGCAAAATGTATGAGGCAAATAATTCAAAATTGACTTTAATTGCTTTATGTTTTTGAATCATAAGATTGATAATTTTACATACAGATTTTGAAACTTGATTTAAAAATATTTCTGGAGTAATTGTTATGTCACTGGGTATAATTGGATTCACTTTGTAACTTATGATTCTATTCTTAAAGGCAGTAGCAATAACTTGAATATTATCGAATTCGGAGCAGAGCAATACATTAGATTTATGAATATTTGTTCTACTATGTGCTGATAATTTTGAAACATAAATATTACAGTCTTTACAAAAAAACATGTTCATTAACAATTGGCTAATACTAATTTTATAATTTCTCAGGTTTTATTTATATATAATATATATATGTATATAATATCAGATTTTAATTTTAGAATTTCTTATTTCGGGTTTTTATATTTCTCAGTTTTAATTTCTTATTTCAGGTTTTTAAATTTCTCAGTTTTAATTTCTTATTTCAGATTTTTAAATTTCTCAGTTTTAATTACTTATTTTCGGTTTTTTAATATCTTAGTTTGAACCTCTGAAAATTTTCTTAGTTTGAACCTCTGAAAAAGTACATGTGTAATATAAAATAATTATTAATTTAAAATTTGCTATACAAAATGCACAAAATGAGAGTTAAAAATACAGGCATAACAATAACTAATATGAATTAGGTAATTATTATGTATTTTATAATAATATAAGCTTAAAATAATTATAAGCAGATATAAATATTTATATAGAAATGTATATATTTGCACGTGAATGTATATAAATATAAAAATACTTATTGATGTTGTTGTAATGTATATTGTTATAGAAAACTTTGTTTAAATAATATTCTCACAATTTTTTTATAAAGACTGTATATGTTTCCATAAATGAGATTAAACAAACTTATAATTAAAAAGATTAAACAGATTTATATTTGCAAATTAAAAAAAAAACTTGCGCAAAAAGAGCGCATAAGTAGTACCTATAGACAGGGTTTGAAAAGTAAACAATTGTTTTTTAATGTTAAATCTAAGAAGGTTTACTGTATAGAACAGGCTGAATATCTTTAAATTCAGCCCTTCCAGTATTTACAAGGTGTGTTAAAGCCTTCCACACAGCATTATCTTTATCAGTTGATAATTTTAAAGTTACAAAAGAATGTTTCCAACGCTCGTTTGGAGCAAGTTTTTCCACTTCGTCAGTATTATAAACACGCAATTCAAAATAATACTTTCCTACCCTTCCTGGATCTGACTGGAAGGTGTGGCCAGTAGCTACTCGCTGAGTGAAGCAGCTCTTTAGGGTAGCAGCACGAATCAGCGGTCGAGACGATTCATCCTGAAATACATAAAAATAACTAGTTTTAATTAAAACAATAAAGCGCGAATTTTTTTTATCTACGTTGTTTAATCTATTACTACTTTAATTATAGATAATCTATTAGAAAGTTCATATAAACTCTTATGTCCACAAACAAGTATAATTTTAATGGATAAAATCACCCACTAAAACACTAAATAATATGTTCATGAATGTTTAATCAATGAAATGATTAACACGTTTGAAAAAATACCTTACCTCAGAATCTGAAGCGGTGATATTCCGCTTTCTTTTTGGAGCTGATGTTGCAACAATTTGCTGTCCGTCGCTATCAGACTCTGTTTCTGAAGCGAATGGGTTTTTAGAAAGCAAAGCCTTCTTTTTTTGAGACACTTTTTTGTCTCTCTTCACAGCTTTTTTTTTCGAGCTGCCGCTTATTTTTTCTTTAGTTGCTCGAGATATTGGAGGGGTGGAGTCGTCTTCTTCAACCCAAAAAGGATTATTCGTCGACTGAGCCCTGAAGACATAATTAAAATGCTATAAATATTTTTGTTATACCAACATTACTAACAACATGAAACAATAAACATGTTTCGAATATCGAATAGGGAATAATATTTTAACAGTCTAAAAAAAATTGCTTTAAATTACTTAGAAATCGACCTAAGGCCTTGTATTAATTGCTTGTTATACCAATCAAATCAAAATAAGTTAACCTCTATGCGCGTGTGTGCCAAATTTCATGAAAATCGGTTCAGCAGTTTTTGCGTGAAGGAGTAACAGACGAGCAAACTTTCGCATTTATAATATTAGTAGGAATAATTAATAATATGAAACTAAAAATACAGCGCCAGTACATAATTTAAATAAAATAAAATACTCACATACTTTTTCTGCAACACACCCAACAAAAAAAATAATCACGATACCACAGTGAAATGCTTTTCAGCACAACGATGACAAAATGTGAGGAATAATCTCAGATGCTTATTTTTGTAGACCTAAATTCTAAAGCCGTAGTCATAATGTTACTTTCCACAAATAATTACTTGAAAAATATAATTCAAACTATATTTGTTAATAGAATTTCATCTCTATTACCGGAGTACTTAAAGTAGATTTTATTTTAATCATTTCTCGTAATGAAATCGCGCTGTGAATGCTTCCGAATACTCTCGTTAAGGAAAGTGCTCTCACAGCATTTTTTCCTTATTCGAGTTTTTAATGCAACTGGAGACGAAAATCTTAAAAGGAATGATATGTCAAATAGCTTTGGTGGAATAGAAACAAACATATGCGAAAACCAATAAAATGAGATCTCCGCTAGTTATTTGCTATGTATGCAGAAATGCTGGCTTATTCTGTAAAGTCTCAAGTCGTAAAGGTTGCGTTAGATATAGCTATCCTGCTCATTTTAATGTTAATAGAAAGAGATGTCAATGGATTTCAAAGTGATATTCCCTTATGCAACTCTTATTTGATATTACAGAATTAGGGTGCGTGAATAGGTATTGAACTTTGGTAAATGAAACAAACAATTTTAGTTTTTAAATAAATTAATAATAAATCTGCTTTGTATTAAAATAAAAATATCATAACACATTATTTCTAATATGTTTGAAAATTCAACTAGAAAACTAAAGAAAAACTATTACAAGATTTTTTTTTATTTTTTTTTTTTGCATTTTCCTCCCATCATGTCTCAATTTTATACAATTTGGACATTTTGTTTGAATGTGTCATAAGTGAATGAATGTGTCATGTGAACTCTATAAAAATAGGGTCAAATCTAAAGGGTCAAATCTAACAATCTTCAAAGCGATCCAGTATTTTGTCACATGTTTGACGACACGTTTGGCGCGTTGATTAAGAACTCTACTCGCATCATCACAATGTAAATATTAGTTCATAAGTACTAAATGCACCGAGTGGCGCGGGTTCGATTCCCGCACGGAACAAAATAAGTATTTGTTCCGGTCTGGATTTTTATACACTTTTCTCATTTTTTTTCTCATTTTTTTAAATATGTGCTCCGTAAGAATTAGATAGGGTTCCTTCTGCTGTCAATTGCAAAATTGAAAATCGTTAGACCAAACAATAACATACATAATTATGCAAGTAAATTGTTGAACTAATCCCGTTGCTCTCAAACGATATTGGTAAAAAAAAATATTGAGGGGAAATGTCATCGAATTAAAATAAATTTCTAAATAAAGCGTACCCGTATCTAAGCACCGATGACATTAACTTACGCGGCTGTTAATATGTATTGAACGTTGTAGTGCGCTCCACATGTCGAACGATGCGACAAGCAGATGATGTCATTACACGTTATCCGCTGCCCGCTTATCTGCTTTGATGCGTCTAATAGTGGACATATACACTACGAGAAATCGTAACGATCAGACTGTACAGTTCGAACGGTACCTATAAATCGCTACATGTATGTTATAAAACTGTACAGTTTCGGTCGATTTTTTTAAGACTGTGCAGTCGAGCGGAACAGTATGAAAATTTCAATTGATTAAACGGAATCGGACGAACAAGCCAGGTGTAAAGTAAGAGTAGCGCCAGCGATGCATGGCATCGGTCGGAATTCATCCAGAAAACAGATCAGATCAGAATATCAGTAGGGTATAATTGGGGGTTTTTGCATCACGCAGCTCGAGCGCGGCGAGAGCAAGTGATGCAGAACCCCCAATTATACCCTACTGCTGCCTGCGACTTCACCCGCGTTAAGTTACGTCTTTCATTACTGCTGTCATGTAAGAAAGAAAGAAAATCTTTTTTTTTCTACTTTTTCTTCTACTTTAAAAAAAAAACTACGAAAAACAAAAACAGAAAAACTTTTTCTTCTTCTTTTTTTTCTTTTCTTCTTTTTTACTTTTTTTCTTTCTTTTTTTTCTTCTTTTTTTTCTTTTTATTCTTTTTTCGATGTACACAAAGAATTCTGACTAAAAATGAATCAAATTCTATCATCAAAAGGATGATAACTGGTTGGTCTGGCATCTAATGCTATACTGGGCGTATTTGGCGCTGTGCGGCACACAATAATGTTTTTTCTTATATTTTTTTTTACTGCGTTTTTGTTATTATTTTTGTATGCACTTGGACTGTGTCAATAAAAATTTTTTTCTTTCTTTCTAACTCACTTCGTGCTTATTTCACCCGACTTCCCCGTGGAAGTTTTTTCCAGAATGGACCGGTTATTCTTTTAGAGGCCTCTGTCCACGTCAGACAATCGGTGACCGATTTTCTGTCGGAGAGAAATGGAACGTGCTGATTGCAATAGTGCTTGCAAAGCACACGCCTTACAAAAAGTCGGTCCTACGAAACTATGTAATTACATATTTATCTGACGTTAAAGTCTGTAGTACAAAAACTCTGACGTGGACGTTTACCGTCCGACGTAGGACCGATTTTCATAGTTTCGTAGGACCGACTTTTTGTGAAACGTCTGCGTTGGTATATTGGAATTTATATGTTAAAATCGGTCATCGATATCGGACGTGGGCGGATTGCCTTAAATTTTTTTCGTCTTCGATTATTACTTTAACGCAACTTTTTTTGTTCCAGGTCAAAAACAAACCGGCCATTTAGAAAAACGATGTTTTTCAAAAGTGAAGTGTTTATAGACTATTATTGAAGTGGAGTGTAACAAGTGTATTAGTGAGTGAGTGAATGAGTAAGGGAGTGAGTGACAATGACGTCATATCCGGAGCATTTCAACGATACGGTGGTTAAGATGGTGGATGAAGGGTTTCCACTGCTGATGCCCAGGTGGGGGTATGTTGTGTCAGCGTTTGTGTTGTTCCTGATTGGATTTTTTGGATTCTTCCTTAATCTGATGGTGATATTACTCATGTTTAAGGATCGACAGGTGAGTCTGTTTGTTTATAGTAAAGATTTGCATACATTAACTATTCTGTCTGGATTTTAATCTGAATCCAGGTTCCATTTCTGATTATTAGGTTTTTATTATGGACTACATGAGGTCTTGGGTTCGATTCCCAGGTCGGGCAAAGTGTTATTGGGTTTTTCCGTCGGAAATTTCTCAGTAGCAGCCTCGGAGTATGAATTTGTGCCCGGTTGACGCAATAGGCTCGCCCCCTATTACATGGGACTTAAACATAACTGGCGAAACGTGGGTGTACTGGGTACACCTCTGCCTAACCCTCCGGGGATTACAGGCGTGATATTATGTTGGGTGCTTTTATTTATAGCGCCCGGCGTCAGGCGAATATAAAAATATTATTTATTACACATTTTTATTTTTATACTGAACCCTAACCATTTCTGTTAAATGATAGGTACTTTTGAAAGAGTCTCTCTCTACACTCTCACAAAACTGCCAACATCCTTACTTTCTCCAAACGTTACCAAACAATAGTAACGATATCTTTGCAAAAATAATTATCTTTGAACTTAGGATTACTTACCACCCATTTTCTTATCTGAGACCCAATTCAGTCCGCTCAGTGCCTCTGATTGGCTGTCATTGGCAGATAAAGCTGTAGGCAATTCAACTGGGATGTACACAACTAACAATGTTGGACTTAGTACGATATTGTACCGTTGAGAGTCTCGTGGATGTCTCTTGTCTCCTTTTATTTCTAACTAGCGACTCGCCCCGGCTTTGTACGGTTGCAATTTAGTAAACCTTTCTCTTGAATCACGCTATCTATTGATGAAACTGCATTAAAATTCGTTGCGTAGCTTAAACGATCTAAGTGTACAGACGGCAGGAAGCGACTTTGTTTTATACATTTAGTTTTTTTTTTGTTTTATGAAACGTATACGTACGTACGTATTTCTTAATTATTGTAGATGCTTTTTACGAACATATAAACTCAAATACAAAACAAATGACAGCTCATATTGTGGGTATGCTGCATAACCTTTGTGCAGTTCTTTTTTTTGTCTGTAGACAAACTCTTTCGCCTGTGTCGAGGTTGCTTTTACAAACATATAAACTCACATGCACAAACAGCCAGACCCGGAACAACTACGTGTAAGGCCGTAAAAATATTTGATCCGTCCAGGAATCGAAACCCATGACACGCAGCGCAGCAGCCAATCGCTAAGCTACTGCGCTCGTCGAGTCGTCAGGCTCATTGAGAGTTTAATTAATTGTTTCCAACTTATTATCTCATACCCATAGAACAATACATTGGGGCGGAATAATAAATACTTTTGGTTCATCTAATGAGAATTCGAACCGTCAGTATCTTAATTTGTAAATAATACTTGGTACCTAATAAAGTAGGTAAAGTTTAAATCACCGTTTAAGTGTTATGACAAACTATTCAAAAACATTTATTTTAAAAGAGTAAGTGTGGAGTTTCTTGCCCATTCTTCTCCATACAAGGTCAAACAATCCGCAAGTGTAATTCATTTCATCTTCCTCAATTACATGCTTTTCAGTGAAAATAGACTCAAAAGTCCACGTTTTTAATTAAGAGATTGCCCTTCAGTTATTTGAGTCAGTCAACACACTCGCTCTGACATCCGCTCGACACAGCGTCATGTACAAACTCGAATTTCCTGTGGTCCCAAAGCAGCCTGAAACTTCCTGTATTAACTACAGTACAGGGGTTTCATAACTTATTTATAACGCGCCCCTTTATATCTTGTTACTGTCCCACGGCAGGACAAATTCCTCTTCTCATACAGAGAAGGCCTATTGCCGCTATACCAAACAATAATAAAAATAGATTAAAGTTAAAAAAATGAAGGGCGGTCCCCATGCAAGAGACCTGTTTTTTTGCGTTTTTGGCTCGATACTTACTATAATGGCAATACTGTTTTATCTTTTACGATGGTACGGAACCCACTGTGTGCGAGTCCGACTCGCACTTGGCTCGTTTTTTTTTACCAACGAAATATTTCATCTAGAGTCATTATTGTATCCATGGTAGAGATAAACTACTATAACATGGCGTGCCCCTCCATATTACTATTTCAATAATAATAAGTAATTAATGACGCCGTTCGTCGAGCAACAATGACACGCTGATTTGTTTTTGTTTCGAGAGCCGTCTCAGTACGCACACATGCGTTGTGAGTCTTGTAAATACTTTCACAAATACTTTTGAATTGTGGAATGGCGCGCCAAGTTATCGTAGTTTATTTTTAAAAGTTTTCGTTAAGCAAAATTCTTAAATATTTATCTTCTTATACCAAGCCCTCTAACGTCATTATCTCATTATTTCATACACACACCCTCATAATCTGTCAACAAATATATCACTTAAACACATAAGTACTGTCAGCAACAAAAGTCGATTAATATCAATAGTATATTATTGGACTTTTATATAGGGTGACTGGTAATTAGTAACTGATTGTAAGACACATGATTGTAAAACTCATGGTAGCAAACAGCTTTCCCAAAGTTTTTTTTTATTTACCAAGCTTATGACCCAGTTCACCCCTATAATAATGTAAATGAATGAATTAATGAATGTTGAATAATAAAAATAACAATAAAAAAAAAAATCCAGGTGTCGGATCGATGAGGAATTTTTAGGTTTCGTTTATGATGATGTTCTGAACAATCCTACCAATTTTCAGGTGGGTGTGAATTATTGTAACCTCACTCCTATTTTTTGGTCTAAGACCGGACTACCTCGGGCACGCTGCAATCGCGGCGGTAAGACCCCTCTTTGAGGAGTGGCTGGAGAGGCGCCACGGCGTCCTCACCTTCCGGCTGACGCAGGTCCTCACCGGACACGGTTGTTTTGGGAGGTTCCTGTGTCGGATTGCACGGGAGGAAACGCCCGGGTGTCACCACTGTGTGGACCGCCCGGAAGACACGGTGGAGCATACGGTGCAGGTTTGCCCCGCTTGGGCGGAGCACCGCCGTGTCTTCACGGAGGCGATAGGCGGCGGCGACCTCTCGCGCCCGGGCCTGGTTCAGGCCATGCTCCGGGGCGAGAGGGAATGGGATGCAGTCACCTCCTTCTGCGAAGCAGTAATGCTAGCGAAGGAGGAGGCGGGCCGCGTGAGGGAGAGAACATCCTCCACCTCACGCCCCAGCCGCCGCGGGAGACGCCCAGGGCGTCGGACGTCGAGAGACGACATCCGGCCACCGTAGGCGCGGGCTTGCGGACGGCGAGTAATGGGTAGCTCGCCGTCCGATCAAGGACCATGCCCGGGTCGACGGCGCGTTCTGTTCGCGCGCGCCTCAAAGAGCTGTCAGCACAGGGACGGGCCCCAACAGGGGCCAAACGCCTGCCGGGGTTGCGGGACGTCTTAACAGGATACCGTGGTTTTTTAGTCAGTAAAAGTCTGACAGTCCCTTCCACCCCACCCAGGGCGGAAGGAGTCATTTGATGATTTTTACCACCTAAAAAAAAAAAAAAAAAAGACCGGACTACCTACAGCTGTAATTTAATTTAGTTATTTTTCCTTTTTTATAAGCTTTTATTTACTTTCATTACAAACAAAACTATTAAATTTTTAGCATGCATGCTCACGCCTTTGGGGTGGATTGAGGTCCTACGCTTAAAGCTGATTCACACATATCAGTGTCCGGCACAGTTCCGGCGCCACCACCGTCCCGTATTTATGATAATTATTCTTTCATACATTCTCTATGAACGCGCCGGCACTGACACATAGGTGTGAATGCGAGTTTCTATACGGAAACCCTTTATAGGTACTCGATATTAATGAATTTCCTATTAAATTCATGTTAATAACTTAAGCTGCTACTTTTGCATACATTCTAAGTCAACAAACCCTTAATCTTTCAATTAATACGAGTTGCTTGTTTTTAAAATCGCTGTCGATGAACCGATTAGCACTTAATATCTGCGATCAAATCGTTAATTCATGGAAGTAGTAGATTTGCGCTCGGAATGTGAGTGTACACCTTTGCATACCCCTTCGGGAATTAGGAGCGTAATGTTTTATATTTATGTGTTATTTTAATCAAAGAAACCAATAAAGTCTTGAAATTCTACCAGTACATAAGGGTGGTATTACATTAGCACGTATAAATTGTGTTTGTCATTCACCGAGATAGAGAACTGATTAAAAGTTTTTGGCCTTAACTTCTTAGATTAGCCGGGTCTCTTACAAAAGGCTCAACTGGGCTATAGTAGGCTGGGTTGTAAAGGAACCGTGGGGTTTTAGTCCGACATAACCCTCCATTCTCACGGAGAAAATTTCCGCACGGACAAAAAAGGCTTAGGCTTAGGACGTAACTCTTTTGGACAATTGCCGTGTTTTCCCTAAGAAATATACAAAGTTGATACGACAGATGGGCTTTCCTTTAAACTACCTGTACTAGGTACCATTTTTCAAGCTCTGTAACAAAAATCAATCAAATAGGAGCAGTAGTTTACTCGCAAATGATTTTTTAAGTTTCTGGCCGACCGCTTTGATACGAAAGAAAACACGCGCGCCGCGCGCTTGCGACGTTTGCCGCTTTAATACTTAGGTATCTAAGGTCAGTTAAATTTATTTACAAAGGGAGTTAGCGTTTTACTCTGATTTGTAAGCTATTTAGTTTATTTGAAAATAAATAAAAAAATATTTATATTTTATTTTAAACCGTGTCGAATTAATACTAAACACGTATAGTATACGTAGTTTAATTTAATGCCCTTCTGTCATATCAACTCTGTATAGTACATGTTCTTAATTGATTTTGAGGGTAGCAGGACACATGCGCAAAAGGCATTAATTTTTGCGAAAAGAAACAAAAAAAAATCAGTAGTAGTAGAGCTTTTTGCAGAGGAGAACTTCCCCAGACGATGGGGATGTAGTACTAGCATAACATCGCTGCACTCTGCCGCAAAGCTATTGATGAAGTTCCGATGTAATTAAGTACAGGCAAACGAGATATTTCAGCTTTGTCTCTGGGATTGCAACGCATCTGACGCCTGCCGTCGGCTTTTTTGCCATCAAATGACGTTTCATTCTCTACGTGTAACAGAATTTGCGCAAGATCTAAAAGTAGTTTGTTCAGAATCGACTTCCGAATCCATTTCCACCATTATTTATGTATGTTTAACATTTCAGCCGTACTCGTAACCGGCGTGCTTGTATGACGAGATGTATGAACGTAGATGAGGCGAAGGGAGTATGTAAGGATCGTAGCAGGTGGCGTTCTGTGGTTTCTGCCTACCCCCATGGGAAAAAGGCGTGGTATTATGTTATGTTGATTTCAGCCTAATGTAAGAGTATTAAAGCCTATTTAAATTCACGACCGTATTTGTAGTTTGCCTATACATACTTGCAAATAACAATGCATTTAACATTCGAGATACTTCGCGTTATATAAAATAGTTTATTTAAGGAAAGACACTTTTGTTGCATAAAGTTTCAATGAATAAAATTCAGGCACAATCATTATTGCCATTCAATCTTTCATTCAGTTGACAATTGGTCGCTTAAATTCTAAATTTCTTCACTTCAAGTTCTTTACTTCTAAATTGAATCTCCAATATGTAAGGACATGAGCAGAAGTAAAATGGTACTTTATAGAACAAAACCAATTTGACAAAGTTAGAAGCGGACGATACAAACGTCTTTGTTTCCTATCTTTATTGGAAATTGTTGATTCGGGTTTCCTGACTTTGTTTGATCAGAAACCCATCAAATCTTTCAAAAACCAGCCAAGTGAGAGTTGAAGTCGCACTCCAAGGGTTCCGTACCACCCACCGTGCGAAAGTGTTTTAATTATCTACTAGATTCTGCTCGTTACTTACATACATACATACATAAACTCACACCTTTTTCCCATGGGAGTAGGCAGAAACCACAGAACGCCAGAGATTTAATTATACTTACATAATTATTCTGCTCGCAACTTCGTTCTGTGAAAGACAAGTGTACCATAAAATCTTACATTCATTATAACAAATGCGACAGTCAAGATGGATGTTTATTATGAACGGATCTGGATTAAATTTTTCAAATCTGTTTTTAAAGACTTTCCATACCCGAAAGATGCTAACGGGACCGGTCAAATATTTAGAGATCTGTCAAATATTTCGTTTACGTCATAAGTTTGAGAACCGCTGTCGTAGATGTTCCAGAAGATACGGCACAGCTCCAAAGAATGATTAAAGATAAAAGAACTTTAACAGTACCTAAGTAGGTACATGGTAGCTTTTAATTAACTGACCTTACGTGTTCATAGCCTCGGAAAATAAACAATCTGTGTTTTTCATTATTTTGTTTGCATGATGTCCCTTGACAATAAATTGTTTCTGATGTGTTTATTAAAGAAAAAAATATAGGAAAAAGAGAACTGGACCATTTTCTCTCTTTTCAGAGAAAATTATGCTTTATTTGGAACATTTGAAATCTTTTTAGACGAAATCATAATTTATGTTGAATATTATAATTTATTTGGAACGTTATTTCAAATGTTCAAACATACATGAACATAACATCACGCCTGTAATACACGAAAGGTTAGGCAGAGGTGTACCCATTAGTACCTACACCCACATTTCGCCAGTTATGTTTAAGCCCCATATAATGGGACACAACACTGGGCACAAATCCAGACTCCGAGGCTGCTACTGAGAAATTCCTGATGCAAAAACCCAATAAAACTTTGCCCGACCTGGGAATCAAACCTAAAATCTCATGCTCAGCAGTCGCGCTTTGCGACCACTAGACCAACGAGGCATTCAAATGTTCAAAACAACATATAAATTTATCTCAAAATACAAGTAATACTAAAATGAAAATAAACTCTTAGTTTATCTTGAAATATTAAAAAGGAAAGTTTGAGCGATCCAGACCATCCATAAATATGAAAGTCGGAATCTAACACAATATTAGTTCTTTAACCCTAAACAACAAACAATATTCTGTTCATATAAGCCAACAAAACGTATGAAACAGCTGTTTTCGTTCGCGATTTCAGAGTTGATTCTAAAGTAACATTTGTTCATAATGATGTGTACAATAACCCCTTTTAGGGTTAAGATTAAACAAAAACTGATGTAGTACAGTAAACCAGCCAGCGGTCAGCCGGATCAAACAGACCGATAGAAAAATATAATTAAAACAGGTTAAATCCATAATTAAGTATATACAAAACTTATAAATAATGAATGTCGTGATGGCCTAGCGGTTAAGGCGCCCCCCTCTCATGCATGAGGTTGTGGGTTCGTACTTTCTAAAGTTTATCTTAGACATTACTGACATAATTTCGTGCCTCGGAAAGCACGTTAAGCCGTTGGTCCTGGCTGTCATACGTTGATCTTTGACAGTCGTTACGACTCGTCAGAAGCCCGAAAGTCTGACAACCAGTCTTACATAGGGGTATCGTATTACCCAGTTACTGGGTTGTGGAGGTCAGATAGGCAGTCGCTCCCTGTAAAATACTGGTACTCAGCTGCATCCGGTTAGACTGGAAGCCGACCCCAACAAAGTTGGGAAAAGGCTAGGCAGATAATGATGATAACAAAACTTATAAATAATAATAACGTTACCTATTTGCACATAATATAACAAATAACACATTATTTTATGTACAGTCAACAAAAGAAATAAGTAGATATCCAGGGTCGTCAGATATAGTTGAAGTTGTCTTATAAACCGATGGATAATTATTTTGAAATATAATTAAATAAGATAATTGACAGTTCATAAACTAAACTATATAAAATATTTGTACAAATTATAAAAAAGACAGAAAGGGGAAACCTCATAGGGCATCAAAAAGTTTGTCCGCGTCGCTGTCAATGGGGCAAGTGCCCAAAAGGCTGACAGCATTGCCACGTTGTATGGCAATGCTGATTCTTTGGCGTAAGAAAAGGCCAGCCCTCTGGTCATGTTAAGAGTTGACCAGTCGCTTAGCGATGTCCCGAAAAACAAGGTGAGCGCTCGGACCCCATGGCCCCAGTGTTTTAACCCCAAGCGGCTCAAACACATAACTTACAAGAAGGTTGTTATATTATTTGCGCCGTTTGAGGTTTTCGGCACCAGCAGCGGCCGCCCTAGCACAGCACGTCGTGCTAGGAAAAAATTTCATTGATTTAGTTCATCCCCTAAGGGGATGAAACGGATGTCTAAAGTTTCGTGGACGAAGTCGTGGGCGAAGCTAGTTAGATATATAAGTCTTTGTTCATTCGTCAAATAACCAATTGGATTAGATTTCAATAGAATTCGGTTTATCCCAACTAAGACTATAATCCTTCTCATTAGCATCTGTAAAACACCCGACTCAGAGGTTGAGTTAATTAACAAAATCCCTGACACAAACACTATTTGAGCTAACTAACTATAATTAAACATTTACTCAGACTAAAATCTGTAATTATAATACCAAAGTGATTTAAAAACTATTAGTTTCTATTTTAATAAGACTATTTTAATCGACAATTTCAAAAAAGGTTTGTAAAGTGTTCTTTTAATTTTTACTAACACATGCCTCCCCTATTTCATGGGACTTGGGTAGACCTCTGCGAAATCCTTCGGGGATTACAGGCGTGATATTATGTTACATTCCATTTACTATACAATTTTTATTTTTATATGTTACCCCACTTAAACTTAGGTACATTACACACAAACAGCCAGACCCTGAACAACTATCTGTAGATCGTACAGATACATATTTGTCTCATGCGGGAATCGAACCCGCGACTCGTAGCGCAGCAACCAATCGCTTAGCCACTGCGCCAATCGTGCCTTCAAAATTAAAATAATACCGGCTTATTATTTTTCATAATGCTGGTCAGACCTCTTCTCATACAGAGAAGGTACAAGCATTGATCACCACGCTTGCTCAAGGCCGATTTGCGATTTCACACTTATATTAATTATAAGTCCAGGTTGTCTTACGATGTTTTACGTCACCGATATCAGTGATGTCCAAAATAAACTCAGAAAATACATATTTATTAAAAAAGTTACTTTGGTACTTGCCCGATTTTGAACTCACGACGTTCGCGCGCGCCTCAAAGAACTGTCAGCACAGGGACGGGGCCCCAACGGGGCCAAACGCCTGCCGGGGTTGCGGGACGTCTTAACAGGATACCGTGGCCCCGGAACGTAAAGGGCAACAGAAGGAACAGGGTGGTTTTTTAGTCAGTAAAAGTCTGACAGTCTCTCCCGCCCCACCCAGGGCGGAAGGACTCATTTGATGATTTTTACCACCTTAAAAAAAAGGGGGTTAAAGCGCCACTGAGCCATTACGTTATGAAATAACATTTTTATTAATTTCAAGAAAACTCATTAAAAACATTTTAACATTTAGATAGATTTTAATTACAAAGTTAAAACCTATCGTGTTCGGTTTTAAGCAAATAATATATGCAAATTAATTTTAAACATTTTGCATAAATTGATCCGACCTTTTAGAATTCTCTATTTATACTAATATTATAATAAAGCCGAACAGTTTGTTTGTTTGTTTTTAACCCGCTAATCTGAGGAACTACAAATCCGATTGAAAAAAAAAATACTTTCAAATATTTTTTTTGCATTGCCCGTTATTTTTAAAGCCTGTTTATCGAGGAAGGTTATATAAAAGCCGACCCCAATAAAGTTGGGAAAAGGCTAAGCAGATGATGATGTTATAGGTTATATGACATCACGCTGCTACCCACGGGAGAGGAGCAGTAATCATAGACGTAAATGCGGGTGGTCTTTTCTCCATAGAAATTCTCTCGCCTATAATGTAATATCAACTATTTGTATGAGGGTTTTTTTCAACCCACAGAAAATACTCAAAATTGCCCATTTATATCGCAGTTAACAGAGGCCTAGTGTAGAAAATTCTTCATGAAAAAAGAAAAACATAGGGGCACATTATACTTCTTATTCAGTTTTTGAAATATCTTTTCTATTGGTTTTTCATTAGAGAAGGAAATAAGCGAAAGCCAAACCCCGAATTATGAGTTTTACTTAGGCTATTCTGTCGGTATGTCTGTGTGTCTGTCTATCTGTCTGTCTCTTACGCTTTTACTACTAAACCACTGAACCGATTTTGATGAAATTTTGTACGGGATTTTGAACCTACTTTCCTCGACTTCTGCGTCCGTGATAACCGACATTTACGCGGACGAAGTGGCGGGCGAAAGCTAGTACTCAATAATTATGAAAGATTTCTTAATACAGATGAAACCTTGATTGAAATAATGCCTGATTGAATGAACAAGGTGTCTTTAATTTATCAAATCATTTCATAGAAATACATTATCTCAATTTCGAGTATTTCTTATTACGAATCTTGTACAAATAAAGCAATTAGATCAAAACGTAAACGTTATTATAATTATTTTTCGGCATAATTCAAACCAAATATACAATTTATTATTTGATATGTGAACGAGCGCTGTCAGTAGGGATTGGCCATCTCTTAACTGCCATGGCTTATATCTTGATTCTTATTATATTTTATTTTATTATTGTTATATAACAATATTCATTGTTTTCACATGTAGAGGCAACAAGAATAATACCACCAATAATTTATACAAACCTAATTGAAAAGAGTGCCGTGGAGTTTCTTGCTCGTTCTTCTCCATAGAGGCCTACCTCCATTTTGGAACGAGCAACTAGCTCGCTTTCGGACTAACTGACTGACTTCTTGACAATTCAAAAGTGCCTGTAAATGGTCTAATTGAAAAAAATATTTTGACTTTGACTTTGCTGCTCATCTTCTGGGATGACCCAGGCCTTGGTCAGTGGGTCGTCTTAGGGGCGGATTTGTTGGAGTTGGAGTATACGCTTAGGGGCACTATGAACAGCAAAGAAACAAAAAAAAAATTTTTTTTTGGTTGAAAAAAAAAATTTTGGGACTTAAAAATTTTTTGATTTTTTTACGAAAAGTTTTTTCGGAAAAGTTCCAATTTTATTGCAGCATCTTATTAAGCTAGTCCATAGAAACAAATTAAGCTCTGAGAAGTATGGCCCTACGACGCACCGTTTCCGAGTTATGGGTCTTCGAAATTTTTAGTTTTTTATAAAACACTCTATATTTCCAAAATGGTAGGTCGGATGAAAATCTTTTCTGGAAAGAAATTGTTGCTCTAGTCGAGAACCATAAGATGGTGTAAAGAAACCCGCGGAAATTAGTAAAAAAAAAAATATGAAAAATTTTCTAAGTGTCGGATCGTCAGCTTGCGTATCTTTAGGGGCACGGGACTTAGTCAAATATTCTAAGATTTTTTTTTTTACTAATTTTCGCGGGTTTCTTTACACCATCTCATGGTTCTCGACTAGAGCAACAATTTCTTTCCAGAAAAGATTTTCATCCGACCTACCATTTTGGAAATATAGAGTGTTTTATAAAAAACTAAAAATTTCGAAGACCCATAACTCGGAAACGGTGCGTCGTAGGGCCATACTTCTCAGAGCTTAATTTGTTTCTATGGACTAGCTTAATAAGATGCTGCAATAAAATTGGAACTTTTCCGAAAAAACTTTTCGTAAAAAAATCAAAAATTTTCTAAGTCCTAGCGCCCCTAAGGCTACACTCCAACCCAGGCCTTGTTGGAGTCAGACCACATAAAGACACGCACACAACAGCCAAGAGTTTAAGCTAGAAAATAGCCCAGTAAGACTAATAACAGAGGGGGGATATGATATAATACATACAGTAAATATGGTATCAGCGAGTAACATAAGCTATATACATATTATTTACCAAAAATGTTGGGATCCGTACGAAAACGAAGTCGCAGCCAAACACCAGTAGTTACAAAATAAACAGATACTTCTAAAATTCACTAAAATGTTCTACAATTGTAACACAAAACTTTTGTAGCGACAAAACATCTTGTATTACAAGTAGAAACTCATCAAAGCAATAAGTTTTGAGGCGAATGACCGCTTAAGTAGATGAAAGAAAAGTTTTGTGTAAATACAAGAAATGAGCAAGTATTTATTTAAGAGTGGGTAGTAAGCAAAATGACCAATCTTTTTTTTTATTTTACATGAACAATTCTAGGTTTCTAGGCTTAAAATAAAAATGTATGAAAACTACATGATATTTTCGAAGGTTCTCATTGATCAAAAACATAAAATAATAAAATTTTCTCGATAGAAAAACATCACAAAGTAGCCTCTATTTTTTTTGTTTTTTCGATTTATACACGATATTATAATGACTAATATGACGAAAATTTGATAATTAGTTATAATTATACATGAGTGAGGGTTTTGTTTAGGCATTTTCGGTAATTCCTTTTAGTTTTGGAGTTATTACGATAAAACACTTAACACGGGGCGCGCGGGTTAAATAAAATATAAGGAACATCGTTCCAAAAGTTTGCTGGCTTTTGGCGCGCCCTTAACGTACCAGTACTTATCAGTGTAACAGATAGCAAATTATCCATTGGTCAGACAGTTCGACGAACATTTTTCTAGGTCGATCTCTAGAGCGTTAACAAATTTTCAAATCCATATTTATAATTCTGAAAATACATACTTCTTAGGCTCGCAAATCATACTTTAATCAACATTAAACCTAATACTGACTTGCAAATTGCAAGAAACGTAAGAAAATTTGAATTTCGCGGGCTACCGTGGAGCTTCCACTTTAAGTAGATACTTACCATCAAACAGACCGCTTAGAGCCAAAAACCGCACATAAAGCCAGAACGTTCTTAAGGCAATTAATATTGAACAGTAACAATATAACTTCGCCGACACGTGTACACATTTCACAAAATACTGCTTAAACAGGCCTCTATTAATATCTTGAATTAAGTTTCTATTTTCTGAAGAAGAATGAATGGTAATACTAATAACAAAGTCTACCCTATAGAGTGGCGGTCACGTTACATTTCTGAAGCACGTTTTGCCGGCACGTTTCTTACCCAGTTACGGTAGGCCTAGACCGGTCGAGCGGGATCGTGAGAGGCAGGGACGTAGCCAGATACGGGCCCTCTAGCTGCAGGGGCCCCGAACCTATTTAAATTCAAATTCTAAATCATTTATTTGCTAACATGGGTAATTACATAAATTTTGTTACGCTGGCTGGTTTTTCGAAACTATTCCAGCCGATCGCTGCCGTGTCAAACCGGTGTTGTTTAAACGATAACCAATAATTAACTATGACAAGCAGGTTACCACCCAGCGCAATGCTGTGAAAGAAAGAAAAACTATTTATTCACGCGCATATCACATAACACAAAAGAAAAATTGAACACAAAAGCAAAATAAAAACAAGTTGGTATTAAATCTAAAAAATTTAAAACAAGTACAAATTAATAGAATAATAATAAAAGTAAGAAATATGTGCCACTACCGCGCGAAACGGCTGACGCTTAGCATAATGCCGTGGTCCGTGCACGAAGGCACGAAAACCACAGCGCTGGTTTTAAGCTGTGCTATTGGGAACCACAGCACTGGTTTTCAGTGGTCACCTAAAATATAACATGACTGCACTGAGCACTGCACTAATGACTTCTCCTTTTGTTCCAGTTATGGACACCGCTCAACATAATCCTGTTCAACCTGGTATGCTCGGACTTCTCTGTGTCAGTCCTGGGTAATCCCTTCACGCTCGTCTCAGCACTCTTCCATCGATGGATCTTCGGGAAAACCATGTGTGTTCTCTACGGGTTCTTTATGGCTTTATTAGGTAAGTCACTCAATTAATACTAATAATACCAGCCTATTACTGTCCCACTGCTGGACAAAAACTCTTTTCATACAAAGAAGGCACGAGCATTGATCATCACGCTTGACCAAAGTGGGTTAGCGGTTTGAACTTTATATTAATTACAAGTCCAGGTTTCTTTACGATCTTTTCTTTCACCGATGTCAGTGATGTCCAAGATAAACTTAGTAAAGTATATGAATTAAAAAACTTACAATGGTACTTGCTTGCAACCTCATAATCTAATAGGAGGGGCGAAATTAATACTAAAACCCGCTTTTATTCCTTTGTCGAGTCAATGTGGAAAGTATTATGTATAACGACAATACAACACAGATTAATCTAGACTTTTAAAACAAAACAGCCGGTATATTCTGTAAAAATCTATTTCGATAAATTTTGGTAAAGTGAGATGTCTTTACACCGATTATAGGGACTGACAGCTCGCCTCAAACTCACTTCACCTAAACCAAGGGAGTTTTTTTTCAGAATAGCACTGACATTAATTCTACTATGTTAAAATATTTTTATTACACTGAGTCAAACCAATTCATCTTGAACGTTGCTCCTAGGCAACCACTCTAGAGTAAATAATACAAAATAAAGAAATCCTTTTTCATTTTGGCTTTACTTTTTGAAATATAATATAATCTACACACATCAAAAGTGTCTAGGGATCAATATATTATTATTACCAAATACATCTTGATCCCTAGACACTTTTGATGTGTATATATACTTTAAATACTAATATAATAGAGCTGAAAAGTTTTTTGTTTGTCAAATGTTTTGCTAAGCGCAAAACTCGAGAACTACTGGATCGATTTTGCTGGTTCTTTTTTTGTTGTGTTCACAATTGTGGACAAATACATAACATAACATCACGCCTATAATCCCGGAAGGGATAAACAGAGGTGTACTCATTAGTAAACCCACATTTCGCCAGTTATGTTTGAGTTCCATGTAATACCCATATTACATGGGACTTTAACATAAATGGCGAGCCTATTCCCGGACATGGCTTTTATGAAAGATTTTTTTTTGAAAATTTGTTGATATAGTTAAAAAATCGCATCCGTGTGACGCCGGGGCGATTCGTTAGTCCAAAATAAATGTCTCGCAAAAGGTTAATTGAAAAAATATTATTACGTTTATATCCTTGAGCACTCACAAAAAGTGGTAATGTAATTGCTTGAATAAGGAGAAAAAACTTAAATCAGTTCGTCAACTTTGTATAAAAGCTGGTCAAGCGTGAGTCGGGCTCGCACAGGAAGATTTCCGTACCATCGTAGAAGACATAACAAAATTTCCATTTTAGTATCGAGTCAAAAACGCAAAAGTGTATGGCAACCTCTTTCATTTTTATTAACTTTTACTAGCTGTCCGCCGCGGTTACACCCGCGTCTTTGGTTACTGCTCTGCTCCCGTAGGTCGTAGCGTGATGGTATATAGCCTATAGCCTTCCTCGATAACTAATCTATCTAACACTGAAAGAATTTTTCAAATCGGACCAATAGTTCCAGAGATTAGCGCGTTCAAACAAACAAACAAACACTGCAGCTTTATAATATTATAAGTATAGATTTATTTTTATTATTATTTGTTAGTATAGCGGCTATAGAAATACACATTCTGTGGAAATATCAACTCTCTAGCTATTAGTGTTCATGAGATACAGCCTGTTGACAGACGAACGGACAGCGGAGGCTTAAGGTCATGGCACATTATCTCAGCACCGCAACGGCAGCGCTCTAAACCAGCAATTTACTTGTCATTTGCGGCTATCCGTAGCCTAAATTCGAGGCGACGACGCCGTGCTGGTGCTGAGCAGTTGCGGTGCTGGGATAATGTGCCATGACCTTTAGTAACCTCTTGGTACGGACCCCTAAAAAATAACTTAGTATAATATTAAAGAAAAATTTCTCCGAATATTGTAATTGTGACTTTGAGACCTAGTTTCAATTTCAAAAAAGTTGGTAACAAAATACTCATTATTTTACAAAGTCTACAATAACTTTTTTTCATGAACAGACCTACACCAATAAATAACCTTTAGACTTCCAGTCATCTAAGTAATTTATTCAAGAAAATACCAGCGAATATTTTTATTTATCGTTCGACTACTCTTTAATCTAACGAAGCGAGATAAATGGTTCTGAACGCGATCAAGTATTAGGTTATTACATTATTTTAAGATTGACTAACTGGCCAAGTTCGAATCAGACTTGCACACGAAGGGTTCTTCACTACCGCACAACATTAACACTACTTTTTAACACGCTTATAGTTATTAGCTTCACTTGTAAATAACTATGTAAGAAAATCTTGTAATCTTAATTTGACCCACTTCCCGGTCTTCGATTAGGATGAAATTTTGCACACGCTCTGAGTTTTGATGACAATACATAACTAGCTAAGAAACGTCATTACAAATCCAATATGGCGGCCTCCCCAAGATGGCGGACTAGCTGTTTGAACTCCACCCCCATGATATGGGTATCAAATGAAAGGGTTTGCTGTCAGGAATACGAAAAAAATAGTCACATGACTTAAATTCAACATGGCGGACATCCAAGATGGCGGATTGGCTATTTGAAATGCACCCCATGATATGGGTATTATATGAAAGGGTTTGCTGAATAGGATACGAAAAAAATTAGTGCGTGCTATAAGCATGTTTTTTAGTTTTTTAAACTGTTAAAAAAAAAATATATATATACGCCTGTTATCCCCGAAGGGTTAGACAGAGGTAGACCCATTAGTGCGCACACCCCACACTACCTCCCACATTTCGCCAGTTATTATTTATTATTTATTTACACTTAATTGGATTGCCAAATTACCACCCTTGCAGGCTAGGTACAGTCAGCAACAAAAGTCGATTAACATTTAAGATGCTTAAATCGTAATTATTAAACACAATATTAAAGGAAATACAAAATGGATTTAAAATTAAGATAAAATAAACCCTTAGCTATTGCCTGAAATTCTGAGAAGCAGTGCATTGTGTTGAAATAAAAAAGTAATCATGTTAATCGACTTTTGTTGCTGACTGTACATCTGAATGATCACCAATTTAGACCAGCTTGGTGAATTTTGGCTACCCTCGAGGCGATTGACGATGATGATTGATTGATTGATTGTTGATGTTTAAGTCCCATGTAATAGGGGGCAAACCTATTCCCGAGGCAGTCAAAACAAACAAAATTTGCAGCTTTAAAATATTACTAGCTTTTTTGTTACTCATCTTATCTCATCCCATCGTTTGTTCGAAAGAGTTACCGCGGCCTTTGAACACAAAAGACATTAGGAGGAACACGGATAGGTTTTAGTCAGTAAGAGTCACACTCCCTTCAGAAGAAGAAATCATTTGATGATTTACCATTCCTAACTCTTTGGGGATTACCGGCGTGATACTATGTAATAAAAAAGCTTATATCTATATTATAAAGAATACATACATACATAAACTCACGCCTTTCTCCCATGGGGGTAGGCAGAAACCACAGAACGCCACCTGCTACGATCCTTACATACTCCTTTCGCCTCATCTACGTTCATACATCTCGTCATACAAGCACGCCGGTTACGAGTACTCCGCACCTGACCTTTCTGAAGAACCTCACCAATAAGGTCAGTGTAGGTCTTCCTAGGGCGACCCCTCCCTGCGTTGCCACTCACCTCTGCCATATGAATACCTTTTGTTAATCGTCTTTCACTCATCCTCTCAACATGACCGAACCATCTAAGCATACTCTTTTCTATCTTTTAAAGAATAGATAGTAAGTAATAGTATAATAATGTTAGTTTCAACGAACAACAAATACGAGACCAGTCTATAATATTATTATCTTTAATAATTAATTATACTAAAATGACGCTTAGCAACTGCTCTTAACTTCCATATTTAATGGGACGTTAAGCTCTTAATCCTTAGAATACTCCAAGGATTAAAAGCTCAACGCGCTTAACTGTAACCTATTATCGTATGTTAACCCGGTACATTCCGTTACTGAGAAAATTAGAACATATTATGACCCAGTTAATACCGGATAGCGGAAAGGGTATGTATATATAATATACATATCAAGGTCACGGATATTATTGATGATTAGCTTCTGCCGACGATTTCATCCGCGTCAAAGTTGGTTTCTCCATAAAAACTATGGACCCCTATTGCATCCCCTTAGGGGGTGAATATTAAAAATCCTTATCGGATGCCTACGTCATACAAAGAACACACCCTCCAAGTTTCAGGTCTCTACGATCAACGGTTTAAGTTGAGCGTTGATCCGTTGATTCAGGATAAAGCAACCTTAGTTCAATTTCTGAAACAAAGGTAGTCTTAGTGACTCCATATATCATCAGATATCTGCCAGTAAAAGTTCCGTCAAAATCGGCCCAGCCGTTTCGCAGATGAATCGGCGTTTCTAAGATTTTTTTTTAACCAGAAATTTTTGAAATTTTTTACCCGTGCAAAACCGGGGCGGTTTGTAAGTATTCAATAAAGATTCTAAACCAAATACACTCTTTACCCTGTTTGAACGGATATGCCTATTACGTGACACGAATGGGCTATTCAATAACATAGATGGATAACTGTCTTTTCGTCTGTCGGAAATCGTTGCTTTCGACATAACTCGTGTGATAATGTCACGACTGAAGACATTTGTTTATTAGAATATACTTTTATTACAAAATTTCTGGAACTCATTTTTTTGGAAGGATTTATTTTGTTGTACGAGTATATCAGTGAAGTAATACAAGTAGTTAAGCCCATCACACACAGAGAGCGGGAGCGGTAGCGGGACGCGAGCGGGGCGTGAGCGGGACGTGAACGGGTTGTGAGCGGGACGTAAGCGGGACGTGAGCGGGACGTAAGCGGGACGTGAGCGTGACGCGAGCGTGACGTATTATAAAGATGATTTATTTGGAGATAATTTTGTGGCTGTGTGGCATACGTAGCAATATGCTGTCGTAGACCTCAGCTACGCTGCCGTAGGCCTTGGCTACGCTTTCGTAGACCTTTGCTACGATTTCGAGGTAATTATTTGCCCTCTGCTAAATTCCCACTTAGTTTTTTTTGGAACCCGTACACTTCAATGTAAATGGGGTTAAGTCTTCAAGGTTCTTCAAGGTCAAGGTTCAAGATCTTGAACTAATAAATATCAAATCGAGTTCATAGCGACCCTATGAGTATTACTGGTAAAAGTCTCGTAATTCGAAATCAAAGTCAACTGATTTATTTCAATTCAATTATCTACAATGGCAATATACGATTTTGTTTTTTTTAATATTTATATTTTAATTTTTTTTCTGCCTCGTTGGTCTAGTGGTCGGAAAGGGCGACTACTGAGCATGAGGTTTTTGGGTTTGATTCCCAGGTCGGTCAAAGTGTTATTGGGTTTTTTTATCAGAAATTTCTCAGTAGCAGCCTCGGAGTCTGGATTTGTGCCCTGTTGATGGCAATAGTCTTAAACAAAAGTAGCGAAATGTGGGTGTACTAATAAGTACACCTCTGCCTAAACCTTGGTGATTAAAGGCGTGATATTTTGTTATATAAGTTCATAATCGTCATTTATTACAATGTTTATCTGTACCGCGACCCACATTACGAAGAGCATTCATTTAACCTTCAACATCTCGCGTGTTTACGAAGTTCACCACAATTTTTCCAATATCACGTACCATTCAGTGATCAAATCACGTGTCTGTCAATAGCCACTCTGTTTCGCTGTCACTGAATGTACCTTCTAATGGATGTACAGTGATTGATCGACACGCTATGGCATTGAGGAAACCTATGTCTTCGCATTTGTGGATCACAAGGTTATTAAATAAGTTCAAGGTTAACTGAGACTAGTCAACAGTCGAATTCTCTTGTGAGTCTTATGCACTCGCTGTTATATTATAATAGATAACTCAAACACCTTTTAAAAAAGTCACATAACATAACATGACGCCTGTAATCCCTGAAAGGTTAAGCAGAGGTGTACCCATTAGTAAACCCACATTTCGTCAGTCATGTTTAAGTGCCATGTAATAGGGGGCGAGCCCATTGCAATCAACCGGGCACAAATCCAGACTCCGAGGCTGTTACTGAGAAATTCCTGAAGATAAGCCTAATAACACTTTGCCTGACCAGGGACTCGAAGCCAGATCTCATGCTCATCAGTCGCGCTTTGCGAACAATAATAGACCAACGAGGCTGTCAAAAAATGAAAATGGGTGAAAATATAAATTTTTGTTAAAAAAAACGTTCCCGTGCTCCAGGGCGGCCATTTTTTGTCCTAACAAAACCTTATAGTTTGGAGAGATTAATATAAAATTATTTTCCTTTCACGCCAGTACCATACGTGTGCAATTTATGTACAAACTTTTGAACAAGTTTTCAGAGTCTGTATACACTATGTAACAAAACCCCTGTCCGATCAGTGTTGCCGTTGATCAGTTTTTACCCGACTACGGCAAAGCCAAAAGGAGGGTTATGATTTTGACAGTATGTATGTATGTATGTATGTATATAAGTATGTTTTTATGTTTTATTTTAATTTAATTACTTCTACTTTCTTCTTTTTTTTTTTCACTGGGGAAAAATAATAATCTCAAATCCATTAAATGGTTACGTATATGAGTACGCAGTACGATGCCGAATAATACCTTTAAGGATCGGACAGGGTTTTTGTTACAGGCTGTATAAACACGTACGTAGGTATATCGAACAATATACACTAAAACTAATATATTAAAGCTGTAGAGACTTTTTATTTGTTTGTTTATTTGTTACATAACATCACGCCTGTAATCCCCGAAAGGTTAGACAGAGGCCAGACAAACCCATTAATACACCCACAGTTATGTTTGGCACCCATGTAATAAGAGGCGAGAGCGAGACGATTACCCTCAACTGGGCACAAAATCCAGACTCCGAGGCTGCTACTGAAAAATTCTTGATGGAAAAACTTAATAACCAGACCTCATGCCCAACAGTCGCGCTTTTATAAGGTAGTAATAAATATACTGGGTCATTGAAAATTTACCCGAAACCTGAAAAGGGGTCATTGTACTCATCATTATAAACAACTTTTACTATGGGACCAACCTTGAAATCATGAAAAAAAATCAGCTGTTCCATACATTATGATCGTGTTGTAAAGCATTTTTGTAGGGTCATTGAAAACCCGAAACCTAAAAAGGGGTCATTGTAATAACTAACTACTAATGGGTACACCTCTGCCTAACTCTTCGGGGATTACAGGCGTGATATTAGGTATGTAATAAACATATTTTTGATCAAAGTTAGTTTGATGAGCAGCACGCGTAGTAAACAGTAATGTGATGTGTAATAAAATTACACCCCATATAAATAAAACCAATTTAAGTAAATGAAATTTCATTACTAAGTATCATGTCCCTAGTAAACAAATTCCGTTTGTTCAATAAATATATAGAGGCGTCCGTTAGAGGACCATCAGTGACACTTTGGTAATTAAAAACGTATTATACAAATAATAGGATAGCACATCAGACTATACTTTTTTGTTGTAAAATCACTCCTATTACAACCATGTAAGATGGCGCAGTGTTTACCTTAAAGCAGCCTTTCCCAAAGGGGGCAATAACGCCCCTTTTGGGCACTGCAGGCCAAAATGGGGGCGGTAAGAGACACAGAAAAAAAATCGGGTGTTGAGTAGTGGGAGCGATTTGTAATTCCATCTACTAGGTGGTTTTTAGTAGGTGAAAAAATGGGGGCGCTAGAAAATAATTTATTCTCGAAATGGCCAGTAGACAAAATAAGTTTGGGAACCCCTGCCTTTAAAGCAAACCTTTAGTTTACCTTAGGGCGCGTTCACACGACACGCGCACCTATTAATTTGAGATCTATTGATGGATAATAAGACTCAAATTCTTATTTAACAAACAATGCGAGTTGGACGCGGGTGGCGTGCGCGTGTCGTGTGAACGCGCCCTTAAAGTTTATCAGCATATCGATACCTTTCATTTTCATTTTCTCAACTAGCTTATATGCCCCGACTTCTTTCGAGCAAATGACGGTTATCACAGGGTTCAATTTCTTGGAACTGTAATAATTTTTGTGTAATAAAAGTAACAGCAAATTATTTTAAGTAAATTAGTTTTTTCGTGTAAGTTTCGTGTTAGCTTTTATATTTAATTTAGTAAAAAGCTTTTATTTAAACATTACGAAATAGACATTTTTATTTTATTTATTTATACAGTATGTTAAGTAAAAGAGGGCGATCCCTTTAACTCGTTAATCTAATCAATAGTAGATTTTAAAAAGAAATTTAAAGAAATTTAAAGAAATTATAAATTAAATTAATGTAATGAATTTATAAATTAGGTAATGTAAAAAAATCGAAATATCCTGTTTAAAACCAAAATAGTGACATGGAATAGTAACGTTGCTGTTCTTAAATAACAAGTGCGCATGTAGTGTTTCCTTTACGTAACCGTTTATTATTTCTTGTGTTATTTTAATAACAAAAACAATTGTTATTTGGATGGAAGCATTTTACTTTTTATGTATAAATGCTCTATTATTACCTGTTAAAGGGAACGCCTTTCGTTAATTAACATACTGTATAGATAATGACATGACCTATGAAGCTGTCAAGCTTAAGGTAGGTAGGCAGGACGTTAGCTTAGAACGAATTTTGTGAGAGGGTCAAATTGAGGGAGTCTTTGACTTCCACAGGGACGAAGTCGGGAACAAAATATAGTGAACTATAAAATGTAATTATGTAATGCCATTTTTGATTATTCGTCTTACATTAATGCCAGTAGGTACCTACTGTTAAACCATTTCAGACGACCACATTAAGAATATACCTACTGTTAAAATAACTAAAATAAATTCAACTTTATGAGCCTAATAAAGCGCCCCTTAACTTTTCAAGGCCCCTTTTATTTAATATTTCCGCAATTAACATTCTTACCTCAGCTGATCGATTTTGTATGGGAAGTATTCGACCTCCTATTTCATATTTCGACACATGTTCATAAGAGAAAGTTGTTCAATTTCAAGGGTACTATCACCCTGAAGGACGGTGACTAAAAAATCATCCTGTATGTCCAATCAACAAAAGAGATAGGTATCCAGGGTCATTACATAAAGAGCTGCAAATAGGGATTATTTATTTCGGACTCTGAATATCGGCCTTATTCCAAGTGTCCAAAGGTACCTTGCACCAAAAGTACCTTACTAAGATAAGGTTTGGCTAGTTTTTATACATGTTTTACGGGATATTGCTGAAGACCAACATTTCAGTTGCAGTACTTTATTGCCAGACATTTACCTAAGTTTCGGCCCTAAAGTGTCTAGCTGATGTTATGGTCCATGAAACATCATCGTTTACGGGCACTAACTGAACCAGAATTTTAAAGCCGGCCATTTGCAATCGGCACAGGAATCTTTACGGGTTTACTCCTGTTTTAATATCACCCTCACATTTTGAAATGGCTTATTTTAAAAGCTTTCTAACGTAATTAGGAAGAACAAAAACTAACTATCTACAATGAAATAAAAACCATTTATTAAAACTATAAAATAAACCGACAATACTTAAAAATAAAATAATAATAAAATAGAACATCAATTCATGCACCAAACGAGACATCCTGTCTTGAAACTGTTGGAGAAGACGGTAGCATCAGTGGACCTCGATCCGAAAGCAGTACAATCACTAGATCTGCCGTCAACAGTACTATAGTAAAAATTGGTAGGACAGCATTTAATATGAGCGCAGTACTAGCCTTTCCAATTTTCTTTAGCTCTTCGAACACAGTTAGGGACAATGCACCATGAAGTATGGAGCAAGCAACCAGTGAATATGCTTGCAGGAATTTAGAAGCTTGTTTGTCGCGAGATCCGCAGATCACTTGATTCCCAATCATGATGTAAGTTGTGAATATAGCAGCTGGGGTTAGTAACGCGTGTACGCGGGTCGCGGTGTACGTGGATCGTTCATTGATAAGGTCGCCGGTATTCACAACAAGAGCGAGGAACCGTACCTTGCATGAGCAGGTTTCAGTGATCATTGATGTATCACTGGGATAAATACAACGCTTTGCTTTTAGTGACGATCCTTTTTTTATTTTCTTGCATTGCTTTTTCTTCCAAACGTTTTATTAGTTACAATTTGTATTCAATGCAGACTCTGTGTGACATTTAGTGTGGCAGAAAGATATTGACAGATGATGACAAGTACTTTTTCATTGACTTTTATTTATGGATGGGCTCTAAATATGAAAATACTGCCGCCTTGAAATGTCTGAAGACATAAATTATGGCTGTCGAATACATCGTTTCATTTGTATATCAAATAATTCGTTTCATATGAATATAAAACGTATTTCAATCAGTAACTAATACTCAAAATGGCAGACATGCCACATTCTGGCTGATATTTTTTTGTTACTTTTGGAATCTATTAATACAGCTTACAAAATCTATTTCCGAAAATTCCAAAAATTGGGCCAACGAATCAGCATTGCCATACAACGTGGCAAATTGGCAATGCTGCCAAACTCCATTCTCGTATTTCACCCATTCTAATAACAGTCTTAATCTGTTTAAAATAACTCTTGTTTACCTATGACGGTGATGAGATGAGATGAGATTGAGACTATATTTTGAATGTTTTTATATGTATTGGCCTCCGTTTAAACATCACATTGAATACATAAGTATTTAATTTTAGAAAATCTAAACTTAAAATTAATTCTCCGTTTGCAGCTTACGCCTGATTAAACTTTGATAATTTATTCCTTTTAAAAGGAAGCCTTATTTTAGATCCTTTACAAGCTAAAGTCTTCACTATTTTAATCTCTTTGTCTCATCAATTTTAGACTAAAACCAGGCGATATTATGTCTGGGTCGGAAAACATTTTGTTGTAAAGCAAATACTTAAGTTTAGTTTACGGATCTTGCTGCTAAATTTCATCAACATAAAATGCTATTTGTGTTCTGATTCCACTGAGCTATGTAAATAAAAATTAATGGCTAAATGTTTTGCTACTCGCAAAACTGTGTAGGTACATTTACTTTTGTGGAGGTACTACATGTCAATTTATTTATCTAGGTAATTGCTTTTATTTTTTTTAATCTCTAATTTAGTTGTTTTACATACATAACATCACGCCTGTCAATCCCGAGGGGTTAGACAGAGGTGTACCCATTAGTACACCCACATTTCGCCAGTTACGTTGCGAGCTTATAATTACTGATGGAAAAATCCAATAACATTTTGCCCAACCTAAGAATCGAACCCAAGACCGTAATCGTCATGTACTACAGCTGTTTTTTTTAATGATTTCAGGGTTGGTCCCATTGTAGAATATGTTCATAATGATGAGTACAATGACCCCTTTTCAGGTTACTGGTAAATTAAATTGAGTAAGTTTAAATAAAATAACAGATAATGGGTAGGTAGGTACATAACCTCACCAACGTGAAGGACAAATATAAATGGTTAATAAATTATGAATTGTAGCTTCATTCATGTGGACTCAACGTAAATCCCAGTTTAGCTATCCAACATAATGCTTGCGTTGTTTGAACTGTTTAAACTAAACAACCTGATAACCGTAATCACACAGATGAATTATCACAGTGTGTTTAGAATCAATTCAATGACAGTCAAACAAACTATTTGATATATTAGGGTGTGTCCACATCTGGCGAATGCGCCGCGAATGTGCTGCCCGCGAGCTGCGCGCGTGCATTTTTGTTCGTGCGCCGCTTCTGCGCCGCCCGCGCGCAGTTCGCGCGCAACCTGCGCCAGTAAACGAAACTGTAAGCACAGAATTGAGTGCGCGCAGATCGCACGCCGCGCGCACGCCTTATACGAGCCTTGCATGAGTTGCGCTAAAGAGGCGCACCAAACCATTGCCGTGACTGCACGCGCGCAGCTCGCGGGCAGCTCGCAAACAGCTCGCGAGCTGCACATTCGCGGCGCATTCGCCAGATGTGAACGCACCCTTATAGACAACTTACTTACTTAGATCTTTTAGATTTAACACCAACTTGTTTTTATTTTGCTTTTGTATACTTTTTTTTTATTTTATGAGCGTCATTGTCGCGTGAATAAACAGGTTTTTTTCTTTCATTCTTTCTTATATTTTTTTTATTAGCCTGTTCTGTCTTGCTCCTAGGCAAAGGCCTCCATCCATGATTCCGTGTTTTATCTTTCCATTTTTTGAGGAATTAATCCAGCTCATCCCGCCATTTCCTTCGTAGCCTGCCGCGATGCTCTCTTACTATTAACGCTTCTTTCTTTCTTTTCAGAAATATTATTATGACACAATTGTAATACAAATATCACAAGGGATTTCAAATAGAATCCGCTTTTTCCTGCCTCTTTTTGACAAAGACAAACTGTGAAAAAGGGATTTTAAGACATTTGAGAAAAGTACAATGTTGAAATTATTCCCGATAGAATTTTATTATTACACAAGTAAATTCTGAAAAAAAATCTAAATCTGGTTCCTCAAATAAAATAAAATATGAGTAACAATAAGCTTGTAAGGGGCGTAAAATGGGGTGTGTTTTGCTTGTTCGTTCTAATCATAAAGGCCCTAGAATCTAGGGCCTTTGAATCTAGAACCTACGTTTTGGAACGAGCAACTAGCTTCAACTTTCTTACTAACTGACCGACTCCGAGGCTGCTACTGAGAAATGCCTGCTGGAAAAACCCAATAACACTTTGCCCGACCTGGGAATCGAACCCAAGACCTCATGCTCAGCAGTCGCGCTTTGCGACAACTAAACCAACGAGGCGGTCTTATTCAGTCGAGGTAGTCATATTACATTATGTTACGTTATTAAACAATATGAAATCTTTGTTTCAGGAATAACATCAATAACGACACTAACAGTGATATCCTTCGAGAGGTATATGATGGTGACCAAACCTCTTAACTCCAGGCACCTCAGCTCTAAAGGAGCTATCATGTCGATAGTCTTCATATGGACCTACTCACTGGCACTCACCACACCACCCCTAGTGGGGTGGGGGCAGTATGTTAATGAGGCTGCGAATATCAGGTAATTTTTCTTTTTTTATAGTTTGCCCCACACTAGTTATGTCTCCTATATCGTGCGTAGAGTAAACTACGATAACTTGACGCGCCCTTCTACAATTCCAAACGTTTGAAAGTATTTGTAAAAGTGTTTACAAGACTCACAACGCATGTTTGCGTACTGAGACGGCTCTCGAAACTAAAACAAATCAGCGTGTCATTGTTGCTTGACTAGCGGCATCATTAATTACTCATTATTATTGAAAAAGTAATATGGAGGGGTGCGTCAGGTTATAGTAGTTTATCTCTATAAGCATATAAACTCACATACACAAAGAAAGACTCGAGCAACCATATGTAGGTCATATATATTATCTGTGGCAGGGGCGCTGACTCCGTGAGTGCTCGGGTGCTCCAGCACCCACGAGAGGTAAATAGTGGGTGCCGAGCACCCACGATTATGAACATCTAAAATAATTCTCTTTCTCATCTTTTAAGATAAATAAGATTTTTATTAACAGGTGCACATGTCAAACTGCTGTGTAATACAATAAATTATCTTTTCTAAATATCTTGTATTTTCTTGTGTCTATTAAATAACAAAAATATATATAAGTAGCTAGGTATGTCATTATAAAACTGGAGCACCCACGGGAAGTTTAAAAACTCGGCGCCCCTGATCTGTGTGTGTCTATCCATTCTGTCTCGTGCGGGAGTCGAACCCACCACACGCAGCGTAGCAGCCAATCGGATAGACACAGCGCTAACCGTGATTTTTGGTCTTTTTGACCTATTTGTCCAATCTGACTGGAAGTTCCAGAGATAACCGCGTGTAAACAAAAAACCAAAAAACTCTTCAGGTTTATTATATTAGTATAGAAAATACCTGCCTATTATTGTCCAACTGCAAGGCAAAGTCCTCTTCTCACACAGAGAAGGCACGAGCAGTAATCACCACGCTTCCTTAAGGCGGATTGGCAATTTCAGACTTAAATTAATGATAAGTCCAGGATTCCTGACGATGATTTTCCTTTACTGATGTCGGTGATGTTCAAGATAAACTTAGAAAGTAGAATTTTATACTTATTTATGTTTTGGTTCATGTGTTTAACAATATATAAAAACAAAGAATACTAAATAAGCGACATTATCTCTTCTTCTTAGAATTTTTTTTCTTGAAGTACTTAGACTACTTGAGTCTCGCTTAAGAATAATTAATTTTAGTTGCTTTCCAGTCAAGCTAGACGCAAAAAACTGCTAAGTGCGCGTCGAACTCGCAAACGAAGGATCCCGTACCATCGTACAATATTTAACATAACATACAAAAAAATCCAAAATCAAAATCGTTCCATCCGTTCGGGAGCTACGATGCCACAGGCAGACACACACACAGACACGTCAAACTCATAACACTCTTTCGTTTTTGTGTCGGGGGTTTAGAACACGTTTCTTGTATGATTGTTGTCTTTTTTTGGAACGAAGTTCCTTATCGCGCGTTGCGAAAGGGGGCTAGACGGAAAAAATTAAGACCAAAATTTGTAACGACACTTTTTTCTATAGTTGTAAGCCGTGCGGCGTGCGCGTGTTTCTCTGTCTGTCTCTCTCTTTCTCTCTCATATAACTTCGTTCCATCCGGGTGTGACACCTCTCAAGTTTTTAGTTGTATTAGTACTCTGTTAAATTTGAAAATCTGTGAAATGAAAAGTGTCTAGCTCACTGACAAACAGACGGATGAACAGCTGAGGTTTACTAATATGGTACCGTAGGGAACCCTAAAATGGTTTCAGGTATCCACTTAATTTTTCAGTAACACTTTTCTGTAAGATAATATTTCACAAGAGCTCTAATTAATTAGTTAGTGGACACTTTAGCGTCTAAGAGAATTAATTTGTTTGTAAAACCTTTAAGAAAATTTTAAGTTATGCCCTTTTTTACTGACAAAGTTTATGTAGATACCCAACTTTAATGAACGCCTAGAGAGCCATTTTTTATCACAGTTTTTACAGTCGTTTCTTCAGGAACTACGGATTAAAGAACATGTTTTATTGTCCATTGATTTATTAAAAAGCAAAGAAGCAAGCACTTATACTGTATATCTGATTATAAGATTAATTACCAGTCTACGCAAAATTGCCTGAATAATTCTTCAGCCGCTGCCTGAAAACTGAAATGTAGGAAAAAGTTTCTAAGTTCGTTACATATTAGAACACATAACATAACATAAAGGCATCACGCCTGTATTCGCCGAAGGGTTAGGCAGAGGTGGACCCATTTAGTACACCCACATTTCGCCAGTGATGTTTAAGCCCCATGTAATAGGGGGCGTGCCTATTGCCATCAACCGGGCACAAATCCAGACTCTGAAGGTGCTACTGTAGATTTGCAAAGGAATTAAAACAAACACAGAGTGATTAAAACAAATAAAGTTTATTTAAAATGGGCTATTGACATACAAACAATCATGCGCAATCATGCCTTATGAAAATTTTCGTTGTTGCTGCGAATTACACGGGCAACTAAATTCTCAATTCTGGTAGAGGGCTATGACATCTCGGCAACACTAATAGCAATTTCAAGATTGTGTAGAAATTGCCAGCAATTTCCCGTGTACCACCTATGAGCAATTTTGGAGTAAAACATAAACGAAAGGGTCATTGACCTTGAAGTACGTGTACTTAATCCTAAGTCTTTGCTCTCTTATAAGATGGGCGTAATAGTCGTCAACTTTGAGGTTACGCGTACTTGCACGCACGCACGTCTATCGTCGTCACCACTTCTATCAACTGGATTTAGGAATAGGGTTGTCATCACATAACAAACAAAAAATCCCTGATATTTGGGTGAAAATTGAAGTTTTTTCCCCGGAGCGTCAGCCCTTAAGAAAAATAACTAATTAAACTAAAAACAAAATTAAATAAAAACATTGTTCTCATTTTTTGTTATTACATACATAAACTCACGCCTTTTTCCCATGGGGGTAGGCTGAAACCCCAGAACGCCACGTGCTACGATCCTTACATACTTCCTCATATATTATTATTTTATGTAAAATAAATAAATGAAACAATAATAAATCATTTTGTTTATTTATTTTCCTACATCCATATTTTATTAACAAACACTTATTGCTGTAGGAATGTTTTATTTTATAATATATCCTAGTCAAACACGACATTTTTTGTAAACCCCTTCCGGACGATCCCCAAGGACCCTCTAAACTGGGACAAATTCGTGGAATCCCGGACGGATGACAGCCCTATTTAAGTACTAACAGAAATGTACAAACCATTTTGAAAGTAGACATCTAATCATACATCAAAGAATATATTCAAAAGGACCACAGGCTCGTGAAGCATGAACAGGGACTTATATCCAAA
Source organism: Hoplodrina blanda (assembly GCA_949316365.1). Taxonomy (NCBI): domain Eukaryota; kingdom Metazoa; phylum Arthropoda; class Insecta; order Lepidoptera; family Noctuidae; genus Hoplodrina; species Hoplodrina blanda. The sequence goes on from OX438589.1 coordinate 12,937,689, forward strand.
CCCTATTAGGTCTTAAGAAATACTTAAATACCGTAAAATCCCTTATGCATGGTTCCACAAGTTAGATTCCTGCCTTCTTCGTACCATCTTTTGTAGGAAAAGCACGTACGTGGTTTGAATATTAATTTACTAAAATTCTTAAGAAATGCCTGTAAGAGCCGACAAGCAAGACACGATAGGGAGACAATTTTACTGCCTTTTAGGAATGATCGGAAAGCGCGTTAAGCCTTTGGTTCAGGCTGTCACACGTGGATCTTTGACAGTTGTTACGGCCACGTTTATTGCTGCATCAGAGTTGTTGTACAGGTCGGCAAGGGTGCAGGTAAACGGACAATTATTTATTTATTAATTAAAGGTCTAATTTTTCAATCGTCAGATAACTCCTAACGGAGAGATAAATATGACGGCTTGACAGCTTTTGTATAGAGAATATGTCAAACTGTCATATTTATTCTTTGGATAAAAGTTATCTGACTATTGAAAAATCAGCACTAATTCAGGTAACAAAGGCCCATAACATATATACCTTATAGACTATCATACATACTCGTATTTATAAAAACAAAAACTACTGCACACGAAGTTACGGCGTCGTGTCGTCTCTTCGGCCAAAACTCTTCCTTGAGGAAGGTCTCAATGCAATGAGTGAAATGAGTCGGAACTCGCACCACGAACGACTTGAAATTCGTGTTGTGACGTGACTCCAACTTCTCGGCCCTGATGGTCCAATTGGTCCTGGCTCGAACATACTCCACGATCTCCTCAACCTCAATTATGACTCTCCATCATATGGGACATAGTCGGACGGGTCTATGGTGCCCCATTTCGACAAAGTATGTTTACAGCGGCCTACTTGAGTGCACAGTCGATTATCTCGTTGAAAATACGACTATTTTTATGCAATTTAAATTTTCAATTAATACCACCCATTGGTATGAATAAAGGCTTCAAACTAAATAAATATTACGTACGACTCAGGTATTTCCAATTTAAAAAGCAATCGAATTTACGTTAAGTACATTTAAGGTAAGCCCACACTGAGAAGCGACGCACCGCGACGCGACTATGCTTGAAGAGGCTATTATTTATATTTAAGTATTATACTATACAGGGTGCCCGGTAATGAATGGATAACTTAAGGATCGTAGCAGGTGGCGTTCTGTGGTTTCTGCCTACCCCCATGGGAAAAAGGCGTGAGTTTATGTATGTATGTAACTTTGAAATGGGTCATGGTAAAACTAATGGCCAATCAAAAAAAAATCAATTTACTAAAGCCAAGTAGTACCAATGATTGATTTATTTAATAATAATTCATGTTTTTTTTACCTTATTTTACATTCTTGTTCACGACGACCACAAATTATTGAATTCCATTGTTTTTTTATTCTTAAAGTAATTTACATTAACTGAGCTGATAGATAATAAAATAAATAGAAGGCTTACACGGTTTAAAAAAAAAAACTTGAATTATGTTCTATTGAAAAATTTGTGAATATTTTTCTTTAGTACGCGTCTATTCGCGTCGCATCGCATTTCCGTGTGGACTGGCCCTTCAACGCGCCCATACCAGTACCTCTGTTAGATAACCTTGGATTTTCTCCCGCAGTTGCTCAGTAAACTGGCACGAGCAGTCTATGAACACACTGACGTACATCATGTTTCTGTTCGCGATGGGGCAGATCGTCCCCCTCGGAGTCATCACTTTCAGCTACGTCAACATCATCAGGACACTGAAAAGGGTATGTAATGGATTTTTTATTCTTAAAGTCTGGAAGTTTGCATGGCATGCAAGTATGTTGCATTCCATTGTACCTTGTATACCAATTTCTACCACGCGGACAGGTATTGCAACATCCTTGTAGGTATATTGTGTAAGCTGCTGGGATTTTATGAATTCCTGGTTTGAGCGTTTTTATGAATTTTTACTATTTAAGAGCATTCATATAGACTTTCAAGTCTTTATTTTTCGAAATCAATATACCGATTTTAATTTAACTTCCTACGCGTAAGCAGGTTACATACCTAGGCCTAAAAAATTAGTGGAGAACATTTCCAAAAATTCAGTTATGATTGTTGAAGATTTTAAGTTTTTCATAGAAACAGAGACTTTCAATTATCTTTTTTTTAACCGGTTATAAGACATTTCGGAAATATTCAAAACTAACTTTTTAGACCGATGAATGTTTGTGTGTAGACACTTGATTTTTTCACATATACATTTTTTGCCACTGGGCTGTCCCTGTAGTAGAGAGACAGACAAACGTACAGACGTATGAACAAGAGCAATTCGGCTATGTCAGGACCCTTTAGATTCCGCTTTAGAACCCTAAAAACCCTAATAGATGCACATAAAATAAAACAACACAAATTCTAGAACTTGACTTTTAATGACCGTTTTTGTAGAATACTAATGTTGACTGTAAATAGCATCTCCATTTTTACAATAGTTACTAATGGCACTTTAAAAACTTTTCCTTCAAGCAACAAACATTTAAATCACTAGATTTATGTCCGAAACTACAAGTCTAAATTGTTTGTCGTCCGACCCGCCATTACCATAATATCTTTAGCAATTTGGACGATCCCCGCTTGAATAATATACGAGCTCTCGACTCCTTTCACAAAGAATTCATTTAAATTCAATTCGTAGGTACTTAAGTATTTACAAAATGTTTTGTGGAAAGTAATTTCGAATGTCCAGTGTCGTCTTTTTAACCGACTTCAAAAAAAGAAGGAGGTTCTCAATTCGGCCAGTATTTTTTTTTTTATGTATGTACACCGATTACTCCGAGGTTTCTAGTCCGATTAGTGTGATTCTTTTTTTGTTCGATGCAGTATACTTGCCATTTGGTCCTATAATTTGGTTTAGTGCTTTTTATTTAGTGAACATTTTTCTAAATTAAATATATCGTGTGAGGTATTGTTCGAAAGGGCTTTTATTAAGGATTCACACAAGCACTAAAAAGTGAAAAATAAAAAGATTTTTTACAAAAAAAGACAACCGCCTTCCAAACTAAAGTTATTTTTTATTTTGTAGTTTTTGAAGGCGGTTGTCTTTTTTTGTAAAAAAGCTTTTTTGTTTTTAAGTGTTGAATTAGGCGCTAAGCAGACAGAGCAACTTTGATCTGCGTATTGCGGCAACAGGCAACTTGCAACTAGCTGTTTACATCAATATACAGTACCCGGCGATAAATATTGCACATCGACCTTTAGAAAGAGACAATCGGCTAATTTCGGCTTTGTAAAGCGTTATCTCTGTCGCACGAAATACAAACAGTCCAGTATCTATTAGGAGCTGTTAAAGCAATATTTGCTTCTTTTGATAATTCTTTTTATTCTTTGTATAAAATACTATAAAGGTCGATGTGCAATATTTATCGCCGGGTACTGTACGTAGGTATATCCTATATAATTATGTGTAGCAAGTTTCATTAAAATCGGTACATTCATTTGGAAAAACAAGGACTAGAAAGTTTGTATGAAATGCCATAAGGCATAATAAACGTTCTTAACCTCTCGAATGTCTTATGTTACACAGTTCGACATAAGCCATTGTCTTACTATTGTGTTACTAATTAGACATTCAACGGGTTAATCGCATGATTATGAGCACGTAAACACCTAGATGTCTCGATAAAAGATACCTTTAATGGCAATGCTCATTACGAAAGAACGGTTCCGACACCGCCATTCAAATTAGACCTTTAAATCGTGTGCTTTAACACTCTCACTGCCAGCATTATATAGCATGTTTCCAATTCAGCAAGCCATGGAGTCCGCCTGCGGGTCCTAACGATTCCGCTGCACCAAGCCGTCACTCAAAATGAAAAAATATTACAAAATGTTTTGGGGGCAGCCGGCGACCCCCACGGCCTGCTGGTTAACATTTCTTTAAAATAAGACCGGTCCTACGCACTCGAAAATTTGGGGCCCGCTCGCGGATGCCATGGCAGAGAGAGTGTTAAAATATTTTTTACAATGACAAGATAAAAAAGATGAAGACTTGCTGGCGGCGCGCTAGCAGCTAATGATTGGATTTTTCGAGGCGATTTAGGTCGGGCCGTTGCCGTGCCGGAGCGGTGCTGTAATAATAAGCGAAGACCGTTAATCATGATTAGCCTTACATGTTTCCCTGAACAAACTGGGTAGGTCGACCTTGACAGACGTTTATGCGATTGGCAGCCATATTGCTTATATTTTATGGTTTATGTTCCTCTATTGTGTTACTTCCATTCCGAATTTAGCTACAATACTTAGTACCCAAACTTGCTAGAAACTTAGAAACTACTAACTGAAGTAGGTCGGTTTAACGTTAATAACTAATTTGACGAAATTGGAAACATCGGCGTTTTATTATCAGCGTTAACAAGAATTACTTAGGTATCAATTTACGTAAAAATATCTTCCACTAGCTTTTTCCCGCGACTACGAACGCGTGGAACTTGTTTATATCGTACTTGCATACAAACTTCCACCCCCCTTTTCACTGCCTTAGGGGGTGATTTCCGGGATAAAAACTATTCTATGTCCTTCCCCGGGTCTTAAACTATCTCTATACAAAATTTCACCTAAATCGGTTCAGCGGTTTAAGCGTGAAGCGGTAACAGACAGACAGACAGACACTTTCGCATTTATAATATTAGTAAGTATGGACTTTTTTAAATAATTGTAATGATTCCAGATATACATAATTATAATCCTGATTAACTTTAAATCTTTTCTTAGCATGAGTTTTGGATGAACATTGGACTATTTTTACAAGATTGTAATGTAGGTAACATAACATAACATCACGCCTGTAATCCCTGAAGGGAGGGGCAGAGGTGTTACCATAATAATATATCTATACTAGTATTATAAATGCCAAAGTAGCTTTGTGTGTCTGCTATGCTTTTAGACTAAACTACTGTACCGATTTTGATGAAACTTAGTACGTGGTAAGTTTGAACCCCAACAAAGGACATAGGCTACTTTTTATGCGACTTTGACTTCGACTACGTCTGATAACCGACATTTACGCGGGCGAAGTCGCAGACAAAAGCTAGTTTGGCATAATTTGTATAAGTTTGCCCTAATTATTGGATTATTGAGGTATTGTGAGTTAGTTCTTTTCGGCAGAACTAAGCTTAATTATGTTAAGCTTAGCGTAAAAGTCCGCAAAACACAATTACCTGCTCCTGAAACGTCATTCGGACTGTTTTTAGCTAAAACTTTCTTGACAGATCACTCAACGTGTAAGTTTGTTGAACAAGATTACTTCTAAACATCAGACTCTGGCTATTCTTAGCACAATGTTTCACCAAATATTTTTAGGCTTTAGTAAGTTACCTACAAGTCAGAATTGTATATAAATAAACATAGGTATTTTTAAATCATATAAAGCAAATTTTTAAATAAATAAAATCAATAATTTGAGCCGTCAATAATTTCAAACATCACATTCAAACGTTAATATGTTATCCTAACTAATATTATAAATGCGAAAGTAACTCTGTCTGTCTGTCTGTCTGTCTTTTCTTCACGCCTAAACTACTGAACCGATTTGTGTGAAATTTGGTACTTACAGGGTAAGTGTGAACCCCAACAAAGGACATAGGCTACTTTTTATTCGACTTCGACTTCGACTTCGTCTGTGTCCGCGATAACCGACATATACGCGGACAAAGTCTCGGGCAAAAGCTAGTTTATTATATATTCTGTAATTGTTCCCGTACCTCGGAAAGCACGCAGCTTTAAATTATTAAAGAACTGCAGCCCATCACAGGGAAGTCGGGTTGGGCAACCGACTACTTCAAGGTAGACCTAGAAAGTACCTCATCATCATCATAGCCATCATAGGACGTCCACTGCTGAACATAGGCCTCCCCTACAAACCAATAGGACTGGTTGGAAGCGGCTTGCATCCAGCGCGATCTCGCGGTCATCATCAGATCGTCTGTCCACCTTGTGAGTGGACGTCCTACGCTGCGCTTGCCGGTGCGTGGTCTCCAATCAAGAACTTTACAGCCCCAATCGCCCATCAGTTCTGTATGCTATATGGCTTGCCCACTGCCATTTCAAATTACTAATTCGCTGGGCTATGTCGGCAACTTTGTTTCGTCTACGAATCTCCTCATTTCTAATTCGACCACGCAGAGAGACTCCGGAGAGGTGTCTATTCGAAATTAAAAATAATTAATGGTATTGTTTCCAGAACTCCCAACGCCTAGGCCGGGTGTCACGAGCAGAAGCGAAGGCGACAGCGATGGTGTTCATCATGATAGTGTCCTTCACCGTCGCGTGGACACCTTACTCGCTGTTCGCTTTGATGGAGCAGTTCGCCACGGAAGGAATTGTGAGTATCTACTTACAGACGGAAGATATCAGTGAGGATTTCCCCAAGAAAAAGTAGTATAAATAGAAGTATATTTTCTTAAAGAGGCACTTGCTAGCTTCTATGATAGACCCTTTTTCTATTACAAAAGGTATTTTAGGCTAAAATTATGGCCTGCGAAAGTGGTTATAACGTATAAAAACCAGCCGCCACACTTGAATATGAGTGAGTAAGGTACCCTTTATACCTGACACCTAATAAATATACCTTCTTAACGGCGTCTTTATCTATCTTCAAAATATTAGGTCTTAGTCTACAAGTCTGTCTATAAACTACAAAGAAAGAAAATAATTGAAATAAAAGAAAATGTATGAATATTTCGATTCGCTTTTAAACTATAATACGATTGGAAGATAATAAATTAAATGAATTCCTTTGATCGCTTGGCCAACTCTTTCTAAGTAAGGCCATTAATATTCATGATTGTATGTTCGTTTTCTGAATGATAATTCTTTTTTTATCTAAGTAGATGAGGCCTGAGGACGTGAGGACAGAGAACTAGCTTTTCTTGGATTTTTTACCGCAGTTTAAACCATAAATACCTAACCAGGCCATAAAATCATTAATATATTTTTTTCTGGCCATTTCATGAAACAAACATTTTAAGTATGCAATGGTCGAGCACTTCACGAAATGAACAATTCTAAGAGGCCATGCCATGTATTTTAATAAATTGTATATTCAATAATAATACTAGCCTTTACTATCCCACTGCTGGGCAAGGCGTTTTCTCATACAAAGAAAATACTTACCTAAGCATTGATCAAGACTACGCTTTTTCAAGTCGGATTGGCCGGTGAGTATTTGTAAAAGGTTCTTCCTTATTCTGATGGTTACAATGTAAACATACGAAGGCATTAAAAGGAATGCCTAAATAAATCCGGATAAGAGGAAAATTCCGGATTTGCATAAGTCGCTTTGCTATTTTCGTGATTTTTAGGGTACCCGAACAGTGCCAACGAACAGTAATATGGTTCATATTACAAACCTTCCGATGTCCGTCAGACTGAAAGACGCGAATGACTGTATGAACGCGATCACACCTATCAGGCGTTGTCCTAATTGGCGGAGATCGTACGATGGCGCGATGCGTTCTCGTCGTGCGATGAGTTCAAACATACAGATTTCATCAGAGTGTCCTATTTGAACCTCGCAAGTAATCGTGCGAGCACATGAAATGCTTAATAACGATCGTACGATGCGTTTGATCGTGCGGTCATAATGTAATCAAAGCAACAGATCTCTTTTGAATGTTTGAATTTTTTTTTAATTTGTACATCCAGTAAGTAGTTTAAAACTGCATGAACTAGAATTTTATAATTCTACGTAATTTTACTGACTTAAGAAGTGTTTTATGTACTCTGTTGCACATTAAACCGACATAATTACTACCTTTAAGAAAGAAATATAAAAAAGTAAAAAATAAATATAATAAATACATAAAATGTTTCTCTTTCATTTACAAATAATCGTAAAAGTCTTCTTCGTTATTTCGTACATCAAAATAAAGGTTGAAAAATTTACGCATTCAAAGTATTTTATGTTGTCTACCCTTTTTTCAATGTCATTTGCAATTTTTAAAGCAATATTGCCCGACAGCAAAAACTGTGCATCTCTGTACAGAGCCATCGTTAAAGTGGCGTGAGCCCGACGCCAGCTATCGAGCGACGGCATCACACGATGGACATCGCGCGATCTATTAGGACACCCTGTTAGGTCATCGCACGACCACTCTGATCGTGAGATGAAAAACGCATCGCGCCATCGTACGATCGCTTCCAATTAGGACGCCGCATCAGTGTTCTTAATGAACGCATTCACACCTGTCAGTGTCAGTGACGACACAGTGCTCTCAATCTCAGTACCGGCGCGTTCATAGAGAATGTATGAAAGAATAATTATCACGGTGATGGAACGATGCCAGAACTGCGCCGGAACTGTGACTTCACTGATATGTGTGAACCTTAAAATTGTATCAAGAGAGAAGCACGAAAGTAAATGTAAACAAAAGCAATTTAACTGACAACAAACTGATACAAACATAGAAGCATTACAAATACAATTAAGACTTATGAACAATACAGAAACTCACAAATTACATTTTGAAGGGATCGTATTGTATAACTCAACAGATATTTGAGACCCCATCTGTACATGAAACTTCGTTTTGAAACTATGTATCTAATGTCTATTGACACAAGCCTTTGATATGGGGATTGGGAATTGTCTATAAGGATATACCATTAGCCTAAATTAAGGATACAATCAGGCTTAATGTACCTCTCTCTACATACAATAGGACTACTTTGTGAATATTGCAATAATAATACAGTAAGTAAACAAATAATTCAAAGGCATTACTTTGTCTGATTTATTTGAAGTTATTTATTAAGTATAGTATTGTATTTGTACTCAGTTAAAGTAAATTTAATAATAAAAGAAGATGTTTACATACTCGTATCATCATCACGCCTGCTGTCTTCAAAGGACTAAGCAGAGCTGTATCGAAAGTAGATTGTTAGATTTTTGTTCAAGATAAAACATAGGTATTTGCAAAGAAAGTATAGTTAAGGAAATTCTTAAAGATCTTTTGATTTAAGAACGTCATTTCATTTTTATAACGTCGCCTCGAGGTTGCGGGTTAGATACCAGTTAAGTAAAAATGTGACTTTTTAATAAGTACTTTCTAAGTTTGTTTGGACATTATATTAACATCGGTGGCGGAAAACTTCGTGAGGAAACCTGGAATAAGCCTTGAGCAAGTTTGGTGATCAATGCTCGTACCTTCTCTGTTCCGAGCTTTGCCCTGCAATGGGTCAATAATAGGTGTAGGTGTAAATGTCGTCAGTACTCACAAATACTTACAAACAGCATATTTTAATATTTCGCTGACAAGAAGAGGTCTAAAAATATCCCACAGTTCATAAAAATGGTATTGTAAATTCTCAACAACAGTCTAATCAAAAGTTAAAGAATATTACAGCGAAGATATTTACAAAGGAACATAATGACACGATAATTTTGACGTCGTTTAGATGTTCTTCAAAGCTTGTTTTATTCATATTTTATTCATTGCCTCGTTGAGATCATGAGGGTTCGATTCGCAGGTAGAGCCAAGTGTTATTGGTATTTTCATCGGGAATTTGTCAGTAGCAGCCTCAGAATCTAGATTTGTGGGTAATACGATACCCATTGGTAAGACTAGTGGTCAGACTAAGGCGTCCCCCACATTAGGCGTGCACGTTCCTCGGGCGAGTGAGCGTCGCGAGCGCCGCGTGCGCGCCGCGAGCGCGCTGCGTAAACGTCGCGTGTTGCCGCCGTGTGACGGGTGCGTAACGCCTAATGTGGGGTCGGCCTTTCGGGCTTGTGACGACCCGTACGACTGTCAAAGATCCACGTATGACAGCTGGGACCAACGGCATAACGTGCTTTCCGAGACACGGAAGAGTCTTCATCCACAGACCAACCCCGGCAAGCGTAGCTTAACCTGATGAATCGACCAGTATGGCTGTTATTACTTAGTCACGAGCTCCTCCTAAATTAAGAATACCTACTCATAATTTGCTGTAATTACTTTCTGCGTCTGAAACTCGTTTTATTTCTTTGCTCTTCTAATTCTTTGTTTTTTGTTACGCAGGTGTCCCCTGGAGCTGGTGTTATACCAGCACTTGTCGCCAAGAGTTCCATCTGCTACGACCCACTAATTTATGTTGGAATGAATACACAAGTAAGTCAACTATCAACTAGCCTATTATTGTCCGACTGCAAGGCAAAGTCCTCTCAAAGAGAAAACATGAGCAGTACTCGCTGCGCTTGCTCAATTTCTATTTACATTTCATCTAATTCAGTTATGTTGTTACAGTTCAGAAACTCAATCAAAAGGATATTTGGAATCCATTCCAAGGGTAAGAATTCTCAAACCGAAAGAGCCTATAACAATACACTAACGTCGCCAGCCAACAAACTATCCAGCGTCAACAACACCCGTATTAATTCATCAGAAATCAATGTGTCAAGTCACAAAAATTCTAAAGGCAAGAAACTAGTCTCCAACGACGACATATCAGAGATGACGACCAACGAATATCACCGAACATTCACGAGGGATCCCGATCTCTGCACAATACCAGAGAACAAAAATTCTGATGCCGAAAGATCTGGTGACACAGTTTACGATGATGAGAGTAGCCACCAAGGCAACCTCAAAAAGCTGGTCCTATTCGGTGAATCCTGCAAAGTGATCACTGAAACATCTCCAGTCCTAACTTTCATGGACTCCGAACGTCTACTCTTTACCAAAGTCCCTGATCATGCAATCGTAGAACCCAGCGCCAGTAAAATATTCGGCAACGATGCCTATGAAAACCATTCGACAGACAAAACAAATAAAGGCTCTCGCAAAACTGAAACTAAGCAACAAAGCGCCGAAAAGCAAAAGATGATACGACAAAGCTACTCGTTGGACTTTTCTCGCCTTTCAAATGATAATAAAAAAAGGAAACTGTCAATAGAAACGAAATTGGAAAGTTTCATTCAACCAAAAGGGTTTTTTAAGGATACCATTAATAAACTATTCGATGCGGAGGCGAAACAAGGACATAATCACTTCAAGAGTTATCTGTGCGAGTCTCACGAAGAAGAAGAGCATGACAACTTGTAGTTCTGGGCATCGCTCTTGTGAGATCAATGTCAAATTATTTACAAACATCTGTGTACTGAAAGCTAAATATAGTAATTACTAAATATAGCTGATTTTAAGTACCAAGTCGGCCGCAGCAAGGAGAAACTCCAAAAGTGGGGTTTCGCAGATGGCACCGATCTTCAGTGCCTATGCGGCGCCTCTCTGCAGACTATGGCCCACCTTTTATCTTGTGCCGCATGCCCTGTCACCTGCACACGTGAGGGCCTAATGACTGCGTCAGCGGATGGCGTTATCGTAGCTAATACTGGGCCAAATAAAAAAATAAAAATTATTTAGTATACGCTAAGTACCGGGGAGCGATATGCAGACTGTTGATAACCACGTCGTCATAGCTACTTACCATCACTGACAGCATCTTCGCTAAGGATCTTTCCAATAGATGAAATTAACTGAGTTTTTTTATTACTGTGTTATTATCTTTTGTATTTCGATAACTAATTCACAAACCTACTTGAATAGTCTACGGTCTATATTACAGAACGATACTTAGGCGTTAAGCAGACAGAGCAACTTTAATCTCCGTATTGCAGTAAAGAATCTGCGCAAATATAGCAACTCTTGTTGCGAGTTTCGATGATCGACAACAGTTTACAGTTGCTGCACTCGATGACAGAATCAGTTTCAAATTGACACAACTAACAACTGTCAGAATTGTGCCAGTTGTGTCAAGTTGCAGGTTTCCCCAATCGGCAATCGTAACACATCGAGCGATTTTACTCCCTCCCCATCAAAGCTTATTTAGAATCGTGGCCCCTGTAAACTGGGCCTTTATGTTGCTGCAACTAGCGCCTTTTAAAGAAAGCTTTTAAAAAGTTGATGGTTTCGTCAACTAAAGTTGCTCCGTCTGCGGAACGCCTTACTCTATTTAAAACTCGATTGGACCAATCAAATGGCTTCAAATTTCCCTGGCGAGAACCCTACTTCAGTATCGTTCTGTATTTAAATTGGAATGTTCTAACTAAAGTACCATATTAAGGGATGAGCGGTGCTGACCTACAATGAAAATGTACGTTCATTCATAAGAATGACGATGTTAGTCAAAGATCTGTGATATAAGATACGAGTGCCAAGGTAAAAAATAAGAAATTTTATTTTTGGGAACGTAAAATGTAGCCGTAAGGTAAACTTAACTTGTTCTAGATAACAATAAGTAAATGTAAGTGATTTTACTTGTATTTCGTCTCAATTCCTTTAAACAAACGCCCATATATTTAAAATGCGTTTGCTGCAACAGCGCATATTTTTTTTTTATCTTCAGTTCCATCTCTACTTATTACTGTTAGGTTGCGATGATGCAGTATAAGTCAATGGTGCACAAATAAAAAAAAGACAAAATTATCTTAAGTCACCGCAATTATTTGACGCCGGGTAGAAATCCGGGTTTGTAGGTAATATCAAAATAACAACTTTAATTAATTTTATTTTTATTTTTGTGTCTGTTTAATCCAACTAATCTCCAAAACGGCTGGACCATTTTTGACGGGACTTTCACTGGCAGTAAACTAATGTTATAAGGATGATTAGAATTAGATTTCCGTGCACAAATAACAAAAACCCCGAGGTAACCAAAATTCACGCGAACAAAAAAAAAATAATAAAATAAAATTGCGTAGTGCGTACCGAGTCTTATGTTAGGATATTCGTTAAATATCGGTAACTTTACGTAAAATTTGCCTGCGTAGGAGTTAATTATAGTATTACTATGAGTCGTGCCAGATACATACAAAAGCGTGTAGATAGTTTAGGTACTTATAAAGCCGCGTCCCCACTAGGAACATTATTTTGTCGAGCGGCATGTGTCTCCGGTGACATCGGACGATGTCGGGCGACGTCGGACGACATCGCCGCGACATTGTTGGAACTGTTCCTTGTCGCACAGTCGATGAAGAGTAGTGATAGAGTCCTCGTCCCCACTAGGAACATTTGTCGAGCGACATGTGTCCCCGGTGACATCAGGCGACGTGATGTCGCTCGACAAATGTTCCTAGTGGGGACGAGGCTTTAAACGACATTTTTGTATTTTGTAGTTTTTAGGCGCCATCTTTTAAGTATCTGTCATTATAAACAGCGTGGCAAAACTTGAACAAGAATCGACATATTATTATTGTGCTTATTGAATATTTGTTTCTGTAGTCATGGTGTAAGTTTTGTAATATTATAAGTGTTTAATTTAAATGTATTTTTATAAAACCTAATTATAATTGGGGCGTAAAACCAATTCCTTTAAAAAAAATGGTATTTTAGCAAGTATACATGACAAATTTTTTTTTTGTTAATTTTTTGGTAATATTTAAAATGGCGTGTCTTATATTTTTTATTGCATTTAATCAATAAACTCAATTTGTAACTATGTTATTATGAGTATGATTTAATGTCAATAAGGTTTAAAATAAAAATCTCAAACGTAATTATTGATTTAAGTTATTATGTAGCATCATTTTTAAGTCTTATATTTTTAACTTTATTTACATTTTAAAATAATGGTTCACAAAAATTACAACTGTTATAAAACATATCTGTATCATACAAAAGGTACTTAATATTATATCATTTTGAAAAGTCCCATAAATATTTGATCACGGGTCTGAAGTTCCGGCTTTGCGTCCGGAATTCCGGTTGTAAGGGACAGCCTTATTATCCGCATATGGTTATACGTAAGAAGGCAATCTGTATGCAGATTATGTAGGCAGATTTATCAAACATATCTACATGTCAAAGTCGTTGAAATTCGATGAATCTGTATAAAACTGTTTATACACTTATACGTATTTTTTTTACTGTTTACTATTGTTTATCTAAATACTTTGTATAATTAAAACTAATGAAGTGGAGTTTCTCAAAAATACTTTATATAATTATGAGATTTTTCATCATAAAGTGTAAATTTTACACGATAAATAAATGTCTTAAAATTTTAATAATTACTTAACAACAGGAAGATTTTATAAAACGCCTACATTTTTAGATAAAATCTATGTTTCCTACATGAATTGAGTAACTGTCAGCCATTTTGCATTCTATTTTTAAATCTTTTGTTCTAAAAAAAGAAAACTCCGACATCTTCCACAAAACAAAAGTGGTACAAAAATATTCCTTTTTCAAATAAACAGCCAAGAAAGTTAACGTTCCATTACACTTGATCGAAGTTGAGCATTGTACCTAATTGTTTAACAATGGAACCGGAAATTCTTGGTTTACGACTTTGAGTAACTCGAACTTGATTTAATAGGTACCTAATTAGTATAAATGGGTTCCGTATACCTATTATTTGAATTAATTTAGTTAATGTTCTTTGATGAGTGAAAAAACTAATAATTAAACTATATGAAGATATTATGGATGGAAAAGGATAGATCAGATTATTCATAAAACTATTAATGGGCTAAGTTACATTGAAAACCGGCCTAGGCAAAGAAGAGTACCTACCTAGTCTAAAAAAAAATACATCATAATGTTTAATTTTAATGTTTTATTAAATAAATATAATGTTTTATGTGTTCGCTATTGAATAGTTTAAATAAGTTAGGACTCGTACAGTACATTATGTTTTAAAATCAGTGTAAGTAGGATAGTTATTATTATTACATCTATTTGATATTACACACTGCACTTTTGTGCCGATATTAAAATCTATTTTTAACGAGAGGTTTACTGACCTCGTAAATTTAGACCTTATAATTTGTACATTAAGTACGGTTTTTGATTAATTCTGTATTGTCACTAAGTCCTGATAAATTCTTAATTTTATTTTATAAATTATTATGGACAATAATAATTTAATTGATTAGTATTGTTAAGAAACAAATGAGTTTAGTTGTGTGATGAAAAATAATTGGAAAATTTGTAAAATGAAAAAAAACATTAGTTAATTATACCATGTTATTATAGTTATATTAATATTATGTAACATAACGGTTAAGATGTTTACGAATATTTAAATTAAAAAAAGAATACAGAATGACTATTTAAGCATTCGAAATTTAAAAACAATTTTACTACCTAAGTAGGTACTAAATATTTATGTACTTTAGTAAAAAAATACAATTCGTAAGCATCTGAACAGATATGGCTTTAATATTGTATTCTATTATACATTTATTTATTTCATGTTCATAAATTATTAAAAAATATAGGTATACTTACAGAAAAAAAAACAAAAGAATGAAAATGTCAAAATAATCCGTATGAAAACTGAATGCCAATTCTACTAATTAAAACGTCTAAATCTAGTCGTCAAAATCTAGTCGCAATCTCCAATCAATTGACTTCCTTCTTATTACCTGTCAAAACGCGAATCTTCCATAGATTTTATATAGCAAAAGAAAACTATGTCGTCGCGCCATAGCGCTCATCGCGTTTTCAGGGCTATAATATAAAGTTTTTCATAGAATTATTGGATTGGTGTAAAATTCCTAAATGTATGGGAAATTAAGAAGAATTTTTGACAGATTGCGATCGTTTCTAAAAGTTAGTAGAATTGCCCTCATGTTATTATTCAAATTAATGAAGTTCCAATAACGAAATAATATTGTATTGTCTTAGTGTTTTAGCTGTGAACAGACGTCATAACTCTTAATTGAATTTGAATGTTTTAATTAATAAATTATTGTCATTCAAAAAACGTTGTTTTATTTTTTCCAAGCGCTTCGATATCATTTGCGATCAAACTATACTTACAAATTAATATATTAAACCTAAAGAGTTTTTTTGTTTGTTTAAACGTGCTTATCTCTGAAATTAACAGTCGGATTGGAATAAATCTTTTTGCATAATGATAGCCAGATTCTTAAGAAATAGTAAGGCGGATTGTTATACCTATAGCCACGTTACAGAGCCCTGTTAGTCTCACGGTCGCAAGCACGACTTGAGAGCATAGGATCCTAGTCCTGGGTTTGATTCCCAGGTCGGGCAATGTTTTTACATCAGGAATCTCTCAGTAGCAGCCCGGAGTTAAAAGTTGGTCATGTAACACTCCTGAACGAAAAAGGCTTTTTTATAAAAAAAAGATATAACCGCCTTCAAAAACTACAACTTGTGTATTAATGTTTGAAATCCTTACAAAAAGTTCTTTCAAACAATACCTCACACGATATATTTAATTTTGGAAACTGGTAGGAGGGGGGTTGACGTACCCCCCCCTTTTCCTTCAGTCAGTCATCGACTACACGTATAAACACAGCAATTTCACTTGTTACGATATTGCTGCTGTGATTCTATAAGGAGTTCCATTCCATATCTCCGAAGTTCATCATCAGATATTGAAATGGTGACAATGGGACCACACGGGAAGCACCAGCTTTCAAATAAAAAAAGAATCATGAAAATCGGTTCACCCAGTTGTAAGTTAGGAGCTAACAAACATAAAAAAAAAATATACAGTCGAATTGATAACCTCCTCCTTTTTTGAAGTCGGTTAAAAAGCACGTGTCTCCGTTGGTCCTACGCTTGATCTCTTCCCTGTCGTGTCGTATCGTATTGCCATTCCATCAGACTATGATAGTGTGGAAAAAGGGAGTATACAGCTGTGTTTACGCAAATGTACACTATATCTTCTGCATACTTGGCTAGTCTATATTGAGATTAGCAAATTGGGTCTGGAAACCATTAATATTCCATTTGAAATTATAGGTACTTATTCTCTTTTGTCTTATCGTCATCCATTCATTGGACATCAATACTAATCAGAAGTTCCAATTTTATTCAACCTTGTACAATTAGCGGTTATCCAATTCCCCTTGATTATGTTAATTAATATTAAAGCCTTCTCACCGGATATTCTCTTGAACGCCTGTGGCCATAAAGGCAAGCAGGTTTCCCTATTGTCTATTCCTTCCCAAAGTCACAGAGCCTTTGCTTGCTCAAGTACGGTTGATTCAATTACCGGTTACAATACAGAAAGTTGTGCTCGCCTACTGAATTTCCTAATGCATTGAAAATCCTAGAGACGAGTTAAGTTTGAGTCTATTTTATTCTAAATATCAGCTCAAAATGTATGAATAAGAATAGGGCTGGCTGTCCATTGAAGTGGAGCGAGGCTGCGGCGTGGAGAAACAGAGAAATAATTTCAATAGGATTGCATAAAATAGCGAAGCGCAGATTATATGCAATCCGCTCCGCTCCGTTTCGCAGCGTCACTTCGCTTCAATGGACAGGCAGCCTAATAATTCATAACAAACGAATTATGTCAACTATAAAAGTTCTAACATTTTCAGATTTCTATTTTTAATCTTACCTAAACCAGTAAACGAAAATGCTCCAGTTTAATGTCGCCAAACATATTAGTCTGTCCCAAAGTGGCCGGTGAAGCAATAAATTGAAATTCGCCAGACAAGAAGCTAACTACAGAGCTCGATTATACGATAGCAAAAACCGTGTTTTAAATTCGTAAATCTAGGAATGTGAACATCATTTTACTGTCACTTGGAAATGGTAGGGAACTTAAGTACTTATTATCAGAAAATATATTGCTCTAAGGTATAAAGAATATTAATATGTAAAATTCAAGAGATTAATAAAAAAGTACAGAAGTAAAGTTTAGGTAATGTTTGTATAATTTTTTAGGTAATAAAGTGTACTTTAAAGTACCCATCGATTACTAATAAAGAATTTTATTAACGACCATGAAGTTTATCTAAAAAATGATACAAACGTGTCTTTTTTACTGGGTAAAATAACAAAAATTAAACAAAAGAAAAGTGATCCTTTTTTAAGTCAGTTCTGGTCAGTTCAAATGAAAAATATATATTCTAACGTAAGAATCTAGGACACACTTTATCAAACCACAAAATCACATTTTTCATTTATCTAAATATAGATTATTTTATAAGCCGTATGATATAAGAACAATTATACTCGAATACTAAAACAATATATAAATTTTTGCTATCTAAGTTATGTTTTTTGAGGCATGTACTTACCTCCTTTACATTATATTTTCAGCATAGCAATATTATTACCAACCACATCACATGTTTTCATAATCCTAAATCTAGATTTCATCATAATATAGCTGAATACCTCGAGAATGAATCTTGAAAAAGATATCTTAGGTAGTAGCGTCGTAAAAACATTATTTTTCATAAAAAAACCAAAGTACTTTCTAGAGCAGCATTTCTCAAACTATTGGTCGACGAGACCCACGCGTTGGTCGTGTAATCGGATTGGATAGGTCCTAAAATATAACAAAAATAATTAACAAATACATAAGATAAAATCACGCCTGTAATCCACGAAGGGTTAGGCAGAGGTGTATCCATGAGAACATCCACTTTTCGCCAGTTATGTTTAAGTCCCACGTAACAGGGAGCGAGCCAATTGCCATCAACCGGGCACAAATCCAGACTCCGAGGCTGCTACTGAGAAATTCCTGATGGAAAAACCCAATAAGTATTATGACACATTGGACATATTACACATTGGACGCTCCTCTACGTGTCCCGCTTGCACCATGCTACGAAGGCTGAGGACATCGTAGAGTACATACGGGTGAGAGCCAATTGGACCTTGAGGGTGGAGAAGTTGGAGGCGCGCCATAGCACTAATTTCAAGTCGTTTGTGGTGCGCGTTCCGACCGATCATTTGATGACCTTTCTCAAGGAAGAGTTTTGGCCGAAAGGTGTGCTGTATCGGCGTTTCCGCGGCCAGCTACGCGACACCTCGCAGCGTAACACGACGCCGACGCTTCGTGTGCAGTAGTTTTTATAAGTTTTATTGTGTAAAATATGTATTAGTTTATGTTTATTGTACTTATTTATGTATTTGTGTTCTTATGGGCCTTAGTTGCCTGAAATAAAGGTTTATTATTATTATTATTATTATATTTAATCTGATTGACAAATCAGAGGCTGCTCCGAGGCTGGTCGCCGACATCGGAATGCTACATTTAGATGGGTCGCGAATATTCGCGATCCAGTCAACTTTGAAAACCACTGCTCTTTATCATTATTTGCGTCCTTTGAACCCATGCATATGTTATTAGGCAATATACTTGTACATAAGAGAATACATAAAAGAGTTAACATCACGCCTATATTTGCTGATTAGGTAGGCAGGGGCAAAGGCTTTTGTTTATACTAAGTACATAAAAACTGGGAGCGGTGTATGTTATGTGGGGGCTATATAGCCAAGGAAGATTCGCCCAAATCCTGATAACAGACTCCAAATAAGGATGTCCCAATCCTAATCATCTTATTTATCTGAGTGTTGATAAAAAAATCGGAAAAGTGCAAGGCGGACTAAATAGTAATTCCGGATAATTAAATTATATTCTTTGATATGCGTGTCCAAATAATTAATCTTTGTTTTATTTATGTTGACGTATTTTAATGGTGAAATTTTATTTTATTCTTATCCTTTGGTTTCATTTTATTATTAATGCAATAGATATTTATTTTCAATTTCTTCATTGAATTACGTATTATTACGGATTTTAATATATTTATTTTACCTATAGATTTTTATCCGAAATAAATGATTTGATTTGGTTTCATTAAATTAGGCTGTAATTGTTTGTTTGTAGTTATCATAAAATATATACACATCAAAAGTGTCACACTTTTTATGTGTGTATAATACTCCGGTGACATTACACTTTTTACAAAACCTTCGTTATTCGACGATACTTTGCGTCGGTTGTTAAACGTAGTACATTATAACGGCAAGCAAGACATGCGATGTACTGTCAATACGGAACATATATGCCGTAATAATACGCAATTAAGGCGCTGAGAAACTCCAAATGCCTACGGCTAGAATATTAAATCCGTCGAATAATGAATATACAACCGTAGGTTTAATCTATAATTACAAAGCTGACGAGTTTGTATGTTTATTTGAAAGCACAAAGCTCAGAAACTATTGGTCCGATTTGAAAAAAATATTTAACGTTATATAGCTCGTTTATCGAGGAAACTCATTGGCTACTAGCTTCTGCCCGCGACTTCGTCCGCATAATATCGTAGATGCAGACGAAGTCGCGGAATAAAAAGTAGCCTATGTCCTTCCTTGGGCTTCAAACTTACCCTGTATCAAATTTCATCAAAATCGGTTCATTGGTTTAGTCGTGAAAATGTTATAGACAGACGGAGTTATTTTCGCATTTATAATATTAGTATGGATATATCATCAAGGCTACGACCAGGGGAGCAGTAACCAAAGACGCGAGTAAAACCGTGGTTTACAGCTAGTGTATAAAATTTTATATAGACTTGCGGAATAATATATTAAATGTTACGAGAAATAGACATAATTACGTTTGCTTTGCGTTTGGGGTTTAAAAAAGCTCACTTGCCCCGAGGGCTGTGTCCCATTCCTTTAAAACTTGGGACCAAATTAATTATATCCGGGTAAAGAATGTAATATCATCCAACATTTATACTAGCAGCCTTTACTTGTGTGAGTGTTTTTTTAATCTTTGGACCAATACGTATTTTATTTTTATTTAATATTATTATTATTTAAACGTTGCTCCACCCTAAGAATATATTTAATGTATCGTGAGTGTGTTTACAAACATATAAACTCACATATACAAACAACCAGACCCAGAATAACTATGAGATACAAATATTTGTTCCGTGCGGAAATCGAACCTGTGATGCACAGCGGAACAACCAATTACTAAACAAAATCCAACCGCTAGCTGACAGCCGCCCGTGATCCGTCACCTTTTTTGTCTTTATTATAAAAGTAATTTTAAATCACACGTTCTAAAGTCGTAATTTAAATGGCAAATTATTTGTCGGAATCGTGTAACAAAGCCAAAAATTTTCTTCCTATTACTTGACAGATTTTACGATTGGAATTTTTTTTTTATTGGGACAAGCCCGCCTCACTTTTCCCAACCACTGCAATTCTTGAAAGCCAGAATCAACAGTGGAGACCACCAGAAAAGCGCCGAGGCAATGAACAAATAGATTAGCCGATACGATTACGATTAGTATGTCTTATTCTGCAGACGCCATCCATCAGAATTAGTATGATGATTCTGACATACAGAGATAAGTTTCTGTCTCCAAATAGATGTAACACACATAAAAGTCTATGAAGACGTCATCGAATTTCGCAGAGCTACTGGAAATATTAGGAACTATAGTCATTTGTCTGTATTAGTGCTGGCGAGATCTAAGCCTGGCCGCATACGGGCCACACACGACAGCCACGAACGCCGCCACAAACGCCGCCACCTGAAGCTAGAAGCGGGGTTGTGGTGACCACAGATGTCAACCATGTGCGGCGAGTCCATATTAATCCCAAACGAAGTGCCGGTGTGGAGCACCATTATAGGACATGCGTCACCTCCTCATTTGCCCGTTGTGCTCAACCACCTGCACCGTCCAAGATCTAAACGAGGCCAATGATAGAGCTGTACAGGTTGCTCAGTATTGGTCGTACAAAATTTGAGTCAATCGACACGAAAGGAAAAGAAGAATTAAATGTGTGAAAACACATAACATCACGCCTGTAATCCTGGAAGAATTAGGCAGAGATGTACCCAGTACACTCACATTTCGACAGCTATGTTTAAATCCCTTGTGATAGAGGACGAGCCCATTGCCATCAACCGGGCACAAATCTAGACTCCGAGGCTGCTGCTGAGAAACTCCTGGGGGCAAAACCCAACAACACAAGACCTCATGCTTAGCAGTCGCGCTTTGCGACCACTAGACCAATGAGGCAGTCAGTCGAGGTAATACGTCGCGCGTCGGTGACGGCGTTTTGTGGTCGTGGTCGGTGACCCGTCTGCGGCTAGCCAGGCTTAGTAGCTCTACAGAATTAGGGATAGGTATAGTAGCAATACTTGATCCAACTAACTTAATATGTATAAATAAGTTACTTAGTTACATAATGGATTGACAGATACATATTGTTATTTATGGCTTTGTCCCAAAAGTCTGCAGATTAGATTTTTGTTGTCGCTTCGGAATCGTCGTCTCGGTAATGGATAAATTGTATGGGGTCTTGTTAATCTTCTTCTTCTTTTTTATCGTGTGGGTAGTATGGTCTTACGACCCCACAAACCCTAGTGTCAGAGTCTAAACTGCCTCAAGAGCCTCTGACATGACATGGTTGGAGTGGAACAATAACAGGCTGTAGTCCAGGTTTCCTCACGACGACAATTTAATTGTATGGGGTGAAAGGGACATCCTAATGAAAAACTTTACTCAATACTCAATTTTTTATTGCATTCCATATAAACCTTACATACATTATAAATAATAAAGTAGAAAAGATCAATATGGACCCTGTCGGTCACAGCAAAATTTAGGAGAGAGGAAGAGGCCTTTGTAGTTATTTATATTCTTGTATATAGGTATAGTACTTATAATTATTTTTATTTTATGTAGTGCATGAAAATAATGTCTGTAATAATTTTTGTATTAATATTTTCTTATTTATATTTGGCTTTCTATGTATTATATTATATTTTATTTATATTTGACTTTCTATGTTTAATATTGTATTGTATATTTTATTGATATTCGACTTTCTATATTTCGTATTATATTATATATTTTATATATATTTGACTTTCTATATTTCATAATGTTTGGTGTATAAGAGGCGGAATAATTTTATTTTTCAATCGATTTGTCATCTAAAAGCTCCTTAACCGAGTAGTATGGCTTCACCATGGATTCAGTACCTACATAATTCTAGACACAAAAGCGATAACATTTTTCATCGGTTATTAAAAAGAAACAGCTGTTCTATACATTTTGACTGTAAGCTGATTTTGAACTTAATAACAGACGGAAAATTTCTTTACGATGTCCCTTCCGCCCCTGTTGCCCGCAACTTTGTCCAAGTTAATGACCAGACGAAGTCGCTGATTAAATGTTAGGTACTAGCTGCTCGCTACGACTTTGTACAAGTATTTTTTTTTACCCGTGTTAAGTTACGTCTACTGCTCCCCTTCTGTGGGTATAATAGCGTGATGTTATAAAGTAATACTATTGCTCATAAATCTGGCTATAACGTGCAAAAAGATTTGTTCCAATCTGACTGGTTTAAACATAAATTATTTCAGATTTAATGCGATTCTATCAGACTTGAAGCGATCTTATAACAAACCCCTTAATAACCTTTAAGTTTAACATACCTAATTATAAATTATTAGTTTGAATTAGTATGGATAACGACCGTCATGTCGTTGCTAAATTACTTCCTAGCGTTCCTAGTTTATGATTTCATATCCACCGTAAAAAGCCATGATGGCGCAAGCAAACATGTATCTAAACTTCATGTTTTACCTCTGCATTTAAGCCTATTTTTCTTCAAACGATAGACACAGACCTTGATACTTCCGCAAAACAACTTAATGAAATTCTACGAGCCCGGGTTTACACAAGCTGTCACACTTTTTCAGGCTTTCGGTGGCATTATCATAAAATATTTCCATGATACGGGCTCCCTCGGAAACGTAAGTAGACGGAAGAATTTAGCAGAATATATACTTACTTGATGGTGATGTGAGCTGGAGGTGAGCTGTTCATCCCTGGGTCACGTTTTGGTGGTGGTATGCACCTTCTTTTTGCAGAGAAAGCACCACGATTGCTTAAGGCAAATTGGCAATTTCAAAGTCAAATCATTTATTTCAATTAGACCATAAATGCGCTTTTGAACGTCGATTACAATTGAAAAAAAATATTATTGTAATAATCTCTACCAGATCTACCTCTCTCTATCTATACCAGTCGAATTGGTAAAATTACCCTGATTTACGAGGGATAATATAAGCTATACAACGTCACGCCACTTCTTCTTTCTTTACCTTGTGGGCAGTAAGGTCTGACGACCCTACACACCCTAGTGTCAGAGTTTCTAAACCGCCTCAAGGGCCACAACCACAGGAACGGAGTAGTAACCGAGGATGTAATGCGAATAAATAAAAACGTCGCGAGGCGACATCCGGCCACCGTAGGCGCGGGCTTGCGGACGGCGAGTAATGGGTAGCTCGCCGTCCGCAAGGACCGTGCCCGGGACGACGACGGCGCGTTCTGTTCGCGCGCGCCTCAAAGAGCTGTCAGCACAGGGCCAAACGCCTGCCGGGGTAGCGGGACGTCTTAACAGGATACCGTGGCCCCGGAACGTAAAGGGCAACAGAAGGAACAGGGTGGTTTTAGTCAGTAAAAGTCTGACAGTCCCTTCCGCCCCACCCAGGGCGGAAGGACACATTTGTTGATTTTTACCACCTTAAAAAAAAGGGGGTGAATTTTGGAAAATCCTTTCTTAGCAGATGTCTACTAACTATAAACTGCCTCCCTGCCAAATTTTATCTTTATACGTCACGCAGATATTTCGTGATGAGTGAGCGAGTAACCTTTCGCTTTTTTTATTAAGTTTGTGTTATTACGTTAGGTCCGATGGGACTGGCATAAACATTTGTATAAAAGTTCTTTATAATAAATAAAGAAAGGGTAAAAAAGTCACCTGTATAAAAATAAAAAGGTCTCTTGAGCCAGGTGATCTATTAGACCGGACAGTATGTTCACATCCGTGTTCATTTGAGTAGGTGACCTTGAACACATTTACCCTTTGCCATTGTAACTCTGACCTATCTTCAGACCTCTATTTGAAGATAATACTCTCTTGAGACAGTTGAACTATTTAATTGAGATCTGCCATTAATAGATTAAGGGCTAATTTTGAAATCGTCAGATAACTCTTATCGGAGGGAAAAATATGGCGGCTTGACAGCTTTTGTATAGAACATATGTCAAAGTGTTATATTTATTCCTTGGATAAAAGTTATCTGACTACTGAAAAATCAGCCCTAAGTCACATAGAACAATATTTTATTGCCAAGACGTTGTTTTCGTGGACGCGGTGAAAGGATTATGTCAAGATTGTAGCAGGTGACGTTCTGTTGTTTCTGCCTACCCCCATGGGATAAAGTTGGATTTCGCAAAACCTGTGGAAAGATACATAAATAACATCACGTCTGTAATCCTTGAAAGGTTAGGCAGAGGTGTACCCATTAGTACAGCCACATTTCGCCAGTTATGCTTAAGCCCCATGTAATTTTTTTTAACCTATTGCCATCAACCAGGCACAGTTCCAGACTCCGAGGCTGAGGAATTCCTGATGGAAAAACCCAATAACACTTTGCCTGACCTGGGAATTGAACGCAAGACCTCAGGCTAAGCAGTCGCGCTCAGCAACCACTGAACCAACAAGGCAGAAAATTTTAAAATTAAAATAAAATATGGCGGTATGAAGTCCGTTGGGTCAGCTAGTTCTACTATATGTATAAATATTATAGAAACTACGACACATCGTAACTGCCATTAAAATAGCAACCGAATCCGGGGCGTTGCTCATTATTTCTCTCATTATACGAATGAAAACACACTAATGAAGCTGGCATTATCCCGAAATGCTTTATTTTGCATAGTCCAATTTAATTTGGTATTATTTTGTGCAACGGATTATAAGATTTGTTTGTTTCTGGATTTCAAACTCCTAATTGCTTGTGGTGCATAGAATATCTAATATAAACATGTTTATTTTAGGAAGGAAATAAACAATGTTTCATTAACGAACTAAATATTATATTACCATCGCAGAGACGCAGTCGATCTATCAGGTTAAGCTACGCTTGCCGAGGGATTCCCTGCACTACTGTTAGGTACTAAATAGGATACCTACTTTTTGAAAACCAATTCTTGGCTACCCCCAGAATCAATCTTAACTGAGGGCAACCCTACATAGGGTTAGTTAGCCAAGACCCTCGGGAGATACAAAACCTTGACAGGTAACGCACATGTCAAAACTTGTGATTATATGCTGCCCTTTCAATGAACATATTGTAGTACTCCGTTACCGTGTTATTAGATATTAATATTCAGAGAAGGGCAATACATTAGCGAGAGATTTAAAATATACCTATAGGCTGAACTGATATAGATAACTTTTCAATTAATTGATACATATTTTTTAATACCATTTTACTATTTCTATTCAAAATAAGTATTATTTTTTTAACATAAAATTAGGTGGTTGAATTTCCTTACCCGTCCCTCTTCAGAGTCGTGCAAGTGGCGCCTCCAAGCGCAATTTTAAGGCAACAATGCATTTGAAAATTTGGAACGTGGCTGAACTTTCGTATTTGCGAAAAAGGGTAGAAAGCGACTTTGTGTCGAAACAAAAGAAAAATAAAAAAATGTTGAACTGAAAGCCTATTCTCGTAATTGAAAACATTCAGATTGCAATCTCATCTCTGCGACAATCAAAGTCAAAAATGTAGCTAAAATAGGGGCGCTTTTGACAGATTGAGACAGATTAGAATGCGAACATTCCTAAAGATAACAAGAATGCCCCCCTGGTCAAGTGGATACTAACTTAGGTATTGTTATAAACCTTTCTTATCGTATAATAGGTATAACAGATGAATTGTTTATTTTTCTCGAAGTTTTGGAACGAAATTCGCGTAAGGGAAAATGCGTTACGAAAGCTACCTTCCCTCTCTTTCTCTTTCTTTAATATGTATACAGATGGGTGTGGGGGTGTGTACATGCGTGTATCGATATTCGAGCAGCAGGCATTGTGCGCGGCCAGCTGCATAACCTCAATTCTAAACACGTGTAAATTTTATTTAAACTTGATTATTTTTTGTCACTTATAATGCGACTACTATTAACAGGACTCCTTTTTTGTAATTTTCTTTACCAAAGAATAATAAATAATTATTACCTACCTACTTCCTAATAATAGTTACTTACAAGAAGTAAGGTCCATACGTTCTCAAGCCCACAGAATCGTAAATATTTTCCTTTCACTCTTAATAGGTTAACAATAATTCTTTTTTTTTTTTCAAAAACCTACCTAATACCCAGTAATTGAGTTGTGAAGGTTCTTCATATTATTATAAAACACTGGTTTTCAGCTGCATCCGGTTAGATTAGAAGCCGCTCCAACAAAATTGGAAAAATGGTCATTCAAAAGGAAAAATGATAAGAGAAACCTAAAGATAATTTTCAAATAGGTACAAGTTTTATTATACTTACCCACCTAACATTGTCCGTCGCCATTATTTTTTCTTTTTTGCAATACGGCGTCTGGTAGTCGCCATATTGAATTTTGATTACTGTCATGTCTTTAGTGACAGTCTCAAGATTAAGACAAATCGTTACACGTAAGAATTATCAACATCGGCCCACGTTTTTAGTCTCTAGAGCGTCACAAAGGAGCAAACATACATACATAATAACATCTTCTAAATATAAGTTCAGAAAAGCGAAAGCATTCACTCACTTATTCGTCACGAAATATCGAATACCGCTTGACGTATATTGATGAAATTTGGCAGGGAGGTAGATTATAGTTAGTAGACGTCCACTAAGAAAGGCATTTCCATAATTCACCCCCTAAGGGGATGAAAAGGGTCCAAAGTTTGTATGGAGAAATCAACTTTGACGCGGACGAAGTCGTGGGCAGAAGGTAGTAGGCTTATAAACACATTACTCTTTTCATCGCGCAGTCGAGTAAAAAGTGAACTAGACAGATGAATTGCCTGCCTAATACCAACCTAGGTTATTATCTCTTAAGGATGTAATTAATGGAAATAAAGCGTTTAATTTAAAGGCAATTCAAACTTTAAACTGTTTTCAACAACTGTTACAAAGTTTTCTGACGAACTTCCATTATAATACCATTAAGAAGGAAACAATGGTCCTTAATGGTCTTCCAAAAGGTCTCGCACAATACAACTATTCGGTACAATGGTTGGTACATTAAAATAATTATTACACACTACAGCAAACTTTTAAGCCCAAATTTTAAATTCTCAAAGTTTCGAAGAATTTTAAATGGTTAAAAAAAAATTAAACGGAAATGTCGTTAATTAGTTTTTGGGTAAGACTTTTTTCACATGGAAATGACTTCCATCTGAATAAAGTTTCACCCAAAAACTGCCATACGCTATGTTTTATAGTGGACATGACGTCTACCATAAAACATACCGTATGGCACTCAGTAATAGTGTAGCTTTTTATTTGTGACACAATTTTTGTAATCGGATAAGGGAGCCTACCTCCCTCCTAAAAGTAAAACAGTATTATTTTAATATTACTTTGCCTTACGCACTGTTGGATTTTTAACGTTAAGCGCCGAGAGTTGAAAATCAAACAACAGAAACTACAAAGTAATATTAGAATGGTACTGTTTTTAGAGATGGCGGTAGGTCTGTACTTCCACAGTTCTACGTACATTCTACAAATAAAAAGAATAATTAAACAAACAAACTCAGGTGAAGTTTTATTTAAACTAGACTTCTTCGCTGATGAAGTCGTTGGCAAAAGCAAGTATAAAAAAAATTAACTTCACCATAAACAAAACATTGTATAACGATTACTTATCCTGATTAAAAACCGATGACACATCCAAAAATTAGATTTTAGCAGAGCGTGGTTTCGATCCACGGACCTCTGGGTTATGGGCCCAGCACGCTTCCACTGCGCCACTCTGCTTGCGATGGAAGAGGGCGAAATAAGAGTTCACTTTCAGAGGCTGATACAATATTGTGAAATATTAAAAAAGAACTACACAATTTCCTTTCCTCAAAGGAAATTAATACAACAATATAATAATACTAGCTTCTGTCTACGATTTTATTTGCTAAGACTTCAGAATTAAACCTTAATTAAAGTTCGTTCTAAATTATTACACGAACACATTAACGGAAAAAAAAAGATCGTTTGTGTTAAGCTAGATAAATATATGTGTCCCAAATGAGAACTGTTTAAGCGTGAAAGAGTAACAAAACATCCATCCATCAATCCCTCCTCACAAACTTTCGCGTTTATACATACACCGGCGAAACTGGAGGAAGACAAAAAAGGTGCCTTTTTTATTTTCCGATCCAACATAAATGGATGTGTTTGACTACTGGACAATACTGACATTTTATTTTATTTTATTGTTGTTAGATGAAGGTACAATTTATTAGTTAATTAATTAATTGATTACGTGACATAAAAACATCTAATTTTGACATTGTATAGGGTATTTAATTCAATCTAAAAAAAATGTTATGTGCCTTCTTTTTTATCGTAATTGCTTTTATTTGAATTCTTTTATTTTGTTTTTTTTTATTTGTCTAAGTGACGTCACAGTTCGGTATTGCCATACAAAACCTATGGGAGAATCGCGTTTTGACAAGTCATAAAAAGAACGTCAATTAATTGGTAGTGTCATCTAGCTTATACAACCCGGACGCAATAACTTGACACCTGGCTCCAAACGTAACGATAACAAAAACTCAACAAAAACAATTATAACAGCAAACGAATGACTCCGAAACTCAAGAAAGATTACGTGTAATGGTAACAGCGATGCTAACGCTTCTGAAGGACGAGAACGAGGCCTCGCGAGGGGTAGCGGAAGAGCGGTTGAGTTTCGAGCCAGGTGTCAAGTTATTGCACCCGGGTTGTAGGTTCTGTTATTTGGATGATAACCCTTTTTCATGTAAAACATTGAAAGGATTTTTGATAGTTGTCAATTCATAATTGGTAGGTATAGTAACATAGTAGTTGTAAGAACTTATTAGATTCAGGATTTCTCTGTCTCACAATACAATAAAGTCCTTATCCACCGACCATCTGCAGCTCCTCAGAGAATTCGGTCAGGGCTATAAAATTTTATTCTTACTACTCAGGCTTTGGAGGACCTACATAACTTACCTCGACAATAATCCCTTAAATAGATAAGTTAAGTTACGGCTTTCCAAGTTATGCGCTAAGTAGATATTTTATTACCGTATTGTTTTAGTAGAAAAAGATCTCCATGTTTATATTAAACACTTTATTTTTTTAGGTACTTTATTTTATTTCTATTACTAGCTTCCGCAGTACTCGTAACCGGAGTGCTTGTATGACCAGATGTATGAACGAGGACGAGGCGAAAGGATTATGTAAGGATCGTAGCAGGTGGCGTTCTGTGGTTTCTTCAGTCTTGCGTCAAAGTTAATTTCGAGATAGAAAATAGCCTGTGTGCTATTCTCGGCTATCTAGCTCTGTGCCAAATTTCATCCAGATCCGTTCAGCCGTTCTAAAGTAATTAAGTAACAAACATACATCCATCCAAGCTTTCGCATTTATAATAAGTACATATGTAAGTAAGATTTGTTGTTATAGGGGCCTAAGAAAGTCACACTCTGTCACAAAAAAAATCCTGTGTCTATCTCAATTACAGTTCAAAACACAGATGAGCGGACGGACAGACTGACGGAGAGAGGGACAGACAGAGGAGTTTTAGTAATACTATTCCGTTTGGCACCTCTTGGTTACCTACGGAATCATAAAAACTGACTTTCGTACGCTAAAAAACGGATTTGTTGAATTTTGATTTGTCAAAAAAATTCTAGTGTTTTTTTTTACATTTTCAAAGACATTTTTCAGAAAGGTTCTGTTAAGCTCTGTACTCACATACGGTTTTACTCGATAACTTTACTCCAAAACGAGTAAAAATCAACGTGTGGACCGCAAAACTCACAGCTCGAAGGCTCGCATCGAGCCGGCTCGATGGAATTAAATAAAAGTAATTTCCTTCGCACCTACTCGAAGCGAGCCGTTAACCCAGTACCTCCTTTTATGTTTCTTCTTTTCATTTTCTTTAATTCTTTTATAATTAAGAACTGCGGGACTTGCTAAATGTAGCAGCCACCGTCTCCTTTGCTTTGAGCATAAGAGACGTTTAAAAAGTCTCGCATGCAGGGTGTAACTTCAACAAAATTGTTCTGAACTTTGAAATGCTAAAATGTTCTAGACTAAGAGAGTGTGGGACGCGAAAATCTAGGCCACGATGTGTGCCTAGGTAATGTTTTAGCATTTCTTCTTATTGCTAAAACTTATATTTTTCAAAACGCAAGTTCTTTTTAGAGGAGGAAGGGTAAAACGTTACCCTATTACTAAGACTCCGCTGCCCGTCTGTCTGTCTGTCCGTCTGTCACCCGGCAGTATCTCATGAACCGTGGTAGTTAGACATTTGAAATTTTCTCAGATGATATATTTCTTTTGCCGCTACAAAACAACTAAATAAATATTTAAGGGTGCTCCCATACAGCAAACGTGACTTGTTTGCCCGTTATACATATATTCACTTAAAAAATAAATAATGCAATTTAAATAAAACAAAAATATTTATTTTTATAAATAAGTATACACTCAGCAAAATTTAAAAGGGACTCTCTTATGAAATAACGGTTACAACTTTGATATAAGACCTATTTCATTGTAGTATTCAATTTAAAATACTGTATTCCTAACAATAATATAAGTACCTAACATATTTCAATCAATAAATTCGAAGAAAATCGCTTCGTGATGTTGCTATGTGTATACTTGTTTTTGCTCGTGACTGTACAACAGATCATAAGATTATTTTTTTCCGTTTTTTTATACATAATAGAATGGAACATTTATTTTATTTTATTTATTGGGAAAAACAAACAATAACACTTAAGTATTACACAAAGAAACTATAACAAAGCGCAAGTCCGATTCCCACTTGGCCGGTTTCTATGATGACATATTCTGACGTGTCTCAGATCTTGGACTATAAAGTAAAGTTTATAACTCGGTTTTAGCGCTTGCATCTGACTTTAAATTACAGCGGCAAGTTTTGAAAACTATGCCATATGTTAACATGATGGCCTTTGAGAACTTTATTATTAAAGTGAGGGGAACTCAGAGGGGTATTATTGCGGGTTAGAATTTACACGTGTAGGAAATGGTATCAACTAGCAGTCTAAGAGGTATTTTATTCATTATAAAACAATATAAAATAATTAACCAAAACATCAAACCTAAGAATAATTATAAAATTATAAAGTATTTAAAACAATTTATAAAAAAGACAGAAAGGGTACCTTATAGGGCATCAAATAATTCGTTCGCGTCGCTGTCAATGGGGCAA
Source organism: Hoplodrina blanda (assembly GCA_949316365.1). Taxonomy (NCBI): domain Eukaryota; kingdom Metazoa; phylum Arthropoda; class Insecta; order Lepidoptera; family Noctuidae; genus Hoplodrina; species Hoplodrina blanda. Next base: position 12,969,677 of record OX438589.1, read on the forward strand.
GTGCCCAATAGGCTGACAGCATTGCCACGTTGATGGCAATGCTGATTCTTTGGCCTAAGAAAAGGCCAGCCCTCTGGTCATGTGCAGAGTCCATCAGTCGCTTGCCGATGTCTCGAAAAACGAGGTGAGCGCTCGAACCCCATGGCCCTAGTGTTTCAACTCCAAACGGCTCAAATACATAACTTCTAAGAAGGTTGTTATATTTGCGCCTTTGTCCGCGTAAATGGCAATCTAATCTTGTTTCTCCATACAAAATTTGCTCCCCTTATTCTCCCCCTAAGGGGTAGAATTTCGGAAAATACTTTCTTATCGGATGTCTACGCCATACATAGAACACACCCTCCAAGTTTCAAGTCTTTACGATCAGCGGTTTAGACTGTGCGTTGATCCGTGAGTCAGTCATTCAGGACAAAGCATTTTATTAAAAACAGTTTGTGAATTCAGCCGTGATTCAGGTAAATTACTGAAAAAGATAAAACGCGATGTTTTAATTTTTTTTTTCTAGTGCCAGCTAATTAGTGGAATACATTCCTGGAGATCAAATACGAGTGTGTACAAAAGACCTAATGGTTTCATTTTGTCGTTTGTTTTAATTAATGCTCGAAACAGATGTTGACCATTGACATTGAAAGAAAATTTTAATGTTAAATTTCACTTGTTAGAATAAATTCTATGAATTTTATTTTTACTGTTCTTTTCATTTTGAGCCTCGACCCTTGACTGCTTCGTTGGCCTAGTGGTTGCAAAGCGCGACTGCTGAGCATAAGGTTCGATTCCCAGGTCGATACAGGTGATAAGTGTTATTAAGTTTTTCAATCAAAAAATTCTCAGTAGCTGCCTCAGAATCTGGATTTGTTCCCGGTTGATAGCAATAGACTCGCCCCCTATTACATGGGACTTAAACATAACTGGCGAAATGTGGGTGTACTAATGCGTACATCTCTACCTAACCCTTCGGGGATTACAGGCGTTATGTTATGTTCATTTTGAGCTAACGTTTACAGGAATTTGAGCATTTCATACTGTTTGACAATGTAGATAATTAATTCTGCTACAGTTCATTATTATTACAAATTACCCTTTTCCAGGAAGCAAGAGTCTAATAATTTATAAATCAAAATACTACCCACATTAATATCGCAAATATTTTTGTAATTGACTACCTACTTCAAAATAATTATTATTTGAAATTGGTTGGTTTTATTTATTTCTAGTAAATCTTACATCATTATTCTAATAACCTTGTCCCACATAATTAATTATTCTCTTTAGTGAATAAAAAGAAAGAAATAAAAAATGTTTATTGACACGACCATGTGCACACAATAATAATAACAAAAAGGCAATAATAGCGAAAAGTTTCGACCAACACCTTGAGAAACTTTCGCTCAACAGCTGGGTCAAGAGTCAGATGCAGAAGGCGGTTGTCTTGGACACGGCACGCATAGTGAGGAGGTTCCTCGCTCTGGATCCCTAACCGCCGGTAGTTAGGGTTTTACCACCTCGTTGCGGGCGGAGCACTATTTTTATACATATATTTTTTTTAGTTATATTATTTGTAATTTATTTAGAGAAAATATGTGTAAAAATATGGTACAGTAAAGAATGTGGAGAACAAAAAGGCAATAAAAAAAATAAAATAAGAAAGAAACATTATTGTGTGCCGCACAGCTGCGCCAAACAGGCTCAGTTCAGCATAAAATGCCAGACCACTCTTGTTCCTGATGCTGTAAATCAAACTTTTTATTGTAGCAACTGGCTTTTGCCCTGGACTTCGAAAAATTTTCTTACGGATCCCTGTTTATAAAAAGCCAAAGATTTTCCAGAATAAGACTAGTAATTCCGGAGATTCGCGAGTTCAAACAAAAAAACAAACAAATCCTTTAGCGTAATTTTAGTATGGATAGAGATTCCTATATTCGTATAATAAATAATTCCTTTCTCGTGTATGTTCATACAGTATTTCCTTGACAACATAACAAGGGTCCCTTTCAACTAAAATAGGTTTCAAATGTCTTCTCAAGCTACCTCATGCATGATAAATAAACCATCCTTTCTACATATTCATACTGAAATATTCATGATTGTCTGTCTGTTAAGGATTACACGTAGGTATGTTCATGTTAAAGTAGATAGTAAAACAATAAGAAGAGAAATTTTAGTTCAAACTAGACTTTTAATATTTTTAGATTTATGTAAATACTAGCTTTTTAGATTTATGTAACTTGAAAATTGAAAAAAATAAAATTATTGAAATTGTCCCACGGAAACTGTTAATCTTTCCAGTATAAAAAGTATATTCCAGATTAAATAATCTATCTCTGTGCCAAACATTCAAAACCGTTCAGCCATTATGGCGCATTTTCATTAGTCGATAGGGCCCGCACCCCGCATGCGGGGACTCCCCGCATGCGACATAACAACCAATGAAAGTTACAAGTCGTTATAGATACTCTGTAAGTTGTAATATACACATCAAAAAAGTCTAGGGATCAACATCCCTAACATTTGTTAGGGATGTTGATCCCTAGACTTTTTTAGTTTTTTGTTACCCGAAATAAATATAATGTTAGTAAATGCATCCCCGATACAAGAGAGATTGCAAATGTGGGGGAACGTTTTATATTTTAAGATAAAAGATATCGCCGTTCATACCTGTAGTTCTGATTAAAAGATTGAAAAAAAAAATCACAACATCTTTATGAAAAGAGGCTTATAGCTAATATTTTCAGCGAAGCTTACAGCTCCCTTCCCTAATCCTTTGTGACACATTTTAAACGATATAAGCCATACGAAATCCCCTTGCCAGCGTTCGTTAAAAACATTAATACCTTTTATACATACCTGCCTTCTTTTGTTAGGTACAAAATCTTTGTAGCGGAATGCGATATTCGTAAGTAGGTACATAAAGCGCAGGCCACACCGCCAGCTAGCGGGCGGGCGGGCTAAGCGGGCGAACATCGTTTCACCTCTTTACATACTTCGGTTCACACCGCGAGCTACCGACTAACCTGACGAGCTAAGCTAACGAAATATCCGACGATTCCCAGCTAGCGGGCGGGCGGGCTAGGCGGGCGAACATCGTTTCACCTCTTTACATACTTCGGTTCACACCGCGAGCTACCTACTAACCAACGAGCTAAGCTAACGAAATATCCGTCGCTCGTCTGTCCGTAGTTTTCGGTGTGAACCCCATAGTTTAGCTCGCCAATATTTCGCGTAGTTTGTATAGTTTCCTTCGTTCGCTTCGCCCGCCCGCTTAGCCCGCCCGCCCGCTAGCTGGCGGTGTGGCCTGCGCTTAAGGGCACTTAGAGATGTCTTAACGTATTTCAATTATTGTTGACGAATCGAATTTATTTTAATATACAATTGTACCTTATTAAATTATATAAAATCAATAAAAGAAACATAATACTAATACCTATTTCATAAGCTTCGGGAAATACATTTATTGGGTTAAATGAAACAGACTGTAAATTATTATTACTATTATTTTAGGGCTGGCGGGGCCCCCGTCTTCCTTGGGGCCCAATTCTCATGGATAAATTATCATCATTCAAAAAATTTTTATAGCAAAATTAGACCGAATTTAAGTTTTCCATAGAAACAGAGGTTTTCAATTATCTATTTTTAAATAAGACATTTCGAAAATGTTTTCTACTAACTTTTTAGACCTATGTATCCTGCTTAGTGTAGGAAGTTTCTAGTTAAGGACTTGAAATTTTGTATGAATTATTGGCGTAAACGCTCATAATTGATTTAAAGTGGAGTCTAAAGCTAAGAAAGACAAAACAAAGAAATACTCGTACCATGTGCATCGCCCGGCATCGGCGGACAGAGACAAAGTTGAAATGTGTCGAAAAGTGTACCTCTCCCTGTTACCTGTAATTACACGGCACCCAACCCCTTTAAACAGAATACAACAATTTGTCGAGCAGAACCAGAGCGTTATTTGGGGGAACGATACAATGGCAACATAACGGGTGACGCATGAAGACACTCGAAATAATTCACTAATATACCAATAGATGGTGCTGTACTTTCACAGCCGATTTCTGAATCGCGGTGTTAAGATTCTCCGCGATTGAATGACCCTCCCCGGTTTTTCGTTTTACGGTATCGCTTCTCGGCCTTTTGGCTAAGATCAAAGTGTAGTATCTGTTCTTTTCAGCTTAATATCTGAAAGTTCCCTCACTGAGGGACCAGTATATTAAACTGATTTTTGTAAGCTGACGGGATGTTCGGGGCTCGCTCCACTCCCGTCACGGGTCGGCCCGGCATTGCAGTGCCGCCGGGATCGGCCCACATAATACCTGTAAATAACGGATTAATAAATCCTACTATACTATTATCGATTATGGTATGATTAAAATAAAATAGCGCATAATCATGATTAATTGTAATCATTATTAATCATCTACTTCGTGTCCTGCTTCATTAGCAAAAATAAAATGTAATATAATGGATAACCAAACCGTAACCGCCGTGCTTTTATGACGAAATGTATGAACGTGGATGAGGTGAAAGGACTGTTAAGGATCGTAGCAGGTGGCATTCTGCGTTTTCTGCCTACCCCCATGGGAAAAAGGCGTGACTCGGCGTGAGTATATGGTGCAGCGCAGACGACAGACTATCCGTGACGCACTTTTTAGTCTGTGAAAATAGAACCTATGCAATTATATGCAGTAACGCACACGACGCGCAAAAAGTCCGGCGCACAAAAAATCCGTGTAATTCGGGCGGACCGCACCGCGCCGCGCCGCTCCGCTCGGCACAAAAAGTGTGTGAAAAAAATTGAACGTTTGCTTCAACGCGCGCTAACGCAGACGGCGCACAATTTAGTCGGCAATCTGCATTTGCTAGGGGTGGACGTAACGCACGCGATCTATTATCATGGCGCCAGAGGTCGATGTAACGATGTTAATTCAAGAAATACAAAACAGACAGATTGTTGTTTCTGAATGAGTCAAAGCAGGTCTTAAAATAAATAGCAACTCATCAAATGTAGTAACAGACATTTTATAAAATTTGAAAAAAAAATCCGGATGTTGTTTCAGAATTGAATGTTTAGTATGGAACTGTCCCTTCAGTAATCTTTCCGAAAGTATAGGATGTACCCAAAATTCTCTATTTCTTCTTCTTTTTCTGTACTTCATGTACAAAATAATACTTCGCGATCTCTGCACGATTTCCATAGCGTCTACGTCCCTACAGCTCTGCCGACAGAATGATCAAAGATGTGCGTCGTGTGCGTTGAGTCTGTGAAAAATCCGCGACCGACTTTTTGCGCGCCATGCAGACTTTTTGTGCGCCGCAGACTCGATCGCACAAAAAGTGTGCCGTCTGCGCTGCACCTATGTGTGTAACGGATAGCTAATAATGTAAATGATTGCCACTGTGTGTTTAGTGCGTATGATAAATAAAATAAAATCACCGAATATTGTTCAAGGGTTTAATTTAAATAGTGTCTAATATAATAATCATTATACTAATATACTATGAGCTTAAGCAATACTGAACAAAACAATAAAATTTACAAGTGACAAACTTTATTACATACATTAAGAAAATTTTTAATAAATTATAGACTCCATTTTAATAGTGACAGTAACAAATTTTGGCAAAAATTAAAAATAATATTTACAATGACATAAAAATTATATTTTTCACTTCTATAATTTAATCATTTGGAAATAAATTAAATTGATGATGATAATTTATAAAAAATGTAAAATTTATCAAAAATTTTCTACCACGCTTTAGTTGATACAAAATTCCAAAATGTTTTATATTCTAGGTATGTATCAATTCCTACACCTAGTAAACTTTTAGTAACAGTATAGGTATAATATAAATTATAGTGTTTTAGTCAATTCCCATTCTATTGACACTTATGATTCTATTGTGTCCGATTCGTCTATCTATAGGTACATTGAGATATGTAAAAAATCATCAACATTCATACAGTCATCGTTATATTTATCAACTTGGTTTTGGTTGAGCTTGTTTTAATCAAATTTTTATTATCTATCCTAATCGGCTAACTATAAAATGACACAATGAGAAATACAAGTCAAATGGAATCGTCTGAATAGTCGATATTATTTAATTCTATTCATAAATGACTTGACAGTTGATGATAAAAACTGCATCCCACATTTTTTTCTTAAGTTGGCTAAATATTTAGACACCTACGGTTTGTCGAACGAAAAATTAATATGATAATTTTTTAAGCGTGCGCAAGCTTGTGATTGGTTGTTGAAAATCCAGTCAACCAATGACAGCGACTTACGCGCGCTTAAATAAAAACATTAATTTTGCGTTCGAAAAACCTGTCAACGACTACTACACGAGAAAATCTATGTGTACATTTATGTTAAACCTGTATATTAATTACGATATATAACTAAAATTGATAAATACAACGACATCTTCGCTACAACCAAGAGAACTCCAGTAAAAAACTCAATACACTCTAAACTCTATGGTTACTCAAATCACACAACGCTTATAGATAAGTAAAGACTAAAATAAATCGTCTATGGAATAACATGCACAGTCTTTGACTACTTCAGTCGATAACCAGCAAAAGCTTTTCGAAAATACTCGGAGGTCGTGGCCTTTGGACAAGCCTTAGGCTCTTGTGGAATACATACGATAGTTCGAGCTCTTTCACTGGTATTGCACTAAAATAAAGTACGTTCTTTAGTCAATTATCTTTGTGATAATACATAACTCATGAAAATTAAAATTCATTATTTCCAAGTCGTCAAAACGTAAAGAGATTACAATAAAAATTTGAGGCCAAAACTCCATCGGGCCACGACCTTAAAAACATCCAAAATTAGGCACCATGTTTGTGAGTTTACCAAAAATTAATCCAAAAAAATGGCATCGGTCCATTCGTTGTCACATAAAACTATGTGTTCTATGACACGTCACTCGTCACACCCGTTCTCCTTCGTTTGTAATCTCATATTTGTGACTCCGTACTTAAAACGGACCAATAGGATCCCCTACACGGTAAATATCACGTTTCGATTAAACTAATCGTTTGCCTCCGACAGTCCAGCGTCCGAGCTACAGACATCTCTAGTCAATTTGACACAAGCCAGGTAAACGTTTTAAAGCCAAAATTATATATCGAACTATGTTAATAACATAGTTAATACTATAGTATAGTAGTATTTACCCATCAAGAGAATGCTTTGAAAATTTTTCTAATAAATAAAGCACATCCGGCGTCGACATTGAACAACTAAGGATCGCTGGACGCTACAAACATTCAATAACCTTTACTATTTTATCGTTTCGTTCAATTCTTCTGTCGTTCTCTGGAGTCCTCCCTGCAGACGCCCCTTGGGGGGGAGTCCCTGCCTTTATGGCTGACTTTGGAAGCTTTCCGGGATCGCTTGAATTTTGCAACATCATCTCCGAAAACGTCTCCGGTTCTGAGTGCGGAGATGAGGTCGTCGAACTCTCCCTTCTGTCCATTGGTGAGGGTTCCGTCACGGGAGCTGTCGGAGTGTCCGTTGCAGTCGCCGTTGCCGTTGGACTTGCCGAGTGACTTGCCAACGGAGCTCAGGAGACTGGACGCTTGTTTTCGCTCCATTGTGCGTTTTTTGAGCTGCAAAAATAATATAAAGAGCATTAATGTTGATGTTGAAAGTTGATGACATGGTGTTGCAGGTACCTATAATGAGGCAAAGGGTTATCACCGACTCGATTTGCTTATTTTTATTTTTTAAATATGTAATCGTTGAATAAATTACTTTGAGCGGTGTCAATTACGGTTATGATTCTCGTTTTCAAATTTCCCAAATAGCTCTTCCATTCAAATAACTATCCTCTCTTCCATAGTCACAAGCTCACCTCCTGCTCGTGTCGCGTGCGGCGCTCCTCCTCGTCGCGCCTCCTGCGCGCGGCGTCGCACTCAGCGCGCGCGTCGCCCAGCTGCGTGAGGAAGGAGTCGAGCGCGCCGAACAGCTGCTCGGGGGACGCCGACGCCTCCTCGCCGAATGCGTGTGCGCAAGCCTCTAAACGGCTCTTCATGTCCTGAAAAATGGTGTCAGTTTTATTTCACCTGAATATTAAAATATGCACCAACGTAGATAATATGTGGACATGATAGGATTATTGGATCCATTACTTTTTAAGATACACTCAATCAATTATAAATCAAATTAAATCAATTATAAAACTTAACTTCACAACCGATTACCGATAATTTTTAAATTATCGGTTATCGGTTCTTTTTTAAATGACCTTGGTAATGTAAAAAACGACGGCCCATATTTTAAAGATTTTCCCTTGTTTCAAATGGCCATCGTTTCTTAATGTTACAGTACGAAAGAGGCATGATTTTAACCTGTATCGCTCCATCTCTCTATCACATTGAACAAAGATGGCTCTAACACCCAATTACTTAAGGATTGTAACCCACCTGGAACAGATCCTCAAGCTGCGTGAAGGAACAGACAGCATGCGCGTGGAAGTCCCTCATGACAGGTAGGAACATGTCGTTATGTGAGCGGTTCCCCAGTGCGGCGTGGTACTCCAGCTCCCTTGCGACCTCCCGGAGGCCGACACGCAGGGACCCCACGTCCTTGTCCAGTTGCTCCACGCAGACCTTGGCTGCGGCGCGCACGTGAGGTAGGTCCTCTTCGAGAAGGAGGATGTCTTTGAACTGGAAGGTAGAAGAAAGTTTTGGTGATTTCGAACATTGTTTTAAAGTAAGTGTTTAAGTTTTTAATGGGTAAGACGAAACTAAAAGCTTCGAAGCCCGGTCGCTAATTTTATTTATTGATTCATATATTTTTGGCAACCTGGGTTTGAACCAAGGCAATTACATTTATGTACCAAATCACACGGAATATAAAATAAAAGTAATAATAAAACACAGGAATTAAACATATTCAACCATTATTACGTGTAGATAGGTCCTGAAGCATAATTTAGAGCCATTGAATAAGTTTCGCAGAATCATTAATTTTAATTGATAAGTTTAAATTGGAACGCTGTCAATTAAAAATATGATAAATTGAAAACATTTTTTATCATGTGCCAAGTATGATGGTCAATGCTTGAATAATTTTGACTGACCTACCTAAATGCAGTAGTTAATATTGCAATATAAAATAATACAAAATATTTTAATATTTATATCTGTTGTGGTTTATCGAGTTACCTGTGTCTCCAGCATTTCAACGAGGTAATGCAACAGCGTGGTGTTACGCGACACGGACGACTTGGTGTCGGCCAGCTTGTTGAGTGACGTCAGGCGGAAGCCAGACGCATTGCCGCGGGCACCCCTGTGGTATATAACAATATTCATGTATTACATAAGTTAATCAATTTCTCACGCGTATACAACTAGCACTTTGGCGCCATAGATTTTGTTTCTTTCATTACAAATAAAACTTATTTTAAACTATCTTTCAGAGAAACTTTAAAAGAATAATAACGACGATTTTTATTATTTAGCTTGGCTCGTATTCTTGCCAAGTTTCAAGTTGATAAAGCAAAGACATTTTTAAATACACTTCTCTTTACGGATAAGTAAACTTATTGGATAGCAAAGTAGACTATGGGAAGTGACAATTGTCTTCTATTTACATCTACAATACCAGAGAGGCATTGCTATAAAGCTGTCTTATGTAAACCTCAATAGGATATAGAATAAAGTGTACCTCCTATACCTACTTTCATAACACCTTAAACATGTAAGTATGTATGCTAATAAATTATTTGGTTGTGTTTTATGTCTGTACATGGGATACTAAATAGGGCACTTCTGCAGACGAGATCCTCTTCAAAGAGCCTGAGTAGCAGTGGTCGTACCTGTTCATGTAGTTCCCGAGCGCGAGCACGACCTCGAGCAGCGCGCGCAGACGCCGCGAGCGCGTCATGTCGCGCGCCGCACGCAGTACTACGGAGGCGCGCGCGCTGGCCTCTGCGGCCGCGCCGCTGAACTTCTTCTTGAACAGCAGCAGGCGCACGCGCTGCGAGTAGTGCGGGATCCTAAGGACAGGACGGGCTCACTCATTAAACACTACTTTAAACCAAGTATGAATATAAATAGCTAGTACAAAAAAAACCAGAGGAGATGGCAGACGATAGTTTCTTGGGAATCTGTACCCAACGGGTGTCATACAGACCTAAAACTCTGCTGTTTGTCTGTCCATCCGTCTATCCAGGTCCCAAAACTTAACAGGTAAACACTAGAAATTTTAAAATCGTGTGCGAGTCCAACTCGCACTTAGTCGATTGTTTTCATTGTAAGTAATTCACAAAACTGATGTATAATCGAATAACAAATACAATAAATGAAAGTAATAGATATACATACCTACGTCTGATTGACTTCTACTATAGTTATGAATCTAATACAAATAAAATAAGCTTAAAATAAAGCATACAAAAAAAAACAATCTCTGGGTTTAGTCCTTACTAAAATTCCAAAACCAATAAGGACATCTAAGCTATTTCGGTAGAAATACATGTCATGTATGGAATAACCGGGGTTCCGGGACGTCTTAACAGGATACCGTGGCCCCGGAACGTAAAGAGCAATAGAAGGAACAGGGTGGTTTTTTAGTCAGTAAAAGTCTGACAGTCCCTTCCGCCCCACCCAGGGCGGAAGGACTCATTTGATGATTTTTACCACCTAAAAAACAAAAAAAAAAGCGTGACTCACTTGGATATCTCATAGAGGAACCTGTCAGCGCGCGCCATGCTGTCGAGCTCGTCCTGGTGCTCCTCCAGCAGCGCGGCCTCCTCCGCGCTGGGCGTGAACTTCACGAGCTGCTCCACCATGTCGATGGGCAGCTGCTCGCCGCTGTCCATGCGGAGGATCGCCCTGGACACAGATAAAATGGAATATAAGAGATAGAGACATTTTTTTGTATTTTAATTATTAACTTATTTTTGTGTACCACGAAGACTGTGGAAAATATACCCATATTAATATCAGAAGGTTGTCCAAAGCCATAAGGTTAATTTTTGTTTTTGAGTTGTTCCATACATTTTGGCCGTGTAGATGTTACATTTTTGTATAGAACGGTTGATTTTTATTTCAATAACCGAATAATAATTTTACCAGTGACAGGTCTAGAATCATGTACTGAATCCATGTCAAACGTTTGTGTTACGAAGTCCCATGTATAATAATATCCTCCTGACCGAATTTCGGTCACGGCGGCTAATTTCAATGGAGACTATCCAAATACGCAGCAGATATCATAGTGCACAAGGTATATTATAATATGCGCAAACACAGGTCCGATGGGACAGCAATCCGACACCTCCGTATACAGTCTGTAAGGGTAAACACCGTTGTCACTAAAACCATAGGTAGTTGATTTAATTATAAAAATGTTTATCTGAATTTAAAAATACATAAACGAATTTTTCTTTCAAAAATTCAAAAAAGTTTCTGTCCGACACCGTCCGTAAATTCGCGCCCGAGTTACGTAATCACTACAAAGGGCGTTGACCTGCTGCACTGGCCGTCCGTTATAACTACCTACATAAGTTTTAACTGACTATATCATTGTAATAAAAACACAAAAATAATTGAAATAATTTTGAGGAAAAATGGAGACTTTACTTAAAAAAAAAGATATTTTTTTTTTCATTGAATTTACGTTCTTGTTCGTTCGTGAAACCAACCCATTGGTTTCAAGTATAACGGTGTTTACACTAATACTCTGTATAATATAGGTATACTAACCGGCATATCTCTTCGTCAGTCATCTTGAGCTTCGACAGCAGAATGGTGCAGTTCTGTGCGCGTCTGCCGTCGATTACTGTCAGGATCTTAGTGCGGGGCTTTGAGCCTAATTGTCTTAGGTCTTCTACTGAGCCTTCGTTCTGGTAATCAAGAATATTTAGTGTTAAAACGAAGATGTCACCTGCATTGGATAAAATGTGGTAGAAAATTGGACAGTCACTTTTAATGATAAAGATACATTTATTTTGAAAATCATGTGTTGATAAATATAGTGAGAAAATAGCTACATGTAGGTGTGAAGTCCAAAAAAAATGGGTTGTAATATAATATTATGATATTCTTATTACTAGGTAGGTATTAAAGTTCAAAATCCGATGACAATTTTACTCTTAAATAATACAGTTAGATTTTGTCATTCAAAAATTCTGATACACTATAATAGCATTCGGTTATAAGGACCTTACTGAGTTTTACATAAAACAATAGGCTCGCCTCCTATTACATGGGACTTAAGACATAACTGGCGAAATGTGGGTGTACTAATGGGTACACCTCTGCCTAACCCTTCGGGGATTACAGGCGTGATGTTGCTGTGTTATTTATTAAAGATTTTTGAAACCAACCTGAACTCCATTCTTCTGGTAAGCGCAGAACATCTTGTCAATTGTATGCAGATCCATGGCGTTATACAGTTTCGTATCATCCAACTCCTGCCATATAGTTCCATGTAGCTTGGCGTCAGGCAGTTTACTCCAGTTGAAACTCTTCAGAGGATTTCCAGGTGTTGGCACGTTCTTCTTAGCCCGCGGTGGGGCGGTGGCTAGCGGGGCTAATGGGGCTAGCGGCGCCGGAGGTGGAGCGGGGGCCGGCGGCGCAGGTGGAAGAGGAGGGGAGAATAGTGGCGGCGGAGGAGGGGGAGGTACTGAGCTTGTTTCTATGACGGCGCTCTTGAGGTTGCTCACCTGAAAATGGTAAAAGTTAGGTTATTATTGCGTAGTAAGTTAAAAATTATGTGCATAACTTTTGTATAAGGTCAATTTAAATGAATTGGTGAAACTTCGCTGATATGATGGGTATCGATATCGAATATGTACAATTACGTAATCCTATAATAACTTAATTAACTTATAACTACACGTGGTCAGGGTCAACGACCGCATGACGCACGAAGAGAGAGAGAGAGGGATATATAATAGAAGTATGGAAAAAAATAAGTGTTTTTCTTTTGCTTTTTTTATGGCATTTTATATGTGATATTTTCTGGATATATACATATACCTGAACATACACCCAGGACGTACGATAGCGAAATTATTGGCTAAATTCCAATGACTTTATATCAATGCCTGTCAAGTCTGTGAAGTTTCACCATTTCATTTAATTTGACCTTGTATTATAGGATTGGATTGACTCACCTTCGCATCATCAGGTATGCTTCCTTCACTGACTAGTTTCTCAAACCTCACTCTCTCTGCTCTTTCCTGGTTCAGCTGTGAATTTAAAATGTACAACGTTACTATATAAATAATAATTAATTCATATTAATTGTACATTTTGTAATAAAACCACATAAATAAATAAATTTGGCGTTAGCAAGCTGACGAATTTGTATAAGCTATGATTCACTTTTGGCCCTTGATGTTAGAAGGCGATGTAGGCAAAACCATGTTACCGATACGCAAAATGTGATGTATAGCACTAAAGTTTAAAGTCCATTTTTCTTTGAGGATCTCCAACAAAGGATGTTTATTCAGATTTATACGGGGTGGAAAGGAGAAGGTAAAGAAAACATCGGTTAATAAAATAAAGCACAACACCAAATGTATGGAACACCATACATTTTGACCATGTAGGCGTTGCACTGAACAGCAGATTTTTTTTTTGTAACCGACGCATAATTTTTTTGTTGATGTTCGTTCCACCCATTATATGATTATCAAAAAAAAATTACGAAAAATTTGAAAAACCACCCAGCGATTGTCCCGCGCGGGACACTCCATCCGGGACGTGTGACCACACTGGTTGCAATGTACCTCAGTCGCACGTACCTGCTGCTCGAGCGCGTGCGCACGCGCAGCTCCAGCGCGAGCTCGCTCTGCGCACTCCATGTGCGCGGCGGTCTCGCGCTCGAGGCGCTCCTTGAGGCGCGACACCACGCCCTCCAGCTCCTCGCGCTCTTGACTCTGCTCGTCCACTTGCTTCTCCTGTTAGTAGGTTAGTTAGGTAGTCAGTACATGCGGGTGGATGTGGGTATTACGAGTATTATTATTTGGCGGTCGGTTTAAGCGTGAGGTTCTGGTGAGCTGATTTTTGTTTTAGAATTTCCTCTACTGATAATGCCATGTTGAAATGTTGCAATTTGAATATAATACCTAATGAGCCTGCAATAAGGCAAAGATCTGTTCTCATACAGAAAATGCGTTTATAACCACACTTGCTTTACTTGCTTTATATTAAAAATTTCAGACCTTTAAGTTTCAGTTACATAGTTTACCTTGACGATAAATCTGACTTGAAAATAATATCGATATCTTATGCAAAATAAAATACTTTTATTACAACTCATAACTTAATTGTATTGTAACAAATAGTTAATAATAAAAATAAGTAATAACATCAGCTTACAGAACCATTAGCATATACCAGCTCATTAAGGCATCACCACCCCGCTCATAAAACAACTTGTCTTAAAAAGTGTTGTATTTTATCAATATAACTCCATGTAATGATGTATGAACGTTTCTTAGCTGCTGCATTTCACGTTAACTCGTGACAATGCAATTTAAACTTTAATAGCTGATTTTTAAAAGCTACTTTTATCTGAAGAATAAAAGTACGACAGTTTGACGGCTTTTGTATATAAAGGCTCAAACCGCTATAAATATTCGTTTCTGTAAATAAAAGTTATCTGACGATTGGAAATTCAACCCTAAGACATTGACATAAGAGTTTACGTAAAATGTAGCAGCTATATCACCAAAATGAAATGTATTTATGCCTGTAATGAAAACCAAATAAATAAATAAAATTATTATGAATATGTTTTCCGCTACCATTAGGCTGCAAGTGACGCTGTTGAAGCATTGATAATTATCATACTTTCAATTGGTTTCTATAGCATCCATCCACACTATTATTTCAAATGCGTAACTATTTCTGTCTGTTTGTAACCCAATCACGGCAAAACCACGAAACCGATCATAATGAAATTAGCTAAAAAGGTATTTTGGGGTCTTGATAAGGACAAAGGCTACGCGTTTATCCACGACTTTATCTACGCCCGCAATAAACAATATTCATTCATTCCATATTCATATTGTCACAGGCAAATGTACTAGAGTGAAATTTCCCCCTATCTGTTAACAAGAGATTCAACAAAATTTTCGTATAAGAAAGGTTCACGCACAATGGCGCAACTTTATTTCGGACAAGCCCAAAAGGCTAATTCTACGAATTTAAAACGTTTAAAATCTAGTCGTAGTCTCATCTCAGCAACAAACTAATGTAAAAAAAAAACAAAAAAGGCATTTTTGACTGATTGTAATTGAGATCATTCTGAAAAGTAAGTAGATTTTCCCTCCCTGAAATTGTAAGTGCAGAGGCCACCAACATTTTTTCCTTTTCTTGTATGATAACAAATATCTCCAACAACGTCCAAAGTAAAGCTTGCATGTTTCTTTTATCTACCTTCTTAGCGAGTTCAGTGGCGAGGTCGATGTTCTCTCTCTCCAGGTTGTCTGCCTTACTCCTGGCGGCGACCAGCTCCTCTTCTTTGGCTAGCAGGTGCACTATCTCACCCACGTTTATCTCGAGAGGTGCTACATCTGGGTCGTAGATCTGGGGAGAAAAAGGTTTTTTTTTAATCAATTTAGATTCAAATCGATCATTGTAGTTGTGTGTTTAGTGTGCCGCCAAATATACTTTTGCTCTAGTATCTAATAATTTGAATATTTTTTTCTTATACGAGGTTTTGAGAGGTTTAAAGCACGTCTACGAATATTTAGAAAATTCCAGACCATTTTGGCATTTTTAATTACCCTCTGCTCTAAATGTATAAGTATTTTCAGCAGTTATAAGTGCCAAACATCCAGAATCTGATTACCAAACAGATCTTAAGACTGCACAAGAAATCCCGTTTACATTTCTTTATTTTTATTAAGTCTTTCCATTATTAGTAGTATATTTAATTGATACGAATACGCAAATATCCCCTAGTTACCTTAGTAGTATCAGAAGTACTGCCACGCTCGCTGCCCTGCTCGGAGTTGGCGCGACTGCCTGAAGCGGGCTGCTGCAGGATCAGCTGCTGCACTACGCGGTCTAGCAGTAGCCAATGCTGCGACTGAGGGTTGTACTCCACTGGAACATAGACTCACTAATCACCATACTGCAAATATCAGCTCGACTGGTCGGGATAACCAAGTTCCTCATGACCAAAACAGTTGGAAAGGCTCAAGAGACTATGGTGATTGTCTCTAACTGCCGCCATTTAGAGTGGTCAGAATTTATTTTAACAGAGTAAGTATGAAGTTCCTTGCTCATTCTACAACTACCAAGTGGCAGCTAGATTTTTTATTTTTCTTGTATTTTGACTTTGACTTTGCCAACCAAGCTGTACCGAAAACTAAAGCTGTTGATGAATGTTGAAATCCGCTAGATTCTAAAAGAACAGGATCGGTCCATGTGGCGACGCTTGGGAGAAGTCTAAGTCCAGTAGTAGATATCTGATGATGATGACTTACAGGGCAGCAGCAGTAGATGTTCCAACATGGACAGCAGATGAGGATAGGCAGCAGTGTGGCTGAGCTTCCGCCGCAGCAGCTCGAACATGGACGTCGCACTCTTAGTGTCCACGTGCTCCTTGTCGAACCTCCTCGCCAGCTCCCTCTCGTCCTCATTGCGAATCATCTCAAAGAACTCGATGTGACGGTCCAAGGTCTCGTTTTCGTATTTTCGGAGTTTTTCGATTACTGTAATGAGAGTTGGAAGTTTTAAGATTTTTGACAACAGTACTCATTAGTTGAGAATTTGAAATTAAAGACCTAAGTTTTCACTATCCATCTAAGTTATAAACATCATAATAATCAAAAAATTGGGAAGCAGTCAAAACGTGATTCCCCCATAAATTTTGTGAGTTGAGGGTACTGTGATCACTTATTTGGTAATTCAACTGTCTAACAATTTATTAATTTCAAAGTAATTTTACAGTTATTGAAAATTAATCGTAGTGTCAGGGCTAAAATCAAGTTTTTTTAGAGAAGTTTTGTCTTAGAATAATTGCCCAATTGGTTCTAATAAATTACTTCAAAGGACAGACAAACAAACAATGCAGTCTCCATTCACACTTAAATATAGATTGCTTTAAAAATCTGACCTGGTTGTATCCCCAACATCAACAGTTCATATCTGAGATGCAGCCTGAACTCAAGGCTCTCTTCTCCGGGTCCGTAGTTCAACACCGCGTTCACAAAAGACATGATGGCGGTCTTAAGACCCAGGTCGTCGCGGTACGCGCCGGTACTTCGGTCGAGCTCGTTCATAATGCTTTGGAAGCGGGCTCGCTCGCCAGCGTATTTCTGGTAGTGGACCATTGCTTCTAGCACCTGTGTTTGTAAAGGTTGTTTTAGATCGTTTGCAGTTTGCTTAGAAGATACTTACTGAAAATTAATGTGGTTGCACAAATTTGCTATAGAAACTAGAATACTGGTATCCAGCTGCATCCGGTTAGACTGGAAGCCGACCCCAACATAGTTGAGAAAAGGCTAGGCAGATGATGTCATCCTTATTTTCGTTAATTATGATAGTTCATTACTGATATTTCCAATGTAGCTTGGTTTCCCAAAAAGCTCTCTTGAATTTTTTTTGCCCAGGGCATCACAGGCATCGCAAATCGTAGATAAATATTTTTCTCTACTCCCTGAAAGACCAGATCCACCAGACCCTTACAAAATTACTACTAAATGAAATTCGCTACCTTCTTATGTCCTCCTGGTACAAGACAGACAGCGCCAAGTATCTCAAGTGCAGCGACCTTTGTCTTAACATTCTCAGTGTCTAAAGACTGTGCGATCAGATCGATGCTCGTGGGGTGGGCCAGGACATGCGCGCGCCCAGTCTGCAAGCAACCAAAATATTTGTAAAGCAGGTTGAAGATAGAATTATAGGCATAGGTAGAGATAGGAATGAAGTCAGGAAGATGGTTTTAAAACCCGTATTCGATTCTGACGTTATTCTTAACTAACGGAAGAAACTTATAGTTGCCTAAACTAATGCTTTAAACACTAGTTAAGTAGTACAAAACTTGCTGAATGTATTTGTATACTGTTATTAATATCTAATGATATTTGCTCATCAGCATTTTAACACTTCGATCACCAGTTCTCCAATCTACTAAGGTAGGCAATTGTTCTCTTGTTTACGCGGAATTCTGTAATCTCATTTTAACTTAGCTGTGATTATTGGGTAGTCGAACAAAAACCAATAGAAATAAATTGTATCTTAATGCGAATGTAGATTAAATGAAATTATAACAAGTTTGGATTGGACCATGGCATTTGTACGGGTAGTTTGTACCATGACCGTTTCTAGTTTACCAAAAACATTTGAAGCCATAGTCCAAGAGAATTTAACTCTGAGTATAGTAAATGTGATGACATCTATATAATTTTATTATCGCAAAGAATTTTGATATCGCGATGAAGAAAACATCAATTGTAGTTCGCAAGTAGGGCGCTAGATGTCGCCACGAAAGAAAGAATGCCACAAATTATACAGTAAGGATTGATAAGCTACAATATTTGGCTAATTGTTCATTAATGTCGAACCAGGTAACACTTTTCCTTTAAGCCTTATTTAGACGATGCGAGAAATATCGTGCGATCTGCCGTACATTGCGGGACCGCGCGACTGTCGTGTCATAAGTGACCGATCATCGACGGAAATGTACCACAACTTGCACGATATTTCTCGTACCGTCTGAATCAGCTTTAAAAGTCAAACTACATCATCTACGTCCACCACCAGAAACTTCTACATCCCCATCTGTTCACCAATCTACAAGTTCATTACTTACCGAGTTATTCATGAGCGCCTTAATAGCAGCTATTAGGTTATGCCTGGTCAAGGCATCGTCTCTGGGCGCCTTCTGCAGGGCATCTAGTAAGGAACCTAGGCCTCCCTGCTTGATGAAACGGAGGACAAAACTGTGTGCTCGCGTCCGTAGGGCTGTTTTTAGGCCGTCGACTAGGGCGCATGCTTCTGCTGGTGGTACACCTTCAGATGATGCGAAGGCCTGGAAAGAAACGAAAAGAGAACATGACTAATAAGTCTTCCTAATATTATGTTTATTTCGGTGCGGTTAGTGTACGGCAAAACACTAATCTCGACGAATTCTGGTTGATCAGTTGTTCAAAAGTTTCATCAGTACAGCAATAATGTAGCTATGTAGTTGTTTTGCTAATTTTATATTCATTTGGATCTTATTATTTTTTTGATGATATTATCATTACAATACAACGTGGGTGATTATCGTTACAATGTGCGAGTACTAATGGGTAGGTACACCTTTGCCTAACCCTTCGTGAATTACAATTACTTTAGGTTGACCTTTAATCTAAATATGGATTTTAATACGTATTTTTTTACCCGACTGCGCCAGAAGGAGGGTTATTTTATTGTATTATAACAGCTCCTCTCATGATAAATTTTCTGGAAATTAGATTAAAAAGTCCCTGTACTCACATCAGCAATCTCGTTAAGAGCTTTGATGTACTCCTCAAGCTGCGGCGCGGTGGCAAGCGGTGGTGGCTGACCAGGCGGAGGCCGTCGGCTGCAGTAGATCTGCCACTTCTTGGCCGCGGGGAGAGCCATCATCGCCGCTTTGTTTACAGCTGTCAGGTCCAGCTCCTCCTGTGAATCGAGAATGTTGAGGTGAGAACTGATATCATGAAACACATGAAAAAGAGGTGGTCATCGTTAAAAGCTGCTGGTCATGTATAATATGAAAATCCTGGGGGAATATGGTCTTAACAAAGATTTGTAATAAAAATATCAGCTCCTTATCATCAGCTTATTATTGTCCCACTGCAGGGCAAATACCTCTTTTCATACAGAGAAGGCATGAGCATTGATCACGACGCTTGCTCAAGGTGGATTAGCGATTTCAGACCTCCAGTCTTACTTATAGGTTCGGGTTTTCCTTCACTGATGTCAGTGACGTCTAAGATAAACGAAGAAAGCACATGAATTGAAAAAGTCACATTGATAGTTGCCCAGTATCACACCCACAACCTCATGCATTAGAGGTGAATGAAGAGGTGGCCTTACCCACGGGCCATCACGACACTATTTGTTTTTATTTATCTACTTGTTTACCTATGCAGTTCTGACTTTTTAAGGTAGCGTCAACATTTTAAGGAATATCTAATTTGGTAGGAAAAAAATTCAAGCCATCTTTATCAACGAATTTCAAATGAACCTAACCCTCCATTCCAAGCGCCAAAACTTTACGAGTATCTCTGATGGAAAAGGAAAAACTTCATCAAGACCCACAAAAAGGCCAGAGTGGTAAAATTTGGACACTCCAACACTTTATTTAGTCAGGAATTCGGAGTAATCGATGCGACATTTGGACCAGTAATGCAGTTTATGTATTACTTCCATAGATAGGCTGTAAAATATGGGCAGCACGCGATTAGAATTTCAAATGTCACCTTTTATAGATATTGAATCGGACTTGGTATGACCTACTTGGAATATAGCAAGAAGGAAGAGTGCTTTATACCCACATGCTACTCGACATTTCATTGGCTGTGAATATTGAATGAATTTATTCTGTGAGTTTAACTTTCTAGAAATTAGTATTAGCTAGAAATACTCGTATACTCTAATGGTTATTTGAATGCCTTAATTTTGATGTTCTATCATTACATTTCAGTACCTACTTAAAATATAGGTACTAAAGACCAAAATTAGTTTAGAAAAAACTATTTAAATATAGTCACAATGCGCATTCTGAAATCCGATAATCTCAAGACATCTCGAGGCATTTCTCGTGTTTTCAAAACCGTTTGCATTCTAATCTGTCTCAATAAGAAATAATATTAATTATATATTTATTTAATAACTGTCGCTTTTGAATAAAATTAAACATTGTAATCGCTGAGATGACATTGCGACTAGATTTTGAAGGTTTTTAATTACCTACAGAAATTGGCCTTCTAATATGGCATAGGTACAAAGCCTTGTTTTTCTATTGACTTAGCCAAGTAGGTAAATAAAACCTCTATAATTCTCTACCACTAAGGTAATTGATAAGGTGATAAACGCACGAGCACGATCGTTGCTAACGAATCGCATGAAATCGAATCGAGTATCGAATCGAATCGCATCAGTCCGTGCCGGACTTCCGCGAAGAAAGGCAATCGATCAAGCGTGGATCGATTTATGATCGATATAATAGTGGAAATGGTGAGTGATGCGGATGTGAAGCTGTGAAATATAGGTTTAGTGGATCGTGACCTGTTATTAAAAACTTCTGTTGGCTACTGTATCTATTTATACCGCATCGCCATCAATTATGTTGATGTTGATGGAGTAATGTTTGCAGTAGGAACATAATGCAATTCTAGTATTGAATATACTATGAGAATGTTGAATAAAGTCGTCTTCTGCTTCTCTGTCAAATCAGGAATGTGATGGGTCCTCTCCGTACCACAGACACTATAATTTTTTTAGTTTATTTCCAATTAATTAATTATCAGTAAGTAATCTTATCCTAAAATGAGTTGAAGACCCAACCGATTGAGTGCCAAACCCAATCGATCAGGATTGATTTTTAACTTGTCATTTAATTATCCAACTGTTTTGCACATAATATTTATTTAGTTTGAAGGCTTTTTTTAATCCATTGTTAATATCTACGAATCCCGCTTCTCGTATGAAATTGAACTAAAATTCTATAAGACAGTCTTATTTCCAATTACAGCGTTAGTGCGCGCGTGCTAGGCCTATAATTGTAGGTACTACAACTACTACATGATATAAAATAACAACTTATTAATCTACTCCATATCTGATGACACTCGCCAGCCCATTATAGAACAGCTAGAGAAAATTATTATCTAGGCTTTCGCTTGCACCATCATCAAGAGACACCTGACTCAAGACAAGACAAGAAAAACATAGTAAAAGACAGTTTAAGGTCAATCTTAACATAAACAGATGCAGTCAATAGAAAATGCAGCTAAAGAAAGTTAATCCTCTCACTTATAAAATGCATTTATCTAAACTTATTTCTGTTAATAAAAGATTAGTTTACATTATGCAGTCTAGACAGTGACTGTAAATTAGCAATATTAAAATATCTATTTTGGAATCTTAAAAATTAAAATTAGTTAAACAAAATTGATGGAGAAATTAAGAACGCTATTTTTATTGATGCACTTCTCAATAAAAATATGGTGACATAGATATTATGTATGTGTGCTTTTATTTGCATTTAGTCGATTAAGTAACGAATATTAAATCACTGATTAAGATTAGGTTAATGTTACTGTCAGAGTAAACTATCGTTGACATTTTATCTGTTTTATATCTTCCGATTAGGTCACCGAGAAACTTTGAGCGAATTTATGTACTAAATAATAAAAGCGAAAGGTCACTCATTCACTCACTCATAACGAAATATCGAAAACCGCCTGACGTGTAAAGATGAAAGGCATGGAGATAGATTATAGTTAGTAGACGTCCGCTAAGAAAGGATTTTCCAAAATTCACCCCCTAAGGGGATGAAACGGGGGACCAAAGTTTGTATGGAGAAATCAACTTTGACGCGGACAAAGTCGCGGGCAAAAGCTAGTGTATAATAAATATAAAGGCGAAAGGTCACTCATTCATTCATTCATTTATTAACTAAACACGAAATCTCGAAATCTACCTTTGACGCTGAAAGGTAGGTAGATAGTTTATAGGTGAGAGATTTCAGCTAAGATTTTTTGACAAAGCCAAATTATCTCACGCCTTTTTCCCATGGGGGTAGGCAGAAACCACAGAACGCCACCTGCTACGATCCTTACATACTCCTTTCGCCTCATCTACGTTCATACATCTCGTCATACAAGCACGCCGGTTACGAGTACTCCTCACCGGACCTTTCTGAAGAACCTCACCAAAAAGGTAAGGTCGGTTATGCAAATTAAGGGGTCTGACTTCCCACGGACGAAGTCTTTGGCAAAAGCTAGTTATAAAACATCTGTATTCATTAATGTGTAATAGGTACAAGGAGACGTTCTAGATCATACCTACTTAATTAAAATATTAATTAAATATCATTCGAAGGTGCAAAATGCCACAAATGATGCAATTCAGTTTGCAGAAATAAATCAATGACTGTCAAATTACCCTATTAAATTTAATTTGTTGTCACATCTAATGTCAACTTAGGAGATCGGTTATTTTTTATCAACCAGCTTACATTGGACTTGACAGCAGATTAACTTAACGGACTTAATCAGGATTAAAAAACCAGTACGTTTAAACACTCATACACCATACAGTTATCGATAAGTCGACCAATTTTTTTTTTTAACTTGCCTTAGAAAAAATTATTCGCTGTGGGGTCTATAGAATCACCACACAAACTTTATTATTTATAAATATTATAATAATGTTAAGAATTTTAATCTAAATGTCATCGAAAAATCCCCGAATAGATACATAAATTATGCGATAACCATTTCGTACTACGTTTATACTGACGCTTGTCAAGTCTCATCTTTCGTGGCGCGTATTATACTGAATCCAAAGTAAAAGATATCATTACGATATTCCCTAAGCAATTTAAAATTTGTAAAGGCACAATAATTTATAAGTACAATCGCAGACAAATGCGGTGAACGACATTTCACCCTCACGCCCTCAGTTAGAAGGTCGAAAAGTGGTCAGCGGCCATTGTCCTCGGCTGTACATTTCAAAGTGTGAAATCATAATCAAAATTACATAACCAATTCACAATAAGAAGGAAACAATAGCATCCAATCAAATCATACTTTCAACCGAGCTACAATTAATCTAAAACTCCGCTGCAGGCCATCAAATCGCTTGCATTTTAATCATATAAGAAACACGTATCATCGGAAATAATCTCGTGTGTTATTATTACAACACGGATGGTGAACCTTTGGTACGCGACAGATTATTTTAGGCTGTTAAGAAGTTTTCTAGTATCTACATTTACTTATTATGCAATTAAATTGTTCTGAACCTACCATTATGGATTTAATTTTTTTTAGTAATCGAAGGTATTTAATGGACACAATTTAGTTTTTTAATCTTTTCAAAGTTGATAGCGAATTTTGAGCTGCATGAAAAGAAAAGTCGCCCATTTTTATTTAAGTAGGTACATTTTTCTAAACCTTCCATAAACGATTTTAAATTATTTTTTAGATATCGGAGGGATTTTATACGCACTATATTGTTTTTTTTTTTTCGTTGAAATTGCTGAAGGATTTCAGGAAAAATCGCTATTTTTTTAAAATATCGATGACATTTAATGTGCCTAATTTGTTTATTAAAGTTGCTAGCTAGTTTTAAAAAGGTTTACCATCTCTGATTAGAACAATAGATTACTTTCATCTCCGTTTCGCAACAGTAACCGATGATATAATTGATAGCCTCAGGGGACCAGTAGATATGATGGATGACAGCTAAATGATGTCTTTAGACGATCATGTACCCACGTTTAGAATTTGTGATTAAGTGGACAAGTTATTAGCTTAAGCTTTTTCTTTGGGTCATTGACCGTCTGATTCGACTGAAATCGTAATCTAATAAAATCAGTTTTATTGACAGAGTCATAAAGTGCACATCATATCACCAAAAGATTTAAGTGGGCTTACACTATTAATTCCCATACAATTTTTTTTTTTCAATTTTTTTCTCTACTCATTTGACGAGCTTATATTTTTTTTTTAGCTCCGTAAGTCCGTACCCAAAGGGTGCCAAACAAAACTCAATTACTGAGACTCTGCTGTCTATCTGTCCGTCTGTACGTTTGTATCACATGGCTGTATCTTTTGGATATAGGTAGACACTTGGAAATTATCACAGTGTGTGTATTACTATGGCCGCTATAACAACAAATAATAATAATAAAATAAAGTTAAAAATGGGGTCCCAATGCAAAAAAAAACGTGTTTTTCTTGGCCGGTTATTTAAGATCATTTTTAACTAGCACTTGCGTTACTTACTTGTTAAACAGTCTGAAAACAACACTTCAAGAGTTTACATCACTTTCCTATTACAATAACCACAACAGAACCTAAAGGCTTCGTTTATAACTTATAATCACAATAATCTAAATTTTAGGGCACTATTTACGTTGATTGGCCGGTATTTTCAAAAGGCCGCGAGCTGCGCGGGAGTGCAACTCGCATAGTCCGCATAAAAGGCGAGCGTTTAAAGCAATTGCCATAATTAGAAGAGGTGTCATTAGAGATCTTGTAGGTCAACGGTCTTTATTTCACGACGCAGTAATACCTATTAGTGGATGTGGGCTTAAGAAAATTAATTCATGAAAAGTTTCAAAAAAATTACGGTACCTGCTTTGGGAATCATCTAAAGTTGTTTTTTAATGTATGCTCGTCGATATAACGCAAACAGACACGTATCGATTTACCTACTTGCACGATTGGTCATAATGCTGACAAAATGGGACACTACAATATCTCACATCCATTTTTCATAATAAAACACAAATAAATCTTTAGATATTTCATATAGATACATACTTACATTGGAAGGCTTCACTATATAGGGTACACGTACAGACTACCGTCGCCGTCGTCTGCAAGGCTCGGATTCCATGAGTACCCACTTAAGTTCTACGCTCCAGGCTAGCCAATTAAAGAGACTTTTCCGACAGCGCGCTTCATACAAAAGAATTCATAATTTCGTTTAGTAAGTTATTAAACTCAATGAAACTTTGTAGATAGGAAAACGGCATTAAAATCTGTCTGTCATGACGATTTTGATTTGCGTATCATTTTTAAATTAATTTATTTAACGGAAATCTAATTACTAGTTTACTACAACATGTTAAGATAATAATAGAGTCCTCATCCTGCTTAAAAAATTTCATCGAATTTATTTAATTTTTGACCAAAATATGATTAAACTCTTTTGTATGGAGCGCTGTCGGAAAAGTTCTTTTAAATGTACAAGGATGCATCCCTAGACAAGTTAAGTACGAAGAGGACGTGTAGGTACTGCAAAGGTGGTATGCTAATTCAACATGACCGAAAAGTTTTATTCAAACACAGTTTGAATTCCAAAAGGTTTTCTTTTTTATATTCAAGCAATTTTTTGCTTCGGCTCATGCAGTGAGCCCGTTATTTTCAAAATATTTCTAATTGATTTTGGCCTGCCTTTCAATCAAATGTAATTTAAAGCCGCACACACACATAATGACCACACCAGAATCATTGGTGATTCTGAACACACCAAAAATAAAAGTTTAACATACGTAACGTAATCCCGAAGGGTTAGGCAGAGGTATACCCATAGTACACTTACATTTAGCTAGTCATAAAAGTAAATAAAAGTTTCATTGGTGAAATACCCCCTAAGTAGAAAAATGAGAACGATGCAGTCAATTCGGTAATAATCGTACGTAATACTTTCAAAATCTGTTCTAATATGGTAATAGTGCAATAGGTAGTTTTTTAATACAATTCATTAGGTTAATACTAGATAGAAAGTAGAACGATTAAACATTGGTATGTCGGAGTTTCCAGGATGACGTTCGAAAGACGTGATTAAGCACGAATAAGGAATTGCAATTGTAAATTAGTAATGGAAGTGACAGTTGAAGTGAAGATCGGAAGTGACAATAGGTAGATACGTATCTATAACATTTAAATAGTTACCAGAAGTGGTGATAAGTAGGTGCTACAGAGACTCTGCCTTTTTTTTTTTTTTTTTTTTTTTCGTGGGGAAATCCTCATGGACTGCCTCCACCTCGGGGAAGGCGGAGGGGTGTGTCGGACTCTTACCGACTAAAACCCCACGGTGTTCCTCCAATTACCTTTTGCCGGGGCACGGGGGCGCTCAGAGCATTCTTCCGCACCCCGGCAGGTATTGACCCGCCACCGCCACAAGGCGGGTCCCTTCACCCGGTGCGGCCGTCGCTCACTGGCCGCACTGACTCCAACAAGGCGCGCCGGGAACACCACGCGCGCCTTACTCTCGGGCCTGTCTCTGTTCGGGCCACGGACTGCCCCCAAGTCCGTCGCCCGCAGGCCCCATCTCAAGGTGGCCGGAGATCGTTTTGCGCCCTCCGGCGCCTGGTGCGTCTAATGCGGGTAGGATGGGAGGAGGAAGCCTCCCTCTCCCGTTCCGCCGCCTCCTTAGCGGACATCACCTCCTCGCAGAAGGAGGCGACGGCGTCCCAAGCACTCTCGCTCCCGACAATGGACAGAACCACGTCCGGGAGCGAGACAGAGACTCTGCCTGGTCAAGCCATTTCCAACCTTATTTTAAGACTAGCTTCTGCCCGCGACTTCGTTCGCGTCAAAGTTTATAATTTATAGCCTATGGACTAATTTGGCCAATGTGAAATATTCATACAAAATTTGAACAGAATCTATCCGGCAGTTTTCGCGTGATGCTCTAACAAACATACAGACAAAAAGACAAACAGACAAAAATTCTAAAAAAAATATTTTCAGCATTAGAATCACTCCCCGACCTCATAGCAATTACTCTTTTTCAAAAATATTAAATGTACAGTTTTGACTTCGCTACGATTTTATTATATGTATAGATAATCCTATGAGATATACTCTGTTCTAAATTGGAAAGACTTGACAGTCTGCCCCAAGCGGGTAATGTAGGTACCAATATTACAGTATATTAAGCCTTTTACCTCTAAAGATTTAAAAAAGATCCGCCAGAGGCAGCACTTGTGGGGGGTACACATTAATGAAATTTTTGAACAGAAATAAACCTTAATCTCAGCGGGCAAAGGTCCAAGCGTTGCCAAGGATGAATCATAAACCAAACGAAATAGTACAATGTAGTCTTTAAATATGCAGAAGGCCATCAAAATCTATCCGAGAGTTTTCCCAAGGATCAGCTGTGAAAGACGGACGCACAGACAGTCAGCGGAGTCTTAGTAATAGGGTCTCGTTTGGTACCTTTTGGGCACGTAGCTGAGACTTCTTTCATGAGAATCACTTTGATTACAAATGATATCTTCACAAGAAGAAGTCACATAGTAACAATCGTCCAAAGACTTTAATCGTCTGTCTACTACTGTTCACACTAATTAAAACTGTTAAGTACTTTACTACAGTTATAAATAACTTAGAGATAACCTTGTCCTTGTAATTAGTTAATGGTTTCCATCGTTACTTACTGATAACAAGATAGCACACGTTTAGGACTCTTCCCATGGTTAAGCAATAGGTTCTATAAGATATGTTCCTTTATATAGAACCAGAGACTGTACTACTGAACGAAGAAAATTACTCTTAATAATCCTTACAGATATTATATATTATGTAATAAGTTGATAACTGCCTCGTTGGTCTAGTGGTCGCAAAGCAAAGTTAAAGGCAGTGTTGTTGGGCTTTTCCATCAGGAATTTCTCAGTAGCTGCCCGGTTGATGGCAATAGGCTCGCGGTCCATTACATGGGACTTAACATAACTGGCGAAATGTAGACGTACTGATGGGTAATACCTCTGACTAACCCTTCGGGGATTACAGGCGTGATGTAATCATAAGGCCCACTTGCGCTTAAAAATACAAATTATGACATTTTGTAATTTCTCTTGTAAGCTTTGAGTTAAGTTTTTGTCTTAAGTGGGTCTAAGCTTACAATGATGTTTGTTTCTCAATCAAGCTTTACTGGCTACAAAGAAGATACAATAAAGACGAAAGTAAATCCAGAAGAATACTCAGAAGACAAAAAAGAAAGGAAGGATAATCTTGAAACGGATTAATAAAGAAGTTTCCACTAAGAAACAAGTGAAACTCGCAAGTAAACAACTACATAGGTACACATAAACCTGTCTTTGAAGAGAACATGCCTCTCCTATCGTGCATAATAATAAAGTCATCACATCACAGGGTCAATGATAAATGTCTTATTACGACCTCGGTTAATTAAGCGAGGTGACATAGTTCAAATTCTTTCGGTCTATGGACTGTATAAGGTAGATATGACATGCAGTTGTGCATTGATATACAAATTACAATTATAGGTTTGAGAAGAGAGGCTTGAGAATAGGTTTGAGAATAGTTGGTATCCACTAGATTTCTTAATACCAGTTTAAGAAATCTAGTGGATACCAACTATTCTCACAATTAGATGAACGTCAGTGACGTTGGCAAAGGCCTCATTTCCTTAATTTCATTTTTCTCTGAATTTAACAGAGTTAAATCCTTAGGCCCTTTTCACATGTTCGGTACAGCGATGCGACGAAAACCGTGCCATGCTCGCGTGTCGCCCGTCTCATACATTTGCCGGGCGCCGTGACCGTATGCATGTAAAAACGGCCTAACAATAGCACATACAATGATACAAGTGAAAAAAAACAATATATTTTTTTTTACTAAACAAAATGAAAAATTAATTAATTAACTAATAATAAATTAGGCCTCATTAAATTGCATTCAACAGTAGTTCCAATTAGAGAATATAATCTATTCTATGGAAAAACAATGTAACCAGCATAGAGTTCAAATGATACAAACAATGGTACCTAACTAATAAAGACAATAACACGAAATATTGTTGATGCTACATAAGCCAATAAACACAATAAAACACTATTCAATTGAATACTTATTGATTGACATAACACAATTGAAAACTAACTTCAAAACAATTGTTAAAACATGGCGCCTTGTTATTAAATATTAGCAATGGCGGCTGTCGTTAAATTGCAGCAAAACAATCAAATGTTTTTTTTTATTGCACGTTGTTATGGTAAAGCAACATAATTATTATGAATATAGATTGTGTTTTGTTTAGAGCTGGGTACAATAGATGAAACTGTGAATAACATAAAAAGCTATTTTACAAAAAAAGATAACCGCCTTCAAAAACTACAAAATAAAAATAACTTTAGTTTTGGAAGTCGGCGGCTTTGGTTTTGTTTTTTGTTATGTACCTAGGTAAGTATTGCCACCGACTTCCAAAACTAAAGTTATTTTTATTTTGTAGTTTCTGAAGGCGGTTATATTTTTTTGTAAAATAGCTTTTAATTTTTCACTTTTTAATGCTTGTGTATTAATGTTTGAAATCCTTACAAAAAGCCCTTTCAAACAATACCTCACACGATATATTTAATTTTGGAAACTGGTAGGAGGGAGGTTGACGTACCCCCCCCCCCC
Source organism: Hoplodrina blanda (assembly GCA_949316365.1). Taxonomy (NCBI): domain Eukaryota; kingdom Metazoa; phylum Arthropoda; class Insecta; order Lepidoptera; family Noctuidae; genus Hoplodrina; species Hoplodrina blanda. Next base: position 12,999,806 of record OX438589.1, read on the forward strand.
CTTTTCCTTCAGTCAGTCATTGACTACACGTATAAACAAAGCAATTTCACTCATCATCTTTTCTTTCATTTTTCATATTGCTGCTGTGATTCTGTGAGGATTTGCATTCCATATCTCCGAAGTTCATCATCAGATATTGAAATGGTGACAATGGGACCACACGGGAAGCACCAGCTTTTAAATAAAAAAAGAATCATGAAAATCGGTTCACCCAGTCGCAAGTTAGGAGCTAACAAACATAAAAAAAAAATACAGTCGAATTGATAACCTCCTCCTTTTTTTGAAGTCGGTTAATAAGAGTCAAGACACAAAGTATTATGGAAGTAGTTGTTAGAAAATATGGATTGTTTGTTGGAAGCAGAACATAGTAACTCCGAATCAGATCCCCAAGATACAGGAATCCAACTAATCAAGAGATCTCCATCTCCTTAACAGATGTATTTATTTAAAATTTAATAGTTAAATTCAAACTGTGGAAATATTTTTTTTTCCTTATTCTTAACGATGCTATGCTGAGCTGAAAGCGTTATTTAGCTTTCTCAAGAAAACATTTGTTTTTTTAGGTGCACTTAGGTCAATCACGGCCATGACTTCACTTTAAAACATTTTTTATGTTTTTAGACTCATTTGGAGTGCCTTTACATCTTTATTGCTTCCAAACTCATTGATATCTCTGTAAAATAGTTTCGGGGACTAAAGCGATTTATTTAATTGCTCAAATTCATAAGAAAATACTATGTAATAAAAAGGCAGATACATAAAAGGATACAGACATAACAACAAACACAGACAAGAACGAACACTCACAAGATAACAATATGTCTGCTGCAGCATTGCCGGATATAAGGGCAATCCAGTCTATTACAAAGCAGGTAATACAAACGTACATGCAAATCTCATCTAGTTTGCAAATATCTCCATTCAACTAGTAGGTACTAAATATGCAAGTAGGTATAGGGCAAGCTAGAAAGCAGGTACAACAGGCCTGCTAATGAAACTATCAGTCCTGATAACTTTCACACATCAAGAGAAAATATAGTTATTTAGAATCGAAGAAACGAAATGTCTTATTAATATCGTTTTCACGTTGGATCGCGGATGTTTTTCTCTCAGACTTCGAAAGTCGGATTTCAATGATACACGTACTATGCCTTGATGTTGAATACTAAGTTTAGTGCATGTTGGTATTCGCGGAATGATTTAGTTATTTGTACGAGATAGTAAAACTTCCTCTTAACATCTGCCAGGGTTGCGGATTTTGTTCGAAAGAGTTACCGCGGCCCTGGAACTCAAAGGGCATTAAGAGGAACACGGATGAGTTTTAGTCAGTAAGAGTCTGACACTTCCTCGCGCTCCGCCCAGAGCGGAAGTAGTCATTTGATGATTACCATTAGGAAAAGATCTTAACATAATATAAGGTGGAAGGGACATTGTAACGAAGACGTTTGCCATTGATTCAGCAAATTCTAGACCGATAAAAAAGGAAACCATTCACCACGACGAGGTCTAGCTAGAAACATGAACTAAACCCATGGTATAATCTGACGTAACCCTCCTCTCTCCCCAAACTCAGGATATCCATGAAGATGTCCCCCAGAGAAAAAAAAAACATCGTAACATAATCGGATCCTACACGTAGATAATAAGTAAATCTCCACTACCAGAAAGCATGTACATTTTAATTCGCTGTCACTTTGTGACTGGTCGAAAAATCACAGTGGTTAATAGACTTGACAGATTTGACAGCATAAACTTGATTATGCATTCAGAAACCGAAGGCGAGTGAGCACTTCAGTACCTAATCTAAATTCCGTAATATCAAGAGCTTGGTCATAAGTCCATGACCTCTACGGTCTAGATTGCACTTGACAATTTTTAGTTTAGAGAGTTTAAGTAAGATGAGATTCTTCAAAGAACAGCAATGGAGCAAGTTTAAGAAATAGGTAAGCAGACACAAACGAAGCGTATAAAATTCTGGGACCTATTCATGGTTAATTTATCAAAAATGACGGGAGCAGAGTAAGAGATACATAGGCATATGTATATCGAAATCTATAGCAAAGAATCTTGTCTGTCTAACATTAAGACAGTAAAGATAAGTTGATAAAATAAAATATCAATTATTACCATCCTAATAATGTCCCACTGCAGGGCAACTGCCTCTTCTCATACAGAGAAGGCACGAGCATTGATCACCACGCTACCTCAAGGCAGATTGGCGATAACAGACTTATATAAAAGCTAAGATATAAAAAGAAATGTGAAAACTTCCGAGATAGTTTACAAAACCGCGGACATGCCAAACTGTAGTGACCGCCTCGTTCAATCACTGTATATGTGACCGCAAATACCGAACGGGAAGAAACTTCGCCTTGTAACGACGACGTGGTCAAATAACATTGAATGGAGACAGTTACTTTAAGTTCTTCCTGTCTTTAGCAGCTTATTGTAACTGATTAAAACAATTTTATAAAACTCGAAAGCTAGTTCCCTTATAACATATATTTCGGTCGATATAGTATGCTCTGTAAACAATACAAGTCACTTTGCACATCATTAAAGTCAAAGCATTTACTTCAATTAAACAGGCACTTAAATTGTCAAGAAGTTGAAGCTAGTTGCTAAGAAGGTAGGTCACTAAGAAAAAGAACGAGAAAAAACTCCACGGACACTCTTTTCAATTAAGTTTTTACAAAATCTTGGTTATATCTTCGTGTTATCCGGTAACTAGTATACCTACAGCCTCATATAGGTAATCTGGTAACAACTATACAAAACGTCTCATATACCTATCCTTTCTAAGTTCTAAAAGTATACACCACGCAGTTAGATCTCAAATGGGAACATCAGCATTCAAACACGATCTTAACATCTAAACGCAACATTCTACGACATACCGTCTGCGCTTGAGCAAATTACATCTCAGTATAATTTATAATAATTTGTCATTTAACTAAATGTCTTAGAACGCGGTCAATGAAAACAAGGGGTTACTAAGTACTGCGATGACCCCTCTTTGTAATGGCATTGAGGTTTCATTAATCCGCTATTTGCCGCCAGATAGAAAACTATAAATACAACCTTGCTAGCTTGTTTTAACTTGAATATTCTAGGTCTTAAAGGTGGCTAAATAATTTATTTCCTAGGTTTCATTTTAATGATGAGCAAAACCGTTTAATGCATGATGAATTGATGAAGAATATACTTAAGAATATTCTGCTTATAATTTACAGGATTTATTGCTTTTAAATTGTGATAATAACACACCTGGCTATTAAATTGAAAATGATTCCTTCGGTTCGAAATGTTCAGGTAAATCGATGTGTGTAATATTCAAAATCATAATATTCAAAATGTACTACAACTTGATCATAAAGTCCAAAAAAGCATTCAAATTCAAGCCCTGCTTTTCTTATCAATCGAAAGCAAGCATAATAAAATATTCACCAACACCTTTCAAAGTAAATACCTCATACAAAGCTTAATTAATTCAAAACGAATCATGTATGAGCGTACATCACTGTACTAACGTCAACCGCAGGTCATACTAACACTTGAACTACAAAAATCGTCCTTACTACTACGAAATAAATGCGCTGTCCAAGTTTAACTGTTACCATGTTCGTGCAGTTGATTGTACGCGGTATCAAGCTAATCTCAAAAGTTACTGAGATCCGCTCTCACTGCCACTCCTTCACAGGATACTATAATAATAAATACTAACTGTATTTTGTGCGCTTTTATTGCTAAAACCATTAAAAGCTGGAAAATATCTCGATGTTTTTATTCTAATTTATAGCTGTGATACCATAATGAATATTATTTTCATTTTTATATCTAACTATAATAATTATAAAAGTTTATACTTCCCGTAACTCATGGGGTAGTTATTACTACCTCGATCAGAAGCTAAGCATTTCTAATTGCCATCCAACATAGCAAAACTGCCAGAATCTTGGGCACTAAGTATTTATTAAGTGGGTAAATATTATATATGTTTTGAGATTTAAATAAATAAGTACACTATAATAATGATACTATAGTGAATGTTATGCTCTAACCCTAGTATTGTATCAAACGACGAGAATTATATGTTATATCAAATAAAAAGCTTTTTTACAACAAAAGATAACCGCCTTCAGAAACTACAAAATAAAAATAACTTTAGTTTTGGAAGTCGGCGGCTTTGGTTTTGTTTTTTGTTATGTAGCTAGGTAAGTATTGCCACCGACTTCCAAAACTAAAGTTATTTTTATTTTGTAGTTTCTGAAGGCGGTTATCTTTTTTTGTAAAAAAGCTTTTTATTTTTCAATTTTTAGTGCTTGTGTATTAATGTTTGAAATCCTTACAAAAAGCCCTTTCAAACAATACCTCACACGATATATTTAATTTTGGAAACTGGTAGGAGGGGGGTTGACGTACCCCCCCCCCCTTTTCCTTCAGTCAGTCATCGACTACACGTATAAACAAAGCAATTTCACTTGTTACGATATTGCTGCTGTGATTCTGTGAGGAGTTCCATTCCATATCTCCGAAGTTCATCATCAGATATTGAAATGGTGACAATGGGACCACACGGGAAGCACCAGCTTTTAAATAAAAAAGAATCATGAAAATCGGTTCACCCAGTCGCAAGTTAGGAGCTAACAAACATAAAAAAAAAATACAGTCGAATTGATAGCCTCCTCCTTTTTTTGAAGTCGGTTAAAAATAGAAACCTAGAAATGTCGTTTTATTTAAATAATCAACCAAATCACATGCGTATCATCGATATGCGTTAACAAGATAATGTGTTAAGATGGATGTCACTACATAAAGACATTGGTGCTAAGATAGACGGACAGACAGACAAAACTGACAAGCAATCGTTAATCGTAATGCAAGGAGCATGCACAATCCAAGAATGTGAACACTTAACTTAAACCTTGAACTTATTTACAGCAGTTCAAGACTACAATCATAAACCACAAAACAAAAATAACACTTTGTAGATGTAATAAAGAAAACGTGTACCTAAAAGGTAGATCATATCAAAAGTGTTTCCGAAAATTTTGAAGAATTGTAATCAAATATCATCTGAAGGTGTTCATAGAATTGAAATTATAACATTTAGTTAGATATTCTTATGAATAGCTACAAAGGACACGATCCAGCATAAAGCTGACTTTTTCTATTAAAAGATACTAGATTTTGCTCAAGACTTCATTCGGGTGAATTTTGTAACGACACCCATTTGTTTAACAGTACCTAATCATATTCAGCATATAGCACTCAAGGATAGCGTACCTTCCTATTAGTGAAAGAATTGTCCAAATCGGATCAGTAGTTCCAAAGATTGGCGCGTCCAATAAAAAACAAACAAACTTTTTAACTTTAAAATACATATTAGTGTAGATTAATGTTAGAAGTTTTAAAATGCGTGCCTTGTACCTTTTGTATCGCATATCAGATGATCTGATTGTATAGTAAACAAAGCACCGCGGTAATAAGATAATGATCAATCACGACTTTTTAGACAACCTTCAGAATATGAATATCAATCCTAATCCTACAGAATGTCAAAGGACCACCAACATAATATTTAGCCTTTTGACATTTCAACATTAATTACAGAAATATGATAATCTATCAACAGTATTAACTTAATAATGATGAGAGCACTGATGATGGATGGTCTGAACTTAATAAAGTCGATCAAGCGATCGCGACTTCTCGTGACTCGACGAAGGTTAAATAGAAATTAATTCACGACAGCGACACGCTAATGCACTAGAAAATGATATAACTAGTTCTATGATCGGCATTCAAAGTCAAATGTAAATAAGCGAGACCTTTCGAGCCGCTTAGGAATCTAGTCTGATACCTAAGCGGACACCTCGCACTGTTCAGACTAGAAAACTTAGTTTTATTTGTGATTACTAAGGCGTAGGCGATCCTATGCTTTGTCACAACTTCATTTTTGAATAATTTATAGCAAGCGAGAATCTCAATCGCTCACAAATAAATTAAATTCATAGAACAACTGTACCGGATGTTAATCAGTTCTAAATCATTGTTAGTGGCTGTAGAACCCAATTCAAATTAGTATTCATGAAAGATTATAATTAAAACCCCCGGCAAACTCTCATTGAATACAAGAAGAAAGTTGGTTATCAAAGATTTTATAACTATAGGAAATCAATAGAGATTAACTCTAGAATAACGAGAAAGTATATTAAATTAAATTTGCATATATCCACAAATGTATGTAAGGTTTAGTCGTATACAGTACAATGGGCGTGGAAAACCAGCTAAAAGAGACTTGAACAATGATTGATGATGAGGTGAAAACACCATTTGCGTAGGTGCTAGTCGTTAGAGAAATCATTAATAACGAACTCATTGGCACGTTTGTACTTATGCCAATCATGGTGGCGGCGCCCAGTGATCACGCCAGGGGTCGGGAGAAAGTCCACAATGGACATTTTTATGTACCGTCATTTCCAAGTGAATTATTTCCTGACTCAGCAGTACAAGATGTAGATGTTGTAGTAAAAACGAATATTTTGTTAAATGTACAAGCAAATATTTTCGCGAATAGAAGTCAACAAGGGTGCGGCAGAGTTTCACAACAAACAAACTGGACAAACCCAAATACAACAAAGACAGAATCATTGCCAAAATAAGCGTGAGAACTTAGGATTGAGGAATTGACTCGTATATCTTACAAATGACTTTCAAACCGTAACGTAGGTAGGTAAGTATAATTAAATAAATGCAAGTAATATGACAGGCCAGATTTCTAACTCAACTACGGATGATGAACCCATTAAAAAGGTTAAGTATTTGCTATTACTTATATATGATACGATGACACTGACTCTTAGCATGAATTGTTCGATTCTGCAAAAGTTCAATTCAAAATGCTATAAATCTTTACAGGAAATCACGGTCGTTTTCACCTTACAATGTTATCTTACATAACATACGTAATGGCAGTTTGGCATCGTCATTGCCGTGTGAGCTTGTAAGTGCCACAAATCTGTCATGTGCTCGTCATATCGTCCAGTGAAAGCTCCGTGAGATACCAATGTGGATTGCGTCACTTTCATTACGTCTGTAATTATCATTGTCTCGTTGCGTTGATTTGTTATTAGTTAATATCTCCATCTTTTCTTGTTGGAATTATTCAACCATATAGCTTGGAGATAGTGAAACTCCTTTGTTTAATCCAATCAGATCGAGAATATTTGCAAGTTTTATGAATACTGGTTCATCTTTCTAGAAACCTCTGGCATTAAGCTTTACAACTGCATCTCCGGTGTCAGAATCAAAGGTCAGACGAAAAACATCATAAATATTCAAATGACACGACAAAAAATATGGCAGGGATTTACATTATTAATTGTTAAAAGGTATGAAAGAATTTACAACGAATTAAAAATCACGGTCAGTTTGTTTATAATATCTTTTACGATCTTCTTTGGTGTGGGCCCCAAACAGGTTTGTGAGCGTAAGTGAAATTTAGTTAAAGTAACCGCTTATCGCTATTAACGGCTGAGGTAGCTAATTAAATATTTTGTGGAGCTATAACTTTTGCATTTTTATTAGCTGATAATTTGATATCTTAATCTTTTGGAAATTCGAGTAATTGAATGTCACCTTTAACATTTTGGTAGAACGCAAAAGTCTTGGCCCTTAATTGACTTGCTATACAAGAGTTAATGTTTGCCCCAGTAATACTTTCTTTAAAGATCAAACCGTAAACATACCTTTTTAAATCGAAGACCAAAACCGTTTTTAGTAAAAAAAAATCGAAAATTATCACCGCTTTGTTCAAAATCTACATAAATGTTGCTAAAATGGGTTCATTTGAATAAGTTTTAAGCAAACTACGATTTGTAGAACTTATTTGTTTCATTTCGTAACATTCAACCTTTCATTAACAAAAAATGCAGTGACAGAGGTTAGTTTCGCACCTCATTTCCATAGTTCAAGGAGTACCACATTGTGACTACAAGAATCCATAATTATTCAAATAATAAAACCAGCCATAATTTATGACACTGCAGGGCAAAGGCCTCTTCTCATATGAAGAAGGTGCGAGCATTGATCACCAGGCTTGCTCAAGAAGGATGTCTAACTTCAGACTTATTATAAGTCCAGATTTCCTCACAATTTTTTCCTTCACCGATGTCAGTGATGTCCAAGAAAAACTTAGATAAGTAGTCCATAAAATACGAATTGAAGAAATCATATTGGTACAATGGTACTTGTCCGGTAGTCCGGTACCCCTTAACCACTGCGCCATCACGACATTCCAAATATCCATGTTTAAACATGGCTACGAATATTTAAAGAACATTAAATTACGTGCATAATGGATTCCTGAATGCGGTCTAAGTATAAGGAAAATAATCAATTAAGGATCGTCCTCGACGAAATTACTTAACAATTCTGTTTGGCCTTTAATATTTGTGTTGCCCATAATCTTTTATGGATCTCGTATCAATAGGTTCATTGGTCTGCAAATTACGTGATTCGGCCTCAAAATAGAATGCTTATATGCTATGAATATAAAGTGATGTCAGCATGCAAGCACAGGTTTCCATTATAAGAAGAATTTCATAAGGTACTATGACCATATAATGTATGTATACTTGTATTATCTCTAGTAATATTTACTTTACTTGAGAACAAAGTTATTGGAACGCGGAAAGGTACAAGTACCTACCTATGAGGTGTGTACTAAACCGCTTTGATCAATAAGTACCTGTACTTCGATCAAAAGATTTAACGGTAAGGGTTTTTGCGCAAGTGGGCCTAAGGAACATAATACATCAAATGACTTCAAAGATAAAGCGCTTTATTAAATAAAATATCGCAAAATAATAGATCATAATAATTTTCGAAGCTCAAGCTCATTTTCCAAGTCGAACCCTTCGGCGGCGATCGTGGATCGGTAAGTGGCGATGCGATTGTGTGATAGCCGATCCAACAAGCCGCGGTATCGAGGACGGCAATTTGCGTGGCACCGTGCCGCTAGTAAATCAAATTAAACGCCACCTACCACTCGATACGATACTTGTTATCCGATTTAAGCAGACATAGGGTTGACTCATATGCTTATTTATTTTTTCTCTTGTAATTGGGAAGTTGTTTTTTCCGATAATATACTTATTTAGCCGTTTTTAAAACTCTTTTTGGGTATAAACCACCCATAGACTACTACTTAAATACTTACTTTAAAAATATGTGTAATCGAGTCGTCATTTAATTTAAAAGGCACTATACTTTCCTGTGCATTTCAATAAAATATTAATTTAACTCTTATAATATTATAACCCGGACCAGCGTGTAGCATCCGCAATATGATTATTATCAACTTTAGCCTTTCCAACAGCAAGCTTCAAGGATGTTGCCAATTTAAACTTAGCCACAATTCTAGACTTTGTTAGATCTTGTTAAAAGATAAAATTAACATTTCTATTAGTTTGGCTGAAATGCCGACGTTATGACATCATGATTTATACAATGAAGTATTATAAAATTAAAATTGAATTAAACTGTAACATTTAGTACATAAACTCATAACATATAGTTGAGTAAAAAGAATTTGACAACACACACAAAAAAATTTAAAGACAATACGATATTGCAAAGAAACAACCTGATTTCGATTACTTACGGATACGGAACTACATCTTTCTAACAATGCCATCAGCGTGTCAGCCCTACAAAAACGGCGATGTATTGTGAAAGTAGTCCGAGGGTGCAGGCCTGCAGGTGCCTGGGGGCGGCGCCGCGCCTCATCTATCTAAACAACACCTCCCAATCACTGCCTGTCTATCTGTACCGATAATGTTAACGTGCCAATTTAAGATGTAAGGGCACCTCGCGTTAATACCACCTTGTCTGTGTTCCCTCTACAGAACAGCTTTAGATAGGATCTCTTACACAACAAGAGATTAATAATAAAGGTGATTTTTGCCTAGCACACTAAACCCAGCTAATGTGAAAGAGGAAACAAAAGGAGCAGATAATGGAAATGTAAAAGTTATAAATAATCAGCAGCTTATATATAAAGATGACGCAGAAGACCATCGTATACGATAGCTGTTATCAACGACTATATTATGAATAGAGTCATGTCTAAAGGTGCGAAGAATTTCCCATATAATGCTACAAAACACCCATAAAATGTTATCAGAGAAATAAAGACAATCCAATAAAGTACTTACTGTTGGGTTTCTAAAGGTAAATAAATCTACTGATACAGTTTTAGAAGCATTGTAACCCAATGATGAGGAGTTAGGGACTGATAGAGTTCATATAAACCTTTGACAGTAAGCATTGCGCTTGAGTGTCATTATTTCATAATCTCAGTAATAAACATAATAAATGGTTCAATTGCCATTTACAGCTTTTTTTTCAGTTTTGTTCTCAATAATTTGATATATTTTGGATACGATCTATTAGGATATCTTAGGACGCACACACTAGATTGTTTAACGGCAATTAAATGAAGATTGAGAGTAAAATGATGAAGAAACAAGATTACAAACAGCACAATTTTATGAAACTAATTTCATCTTCAAACTTCTATCTACATAACATACATAATGACAGTTGCCAGTTACATAAGTATAAACTCATACAATGACGAAATTAACTGCATAATGATGGGAACAAAGATGAGGCAGTATTATGACAACTCCATATTATGTTATGGGATTTACTTCAATGTTATTAAAATTCCTCTCGATTCAAAAAGGAAGTACTGTTGCTTCATTGTCGATTTTGAATACAATAGAGGGAAGTAATTACGGAGCTAACATGTACTTGATTAATTTTTGTTTATGTAATTAATTACTTTGGTGACAAAGATTCTACTGATGGTCATTTCTTAACGCTTTTGATGCAGAAACTCTTCAATAAAGACCAAAGATGATTTTATGTGTAAATGTCTCTGAATTTGAAGTATACAATTAATTCACTTGTTTATACGCGATTGAAGCTATCATGTTTCAAGATCTTAGAGAACTAGAGTTTCTTGGTAAAGGTTAAAACCCCCTCGCAGTAAGACTACATAATTATGTTCATTGATTATGGGCTACGCACAACAAGTATCTACTTAGAAAAGGTAAAATACACTGGATAAATAATTCGAATATTTAAATTTACTTACAAGCTAATATACAATGTTATTTATAGTCTCTAGGATGTGGTATAGACACTTGACATCATCCACCCTGGTGTGATCAGTAATAATATTCTGGATAATAATTATAGCTCCTCTAATATCTCAATGTTAGCGATGAAGGAGCAGCTCGTTAAGCAGTCAACTAGATAAAGAAAATGAATCTTGATGGCATGAACTTATTCCTACCTAAAAGGATTTAAATTGATTTTCTTCCTTATCGCAATAATCACTGGTTTCTAATTAGAGTCCAGTGACGATGATGGCAGTTCAAGATTGGCTTCCAAATTGGATAAGATATCATGTTCAATGAAGCCTGTGCAACAGAGATACGTACTTGGCTATTCTCCATTGAGATTGGCCGCGCTAACCGAAATCGGTCTGGAGAATATTATTATTAATGGAACTTACTAGCCCAGGCCCTAACTCGTTGACCGATCTTAAACAGTAGAGAAGGTGGTATGGCCAGAAAAGATCATGTGGGACCTAAACATTTAAGTAGATGATGAGATAAAATAGGTGTATGTACTTACCACGAGCTCAGCAAACTTGGCGTCGAGCTCATCTTGAGGCGGCATGGGGTGTGTGGGGGTGACGGCCTGCAGTGCCAGGCCGCCCTCGCCCCCAACCACGCAGTATGTGATCTCTGGGGGCTCGTCATTCTGGAACAAATAGAATACATGGATAAGAAAAAAAAAGTAACTCTCGTGCTTTAGCATGCTAGTTTAAAGCATGTGTATCAGTACCATAAGAAAGACTTCTAAAAAAGTTCTAAACAAAATCTAGCAGTACCATGGTCACATTACAACTAAGTCCACAATATAAACAATAACAATAGTCCATTGACCTATGATGACGTTGCCAGACGCATAATACATAGAGGCAATGGTATTACTGTATAAATTATACGTAAGCCAATTAACTTGGCGGCAGTTGTAAATAAACTAATTATATTTAATTAGCAGAAAGGCACATGTTTTTGGTTAAATCAAAAGCACTTTTAACTTTTTTTTATTTGAGTGTATCTAAAACTGCATAAAGACGGGGAGCTCATATCTATATCTATCTATCTAGATATACATATTAATAAAATAATTGGCTATATGTGTTGCTAAACGCAAAACTTGAGAACGGCTCGATTTGACTGATTCGTTTTTTGTTGCGTTCGTAGTTACCCGGACAAGGTTTGTTTGAAAAATCCACCGGAAAAAAATGTAAATTCGCACCCCTGCAAAGCCAAGGCGGTCCATTAGTAACATATTGAAATTAATTGCCGTAGGTACGTTAGTCTCTCAAAAATTCGAAAATAGCTTAACCAATTTCAAGTTTTTTTTTGTTTTATTTGCTTGAATGCTGGGGAGCTTTAGGAAAAAAGAAAATTCTTGGTAGATCGAAGTTCAAGGGGTCATCTAGTCTTATTTAAAACCCCATATCAAAATAATTTTAATTCCAGTATGACTTTCGAACGAACTATGTAGGTCAGAAGACAGCATCGATCAAAAACACCGACATCTAAACCTTTGTATGCCCTTGGAGCTAAGATTTATTAGCAATCAAAGTGTCTCTTTAAATAAATTACTGTTCCAAGAATCTTATAACAGAAGATAAAGGCTTATTAAAGTAAACGGTGCACTGTGGTTACCAACATTTGAAAGGCAGACTTAGAAGGCACTGTAGAGGACGTCTAGCAGTTGTTGGTAGAATGTGCCAAAACTAGGACTGAGACTAGACTGACTGGCTCCGATGGATCGATTAAAATAAGTTTCTGAGTTGTAGGTAATTTTCAAAATATTTTTCTGGTGCCTTTGATGCGAACAGCCATTATTTTAATTTTATATATATAGATTACAAACTATAAAACCCTTAAAATATTAAAAAGAAACATATTATCCATGTCTACACAACATTAAACAAGACATAAATATGACACCATTATAAAACAACATACCTTATCAATCATCTGCTGACAACCAAAAACAAACTCACCAAAAAAATTATACTCAATCCAAGACACATTTTGGGCACGTGGCCACACAAAAACGAAACAAGAGAGAGAACTTTCTACATACAATAACTCATTTCCATTTCAACATCTGGCATTCTGGCCAATTTAAGGAAACCATAAATAAAATTACTGCAATCAATACCTAATTATCCAAAAATATTCCACTCGCATTGGGAGAATTTTCTCAGTAAGACATAAATCAACGTGAGGACATAATTTGTCCGTGCAAATACTGGTAAGAAACGAGAAAAAAGACCATTTAAATTGTTGAGTTAAAAATAAAATGAGGAAGACATTGGTTCCTTCCATAAAGGGAGAGTTGACTAATGTGGCGAACGAGGAAGTACTGACTGACAGAAAAACCTCGTATGGCAACACTGACAATCGCCTGAACGCTAAGCTATTACGATAATAGTAAAGTAATTACTATTAAACACATGATTCGACGATTTGCGACGTTTAGGTGCGTTCTTAGTTATTTTTTTTTCTCTCTTCGATGTTTGAACCGGTTATTATTGTAATTATTCAAACTTCTCACTAATTATACGTCTGTACAGTTCCTGGGTAGACCATTCTCTTTGATTTGAAATTATATGATAATTGCTCTTTGCGTTTGTTCCAAAAACGTTTCCTGAATTTAATGAAGGTAGAATACCTTCTACCTGTCCTCTGTTAATAAACACTTTAATTTTCCCACTTTTAGAATATAAACGGAAAGTTTCAAAAAAAATAATCGGGCTTAAAACCGCCGCCGGAGCGATCGGCCTAGTTATTATGGTTTTCGGCTGTTACTGGAAGCATACAGTATATTATTAAGAATGCGCATAAAAAGGATGTCCCTTTTAGAAAACTGTTATCTATTCATAGTTGGGTGACTTATTGAACATCGGTACATTTATCAATATGTTATTTGTCTGTCACCATAAAAGCATCAAAGGCTTCAAAAGAAGACTAGTTCCCTGCTTTCAGTATGTAAAACAAAATTGGTAGTTTCGACATTCCATTTGCTCACTACTCCATGCTGCATACAAGCTGATAATATCGTGCACGTCCATACATGAGCACGCTAAAAGCGCTTCTGAGTCAGAGTGACCTTTCGGCGGCGCCTGCGACGCATTTCTACGAACTGTCGCCCGATGTCTCGCAAATCCATTGACATAATAAATAGGGTTGTGCGGAGAAAGCATTATAAATTAACCGTTGATTTTTGAAAATTATACTTATTTTTTCGCCGTAAATAATGTTAATTTGTCATGTTGTACTAAAATGAAATCTTAGCATAGCCCAGGGCGTTGGAAAACCAACCACATTTGGTAAGAACATTTATTATAATATAAGTCTTACATTAGGAATAACTACTTTTATGTTCTAGACGACAGTTGGCACAGTCGCTGAGCAGTTAGCTATTCTGTTGGTGTCGTGGTTTCGATTCCCGCACGAAACCAATATTTGTATGGCCTACAGATAGTTGTTCCGGGTCTGTTTGTTTGTGTATTTGAGTTTAATATGTTTGTCAACGCACCTACGATACAAGAGAAATTCCTAGTGCAGGGCAACGTTTTAAAAAACAAATGAAATTTTAAAAAAAGCAGTTAATTTTAATACTTGACCCTGTCCATGAAGAAGAAAGCCACGTCATATTAGCTACTTATCGTATCTTAGCCATAATTTGCTGAAGCCAACTAAGGGGAACAAAATGCAGCAGTGATATCAGACTTCGCACCCTCGCATGCTATTAGGTACTTGAGTGTCGCCATCTTTAAACGTTATTGCTGGAACGTGACTACAGGCAACAGCTATCCAACAAGAAGAATTTATTTATGACGCCTTTATGCCATTTACAAAGACCTTAAAAGAAACTGCTAAACCATTTTCAGATGATAAACATGACTTATTAAAGTGTACTACGATTGTATTGTTCTTACCGAAAAGAAGAAGAAAGAAATTGGGATGCGCTAAATGAGGATAATAACAGGTCAGACGGACAATCCTACGTTTAGGAACGATCGCAATCTAATCTCAGTCTCGATTTGATTTCTCTATATTTTTCGAAATTGTTGGCCGTTGAGATAAAATTGTAACTAGATTTTGTCAATTGGTAGAGTTGTTCTTCCGAGTTGCATGCAACAAGGAGTAAAAAAGGATTTGGTCATTAAAAAAAACAAAACAAAAGTAAAGTTGGGAAAGTGCCAACTTTACTTTTGTTTTTTTTAATGACCACCAATATCTCCATAACCAGAAGGTTCCCATAAGGTTCAGATCGACAATCAATCAATCATTTATCTCAATGATTCATTAATAACAACTAATTAATAGGTTTTAAAGAAAACACGATTCTTATTCAACAGACAGAAACAACAGAAAGCAAACTACTGTAAAACACACCAATTAATTATGTATTCCCTTAAGTACTTGCTTAATTAACATTAATAGTAGAAAGTACTACAGACTCTGCACAAACAGACGGAAAGGTAAATAAAACTTATCTAGACGAAGCGTTTAATGAGGCCATGAACATCGAAGCAAAATATTTGTTAAGACAGAACAATGAAAAAGATAATTAGCTGTTATAGAATTAGGGATTATTATGCTTTAGCTGCATCCTGTTATGAATGGCTGTTTTCTAATTAGGAAATACACAGCTTGATTTATATAAATTATATTTTAAATAGCATTACCTTGTTAACATTTGATTGATGTAATAATCTACATATTATTTAAAGTGTTAATTGGATTTAGAATAAGGTTAGTGGTTTCTTCCGTGTGCGTTATGAAATACAAATGCAGCAGAAATCACAAGATAACAATAACCTAAAAATTATACCTCAATAAATATAAAATAAACTCAAAAATACTTTGGAAGGTAACAAACTGTTTTTCGACTAGTAGGTAGTACCTATGTGAATATTATGCTTACTATGATATACCTTCCTGATTAAAAAATAGCAAGTATAATAATCTTACTAAAAAGCGAAAGTTTGAATGGATGGATGTTTGTTAATCACTCATAGAAGAACGGCTCAACGGATTTGGATAAAATTTGGCAAAGATAGGTTTTGGTCTGAAATAACACAACGGCTTAACTTGGAAAAATGCACGGTTTCCATGGGATAATATAACAACTTTAAGGCGGACAAAATCGCGAGCAGAAGCCAGTACTAATATAGAAAATGTATCAGGTATATTAACTTTCTAGTAATAATAAAGATCAAAATTATTCTTTCCCATCCTCCGTAAAAAGCCTTGAACCGGAAAGAAAAGAACTTTTAAAACACTGACATCATCCAAACACTGAGAGATGACTCACAGCTCACAGTCACATTCGCCATTTTTTCTTATTAACACTCGCCATCTAAAATTACAAAAGCGATAACCCTACAACCCTTTACAACGCACAAGGAGTGGAGTATATTTCCGTCGATGACTTCATGCTGCGTCCACTCGACTGAGAACTTATTTGCAGGACCATCATTATTAGCAACATTAATTTGCAAGATGTAAACGAAGACGGTATTATGTGGTAATGTGCCAATTAACTGGTGACTGCAATCAAAGAAGAATAGCAAAGAAGATGAGGGCAGTACAAATTGCTTCCGATTGCTTAGATTACTAGGACAGTTTGTTTCGTTCTCAATAAGTTATTTTAAATAGTAAAGTTAACCAGTAAAATAGGGAACACATTTCCTATGAACTATACAGTAATTTGAACAAAAAGATAAGAATACACAGTAATTACAAACTGATTGAAAAAAAGATAGCACCTATTGAATAACAATTAAAATAATATTTTCGCATTGTTGTCAACTTTAATGTGCCCAGAGACTGGCGGCATTACTTCGTTGGACGGCAACGCTCAACCTCTGGCCAAGGTAGAAGACAGCAATTGGGTCACTGTCAGTCACAAAGAGTCAAATTGTAATTTGGACAATTCCTTAAAAAAAACATAATGAAAGATGTCGGCATTTTGTGGATATATCTAATAATAAATTACCTCTAATTAGGAGATGTATTTATATAAAATAATTACAAAGAAGATGAACATATATCCAGGATTATCCTAATCTTGAACACAAACCTGTCCAAACCCAAGGGTGACAAAAAGCATTCGTTCCTAAAAGTCGTATCCACATTTGGTATTCCGAAGAAACGCATTTGCATAAATAAATATTATGTTAAGAACGAACATTAACTTCAAAAGGGTGTGAACATGAACCATCTTCAACTATTAACACTGTTCTTAGAAAAACTCGCGTTCAAATACCTTCCTACGGTGTATTTAAAAAACTAAACTTACATTCTGTATCCTTGCGATCGACTGTTTTCTTCTCAAGCTAAAAAATCTAGTTTTGTTCATTTCCGAACACAATTCTGGATCATCGACAGAACAACACTAAAATGACAGTTGATAGATTAATTTAATTTAAGCCACTTGACCGCAGTGTCAATAAAACGCTTTCCCACTTGCGCAAGAGTCAATCAACGGAAGGACCAACAAAACATGGCCGCCTGGCGCCATGCAATGTGTCTCAATCAAAACTAAAGACCTCCATGTTATACCCGTAACTGCTTCCCGTATTTATCGAAGTGCATTGTCTCGCTCTAATTCTATTAACGACTAAATGGACGTTTCATTAGGGTTCATGTTGACGACCGACACAATAAGTATTTATAAATGTAATGTTTGTTTCCGAGGCAAGTAAACAAGGGCTGGTTAGAGACAGAGTAATAAATACCAGAATGCTTATCAACGTATTTACTTCGAAGTACAACAAAATTGCATTAGTATTCGATAAAAGGGTCAAGTAGTTATATCTTTTGGTTGATACAGCCTTCGCTAGAAAGGCATTACCCCATTAAAATATACAATAAGTCACGGCCTTGCTCTAAACAGTCTAAACGAACCAATTAAAGTTTCAAAAAGTCATAATCCTATAGCCTTCGACCTGTACTAACTCTCTATAATCAGCTTATGTTTGTGAAATATGTTTGGTAATATTTAACTCAGAAACGTTGGTACTGTTATGTGGCTTCATTGTTATAGTTTGACGTGAACCCTTATCGTTTAACACGATTATGGCAGATGACCTGCCGGTCAAACTTGCGACTTTTAGACAGAAACACGAGCCTTATCGATCAATGAAGTGTTCCATTCATAGTAGGTACATTGGAACAAACTATGTGGTATGCAGGCATTTGACTTGCAACTACTTTAAAACAATGTTGTGACTTTGTGAGTGTGCTTAGTAGTCAATTATTTTACATTATATGCCAGAGTTTAAAAAGTGTTTCTTTTTAACCCCGCGCACAATAGGAATTTTTCCTGTAATCTGGGTGCGTTTCCAAACTCACTTACACAAACAGTCACAACCGGAACAACTATCTGTGGGACATACAAATATTTATACCGTACGAGAATCGAACACACGACAGTCTGCGCAGTAGCCTATCGCTAATTCACTAAGCCAACCATGTCGTCAACAAAACACACACAATACACTGACTATCTCCTTGACTTGAAATGGTTTATTTAATTTTTTATTATTTGAATAAAAAATAATATAGGCAGTATAAGTAGAATAGAAGAAAAACGATTATTTTTGCCTGTATACCAAATAGCTTGTTCGTCTGTACAATAATTGCGCCTTTTTGTATTCAATTGTACTTGAAGTGGTCGAAGTTATAGGTTATCTTGACTGTTTTGAGGTATCACAAAAGCTTTATAAATAAAAATAAATAAATATAAATATCTTGGGACAACTCACACACGGCCATCTGATCCCAAGCTAAGCAGAGCTTGTGTTATGGTAACCAGACAACCGATATACATACTTAAGTATATAATTTATAAATATATACATATTATAGATAAATGATGATGATGATTGGTTATAATAAGTCTAAAACCGCCAATGCGCCTTGAGCCTGTGTGGTATTTATGTCTTCTCTGTATAAAAAGAGGCCTTTACCCTGCAGCTGCAGTGGGACAATAATAGGCTGTTTTTATTGCTTTCACAAGAAGTCAGTTAAATCTCAAAGAGAAACAACCAGATGAAGAAAACATCACTGCAAATAACAGAATCAATCCGTATAAGTAATTTGTAAAGCAATCCACTGCAGATGCGTTTCAATCTTGCGACTTAGCAATAATTTACAATAAGCACGTGTGCGAAGAACCTCATCTTGAAAATAATATATAAGCAAGTGCCATGCATGTGCCGACTGACCGACATCTCGGCTGCTTTCCAATCCAATGTAAACTGGTTTTCAATAGCGCATGCGTAGACCCTTACCTATAGCCCTTTCATACTGTTAACAATCTAACAGTGAAAGTTAGTTTAATTTCAATGAAAATCGCGGGAGAAATAGCCTTCTCAAAACCCACGAGTTCTTCACAACCTTATCGTAATTTACACACAGCAATTAGAGATAATATATCTACATGTATATTTGTTTTTGTAAGTCTTTGTGAGTAATTTGATTGAACGAACATATAACACTAAGAACAAAGATAATTTTAGCATCTCTAATCAAGCGTGTCTGGCGCTCATTCATTAGTTTGCTTATGAATTTTTCATTCGCTTTGGAACGGTCAATGACACTCCTGCTCTTGGCCTCTACAATAATATTCCTGAGTCTATGAAAACACCCTTCAAAATATCGTACCATATCTTTACCGTTGCGTTTTTCTAAATGCCAAGGACACTTTAGCTTATAAACAAAAGCACGACCAGTTTCTCTAGACACAAATTACGAAGAACAATTCAACATTAAAAACTAAACAAATTATTCAAATGAACCGTCTAACAAAGAATTGTTGGTCCGCTTTTACCTAGAATCAACATAATAAATTGACGGAATAAATTACAATGAAAAACATACAAAACCACAACTTATTAAAGATAAACAAACATATTGTTTTGATTAATACATCGCGGTTTATAAGAAATGTTAATTTTGATTAGAAAACCCACGAAATGGAGATAAAGATTTCTCTACAACAAATTCTAATGGGTAACCTATGAACTGACCCTGGCACAATAAAATTTGCACAAAATTTAAATACATTAACACTAGATAATCATATCGATACGGATGTCGGGATTATAATTTCACTTTAGCGAAATTTATACGACAATGGACATAAAATGTAATAAATAAGCTGCTTTCGTGGCTTTCAAAAGCCATCGGATTATGAATGTTCAATGGGATTATTGCTACCAGTGTAAAAAAAAAAAACAATATTAAAATAAATAAGAATATCTTAACACCAACATGCACACCTAGACGATGGCTCGATTTTTATTACATCTTTATTAACAAGAGAAGATAATAAAGAAGTATTCGTTTTTTTCTAAGGTGGAAAATCGTTATGAATATCTGCCGCCCTAGGGGCGGAGGAATCTGTCAAACCCTTACTGACTAAAAACCACCAAAGTATTCCCTTCCCACAATTATGCCTTTGGATCCCGGGAGCGCACGCGTCGCAATCACAGAAGTATTCCTAATCCAGCTACACTATACATATAGGCAGGTGTTATAAGCATCGATTAGTAAGTGTATCAGGTGAATGGCGAGCAACATCTATCTTTCTGATAACATCACACTTGGTAAACCTGTTTCACGTGAGGTTGTAGACCAGATGTCTGTCAGGTCACACATTAAACCGTTATTTGCTACATCATGGGTAAACGAACTGCCCAAGTAAATGAGCCAAGTATTTTTTTCCGTAGCCTACGCTTTCCGACTGCTGTGCAAAGCCTTCCTCAAATCCTACCAGAACAAAAGAAAGTCAATGTCAATGATATTGTCAATGTTTGTCAATGTGTGTCAATGTGTGTTTTGACAATTCGACTAAGAAAATTATGAGAACACAAACCAAATGCTCAAGCTTTGATCAAAGTTCAAAGGACAAGATAAATAAGTCCGACAAACAGTAAAACAACTAATTCTAAGGAGAGAGAAAATAGTGAACTAGAAATGCAACTATGTCTCGATTCCGACAAACCGATTAGAAACGACAAACAAATCTTAATTACTCGCAATTCGAAATTAAAGAGGATATTAAACATCGATACTACGAGGCTGACACAAATTGTAAGTGTAAACGTGTTTATTTCTCTAAATGCAACTAATGTTACTTTAACAACCAAAGAAGTTGGAGCAGAAAACTAACTCCAATTCAAAATATAATAAAACGTCATCAAGATAAACAGATGAACATCTTCAATAATAATATAATAATACCAGCCTATTATTGTCCCACTGCAGAGTTGATGGATGCGGGCTGCCCAAGACCGGGATGGTTGGCGCTCTTTGGGGGAGGCCTACGTTCAGCAGTGGACGGCCATAGGCTGATATGATGAAGAGGAAAGGCCTCTTCTCACACAAAGAACGAACGAGCATTGATCACCACGCTCGCCCAAGGCGGATAGTCTATTTTAGTCTTGTTATAGTTTCAAGTTTTCTCACGACGTTTTTCTTTACCGTTGCCAGTGATGTCCGAGAGAACTTAGAAAGTACATAATATGAATAAAAAAATCACATTGGCACTTGCCCGGTATCGAAACCGCAACCATCATGTGCCATCACGACATTTAATCACTTTAGCAATATTCCTGCTTCTTTGCTTCTTTCAGTCATTTGTGTGTGTTGTTCGAATATTTGAGACTTGAAGCAAATATTCTTAACTACATATATGCACCTTCAAAATGGCATTCATGAGAATATTTTTTGTAGATCTTTATACTCTCTATCCAATATTGTCTGATCTCTGTGTACCGAACCTTCTGTTTCCATTTTATTACATTACTCACATTACTAATACCCCAGTGGGTGTGGCAATTACCTTTTGGATTGCCATTAAGCTATTCTAAATGTTAATTATATCGTTATAGTCAACTTGAACTTATATACTTACAGACTTGCGACCCGTTTCTCAGATTGGTAAAGAAAGATTCCAAAGTGTATTGAATTTAAAGTTCAGGTCTTGTAATTTCATGGCTTACAAATCTTTCGAGTGTATTTATGATTAACTGTATAATATGCTCACTAGAAATAAAAAGACTAGACTCTCTAGGAAAGATATGTATTTCTTTCCAATCAAAAAGAATTGCGAATAATTTTAATCAGTAAGCGCATTGACTGAGTGATTGGCTGCTGTTTTACGAGTCACAGGTCCGGAAACTAATATTTGCATAGCCTACAGGTTCCGGGTCCGGTTGTTTGTGTATGTGAGTTTATATGTTTATAAACGGACCCACAATACAGAATTAATTCCTAGTATGGAGCAACATTTTTTTTATCTCTACAATCCATTATTTCATCGTCGTCATCGTCAACTGTATTAATACAAGTGAGAGATTTTCAATACCGATCGAATTATTCGCACCAGCCGTCATAAGCCTTCGGTAAGTCCAACATAATCTTCAGTTCAGTACAGCTTAGTACGGCTGTACAGACACTGATAATGATATTAGTCCAAACAACCTCGGAGAAATGAAGTCCTTGGACTCGACTTTCACTGGCGGGCGTAGACTATGAATAACCAACCTGTTGACTATGAATAACCTACAAAAGACCTTTGACCTTTGTGACACGAGACATGAAGTAAACAAGTTCGACGTGGTCTGAAACCTGTCTAATGGGAACAAGTCTGGTGCTGCACAAATGATTAAATCACAAATGCTTTCGTTTTCTACGGAGACTGCATTAATGTATTCTAATTAAGCAAAATGTGACCCGAATGGTGTTGAAAATGCAGAACCAGTTGTTTTAGGAATTTAAAATACATATTATTTAGCTATTTCTGTATCTGTCGAAGGATTGAGCAGACATTTTATTCTATTTCACAATTTTTTAATAATCAATATCGTTTTATTATGTTTACTACCTACTTAAATATTTTACACAAAACATGATGCACCTACTTATAATACAGCATGGTGACATGGTAGTTGAAAATAAATTATGTGATTATTACCTACAGACTTTAAGAGGCGCCCACCGTCATAGCTCTGGTCAACACTGAATATTAATAAAACTTCGTGCAGTTTTATGGGCTTCAAGGGGTTTGGGACCCACCCAATCCACGTCAGCCGCTTGTACAATGACCGCTGGGCAAGAGTCTCCGTGCAACGGATGCCTGAAGATGGACAGCATTGCCGAGGACGGCCCAGAAAGAGGTAGCGAGATGACGTGAACGCATACCACAAGGGGTGGTTCGAAGTGGTGCTGAAAGAGAGTGTCTGGAAGGACTAAGGGGAGGTCTTCATCCAAAAGTGTGGTACAGTGTAGGCTAGAGGAAAACAATGCTGTCTCGTTAAATCAGCCTAAAAATATGCAAAATCAGATTTCAGTTACACAAATTCGGCAAAAATATCCAATGAATTTCAAAGTCCCCAGGCGACTGGTGAAAGTACGAGGTGAAACGAACCCTAATCCGAACTCGATATGCCGTGGGTGTTGTGTTACTAGCTCGTGAAGCCAACCGACACGTTCCGGAACAATTAGCGGCGAAGTACTTACAATATTGGTACATAGATCAACTAGATAAGCAGCAATAAGGATATTGATCAATACTTCCCTTGATTACTTTGTTTTTGTTTGCATATCCGCCGCTAAAGGGTATAGGGAAATTATAGTTGATACCTGTAGGGGATGTGGATGTGTAGTAAAGAACGCCAGATTTACGGAAGGGTGAAGGGTGGGGAGACGCAATGACACATACGTCCGTGCGCGATCGTAATATGTTCGACTAACTTTTTGCAAATCGCAGCGCCACCATGCGCGCGCCCCCACTCCCCGCTCGCGTGCGTCTCCCGCGCCTTACGAGCCCCGGATTTATTTAAAAACAACAAATAGGTAGGTACATATAAAACAACAAACTATAAAACAACATAGGTACATATGTAACTATAAAATATCAATTAATAATCATCACGCGTCGCCTACATTCCCCTCCCTAGTGCTGCTACAGCACTCATCATCTATTGAGATAGGCGCGACGCGTGTCGCATTCCGCCGCAGGAGGCCGGATTTTGTCTTGACATCGACCACTCGAACGCGGCCATCTTTGCCAGCTATTACAGTCTGTATCAATCCTTTCGGCCATACATTCCTTGGGGAGTTAGGGTCCACGATCAAAACTAGATCTCCCACTTGCAAGGGTCTTTGTTCGTCGTGCCACTTCTTTCTTGGGCGCATGTCAGGCAGGACTTCGCGTACCCAGCGCTTCCAGAACATATCGGCCAGTCTTTGTGACAGTCGCCATTGCTTTCTGAGATAGGTATCAGACTCATCAAAAACACCCAAAGTAGGTAGATTGGACGATGTTCCTAACAGAAAATGGTTGGGGGTTAAAGTTTCAGGACTGCTTGGTTCCACTGTGACGTGGGTTAGGGGACGGCTGTTTATCATCTGTTCTACTTCGGCTAATAATGTTTGAAGTGTCTCATCACGCGGCGCCCGTTCTTTTAACACAACTTTAAGTGCGCCTTTTACACTTCTGATAAGCCGTTCCCAAGCCCCTCCCCAGTGAGGGCTGGCAGGTGGAATGAAAATCCAAGTTGTCGCCGTACTGTAGGTCGTTGCTCCTTCTTTGAGTTTCTCCGTGTCCAGCTCAAGAACACATCTCTTCAGTTCCGTATCAGATCCTTTCAAGTTCGTGCCATTGTCTGAGTACAAGTACCTCGGCCAGCCTCTTCTGGCTGCCATTCGTCTAAGAGCCATTATTAGTGCATCTGTGGTAAGTTGGTTCACTATCTCAATGTGAATGGCTCTCACGGTAAGGCAAGTGAAGATAACACCGTACCTCTTTTCTCGACGTCGGCCAACGGTTACTTCTAGAGGTCCAAACAGGTCGACTCCAGTGAATGTGAAGGGGCGATGGTGATGAGCGAGCCGCGCTTCAGGTAAGTCCCCCATTCTGGGTGGATGGGGCCGCGCCCTCTTAATTCTACATAACATGCATTTTGAGCTTATATACTTTACAGTAGGTCGTAGTCGTATAACCCAGTATCGTTGTTTCAGCTCGTTAACGACCATTTCCTGGTTTCCGTGGCATGCTTTTACGTGGTAGTACTTCACGATAAGGTGAGTGACATGACAGCGGCCGTGCAGTATCACAGGACGTTTTACGTTAGAAGATATTTCATGTGCGGCATCAATGCGGCCAGACAGTCTCAGCAAGCCATCGTCGCCAATAATTGGCGTCAAGGTAAGTAATTTACTTTTTTTATCTAATCTTTTATTATGTTTCAGGTTGTGCAGGTCATCTGGGAAAGCTTTCATCTGGGAGTACTTCAACAACATGTTCTCAGCGCGTTCCATCATCGCGCCATCTACACAACTAGGAACTTTCTTGCATTTATTTATAAAAGATAAAACCACACTCATGGATTTTACCAGTCGAAGCCATGAAGAAAACCTTTCTGGTTCAGGAACAGCAGGTAAACACACAGGTGCGATGTGAATATTATTTATACATTCTAGGTCCACATCACGAACATCAGGAAGCTGTATCTTTAATTCTCCAGGCCACGATCGTTCTTCTTCATATAAAAATGACGGCCCGTATAACCACTCATTTTTCAATGTTTTTATTTCACAGGTTTCTCGTGTAGCTATATCGGCGATATTCAACTTTGTAGGTATGTATCTCCATTCTTCAATTTTCGTCAGTTCGTCTATTTCACCGAGGCGGTGAGCTATGTAGGCTTTATAACTTCGCGCATTATTGCGTATCCAGTGTAAAACTGTAGATGAGTCACACCAGAATATTTTACTTTCAGCCTTTATTCTATGCTCGTTTATTATATTATCGGCCAATCTTCCTGCCATAACAGCTGCTTGTAGCTCTAAACGTGGCATCGATACATACTTTACAGGCGCAACTCGGCATTTACTGGACACAAAGGCAACTTGAATATTTTGTTTACAATCGATCCAACGCCAGTATGCAACAGCGCACATCGCGTGAGTTGATGAATCACAGAATACATGTAACTGTAGGTTCGTATAGCGCTCGGTGTTCTGCGCCGGCGACGTACTATTCGGTGCGTCTGCACTGAGGCCGCGCGTCTCGCTCTCGCACGTTGGTACTGAATGACGATTACTTTTAGTTGCCGACTCGTAATGTCGAGGTAGGCGAATTTTATCAATTTTTGTCATTATGCTCAGCCATTCGGTCCATTTTATAAATATTTGTTCTGTTATTTCGTCGTCCCAACTGATTCCAGACTTCCAGGTATCTTGTAAAAGGATCTTGCCTTTGATTGTGATAGGCGAAAGGAATCCATAGACATCGAAGATGGACATTAGTACACGTAGCATTTCTCGTTTCGTGGGTTTCTTTTGTCCAAGTAATATCGGTGTGGGAATTCGTTTGAATGATACATCGAATCCCAGGTCATCATTAGTCGGAAACCAAATTAGGCCGAGTGTACGTTCTCCGTCATACAGTTGTCCATTTTTGAATATCACAGACGTCGATTTCAAGTTTTCTTTGGGTACATCTTTAAGTACAGACTGCATATTAGACGTCCAATTTCTAATCTCGAATCCACCTTGTTTGTGGACGAACGTGACGTCATTCACAAGTTGTTTAGCCGTTTGTTCATCGGGTAAGGAGTCTATGTAGTCGTCGGCATAGTGTTGTGTAAGTACAGCTTGTACAGCGGCCGGCATTGTGGGCAGGAATCTTTCAGCGTTTTTGTTCTTTATGAACTGGGCAATAAATGGGGAACAGTTCGCGCCAAATATTAGGCTAGTCATGACCCAAGTTTGTACGGGTTTATCTGGTGATTCTCGCCATAGAAAGCGCAATGCATCTTGATCAAGATCTCGTATTTTGATCCTTAAAAACATGTCTTTTATATCACCCGTGACTGCCACTTTATTCTCTCGGAACCTTAGCATTATCCCGTACAAAGAGGTAAGTAGGTCGGGACCTTGCAGTAGGTAGTCATTTAAACACATGCCTTGACTCCTAGCCGCGGCATCAAACACCAGTCGTAGTTTTTGTTTATTTGGGTTGTCGACTCCAAAATGCGGTAAGTACCATATTCTATCTGGACTTTTAGTATCAGTGAGTTGTGATGCAAAATCGTTACTGAACAAGTGGTCGATTCTTTCTTTGTATCGCTCTGCGAAGCTTGAATTTGCTTTCATTTTCTTTTCAACGTCTTTTAGTCTGGTGAGTGCATTATCGTAGGAGTTAGGCATCTCACCGAACGAACCTTTCCACGGGAGACCCACGTACCACCTGCCGTCTTTCAAAGTGGCCGTTTGTTGCAGGTATTCCGTAGCTTTTACGTCTAGAAGGTTTTGGCGGGGCTTGCTAGTGACTCCGACAGAATCCATTTCAAATGACTGGCGCATCTCGTTTTGCATATCTCGTAGCATATGCTCACATTCATTGTTTTCTTCTTCTGACAGGAACAGAGTAGACTGCAGCTTCACATCATGATCGACACCTGACTTAGTGCGCATGCACCCGTGCATGCACCACCCTAACGGAGTGCGGGTGAAGTAGGGGTCCGTAGGTTTACCCTTAATTATCTCTAGTGGTAAAATTAAATCATAATTGTCCTGCCCTATCAAAAGTTCCGGTTTGTATTGACCGTCACAAATCACATTTCTCATTTCAGGTTTCATTAGTTCATAATCACTTATGTCCACGGCAGTAACATTTTGTACTGGTAAGTTCATATTGATTACACTGCGCGCACGAATTGTAAATTTAATTCCTTCACAGTTAGATAGTTCAAGGTCAAGTATCTCACTATGGCACACTACTTCGCTATTGTCCCATGCACCGCACACACGCATAGATTGTTTATTACCGCGCAATCCCACTTTCGACGCGAGCGCAGCGCTTATCAACGTCACCGTTGAACCGTCATCGAGGAGCGCGACACTACGAAAAGTACCGTTAGGTCCATGCAGGTAAATAGGCACAGTTTTTAGCAAGACTTTACGGCAGTTCACTTGAAGATGATTGACAGTTTCCACTCGCGACTCAGTCTTAGTCTCAGTTTCAGTGACGTCGGTTATATTTAGACTAGTACGTGGCACTGTGTTTTTGTTCATAATATAATGCAGTAAACGATGGTGAGATAGTCCGCAGTTGTCTACGTCACAAGCCGGTGCGGTACAAGTATCTTGTTTATGTTGTGACGTCAGACACTTGTAGCAAATACCATGACGTTTTACGAATGCCCAGCGATCTCTGCGTAACGATCTTTTGAACTTTTTACAGTCTTGAAGTAAGTGCTCGGAAACGTGACAGTACCGACACTCCTTATCAATCTTTTGTTCATTGTTCACATGTTCACTATTCACCACTAGAGTACGATGTTTAGAGTTTTCGTTGTGACTTTGTTTACCATAATAGTTTATGCTTGATAAATTTACAGAAGTTTTTGTTATTTTCACAGCTTCATCACTTAGAAACTCGGACAAAATAAGCAATGTCGATTTTTCTGTGTTACTGATAAGGGGATAACAGTAATCAGTCCACTTTGAGACCAATATCATCGGTAGTTTCGAGAGGATGACCGATACAATATTCATTCCTTTTAGGTATTCTTCACGTCCGATGGCAGTCACAGCAGCGACACAGTTTCTTACTTTCACGGAAAAAGGTATGATATCCTTCTGATACTCTTGTGCCATAGGGCGTAATTTAATTAAGTCCTGTAGGATCCTGGAAATTATTACATCAGGATTTCCAAACTGAAGTTCCAGTGTATTCATAACATCTACAGCGGAAGTAGCACCAATGAGTAAGGCCATCACAGCTTCTTTTGCTGGCCCTTGTAGGCTCCTCCTCAGACGCCACAGGTTCTCTTTGTCGCTAAAATTGCACACTTGAGAGGACTCTTCAAATGCTTGCTTGAACTGAAGCCATTCAAGCGGGTCACCAGAGTAGTTAGGTAAGTCCCTCGGTGTACACAAGCGATTCAGCATTCTATCGTTAGATCTGCTGGCACCGGTAGCAGATGCAGCGGCAAGGTCCTTCAGAGCATTCGCCAGGGCTCGTACGGTTTCATCAGTGCCACAAGCAGCTGGTGGCGGCGGGCGTGCTTCAAGTTCCGTAGCGGCGGGTTGCGAGCCGGCGGGACTCATATGGTGCAGGTGCAATTCCTGCGGTGCCGGACGCAGCACGTCTTCGCGGATTTCACGGTTGGTGACGCCCTGAGTATTCAACTCCTGTCGACTACTTTCTAGCCACTTTTCCACTACACGGTCATTTTTATATTTTTCTGAGGGTAGACTGCAGCTGCTGCAGTCGTCTTCCAGTTCTGCTAGGTCTGCATCTAGTTGTTTATCTATCAACTCCATCCTAATTTGAGCCTTTGCTTGTGCGGCTTCCAGCTCCAGCCTTTTCTTTCTCGCCGTAATAGATGATGTTGATGATTTTTTATTGCGGGTAGACTTTCGAACACTTTGAACTGTAGATGGTCCAGGTTGATTTTCATCCGTCTTGTTCCCGGGTTCAATAGGTTCTACAGCTTCTTTCGAAACGTGTTCGACTTTGCATTGTTCTCGACTTTTCAATTGTTGAGCCTCTTTTTGTTGCGCTTCAATTTGCTCCTCTTCCTTTCTTCTCGCACTCCTAGTGTTCACCATGCTTCGCGGTGGTGTATGATACATCCAGAGATCCGACTCGAAGACCAGCTAATGTAGGGGATGTGGATGTGTAGTAAAGAACGCCAGATTTACGGAAGGGTGAAGGGTGGGGAGACGCAATGACACATACGTCCGTGCGCGATCGTAATATGTTCGACTAACTTTTTGCAAATCGCAGCGCCACCATGCGCGCGCCCCCACTCCCCGCTCGCGTGCGTCTCCCGCGCCTTACGAGCCCCGGATTTATTTAAAAACAACAAATAGGTAGGTACATATAAAACAACAAACTATAAAACAACATAGGTACATATGTAACTATAAAATATCAATTAATAATCATCACGCGTCGCCTACAATACCATTGCATTGAAAGATAGAACGGAAGCTTGCAATAATATGCAATTACGACTGTAACCATATAATACCATGTATTGAGGCTAAATAATTAAGTGGCTTCCATACATTAGCGGATTAATAAGTTATTGAAGCAGACTTTCATTTAACCATTAATCTAATTAAGGTACAAATAAACGCAATTAGAAGAATTAACAAATTCGGAGAAGTGAAATCAGATACTGGTCTTGGCCTTGAGATTCTTTGGCATGCCAAAACCCCAAATGATTATGGGTAAACTGAAAACTAAGCAAATAGCTAAACGAGTTCAACGAGTTATCTGTATGTATAACAAAAAGATCTAAGCTCGGATCAAACTCCACATTATTAGATACAAAGTATTAGACGCCTGCGTCAAATCTGCCAAATGGGCCACTGAAGCTGCAATTTAGTATGCCTTGTTAACCTTCTCGCTTATATAGCATTTAGGCCTTAGTCTTTCACAACAAGACTTCCAGCTTTTCTTAATGAATTCAAAACTCTTACTAACCTGCAAACAAGGGCACAACGGCCACCTTCGGCGCAGCGCGTGCGGCATCTTCTTTCGTGACGGTTCGGGCTCCGCCGGGGGCTCGCCGCACGCCCAGCGCACGAGGCGCGCGCGCGCAGCCTCGGCCGCCTCCAGCCCGCGCGACCACGATGGCAGACCCTGAGGAAGATGGAGAAGATAGTGTTAGATTATGGTTGACTGATGGGAAATTCTGGTTTTGAGGAATTATATGGCACGATAGGATCTAAAATATTAGTTTTGCTTTTTTAATATCAAGTTCATATGTATGTTATAGTGAACTGTTCTTCAAGCGGTGAACTAGTTAATTTAACATCATCTCGTAATTAATTTTCAGTCTATTCATTCAAGTAAATTTTAACCAAAATGGCAGCCAATTAACCCAAATATTTATTAATATCCGCGCATAGCGGCATAGTCAAGAACTTAATAAGATAACAACAAAAATAAGCTTAAGTCTCATCACCTACTTCTCATAGCATGAAAACGCATGCAAAATCAAACTATACAAGATCATGTCAGTCAAGGCCGATCGTAACGTGATGCTGCGCACACGCAACGATTCTACGCGCATGTAATAACGGTATCACTCATGCTAAGCGGGGTTTTGACAGCGAGAGTGAATTCGCTACAGTGACGAGCAAGAAAAGTTACACACGAAATTACATACCTAATTATTATATTTTAATTTCGTTGATTGATTGCGATTTTTATACCAACACATAGCAAAGTAGTATAACCTGATTAAGTAATAATGTTTTATAATACGGAATCCTAATTACGATAAACATTCTTTGATGTTATGAAAAATGTTAAAAATTCACTATTTACACACGCTATTTCACTTGAATGCAGCAGTTAATTTGTAGTAATCTGTAAATCACTTTTCGCAACCAGGAACAGATACACGCAACACGCAATAACACACACATCTACTTGCATACAAAATGTAAAACATTTCAGAATCACGACCGAACAACCAGTAATGTAGAAAATAATCTTACAAAATTTCTAATATCTAGACACTATTAGAATAACAGTATATTTTTATTTTATTACAAAATGTGATTTATATCAGTGGCTCATTATTTCTGCTCGCCAGTGTATTACCATACAGTGACGGAAAAGCGAAAACGTTTATCTCAAACGGCTTTCTTCCGACAGATGCGCTGACGCAACCGATCAGAATAGGCAACATGGCGGTTACGGTGAATGGGAATTCTTATGTTAAAAAGTAGAAACTAGTTCAATTCATCGCCATTATTTAATCAATATAAATATTCATGTAGAACATTGAGTTGGTAAAAAGTTGCCTTTTGATGTTCCTGATAAATGTGATTTTACATACAAATAATTAAAATTATTAAAAGAGTGTCAAAATAACAGCTTTTAATATATGCTTATGACAATTTATAGAATTTTTGTAGGTCGGTCTGTTTGTTTGTCCGGACGGGACTTTCACTGGCTGATCTGTGTTATAAGGAATAACCACTTTAGAAAAAACTAATTTAAAAAATATTTTTGTAAACAAGCTTTAATTTAAAATTATTACATAATGAATACTGGACATTGTATTGTCATCAGAACTAAAGGTGTATGAAAAATTTCAGCTCAATTGGATATCAACAAATGGTTAAAAATTGGTTTGCAAATTTTGAAAGGACAACTTACTTACATACTTTCGTATACATATTTACATACGAACAGTGCAAGCTAAATAAAAGCTTGAAAAAAAATTATGGTTCTGTAAAAATGTAACCCGATGGCAACCTTCGCGCGAACGATGTCGGGAGTATAATGTTTGCATAAAAATACACCAACAATAACTGCGAGAAAAAGTTTCAGTACTACGTCTGTTTGAATCATATTTATTTACCAAAAATAACAAAGAATTCTTTGAGGAAATGTTTGTTTGTATAAAAGCACAAGACATGAAAGATCACTTAGAGGCATCACTTTTTATGATGCTCCGTAGATCATAGTCAAACAACTTATTATTTTGGACAAAACTAGTTATAGTTTTTGTCCCAAGAAGATGATTCACTTTTGAAGGCGCAATTCTACTAATTAAAAACTTTAAAAATCCAGTCGCAATCTCAACTCAGTGACAGTCAATGTCTAAAATGTTTTGTTAATTAGAGGCATTTTTGCCAGATTCAGAAATTAGAACTGCCTCGTCGGTCTAGTGGTCGCAAAGCGCGACTGCTGAGCATGAGGTCTTAGGTTCGATTCCCAGGTCGGGCGAAATGATATTGGGTTTTTCCATCAGGAATTTCTCAGTAGCAGCCTTGGAGTCTGGATTTGTACCCAGTTGATGGCAAATAGGCTCGCCCCCTATTACACGGGACTTAAATGTGAACAAAAAACATAACTGGCGAAATGTGGGAGTATTAATGATGGGTACACCTCTGCTTAACCCTTCAGGGATTACAGGCGTGATGTTATGTTTATTTGAGAAATTAGATAGCGATCGTTCATAAAAGTTAGTAGAATATAGTAGAAAATTTCAAACAATCTCCATTAATTAGCAATCAATCACTTGCCTAAGCCGTTAACTTAAATAGCTGTTACATCTAATTTATCGTCATGATTAATTCAATTTGGATGAATTAAGTCCAGTTCAAAACTTCATAACAGCACTTAACGGTATTACGTAATGTGATGGCCGGTATTAGGAACCTTTAAAAAGTTTTAAATAACATTTTGCATAACGTATTTTAATTGCCCATTCACTATTTGACAGGGCTTGAAAACAAACAAAATTAAATTTTTAATGCGATTTTGAATCTTCCAAATTAAACAATAGAGTTGAAATGTCATGGGCATATTGGAGAAGGTAACTTAATCATAAAAATAAATACTCAGTTAATGTCCCGTGGTATCGATGACTTTTAATTTGACTAGGTACATTTTTTGAAAATACAACGTAATTTTTTTCAGTTTTTCAAAATTTCTCCAAAATGAAACAGAGGTCTTTATACTAGACTACAAAATCCATTCATGGTCGCAGATGAGTCCATATTTATATGTTTTGGTAAGAGAATAGTCAAGAAACAACAAGATTATTGTAACCAGGATTTTATAAAAACTTAATTGAGATGAGTGTCTGTGGAGTTTCACTCTCAGTTCTTCTCCATAGAAACCTACAGACCTACATTTTGAAACGAACAACTAGCTTCAACTTTCTGACTGTCAGACTTCTTAACAATTCAAAAATGCCTATAAAAGGATTACTTGAAATAAGTGTGTTGGCGACGGTCAACCTTTTTTGATACTTTTTTATTTTTTATTTTTTGAAATGTATTTGTTTTTGGAAGTGTTACGTTCTTTTCTATTTTTTGTCATATGAGTAGTTCAGTTGTCTCAGAAACATAATAGTGTGCAGACGTAATTCGAACTACTAGTGTTTATTTGCCCTATCTTACCCTACCAGCTATTAATCACATTACAGTCCACTAATAGTGTTAACAAAGTGCTTTGACTTTAAATCAATTCAAAAGACTAATCTAGGTGTAGGTAAACACTGTCGAAATTCGCCCTTAGCAGTATACATAGTACTAAAGAGCATTTAGGTAGGCAATGTAATAAATTGGCTTATGTTAATACGCAAACCGCACTTGATAAATCATAAGAGATAGAGACACAATCTAAAGAAATTGCACAGTCCGTCGCAAGTCGACATTTAAGCTCCTTACCATGAAACAACTTGCGACATTTAATTTTATAGTAATGTCTACGTATTTCAATTTATTTAATGTGTTGCAATGGACAAAATATGAACCGTTTACGTTTGTTCTGAAGAAATCGATTTGGTAGACTTTGTGGTTCATTGCAACCATAAACGGTAATATAATGTAAAGTGTGAATTGTGCTGAAAGTCTGCCAACAGTTTAAGCCCGCCACGCCCCTTAAATGAGTCTATAGCTTTAAATTCATCTTTAAATATTCTAAATATGCTCTAGCCTGTCCCCTTGTTCTCCTTCCTTTAGCGACGCCCAAGCCCAGACCCGTATCCCCCGAAGAGGGCTCTTGGTGTACACTCGCTTAGGTTTTATTTTGTATGCCTTGACAAGAAGCCTTTAATTATTAAGGCACGAGCTTAAGCTTTATATGAATCCCTAAGTCATCTAAATCTGCTCCAGACTGTCTTCCTTTCAGCATCGTCCTAAGCCGAGGTACCTACCCCACAATTTTGATGCTTTGGCAAGAGGCCTGTAGCGATGTCACAAGCCATTTGAGTTAGAATAAAAAAAAAAGAAACTAAATTAAGTAACAATCAAATCGTGACTTCAAACAAGCGTTGACTTCAAACAAGCGTTTTTATTACTGTACTTTTAAGATTAGTTAGATTTAAAACGGTAGTTAATTGTTTTAACTTTCTAGCTTGACTAATAAAGTAATAAATATAATTGGCGTTAACATTATAATTTTCAAGCATAAAACTTATCTTTTATTTGCGATTTTTATTACACCTTGGTGATTTCCGTTTCCTTTGTTGCTTTAGAAAATTAATAATAGCAAGTACTTTTGAAGAGCTAACATCGTACTTAATATTCCATTCGATTTCTAAAATTATCAAACAATTAACAAACTTTTCAAATGTATTATTTCAAATAAGGAACGCGAATGCCACAAGAGTAGATTAGGTTAGTTGTCTGTCTTGGATATACCTGTGTAATAGGTAATGCATATAACGGACAAATACCCGTAAATATTAATCCCTACTCAGATAACAATAAAATATTTCAAACCAATCCACTTAGCATAGGTAAGATTAAGCTAACTCAGATTTATTTATCAGCCTCACGAATTCACTCAACTTTAAATACTAGAGCATTCCAATATCACGAGTTTTAATCTAATTAATTACCTGCGGACAGCCATCTTATCTGAACTTAGTAATTTATGCACACCCATCATGATTTAGTTTAGCGTTGGTTTCGACACCGTTCAGAGCTATTGTTCCATTGAACTTTAGTTCGGCATTTGCTGAACTGTTGCGAATTGATCATAAAGGTATGATAACCGAATGTGATGTTTCGATGTTCAGCCGGTTTGCAGTCTAAGAGATGCGTGTATCTAAGTGTGGGATATAACTGTTCAGATGCATGTGCGATTAATTTCGCGGTTGAAAGTGGGTAGTGGTGATTAATAGCGGGGTAATTGAATATACCGTTTGCTTTTTTGCTTTTAGGAAGAGATTTGGGATGTTGTTCAAATTGGTGACTGTGGTAGCTTTGTACGTACTAAAAGCACGCACGGCAGGAGAAAGCGACGTAAACATTGATTGATTACCTATATTATCAATCATGAGGATGCAGGCTGATAAAAATAGTATTACGAGTACTAAACGCACTAAGCATCAAATTATTTCCAACGATAGATTAACTTTAACCAACGACAGATCCAATATCAAAGATCGTAATCGCAACAGCATCCATCATCCATTCCATAACCTTGTAACAACCACACAAGACGCATCTTTCACCACAGCGAAACAAAGGCGTGTTGAAATCCTTTACAAAATTCCAAAAAGCTAAAACCAAAATGTAATTTGTAAGTTTCTACACAAAACAACGTCGATGCTAAAAGTGTAACAGAGCGTCAAGTGTAGTGTGTCAAGAGGGTACGGTTAGCATGGGAAGCACGTAGGATGGGTGTGCGGCATACGAGGATGTGGTGAAAGTGAATGCGAGGCCGAAATTTTTGGTGTGAATAGACCTACAGGAATTTATAATGGTAGTGGCAGATCTAGGCGAGGATGGCGGGGCGAGGTCAAGATCAAGGGGATTGGAACGGAGAATTGAAACCCTTCGTCCTGTGTAAACCAACGCCAGCAAAAAAAAAATTTGCACTCCGGGAGTGCCGGCAGAAGTGAAAACTTGATTATTAACGTTGAGCATGTTTGATATTTTGGAATGGTTAGGGAATAATTTTGCACCAATTGCTTTATCAGTATAAAAGTACTATCATTTATGTGGTAGAATACAATATTCATTTATTGCGCTATCGTACACAAACATGACAATTTATATTACATTAAAAATTTAACTTTAAAACTATTACAATTATCATTCGCGCAAGCGCCCTGCGCTGTCTAAACGAAACAGTAGGCCCAGGCATAATTTTCGCCGCGCCGTAGAGAGGGGATAGCTGTTTACGCTTTTTCGATCAGGTCACGTGTCCTGACGCGCGTGGTCACGTGTCCCCTGACGCGAGTTTAAGATTTTATACCCATTACAGAAAAAGTGCTCAACGCCGCTAAAGAAGTTTTCACTTCAAATATATATATATAATTTAGAAGCTATTGTTTCAGACAGAATGAGAAGTGGAGGTAACGAGGAGAAATTACAATCAAACGTTGCAAAAGGCACTTTTTGGAAATAAAAGAAAAGAAAGTTCTAAGTTTTTGACCTGCAATTTACACTACTACTAATTTATACTACTACTACAATTGCAGTGCCATTCTATAAAAACCAAATGAGGTCACCTCGAGCTGCCCTCTCCTAAATTCACTGAAGGAGTTTTATACAGAACTAGCTTTTGCCCGCGACTTCGTCCGCGTAAATGTGACGTAGAATTTTGGAAAATCCTTTCTTAGTGCATGCCTACGTCATAATAACTATCAGTGTGACAATTCTTCCTTGACAATTCAAAAGTGCCTGTAAATGGTCTAATTGAAATAAATGTTTTGACTTTGACTTTGGTGCCTTTCAGCGCAATCGTTCAGTTTGAACTGTGTGTTGATGAATCAGTCAGTCAGTAACGGTTGCTTTTTATATAAGTAGAAGATAACACTATCATGTATCTGTATATCTATATACTGCTGTTCATGTATCAATATTTACAGGTTCGCTCAAACTCAATGATTTCGTCAAAACGTAATATGAATCGTTAACGAAGTAAAAGCCACTTGCTAAACTGCTATGTTCTTTATTACGTAGAAGTTCACAGTCAGATATTGTCACAGTTGCGCGAATTCTTCACAACGAATGAATAGTCTTCACTTTCGTTTTTTTTCGTCAACATTTTTATCAGGGCACTTTTTATTTCAAATGTCTTTTTGAATGAGATGCTTAGTTTAGATAAATATTCAAGCTAATTTGTTACTCAAGCAAGTTTTTTCTTTGTTCTTAAAGAGTATAATCACTGAAACTTTTTCACATGAAGTATGGTAGGTACCTAATGTTGTGTTTACTTTAGCTTTGAGAGTATATTAAGTTTCTCGTGACTTGCTGTTTTTGAAAGCGTCTGGCACATTTCTCTCAAAAGATTTCTTGTGAATAGAAAAGCGACCCAAAGCTTAGTAGTGACTCTAAACAAAATTACTCATGAAAATGTCTTACTATTAATATTACACGTGAAAGTTTGGGAGGACCGATGGATGTTTGTAGATGAACAGATTTTGAGTTTTATTCTGAAAATTTAAAGTAATATTTTAGCTTATAATATCAGAATAACACAAAGACTATGTAGGTGAAAGGGGGTTAAAAATAATTCCACGCGGGCTAAGCCGAGGGAGGCAGCTAGTAGGTAAGTACAAAATAGAAATCACTTCATGAACAGAGTTTTATTACCAAAAAAGTACACGATATACAAGATGCTGACATTCATCAAACAAAATTGTGAAATACAACCATCTACCTATTTGAAAGATAACTTGTCATTCTTCTGTTGCCATAGTTACAATTACCCCACACTGTCCTAGTCGAAATAGCCCTTGATCATACCTGTAAACATACTAACATCTTAGCCTCAACCAGCCACAGAGTCAAATGTGTTATCATTGTTATCAACGTTACACTCATCTGAACCCTGTAAAGTAACCAGACTGTTGACAGAGTGTGTTGGCTCAGCACTCCCGCGACATTTCACAAACAAACAGACATACAATATTGTCGTGTGTGAAACGGACAGTTTTAGAAGAGAAGAGATTTTTTTGTGTTAGTATTTACTCTCGAAAGTAAATATGTACTTACATAATTATATTTTACTTGTACTGAGTAGATATTGCTTTAACTCTGATTTAAACATTATTGTCTTGATTTTATGGATAAGACATGAATTTATACTACCTTATTTTTTGTTTACCAGGTACCTGAAAAAGGGACGTTATAATCATGATTATGTTCAACTTTTACATAAAATCAGCAAATCTATACGTTTATGTTTGGATAACCCGAATAATGTTAATGTATCAGCAGATTTTTTTTTTTGCAATTTCAGAGTTGATTTCGTAGTAAAAGTTGTACATAAAGATGAGTATAATTACCTCTTTTAAGGTTTCTGGTAGACAAAAAATAAGCTTGTATACCTATGTAGATAATAATTTATGAATATCGATGTGCAAGATTCTCCCAGATTTACTCAGACCAACAACAATAAAAGTAAACAATATCTAATAAAGAAGAAAAAATAGGTACTTAAGTGAAATAAAAAAATACAAAATCTAATTAGCATAAAAACTAGTTTAAACTCAAGAATGAAAATTGCATCATTATTTTAAGTGCGCACGCGCATAATTTGAATACTGATCTCAGTTATACAGATTAAATTAAGGTCTCGTCAAATCCTTGACATCTTCGACATTAGCATAAAGTAATTACGAACAAAAAGCGATTTGATGCGTTATTAGTAAATTGGTATAACATCAATCATTACTTACCTACGCTTGGTTTACGACGGTTAGCAACCGTCACTTATACGAATTACGTTCGGTAATCTGTGGTTCGAAGTTCAAACCAATCAAAAATGTTTGAAATACATAGAAAATTGATCTTAATTTTTAAATTAAGAATAAAGAAATTAAAAATAAAATTTTGATATTTCAGCATAAAATCTATAAGAATCCGAAGACTCCGACCTATTACAGAAAAAAACCTGAAAAATCAGACAACCACGAATTTAGTCGAATTGTCACGTCAAGCTTGAATATTGAAAAAGCTAAAACACACAATCGTGAAGTTAAATAGGTATAAAGTTGGGGTCTCTGACCAATTTCTCAATTGACACTCGGGAGAAAAATATTTTTTCAACAAAAAAATAAAAACATCGTTTACGTTTTAATTTTCTTTTATCTTATTTATTTCTTATCTTTCTTTTTTCGTTTTTTTTTTGGGATTCCACTTGCACAAAAAGTGGACACTTTTTGAAAATCTCTTCCGGACGCTATTTAAACCGAGCCAATCCGGGGAATCCCCCGGACGGATGACATCGAGCTTTACAGTAATAACATCACTTTAACGACTTTTTTCTCAATAAATACACGCAAACTTTATAAGTGGTAATAAATTTTTATTCATCGTAAATATCTTACATGATCATTTAGTCGTGATATTTTTTATAGTAACATTACATCAGTATTAATGATCTAGGCATTACAAATTTGCTGTTTCCTTATTAGCGTTGTCATTATGTAACATGATCAAAGCTTTCGCTCCAATCGAAGTATGAGGAGTTTATAAAACGTTATTATTCTCTTCTGTGAGTCTAGTTATCATTTTTCTTTTAGTCCATATTTAATTTAGCGTAGTAGGTAGGTACATCTTTTGCTTTTCCATCTTTATCAGTCGTCATCTCAATTTTATTTTCTTTCCTAGTCATATCATTTATTAAATAATCCATCCATCTTTTTTGATCTGCTTTGACCAATATTGTAACCTATCACAAGGACTACTCCTCCAGGAGAGCACGACTAAGAAGATGAAGAAAAATACTGATACTGTTAATTTATAAAACAAAAAAGGAATTCCTTTAAATGTGAGCAAATGATCAAACAAGACCTCCCTGTCAAAACCTATTATTATAATAAATACAACAACAAGTAACACAAAGATTCGTAATTCAAATAGTGCAGTTAAACGAAAAGTAAACAAGCAAATGTACTTATAAATGTGAATTCAACAACACATCAAGATGCCCTTGTTCAAGCGAACGATGCCACAGAAAGTCTGAATTATTCATGTCACAAAGCACACCTGGACTCAAAAGACAACAATAATAAAAGTGCAGTATTGATCAATTTGTATGTAAATGTATTGACACTGTATGAAAACTAACCTAGTTGGAAAGAGAACGGATGTGAAATAGTACACATTAAGCTGAAGACGATATTATTGTATATAACTCCTTCTCCTTGAACTTAGGTGAAGTGAGCTTGAGGTAAGTTGTCAGTCCCTACCATAGAGTAGAGAGGAGATGACAGTTTACATCAAGCATACTTCGAGAGAGTGATTTTTAAAGAACCGACTGACTGTGGTGCAAAGAAAAAATGCATGTGGTTTTGTTACGGCATCAGCTTACTTGTTGATGCCGGAGTAACAGGCTGGTAGAAGCAACTGTTTGACATTTACTTTATAAGATTACTAGGTACCTACTACCTATTATAAAGCAACATCTTCATATATTTCTGACAACCAAATCTCTAAATAGTATTTAAAAACAAAGTCGCTTCCCGTCGTCTGTACGCTTGCATCTTCTGCAGTTTTCATTAATAGGTACATAGAGTGATTCAAGGGAGGGTTTATACGGATATAGTTAGTTACATTGAACCCGTGCGAAGCCGGGGCGGGTCTCTAGTGGAATATAAATTTCTTAAATGGGTCATGCATGCACAACTTGATGTGCCAATTTGGCTTTGAATCCTTTGGCTAGCATTACTCTATTGCAGGCCATAATTTACGATACATATGTAAAAGAGCAAGCTTGGCGCATGGTTGAATTCTCTTGCGACAGTTGGGAATAACTATCTACCTATACTAATATTATAAAGCTGGAGAGTTTTGAGCTTTTTTGTATGTTTGTTTGTTTAAACGCACTTATCCCAGGAACTGCCAGACGGACTGGAAAATTCTTTTTGTCTATGATAGCCAGATTCATGACGAATAGTATAGGCTATATAATATCACGCTACGACCTACAGGAGCGGAGCAATAACCAAACATGTAACATAACGCGGATGAAAATCATTAAACGGCCGAAATCGCGGGCAGTTTTAAAATAAAGACAAACAAAGATTAACAATTTTTTTCTCAACATCGATTTAGATAAACCGAATATTAAATAATCAATATCGATATTCTAAATCGATTGTTAAGTTTCAACACGCCCATGTAATAGAGTTTATAGTGCATTATCGAGTTACGTATGCACAGATCGGAACCGGCAGCCGGATCTAGCATCGATACAACATAGTTACATCACTTGTAAATAGTGTTGACCTCAATTATTTATTATGTAATTAGTGTTAAACCAGTACATTGATACATGTGTTCGTAATTTCTTTGCTGTCCATCTCTCAAAGTGATTGGTCTTTTTGTCCGCAACAATTTTTGTTTTTTTTACGTGTGCGTATCGTAAGTTGCTCTCAACGTAACGATGATATTAATCTTCACTGATCAAAATTGAATAACGCGTCAATAAAAGAATATTAAAAATTTAAAATACCATTCGCAGTTATTAAAACATCATAAATACCTACCCGCGTCGTTAAATAACTTGTCCTGTCATATTATCTAAATATAGTTACATTTTATACCTGAAACCAGCTGTGCCTAAATAGTTTTATGTCTACCGAAGAAATGTAAAGTTTTCCCTACATACCTCGTAGAACTAAACTTCACGTTGTGTCGATTTCACATTTCACCTGTTATCTCCACCAAATCTGACAGGTGTACAAGTAGTGGGTACACCAGCCAGCCGCGATTCAACCGGTCTAACTATTGGCTATTGAACTATGACATCAATGCAATGCAATTGAGAATGTATGCTGTATGATCTCACTCAAGAATTTCTTACAAGCTTTTGTTTCGCTTTGACTTTCGTGTGTTACTGAAGTATTTATTTGTAGGTTAATAGGTTATTTCCCTATTGGAGGGGGAAATTGTTTTTATTTTTATTTGTTTGTTTTGTGCATGGGTTTTCAAAGTGGAGAACGCGCCACCCAATGGGGGCGCAAGGACCAGCAAAGGAGGGCGTGGACCAACAGTATAGTAAAGAACCTTATTAACAGATTACGCGAGTTTACGCCGTACCTACGGCATTTCATACAAACTTAGTAGCATATGTATTAAGGTTTAAAGTTAACATTCTCGCAATAAAAAAAATTACTCTATCTTTGATAGTAATCTTCTTAAGTTCCTTTACTTATTTTCGAGTATAATGCGCCCCCCTCCTAAATAAATTAGGGAACCCCTCGTTTAATGCATCAGAAGCAGCATTTTTCCATTAGTTCTATAATAGAAAGGCAACGGAAACCTAAACTGAAAAGTATTAAATATTTTTTCTCTACTACTAAAACCTTTCAACTAATGTACGAAAAATGATCAAACAAAAGCTACAACATCTACATCTCAACTTTCACAGCTCATCCCACCTTAAGGTTAAGACCTGACCGCAAAA
Organism: Hoplodrina blanda; assembly: GCA_949316365.1. Lineage (NCBI taxonomy): Eukaryota > Metazoa > Arthropoda > Insecta > Lepidoptera > Noctuidae > Hoplodrina > Hoplodrina blanda. The sequence continues at coordinate 13,042,919 of OX438589.1, forward strand.
GAAACAATGCCAATAAAGTTAGAAGACCAGTCAACGTCACCAGTCACACTTGACCAATTTGCCTACAAACAAACAGGACGGCACTAAACGTTAAGTACTGGCGAAAGCTGAAGAGGCGGAATTTATTCAGCAAGCTTGAAATTGACGTTTATGACAATGGCGTAAGGTCATGGTTTGGACATCCAATCTGTAATGAAGATCTTCAGGTTTGGTTGTGAAAGAAGACATTGTAATGGTGATTTTTTTTTTATCTAGATCGATGGGAAAGTCTTACTGGGCTGGCTGGTATTTAATATAGTGACGGGGTAATTTTATCTTCTGAATAGCAAACAAGCTAGCAGTTCACCTGTTAAGTGATCCGCCGCCGCTTATCTGCAATAAAAGATGCTTCGGTTGCCATCCTTGAGACAAAGTTAAAATGTCCCTAGGCAATAATTACACCGGCCTGGGTACTGGTTACCCTCCAAATCGGAACATAGAAACACTACACAAGTGAAATAAGTATAATAGGATAGGTAGTAGGTTATCGCACAAAAAGAGCCCAATTAGGTACTACTCAAATTATCTAGTCATAATCAGCAGTGGACTTTCTAACACCACTCCATCCAATTAGAAACCAATAGTCTTGAGATGTAAGCTATATGCTAATGATAGATGAATTATAACGATAATAATACATATAATCCCCGAAGGTTAGGCAGAGGTGGAACCATATTACTTGAAAACAATTAAACTTTAAACTTTTTTTATAAGTGACTTGGTCCCAGACGCTATACAGCATGACATACACCCGATACCCATAATGGTTCTATCGCTGTTGTCTCCCACCTCAAGAATTACATAACAACTAAATATCGAACGTTAACTAATTATACAAACATAGTACGACCTCTCGACACACTTGGGTTCACCAATTGACAAATTGCAACAGCCTTCACCCCGTGTCAAGTATGTACACGATTAAACACATGTACGTACAAACGTTAACATTATTTTAACTATACAAGCGATTAACTGGTCCTTTTGTACGGTAACTAGCGGATTAAAGATTTCCATATTATTATTTGGAATCTTAACATCTTAATTATAGTGTGGCAATACACTCGCCCCCTATTACATGGGTCTTAAACCTAACTGGCGAAATGTAGGTGTGCTAATGGGTACACCTCTGCTTAGCCCTTCGGGGATTACAGGTGTGATGTTACGTATGTAATTGTACTTGACACGATAAGTTGAAAAAAAAAACGTAAATTGACAAAGTTTAAACTTTGTCTTCCAACTTCTAACAGTGAGAAAAATATGTAAAATCTTCATGTATCTTGCCGATTAAAATTTTCCTCACACAAAAGCACAGTCATTTCAAAGCAGACCATGACTCTTGGGGACAAAAACACACAAAACTTCATAAAATACCGCAAAATAACGGATCAGTCGTTACTGTCATAAAAAGTGGGGGAATCGATGTATTTATGGCAAAATAACTCTTGTGTTGGTACATCCAATGTCTACTTCGAAATGCATTGTATGTATATACAGAATTGAGACATAAAACTGTTGGTAAAAAGTACCACACACGATGACACGAGCCGTTTACATGAAACGTGCTAAGCGAAGTTTTTTATGCAATTACTGAGTACGTACTGTTGTAAATAAAAGAGATCATCTTGTAAATATTTAGCCACCAAAAACAAAACTTGTAAAAATTCCAAGTCTCGCGACTCAGTTCTTCTACCGTAAAAAGTTGTGAGATCCATGTAATACCAAGTCAGTCGATTTATTCAGTCCCTACTTAAGGGACCTTCTGTCTTAAGTTATTACGTAATTAGCATTTATGTTTAATTATAATAGATTGACTTGGCCAACGCATGAAAACACAATGTAACTCACAAGCAATACATATTGTAGTAAATAAGATTGTTTAGTGCGATAGCAAAATCGTGCTGACTGAGTCGCGAGACTTGGTTTTTTACAAGTTTTGTTTTTGATGGCATTGTGTTTTCATGTGATTGCCAAGTCAATCTATTATAATTAAACATAAATGCTAATTACGTAATAACTTAAGACAGAAGGTCCCTTAAGTAGGGACTGAATAAATCGACTGACTTGGTATTACATGGATCTCACAACTTTTTACGGTAGAAGAACTGAGTCGCGAGACTTGGAATTTTTACAAGTTTTGTTTTTGGTGGCATCTCATTTCTTTTTGTAGAAAAAAAACTGAACTGCATAAATAACTTTGTAATTCCATATGATTATATCATGTCATATGGGATTACAAAGTTATATAAGCAGTTGGTGTATCTCGAAAACTGGACTGAAATTGCAAAATATTTTAGTTTTTCTTTGATTTATACACTAAACACTAATTGCATTCAAAATTTTAAGCTTCTATGTCTACTAGAAGTGCCTTAGACTTTTAATGATCACACCAACTGCATAAATAACTTTGTAATCCTTTAAGATGTTAAGATGTCATATGGGATTACAAAGTTATTTATGCAGTTGCCAGTTGGTGTGATCATCAAAAGTCTAAGGTACTTCTAGTAGACATAGAAGCTTCAAATTTTTAATGTGATTAGTGTTTAGTGTATAAATCAAGGAAAAACTAAAATATTTTGCATTTTCAGTCCAGTTTTCTAGATACACCAACTGCATAAATAACTTTGTAATCTCATATGTCATGATATAATCGTATGGGATTACAAAGTTATTTATGCAGTTCAAATTTAAGAATTGGTGTATCTAGAAAACTGGACTGAAAGTGCAAAATGTTTTAGTTTTTCCTTGATTTATACACTAAACACTAATTGCATTTAAAATTTGAAGCTTCTATGTCTACTAGAAGTGCCTTAGACTTTTGATGATCACACCAACTGCATAAATAACTTTGTAATCCTTTAAGATTATATCATGTCATATGGGATTACAAAGTTATTTATGCAGTTGGTGTATCTAGAAAACTGGACTGAAATTGCAAAATATTTTAGGTTTTCCTTGATTTATACACTAAACACTAATTGCATTCAAAATTTGAAGCTTCTATGTCTACTAGAAGTGCTTTAGATTTTTGATTATCGGTTTAAGAATTGGTGTATCTAGAAAACTGGACCGAAATTGCAAAATATTTTAGTTTTTCCTTGATTTATACACTAAACACTAATTGCATTCCAAATTTGAAGCTTCTATGTCTACTAGAAGTGCTTTAGACTTTTGATGATCGGTCAGTCAGTGAGTGACAAAATTAAGAACTTTGACTAGTTATAATTCTTAAACTACTGGTTCAAATTGAATGAAATTTGAAATATACCGTGTTTATACAATGCTTGCTTGGTAACTAGAAATACAGGCTTCTAGTTTAATCCACAACAAAGTTATAAGGGGTTGAAAATGGCCTGAACTGCTTCGAGAAAATAATGGTACGGCCGTGCCGCTTTTATTTGCTCGACTTGGCGGGGGCACTGCCGTGCCCCTCGATTTGAGGTGAATGAACCTACACGTACACTATGTGTAAGTAAATACTGACGTTTTTTCATTCAAAATAAAGTCAGTAAAATATGAATGATGTATCAAAGTCAAGAACACACAACGTGTTACCTAGCTACTGTGCTTACAAATAACATCACGCCTGTAATCCCCGAAGGTTTAGGCAGAGGTGTGCCCATTAGTACACCCACATTTCGTAGTTGGAGAAACACCGTGGAGGTTTTAGTCGGTCGGAGTACGACACACCCCTCCGCCTTTCCCGAGGCGGACGCAATCCATCGAGGATTTCCCCAAGAGAAAAAAAGTAGGTACGAATCAATCCAATGCGATAAGGTATAATATAATAGCGTAAAGCAATATATTATTGTTTTGTATTATTGCCAAGTGTTCGTAGAAACAGTCGGCAGACGCCCTGGCATCCACCAGCATTGTTTACACAAAATTTATAACACCGACAATTGTATAGTAATCCGAGAACAATACACAATCTACTTTGAATACTAAACGATATAATATGTGGAAAAGTTATACATTTTTAGCTCTTTTAGTTTCTGGAAAAACGTATCAAAGCGGCTCAAAAAAAAGAACTGCGAAATGTTATTTATGAGCATTACAACCTGAATTAAGTGACTATACAACAAAATCGTGGGACAATGGCTTTAGCAGGTTTCTCGTTAGCTACAGACAGACACCCACGAAAAATTAGGTATTCAAATTGTTGTATTTATTTAAGATCTGTATTAGGAGCTGATTATACAAAACCTGTCTAAACGAACGATGAGACCACTCCATAATTCCAAAATTAAAGAAGATATCGATTTAATTATTTGTTTTGATGTCTTTATTAAGGCGTTCCTTAATTAGTAGCCTAAGCTCACATTCACATTATGCCTGTGGCGAAGGGGTTAAGTGGGTAGCCAAAGCAAAGCAAATTTTTGCAGGAAGCCGCCGAAGGGAAGGCGGTACGAAGCGAGTTGTATGGAGCCCTCGCGTATCGCTACTGTAAACATGTTCCTAATTTCGTCGCGTTATACGATAATCTAAAACCTTTTCAACCTTTGCCTACCTAGTTATTGTAGAATCGATTTAAAACTGATGCAACTGAAGCAAAGAAGTTTATTCTATTCTTTTCCACGCCATTCAATAAGAGAACAAAATCAAAACATCAGATTGTTTACTTAAAACCAATAGGTATTGTGCTGATTTTATTTATTATCAACTGCTTGTCTTGAAACAATAGCTGGTGCAACAACAATGCATCCTATACTGACTTAGCTGAGAAGAATGTCACTATAATAGATAATACTTTAAAGCGTCCTCCACACTAGCGTTTATCCAGCATAGGCATTTGATAAACATATGTGCGCACACAATGTTTGTGTCGTCTTGTCGCGGCGTCTGCGCTGCATAGTGCACTTTTATCGAAGCGCACGTTTGACAAACGCTAGTGGGAAGAGAGCTTAAGAGCTGGTTCACATTAGGTCGCCGGTCGGTCCGACAGTTTTACCGTTGACCGACTGTCGGGTGTTGCAGTGACTGTTGCTGTTCGCACTAGGTCTAGAAGTTACCGATCCGACCTAATGTAAACACCACCGTCGTTACCATCGTTTTAGCCAACTATGTATTTGTCGGTTCGATAAAACTGTCGGTCGATCTAATGTGAACAGGCCTTAAAAGCAAACATTCTGAATCTCTAACACTGAGAAATGTACCAATAGTACATCTTACTACACCAATACAATTAGCACCTCAAACACATCTCCCTCAAAATCTAATTTGCATTGCAACGAAAAGGTGGTGGCACACAACTACATTGCCACAAAACTATGCAACACAGCCAACACATTTTGTAACTGCACACTGCACCGACTAATCACGGTGCAAATTAATTACTTATTGTAGCGAGCAAGGCGGCACGGTTGCGATATGTCGCTCTGTCACAACGGAGGAAAACCTTTACGAAATGTGCACAGTGTAACAATGATTGTGATAGCTGTCAACATTTTTGGACGACGCCGTGTTCGTTGGCTGTGCTTGTATGAATAACCAGTGTAAAATGGCACTTGACCAATCAAAAACTTACATGTTTTTCTCATCATTGAGTTATTTTTTAAATTCTGGACCATGAACCTTTTGGTTAATATTTAAGGTCGAAGATCCAAGGTTTTTTTAGGATTTTTACGAAATAAGTTTGAAACATATCTCGTATACTGTTGCACTTGTACCTAAGCACAATGTTTTTCGAGCGCCTCAAAGAGATGTTAGCATAGAAGACGGGGCCCGCTAGGGCCAGTGCCTGCCAGGGTTGCAAATTTTGTTTGAAAGAGTTACCGTGTCCCTGGAACGCTAAAAGCATTAGGAGGAACACGGATGGGTTTTAGTCAGAAAGAGTCTGACACTCCCTTCCGCTCCGCCCAGAGCGGAAGAAGTCATTTGATGAATTCTTATCCTTAAAAAATAAGGCACAATGTTTTGCGTGCGTTACACTGCGCGCCGCCATAAATAGTAATTTTTCACACAAAAAAGGATACCTTAACAATATTTTTTCTGAATGTTACTTAGTTTGACTGTAATGTGTCTTTTAACAAGCCGTATACTAATAATAAAGATTTAATATTCCTACCTACATATTCAGTAAGCAAGCATTATAATTTTATTGCACAAATTAATTTGTATGCGAAAAGAAACTTAACAAAATTGTTGTTTTAATTCTTTTCGGTGTTGGTCGTGTGAAAATTCAATGAATAAAGATAATTATCTAAATTACATTCAGGATGGAAGCAGGGGGAAAACCTCATAAAGTAAAATAAGAAATAACACAATTAGGTACCTACGTGTTTATGAAACACCAAACAAGGCACTCTAAAAGCATCGTTCAGCATTCGTAAAAATTCTAGCAATGAAACTTTAACACCCGTTGTTATTTCAATCAGACGACATGCACATGCACGGCACGGTTGGCGCAATGGCTGAGTGATTGGCTGCTGCATTGCATGTCTGACTTTTGATTCCCGCACGGAACAAATTAAATATTTGTCTGACCGACAGGTACTTGTTCCAAGTCTGGTTGTTTGTGTAGGTACATATTTGAGTTTTTTAGTTTGTGGGGCAAAATAAAATCAAAGTATACAAGATAGTAATTCTCAAGCTAAGATATCGTAAATGTACTGAATTCTGTTCTAAATAAAAAAAGATATTCTTGATGCTGTTATAGTCCTTTATGATAAATCAATAATTTATACTTACTACTTAAATACTGATAACTAAATAAGTAATTATCTCAATCAACCTCACCACAACACAAGTGACCTGACCTCGACATTCAAATCACAAATCGTTTAACAACAACATTAAACTTTACGGAGGTTACATTAACCTCTGGTTAACCGGAGCTTAAATTAGCACATGGGTTTAAAAACACCAAATACAATAAATACCATTCAATGTCAAGGAAGCTGGCTTGTGCAATTTGTGCAATCTGACATTGCTTCAATGGGATTAAACTTTAGCAATATGAATAATTTGTATTTTTAGTATATTATTCGGTACAATGAACAAATAAAGTCTTTGTGCCTTTGAAACGTTCAGTTTCGTCTTTGGTTACTGCTCCACTTCTGTGAGTCGTAGCGTAATGTTATATAGCCTATCCTATACCTCATAAATCTGGCTATCATATCCAAGTTTTTTTTCCAATCGGACTGGTAGTTAGATATTTGCGAATTAAAACAAACAAAAAATTCCTTTAGCTTTATTAAAATCCTGCTAATATTAAAAATGTGAAAGTCTGTGTAGATATTTAGATCTTTGTTACTCAATCACGCGTAAACCGTTGAACAGATTTGAATGAAAATTGGCACAGAGACCATTTCCTGGATTAACATATAGGATACTTTTTATCCCGGTAATGTGTTCCCTTGGTATAATAGTTCAACTTACTTTACGGAAAGTTACTTCTCACGCAGGCGAAGCCGCGAGCAGAATGTAGTAGACCATAATTCAACAGCAAGATAATATGCAACCTTTAAAAAATCTTCTTTATTTCAACAAAGGCAGCTATGGACTCACAGAAAGGGAGTGCCGTCGGCTAGATTCCAGTGACATTATAAAATCCTTAACGAGGTATTAGCTAAACGTCAATGCCAGAATAGGATCCGATAGTCGCAAGTTGCAAAATAAAATAAAATGTCTATAAAACATATTTGATGACCTACACATAAAGACAACAAGCTACTATAATTAAAAAATTAAAAAACACGACTGCAAAAATTGCACATATTTGTACTTTGTTTACTCGTCAGTTTTTTTACGACGTTTTTTATTTACAGTGTTATATATTTTTTAAATGTACTAGTTATATTCTAGACGATAAACATAGACACGACGAGATTCATTAAAAAAATAAATTGAGGCTGGTATTAATTTACGTTTTAATGTGACCACACCGGTTTCTTTTTATTTTTAACTAGCCTATGTTACTCGGAACGATGCAAGGTTTGTAACGATACCCCATACATCTAAATCGGTTCAGGCGTTTAAAAGTTATGGTGGAATAAAGAAACTCACATACATACATACATACATACATACATACATTAACCCTAAACACATAACACTCCTTTTTTTGGGGCAGTCGTGTAACAAGAATAATAAACATATTGGAGATACAGGATAGTTTCTCAACAAGGACAGATTTTTTCTTGGTCCTTTCTAAAATTGGTACTTACCGTATAGGACCAATGTCTTCAGAACTCCCAACTTCAAAAATTTTCTTCCTACTAAGGACTATTATAAACGTGAAAGTTTATGAGAATGGATTTAACGCCGGTTTATATGGCTGAAGCATTTGGTACACGTATAGATATATATCTGGCTTATCACATAGGTCAATTTTCGAATCGAGATCGAATCATTTAGGACTTAGGTTTAATTCTAAAGTCTACGCAGACGAAGTCGCCGGTAAAGACTAGTTAGTAACAATCCATCTAACTAACCATGACCTCCCAAAATATTACACCTATCTTCTAAAATATTCGTAACTACGATCCGTTCAAAAACGAAACATAGAACATCCCAAGACAATAGCTGTGAATAATATCGATCTGTCGATCATTGAGCGGCTGATAAGATCGATTGACCAGATAATACTCGACTGCTGACGTTACAATGGACCGCCGACAAGGATGGAGATACTCTATGTGTGAGAGAATTCTTTGGGCAAATTGTCGGTCGGCATTTTCTGTCAATGGAGTAGAAGTATCGGTTTCGTATTAAATTGAATGGCGTGGGATGAAGCGACGAAATAAAATATCGAATTTATAGGAAAAACTGATACCGTACTCGTGTTCAGATATCTAAAAAGATATAAACCAAAGATACAAAGATATATCCATAATTCTAAATCGGAACGACTGGTCCGATTCTAAAGATTCTTTCGCCAATAGAAAGCTGCGTTATCCTCAAGTTCCGCGGACGAAGACGCAGGGAAAAGCTAGTAAGAAAAAACAGAGGAAGCATAGTTAGTTATTTTAATTTCCAACCATAAACATACGGAAGCAACGAAGCTATTCCTAAGAAGCCTACCTCCACATTACTGTGGAACGCGGCGCATACGTCACTCTCGATTGTCGCGTCGCGTCGTCGGCGTCGCGCACGACTGCGTAAGCGCACCCGAACACTTATGTATGGTTAAAGAAGTTCCAAGCCAAATATTTGCAATAGGCTTTATAAAATTCGGATGGTCTTCAGTTAAATAGACCGAAGATCTTCAAAAGTGGTTGGTAAAGTCTGGTAGCGGAAGAGGGAGAATCAAGTATTATGGCACTAATTGGAACAATTCAGCCTCTGGGGAGAATCCTGCCTGTGGCACCATTACTGGGCCCTATGACAAGCAGTATGCAATAGACTCAGTTAGTTGGGGCAGTAAACAAATAGAGATCTCAGTCATATATTCCTAATGGAGTTTAAAGGTTTTTGAGGATTCGGGGGTACAAAACAAGGTTCAAAGTCGAACGTACAGCTTACGTTACGAGAGTAGCTACTTATTACGTCATTGTTAAATGCGTCTTTATTGTATTCATATCGACCGAAGTAAGCCTTCTGTTCATCTAAGTTGTGGCACTCGGAAAAATTATTCTAATTATTCAATACTTTAAAATAGATATGCATCATTGCAATTGTTAACATGCAAAAAATAATGCATGAAAGGCAACAGCTGTTGATACTTCCCTCCTTTGCAATTAAGATAGGTACTTGCTAGAATTTTTACTAGGTAAACACGGCTGTAAACAATTAGAACACAAAAACTAGTTCTGTCTTTTCTAACAATAATTACCGACTTTAACTAACGACGACATTTTGTATCGATCACCTAGATCTGCGTGTTCTAGTTTAATATAAATTCAATTAAAACCTGTTTATTATTTACATCCAAAATGTTCTTGTATTTTTGTAGTACCTTCTAACACCGCTACCTTAAGAAGACCAAGCAGCGTTCAAAAATTGTTCATTGGAAATGGGATGGGACAAATAATTCTTATAGACGAAGCAAAAATTATGTAATCTACAAGAGACACAACTGCTTACAACAACAGAAAGCACGCGTGATGTTATGCTGATGCTTTAAACGCAATCACAGAGCGTAAACACTTGAAACTGGATGAGCAACAAAAGGGAAATTAATGTTCCACTTATGTGAATCATTAATCATGTATTACATGCTCACTTTCTTTTCGTTGCACAGCTACTGGTCTGGGGAAATGAAGAAAATGTATAACCTACATAAAGTGCTCATAAATAATAATGATATAGGTAAATATGAGATGATGGTTTCTTTTTTCAGGCATGATTCATATCAGCTGTAGCAGCTAGGTGAGTAAAGTGTATTGTAATAAATACGGTAAGACACAGTATTTTTTATCGCAAACCAACAAAAGACAAAACTGAAATATACACATCAAAAGTGTCTAGGGACAGTGTCTAGACACTTTTGATGTGTGTAGTAAGCAACAAACAAAACAAATACCTACTTGTAGTAAACATAGTAGTGCTACAATGGGCTGTCGTCTTTGCTAATTGTAAGATATCGTCTACCATGACATGCAATCGAAATAAGCAAGAAATGATGCGGTAAGCAAAAAGCAATCCATTATGAACATCCACGCAAATACCAGAACCCGAACATTCTAAATCGGCAAGCAAAACCAAACACGCCAACTACAATAATTATAGGCACAAGAAAGTATAATTACAGTTCGGTATGCGCGACAGACGACCGCAAAGGTCGCTCGTGACAGTTTGGAAGCAAACCGCTGTTTTTACACTACACATCAATCACTGCAGGTTGTGCGCAGTCGAGTTGGAGGTGCTGATTATTATAAACATACTTTAATGTGTAAGAGAGATGCAAGCCCATAATTATGATTCGTTGGTGTTATTTTGTTCAACCAATCACGTCAGGTAACATATGATTTGGCAGCAACTTATTATTTTGGAAATAAGGTTCAAAGTAGCAAGCGCATAATATAGTATGGAAATCTCGGTCCAAAACTACTATTTGATTGCAGGTGATAAGAAACAGCCAAGACACTTATATTTGTAAAAGAAGCTTATCTTACAGTAGCCTGCGGTTGGCCAATGATAAGAAACGTTTAAAATTAACACAAGAAGGCAAAATTAAACATCGTTTTAACTGACTGTTAGATAACATGAGCTGGAGTTCATTCGGAAACGATACCGGAATTCCTGAACCAGATTCTGGGAGGGCGAATTATCAGCTTTAAAGAGGTCACCACTAATGCAATACAGACAAGAACGGTCCCGAATCCAGTCTGCGAATGAGCGAATATTTAAGTGTATATTCGATCTTTCAAATACCTTCAATCACGAAGCAGCAGCAGATGAAGAAATAGATCCTGTTATGCAAATTGAGAAAACCTTAGAAGATGGTAAAAAGAAACCGCGAAAGTCGAATTGCTTCCTAATACAAACAATTATAACAACATTAAACAAGAAGTAAACAGAACATAAGTCTCAAATAACTTTACAAGCGTGCATTTGACAATATATATTATAATTACCGTACATTTCGGTATGTGAGACAATTCACAAAGGTCGTGTGTTCGTGACTGTTAGGGAGCCGAACAGCTGTTTGTTCACGACACATCAATCATGACGTAGAACAAAAGTGTACGTAGGTGTCACGTGCCCTTATTCGCCTTATAGAGTAGCATTCTTTGTGGCTGTGCGGTTTGAACTTAGTTTGGAATGCTATATTACTTCCCATATCGTAAGAGGTGTGAAGTGAATGGCTGAATAGATTATTCTTAGATAGGTGCGAATGAGTAAAACATCCATAAATGGATAGTACAATCCCCATCACTAAACTGCAGTAAACTGTTCCTAATCGGAACCATTTTTCATGAATTTATTATCGAATTCAAAGGTGCGCAAAGGTTGTTGAGAGTAATCATAATGTAATATTCCTATAAGTCTGACTAAATCAATAATTCATGTAGTCACGGATGTGGTAGGTGCGAATTAAGACAAAACTATAAGATATTCCGAAATAGACAAAAGCTTCTAAACAGGCAACCCTAATCATGATATATTTGTATCACAAACGCCCACACATTATCTAAAATCACGCGCCCTTATTCGCCTTATGTAGAATGGAATCGCCTACAAGAAGTAAAGATATTCATGGCTATATATTTGTAAAGACTTTAAGCTCACATTGTAGATAACAAGACAATAACAATAACTGCAGAATCCAATGTAAAGGAAAATACTTTACTGAATAATCAGGGAACATCTGTTTTAAAAAACGCAAGAAAGGAATCTACAATTCAAGATACCTTTGGATTTGCATTACATTGCAATCAAGATTCCTAGTCGTCGCATTGATAAAAAGTAATGCATCGACATTTTCCCGCTACGAGTAGGTAAGAAAGAACTCTATTGCAATGGTATGAATAAACTTTAAAATTATTATTTAAGTTACCACCTAAGAATACTTATGGAGAAGCAATAAAGATATTGAGTATTGAGTATAAACACAGAATCAAGACAAATGCAATATGGAATGCATTCAGGAGAAACCTAGCAGGTAAAACTTTTAAAACTAATAAAATACAGAAACATAGCTGGATTACACAGTACAGCTATAATTAATGAGGTAATTACACAATACTTCACACCTGCTACAGCGTATACCAACTCATAATAAATTGTACATACAACACTGGACACTCATGAAGAAACACATTAAAAAGATCCACTTAAAAAGGGACAAAAACACAGCCACCGAGGACTTTTTGGTAATTAAACAAAGCTGGAATACGTAAGCCTAAATAATGTGAAATCTCGTGACTTGTGAGTAGGTTTAATGAAACATTAACAAATTATAAAACAATTCTTGCTTTAACTAAGCCTTCTAGCCCTCTCGTTCCACTCGTTTTGGTAGTAACGCTGTACAAAGTACACACGATCTAATCATTACTATCTAAACATTTAACGCAATCTTTCATAATCTCATTGCCACGTAGAACAATATTTTGACTATGAACGCCCATATCGATGTTATCTCCACAATATTTTATACAGAGCCTCTGGCTGTCCATAATTTATATTTCAGAGAGTATATTAATACAATTTGACTGCGTTTAACCTCAAATTTAGATTGTGGGTGTAGATTTATGGATTGAAAAGGGACCGGCTCCAGTTCTCCCACTATCTTTACAACAGTTCTATGGCGTAAAACATGAGATGTCTCACGGATTTCTTTAAACATTGAATAAGTTTTATTAAAATTCATGACAAGACGCTACATGTGTCTTAAGATAGTACTGCGCAAGGTGATTTTAATCACAGCTTTAAGCTTCCTGAAATGAGTCAGATCAAAACTTGTTTTCGGATCTGCAAGGAAATTAAGTATCGAATGTATAAACTCTTACTTCGACTTCCTATCGTATGGTATACTTTATGAAGATTCTACTTCACTTTTTATTTTAAATTACAAAGTCATAAATATGTTTGCTTTTGGACAGCACGTCCATAATTTCAAAAACTGGTGCTATTCAATTAGTTACTGTTTTTTTCAATTGCATTAAATCCTGCAGGCAAAACAGAGTTCAAGTAAATTGTTATCAAATTATTAACTACGAGGTTTCGTGGGCAATCAGATAAAGGTAACGACTATATTTTAGAAAATTGGCTCTGATTCCTAACAATCTCAAGCTTAACAAACACTCAATTGGGTATAAAATTGGATAATCAGAAGGCAACCTATGGTCACGTTCTAAGTCACAATGCCATGTTAGTGAACGATAATGGTTACTTATCTCTGCTTAACAGGCAGAACAGATGCACTTCACGATACCGCTTAAAATTCGTCTCACCCTATTAGAGTAAAAAGCTTAAAAATTTGTTGGTTTTTCTCTTATTTTAACTCAAGCAAGGAAATAGAAAAAGAAGATTATCATGCAGTTGGTGACTTGTCTCATCGACAACGATGCGGAGTTTTGATGACGGGTTTTTGACATCCTATGAGCTTCCCCCTTTCTCTTTTATTGTAGAACATACCTTTTGATTTTTTTATTAGTTTTGTGTTTTGGTATAATTATGTAGATTTAGATAAGTAAATAACTTAACCAAAGCTTTGGTTACTCGCATCTAAGATCGATTAAAATCCTAGAAACCTAAGTGAATATTAAGAACACATTTCACAATCAAAACGATAACTTCTTCAAAACGAATGGAAATGAGGACGCATGAATATCTCGACCTCATTCATACCACGACTATGCATTGCGTCATAATTCCATAGTTTTCCGTGGTGCGATTGTTTTTCTACTCCAGTTACTACTTTACATCATACAGCACATTTACCAACGAGATTGTTGACGTGCACTTCTGGAAATGTTCAAACCATATTTAGCAATGGTGATGCCATAATCGCATTTCTGCATTAGAATATAAGAATGATGTGTTCAGTATATTGACAAACAATGTCTGACTGCCCTAGAACTAGTAACCCTAGGTATCGGAAGATATCTTATAATCTGGTATTATTATCATCCTAATTTGTTTGAGGTCAATGCAGTACCTACATCCTTATCTTTAATTCATCACTATTAACCGTCATCTTAGTGTCAATTTCCTTCTCAGTTACATCATCTTTCACCCAATCCATTCGTATTTTCTGCTCTTGGTCTATTTTGTTACAGACATACACATTTATACATGCCAGTCTTATTATACGCATCTCAACTGGCTCCTGGCTTCTATGTCTCCTCGATTTCATTACTTGCTACAGGCAGAGAGGATAAGGCCTATTCCAAGCCTCATTATTACAAAACGTACAGTTAGCAGCAAATGCAATAAGTAATTGTGGACTATGTCTGTACTTGGTGGTACCGTTACCCGCATTGTTTATACGTTTTTCCGGTTCGATTTCCATTTAATAGATATATGAATCAAGTTATCCAACAGCAGTTAACGTTGTGTTTCAATAAAGTGCCCTTCATTATTCCCTTTGTGCTTTGGTTCATGTTACTTAGAACATGAGAGAAGAGATAAGCACATGGACAATAATGATACATCGACTGCGCTGTTCA
The DNA here is from genome assembly GCA_949316365.1 of Hoplodrina blanda. Taxonomy (NCBI): domain Eukaryota; kingdom Metazoa; phylum Arthropoda; class Insecta; order Lepidoptera; family Noctuidae; genus Hoplodrina; species Hoplodrina blanda. The sequence continues at coordinate 13,058,014 of OX438589.1, forward strand.
ATAAACTTCACAGATTCTAAAAATACTATGCCTAAAAAATCTGAATTTGATCGATAACTTTTATCGAGAATCTGGTCAATCATTTGTATTGATATGATCTTTGATAACATGGTTGTCGTCAAAACTTTAGTAATTTTTGTAACATGATCTTTGCAAAGTGGCTTCTGTAAATTGCCTGCATCTTCTTACTTATAATAATTTGTTAGTTAAAGTAAAAATACTTAAACGTCAAATAAGGTATGGTTTTAAGCAGACGCTTTTACTTTTACAAACTGGCATCTTAATGCGCTTTATGTTTTAAATAGCCCTGTGAATTTTCACGCCGTTTCAACGTAAACGCAAACATTTCCATTTTAATTAAACTGAATTCCATTGAAGTTCCCTTTGAACCTTTCTCTATCATTTTCTTTTTTGAATCTATCTAGACTAATAAAACAACTACATCATTTTAGATCTTATATAAGGCATTAAAGATTGTCTATACAAGTAATTAACAAATTAACATTACCAAATAAATAGCCACGAAGCCTTTAAAACTCATTATCAGACTTACGGATCATCGGATCTTCGGGCCGTTAGCTCTAAAAACCTCCACTAAAACCAATGTCAATTATACTTTCGCTAAACACCACATGTTCATACAAAACATTATAATTCAATGTACTTATAACCTTGATAATTACAGCAATACAATCCGAATTGAATAAGAATCGATATTAAATCGTTACTAGCATTAGAATCAATAATTTGGTAATGATCGTTAAGTGCGGCACCTAATCGATTCAAATGTTATGTGTGTATAAAAAAAAACAAAGATTAAAATATTGATCGTGATTGAATGACGAAGGCTAATTAAGTGTTTTAATTATGTATACCTGTCAATACAGTTCACGATTGTAAGAAACGTATACTAATACCTTATGTGCGAACAAAAGTATTTTTAATAAAAGAATGTCTTTAAAATGCACGACTGTAACAACAGGTCTCAAAAAGCCAAAATTATCTAAACAGTCAACTGTGTTCGTGAACTAGATGCATATTTTCTTGCTCGTATAACTGATAACAATGTACTAAGTATGAAAGAAAATGAACTACAATGTATTTTATGGGTCGAAAACTACGAAAGTTGTCGTGTTAATTTAATTAAACATCGTTTTAAACAGCATAGTATATTAAATTCTCTTCTTCTTTTCGACATGACGACTTTAGATAATCTTTTTTTTTTTACTTTATCTTTATAATTTTTGGGCCCAGTAGGTGGCCACATGGGCACTGCATGACTGCAGTAATTGGGCCATCGTCTGATCAAACGTAGCGTACTACTAGGTAAAATCTATGTAAACGAGGTCTTTTGCTGGAACCTGCAATAGACTAGATGTAGCTGCACATAATCTTGAAAGGATACATTCAATTCAACACGCTTGGTTGGTTCGCCGTTCTCAGTACCCAGCGAAGCATTCATCATTGCATCCATATATATAAACTAACTCAAATACAACCTGAATATGCACAAAGTGCAAATACATACATATTCATAAGAGCCAGTCCCTTAGGACACATAATGCAGATCAATATACATAATGCTACAACTGTTACAAATAGCGACATTAGATACAGCAGAACAGATACGATAATAAAGCAACTAAAGGTACACGAACACTTGCAGAAATTGATCGATTATTTACCGGTACTAAACTTGTAATCGAGTGGATTTACGATGATCGATATGAGGTTATGAAACATTAGAATGCATCAGACATTGAGACTTGATGAGACAGCAAAGCTAACGCGATAAGTACCTAACCTAACTAGAGGACGGTAAATTCCGTAATAAATGTCGTTTGGTGAATTTAGTTGAAGTGAGATTAAGGTGAGTTGTCATCTCACGTGTTGCTAGGAATTGTCAGGTCTCCTCAATTTCACTTCACCTAAATTCACCAAAGAAGATTTTTACAGAATAGCGAACGAAATCTATAGACAAGTGAAATCATTTGACGTCAACAAATATTCACTTATCTAAACAGTATTCCGCGTTGTTTGGCACCCAAATCAAGAGTGAAACGATAGGGAAACGCTGATACGTCACACATAAATACAACAGATATAGGTGAAACATAGCGATACAAAAGTTTATCAATCAAAAAAATGTAACCACACTGTCCAATCCATATAAAATTATTACTTGACTTAAATATAATAATATATTTCTTTTATTTAGTCTCCTCAGCCGTGGGTGCGTTTCCAAACATAAATAAACTCACATTCACAACCAGACCTGAAAAAACTACCTGTATTTGTTCCGTGGGGGAATCGAAACTCGTGCAGCGGCCAATTGTTCAGCCTCTGCGCCAACCGTGTCATTATTTGACAACATAACATTTAGTTCAACAATCATTCAAAAACCTAGTACACGTTCAACCTGGTTACAATTTAGTAAATCTTCTAAACACATCGTTTACAGTAACCCTGTAAGATATCGACCTGCAGGCGTAGTTCCACCATTATTCCCTGCATTGCAGACTTGCAGTACAATATGCTCATTAATTATTCACGCTTCGTTACAACCGATTCCAAACCATTGAAATGTACAGGCCAATGTCAATGTGATGCATTTTCCTTCCCTGAACTTCTATAGAAATAGTTTCTACGTGTTCCATTGGAGCCACGTCCAACCTTGGCGCCAACCTCCGATGGTAAAGTAATTAATAGCCAATTGTGACCAATTACTATTTTATATTAGCGTTAGATTAACCGGACGCACTTGATCGTTTATTATTTAAGGGGACTACTACACTACCAACAGTGACTGCATACAATAGTAGCCTAATTAAGTACATATTGGTCAATGAGCAAATAAACTCAATTAAACTAAGGGCAATAATATCCCGACTGATTTTTTTTCGTATGGAATCCTTATGGCCTACCTCCGCCTCATGGAAGGCGTAGGAGTGTGTCTGACTCCTACCGACTAAAACCAGACGGTGTTCTTTCGATTACCTCTGGCCGGGGCATGGGGATCGCTCAGAGCATTCTTCTGCATCCCAGAGAATATCTAAACTTGTGGATAATCATAACGTCATTACATGGTATAATGAAACGTAATTCAAAATGTCGTGCCAGATTTAAAAAATATTATCATTTTTCACAATTTTTTATAAAGTTTAATTAACTATTGGCCAATATATGACTAGACTACTCTTGAATGGAGACGGCAGTCGATACAGTCTCCTTAACAGTTGCAAAAGGCTTGTTGTTTGGTTTAATTAGCGAAATATTGTTACGGTATTTATATCAGTCAGGTGGATAATTGATGCAAGAATCACATTCAATAACGTTAATTAGTTTCATAATATTAACACTTCACAGTAAGCGTTCAAGGAAACTGCTCACATTGAAATAGGATAAGAGGCGAGCTAGCATTTCGTAGTTCGATTGAATTGGTTAACAAAGATGAAGGAAAATTGCTGCATAGCCAAAAGTGAAACACAATAACATTCATATGTTATATAGGTCATGTCGTGATACCCCAGTGATTAAGGTGACCCCATCTAAAGCACTCGATTGTAGTTTGGCAACAGCTGGGAACGTACATAGTACTAATGTGACTTTTTATATTTCATATGTAGTTTCTTGGACATCATTGACATCGGTGACGGAAAATATATGAAAACCGTTCAAATCTTTAATTTCATTACATTACTGGTTAGGCCCTACCGAGAAAATTCTAGAAAAATATATTGACATGGAATAGTTACACGTTAATGATTATAAAGTAACAAGTTTTATTTAAAGAGTAGATAAACGCCCAAAAGGGCTAGAGCCCGAAGGGCAAGCCCATGAAAGAAAAACAGTTAGTACCGCCACCATTAAAGTCATGAATGTACTTACCACATTGATCTTACTGAGCACATGGTTTATCTGTTCCTTGCTGCACATTGTTGTTAGTTTTGTTGTCAACTCCTCAGAATCTATCACATCTCACAACTCACACTAGATCTTCATGTCTATAGTTACCGTCACTGGAAAAGGCGATATGTTTATTTCACTTTGAGGTCTTGGACTTTGGAATACCTACTATATAATTTTCTATCTAGATGCTTCTATACTAAAATTGTAAAAAAGTAAAGTCTGTTTATAAAAGGTTATCTGTGGTAATACTGATCTGATTTCAAAAAATCATTTTCTGATAAAAAGCTACATTAATACCGAGTACCATAGGCTATCTTAAGGGTCTCCGTCCAAATCAGACAATCGGTCAGCGATTTTTTGTCGGAGAGAAATGGAACATAATATGAATTCCAATTCAACGCAGACATTCCATAAAAAGTCTGACGTGGATGGAGGCCCTTAATGGTAACTAGACTTCCACACAGATGAAGTCGCAGGCAGAACCTAGTCAATATACAAAATGTTAAGTTATCAGCAGAAACAGAGTTCAAAACTACACTAATTTAAAGACAAGGAAACCACAAATACCATTCACAGCAAATGATAATATTCAATGCAACGCTCAGGCAAATAGGTCTACAAAGGCTGTACCTCAAATTAGCGGCAACATTTACCGACATGCTGCACTGGTCAAAACAGAATAATTTGCATGGCATTATCACACATAACAGCCAGTACTGGCACGGGGCATTGCGCTGATAACAATCAAATAAGTCAACCGATACGAATAATTACTGGCTGTAATGAGATTTACGAAACAAACGTTGCAAAATTTTGTAGTGCAGTTGATCAATCAAATTATATGGAATGCCAATTGTTGATCAGATTTTGGGAATGTGCAATGGTGAACGGTATATAGGTTGCGTGTTTGTACGATTCAAGCTACGCTTGGCAAAACAAATTATTTAGGAGAAAAAAATGAAATAATATCTAATTAGATACAGACACTGGTAAAATAAATGATTAAATTGCCAATAGGTAAGTTACAACAGTTTACCACATAAGGAGAGACTTCAATTAGCAAGATTTGTAAACACATTATGAGACTTACGGATCCTCATCTAACTAAACTAATATCGTAAAGAGAAAAGATTTGTATTTTTGTTTATGGATAAACGCAAAATTTCTTATCTGATTTTAAAAATTCTTTCATCTATGGAAAGCTACATCATTAGCGAATAACAGAGGCTATATTTTGTTTTTAAAACAATTATGGATTCGTATGAAATTCACACGAAGTCGAGCGCCACAAGCTAGACTTCTAGTGATTTTTTTAATAAATACATTTCAGGACATTTGAAGTCATCTCATTTCATATAAATAAATATAATTATTATTAGAGAGCATTATACGTTCATTGGCATCTTGATAGACACCACGCTTACCCATGCCTATGACAATTAAATGCAAATTATAAAAAATACCAGTGAAATCGCCATTTTAAAAGAACAATTTCACCAAATTCTTGCATAAATATTCTCTGAACCATTGCTGTCACATTAGTTATATCATGAGCTGAATATGGATGACTCTCTACGACATTTTTGATTTAAAAGCCTTTTTTGTTTACATTAAAAAAATAACATTATTATAGTTTGTTGATAATAGGAGCAGGGTTGTGTGGGGCAGAGGCCAACAAACGATGGACTGGGAAAAGAAATGAGGCTCGTCCGTCCAAATAACTTTTCTAAATATTTTACGACCGTCGCCGTCTATTTATTCAATGGCTTTAACAGTTTATTCAACAAAGACAAGTAGCAATATAAATTACCGCCCGTCATTGATAAACAATACATTCAAAGGGACAAGTTTTATGAACGGGAAAAGGTTAAAAGATTAATCGAATTGACCAGCGTTCAGGGTCTCTCCATGAAAGGGCAAGGCGACGAAGGCTTTGGAAACGAAAGGATGTCCGTGGACCTTGTCTTGTCAATCTATTCGTGGAATGAAACAATAGTAAAGCCTTCGCTATAGATTTTTTGCAACAACAGACCGGAACATTGCAGGAAGAATGCACCATACATCATTTGATAACTATCTCGTGCATTAAGAAGCAATCGCTGAAAGAACTATTAACTTATCAAACTGAGTAACTGCCTGTGGACATTTGAACTCTGGAATTGATTTACAATTTCATAATACGACGAAATATAACAATATGAAAATGACACCTCATGGGAATAATACTATAAAAACAAGTGTAAAATTCATATCAGAGGTAGACCAGAAACAGTTTCAAATATTACGTATTGCCAAACACAGGTTCGATTTGAACTCGTTTGAATGCATCAACGTCAATAAAACAGGTCCCCAATAAGGAGGTAATCATTTATAAAACGCACAACGCATAATCGATGTTGCAAAATTCCGAAATTAAATGATACTTTTTTTTTAATTCCTGATGTTACGTTGGTAACACAACCGGTCCGGCAGCCAGACGACGGTTCTCTTTTATCACTTTTTGTAAACATTCCAAAGAAAATGAGAGTACCATGGTATTGTGAGTATTGATAAGCGACTGAGCAATTTCATGCCATTTGGGCAATGCATTAGAAAATCTAATAACGTTGATACGAGCCACGCTTTCTCGTTAAATTGTGTCGACGTCCTCTGCTTTTTTGTCCAGAAGATTATTGATATGTTGTTTGTTATAACTTCTTTGACCATTTGGAAGGTTTTTAATAAACATAAACCCTTAGTAATCTATCTTCTATCTATACATATAAAATGCTTTGTCCTGAATAACTGACGGATCAACGCACAGCCTAAACCGCTGATCGTAGTGACCTGAAATTTGGAGGGTGTGTTTCTTTGTATGACATGGGCATCCGATAAGAAAGGAATTTTCAAAATTCAACCCCTAAGGGGATGAAACAGGGGCCAAAAGTTTGTATGGAGAACCAACTTTGATGCGGACGAAGTCGCGTTCAAAACTAGTTTAAAATAATGAAAGATGATTATTGAATATAGGTCAACTCAAAGAATCATCACACTTGAAAGTATTTTCTTACATAAATGGAATGACAGCTTTTTACTTATTTAAATACGATATTATATCTAACGGATATTATACAATAAGTATTGAATCACGTAAAAGAGATTCAGAGACATTTTTCTCATATTTTTTTATGGCTATACCCAAATATCGGTTCTCTATTTATAGTTGACACGTAGAGGCTCGCCATTGTGTGGGTGTGAATGCGTGCAAACACTACTTACGTTAAACGAATTTGGTTGTAGTTCACTTTCACTAAACTAATACATGTTTCTGCACGCCTTGTAGGTGTTTTGTTAATCGAAGGTCTCGGTTTCGATTTCGGGTCAAACGATTAATTTATTAGATTTCGATAGCCGTACAACTTTCTTTACGAAAAGTAAAACTTACACGTTTAAATTGCTGGTATTTTTTTTATTCTCCCATTGGTTTCGAAGTCGTAAGCACGACTGCTGAGTATGGGGACCTGGGTTCTATTCCTAGCTCGGGCGAAGTATTTATAATTTATTTTTTAAACTTAGGCATTCTCTGACAGTCAACCATATATCACTGAGTTTTTACATTAGGAATTTCATAGTAGCAGCCAGAGTTTGGGAGCATTCAAGTAATACGTAACGCAATTTGGGGGGAGGGGGGGTCTTGCAAAACGTTACGGTGCGTTATAAGGGCGGGAGGGGGAGTATTTAAACAACGCGTTACGTAACATTTTTTTTTATTTTAATAAAAAAGCTAGAGAATTAGAATCTTTCAATTTCCAAATATTATACTTTGTTCAAGATAATTATGACTTTAATGGTCACTTAAATGTTACGTAACGTTTAGGGAGGGGAAGGGGGGGTGCAGAAAAACGTTACGGTGCGTTACATGGGGGGAGGGAGGGCCTAAAATCTTCAAAAATTGCGTTACGTAATACTTGAACGCTCCCGTTTGAGGTTGCTGGTATGACCCCATATTGTTCCCGAAAACACGTAAAGCGAGCCTCCATTGAGATTTGTCGCCGTGACAGAAATACGATCGGGAGATTTTTTTTTTTATACTACTGTCTTACCAAATTGGCCACTACAATATTTCATTATAGTCTGTCTTTAACAAACTGGCCTAATGTAAACATTGCGACATTTCAAGTTAATTACCATTGCAGCAGACAATTCGACCAATACTGATTATATTAACAATAATTAACAAGTTAATAGTCTAAATCGAACGCACTAGACACTAACTTTGATTTAGTAACTCTATTTTATGATAGTACCAGTTTTGGTTATGTAAAAGGGAATTTAATGCATTATCGTAGTTCTAAAGATTAATAGATGATGAATTCAAAATGAAGTATCATTACATTGACCCGAAGAATGACACAACTGCTCTTAAATTTATCTCTGTCGCTACAATACACCCTCAAATGACAGAGATAGCATACGACTTAAAGGAGACTCAAAATTGAGTTGCGTTTGAGAATTTGGCCTTAAGGCTACTAGGCTATAGCATTAGGTTAAGAGACCTGCAATAGATAGATTCTAAAGCTTTTAAATGCAAATAAAAATGATACACGTTGCATTATACGATTACTAATTTGGTTAATATTAAAACTAATAAAATGTAAAGATCCAACTAAAATTGAGATATCACGCATTTTTTTTTTTAATTGATTGTATTTTAACTAAAATTGCTGCCATCTTTTGCAATATTTTATGCGTTGGATGTAATTGAATTTTGTCACACTCTTTGTCAAAACCCCGTTGATCATTATTTTTAAGTTATCGATAATTGAAATCTACAGCTTCGCCGCATGACGAAAAATAACCACAGGCATGTCCAAATTGGATACCAACACTGGCAACACTGGGTATTCATGAAACAATTGCGCCATTTTTAAGACGGCTTCAAATTATTTTGATTGCCACAAAACCGCTAGATATAAATTTAATTTAATAGCCTATTTATTTATCTTGTAATATTATTTTTTATCGTTACCATAAATATTTTTTGTTTTTAAGAAGTAGATTGTCTATTGTCACATCAAAGTCAAAGTCAAAGTCAAATCATTTATTTCAATTAGACCATTAAAAGGCACTTTTGAACGTCGAGAAAAATTTGAATCTAGTTGCCCATTCCAAAAGGTAGCTTCGTATGGAGAAGAACGGGCAAGAAACTCCATACTTACTCTTTTAAAAAAATATATGGTTTACAATAAGTAGTAGGTACATTAATTCTATTTATATACGAATGTGAAGACGATGTACCTAAAATAAAAGTCATGTAAAGTACTACAATACGTACCAAATGCTACAAAGATTAGAAATGGAAGCTAAATTATTTTTTGTAGATACACAGTGCTCACACGTTTACATTAATGTGATCGTAAACTATCTTTTCTAACATTTCAAAAAACATCAAATCAGTGTGTGAGCCATAGTCATCACCAAAAGTATAATAATAAGTCTTAGTAAAAAACAATATAAAATTATGACCAATACAAATCATCAAATTGACGATAGACTGAGACTGAGAAATAATAAAACAGATTCATAGACAACAGTCATAATTTAAATTAAACAATAGGTTACAAAGTCACAACCTACTTAGAACTTTTTGTTTGTCACGTTTCATCTAACAAACTCATAAAAATATATGCAATTTAAATAAAAAAATATTACATAAACTGAATTTTTAATCGGTTCGAAGTGGTGCAAGAAAAGAATGGCAGGACTCTATTGAGGCCTTTGCCTAGCAGTGGGATATAATACGTATAGATTAGATAAAAAAACTGACCAAAACATAACACACACACTGAACTGGGTACACCTCTGCCTAACCCTCCGAGGATTACAGGCGTGAAAAAAAACTACCTTAACTTATTTAAATAGGTATAAGAAAAAATAAACATACAAGCAAAACGTGTTTTATGTACAGTCACAATACTGATAAACTAGACATGCCACTGACATCTTCAAATCTTAATATCCTCAAGATTAAGAATACCTAATATTGGAAGAGACAGATTTTACAATAACAATTAGTAAACTGACAATGCGCAGCGCGTCATTTAAGTAAAGAGTCGTGTTAAATTACCGGGCTTGCATGCGTTGCACAGTGTGGCGCAAGCACATGCCTTCGCCAAAAGGTTGGGGGTGAATGGGCCTTTTCAATTGTACTACGAGTCTACGACTATTACAATAAGACTAGCTTGTGCCTGTGACTTCGTCCGCGTAATTTTTTTTTAGTTACGCCTTTGTTGATATATCTGTTTCCGTGGGTCGTAGGCATGAGATAGTCCTATAACCTTTGTCAATAAACGGGCTACATAACGCAAAAGGAATTTTTTTTATTAGACCAAAAATTCCTATTTAAAGCGCTTTCGAACAAACTAACAAACTCTTTATACAACCTGAATTTTAATTCTCTCTTTAATTTGAATGTACTCATGAATATGAACAACTTTTATTAAGGGACATAGTACGAAATGTGAAAAAAAAAACAGCTGATCCATACAATTTGATCGTAATGTAATACATTATTGTATGGATCAGCTGTTTTTGAAGTGAAAACTTCTTTAGCGGCGTTGAGCACTTTTTCTGTAATGGGTATAAAATCTTAAACTCGCGTCAGGACACGTGCGCGTCAGGACACGTGACCTGATCGAAAAAGCGTAGGACAGCGCAGGGCGCTTGCGCGAATGATAATTGTAATAGTTTTAAAGTTAAATTTTTAATGTAATATAAATTGTCATGTTTGTGTACGATAGCGCAATAAATGAATATTGTATTCTACCACATAAATGATAGTACTTTTATACTGATAAAGCAATTGGTGCAAAATTATTCCCTAACCATTCCAAAATATCAAACATGCTCAACGTTAATAATCAAGTTTTTACTTCTTCCGGCACTCCCGGAGTGCAACCCGTTTTTTTTTTTCACATTTCGTACTAGGTATGTCCCTTAATAAAAGTTGTTCATATTCCTGAGTACATTCACCCCCTGAAAGATTTACAACGAATTAAAATTCACGGTGTATAACAATCTAGCTTTTGCCCGCGACTACGTCCGCGTGGATCTTGTTTATATCGTACTTGCACACAAACTTCCACCCCCCTTCACCGTCTTAGGGGGTGATTTCCGGGATAAAAACTATCCTATGTCCTTTCTCGGATCTTAAATTATCTCCATGCCAAATTTCATCAAAACCGATTCAGCGGTTTAAGCGTGAAGAGGTAACAGACAGACAGACACACTTTCGCATTGATAATATTGGTATGGATTAGTATGGATAATAGTATAGTATAGATGGTATGCTCGGTATTTTTCGGGGGAACGGTTTCGATGTCAACATCAAGGTGACTTTTGTGTTGCATTAGATTCACAAAGTAATTTATCTAAAGTACCCACATAATCCTAGGTCTTTGTACAGTTAACTGTTCCGGATTTTTCCTTTTTTTACTATACAAGGTAGTTCTACAATGCGGGCTGTTTTGTTTAAAATAGCAATAAGCCTATAAGTAATTACATTTGCTGTGTAATCACTTATTGAACATGTTCTTCTACTTCCTATTCCATTAATAAAACAAATAAAGTAAAGATTTTAAAAATTACAAAGGAAAATATGCTTTGGCTAAGAAAAACAATGACGAGAACTAATTGGGAGTAATCGATGGAACACACGACTAATATTTATCATAACAATTATAAGAATAGTCTTTCCTGAATCACTATTTGCATATGCAAATTAGGAGTATTTACTTGCAAATTCTAGCAGTACCTAGCCTAAGTCCTTATTTATAAATTGAACGAGCTGTTAGTCATATTTGATAGTAAAAATAAAACTAATTAGTAAATCTATGTAGTGCCTACCTAAATGTTAATTATGTGCCATTAGAGGTAGTTTCGAAATAAAATATTTTCTCATGAAGATGATCTCTAAATTTTTTGAATTATTTTAATAATAAAAAATGTATTTAAGCAACGCAAGTTCATTGACCTACTATAAGATAATTTGGTTGGCAAAACAAAACAGACTTTAAAATTATCTCACTATTTGCTAATAATATTATATTTTTACATAATATAATTACTTAATTTAGCATTGTGCAGTTAATAGCGAAATAAATAAAGTAGTTTTGTTTCTGCAACTGAGTTGTGTAAATATGAAGATAACTTTACCATACAACAAAAAAAAGTTAAACCATGTCCAAAAGGCCTCAAAGGAAAATAACTCGCTCACAGAAAAAACACAAAACGCACTGTCCACCAATAAAAAAATTAAAACATTTGGCGCCTAAAATCGTCAATTCAAAAAATTAACAGAATAGATCGTTTAGGCGCGATTGGCGGCATCTCGCGGACGCGACGTGTTGCGGTTAGCGCACGCGGCAGGTGACTGCGCGCACGCACCCGCGATCGACCGTCGCGGATCGAAATCGCAGCCGCTGAACCGAAGTAGGTAGCGATGTCACGGAACGTCAGAGAAAATAGTTGTAGAAAACAACTATCATCATTACTTACCGTGCCGTACTCGTCTTCAAACATGAATCGTTTATTTTTATTTGTGGATGCCGTTTGAATGCAGATGTTGCAGGTACTCACCTGTAACAATACGAAAAAAAATCGGTCACAAATGAAATTGTAGGCCTGTGCTGTTACGCATGTCAATTCTCACTGAACTCACGAACTGTATTATATGATAACAGTAATTCGGGACGATAGACAAGTACTGCAAAGCAAATCATACTACTTTTTTACTTATTTTGTTTTTCATATCTTTTGATAATTCAATAGAATAATTCGTTGATTATATTTTTCCATTTCATAATCATAAACAAGATGACATAACGTTAAGCAAAACATCTTTTGTTATTAGATACTGACGTCGCTTTTCTAAATAATGTTGTTATACCAAACAATGGAGATAAAGACACGAAGAGAGTCTTTCAATCAAGATAATGAATGATATCGCTATACAACATGATGTGATAACCACCAAGGGCATTCCACATATGATGATATATTTATGATCCTGCTGAATATTCATCTATAAAAGATGATAAAAAAGTTAGATTTTTCTTAGAAGCAAACAATAAAAACAATATGCAATTAATTCATCAAGAAGTTTGATTTAGGCAAGAGTTTAAGGAAGATTTTTAATCACTCGTCTTGCCCGGGGAAAATGTTGAATGAACCGTGCTCCAAGAGGGCTCAATAATTAAAAGGTAGAACTTCAAGGAGCAATCAAAGGAATCATTAATCTATCTATTAGAGAATATTATTATATCCTCAACAATCCACTCTTTTTGTTTTTCTATTGACTTTCACAAGCTCATTGATTTCGTTCAGAGCAACGAAGCATCTTAAATTCTTACAAACTTCATTCAATTGTTATGTTTTTTATTTTATCTTACAATGCTACAGCGCCTACAGCGTTATCGTCTGCTATAAAGGTATCAAAATCGATTTCGTCTGGTGCAAATGTAGTTTATACATTTTCTTTAAATGTATTTACTTACATTTACAGAAAACGTAACTTTTGTACTTTCGTGTTCCAGCGTCTCGGTACCCGCATTGCGCATAGAATTGTATCAGTAGATTCAATTCTTGTAGGATACGTAAGAATTCAATTAGCTAAGTGGTATGCCTTTAAAGTCTTAATAATTCAGCTAAAAGCAAGTAAACATACAGGTTCTACATCCAATCCTAGACCATTTTTCCCACAGCACATCGGATACATTAGCATAACAATTTCCGCACTACTTTTACTTTCTTCACAATTCTCGAGTACGTTTGATGCCTTGATTAGATTAACCTTTTAGATTTTATCAAAACGTAATATATTATCTATACCAAATTGATTATGTCGATGTGAAACTTCCGTCAGTCTAGGATCATTAAAAAGGAAATTATTAAGTGTAAAGGTTATAATAACTGTTAGAATAAAAACATTGTAGTACAAATTGGCGGATGTGGGCTAGTCTCGCCTCACTGATTGATTGGTTCAACCGAGTGCTCGGACACTTGATCTGTGCGTTATCTCGGACAATACAAGATACAAGTCATGAGACACGAGAGGGTATCGAAAAACACGTGTATTGGTATGGAAAGTATTTCTTATTTGTTGTTAGTACTTAAATATTTTGGTGGACTTAATGTCTGCTAAAATATTTCGGGATAGAGATGAACAACAATTTGATTTTATTCAATATAAACTCGTGTCATGCGTAGCTGTTAAGCCCATGCGCGCCTAAAACTTATCGACGAACTAAAAGAGGTTATAAACCAAAATGTCGTACATATTTTAAAATTTAACCTCGTGTTTGCAAGTCTGAGTAAGGGCGGAATGGTTTCGTATTTTTAAAGCTAAACTTAATAAAAGTAGAAACATATTTTGAAATACTCGTCAGTTTATAACTTAATCGAACTCATTGACTGCGTGAGCCAAGTGTGACCTTCCACGCCCCATACTCAAAGATTGCGTTTCTCACAAATCAATGGCTTCTAAGATTTATTTCCTGTTACACCCTTCTTGTACTTCTCATTAAAATGTTACAAGTTATTGCTTAACAAGCTGTTTGTCATGTGCGCTTAGTTGTGACCAACAAATGCTTTTAGTGTTGACCTAAATAGTCCTTTGAGTTAATTTATTATTTGTCTAATTTCATAATTATTGTTAAACACTACGGGATTTCCAGAGTCATTTAGTCCAAGATCACGTTACACCTTTATTTTAAAGGTTACATTTTTAGTTTAACTCCATAACTAACAAGCATAACTCAAGCAATATAAATATACTTATAGAAATAGCATGGTCTAAAAAATAAATAAAGTTTTGGAGGAGTTAATTATTACAAAACAAAAACTCGAATTCTAAATTCCACAATTAAGAGCAAAAAGAAACGTTTTCATAATAATTTACCAGAAATCCGAAAAGTATTGTTGAAAACAAAAAAGTATTTTCGGTATAGATAGACAGACGCCCAGACACACCGATCTATCTTACACCCGGCCAGATAACAATACGAATTGTACAGTAGCTAGTAGCTATGGGATCTGCTTCCGTGTACCCTGCGGAACGCCGTGTTTCACAACGAAGCTACAGAGTTATGGGCCGTCTATGGATATGTTATCCATAAGTTCCTACTTCCACCATGCTATGATTTGTGATCTGTTGTATTCAGGAAAATGATTTATGTATGGATATTGGATTCAGCTTTTGTACACGCAGTTTAGTTTCTTCGTTTTAGTCGGAGTCTGTGGTAACAAAGGTTATAGCGGGTAGGTCCGTGGTCGTTAGAGCGACTGACGACCGTGGAGTCCTAGGTTCGATACCCAGGCCGGGTAAATTGTTATAGGGTATTTCCATATTCCATTATAAAATTGTCACTAACTGCCCGGAGATTGGAAGTTGGTTGGTGTGACGTACCCCTGTGTGGCACTTGTAGCTGTTGCTAACTGATCGTCCTATTGGTCTCGTGTGGTGGCAAGCACGCATGCTGATCGTGGGGTCTGTGGTGGGGGGGAGTTGGTGGTCCTGCAGCTAATCTCTCCCCGGTAATGCCAAATTGCCGTCCCAGCGGACTATGAGAAGGGATGATGAGGAAGTGCACCTGTTTGTGCACTATATAAAATACTAGCTTTTGCCCGCGACTTCGTCCGCGTATATGTCGGTTATCGCGGACGCAGACGAAGTCGAAGTCGAATAAAAAGTAGGTAGCCTATGTCCTTTGTTGGGGTTCACACTTACCCTGTACCAAATTTCACACAAATCGGTTCAGTAGTTTAGGCGTGAAGAAAAGACAGACAGACAGACAGAAAGACAGACAGACAGACAAAGTTACTTTCGCATTTATAATATTAGTAAGGATCTGCTGCTTGGCTAATCTCCATTAAGATTGGTTGTGACCTATTAAACATTCATTAAAATGTGTAACGAGCCTGATACAAAACACAACCTTACATTATACAAAGCATTTGCATCATAGGCTTTTTACAAAAAGTTCCTACAAAGCGCTGCCCAGGACCGGTATTACGCACTGTACTTGTTCGCTTTACGATGCAGTGCAGGCTGTGTCCGGTTGGTGCATGACGTCACCGACCCACTATTCTCTATGCATCACTTACCTAAATCATTATTGACGTATTTATAACAGTTACAACATCCTTACTTCCGCGGTACGGAGGCATGGATCTTGTTTGTTATGATTGGCTTGCTATTATCGTACTTTGATATGTGTCTTGCTTTCTTTTGGTACAAAGAGTTAATAGTGTGTAGTTGTAGTAGATACGTCACCGCTTTTAGCTGTCTACGTAGGTAGGCAATAAGAAAAGTGTAATGTTATTAAGTATCACACAAGAAGTCCGTCCATATGATTGTTAGTGTTTTCTCAGATTTATTCAGACGACAGTGACTTCTCGCACAGAAGTATCTCAGTTGCATTACAATTCTAAAAACAAATGCTCGTGTACCTGTCTCTGGCACTTGGCACTGAAGGAACTCCTCTAGTTACTACTAAGTAGGTAGTACCTACCTAATTGATTGACTGAGTCATAACGTAGAGAGAGTGACCAAATAAGTGACAGACTTGAAACCGCAGCATACATAGCAACACTGCAAACTTGAACACCTTTAACATTAACCTCAAATTAACCTTTTTTAAAGTAAAAACCTCAAAAGCATTTATCAGTAACCTTTCCTTTCTGCACTCTACTCTACTTTGTTAAAATTTCACATTTCTTTCTAAAATTTCCCTTCCAATGAGACAGATATACATATACATTGTATTGTTACGGAAGCTTTAGTACTCAGTGACTGGGTTAAGTGCAATCTCGTGTTCTTATACGTACCTACACTACCTACATAAAGTTACTACAAAGGTACTTCAAGTATACCGAGAAATCGACAAGTGTGATCTTGAGTTGATTTAGCTACAGGCAGGGAAATGTAATTTTTAGCACACATACACGTGTGTGTATGTGTGCTAAAAATTGATATTTTGATTGATTGTGTGCTGATATGTGTGTGTAGTGAGTGTTCACTACACACACATATCACTTTTTTTTTAAGAACTTCCCCCCAAACACTTAACCACTGCGCCAACGAGTCGTCCTTTATTGCAAATCAAATAATTATGTCGTGTTAAATATAGTAAAAGAATAGAACAATAATAGTAGGAAGTTTGATGATACGGTCAATTTTAGTAGATTCTTACCTAATCAATTTGCTAAGCAATAATTTTCTCTGACAACATCATTATCTTTAGACTAGACTACCAAAAAAACTGTTATGACAGGAAATGCAAACGAGCAGATCCATTAATTTGACAAGATAATTAAAACCAATCAAATAAAATTTACAATCATTAAGAACATCACGTAATACGTTTGCACTATGCACTAGATAATTAATCAAGACGAATTACAAAAGCCATATATTATGCGGAAATCCATACAAACAGTTAAAAAGTGACGCAACTTTGACATAAAATATTGCTTACCAATAAATTAGCGCCAAAAACTTTCACAGAAGGGCGAAGGAATTCGATTTGCAATTCTAATTTCAAAAACACGATTTATTCGAATTACGTCACGGAGGCTTTTTTTCCTCTACAGCCAGTTCCTTTAACTGCCTTTTCTCCAACATTTTAAGGTTAGGTTATAAACAGCCTTATGGCCGCGGAACGTAAACAAACATTCGTCTTTCACGACACCAATGACATAACATTTTTGTTTCACTTATTAATTGCTTCGATTACGGTGATATTTTATTATTATTTATGTAAATTTTCTTAATCGCACTCATTTATAACTTCACAAATTTAGGACTTTCGGTCGCTATTTTTTTAAGTTACGCACACATCTTGTGTTCTCTAAGCTCTCACTGGCTATTGTGATGATATCTTCATATCTTGCATAATTGGTTGTGTAGCACTAAACGAAACATCCTTTAAGGAATGACGCGGACCTCAGGACCAAAAATCAATCTTCTCAAAATGGGGCCAAAATGGCTTATAAACTGAAATAAACCAGATTCTATATTGGGATTGTAGTCTAAATAAAAGAAAAGCCCGCTGATTAAACAAATTATAGACCATCGTTTAATGACAAATCGCCGAAAACCTATCCAGTTTTAATAATTATACCAGTATATCGTAAATAAACCAACAATTACTGAGATAGTTCCAAATTTCCGATACACGATCGGCAATGCACATTATTTATAAGACATAATAACGAACTGTATAATCCAACTAGGAATTCACCTTCGAGTTTGTGGGTGCCTAGATAATTGCATAGAATATGAAAAATCTTATCAGAAGTGACACTCACGTTCAGTCAAATTGACAATGAATTGACATGGTCCGAATTTTCAACTCAAAACTAACATTACTTATCAGTCGTATAAATGGCTACAACACAGGTTGATCTAGTATGTCACGTTTCTAAACAATTAATTTCCCTGACTGTATTTAATTAAGGGCTTTTTACCACCACCGCCACTAATTAACCACTAACTATTAATAACTTCTGTACTTATGTGACGAACTAACATTTAAATCTAAATAGAATTGAATAGGAAGTAAATACAAACACATCTCTATACAACAATATAACATACTCACACACCCATTTGCAACTCCTCATGCACACTCGTAGGAGTGTCTTGAATATAAAACAGGGTTATCGATTTGTCAATAAACAAAATAAAAAATAATAGTAGTCATGGGAAGATACAACCCTGACGATATTACACGGAACTCCTTAAAAACGATAGTTTAAAGCAAGACTTTGGAACTGGAGTTGCACTTCTGTGCATACGTATGCAATGCACATTGTTCTATGTCACCTAATTGGTAAACAATTCTCTATCTGAACCAAGTACTAGATAAAGGGCATAGTAAAACACACAAATTGGCCTCAAATCGGAAAATATTTAATATTTTATTACGCTTAATTGCTAACCGAAACTGCGAAGCCGGAATTTAAATAATAAAACCTAATGGTTTGCGTAATGCTAAACGGTGCTAAATACTTTAGTGCCCTTTTGCATTTGCCTAAGTAAAACTGCTGTTACTAATGGCTGGTTTGACGTATTATTCTGTTATTCTTGTATTTTAATACAAGCTCTATTTATCAATTATTTTCACGAGTGCTTTAGTGTCTTTCAAATTATTATGATATAATTGCTTTAAAAAATAAAATTAAAAATGGCGGCCTAACAAAGGTGCTTATCGTGCCATTTCACTCGCACAGTATAGCCAGCGATAGAGAGGATATCATATTAAGCGCTGCCAGTTATAAATTGTTACTTAATTGACACGGGATTGGGATATACCTACTTATTTTACAATGTCGACATCGTTATTATATTATTCTGTAAGAACCATTTAATAAGAGGTTTCATAATAATTAAATATTTTCCCTTTAACCTTTTCTACCGATAATTGTAGATACAATTTTACCCGCCCCTACCCTTTTAAACACGTGTAACAATTTAATTAATTAAGGAGCCTTTTCCGTTGCGTTAAATCTCCCCTTTCGACATAATTTCTCATGCATTTATTCACACGGGGACCGTAGGTGGGCGGGTGCGGCCGAAATGTACTTCAAAATGTTTAGTTAACATTCAGAATAGATAGGAATTAATTGGCCCAAAGTCTGGATCTGGAATAATTCGTTTCAAAATAGGGTTGTAACGGAACCTCGCCTCTGCAAGAGCAGAACTTCGGCGAAACATCTTACCTCCGCATCCGCATCCGTAAACGTCCGTTTTGCGGAGTTATAATAATAATAATAACATTTATTACCCAAAAGTAGGTATTACAAATGTGAACATAGTTGGCGAGCCACAAACTAAGCAAAGCTTGTATTTACGTTGACTTACACAATGCACAAGAAGGGCGCTCATGTATATTCTTTCCACTCCTGCCTCCGCCTCCGTTAACCTCCGCTTCCGTCAAAAAAGCCTCCGTTACAAGTTACAACCCTAGTTTCAAAAAGCTATATCTTTATGGTTATAATCTTCAAGGCAACGTCTCCTTTTGGCATACGGTTTCGTATACATTTATTCTATTTATGCAGTGTTGTAGGTGGGTAGGTGCGGTTAAATTGCACTAATAACTGTATACAGAATAGGACACAATCAATACTAATTAATTGCAAATAATACAGTGAGAAATTTGCAAAGGACTCGATTCGAATCGCTACGATTATTAATTGTGGAGGCTTCGAAATTCGGGTGTGACTGGAATTTATTCGCTGAGATGACAGATATGAATAGTAGCCGATTAAATAGGCATTTGTATTAAAGGTTATATCGTATTCACTGGCTTATTATTTTATAGCTTAATTAAGTAAAGTACGGCCAACGAGAAGCGATACCAAATGTAAACAAAACCCATGCAAGGTCATTGGGAATAGCAGGGGTGCATAACTTTTTGAAAGTTGGATTTATATAGTTTTAAAAATTATCTGGCAAATCGTAATAATACCATAAGGATAGTCTATTTTTATAAATTTTATCATAATTTGAATTATTGTATAATGTAGACTTTCGTATCGCTTCTCGTTGGCCGTACTTTATGTTATTTGCTTTGAAAATAATTTGAGAAAAAGAAGTGACTGAGAAAGTACTAGGATTTATTATTAAAATTGGTTAAGCTCAGAAAAAAGATAAATTAAAAAAAAAAAATCGCGACTCTCTAAAGAGGCTGGCAGGGCTCGAGAGATCTCCAAAGAGGTTCAGTTTTTTTAATAAAAATATCGCTTACCCCGTCCCCGCTACCGAACAAACACTGCTAAGGACTTACCTGAAAAGGAAACATGAAATATTTAGAACTTAGAACTATCTTTTAATAGCAACATTACCATAAAGACAATAGAGTAACAGACATAAACAAATCGTACACCTCGGCGCCATAAAAGTCATGTTTTACGATAAAACACGAATCAAAACATTGACTTGTATGTAACACGGAACACGTTTGACACACCGTAATCATGTGAGTGACATGCATACGGTATCTACCCTACCTATAACCTTTATCAAAAACTGAGAAATACACATAGGAACGAACCGATATCGATGGTAGAAATTTTAAATGTTTTTGTAGTAAGTGTAGTTTCGGTCCTTTCATCCGCGAACAAATATTTTATAGTACTTTATATTCGGTGAAATAGACCTCAACGCGCAAATGTTACAGTGGTTCGGTCATCACACGATGTTACAATTAGAACATGATAATTATGTTGATATAATATTATATCCGTTTTTTGTTGGATCTAAGTAGCTAACCTTGCTTTTCGAGTCCTCTGGAATCTCGAACACCGCACCCACTTGTCAGTTTTTAAAGTTCCGTTCCAATATGGTGTTATGGTACAGTCTTGGAATGTTTGCTCATGCGCAAAAGGTTACAAACATCTCCAACAAAACCTACTAAAACATTTTTTTATTAGTGTATTATTCTAGAGTTCTAGACCTCTCAAAGCGCACGACTCAACATGAACATGAACAAGATTCAACATGAATGAATGTCTTTCCCATCCATGCTCGTTCTTCTCTATAAAAGTCAGTAAGAAGCACATGCTCGTTCTTCTCTATAAAAGTCAGTAAGAAGCATTAACTTTCTGTCTGACTCTTTATCAATTTAAAAATGTCTGTAAACGGTTTATTTGAAATAACTGATACATGAGAAAAGGCTCACGATTCAGAAGAAACATTCACCTAGCAACGTAACCAAGTCATACAAAGAAACAATACATAACACATAAAAAATGTAGATAAAACCGATGAACATTGCGACCCAGCGACCTCCCAGCGCGGCGGGATGCCAAGCTAGTGAAAGTGAACACATACCTTTGTTTTTGCGAGCATATTTTGGACTCTAGAGTAAACCAACAATAAGAGAATGCAATCGTAGACGTTTTATCATCTTTTTAGAGACAAGTTCACCATTGCATTGGTGGTGTTAGATGGCCCACATACAAACTTTAAGCAACTGGCAGAGGCAAGGCCAAAGATATCTGAAATACTACATACTTACACTGTAAATACGTTGCGATCCCAAAGACAAAGCTGTATCTCATATACTTGTAATAAAACTAACACCCATACTTTTCAAATCGAAACAGCAAGGCTGCTTGACGGCAGTAATTGGTGTGGTGGTAATCCCTAGTAATAAATCATAATAATAATATCAGCCTCTTATTTTCCTACAACAAGGCGTCTTCTTCTACAGAGGAAACACGAACGATGATCACTACTCTTGCTCAAGGCGAATAAGTCCAGGTTTCCTCAGGATGTTTTCCTTCAACAATGTTATTGATATCCAAGATAAACTTAGAAAGTACATTTCATGAATTGAAAAGTCACAATCACAATGGTACTTGCTCGGTATCGAAACTAAAACCTCATGCATGAGAGGCAGATGCTTTACCCACTGAACAATTTACAACTATACTTAGTTTACTTGAAAGAAAAGTACACACACAAAGATAAACACTTTGAAGTGTTGCTTGAAACATGGCATAATGTAAAGCGAATGTTCGATAAGGTGTAACAATTGGTGGTATGCGGTAAATACACGCACATGTGTTCATGTATATTTAGTTAAAACAAACAGGAAAACAGCAGTACAGCTATGCATGCTGTAATTGGCGATGTTCACAACGAAACGAGTGGTAAACATGAGAATTTATAAATGTAATATTATGGTAATGTTTTTAGCCTGTGGCGTCCAGCTGAGAGATACGATAAACATCGAAGGATTAATCATACGTATATACAAATGACTGCACAAACTAATGGACAAAGTTGAGAACAAGCTAAAGACCTAAAACTTAAATCATGGAAACCGAGACGCCTAAAATTACATAGACGGTATCGAAGTAATAAGCTAACGGCGAATGTTAACCAAAAGATGATAAAACTTTTAACATCTTCCACCTTTCGTTCTACATTATGAGGAGCCACATTGTCTGCAAAATCCGGGTCTATTATATGACGTCAAGATTCACAACCTACCAAACAACGCGGTGCTTTGCATACCAAATATGTATACATGTAGGTAGTCTCCCTTTTACTGAGCCAACACGTATTTTGACAAGCTTGATAAATTCTGTTAAAGAAATAAAGAATATGTAAGTACGTTACGAAAATAACAAAAGCTTGAGAGACAAAACGTAAAAGTACCTAGTATAAAAAGATAAGGCTCCAAAAACATATACTTAATGAAAAGTACTTAAACAGTATAAAAATAATACGGGAAGAACTTCAACGATATGGTCATTATACTCGTTATCACATTTAAATGCTAATCAAATCGCCTTTACTTTGCGGACTGGGTACCAATTACTGCGAAGTGCGAACTATTCATTAGATGTTTACGCAGTCACATGGGAACATGCGTTCCATGGATATCGAGCCTTGTACTAGATCGAACTATATTTTTAGCTGACTGACTATTCTGTAAATTTTGGTTAAATGCGCTTGTGGTGAACTGTCATTTCCAAGAAGCAGGTGGGATGACAGCAGCTGACCTCAATTAGGTACATTTCCTTTCAATTTACCGAATAAGATTTTTACAGAATACCCTTGTTGTACTCAGTTTTACTCGACAGTTAGGAATAACAGTGAGCTAATTACATTTAAAAAGGTTCAGGTTTTATTGTAGATACGAGTATTATACAATAGGTCCATGCACCTAGTGTTCTTCAAATTTTCTTTTCATCCCCACGGAAGGTTCAAATCAATCAACGCACACATTATTGATTCCCAAAAAGAAATACGAGACAAGACTTATAGAAGGCACAAAGGAGGGGGAACGCAGACGGTCATTAATCTTTCCCGCGTCACACGTTATCACAAGTCTCACCCTCGCCCTGGCAACCCCACGACCCCAGGTAGACACACACGCAAGTAGTTACCGTCTGCAAGAGATAATATAGATACGGCTATGACATGAACATTCTGTAACGACGCGATGTTTTTATATTTAGAATTTCTTTAGTTAAAAATTTTCTAACAGATAGAACAAGAAAAAGAGAAAAAGAGAGAGTATTGTATTTCAAAAAGCAATAAATTGTCTTATCTTGTCTGACAAAAAGATTGATGCCCGCAAGATCTGATCTATTGAAAACAAGAGTCAGTCCTTAATTGAAAATTAAAATTCTCCTCCATACGAAACGTTTACCTTTCGGAAAGGGCAACGAGACTCAATAATTCGTTCAAAAGTTCTTTCTTCTAATGATTTAATTGAAATGAATAATGTCACTTTGGTTTTGCGTGATTTCTAATTCAAAGAACTAAAGGCTTCAATTAAATCCTAAGCTTACCCAACTTGAAATTGAAATCAAAATCCAAGATCGAAATAATAGAGCTGTCAAATTAAGCAGTAACAAGAGTACCATTACGAATACTGCATTACAATCATAACAATGTTGATTTCGACATATCCGCACTTGACACCTGCGGTATCGAAGAGGGGCGGTACATGTCAAGAATGATATGAGATGGAGACATTTGGGGGTTGGTCTAAGTTCATGAAATAACGTAGGCGCTTGAAAGCAATCTTCGTTTTAAAGATAAATATGAACTTTTATGATAGAGGTTTCAGGTTGGGAGTACTTGGGAGGACAAAAAGACAAAGAGCAGTTGACGACGCTACAGTTGGCGCTGCCGCGCTGTGGCTGAGCGATTAGCGCTCAGCACACGCACAGTTCGGACCGCGGGAAACAGCACGCGCCGTTCCAATCCCTCGCTCCGAACTGTCTATAATGTATGACCCGCACATCTACACGTACAGTTCGGAGCGAGGCGCGTGCTGTTTCCCGCGGTCCGAACTGTGCGTGTGCTGAGCGCTATTGGCTGATGCGCTGCGTGTCACGGGGTCGATTTACGTGCGGAACAAATTTTCGAATGGCATTCAGATAGTTGTTCCGGGTCTGGCTGTAAGTGTATGTAAGCTTATTTGATCATAAAAGCACGATGTAGAAGAAATCTCGAGTGTGGGACAATGTTTCAAAAAACGTTGTTACAAGCTTTTATTTAGCATGCACTGTTCGTATGTAAGTTGTCCTTTCAAAATTTGAAAACCATTTTTCGACCAATTATTGGTATCCGATTGAGCTGAAATTTTGCATACACACTTAGTTCTGATGACAATACAATGTCCAATACTCAATATTGTAATTTTAAAAAGCTTGTTTTTAAAAATATTTTTTTATAATAACTTATTTTAAAATATATTTTAAGTTTCCATATTTACCTAGAAATTTTAAAAGTACTTCGGTTGAACGTATACGTTGAACTCTAAAGAGAATAAGTTTGATTATTTCATAAAAATATAGGAAGTTAAAAACACCCGCTGTCATCTATCACTCAGACGTCTGTCCAACCCCAAAGGCAGCAGTCGTGTGGGTGTCGTAATGACCTTGGCGCGTCGAATCAATAGAGAACAATGCTCTCGATCACCCATTGTTTCAAGCCAGGCTCCAATTTACACTTATTGGAGTTTGGAGTGTTGCGTTAAACATTCGACCAGTGATGTAAATATGAAAGCAGGTTTCTAGAAAATTGCAAACACATATTGTATGATATGTGTGTTGTAAGTGTGCATTAATATAATTGCCGTTTGTCTGGTTACTTTCAAGTTAAAGCCAGATGCTCGTAGTTTGCCATAGAAGTTGTGTTTTGTATAATAACGTTACATACATACATAACATCATGCCTGTAATCCCCGCAGGGATAGGCAGAGGTGTACCCATGAATACACCCACATTTGCTAAGTCCCATGTAATAGGGGGCGAGCCTATTGCCATCAACCGTGCACATCCAGACTCTGAGGCTGCTACTGAGAAATACCTGATGAAAAACCCATTAACACTTTGTCCGACCTTGGAATCGAACCCAAGGCACTAAGCAACGAGGCAGTCAGTTGGTTAATAACTATTTTGTATTTTAGCCTAAACAGCTCATACATATAATTATTAGGTATAATTTAGTATTTTATCTTCCTCAGTTTCGTCAGCTAAGCTTCATTTGATTATTGGATCAGTAATCAGTACCTATTTGCATACAATTTTATAACTTTTAACTTAATCCTCAATATCAGAATATTTATTCATTTCAACTACGATAAAAGGCTGACTTATTTTGATGACAATAGTGTCATTAGTGATGACAAAGGCCACCCAACCGAATCAGTTCACACGTACACCATAAAACTAAGAACACACGTATAGAGGTTGATACTTTCTAATATCCTCGCTCTGGGCAAGGAGTGTCACGTGTCAAAATAATTTCTCTGCATTCTCAATGGCAACTTTTCATTACCTACATTATTGATTACTGAGCAATATAAGTTTAATTATAGATTGTCATTGTCCGCCATTAAAATCACCATATTGAACGCATGAAGCAACGCACCGTGAATAAGAAGTAGGACTTGGCGAGAATAAGGAATATCAAAAGGAATTAATATGCTTAGGTACATTTAAAGCTAGCTTAATGCTTCATTGAGTGTTTATGGACAGGCGTTAGTGTTGAATGAGAACTTTATATTGGTCACACGACTATGCATGCAAATTGAATTAATATCTATCAATTGGTTAGGGCACCTAAACCACAGTTGCCATCAGGCATGAGATAAAGCATTCTAAGTATATCGGGCAACTACAAATATGACTTTTCAATTCATATGTGCTTTTAATTTATAACTTGAAAGAAAAACATCGTGAAGAAACTTTGAGGTATAATTAATAGTCTGCAATCGCTTATCCGCCTTAAGCAAGCGTGGAGATAAATTATCTTGTCTTCTCTGTAGAAGAAGAAGCCTTTGCTGTTCAGTGAAACAATAATAGGCCGGTATTTTTTTTTTATCAATTGCCCGCTTACACAGCATCTCGAAATATCTCGTTCGGTCGTGCGCTAGCAATTGCGTGGATAGCCAATCACTCTATCGCTATTTCCATCCTGCGACCGAAGCTACTGTTTATATCTCAGGCGCATTTGTACAAAGGCGTTTCACACAGCTGACAGGTTTGATTGATGTCTGACAAAATGGCGACATACGAGGAAGATGTTGGACTGCGTGTGTTGATGGTGGGTCTATAATAACGGAGTATAATGCAATTTCTTTGGAATTTATTACCAAATAACTGTGCTGTACTACATCGTTACTGGCTACTATGAAATCTTCCACATTATATTAGCATTTCATTAATCGAATCGTGGACGTAGTCTGCCTTTTTACTTCTTCTTTTCGCATTGATGATACATCTAAATTGAAATTATTTGGGCCCAATAGGTCGCCACGTTTACTGCCGTGTCAGAGGCGTTGTTACAAGTCGAAGCATTTATTACAATTAGACCATTTACAGGCACTTTAGTTTTTGAATTGTTAAGGAGTCGGTAAGTTAGTCACAAAGTTGAAGCTCATTCATAAACGTAGATAGGCCTCTATGGGGAAGAACGAGCAAGACGGACTACGTACGATTCGTACTATGCTATTGGACTCCAAATTTTAAATGAACGCATTGCAGCGGAACATGTGCTCAGTAACTGTCTCAAGTTTTTCTTGTCTCTATTTCTATACAACTCATAGTCGTACCTAAGTATCTACGCTACACAGAATTCAATGTAAAAGCCAGTAGCACGTCTGCCACATTTTTTTACATTTTCCTTTGAAGTTGTCTGGCGGAGTGCAGCGTAGTCGTATGAATCATTCATTAGGAAACAGTTCATTTCGTCCTCAAAAACTAGACGCTGGAAACTTTAGAGGGTAATTGAAGACTCTTCAACTACGGGCACCTACAGTACGCAAAAGGTTAACCGAAATATTTTGTTGCATTTGCATCACATTGTAGTCTGTATCGATCAGTAGTCCATTGTATTGAAATATTATTTTAAGCTTAAATCAAAACAGTACCATTAAAAAGTAAGTTTACACAAATGCATCAAATATGCCTATGCACATATAGGTAGCTGCGATGCGTGAAGTTGATAAGATTCCTGGGCTCATTTTTCCTAACAACATTAAATAGTGGAACCTTGCTCACCCCACTGTAGCAGTGATAGTAAGTAGTGCCTAATACCTAATAGTATTTAAGATAATACCCAATACACCACACCTATAATAAAAGATCTTTAAGACCCACATTCACCACACAACCAGACGACAATAAAACGTCTTCAGTGATTTCACCAATATTTCTTTCTAAAAGTAAAGATTTGTCGCTCAATCTTTGGAGAAAGGAGACCACCTCATGTGCCTATGGAATAACAATTAATTTTATATCCTCATACGTAGTCACATAGTGACGTTCCATGTCGATACTCTGAATAGGCTGATAAGGTTCTAATAAATTCAGTGATATCGTTTGCTTACTTAATATCGATCCATGCATGTTGTTGGATAAAAGTTTTCCATGTGACCATGAATGAAATGGCAACCTTTAACATGTTTACTTTACCAAATTGAGTACAAGGGTAGAACTTTCTATTAAGTTGAAAGGTTCTTGGAGTAGAATGGCTAGTTCGAAACCCTTCTTTAATTCAAAGACAGAATCATGTTTATGAGAAAGGTCTTCTAACTCATTTGGGATAGAATGAGTCATATCACAATGTTATTAGTTCTTACTGGTCTCGTCTGGATTTCCAAGGAAGAGTCTTTATCTTAATCGACAAAAATAAACTATCGACATCGCACTTCAGCTCAGCACTGGGCTTCTTGTTCGCCGGTCGAATGCAAACTGATCACGAAGGCCGGGGGGGTACGTGACCACTGAATACGGGCCACAGACACACGGATGTCTGCCATTGACTGATGAACTACTATTTATGTAAGTTCTACTCTAATATAGCACACGTGATTCATGTATGCCACGTCACGGACAAGTCATAGAAAAATATTGATTTGGAGATAGATGATTCGTAACTGTGGCGCTACTTGTTTTTCAAGTGGACATCGAGTGAGCTTTTTCTTCGTGGAGTAAAAATGACTTAGGACGTCCTGGCTTTGCAAGATTACGGAGGCCATACGATCGAGGATCCTTCGCTTTCAGTATGCAATCTTCTGAAAGCCATTGCTGCAGTAACCTGGGATGGCCCAGTATCTGCCTTGGAGACAAAGACATTGACACTTCGCCCTAGCAGAAGCATGTAAAGAGAAGTTGCATGGGAATTTTATCGCAAGTATTTAACAAATAACAAATTATCCATAAAGTGTTATTTAAAAACCACACCTTTTCTAAATATAGATAATGGAAATGTTAGTCTCCATTAAAATTAAAAGCAGATGACCCAAAACTCGTCTGTGCCTAAAACGGAATTAGATTAGGTCATCCGCGACTGGATGGTACATTAATTTTATACAAGAGACCTAAATATGACGTAATAGTCTGCTGCAATCAGAAAACCAGACAGACAAACATGCATAATTTCATGTATAATTATATTCATCAGTCACTTGACCGAAATTCTTATCTTACTACTTGAAAACATAAAGCTAAATAGACTTTTGAAAAAACAACTTTCCAGATTTATTTGAAATTGAAGTGGCTTAATCAAATATCCATCGAGCGTCGGTTTGACTACAATAGAAACGAAAATATTATTGTATAAATCTTTACTCTTCAACTCACATCCTCAAGTATACACCTTATGCAAAATGTAGGTCTCCTCCCCGAGAAGAACCATTGCTTTTCGGTCTTGGGCCTCAGGCAAACAACTCGTTCCTGTTACTTTGACCTGGTCATCACTCGCCGTCTTGACCTGGCGCGTATATCCTACTGCCAGCTCTGTTTCTGCACTGTAGCACCTGTATATATATAGCTCATCTTCTTCACACAAAAAAGACATTCCTCATGGAATATGAAAATTACTTTTTGGAAGGGCAACTGGATTCAATTCTTTATTTTTCTTGTTTATGACGTTCAAAAGTGCCTATTGATAGTTTAATTGAAATAAATTATTTGACTTTAATTTCGACTATGGTAAAAGTCTTACACATCACAGTCAGGTGTACCGTGCCTAAAAGCTATCGAGCATGACGTCAAAACTTGCTTTCGTAAACACAATAGCTAATAACCAGCTCAATAAATTATAAGAGAATCCACTTCATTAGTTGCACTTGTATCTTGTGTTACGTCATCTTACGTAACACACGTCCCATCGTAAGTGCTAACTTGTCAATGAGGATAATCTTCGTGCCTATCTTCCACAATTTCAACTTCATCATTGGACTTAATTATTTCACTGTTTATCAGCGTTTCAAAGCGGTGACGCAAATGTTGGCCAAATAGATAGATCCACAATTTGTCACTGAGCGAAAATCTCATAGTCGAATCTCGGAGTCTCTCAGCTATAGCTTCGGGAAAATATTGGGGAAAAAAATTGGGTTCATAGTGATTGAAGTTCATAGATATAATAGGTATCCAAGAGGATTCGCAAATTCTTCAACATCTCACTCTACCTACGCTTCAGGCATTTCATATCATTTCATTTATTTCATCTATGTGCTTTATTCTTAGACAAAAGGGCAAAGATGAAAAAACTCCTTGTTGAATGTTAGAGCAAATCGCATGCGCATGTTTACTGTCTATTAACACATACAGACAGACAGCGCCATCTATTAGTCCTGAGGCGGACTAGACAGCAAATATTGTGAATTTGTGATATAAACTCGAAAAGCAATTAAAAGCATTATCTTAGAGGGGGTATTAAAAATGTTTTTATAGGTACTCCAGCATTTACACACGTTTGACGCTTAACCCCTAATACAACAAAGTCAATCATTTCTTTACCTAGTTTAAAAAAATCAAACATGGAAATAGTTGATCGGAATTGCATACATTAATATTTTTGTACTGGGAATATTATAAGTTGTAAGACTAGTACGTAAGAGTGAGAGTTGTGTGTCAGACGTCCGTCTAGTTGTACTGTTCGTCGCTTCCTGCCGCGGCCCGTATAAACACACGCTTATGCGCGGATCAGTGTGTGAATCATATTATTATGTGCAAGCGCACGCGTGCCTTTGACACTTGGATGTCGCTTTTATTACCGTACCTACTATAAACCAAATTATAGAATTTAATTGGTTTTAATAAGTATACCTTCGTATGCATTTCTTAATGATCGTTACAATTAGCAAAATTAGGTTAAAGAACGCAGGCCTAAAATTTCGGAAATTTTAGGCGTTGTTAGAATAACTCGCACCTATATTTGTTTCTTATGAACAACAAAAATATTATTCGACTTAGGGCTGATTTTTCAATAGTCAGATAACTTTTATCCAAAGAATAAATATGACAGTTTGACATATTTTCTATACAAAAGCTGTCAAACCGCCATATTTATCCCTCCGTTAAGAGTTATCTGACGATTGAAAAATTAGCCCTTAGTAGAAAAATTCAGTATTACATTTGGCATCTCAAACCAAAAGATCGAAATAGAACATTAAAGTTTAATGTTCTATTTCGATCTTTTGGTTTGAGATGCCAAATGTAATACTGAATTTTTTTACCCATGGGTTTAATAAACCCATTCGGAATTAAACTTTACAAGAAAAGCTAATAGCCTCTAATGTTTCCTGCAGCAACCATATTTGACCCACATCAATACACAGCAATGTGTGCATTGCCGCGCAGTACTTAAGTGTGAAATTGATATGCACCACCAGTTGCACGTGCATAGATAGGCGTACTTCCGAACTTCCTGCAAGTTCCCATATGATACAACACGTCCGTAACGTAATTAGTTCAAGCTCACGTATTCCAAGAATCTTCTATTTAATACAACAAACTAGTAAGATTATCCAGTGAAATCATACGCGACATTCTTTAGCCATTGCGCGTCTTAACAAAATAGGACGTACAAATAATAAAGATAAAACTGTACTTAGGCACACTATGAGTAAGTCTTACTCATGTTTTTGCATTTTTAATTAAGTAGGTATGTTCATGCTAGATAGCAAGTTATTTTGCATAACCACGTGCATGGATCTCTCTTTTAGCATCGATTACTTATTTGGAAGTGTAAGAATTCCGATGGTCATTCGAACTTACACAACTTTCCGTTACATCATTTTGTATGGTGTTTTGTAGGCTTTTAATACAATCGAACATAGCAACCCGTTTTGGTAGACGTTCGCCTTAAGCATTGCAAGAAATTAATACAATGTCTGGTACAGGGAAATGTTACTAAATTAAATACTACTTATTATAGTGTTTAATATGTCTTGTGTACATTTTGATGAATAATACTAAGGTATTATTCATCAAAATGTTCTTGTGACAGACCTTAGTCTCTTGAAGTCCCTTCAAAGTGTAATTAACGGCAATAATTAAATTATATAAAAGATTAAAGCTTACTTGTTTACTTCAGAAATCCATTAAGTACGTAACCCCGATTTTGGCACAGCACCAGATTGAATAACAGACTTCAACAAACAGAGGGCACTGGCTTCATAAAGGAACTGGCAAGATAAACACACAAGGCAAACACCACAAAATCTCTGTAACAGCACGACAATAATTTCTAATCTGGAGCGAGTGCAAACTACTGCATTTCGTATCGATCGTACAGCTGCAGTCATTACAATAGAACGCGCCTTTATTAACAACACCATCGTACCTTTTGTGCGCCAACATTCATACCTAATAAAGTTATAAGTATGACCTGCAGTTACTGTAATTAGATCATTGTGAACGATGAGAATTGTAATTGTCACTTATGTTTATCATAATTATGTCTATTATACGTATGATAACATCTATTATATTTTCACAATTGATCAAATAAGCCTTGCTAGCTGTCTTATAAAGTATATTTTCTTATTAATCTTAAAAACATGATTTTAATGTTTTCTGGCAATCATAAAGATTACACACCTCAATTTTTGGTAACCAGAGATAACTATTACAGAATTCATATCAGACTTCGGAACTTTTAAAATGTGCAACCTCTGATGTCATTCATATTTATCACTAAAAGCAATGATGACATCAATGACTGGTTCCATCAGGAAATGGATTTACGAATTTTTTTTTGAACATTTCCTCAACGGAAATAAAAATGGCTGTCATACGTGCACAGATTAAAAACTTCATCATAATATCATACTCGTAATCATACTTCCCTGCTTTAAAAAAGCAATCTGCATTCTGTTTCTGTCTCTCTCTCAAAAACATGTGTGACAGAGATAGGCTATGTGGTAGGTAAATTGATCCGCCAGCCGATGTTGAAATGAGACACTACTCGTGCATATTCGCGTCCCTAGATTCTTATTACCTGCCATGTAGGGAGAAACAATACATCATCCAGATTAATGTGGGGTTTCATACGGTCTCTCAAAGTGAAGTGTTTGGTTATGTAAAGTCAAACATAGGTATTTCATAGATTTGAAATGCCTCTCACTTTTTTTTTAAGTATTTAAATTTTCGTAACTGCACTGTTTCTGAAACACTCCGCCTCCTGCACTAAATTAAGAGAAAACCAAATCAATTACTCTTAATAGCTTACTCGATTTGATAATAAAAAACCTCATGCGGTTGCGGCACATAAAAAGATGCGCCAATAATGTTTACGACTTATAATCCAGTCTTTAAACAGACGTAATTAATGAATACGTCGAATTACATCAGACGATTAAATTCCCCTCACGATCTTACAACTTACAGCACGCGAAAGAAAATCACAAATCCAGTTTGATAGCATAAAGATCTGAATTGAATCACGAATGGACAGGTCATTGGATACAATAGAGTAAAATAAAGATAAAAGAAAAAGCTCGCTTTGAGAATCAAGACCTAACATTATGTGGACAAAAAAAATACCAAGTTATGTTCAGTATAGAAGGACTATTCTAACTGATTTAGAAAGAGAAATTCTTCGACATGTCACACGCAGAGTAATTTGACGACGAATTGAATTGAAAAGCAGCTGCAGCAGTTTTAAGACACCCTACTTACCCGAAGGATCGTGACTGGTTGGGAATAAAATAGAAAGTTGATATTTTAACGATCTTCTACGTGTTGTTTCTACAGATTGTTTGATAAGGCACATAACTATTGCTAATGCGTAGGCCACAATTTGACGATGATGTGATATCGTGACATTATGACGGAAGACCAAAGAAACGATGGATAAAGGATAATTATACATTAGCCAATACTATTCCTTATAAATCCGGCTATCTAATTATACAATAATCATCATCCTCCTGCCCTTGTCCCATGTTACTTGGGGTCGGCGCAACATGTTTTCTTCTTCCACTCTGTCCTGTCAGCCGTCATGCTATCACTGATTCCCCTTTCATTCATATCATTCTTCACACAATCCATCCATCTTTTCTTTGGCCTTCCTCTTGCTCTCCATCCATCCACATTCATATTCATAACTCTCCTGGTCACATGCGTTTCATCCCTCCTCTTCACATGCCCATACCAAGACAAACGATTCCCTTTCAACTTTTCAAATTATACAATAATATTTTTTCCAATCCGACTGGTAGTTCCAGAGATTAGCTCGTTTAAACAAACAAATACAAAATCTCTTCAGCTTCAGTATATTAGTGTAATATAGATGTATAATTTATATCATCATGGAATAAAATGAAAACATCAGTAATCTCTTAAAACATTTATAATTCCTAGATTTAAAACAACACACGCATCCTGATTTGGTGTGAATGTGCAGTTCTAAATATAACCGTGGCTTAAACATCTGAGGGGAATTCGGGGGTTCAAAGACCTCGCGAACCGGCCCGTGCCGCGATAAAATATACCATTTTTATGGGAGAACTCGAGCGAAACAAAGTTCATGGGCAGACATCGATGATAAACGCAATTTATTTGATAAAGTAGGGCAAATAAATGAAATTGAAATGTCTGTTTGTAATGTTAAAACACATTTTAGAATATTTGTCTGTGGGTTCCGGCTAATCTTCGAAACGGCTGAATCAATTTTAACGGAACTTCCACATCCACTGGCATATAGCTGATAATTGTTATAGGAAGTAACTGAGACTACTTGTATTTTAGAAAAGAAAGTAGGTTTTGTCGCAAAAATATAAACAGGTACTTAACCGATACTCGCGCAAACGAAGTCGCGAGCTTAAGCTAGTTTATATTATAGGGACAATTCTATTTCAGGCACAGGACAGAAAAAGCTTTGTGCCATAGGTGCAGATTTCACTTCTAAGAGTTAGCACTCCTGGAAGCCCTTACATAAGTACCACGTTCTTGTATTGGTTGGCATTCTTCCAAGGCTATAAATGTCCTGAGCGGCGAAAACCATAGATGCAGCTTCCTTAAACAGTTAAATAGCCAACTAGATGAAGGTATAACGTTTTTCAGTTTACGTGAAGTCAAAGTCAAAGCATTTATTTTAATTAAACCATTTACAGGCACTTTTGAATTGTCAAGGTCAATTAGTCAGAAAGTTAAAGCTAAGTAGGCCCTTATGGAGAAGAACGAGCAAGAAACTCCACGGACACTCTTTTCAATTACGTTTTAACAAAATCCTGGTTCTAATATTCTTGTTGCTTCTAATGTGAAAACAATGAAAAAAAATAAGAATAAAGATGTAAACGATTGCAGTTAAGAGATGACCAATCCTAACCGAGCAATAAGCAATTAGGTACCTATTTACGTACTTGCTACTTACTTACTACCGGTAGTAAAAACATTTATCGCTAATTCTAGTACAGGCCTACATCATAAATGTAGATCATAAAGTTCATTGCCAAAGTCAATTAAGAGTAACCGTGTTAATTTATGAGAACATAACGTCATAGTCCCTATCTCATACATGATTAATGTACCTTTATGATAATGAAAAGATAGAATGATGAATTCATCGTTTTATGATAGTAATGAAGTACGAATGAACACTTTTTGGCTATAGCAATTTTTGCACACTTTTTGGATTACCTATTTTCTTCTTAGCGAATCGAAAGAAAATCCCTAAGTAATCCTTTCCTTTTTTTTCCTATTTTTTGGATCGAAGTTCCTCAACGCGGCTTGCGGTAAGAGTTAACTGGCAGAAATCGTCACGTAAGGAAGAAGCGTTATGCCCTTTCCAGGCGACCTTCTCTCTCTTTCTATATGTATATCTGTAAAATCTTGCTAAGCGGGGGTGCCGACCGCACATTTTTTTTTAAATACTCTGCCCCATTCGTTGCCCACACTAATCGCGATATCAGTGGCATTTTTAATATCGTCCTTCAAAGAGCAAACATATTTTATGAATACGACTAATTTACCAATGAATAGACGGCTTATGAATGAAATCAATTCCATTCAAAGCTTTTGAGTCAACGAAATAGTCCACACGCAAAGCCACTCAAATTTCAATTCAATCAATATTTGAAACCAAATCGTACCGTAGGACCAAACAAGTTCATGTTTAAGTTGAAACTTGTTGAACAATAGTGGCAAGACCACACAGTGAGCTTTATAACAAAGAATCTGAAACTTGAATAGGTCTTAATCGCCTTTTATTTGTGGTTGATTAAATGTGTTGACAAGATCCTGAAGTGGGAACAACTGCGCGTATACTGTACTAGCACTAGCAAAGTTACATCTTTGTTTACTGCTCTGTTTCCATGTGTTGTAGCGTAGTGTTTTAGCCTCATCTTCCTCGATAAACACACGCATTTTTTCAAACCGAAGCAGTAGTTCTTGGAATGAGCGAGTTCAAACAAATAAACAATGTTTTTGGGTGTGATAGCGAGATTCGTGGGGAATACTAGAATAGTATAGGCTATATTACATCACGCTACACCCACAAGAGCGGAGCAGTTACCAAAGAAATAACATAACCGGTTGTAAAAAAACCGCGAGCAGAAACTAGTACATAATATGGTTAAGGAAGGAAGAAAATTGAGATCATGTCTGATCATAGAGATGAACTGCGCCGACTTCAAATACTCAAATTGGGTTAATAAGGATGTAGATTCATAATGAATTTATGAGCCTGAGGTAAGAAAACTCACGTAACAACCGATTCCGGCGATTCGGAACACCTGTCCGTACATCTGGATATCGTTTTGGGTAAAACAGCTCTGCCTGAATAATTTAATTTGGGACCAGTTGCTTGTAATGATATCCATTACACCTGTCTACATTGATGTCAAATAAATAAAATTCTGATGATTATATCTGCAGATTCAGCGAAATATTGATTGGAGAAGATATTTTTGGAGCAGCGAGAATGCGCTGCCTTCAAAATATTGGTCGCTCGATATGATTTTTTGTGGAGTAGCTTTTATGAGTGATTGAAGAAGACCTTATAATTATGTGCCAAACAAATGCAAATATTGCAGTAATCTTTACAGGCACGATGACACCACAATCAATTGATGTACTTTTTATGACCTGTCAAAACGCGATCAAAAGTCAGCTATAACGTCACTTTTGTGCCGACTCAATTGATTAACTAAGTATTTATTCATTTGAACGTTTTCTGGGCTAAAAATGCTAAAATAATTCTTGTATCTATTTGGAAGGCTCGAAATTGGCAATTGGCGTTTTGAAATGGGTATGGTACCTTCCTATCTTTGCAGATATACCGTTATAATAAGTTAGCATTGCAATAGCAACGTTAATGACATTTTATACTACGGTCGAGCCTTTAATTATGTGCATGTCCAAGTGTTTATGTAAAGCTTGGTGAGGATCCCGCTACCAGTCATTAGTTAGCCAGACTCTGTCATACTTCGAGTTTAGAATTACAAATGCTTGTTGCTTACCAGTACATCAAGCGTGAAGTAACTGCGGAACAATCATTTAAGTAGCAGGCAATAACATATGGGAATTTGATCTGGGAATTAATCCTACCTACTTACAAGCATTAATTAGTTTACCAATTTACAAAGAACGAACTTTTGTCTGCAACTTCGGCCGCGTGAATGCCAGTTATCTTGGATGCAGACGCAGTAGCGCAAAAAGTAACTTTTGTCCTTATCCAGATGTTTCTCTTTCCAGATTTTACCGTGATGTGATTAAAAACAAACAGACAGTTAGACAGTTACTTTCGCATTTATAACATAGGTAAGTACCTAATTGTAAATAGCGTGCTTTGACTGTTTCGATTGATTCCGTAAATCCATACATTATTGTGCATAGCGATGCAGTAGGAAGCAATTGGACGTAAACTCAATATAGGTATGTAACCTAAAATTAACAAGGCTACCTAAAATTATGACTATGACTATGCATATTATCAGTTGTAATAAGTTACTTATTTTAAAATGAACGTATTTTTTATGAGTAACATTTACCTATAAAAATTTTATGCTGAATTGTAATCATAACTGGGTGAACATTATGATGAGGAAGGAAATTGTATTGCGAAACTAAAAATAACAAAGTTCATACACAGGATTATTGTTATTAAAGTGCAGTAGACCATAGGTATCTACTAACGATAATAATTAATAACCTAGTCACACTTATAAGTAAGTAGGAGGTACCTACTTACCTACCTAGCTATTAATAATTTATAATCTATCTAGATACCAATAAATGCGAAAGTGACTCTGATTGTTTGTAACGTTTTTACGATTAAACCACTGAACCGATTTTGATGAAATTTGGTACGGTGTAAGGTTGAAACCCGAGGAATCCGCAACATCTGCATCCGCGATAACCAACATATACACGGACGAAGTCACGGGCAAAAGCTAGTTAACAATATTTATTTAGGTCTTCCATTGCTTTTGAGGAAGGCTAACCTAACCGTTATTTTTAGAATTCGAATTTGAATTCACCAAAAGATTAAGGTAGGGTAGGGTAGGTAGGGAGGTAAGTACTTAAATAGTTTTCTATTTAAGTCAATATCTTGGGGTGGGGACCAATTGTTGATCTCTCAAAATCAAATCAATGGTAGATATTGTTTCAGCCTGGATAAAGTCGATTTAAATTGGATTTGCATTGTAGTAGGTGCGATGTATATAATAGTACCTCCCTACTTTTCTAAATAAAAAGACAGATTGCGTGCAGTTCTCGCTGCTTCGAACAGACGAATTTATAAGAAATCAGAGGAGCGAGAGAATAAACATAAAATAAAGGACGGAGATAAAACCGAGTCGACGAAACATATGGGGGTAGGTCATGAGGTGTGCGGTCACACACAAGGTATCTACACCACAACTTGGCCACTATAACAACAAAGTAAGTAGCACTAAAATATACATCACACACAAAGTAAACAGCCGCTCAATGGACCATTATGAAAGAAATTAATCACACACTTTATTATTGTTTTTACATACCTACCTTGCGGAAACAATTGGGGCGTACGGGAGCCGGTATTCCGAATTAGTAAACACACACTGATTTTGCACTGCACTTAAATAACACACAATATTCACTTTGTAATTTATTTCGGGTCGGTTTGTGTCAGCCGGTGACAGCTGGCTCGTATTTTTTTGCCGCGGGGTTGTCAGATGTGTCCTTGAAGGACGCTGTAGAAGCGCGCCATGTTGATTTGAGGACGGGCGCGTGGCGACTGCGCGCAGCCGCCCCTTGCGTGGCGCATGCGCTGTGCGTCACCCTCGTCGCCATCCCGCCCGCACCCGGCCTTCCTTCCTTGTTCCCAAATCCTGGCTTGTCCTTGCGTGCGTATTGCAGAACTATGGTTCGGTACTCAAAGCTAAAAAGATGTATTTTTAAATAATTTTACCAAGCTAAGCGAATTCCAATAAAAATGTAGTAGGTAGGTAAGTATTATTTTCATGATTCCAAGTTAATTATTAGAATGAATTCATTTATCTACCTCTAGGGAGTATTTGGTTTTTGGCGCAGCTGCCGATCATTTTTAATTTGTCTGTTTCAGCACCCCACCCAGTTAGTTAATAGTCCCGACTTCGGAGTGTCCCGTGCCTTCCAGCCACAAGGGGTGCATTGCAATAAAGGGCAATTTGCCACTGGCCCCCGAATAGGGTGTATTGTTGTAAAATCACGTAGTAATGGAATTACGCTGCCTTTAATGCTTCCCACAATGGTCAAGTGGCAAGTAGCTGTGTCTGAGCTGTCCCAGGTTTGATTTCAAGTAGAGCAAAGTGACATTTTTTTTCGATTCCATTGCAGTGAGATGTTAAGAAGTACCTAGGTACCGACCTACTCGTAATAGCCAAAATAAGCCAACAGTGAAAACTGTGCTTGATAAATTACATCAGGCTCATACCCAAAACATGAGACCGAATTGTATTGCGGAGCAAGTCCTTTAAAAATATATTTAAAAAGATGCAAGTAAATAAAATTTTGTTTATTTATAGTCGTTAAACGACTACACTTTCATTGTTGTCTGTCGGCTTGGGGCCCGGGGGCGTACAAACGTGACGGGAAGCGAGTGATGCATTCGGAAGAGCACCCACAAATCGCCCACAAACTCACCTACGCAAAACTGACGAAATAAGTACGACGAGAAGGCTCACTATCGTTTTCCATGTCCAACAATTGCCAACAAAGAAACTACCTACTTTATCCACCAAATAATGTAAAAGTCAAAAGCCTGATTAAGACTTTTGGATGGAAAAACAGATTGATAGGCAAGATTACAGTATGGCCAGTAACAGGCAAACGGAGAATATAAATAAGTAAGTACATGATAGATACTTTTATCGTTTCATATTATGCAAGTACATAATCATAGAAAAAAGGCGTAACAACTGTTCTACTGCAGTAGGTACCAAAATTCGAATTTTGCCCGCTTTGAATAACTTGTTTCAATATTTACTTTTCCTACTGCGCTCATCTATGTAGCGCCAAAACACTGTCAACCAGCGAAGCCTTACTTAATTATCAACTGCACACGAAATTAAACTTTACGTGTTTGGCACACAGGTTAAATTATTATAAACAGCATTGGAAACATTGCCTCTTTATCTGCTGCAGGTTCACTGATGATAACGGATACTTACTGGTGTTGCCGAGATGTGTAGGTACATGCGTGAAAAAACAAGCATCAGTCGGCATCGGAGCGATCTCCCGCTTTTTGATTTTCATGCCTACTTATCTAAATGGAAGAGATCACGTAGCCGTAGGTTGTAGGTTGTAGTACTCAGTCGTCGTGATGTCGTTTGCTGCAAACTTCTTGGGT
Source organism: Hoplodrina blanda (assembly GCA_949316365.1). NCBI lineage: Eukaryota > Metazoa > Arthropoda > Insecta > Lepidoptera > Noctuidae > Hoplodrina > Hoplodrina blanda. The sequence continues at coordinate 13,099,040 of OX438589.1, forward strand.
AGAAGACAAAAGGCCAAAAAATAGCAAGTTAGCAACTAATAAAGAAGAATATTTATACCTACTTGATTACCAGTCTCTGTTTCGCACAAAATGCAGTTAATTTGTTTTGCAGATTTTTTGTTGTTCATTATTAAATACATAATATCTTGTTTTTTTCTCACGCAAATAAGTGCAACATGTAACGCAGCGTATACAAAACCGCATGCGGTAGAACTAGTAGCTGACCTGCCTAAAGTTTTTATAGATTTGAAACCAAGTACCTACCTACGACAACAACTTCTGAAATACTAAAACTGCAACTTCTGAATCCCAGATTAAACAGTGACGACGACTCCCGGAGAAACGATTCGATACCACTGTGCCAACCTACCTAGGCTGGGCGCACATGTCCGGCTCCGGTTTCCTGATCAGGAAGTGTATAATAATAATATATGTAGGTACTGCATCACATACATAAATAATATACACACACATCTAAAAAAAAAATGTATATATACGCTTCCTGATCCGGAAACCCGATCAGGGAACCGGATGTGTGCGCCCAAGCTTATTGATTCCAAGGATCATTTTGTCAATTTGAACCGCCTTGATAACTAAACGTACTACCAACTTTGACAGATCTCTTGTCCTCCGTCATTCTATTTTCCAATGACACTAATGACAGTGACAATGACAGACAACTGACAATTCGAAAAGAACGTCAGCATGCCGGCCGAGCGATTGTCTGGCCGTCAAATTAACTCAAATACAATATATTTATCACAGCTGTTGTTTCTAAAGATCTTTGATTTGGTCAACCGCTTAGAGGTCTACAGTGAACTGCCGGCTTTTAAATTATTTGACCTCAGATAGTTTCCTACTTAACAGTATGTCTGAAGATTCAAAAAAGAACCAGTTAGTATATTCGCTACCTTTTCCTAACCATTGTTGTGCCTTGGCAATTATGATTGCCTTTATTTTCATTATTGTTTCAGTGAGAAGAAAAAAGGGGGTCCGAAAGATCAGCGTAGACCCCGGCAGAGGCACCAGCAGGCTGAGAAGAAGACAGAAGAGCCTAAGAATGTCCCTAAAGGTAAGTTTAAAATCTTTATTCAACATCAACTAAGTATTACATTAGTTTACAAACCACCTTACTTATATTGTAATTCAGAGGTGTTGACGGTGTTTTGCAAATATTTACTAATATCTAATATGTACGTCAAAATGAAGTGCGCGGGGATAAATCGGTTAAGTATTTTACTGAATCAACATAGCCCAAGTAAGTACTTAATAATTATTTGAAAACCATGGTATCTAGATGTGGATGGTATTTTTGTGGTTACATACATTAATATTATGCTGATATTATTATTATTTTAGACATAGATATTAGATATTATTATATTTATTTTAAGTTTAGGTTTCCTTTACCAATATCAATGATGTCCAAGAGGAACTAAGAAAATACATATTGTATAGAAAAAAAAATGCATGTTGGTTCTCGCTGTGGCTAGTTGCAAGCCTCAGGCATTGGGCAATCACAACATCAATTACTTTTAAAATGCAGGAAATATTCTTAGCTATTTAATTATACGTTTTACAGTTACAGTACCACAAAAACCAGTCTACGAAAATCCACCACCAGAGTTTTACAAAAATCTAAAAAGGGAGACGGATGAAATTCTCAAAATTACTGAAGAAGAAAACTCAAAATATAAAAAGAAAGAAATACAAAGCAACTGGTCCAAGTATGAGATGCCAATTGACAGTTATGAAGAAGTTGAGGAACAGGAAAACTTGGGAGCCGACTATGAGGTACTTAAATATTTAATTATTACTACTACACAAAGAAGGCAAGTCATCTGTTGGCAATTAAAAAACAATACTTAGTTGTTAATTATAGGATCATAGAAAAGTATCCGCATCCAATAAAAAAACATTAAACATTATATTATTATTATTCTTTGACTTTATTTTCTTTTCTTTCTTCAGAGTTTACTATTCCATACTTTTTTAAGCAATTTCTCTAAAAAATAGAAACAATTATCAGACAGCTATAAATGAAACAAAGTTCTGTTTTATCAATTCCAGAAACTCATACAAGCCCCACTTTCCGTCGGTGGACATTTCCAATTCAAACATGAAAAATCTTGGGACATGGACACAGGCCCATCACTATACGATAAATACTTTGAGATAAATATGGAAGAGCTCAATACTGCACTCTGTTCTATTGCCTTTTACGAGAGAAACTCAATAGAAGAGGCCAACTTTAGCCAAACAGATATACTAACTATGAACAGCAGAGCAACTAGGTTCAAACAAAAATATTACAATGACAAATCGTATTCAACCCCAGAAACTGAAGCTCATGATAAAATACTCAACCTCGTTCGAGATAGTATGAAGGAAGATAAAGTAGAAAGAGAAAAAGATATAAGCCATGAGATAGATATACAATATGACAAGGAACGTAAAACTTCAGAGACAGAAAACACAACAGATATACATGTAGAATTCAAAACAGAACTAAAGACTGAACCAATAAATGTAGTTGAGGAAAATGTGCCAAAACCTGAAGCAGTAGTTAGTAAAACAAAACTCATCAACACACCAAGTACTGAACAGGAAGTGGAACATGATATTATATTTGGAGATACCAAACAAATTACAAAAGAGACCGAAGTTGAAGAACTTCCAGTTTTACCACAAACTCCAGATTTAACGGAAAAACTTGTGTGCCATGTTGAACAGACGCCCGTAGTTGATAAAGTAGCATCTGTTGCCTCTTCGGTTCCTAAGGTGGACTCCACCCCTGTGGTTCCTAAAGGTAAGCTTGCTTTTCGATTGAACCAAGATCATGCTTTTTTTTATTATTATATGCAGTAGGGGACGAGCCATTGACCTAGCTCAAATCCAGACTCATAGTTGCTTGCTACTGATAAATTCTGGGAATCGAATTTACCTTCTGAAAACAGACTGACTTTACCTTGGGCATGTAGAAAAATATAGGTATAAGATTATCTAGCTTTTTTCTAGTTTATGTGAGCGTCTTTACTAGGTGTGATGCGAGTTTAGTTCTCAACCCAGGGGTTTTTCTATACTAATATTATAAAGAGGTAAAATTTGTTTGTAAGTTTGTATGTAGGGGGTAATCTCCGGATCTACTGAACCGATTTTGAAAATTCTTTCGGAAATTGGAAGCTACGTTATCACTGAGTGCTATAGGCTATATTTTATTTAAAAAAAATAGGGGTCCGTAAGATATTTGGGTTTTTCGGACCCAAGGTGTAAAAAATCATCCAAAAAAGTTCCTTATTTGGCGTACGCCGCCTAAACTATAAAAGATAGAACCAAAAAATGTTCCAATTAACTAAAGACCTTAAAAATATCTACAAAAAAGTCCGCGACACACTATACCTATCTATTTCGAGTTAAACACCACAACCATTTTTTATTTAAAAATCTTGAATTTTTTTAGGACTTCATTTAAACGCATTTATTTTACACATGCCATTACTCCTTATCAAAATATTTTGTCACAAAGTACTGTTTATGTAGATCATATTTAGTCTTTTATTCATTTAAATTGGACGTTTGGTTTGAAAGTTATGGCGAAATCAATCTCTATCTCTATATATGTATATAAAAATCAATTGCTGTTTGTTAGTCTCGCTAAAACTCACTCGAGAACGGTTGGGCCGATTTAGCTGATTTTGGTTTTGAAATGTTCATGGAGGTCTAGGGAAGGTTTAAACGGTGAGAAAATATGGGGTAAGGGTAGGATTGGGGTAGGGTGGGGGCAGGATACCACGCGAACGAAGTCCCTAAAAACAGCCCTTTTAATATGAAGTCGGGAAGTCGGTGTCAAGGGTAGGGGTATGGTAGGGGTAGGGTAGGGTAGGGGTAGAGTAGAGGTAGGGTAAGGGTAGGGTAGGGTAGGGGTAGGGTTAGGGTAGGGGTGGGGTGGGGTTGGGTTGGGGTGGGGTAGGTGTAGGGTAGGGTAAGATAGGGGTAGAGTAGGGTAGGGAAGGGGGTAGGGTAAGGCAGGGTTAGGGTAGGGGTATTGGTAGTGTAGGATACCACGCGAACGAAGTCGCGGCGGGTCAGCTAGTAATTCATATAGTGCTGTAGATGTCATAGTTAATAATTTTATTGAGCTTTTTATTATATTAATTCAGTAGCTATTCTGTTGGAAGGACCACCAGCTTACAGTTCAGATGCATGTAATTCTAGCTTATAGCAGATACGCCGCCCACCTTCTTCTACCTTAGATCTTTTGTTTATTTCCAGCAATCCAATGGACGATAACCTGTCACCTTACGCCCATTGTTTCCTATCTTTTCGGGTAGTTTAGGAAAATTTGCAATAAAACAAAATAGTAATACAGTTAACAATATTTATTTATCATTTCAGTGGCGGACACACCCGCGGAAACAAAGAGAACAGTTATTGAATCACCAGAAGATCTTGAGAAATGGCTAGATGACTTTCTTGATGGGTAAACATTTGAATTTAATTAATAGTAAATATGGTTTACCTTAAGAAAAAATCAATATTTTATGCATCTATATGTATAATGTCCCATGGAAAAGTCTTTAGGTACAGTCACAAGCAAAAACAATAATTGTAAAATGTTAGGCAAAATTCAAAAGCAATGTCATGATATTTTGATTTCAACTTACATGTGTCTATTCCCACAATGCCATAGACTGTATTGTTTGTAAAAAAGCTGTACCTATTACAATTTGTGATTGCTCAGGGTTAGCAAGCGAAGGGAGTCATAATAAAATGAGTGTGCGGGAGAACTATATGCTTGTTAACATCCATAGCGTAGAATAGCGTGTTGTTGTTTCAGACATCTTTGTGCAGACTGTCCTGGATATTTTTATTGTTCGAAGCAATCGAAGCTTCGTTAGTAACGAGTATTGAATAGCAAATGATATGTATAATACTATCCTGTCCGTAGTACTGACTGTAAAAATGAGAATTACCAGTGTAGGTATGTACTTATAAGGTGTGTATTATTTATTATTCGTATTATATCATGTACAGTTTAGGAAAAACTTTGTAATAATCAAAATAAAACCATTTTTTTTATTCAGCTTTTTATTGATCACCCTTTTATACCATCAGCAGGTAGGTAGGTACAACAGTCAACCGCATAATATCCCATGTTAACAAATTGACGTTGATAGCGCCTTTTTATGATTAGCAGTAAAGGTGGATTTTTTTTTTATTTAGTTCAAGACAATATTTTTACTGCAGTCCCCTCATAAATATTATACTGTTTAGGAATTGATAACAATAATCTTAACGACATATTCCTAAGATTAGGTTATACACTACAAATGACATACAATTTAAAAATACACGTATATTCGATTTTCAAAAGCATGCTCATCAGTAACATTTTTAGGAATGCAAAAACACGTTACTTCCTCAGAGAAAAAAATGTAGGGCAAAAATCTATTACAGTAGACAATGATTACCCTTTTTGGTGATAACATAAAAGTGCAGTTAGCATTTATAAAATTGCCTTGGTCTTCTGGGCACGACCAGTACTGCAAATTTAGAAAAACACGGCAACCGCTTCCAAGCTACCCAGTATGGACACTTCCGAACGCGTAACAGCTTGCACTCACTGCATCTGCCTTTGAATCTTCCAAAAGTTCAAATCAATACGGACTTCTAAATTCTTTTTTATATAAATCGGCCGATCCGAAATCGGCAGACTCGGAAAGGCTAATTCCTGCACTTCTGCTGGGCCCACGCAGACCAAGTTATATAGCACAGCACGGATTTCACTGCCAAACAAAAATCAACAATACGTCTCTTAGAATAAAGTGGAAATAAATAAGCTGAACTGTGTGCACCTCTGGCAGTTTTGATGAACTCTGAACTATTGGAAGTTAATTTATTTCTAACTTTATTAAATCGTGCGTTGCGTTTCACCAGGTCTACACTGGCCCTTATAGAAGCCATCGTATTAAATAGAATATCCACCGTCTAATTTTTGTTCCACTTTTTACTATCTTGATACTCCCCCGCTTCTTATTTTTAGCTGGATTCAGGACATCAACTGGTCAGGAACAAAACAGTGCTTCTTCGAAGACATGTCAAGGAGAGATGAAGTAAATAGGTCTGCTTTCAGTCAACCTTCTTCAGTCTCAGGAGCGGAATATGTTAACAAATCCAAGAAATAGCAGGTCTTGTCGACTGGACTGCACTAACATTAGACCAACAGCATGTTTTATCACTTCAAACCATTACATTTTTTGCCATATGCACACAAATAATTACAATAGGTACAAATGCGTATTTATCGGAGACAGATATTAGAAAAGCGATGTCAAGAGGACCCTATCCCCTACAGATAGATGCGGAATACCTTTGACAATACCGTTCACAATCAGTATTTTCTTTCGCTTGGCTCAAGCGGATTCCGCATTTTAATGTGGGGATTTCGCTTATTTATACAAAAAGATTACAGTCTAAACATAATTGTTTTTGTTATCCAAGTAAGGTACACACCCAAAATAATAAACTCAATATGTATTACTGTAATGGAAAACCGAATCAAATAATTGTTTTGTTATATCCATAATCGGTAAAAGAAAATACAAGTGAATTATGTACACTATGGAAGATTGCTTTTATTAAAAAAATATCAACATTTTTTCGTGACTATTATCAGAAACGGTAAAAAGCTAGAACTTACAAAAAATATACATGCTAACCACAGCTTTCTACAAAACTTAATTCAGTTAAATTGCCCTTCAAAGATCTTTTTAGTAACGATAGTTATTGTAATTATGATACTGCTGTTGACTACCACCACCTCTGCCATCATAGTCGTAGTTAGGGTTTCTTCTTCCGAACTGGTTCTGATGCACCGTTGGCGGGACAGGCGACGATTGCTTCAGGGTCTTTGCACGCGCCGCCAGCTGCGACACTAACTGCGCAGGAGTCAGGTGAGCTATAGAGATAGGAGCTCCATCACCAACACTCCCGCTTGGGTTAAACACAGACTTAGAATTAACTAAATCATGCTCCACAACTTGTGTATGAACAGTTGTTGTAAAGTGTTCTGGATCCACTGCTGTGCCGACTTCGTGGAATTTTGTTGATTCGCGTATTTCACACACGTCACAATATGGTTTTGTTGTTTGGCAGGCCACATCTTTGACGTCCTTAGGCAGTTTCTTTTTATATCTGGACACCACCTTATCCAATCCAATCGTTGTGATGATGCTCTCCACAAGCTGCTTGTTCTGCTGCGCCAGTGTAGGCCCGTTGGTCTTCGTGAAGTTGAACTCGATGACGGCTTGTCTCTTCAGCGGCGAACAAAACTTGGACTCTAAGGACTTTGGTTCCGCACCTATGATATGGTTGTTCATCATCAAGTGATTGGGCAGGCGCAACTTCTCTAGCTTGGTTAAAGCTTGGCTGCACCGAGACATAACTGTAAACACAAAAGCAGCACTATTTTCATCCAATTACACTGAAGTTTAAAAAAAATGATTTTTGTCCGTTTTTTCTTCTAATACCCACATTTAATTAAACTTAAAATTATCTTAATTCATGGATCCTGATAGGAACTTCGGCGTAAACAGTTATATTAGTAGTTAGATAATATTTTACATTTAGTTTTTTAGTGTTGGGTTCCGAGTGTTGGTTAGTAATATTGAGTACAATGCTATACCCACCTCCGGTCATACTTTTCGAGTCCACACAACTGCTCACACCTGTAATAATAAATTTGACACAGATTTCATTGTTAATTTGCTGTGATTAACTAAACTTATAGCAAAATAAAATCACAGTGCATTTTTAAATCCTACCTTTATTAGGTGCAAGCTTAAGATAATCTTCTTGCGAAATTTTACCCTCTGCAACTAACTGAAACATTCAGACTTATAATGAATTATAATTCTTAAACTAAAATAAGACACAATTTTGATTAGAAATATTATTACTTGTGCCAAAGCATCATACGGTGTTTTCTGTTCCAAGACAGGGGGGGCTGGAGCAGGTACCATGGCAGGTGCTGGGACTACATTCAGAGCAGGTGCTGGCACAGGGTTTATACTTGGCATTGGTACAGGCTCAGGCATAATGCCTGGGGGAACCGGCTGCAAACCATAGTTGTACGGAGCAGCAAATCCAGTACCATAAGCCAGACCTTGTGAATATGGATATCCTGGAACGCTTCCAGGAAATTCATTTTGCACAGGAGCTGTATAAATCTGCCCCTGCTCTGGATGATAGGGTGGATTTTCGAGAGGATAGGCTGGTGCACCTTCTGCATTACTTGGGTAGAGGAAACTGTCCGTATGACGTGGGGAACGAGATCTTGGTGAGCGTGATCTCCGTGGCTCGTACGGGCGTCGCAGCGGTGATCTGGAGCTACGCCGCCGTCGAGGACTATGTCCACGTACTCGCGGTGGTGTATATCTTCGAGGACTGCGTCTCTGAGGAGGGCTGTACCGTTTTTTGTAGAACTTATGAGGGCTGAATCGAGGTCTGAATTGGCGCGGTGGACTATGACGAGGGCTCCAATGAGGACTATATTTTCGACGAGGGCTATGTCGTCGAGGGCTCGGACGTCGAGGGCTCTGGCGACGAGGACTGTGGTGAGGAAACTCCTTGTAATGTCGCTCCTTTATGGACACTTGCCTCTGGGGTAGCTCCGGCTTTTCTTCAACTATACGCTTTGGTGTTTTCTTGACTTCTTTAGATTTGTCTTCATCGAAATAGTCGTCCAGCTCGGTGCCAGGTGGGCGAAGATCATCTGTTGACTCCAAATGTTTCGCAAGATATTCTTTCACTTTAACTTCCTTGTCCTTCTTTATGGCTTCGTTGGTCTTGCTCGGGTCGCGCCTACTCCCTGGTTTGATGAAATCATTCAGATGAGTGCTGCTTGATGGCCTCTCCTGTGACAATTCTCTTTTCCGCCATTTAAACTTATCATCAAATTTGACTACTGGTTCTTTGCTTTTGGAGTCATCTTTATTATCTCCAATCAATTCCCGAAGGTCCTTGACACTGTCGAGGGCTTCAACGTTGATGCGACGCGCCTCACGCCGTTTGCCGGTACCATCTTCATCGTCCCAGCTGTCTATAACACTCAAACCTTCCATAAAATCTTCCTTCGTAAAATCATCAAAGAAATCACTGGGTATATCTTCACCGTCGCCCGGATCTGACATGCGATCTTTTTCACTTCCCATGATGAACACGAAAAGAAAACACGGCGATTATGAAACAAAATTTAATCTATTGAAGAAAAATATAGTTTACACTACCTATCTTAATAATATTAAACACGACTGCAAAATATAATCTACAGGTCTACACACATAAAAACATGTTTTCTCAGCACACTATCATTGCCATTGGCCTTGCTAAAATTTACAAAATTACAAATTAGCAAAACAAAGACGGCGGGCGGTAGACACTTATATTTAATTTTTATAGAATTTTGGACAGCCGAGAGTCCGAGACGAGCGAGACAGATAATAAAATAGTAATCTGTCCATAAACACAAAGTAGAATAGATACAGACAATGAAACGTAGACAGAGAATAGATGAAAAAAGATTTCTTTTATTTTGTGTCGTTTTCGGTTTTTCGGTTTACAGAATAATTTGAAAAATAAACTATCAGAATAAAAAAAAGAGACTAAAATTATATGGCTCAAATGAATTGATTGACTGACTTGCAATATCATATAGATAGTTGTTTCTACTTATTATCTTATAAATAAACCAAAAATAATTCGCTCCACTTAAAATAAACTAGATAATTTTCATTTTCTTCGACCTTATAGATAAATAAAAATCCAAAGTATTACCAAAACTAATTTTATTTTTAGCTCTAGCAATTTTAATCAAAAATCAAAGTCCAGGAGCTGCTGTCATGAAGGTATAGATAAAACTGGAGCCCAGACTTTGAATACCTACTTGAAGCTCAAAAAATGTATCGCTATCTCGCTCTCTGTGGTCTCACTCTCTCTTTTTAACTTAGGATAACCTCCTAAGTTAGAAAGAGAGAGTGAGACCACAGAGAGCGAGAAGTTTTGTAGGTATTTGACTCAAACTTTTGTTCGAAGTCTTGACTCCAGTTTTATCTATACCTTCATGGCTGCTGTTTTTTTTTTTTTTTTTTTTTAAAAAAAAAGCAGCTGCTGTAGTGCTGTGAGCTAGACGTGTGTCATTGACGGTTTTATGGTTAACGTAATTTAACTGTTAATCATCAATGGTCAACAGGTTGAAAAAACTGTTAAATTAGTAACTGGTTTTTAAAATTTCAATCGTTAACGTATTGCGTGAATATTATTAATGTTATGCCATTCCATGAGTTAACGTAACGTTTTGTTGTAAACAGTTTATTGAAGAATATTAGGACTATTAAATTAAAATTTATTGGTAGAAGATTTTTAAAGTTGACGACGTTGACGTTGATTGACGTATATTTAGCTAATTTTGAGTACGTTGAGCCGTTGACGCAGCTTATATTTTCAACCAGTTTTTTCGGAAACGAATAAAGTAATGTGTAAAGACGTGTTGACGTTTCAGTTTTTTTGGAAATGAATAAAGTAATATGTAAAGACATGTTGACGTAAATTAACAGCTAATATTTTCAACCTGTTATTTCATTGATGAATAACAGTTAACTCGTTGACGAATGAAAAGTCGTTAAAAAAACAGTTTGTTGATTCAATGCCCACCTCACTGCTGTCGTCCTTGCTGTCTGTCATGCATGATAGATCACGACATACGGGAAAATAAACAAGCGGCACAAACAATCTGAAACAATAATTCAAGCGCGAAAGTATATAACATCTATCTGTTGATGATTGTTATGAAATAGAAAAAAAATGGAGTGTACACAGAGGTTGGAGTGTACACAAGAATTATATGAAACGCATACGGAGAGGACATGCCCGGAACAGGTCAGTACTTACACTTTGGTTTTACGTTATGCTGATCGAAATTACGCGCTTATTCCGAGGTATCACGTCTTAATATGGTTAAATTATAACATAGAGCTGGTTTTTTTAGCTTGAGTAAAATTTTCATCACGTTTATATGCTCACGAACCAGAATATCCATAAAACTCAAGTTCATTTTATTGCGCGCGAATCTTGCTTAATATTCAGCACTCCAATGTTTTACTTTCAGATTGGTTTCCTAGGCATATGTGGAGCGAAACATCCTGTGTTAAAAGGTCCCAACAAAATAGGTAGAGACCCTCAAACATGCAGTATCATCCTTAATTTGAATGTAAGTACTTTACAATTATTTAAATACTTGCACTATAAATCCAAAATTAAGTTGCTGGTCCCTTTTTGTGACTATATTACAAAATGAACTCGGAAAGTTCTGATGTAGAGGTAATTTTGTGTATAAAAATATTAACAAGAACTTGGAACTTTGTATCTCACTTCATCAGATATAACCAAACTGTATTTTTATACCAGGGATGGAGAACCAATGGCATGCGTGCCAGTGTTGGCTCGCAACAAAATAATTCGGGCACTCCAATAATATAATTGATAAATCTATGCATTTCAGTGAAACTAATTTGCAACAGCAAAATCATACTAACCTTTTATTTAAATAAACATAAAAATCAAATAGATAATCTGTCTCTTTGAATGATTACTAATATTACTGAATACTCTCTAGTTAACCTAGGGATTAAATAGTTAATAAACAATATTCCAATTTTAACTGTCATTGACATGCTAAAAAGAACAATAAGCAGTTTATGTTTGAACATTCACAGCCTTCTCTGAGCAGAATAAAGATCATTACCCACCAGATACAGCTATGGTGATAGTTTTAAAAATCAATGTTAATAATACTCAATTTTTGTGATACAAAACCGTTGAGCCAGGCTTAGGTTTTTTATCTATTGGATATCTTGACTTTGAGACATGAGAAACTGCAAAAAATTCAAAATCAATTACCTAAATAGACTAATATTTTTACACGACTGCCCCAAAAAAAGGAGTGTTATGTGTTCATGGTTAATGTATGTATGTATGTATGTATGTGAGTGAGTTTCTTTATTCCACCATAACTTTTAAACGCCTGAACCGATTTAGATGTATAGGGTATCGTTACAATCCTTGCATCGTTCCGAGTTCCGTCTTGTCTATGTTTATCGTCTAGAATTTGACAAGTAGATTAAAAAAATATATAACACTGTAAATAAAAACTTCGTAAAAAAAACTGACGATTAAACAAAGTACAAATATGTGCAATTTTTGCAGTTGTGTTTTTTAATTTTTTAATTATAGTAGCTTGTTGCTAAATAGGTAGATATGTTGATGTTCTTATTCATTTGGCAAACAAATAAATAATGAACATTGACTTTAGCTTTACTATGTTATCTTTACAGCCACTCACCCAAGCATACTTTTTATCTTATCTGTCATAACTAACAAAATCAATAAAGTGAATGCAGTAAAACTGCATTAAATGATTAAATGATTTAATCGGATTTAATTTAAATCCGATTACACACACAAACAAATGCCACCTTTTGAGTTTTATGTTGTTTTTTAACAAACCCAAAGGCCGACTTCGTTATATTATTTCGGTATTTATAAACATAAATATGGTGTTGTACAGATGTAGGTATCTGTTCACTAAAATAATTATTAATGAAGAGGTCACAATGTATTATTTTCGTAATGACTAAACTGTTCTTCTTATGCATAGGTACAATTGGTTATAGCTGTTGCTTGACCCACCTAACTGGGTCACTAGTACTCACTAGCCAGTTAGGTGGGTCAAGCAACAGCTATAACCGACTGTACATAAAAAGTTTTCAATTGATAGCAATTAACGGAAGGCCTCACAGTAAAAGAGTCGCACGAAGCAAAAGACCTACAGGGTCATCATGTGTGACTCGACTTTCAAAGAACATTTTGAGTTAACAATTTTCTTTTCAATTTTTTTCCAGTCTGTATCAAGACAACATGCTGTAATAAATGTACTTAATAGCAAAGAGTTCATGCTTATGGACTTAGATTCAGCTAACAAAACCAAACTACAAAATGTAAGTTTCTTTTTCATAAAATGACAACAATAATTTTTTTTTTTTTTTTTGTGGAATACTTAGGAAACACTTGTTCTACATAATCAATCCATTTTTTCTCTACTCTACCACTTTTATTGTACCTTAAATCATATCAAGATGAAATAAACGGTATTTTTTTTTAGAAAATTTTGCAACCATACATACCTCATCCTATACGGGATGGCGACACAGTGCAATTTGGAGACATATTTGGTATATTTAGGCTTCTAGAGGAAGACGATGCTTTACCAATGACGCAGGCTATAGATATCCCGGAGACACCTATGGTTGTTTGCAAACATGTGTCAAAGCTAAACAAGGCACCAACGACTGTGATACCAGAGTCACCTGATGTCAGTGATCGGGTATGTTGTCTACAATGAAGTCACATAAACCAGCTTGATACACACATCAAAAGTGTCTAGGGATCAACATCCCTAATCAATGTTAGGGATGTTGATCCCTAGACACTTTTGATGTGTATATTTCTTAGCTGCCTGTATTTTTACCAAAGTTTTTGATGCTATTCTATTTTTCTCTCATGCTTGCCGCGTGCGCATAAATTATACAAATAAAAAGTGCTTTAGCTTATGCATGACCCAGACTAGAAAAGATGAGTCAACTGAACCATAATGTATGTTTTCCAGGAAGACTCATTTATCACGCCGTCACTACCTAAAGGAGGAAAATCAAGATTGTCCAGCAGTTCATTTATAAAACTTAATAATAGTAAAACACAGACTGTCCCAGTGAGCTCTCCCAAAACATACAGCAATCAGAATCGTCCCAAACAATCAAATTCGTTAAGTTTTATTGACAACCCTAATACTAGTTTGAATGAATCATTTATATCTCTGAAATCGGATAAAAATGTTGTTGATGATATCCATGAAGCGAATACACAAGCACCCCACCGTATTTCTAATGAGACTAACGATTCAATATACACTGCTAATACCCAAGTTCCACCAGGACTAATTATTTCTCCTTCTATACATAATTTAGATACACAAATTCCTTCAACAGAACATTTACCACAAGTTCGTAAGATTGAGGATCAACATGAAATGCAATTAGATATATATGCAGACAATAAGGAGAACAACAGAGACATATTCAATGCTGAAACCCAGCCATTCGGATACGATAATCATCCATCAGAAGGTGGTAATAGAAATATAAATAATTTGACAAATAAAACGATGTTAGATAGTTCAGCTGAAGCAGAATCAAAAGATAAATTAAATACTTCTGAAGAAGAGTTGTTGTTTGATGATGTCGATGGTGAACTCTTAGAAGAAGATTTTAATTCGCAGAACATACTGCAAGACGAATTACTATTGAATGAAAATGTTACAGAACAACCAAAAACCACAGAATGTCCGATTCCAACTAAAAGAGATAAAAGAATCGTATCTGATGATTCGACTGATTGTGAAGATATAGAAGATGATATGTTGCCAAAACAGAAAATCTCAGACATATTACCCAGTAAAGAAAATAAGCAGCAAGCAAAAAATAACGCGGAAAATGGCCCAAAGAGTTCAAAGAGAGTAGCACGTATTGAATCTGATAGTTCTACTGATTGCGAAGATATTAATATAGCACCAACTCAGATAATACCTGCGCTACCGACCACTAAGGATAACGTGAAACAAGAAGATATCAAAACGAGTAAGAAAATTCCATCAAAGAGAATTAACAGAATCCAATCAGACAGTTCAACAGACTGTGAAGACATTGACTTAATACTAACCCAAAAAATACCCGAGAAAAAAGTTAATGAAGATGATGACATCACTGATTGTGAAGATGACGTTATTGAAACAAAAATAAGTAAGGATGATGATAATGTGCCAACGCAAATAATTGATCTCGATGATGACAAAATAGTCCAAACACCATTTGAAGACATGGCCACACAAATTATCTGTAATGTTGAAACAAATCCGGAAAACGTTCTTTTTGAAGATCAACTGACACAAATAGTCGATGAGGTTTTACCGGATAATGTTCAACGTGTCAAAAAATCTTTTGAAGAAATTGTTAGTCCATTCAAAATACCATTACAATCTCCAATAAGAATTAAAAGTAAAGACATCCCAAAACAGATACCTAAACCTAAAACTGACATAAATAAATCTATTGTCATTGAAGATAATTATTATAACGCGACACAAGACGTTTACGAAGATCTGTGCTCTCAAAGAGAAAATTCTAATGATGGTTTACCAGTTGCATCTAATTCAGATGATGAGGTCGTGCCATGTTCCGTAGAAAATTATAAAGTTAAAGATGTGTCCGAAAATATTGAGAGAGACTTAAGTCCGCTCAGAAACCAAGACGGTCCGGAAAAGAAGGATGCTAATGTTGCAAGATTAAAAAAGGTGCCCAGTGACTCATCTGATCTAGAATGTACGCCTAAAAAAGCGAAATATTTCATATTTACGGACAGTGATCTACCGGATAGCCAAGAAATAAAAACAAGTATGATGTCGCACACAAGATCTGCAGTCACAGAATCATCCAGTGAATCCGAACCAGAAAATTGTTCGGAAGAAATCACTCCATTTTTACGCCGTAAGAAGAAAACTAAACCTATTCCAAAGGTCGATCTTACTAAAATGTTTGGAATTGATAAATTACCAGAAAGAATTATAACGCGCCAGCGTAAACCCACCTTAAAACTTCTCAGTGGTGGCGAAGTTAGTAAAAATAACACAGGCATTTTAAAACCGAGTTACTTGACAGAACAAGAGGATCAAATAGACGGAGATATTATCACTGAAAACATAAAACGGCTTAAAACATTTGGAAAAGGAAAAAATAACAAAGATTCTAAAAATCAAGATAGCATAAAAGAAGAAAATAAAGAAACTTCATCACGGAAGAAAGCAGACAATAAAAGCAACGAACCCAAGGAAAAGATAAAAGTAAAAATTGAAAGACCTAAAAGAAAGGATACAAAGTCTAAAACCGAGACATCTGTCCAAAAGAGTGCAGAATCGGAAAAAAATACTACTAAAGAGGATAGTTTAGAATCTACTTCAGCTGCTAAAACAACTACCAGGAGAACCAGATCTAAAAAAAAAGAAAACGACAGTCAACAAAATGAAAAGAAATCCGTATCTCCAGAAAACATTAAAAAAGACTCAGATAATAAAAGAAAACGTACAACCAAAAAACAAGAGAAGGAAAGATCAATATCCCCTGAAATTGAAATCCGGAGAAGTAAAAGACAGATGGCCAAAGAGAAAATCGACGATACAATAAAACCTCCGAAATCTATTCTGAAAAAGAGCATACATGAGCAGAGTACGGTGTATAACATTTCGTCTTCTAGTTCTGAATCACCAAAGAGTTTGAAGAGATCGTTGGTAGACGAGAACGATGTTCCTAGTCCGAAGCGGACGAGGGCTCACAACACGAACAATAACATTAGTATAAACAACGCGTCACTGCGGGTGACCCCAGCGAGGGTCATGAAGACGCAACATGTGCTGCTAACTGCATTCCCTAGTGCAGAAGTCAAGCAGAAACTGGAAAAATTGGGTAAGATTTTTAGTACGTACAACACAAAAGTTTTAACCATACACATAACATCGCGCCTGTAATCCCCGAAAGGTTAGACAGAGGTGTACCCATTAGTACACTCACATTTCGCTAGCTATGTTTAAGTCCCATGTAATAGAGTAAGTTTTATCTATTTTTTTTATACATATATACTCGTACTTCCCTAATGAACTATTGTGTTTGTCCAGCGTGTGTAGTATATCCATCAAGTGGTGCAATATGAAAAAATCCATTCATATTAAATAGCCTGTTTATCGAGGATTATTCTTAATTCTATTATTTTCTTAGGAGCAGTGATAGTGTCGGACGTAATGGAGTGCACCGTAGTGCTGACGATGCAGATCAAGCGCACGTTCAAGTTACTGTGCGCCGTGGGGCTGGGCCGGCCTATCGTGGGGCCCGGCTGGGTGCAGGCCTGCGCCGACACCAACATCATAGTCGGTAAGAGACGTGCTTCATGACACTTCATCATTCTTCAAAGTTTTTCCTGGCCCATCAGCTAACTAGTTAACAGTTTCTATCAGGGAGTAATATAAATAATAATACTAGCCTATTTTTGTCCCACTGCTGGGCAGAGACCTCTTCACAAACAGAGAAGACACAATCACGCTTGCTCAAGGCAGATAGGCGATTTCATACTAATACTCGTATTAAGTAAAGTCCAGGTTTCCTCACGATGTTTTTGGTCACCAATGTCAGTGATGTCCAAGATAAACTTAGAACATTCACATGAACTGAAAAAGTCACATTGTTACTTGCCCGGTATCGAAACCTCATGCATAAGAAGATAATAAACATTTTAAAATGTTTATTATTCTTTATATTATAAATGCGAACAGTAACTGTGTCTGCCTGTCTGTTACACTTTCACGACTAAACCACTGAACCGATTTCGATCAAATTTGGTACGAGGTAAATTACGTACGAAAATACAGTCACAGTCGAGGGCAAAAGCTATATATAAATGTTTAATTTCAGATCCCTGGCTGTACATAGTAAAAGACGAGTCGGCAGAGAAACGGTTTGAGTTTAACTTGTACAAGACACTGAACAGCAAGAGGAACTTCTTGAAAGGGCACAACGTGTCTTCCACGCCGAGTGTGCAGCCCAACGCCGCGGAGATGAAATGTGAGTTGACCCCAACCCTAATTCTAATTATATAAAAGCGAAAATTCACTCTCACTCATCCCGAACGAATATCGAAAACGACTTGACGTCTAAGGATGTTTGGCAGGGAGATAGTTTATAGTTAGTAGACGTCCGCTAAGAACGGATTTTCCAAAATTCACCCTCTAAGGGGATGAAACGGGGGTTCAAAGTTTGTTAACCGCTTCGATGTAGTGTCACAATAAGGGCCGATATGCACACCGTGTTTGATCTTGTATCGATGTAAACGGTGCCTGACTCGCGTGCGTACCGCGTTTGTATCGACACAAATGCGCGTCGACAGCGCGTTCTAAGACGGAACTTCTGCGACTATTTTGGCAAGCAATAAAACAATGTACCATTTATTTTTCAGTGATAGTGGAGTGTTCAGGCGGAACGTGGAAGGAAGGTGGTCCAAACTGGGTCTGCGTGTCCTGTTCCAAGGACAACGGACTCTGGCCAGCATTGAGGAAGCGAGGCGCCACCGTCGTGTCCACAGAGTTCATCCTCGGTGGAGTACTGCGGCAGAAACTCGACATAGCCAGCTGTACGTTTCGGTAGGTACGTACCTGCGAAATTATCTGCAGCATTTTGATTGAATCGAGTGATAATTATGATTTTAAACAATAATGTAGTTTATAAGTACCTACAGACGGGCTCTGAAATCCAAATTATAATGTAAATATATTGATTTTGATGTATAATTTTAAGTATTATAACGACTTATCGAAAATTGTGAATAACGTGTGGAAAGTACAACATTAGTTTAGTGTTTGCTTCTCTTAACATTGCTACAAACATCCATATTTTTTCTAAAGTAAATATTACTTTGTGAGAAACGGGTTTTACCCATTGAGATGTACAGTCAGCAACAAAAGTCGATTAACATTTTATGATTTTTAAATCCTATTTATTAAGTACAATATTAAAAGTAAAACGCAATGAATACAAAATTAAGATTAAATAAACCCTTAGCTATTGCCTGAAATCTTGAAAGCCAGTACATTATGTGTTTAGTATCTGTTTAAATGATATAAAAAAGTAACATTGTTAATCGACTTTTGTTGCTGACTGTACCATGGAGCTGCTTGTAACTTCTAAATGTTCACCGAAAATAACAGTCAGAGAAAAATTTGAAATAACGAATGACGCGTCGCATCGCCGACTGTTCGGCGGCCATTTTGTGTCATGTGATATTTCAAGAGCGCAGCTTTTTTATAGATATGGCGTGTTATAGGTATACTAACTCGGTTCAAATGTCAGTCAAACGCCATACATTTTATAAATGTCGTGATGGTAGTTCGTAATTTGGCGATAGTATAGTCAAGCTTTAAAATGTATTTACAACACATCACTGCTTGTATTGTTAGTTGTAACTAGATTTCGGTCGATCCACGTCGACCAGTCGATATTTATCACCTCAAAACAATATAAATGATCGAAATCAGCAATCGACATGGGTCTACCTCAGGCGAGACTTGCGCACTGACTTTGCTAAGTATAGTTAGTTTTTTATACGAACATGAACCTTATTATAATGTGTGTAATGTTAATATTCGTATGAGCGAAAAGGAACAAGAATTTCATACGAATATGAATCTTATTTAATATGGAACAATGTTTATATTCATATACACACTCACTTAGCAAAGTGAATTGAATCTTGAATTTAGCCTATTTTCAAGCAATAAATCTACGAGTAGGTAGGATAAGTCTCAAATCACAGTAGACGGATTACATAATAATCTGGTTTTAAATTTAGTTATATGGATTAATTCTGACTTGCATTGAAGATTTTGTCGTACTAAAATGAAAGCCAGCCCATAGTTTTTATCATGATATTTACTTAAATAAATAAATCGATACCTTTAGGCTCAAAAGGCGTAAACGCCATTTTGGCCAAAATGAGATTTTAATGCAGTCTTACTTAGTTTTTCGTCCTCTATCGATTGGTATATTTAAAACATCGATATTCGCAAAAAAATGGTGGATACAGCCATAATTATTGGTTCGCTAAACATAGATTTTCTTAAAATTTGGGTCGTGTTTTTTGGCTCTCCTGAAAAGTCATGTTTTGGTGGATACGCCCTTTGAGCCTAAAGGTATCGAAATGTTAGATTGATTGATTTTTAAATACTAATCATTGCCATAAACCAAATTTTAATTAATAGTTTTATTGGAATGCTAAGTACTTCAACTAACTAGATTTTATGATTTTAAACATAATCTGTGTGTAAATGTGAAATGTGTTGTTTTATTTGTAAGATTTTTCAAAGAAATTAATGTGAATATTTGAGATATTGAACAATTTCATGACTTGAATGAGAATGTATGATAATTATTATTGTATGATGTTATTATTTTTGATAACTGTAATCATAGTTTACGCATTTGTAATATTATCATTCTATGATTGTTGTTTATTATTGTATAATATAGTCTTACTTTTTATCTGTGTTGTTTATTTATGACCCAGTAATTGTAGATTGCCTCGTTGGCCTAGTGGTAGCAAGGTGCGATTGCTGAGCATGAGGTCTTGGGTTAATTACGTAGACTGCAGCCGAAGGACTCAAAAAAAACCGAATTTATTACAAACTAATTTATTTAATTCAAAGTTACAAGCAATTATAATTATGTACTAAAAATCAAATTGACTCGATCGATGGTGGATACGAAGTGCGCGGGCTCGGTCACGTAGACGGTGTCTTCGGGCCTCGTGTCCTGTGTCAGCAAATTGCCAATTTGCTGACACAGGACACGAGTTGCAATTGCAACAGCGGCGATGACGCGCACGCGCCGCGCCCCGTGAGTTTGTGTCAGCGCTTTCCCTACTAGTGCTGCGCGTAACAGGTTCGATTTCCAGGTCGGGCACTACTTTTATTATTGGTTCTTTCCTTTATCGTGTGGGAAGTAAGGTCTTACGACCCCACACACCCTAGTGTCAGGGTTTCTAAACTGCCTCAAGGGCCTCTGACATGGTTTGAGTGGGACAGTAATAGGCTGGTATAAAACCTGGTTTCCTCACGATGTTTTCCTTCAACGATGTCAGTAATGTCCAAGATAAACTTTAGAAAGTAAATATGAATTTGAAATATGAAATATGTTTGAGGAAACGCCCGGGTGTCACCACTGTGTGGACCGCCCGGAGGACACGGTGGAGCATACAGTGCAGGTTTGCCCCGCTTGGGCAGAGCACCGCCGTGTCCTCACGGAGGCGATAGGCGGCGGCGACCTCTCGCGCCCGGGCCTGGTTCAGGCCATGCTCCGGGGCGAGAGGGAATGGGATGCAGTCACCTCCTTCTGCGAAGCAGTAATGCTAGCGAAGGAGGAGGCGGGCCGCGTGAGGGAGAGAACAACACCCTCCACCTCACGCCCCAGCCGCCGCGGGAGACGCCCAGGGCGTCGGACGTCGCGAGGCGACATCCGGCCACCGTAGGCGCGGGCTTGCGGACGGCGAGTAATGGGTAGCTCGCCGTCCGATCAAGGAGCATGCCCGGGTCGACGGCGCGTTCTGTTCGCGCGCGCCTCAAAGAGCTGTCAGCACAGGGACGGGGCCCCCCAACGGGGCCAAACGCCTGCCGGGGTTGCGGGACGTCTTAACAGGATACCGTGGCCCCGGAACGTAAAGGGCAACAGAAGGAACAGGGTGGTTTTTTAGTCAGTAAAAGTCTGACAGTCCCTTCCGCCCCGCCCAGGACGGAAGGACTCATTTGATGATTTTTACCACCTCAAAAAAAAAAAAAAAAGGGCCTCTGACATGGTTTGAGTGGGACAGTAATAGGCTGGTATAAAACCTGGTTTCCTCACGATGTTTTCCTTCAACGATGTCAGTAATGTCCAAGATAAACTTTAGAAAGTAAATATGAATTGAAAAAGTCACATTGGTACTTGCCCGGATTTGAACCCACAACCTCATGCATGAGAGGTAGGCGCCTTAACCACTGGGCCATCATGACACCAATTATTATTGGTGTGAATAATCTTAGCTTTCAAAATTGCGAGATTGGCTATGTGCCGTTAAAAAATATGATATTATTTTAGGTATATTTATTTTTTACTTTTAGTTACGAGTTTTTATACTAAATGAGTATATGTCAACCCCATCGTACCTTTTTACAAATAACATCACTTGAACGATAATGGTGCCGATTCCCTTGTTCACAAATTAGACTTAAATTTAGAGAATTGACATCTCTTACTAACATACAGCGAAAGAAAAGGACGGTCCGATTCCCTTGTTCACAAACTAGACTAAATTTAGAGAATTGACATCTCTTACTAACATACAGCGAAAGAAAACGGTGACATTTGACGGTGACATTTAAGAACTAAATTAGAGATGTCAAATTAGTTTTGCCTTGAACTTTTCCGTATTTTTAATCTACACGTTTTACGATGTCAACTATAATTGTATGGACGTGTCAGATTGACTAAATTTGACAGCTCTTATTTACATTCATCTCTTTCTTGTTTTATTGGACAGAAAAAGATAGAAATAGTCTAATTTTAGTTTAGTTTGTGAACATGGGCGTACCCAGCTTCTGGCGTAGGACGGGGCAAGTCAGATTTTTTAGGTCGGATCGTCCGCGGCTGTTTTGTCATACACACTACACAAACACACCTACATGAATCATTAGGTGTATGTAGTGTAGTGTGTAGGGCAAACAGCCGCAAATGATCCTGCTTTATAGGTAGTTAAATTTACTATGCATGCATTTTTATTTTATTTAAATCGCTTCTACTTTAAAAGTAATTTTCGAGGATCTCCAAGCGAGATTTCCAAGGGGGGGCAGCTGCCCTCCCCTGCCCCCCCCTGGGTACGCCTGAGTTTGTGAACAAGGGAATCGGCACCAATAATCATTTAAAATAAAATATTAAACGATTATTGTTGTTGACCTTAACACAGAACGTTATCCATATCAGGGGAATACCCTGCCAATGCAAGTGCGGCGGCGCTTGACGTCAACATTCTCGCAGTAAACGTGATTCAGTGTGTTCGTGCATATCTTGCACAAGTGGCCAGTGTTACTATGAGGTAAAAATAGTTATATTTACATGTTACCGTATGCAATCTATGAACACTAAAGCGGAACTAGTAAACAAGAAATCTTATAATCCGGTGCGTAAGTACCTATGTCAATTTTTTAATTAGATGGTAATTAACTGACTGGAAAGAATTAAGTATAGGTACCCATAACATTCAAAATCTTCAAATGGTTCACAATTTCAAATTATCGATTTCGAACACGAAAACAAATAGTCCTTAATTTGACTTCTAACGTAGGTACCATTCAAATAGGTGCCGATATCTAGGTACAAATTATATTACACAGACAAATGTAATATATAATTAATTAGACATCATGTATTCAGTTTACATAGCGGAAATATTAACGTCCTACGTCATAGGATAAATCCGCTGCATTATATAGAGACAGATACGTTATGGAATAATATTTATCATTTATTATTGTTTAATTTTGTTATCAAAAGTGAAGCACGCATACCTACACCATCGCGTAGATTTTTAATTTTATTAGACACTAGCAAAACAGCCCCGGCTTCGCACGGGTATAAATTTCCGACATTTTCGGTGGATTTAAAAAAAAAGTCCGGAAAATCACGAACACAACAACAAAAGAATCAGCCAAATCGGTCCAGCCGTTCTCGAGTTTTGCACTTAGCAACACATTTAAAAATTCATTTTTATTTATATGTATAGATAGAAGACAGACATACATAGATGATCTTTTGACGGAATTATTCAAATTTTTAAAATGCATATGCCAAAAATTATAGATATGCCGAAAATTAAGTGCCAATTATAAAAAACAAAGGTAAAAATAAAAACAATAAAACATACCTACTTATTCGTTAATACATTATGGTGCGGTATGGGCGTGGCTTGCAAAACTAATCTTAGCAAACATTAGTCATAACTACTCGAGCACTAATAACAATGTAATTTTCCAGGATAATAATAACACGCCATCACAAACTAAGAGCGGGACGTCAAAGTTATTCTACAGACCCTCTATATATATAAAGAATAAAAGACTAATACAACTGGGACCTCTCCTAAAACATATAATAATAGAGATTCCTCTCAACAGGCACCTTCATTGGCTTTTACTTACAACCCTGATTATACTAGTTTCAATGAAGACATAAACTACTTTATCATGGCGTACCTCTCCATATTACTATTTCAATGTGTGCAGTTACATCCATAAGAAAGAGTTTGTATGTAGTTGTAAGTATTCGTCTTCAGCAGGCCGGCAGATTTGTTGGTCAACTAATCATAACTAGCCGACCGCGCTAGATAACGCACGTGTCATTTTCATAGAGCATGTCAGTGCAGCGTCATACTAATAATAATGAGTAATTAAAGACGCTAGTCGAGCAACAAATCCCTGATTTGTTTTTGTTTCGAGAGCCGTCTCAGTACCTACGCACACATGCGTTGTGAGACTTGTATTATATTTTCGAACGTTTTGAATTGTGGAGCGGCGCGCAATGTTAATGTAGTTTATCTATAAGTAGCTGATGATAAACTCTTTATACTATTTACCGATGTATCGCTAAAAGATATTTGAAAAACTAAAACAATGTCAGTTTGTTTAGGTGAAGTAGAAACAAAAGAAAAATTAAATATTGTTGAAGAAGAGACCTTCTGTCATGATAAAGACAGTGAAAGCTCAGACGATTATTACTCACAGAGCACACTGCAAGACGAATTACCATTAAATAATGCAAGGGATACAAGAATCGCTCAATCTAATCATTCAATCACATATAAAACACAAGGATTACCTGGTAAAGAAACGGTCCGTTCTAAATCTGACAGTTTTATAGATTGTAAAAATACAAATAAAGCGCTAAAGAAAATAACGGCGCGACATGAAGAAAAAATTAATGTAGACGATGGCATCACTGAAATAAATAAACCACCTGAAGGTGAAATAACAACCATTGAAAAACAACCATTTGAAGACTTGTCCTCTAAAAACGTTGTTGTCGAAGATCTACCGACACAAATAAAAGATGTTGAAGGGCTTGTATTGAACAACGATAAGCATGTCAAAAAAACATTTGAAGAAACCGTTAATCAATTTAAAATCGCATTTCAATCTCCAATAAGAGTCGAAAGTAAAGATATCCCAACACTAATATCTAAAGATAAAACTGATAAAAGAAAATCGATTGACGTTGACGATAATTATTATAAAAACACACAAGATAATTACAAAGATCAAAGCGATAAAGAGATAAAGTCCAAAGTTAGTTCAGTTGTTGCATCTAATGCAGAAGATGAGGTTGTGCTATGTTCTGTAGATGACAAAGTTAAAAATAATAAAAACACAAATTATGAGAAAGATTTGCCTAGCCTGGAAAAAATGGGCGGTGTAGATGTAAGTGAAAATGTTGCCGTGTTAACAAAGGCGCCCAGTGAATCGTCTGATGAAGAATCAACAAATATGTCGAAACGGTTTACATTCACGGACAGCGATCTACCGGATAACGATGAAATAGAAGAGATTCTAGCGTCGTACCCAAAACCTACATTTATAGAACCATACAATGAATTAGAAGAAATAGAAGATACTTTGCCAGAGCAGATTCTAAGGTTTTTACGCCGCCGCAGGAATAAAACTACACTCCTTAGTGCAGTAGACTTTACTCAAATGATAGGAATTGAAAAGCTACCAGAGAGATTTATTACGCGTCTGCGGAAACCGGTCGAGTGTCTAGGAATAAGTGCAGAGGTTAGTAAAAAAAATGCTCAGTTGCTACAATCAAGATACGCGATAGACCAAGAAGATCAAATAGACGAAGAAATTATCTTAGAAAATATTAAACGGCTTAAATCTCAATACGGCAAAAACAAAAGTATATCGCGAAAGAAAAATAACAATAAAAGAAATGAGCACAAAGAAAAAATTAAAGTGAATATTAAAAATCCTAAAAGAAAGATTGCCAAGCTAAAATCTACTTCATTTAGTCGAAAGAGTCCTAGATTAGAAAAAATAAACACTAAAGAAGATGCTGCTAACGCGGGGGATGACATAGAAGCTAGACTGGGTTCCACATCAACCGCTAAAAGAACTACCAGGAGGAACAGATCTATGGAAAATGATAATGACTGTAAAAACACTGTAAATAAACGTAAATTTCAAGAAAACAAAATTAAAACTGAAAATAAAAAAAAGATATCAACATCGCCTGAAACTGAAGTCAGGCGAAGTAAGAGACATCTGACCACATTTAAGAAAAACGACAAAACAATAAAAGCACCGAAATCTATTCTGAAAAAGAGTATACATGAGCAGAGTATGGTATATAACATTTCGTCTTCCAGTTCTGAATCAAAGAGTTTGAAGAGATCGTTGGTAGACGAGAACCATGTACCTAGTCCGAAGCGGACGAGGTCTCGCAACACGAGCAGTAACAATAGTATAAAGAAAGCGTCACTGAAGGCGACCCCAGCATTCCCTAGTGCAGAAGTCAAGCAGAATAAACGAGGTATGTAAGATAAATCAGCTATTACATACAAAATTTAAATACGAACAAAATGTATGGAACAGTTGTTTCTTTTTTTCATATTTCAGTATTGATTCCATAGCCAAAGACATGCATGAGTAATAATTATGACCAGTCGCCTACTGGTCGAAATCAAATCATAAGGCGATTAACACCGTGTGATAATCGGCATTTCACCGCCTACCGCAGCGGTGCGCGGTGCTAATCGCCTTATTCATTTAATAAATAAGTTTGAACGTTAAGGTTCTATTGTCAAAGACAGACATCATGACATAGTTTGTGTGTTTGAAACGCATTTAATTTAATTGTAATGCATATTATACAGGGCGATTGTAAATTTAACAAAAACCTAAAATGAGGTCATTGTACTCATCATTATGAACAACTTTTACTCCATAGTAAAAGTTGTTCTAATGATGAGACCTGAAATCATGAAAAAAAATATTATCATTCCATACTTTATGATCGTGTTATAAAGCATTTTTGCAAAGAACAGGAAATAAAAACATCCATCCATCCAGTTTTGCGTTTATGAGAGTAAGTATGTTTAATTTCAGTACCCTATGTGCGCCTAGCAAGATGCGAGCTGACACAGAAACAGTTGAAGACGCAGGGCAGGAAGAGGAACTCCTTGCAAGGCAACAGGATGGCAGGTAGCCAAACCACAAGACACCGCCGATCAAGGCGTCAGAAGACGAGCAAGAAATGAGTACAAATCTTTATACAATTCATGAAAGTATTTTTTTTGCTACCCAAGCTATAGTTTTGCACCATCGTTAAATTTCATAAGGTTGTCATTAAAGAGATAAATAATTGCTCAATTTACGACACCTGGGGGCCTACCACAACCTCTTAAAACAATATTATTTTAATATTGCTTTGTAATTTCTGTTGTTGCATTTTCAACTCTCGGCGCTGATCCGAGCGTTGAAAATCCAACAGAGCGAAACGCAAAGTAATATTAAAATAATATTGTTTTAAGAGGTTGTGGTAGGCCCCCTGGTCATAATTGTTTTTTTTTTAAAGTATATCAATTGATTGGTGGTGTCAACATCCTATTCGAAAAACAACCACTAAAAAAACAATTTATTTTATTATTTACTAGCTTATGCCCGCGACTTCGTCCGCGTAAATGTCGGTTTACTGCGAGGTTTTATTTTTTTGCGTGGAACCCTAATTCTTTTTCTAAAATAAGCTAAGTTACTTATTACATCAGCTATCTACCAGTGAAAGTCCCGTCAAAATCGGTCCAGCCGTTCCAGAGATTAGCCGGAACAAACAGACAGACAGACAAAAATTTAAATAATATATATATATTTTTGTATATGTACCGTATATACATTCATATCCATGTAGTATAAAGCGGTTATTTTAATATTACAAACAGACACTTCAATTTTATTTATTTGTATAGATTTGTGTTGAGAATCACTAGCATAGTAACCTCGTTAACTTTCGAGTAAGATGCAAAACTGTACCTGGTATAACTCATTCTACGATTTATTATTTATTGTTATATTATATTTAACTTTTTAATGAATTTTTGTTTATTTACCTATTTCTCTCTATCTTAGATAGCCATGAAAATTACCGGCATTATTTCCAAACTTGCCGGCAACATTGGGCAAGAAACGTATAAATGGAAAACAACTTTTACTAATATAATTGCTTAGTAGGTTAAAATAATATTGCCCATTGCCGACAATATCGGAAACTTTTCTGGTAATTTTCGGAAACATTCAGCAATTTTCATCTCTTTAGCCCATTGGTTAGCCCAGCCTACTGGTGGAGACTTATTTCTTAAAGAATCCAGGCAAGTTGAAAAATAACCATGACATCAAAGAAACAAAAAAGACACAAAATTATCACTGAAAATATATTTACTTACATATTAAAATCAAAATACTGTTAAAAATAGTTTTACAGTGTAACAAATCGGTGCTCTTAACAACTTTAAATATAGTGCAGCAAGCTTATCTGGCCTTATAGTCCAAGATCCCGAAGTCGCCAGATCCGCGTCACGAAGATAGATAGATATGTCGTTAAGATAAGAAATAATGGTTTTTAACAATATTCTGTAGAACATTTATAAAAACCAGCCTTCAGTAAGCCATCTCTTTAAACAGTACCTACTATTTTAATATTACTTTGTAATTTCTGATGTTCGATTTTCAACTCTCGGCGCTGAGCCGAGCGTTGAAAATCTGACAGTGCGCAAGGCAATGAGGTACGACATACCTTCTTCACAACAAATTCTTCTATCTACCGTAAAATTACAGCCACGGTAAAATGAAGTACTAGGTATGTCCAGCGACGTGGGTCTCAGTCCATTAATTTGAAAGTAATAAAATCACAGACAAAGTTTGTATTTTTCGTTCACTGACTGTGCCGTCATGCGTACGCGCAGTTTTTGGATCAGATGGGCTCGCTGCACTATGCATTATAAACATGTGGAATGTCACCATTACGTGTAACCTAAAAGATTTTAATTTTAAAACGTAATTGTATGGAGAATTATTAAAAACTAGACAGAGAAATTAGATTATCATTTTGTTTTATTTATTTAAACTTTATGCACATGTAATAAGTACACTGTAAAAACTTTGTACAGTGTATTTTTATTATTAATATATTTTTTTATTATAAATTATTATTTTTAACGCCTTGGCTTATCTGATCCAAATGATTTTTTTTTCAAAAGCACCAGTATTTTTTGTTAAGTGTTTCAATATTTAACATTGTAATGTTATAACCGACCGTAAGAAAGCGTACAAGTTTATAGAACTTCAAAAAACTCTGTAACTTTTCAATATACTAGGACAAAGCAATAATTGTAGGTAATAATAATTCTCCATAGTTTTCTATGTTTATGTGAAAAGCCTCAAATTTAAAATAAATGCTTCATATTCTACTAAGCTCATAGAAAGTTCTGAGACCACTGTTAAATAAAAATACAATTTTGAAATGAAGCCTACTTGAGATGCTTTTTTTTGAGCTGTATTTGCAAAAAAAAAATACTTGCTTCGTTACTGGCGTATTGTAGGTGTACCTACTGTACATACATTTGTATAAGTATACTATAAGTACATCTCTGCCCATCCCATAAGGGAAAACAGGCATTGTTAACACAGACCATAAAAGTTTTAAAACACAAATGCATTATCAAGACTGAACTAAATTAAAATATTGCTGTCTTGCACTAACAGTAACACAAATGATGAAACTAGATTTAATATTATTACATTTTTATTTTCTCTTGTTAAAGACGTTCAAAAGTGCATTTTGTCTGATTAAAATAAATGATTTGACTTTGAGAGAAAAGTATTATTAGCTGTCAAATAATTTTAATGTTCAATGTTGCAAATTTTTACACACCGTCTAAATCAGTTTTAGGGTGCGGGCACACGATGCGTTGCGGCGCCGCACCGTGTGCACACTATGATTATTAGTATGTAAAACGACGCAACGGCAGCGCTGCGTCGCCGCAACGGAGACGCAACGCACCGTGTGCTCGCGCTCTTAGGGGGTGTTTCTGGCACTGTTGCGCTACTCTCAAACTACATTTGAAAAACAGAAACAAGAGCATATCACAGTTGTCTCCTGCAACACAAAATCTATGGGAGAGTAACGGTTTGACAGGTGATAAAAAGTACGACAATTGGTTGGTGGTTTCAACTACCCTATGCAATTTTTAACATCAAATTTAGAGATTTTCGTCCTAATATTTTACATCAAGAAAAACAGAAGATAATTTCGACTAAAAATATCTTATACATAACGGATAGTATGTGATATAAAATACTAAGTAAAAAGTTCTATGAACATAAGCTGATTACAAAACGAAATATACTTAATAAAAAAAAAACAATAAAAATAATGGGCGAACAAAAACATCGTAACAAAAACTTTTTACCTTATTGTATTCAATACATAATTTTTCACCCACTCCGATAAAAATTTTCGTAGGTTATTAAATGCTTTCATACAAATGTGCAACATTGTATGGAACAGCCGATTTTTTTTAAATCTGACGAGTAATTTTAACTTTATGGTATCTAGAATCATGTACTTGATTCATGGTAAAAGTTTTCGTTTCGATGTACAGCCAACAAAAGAGATAAGATGAAGTTTTCTTAGAAACCGATGGATGTTTTTAAATGTAATTTAATTTATTTTTTAAAGTAGATAATAAAACAGTTCATTAATTTTAAAAAATTAAATCGAAGTCATCCATCGGTTTCTAAGAAAGCACGACGAACTATATCTGACGACCCTGCATACCTATCTCTTTTGTAGACTGTACCTTCCATCCAAATAATAATATTTGTATACAAACAGTTATTATAATATGTTATATTAATAGCTAATCCGCTTAATTGAGTCCTCGCCCGCTGACACTGTTCATCGTTAACCACTATGACGTCACATATCTTTAGAACGGTCCAGCACACATGTCGCCTCTTGTGTATCACGCTACGCACGCCCGCCGCCCGCACCTCTCCCGGTCCCCTTTCTCGTCCTACCCCCCGAGCCCCAGTACCTCACAGGCGAGGACTCGATTAAGCATTTATTTAAGGCAGTAAAAATTACTGTACTAAAACTACGATTATACAAATATTATATATGTACAACAAATTGCACTACCTATTATACATCGTTCACAAATAGTTCTTAACAGCACTGTACAATATTTTAAGATAAGGCGATTAACACACGGCACCGCGCGCCGCCGCGATTTGCTGTGGAGCGGATCTCATGTCGCCTTGGCCTCTAAGAAATCCGTTGATGCCTAACACACGTACACCGCCCTCAGCGCGGTAGAGTGGTGCAATCCGCTTTACCGCCACTGCCTTCAGCGGCGGTGGGCGATGCCATGTGTTAATCGCCTAACGATCCGAAGTCTATTACAAAATAAAAGATATATAAAATAAATTATATAGTATAAATTGAGATACAATTCTTCCTTTTTTTATAAAACTCTTAGGCCCTATGCACACGTTCGGTAGAATGGCTGGCAACCGGGCATGATGCGCCGTACTGTGTGGAAAGGCGCTATAAATCGATATTATAACACCTATTTCCATTCACATAAGAGTCACGTAAGAATGGACTTTCTGATTACTTGTTACGTTACATTACTTGTATATAACAGTACTCTATCAGGAAAAATTAAAAAAAGTATATTATCTTAGTGAAGAATTAGGTAAGTTAGACATACGAAACTGCAAGTAAGTATTGCAAGCTTACTTGAACAATAATTTTGTGCAAGCTTGTACACTTCTGTGTAAGATACATAATAGTAGTTTAAATACTTGTTATGCTTGCAGTCTTTACGTCTGTAGCTACTTTATGTTCAGGGGGCCTACCGCCATCTCTTAAACAATATTATTTTAATATTACTTTGTAATTTCTGTTGTTGCATTTTCAACTCCGTTCAAAATCCAACAGTGCTGAAGGCAAAGTAATATTAAAATAATATTGTTTTATGAGGTGGTGGTTGGCCCCTAGGAGGCACAATATGTAATGAATATTCACTTACAATAATATATTAATTGATAAAATCTTGAAGGGTTTGCCAATTAAAATCTTACGACCAAAATTGTTTGAGATTTTGTGCGATAAGTGTTCTGTCCTATAATCTCTCACACTTTAATAGTATAGCTTCGTCAATTTAGTCAATTTTTTTAGTATAGTAACTACAATTAAAGTTGAAATTCATTTTTATCAAAATCGGAATTTGTGATGTTACGCTTTTGTTTTGTTTTTATATTTACTGTTCAAAAAACCACTCTATGGCTATTGGTTTAAAGTTTAAGTTTGTGATGTTTGGATTCCGTAATATGAAGGAATAGTGTGTCTTGTTTTTTTATTATCTATAGTTATAGTATATTTAATTATAAGTGGGACAGAAGCTAAACCCATAAGGGGATATAAGTACAAAAACATTTAATAATAATAATTTATTATATTATAAATGCGAAAGTCTGTATGTATGTTAAAACAATATACTATAGTACGGCCGACGTATCTTGGCGGTTCTGAAATTAGCTGTTTAGCTGCGCAATGAATCTTTTAGGAATAAAATTGTCTACTGCGCAGCTTACGGCTAACTTCAGAACCGCCAAGATACATCGGCTGTATTGTATGTTTGTTACTAAACCATACAAACTACTGATCAGATTTGCACTACACGTACGGAAGACACTTAGAAGTTACAGTATCCAGCCGTTAAGAACTCAGTTCTTTAAAAGTAAAGTTTTTTTAAATATGGAACTATTTAGAAAAAGTTCGACCTTGTAGAGTGCTATCTCTGTCACTCTCTCATATCCACAGTGGGTTTAAGGCACCTGTCCCACCGTCGACGGAGAAACGATTAGCTATCGACTATTTTATCGCATCAGGAATGCACAATAGATGCTTATATTAATCGATCGCTTACTGTTCATACTGCCTGCGAGAATTCTCTCTTCACTAGTTTGTCACAGCGACAAAAGTTAGAGAAAATACTTGATCAACAATGCTCGCCTGGTCAGAAGACTCGCCGAGAGAGTCGCTTCGTATATACGCAGCGGTGGTGGCCAAGCGAGGAGTGCGAGTAATCGTTCCTCGCATTCGCACATTCGATTATAGCCCAGCTATAAAACTATTAGATATACACACTCGCTTCTCGCTGTTTGTCGACCGTGGGACAGATGCCTTAAACTCGACTGTACAGTAGCGGTCATAAGTGCAGGAGCATGCTAGTGTTTGAATTGCTGTGAACAAGGGGTACAGGCCATACCTACATCTGTGTGTATAAGTAATGTATTCAAAGTTAGAGTCAAAGTCAAATCATTTATTTAATTAGGCCATTATAAGGCACTTTTGAACGTAATAACACACTACCTACATACACCTCAAAATTCGCACACGACGTCGAAAGGTCGTAAGTTTAACCAAAGTGTCAAACGATTTGCTTTGTAGATTGCTACTCCACTTATGACCGCTACTGTACAGCGATATTACTTATTGGTTGTGTCTTACTGTACTCGAGGTAGAATGTATTCTAGATTATCACATACCCTTTGTAAATAAATATTATATTAGAAAAAGTGATAACTTGATACCTTCCTACGCACAGTAGCGGATCCATTTGGTTAAGGGGCTTAAAAGCATCTGAATTCATCTGTGACAAATGTTAAAGTGAATTTGATATTATTGTAGTTAACATTTTTTGCATCAATGAAAAAAAATGGGATCAAGCCCCACAAACGACAATCCTAGATCCGCCACTGTCTACGAAGGCGATATTCCTAGGATAGATAACGTATTTAACTGTATCACTCAGTAATTACCGACAGTGACTTCCCTCTAGCTGCTAGGCCTTAGCATGGTAACAGCGGTCGGGTAAATGCTATTGGGTGTTTCCATTAGGAAATTTTGCAGTAGCAGCCCGAATTCTGGGAGTTGGTGATGTTACACCATACCTCAGAAAGCACGTAAAGCCATCCCAGCTGTCATTCGTAGATCTTTGTGTTACGGGTAGTCAGAAGCCCTAAAGTCTGACACCAAGAGGTATCGTGTTATCGAGTAACTGGGTTGTGGAGGTCAGATTGACTGTGGCTCCATGAAAAACACTGGTGTTCAGTTGCATCTAGTTAAGACTGGAAGGCGACCGCAATCTAGTTTAAAAAAGGCTATCCAGATGATGATTTAGAGATTGCAAGTTGACACGTTTTGATAAAACCAAGCTGGAGATAAATCATAGGTACTTAAAGAGGGGTACAGTTAAAACATTCGTAAACTAAATAAAAACATTTGTGATTTAGTAACTATAGTTCAAGTTTGCAAGCACTAGTGTAGCTGCCTGCAAGTTCACACGAACGACGCGCGTGCGCCTCAAATAATGTTTGTTTCCATAATTCTCGTATCGATCCTGCAAAATTACAATAAATATTTAATTTTACTGCTGGCCAACTGAGTGACACAGACGATGACATCCATCTAATATGGATGGATGTTTGTTACTCAATGACGCCAGAGCGGATAAATGGATCTGGATGGTTAGTACAGAGATAGCTCATAATCTGGAATTGCAAAAAGGCCACTTTTTATCCCGTTTTTGTGTTCCAGACGGACTTTAAGACGTTTTGGAACGAAGTTCCTTATCGCGCGTTGCGAAAGGGGACTAGACGGAAAAAATTAAGACCAAAAGTTGTAACGACACTTTTTGCTATAATTGTAAGCCGTGCGGCGTGCGCGTGTTTCTCTGTCTGTCTCTCTCTCTCTCTCTCTCTCATATAACTTCGTTCCATCCGGGTGTCCCTTGACACCTCTAGTTTTTTTTTATAAATATAAGACTGGCTTAATACTGAAATCCATGCAGACGAAGTCGCGGGCAGTATCTAGTCAAACATAAACATATAAATGTAATTCTCATGTCTATAGTAGATTTGAATCTTACATAATTTAGTACAAGAGTCCGTAATCAGATGTTCACTATTGTAGATAGAGTACTCGATAACAGTTATATGAAGGTAAACAATAAATGGCACTCAACTGTAATTGATTTGTCCTAGATATTATTATGAGATAGCTTCACACTTGTCCTTAAGAATCTATTTTATACTAACAATACTACTTGACAGTTTGCATTATTTAACTTTACTTGGCAAATTCAAAGTGCGCTGTGAATCTTGCATGGAAGTTGTATATTACCTATTAGTCTACGCTTCTGGGTTCTTCTTCATCAGGTCCAGGTCGGCCTCTACCATGTCTTTGACCAGCTGGTGGAAGGTGACGCGGGGCACCCAGCCCAACTTCTCCCTGGCTTTCGACGGATCGCCTAAAAGGAGGTCCTGAAAAAAAAAAGAAAAATGTAAACTAAAGAGGTAGACTATCGCTGCCGATGATAACAATAGCATGTGTGGTAATCATCAAATATCCCTCACCACTTGCGTTAGGTCTAAAACGTAGAAGCATATTAAGGGGAATGTGCCAAGGTAGCTCGCAAAACTCACAATTTCTTAGGTTTTTTTTTTTGCAAATGGCACATCAAATCAATTTGTTTGGTAAATAAAAAGCTTTTTCACAAAAAAAGATAACCGCCTTCATAAACTACAAAATAAAAATAACTTTAGTTTTGGAAGTCGGCGACTTGTTTTGTTTTTTGTTATGTAGGTAAGTATTGCCACCGACTTCCAAAACTAAAGTTATTTTTATTTTGTAGTTTATGAAGGCGGTTATATTTTTTTGTGAAAAAGCTTTTTATTTTTCACTTTTTAGTGCTTGTGTATTAATGTTTGAAATCCTTACAAAAAGCCCTTTCAAACCTCACACGATATATTTATTTTGTAAACTGGTAGGAGGGGGGTTGACGTACCGTACGTAAGGTAAAGGGGGGGGCCCCTTTACCTTTAGTCAGTCATCGACTACACGTATAAACAAAGCAATTTCACTTGTTACGATATTGCTGCTGTGATTCTGTGAGGAGTTTCATTTCATATCTCCGAAGTTCATCATCAGATATTGAAATGGGACCACACGGGAAGCACCAGCTTTCAAATAAAAAAAGAATCATGAAAATCGGTTCACCCAGTCGCAAGTTAGGAGCTAACAAACATAAAAAAAAAATACAGTCGAATTGATAACCTCCTCCTTTTTTTGAAGTCGGTTAAAAAAAATGACATGTGACAGTATGAGTAGTGCAGTCTTCCTTAAATGAATTCCCGCCTTGGAGATTTTACATACATACATAACCTCCCGCCTTTTTCCCATGGGGGTAGGCATAAACCACAGAACGCCTACTCCTTTCGCCTCGTCCACGTTCATACATCTCGTCATACAAGCACGTTAGAAAAGAATTAGATGAAAATAAATATGCCTCACCACTTCAGTAGGCCTAAAATACTTCGGATTGATTTTCACAAGTAGCTGGTCGGTGTCGGCGTCGTTTCCGGTCTCGGTGTGTCCGGAGCCGCGCCACGTCACGCGCCGTCCGACGCACGAGAACGCGAGCTCCACGAACTCGCGCACACTGTGGGCCTCGCCGGTTGCTACCACGAAATCTTCAGGCTCGTCTTGTTGAAGCATTAGCCACATTGCCTGAAATAAAAGAATTGTTTTAGCGCTTTTTGTCTTTTTAACCCCCGCCGCCGTGTGTCTGTCTGTGGCATCGTAGATCCCGAACGGATAAACCGAATTTGATTTTGTT
Organism: Hoplodrina blanda; assembly: GCA_949316365.1. Classification (NCBI taxonomy): domain Eukaryota; kingdom Metazoa; phylum Arthropoda; class Insecta; order Lepidoptera; family Noctuidae; genus Hoplodrina; species Hoplodrina blanda. The sequence goes on from OX438589.1 coordinate 13,135,565, forward strand.
TTTTTTGTTTGAAAAGTAAATTATTCGGGAGTGTTCTTAGCTACGTTTGATGTAAACCGGTCCAAGATGGCCACCATCGGGGGTTTTTAAATTTTTAATTTTCATTTGAACAAGTTCCACCGCATCCTAAATCTAAAGGGAATTAAATCCTACCTCAATAAAATCCTTAGCGTGTCCCCAATCTCTCTTACTGTCCAAATTTCCAAGTTCGAGGTACTCCATCAAGCCGAGGGTGATCTTGGCGACACCTCGCGTGATCTTCCTCGTGACAAAGTTCTCTCCGCGCCGAGGACTCTCGTGGTTGAAGAGGAGGCCGTTACACGCGAACATGCCGTACGCTTCCCTATAATTTACCACGATCCAGTAGCCGTAGAGCTTCGCACAAGCTACAAATAATAATATTTTAGGTTTAAAGAATTTTATTCTCATAAGAACTCACAAACAGTTCACTTAAAATGAGATACAAAGTGCTTACATCAAAATTATATAATATTTGCCTCCGGGGTGTTGGTGAATGGTGACGTTACAGAGTAGATAATTATGTTTCTTGAGTTTTGCTTTGAATTTAACTATCACACTTCTTTAAATCTTTAGGTAAGTTATTTTTTGAGTGATTAACAAGCCCTCCTTATGGTAAATCTGCGCCGCTTATGCACAGTGACTGCCAAAGTCAAAGCTTGTATAATAATTGGACCAATTACAGGCACTTTTGAATTGTCATGGAATCGGTCAGTTAGTAAGTTGAAACTAGTTGCTCGTTCCAAAATGTAGGTAGGTCTCTATGGCGAAGAACGAGCAAGAAACTTTACGACACTTTCAATTGGATTTTTCCAAAATCCTGGTTACAACATTCTTGTTGCTTCTTTATGTAAAAAAATTGTAGGTGAATATAATGTATAACAATAAAAAATAAAATAATAAAGACTTTTGATTTCCACGCGGACGGACACGCGGAATAAAGCTTGTTCTAATAAATAAATCTGGTCTTTCTATTAGGAATTCAGAACCAACTCAGAATATTATTACTATTATTCTGAATAGTCTGAATGATTGTATGGCTTACAGTTTCCGGGTATATTCGTTTGTGTACGAGAGTTTATATGTATGTAAACGCATCTACGATATAATAGGAAATTCCCAAGGACAACGTTTATTTAAAAATGTATAAAATAAGTATTTTTGTGCACGGATAACAAACTATATTAGTTGGCAAAATATGAGTGTGTTATACCGAAACATTCCGGAAAAACTAGTGTGATGTTATTTTTAAGTACTTCTAAAAAAACATGTAATTACACATCTGACACTGCCGGGGAGAGATTAGGCTCAGGACCAAAGTCTAGACTAAGAAATTCCTAGTTGCAAAACCTAATGTCACTTTGCCCGACCAGCTATGCTATTCTGTAAGAACTTACCTCAGTGAAAACTGCGGTGAAAACTGCGGAGTTGATTGTATTGGTCGCTTCGGAGCTGAAGTAAGCTCCGAAGCGACCAATAAAATCAACTCCGCTCCGAAGCGACCAATAGCGATAGCGAAATCAAGGTCAAGTGAAGTGAGAGTGAAAGTGAGAGTGAGTTCGAATTTTACAGAATCGACTTGCTGGAAATCGAACTCCACGAGACGAACCAAGCAGTTTATAAGACATGTACTATTATTATCATAGTTACTATTGCGCCATGCTTGTACTATCGCTTACACACACATACACACCCCCTTGAATGTTCGTACATTATCACAAACATCTACATGTGAACAACTTAATTTCAATTATTTTTAATTGTACTCTTGTTTATCGCTATCGCTCGATTTTAATGTTTGTCTAATAAAAGGTTTTCCTGTTTAGTTACCAACTCATTGTTCGGAAATCGAAGAATATTTGATACTAGCTTTTTCCCGCGCCTTCTTTTATTTTTATATTATTACTTATTAAATTTATTTATTTTATTGACTGCCTCGTTGGTCTAGGGTCTCAAAGCGCGCCTGCTGAGCATGAGGTCTTGGGTTCGATTCCCAGGTCGGACAAAGTGTTATTGTGTTTTTCCATACGGAATTTCTCAGCAGCAGCCTCGGAGTCTGGATTTGCGCACGGCTGATGGCAATAGGCTCGCCTCTTATTACATGGGACTTCAACATAACTGGCGTAATGTGAGTGTACTAATGGGTACACCTCTGCCTAACGCTTCGGCGATTATAGGCGTGATGTTATGTTTCACTTACCATACGGCGATCTGGGGTAGAATGGTGTCTTCTCCGTCTGGGGTACTTCCACAACTTTTCCATACAGTTCTGAGGTAGATGCCTGGTATATTTTACTTTCCTTTTCGAGGCCAGCTGCCCTCACTGCCTCTAGAAGCCTGAGGGTTCCAAGAGCATCCACTTGGGCCGTGTACTCGCTGAGCTCGAAGGAAACTTTTACGTGTGACTGGGCTCCTAAGTTGTAGATCTCTTTTGGACGAACCTGGAACAGAGTGTGACAAGTTAGTTGGTACTGTGCCATATAAGGAACAATAAACACACATAGTCTGACAGTATACTTATTTATTTACTGTTAACTGGCAACACAAGAAATTAAATAAAATATAATAGATAATCTATGGTCTCTTCGCCTCCATCTTTCACAGAGAAAAGACACAATAATTTTCCTTGTGCATATATATGTGTTATAATAATAGTTTAATAATAAATAAACGCATTAAAACCATCTCCACGTCTCCTTATTTTAAAAACAATATTTACCTACACAAAAGATTGATTTTAATAAAAAACGAGCCGAAAATGCAAGAATGTGAAATGTCTTTTTTTCCCCTTTCATTTTTAACTTGGTATTTATTTTTATTATTTATTGATAATAACGGCAATAGAAATACACATTCAGTGAAAATGTCAACTGTCTAGCTATTAGGTACGGTTCATGAGATACATCCCACTGACAGATGGACAGACGGACGGACGGTAGTGGAGACTAAGGTAAGATTCAGACCAACCGGCTCGGATCGGACCGCATCGGAACGGATCCGTACGCATGCGAACGGATCCGTACGCATGCCGCGGCAGCCGTACGCATCCGTACGGTTTCGACGGACGCGATCGACGGAGGTAAAGTTGCATGCAAATATGAACTATAATTACTGTTGATACATTTCAATGTCCTTTTCTTTACCGCGTTGTAAAATGCCGCCCGGCCCGGCCCGATGCGAGCCGGTTAGTCTGAATCTTACCTAATAATGGGAATGGGAATAAAATATGGATTTAAAGAAATATTTAAAAAGTGACATGCTCATAAAGTAACGAACTCGTGTCTTATCCTATGCTTGAAAATAAATTATCGAATATAATAAAACAATATAATAATTATACGCCAGGGAGAATAAAAGCACAGCATGCTGAACTAAAAAAAACTAATAGATAAGAGCTGAGATAAATACCGGAATATAGGCGTTTACCCACGCTTTAAAATTTAATTGGGCTGGACACGTGGCGCGTGTCAAAGTCCACAGAGGGACCAAAACGGTGACAACAAGGAGAGCCTTGTTGTCACCGTCACCGCACAAAGCAAACGCTTTCAACAAAGCGAGACGCAAGATGGGAAAGCGATATAAAAAAAACTACTAGAATGATGCGATGGCAAAAACAACATCACGCACAAAAAGTTTTGTAAGTATACGGTTAATATTTTATATAAAAAATGCGCTGCATTTCTGGAACTGACATCATCTGATCGTGGCATTTGTACACGCATGATATAATCGTTATAGTAGGTAAATAAATAAACAGTATTACACTATAGGTGGCCTTGGTTTGTTAGTTTTATGTAGCATTACATTATGTAAATCGATGCTTTATTTCACGAATGCGGGTTGGCTTTTATTTTGTACTTATGTGAGATGAGCACAAAGTTTGTGCGCATGTCCGGGAGCCCTCACTAGGTACTAGTCGAGTTGCTTACACGCACGCAAAAACAGTAATGCGTGTGCATACACTCTTTTGGCTTATGCTTTTTTGAACCCTAATAAATCTGTTTGAAGGTTCCGTGGTCTCTCATATTTATTTTTTATCCTTATTACTTTTTAGAGTTTATTTTTTTTACTACCTGCTCGTATTTTCTGAACTCCGTATTAAGGGGAACGCACTGGTCTCTGTAATACAGTTTAATAATATTTTCCAGACCGAATTCGGTCACGGCGTCCAATCTCAATGGAGACTTGCCAAATACGCAGAAGATAATATCAGACGTGTCATGTGCGCTGACACAGGTGTTCTCTCTTTCTTAACTCACATAGTCCGATAAAACAGCAATCTGACACAACTGGGGAGAGATGAGGCACAGGACCAACGGATTTACGTGCTTTCCGAGGCACAGGGGTGTTCTTCCAAACTCCGGGCTACTGAGAAATTTCTAATGGAAACCCACTAACACTTTTTGCCCAAGACCCCACACTCAACAGTCACGCTTGCAAACAAGAGTCCAACGGGGCAGTCAAATAGTACTTACTACAACAGTTTAATACTAGTTGAGAGGCCAGGGATTTAAAATAAAGTCTCAATGAAATATCTCTATTATATCGTCTTTATTATAGTTACTCAGTTAGTATAAGTATACGGTTATGTTATGGAAGAGTGGAGTCTCCTAATACAGGCATTGTTTGCCTAAAAGGAGGCTTCCAACACGTCTAATGTATACCTATATAATGCTAATTGTGACAATAAACTATTTTATATTTGTATTTTTTGTAATACCAATAAAAAAAAATCAGTTATAGCTCACCTTAGTGATAATGCCGATGAGACACGTCGTGTCAGTAAGGTCTCCGTAGTGCAGGTGCATGCGACCACCGGTGTGGCAGGCCGGCCGACCGTACAGGTGCTGGATGCGACCTGTGTTGAAGGACGACGACCGCCGCAGGACGCCGTGCACCTCGTACCCTTTGTCGATGAGGAACTCCGCGAGGTATGAACCATCCTGAAAGAAATACAAGACTCTTTACTCTTGCCGTACGTAGATGTAGTGTCTCTCCAGTTGTACCAATTTAAAACTATATTCTGCCTTTCACGAAATTATGAAATTAGGAATTAATTAATCTAACATTGTTCAAATGAATTAATCTAGAATACATTCTACCTCAAATACAGTACATTAAGGCCCATAGCACACGGCGTATTTTAAACGCGCAGATGACGCGCGTATACGCGCTTCAAACGAGATTTGAACGCAACCTTGTAACCTAAGCACACGGGACGATCGTGAAATCCGTCTACACTGCGCGTATAAGCGCAGTTACAGCCATCATCAATACAAACGCAACACAATCAACATTTACGGCGCCGAAAACGCGCGTTTAAAATACGCCGTGTGCTAGGGGCCTTAGTGTCACGAAAGCTGAAACTTGACACACCACACAAACTTTATTATTTCGTAATTAATATTATTAATATTATATTATATAAAATCACGCCTATAATCCCCGAAGGGTTAGGCAGAGGTGTACCCATTAATACACCCACGTTTCGCCAGTTATGTTTTAGTCCCATGATCCCATGTAATAGGTGTTTTCATCCATACCTGCGCAGCCCATTGCCATCAACCGGGCACAAATCCAGACTCCGAGGCAGCTACTGAGAAATTCCTTATGGAAAAACCCAATAGCATTTTGCCCGACCTGGGAATCGAACCCAAGACCTCATGTTCAGCAGTCTCGCTTTGCGACCACTAGACCAACGAGGCAGGCATATTATTGTTATGAATTTTAATCTAAATGTCATCAATATATCCCTGAATAGATACACAAAAATTATGGATTACTATTTCGTACACCCATACCTGTGCAAGATCACGATTATTGACGCTTGTCAAGTCTCATCTTTCGTGGTGCGTATTATAATTAACTCAATATTATTGTCTTTTTTAACCGACTTCAAAATAAGGAGGTTCAAAGTAAAACGCACGCTTATGTAGGTATCTATGCGATGTCATGCGACACTCAAGGTCACGCCATTGTTCTTAGAAATATTGTTTACCAATTTTAACAATGTTAAAACATCCGGGCGTATACCAATGACTAGCATCCACTTTTTCAATACCAATGATAATTTAGTTTTGTATTTCAATAAGTTTTACTAGATACTCGCGAATGCGGTCAGGAAATAACTATAATTATGTGGATGTGAATCATTAGTCTATGACCAAATCTAAACTAAATAAAAAAAGAGAAAAGTTTAGGTTTTTTTTTGGTGATGAATAAACTCGAAAGCTAGGTAACAGTACATTATCAGTAAGGCATAAGCTATACAGTCCAACCTTCACCTCAATATATCGATTGTCACCCCCAACCCCCCCCCCCCCCCCCCGAAAAAGACCAAAGAAACAAATTGTTTGGTATAAAGAATATCTTGTAATCCCCTTCAGCTTTGTTATATCGAGGATTTTTTTAAAAATCGGGATCTGTAAAGAAACTCCATGAGGACCAAGTCGCAGGCAAAAGCAGCAACATCAGCTTAAAAATTGTTCGGGTGCTTTTAAAACTACTATGCATTTTGATGTACAGTAGGGGTCATAAGTGCAGTAGCATGCTAAAGTTTAAATTGCCGTGAACAAGGGGTACAGGCCATACCTACATCTGTGTGTAAGTGATGTATTCAAAGTTAAATTGTAAGTCAAATAATTTATTTAATTAGGCTATTATATAAGGCACTTTTGAACGTAATAACACAGTACCTACGTACACCTCAAAATTGGCACACGACGTTGAAAGGTCGTAAGTTTAACCAAAGTGTCAATCGATTTGCTTTGTAAATTGCTACTCCACTTATGACCGCGACTGTACTTTCACTTTTAGCGAATCCTCACGATAACAATACCTACTGATGTTTAATTTAGATACAATTTAATTACTTACTTGTACTACCATAATCATCAGTATCAAAAAACGAGTAAAACATTTTACTATTTAATGTAATTTCCGTTAACTAATTGACAAATAATAGGAAAATGTTTGATAACAAATCTTTTATCATCAATCATAGTAAGTGCATGTTACCAAGTATTGGAAAAAGATTTTATTGATTAGATACAATTTAAGGTAATTTGACTGCCTCGTTGGTCTAGTGGTCGCAAAGCGCAACTGCTGAGCTTTAGGTCTTGGGTTTGATTCCTAGGTCGGGCAAAGTGTTATTGGGTTTTTACATTAGGAATTTCTTAGTAGCAGCCTCAGAGTCTGGTTAATAAAAATGAGCTTGCCCCCTATTACATGAGACTTAACAGAACTGGCGAAATGTGGGTGTACTAATGGTTACACCTCTGCCTAACCTAAGGGTTAGGCAGAGGTATCACCCCTGGGTGATGTTGTTACAATTTAAGGTCTCCACCCACTATACCATATGAAGCACCACATACCACCAGTTACCAGTACTGCTGCTACTAGTAAGTACTGGTTTGGCTCAGTCATAACCTGGGATATTCAGTGAAAATTTTAAATAAAACTTTCTCATATAATTTTGTCAAAATGTCACCAGTATTGCGATAGCAACTTTTAATAAGTGTTTTGCCACCTATAAAATATTTTATTGAATAACTTTACATTTATCCAAAAACAGTTTAGCTAACTTTTTCTATCTAAACATTTAAACTTTTTTATTTAAGTATTTGAATTAAAATAAACTTATTAAGACTGCATGTTGCATATTTTAATTTCCATTATGCAGATAAGAAACCAGTTAGACTCTAATATAGCTAGGAAAAGGTCAGGCTGATGAAATAAAACTAATAAATCTATCTGGAGCAAGTCACCCGTGTCTTAGAAACAACCTTGGTATAAAACTTCAATAAGTAACAGTTGCTTTTCTTTCTTTTTATAAAAAAAGAAGGAAAAGCAACCAATATGTGTGTATTCATTGGTGGGTACTATAATGTTTAGAGTAGAATCAAATGTATCTAAGTAATACTAGCAATACCCCATGGTTTCACCTGCATTTGGTTACATCTTTGATTACTGCTTCAATCCCATGGTCAAATAATCTATATTAAATATACAATATGGAAGGTTATAGACTGTAACATTCCTCGATAAACAGGCTGTGTAAATAACGCAAAAGATGTTTTTCAAATTGGCCTTGTAGTTTTATAATATTAGTACATATTTGTACTAATAAATTATATGAGAAAATTTTATTGATTTAGTTTTATAATGAAAAATGTTGTTGCGATAATATTCAACTGTTAAACACTATGTAACAAAAACCCTGTCAGATCAGTGTTGCCGTTGATCAGTTTTTTTTTATTTTAATTTAATTACTTCTTCTTTCTTCTTTTTTTTTTCACTGGGGAAAAATAATAATCTCAAATCCATTAAATGGTTACATACATGTGTACGCAGTACAGTGCCCAATAATACCCTTAAGGATCGAACAGGGTGTTTTTGTTACATGCTGTATACAATATGGAAGGTTATAGACTGTAACATTCCTCAATAAACAGGCTGTGTAAATAACGCAAAAGATGTTTTTCAAATTGGCCTTGTAGTTTTATAATATTAGTACTGTATATTTGTACTAATAAATTATATGAGAAAATTTTATTGATTTAGTTTTATAATGAAAAATGTTGTTGCGATAATATTCAACTGTTATAATATATATATCAATATTTTTAGGATGCATTATGGAACTTGACTTTTTTTTAGAATAATTTCAACTTATTTGTACACTGACATTTTTAGCAAATAAATTATTATTTCTTTTTTTATTACAATACAGAAAAAAAATACTTTCTATGTAAAGAAAATCTTTTTACTTAAGTATTTTGTAATTCTTAATTTGTAGACACCACTGACTGTTTTATGATAAGTTAAGCTAAGTTGAGTTTCATTTTCATATTGTTTGGTTTAAAACATAATATTTTTATTATTAAAATAGCAACAAATCTAGAATATTAAAATATAAAATACAATGGCAGCATACACAGCTTATAACAATTTTATTGTTAATAAAGTACAAGTAGTAAAATAATTACTTTGTGAGTAGTAAATGTGTGAAAAACTTAATTAACATTTTAAAATATAATGCCGATACAAACCAATTAAGACCATGAAGCATTAAATGAACCTGAAAATAACTAATCCATGACAAACGTGGCCTAGTCGGAAATCCACGAAAACATTGTGAGCCGTAAATCCATTACAAACATATTAAACATGTAGGTACGTACCTGACCTGTGATGCCGGTTATCAACGCCACTTTCCGATTTACATTTCCTGAACTAGACCCTTCGCCGGACATTTCGATAATTGCTTATTAAAATTTATTTTCCGTATTTTTATATAAATGAAGAACACGTCTGTACTTCCCGAGCCGGCGCGGCAATGCTGTGGAAGAGTGTGGTAGGCGGAGGCTTATCAAAACAAGAAACAAACGTTAACGCTTCGCAAATATTGTTTCACCGTTTATGTTTCACCACCTGACGAACGAAATATTTGGTAAGGATGACAACAAAGTCACTGTAAAAATTTTCAATTTCGACTACCCACTAAATTTAAATTATGATAAACTAATCCTATTCGAGCCAATATTAATAATATTATCAACAATGATAAGATCAACCAGTTTAAATGACGTTATGACGAGATCATTGACACTTATTTCATTTGACATTGACATTTTGACATGCCAAACACTTTTTTTTTTGTCTGGCTTCGCACGACCAAACACTTCTTTGACAGTGACAAATGACAACTTTTTGACGTTATCAAAATAACGTCACACGGTCACTTAGACATGGTTATTAGACCAATTTTCCCCCCAAGGGGAAGAAAATTGATATTTCGGGTCTTGCCGTAGGCCTGACCTCTGAGATTACCTCTTCTATTTACGTTCACGAGTGGGTGTGTGCAGCCATTATCTATCCCGTTCCTCCCTAATAACCTACCTATCGCTGTCTCTTTCTCATGCTGTGCTTGACGGCTAGCTAGAGTCGGACCGTACAACGGTCCGTTTCTTCAGTACCTTATCGATCAGCCGGCAAGAAATTGCCTAGGTCAGGCCTACGGCAAGACCCGAAATATCAATTTTCTTCCCCTTGGGGGGAAAATTGGTCTATTTCGGCTCTGTGCCTATGGCCTGACCTCTGAGATATGTCTTAAATCTGCCGGCATGTTAGTTATCAGCACAGCAGCGTACTGTGATAAGATACCTAAAAAATGATAGGTATATTTAATTACTGGAAAGATTTTAAAAATTGAAGACTTGCCAAGAAAGAGTATAAAGGAGATAACAATAGATTCTTAACATTGAAGTTTCTTATTAGTTTTAGTTTCACTTCTTGAATCAGTCTTCTTCGTAGCAATAATGAGATAAAACAAAACAACTCCTTGTTATAAAAGTAACAGACCAATAAACTTCCGAGTAACTTATTATAACTAAATAATAGTCACTCCTGGGGATAGATACCAGTAAAATTAGTACAATCATTGTCAGTGTAGTCTAGAGAGACCTATATTTTGAGTACAGACAAATCAAGTTAATAATATAAGTTATAAACGCACTTTAAAAAATGTAAAGTAAATCACATCTCGGATATTTATTACAATGTTACAAAAGATTCAGTGACCTTGTTATTATTTAATATTAGCCTCACGGGTTGCAGACCAAGTTATCAATCTCATTTATTAATGTGTGTAAAAAAAACAAAACATGGTTTTGGTCCTAAAATCCTCCAATTTCCTCTCTTCCAGGACCCGATCTAGCTATTTAGCCGCTCCGGGCAAACATAATATTCGCCGCCCTTTACACCAACACTACATTAAAGGTCATGAGCTTGCTATTCCAAAGATGGGATGATATTTATGTGATATGGTTTTAATTGTATAATATACGCATACGTTAGTCTACTACGGCTTTTGAACAAATATACAAAAATTCATGAGAGTATGTTGGACTTTATGCAACCGCTCGGCATCACCCTCAATTTTGCCGCCCCTCGTTTTTGCCGCTCTGGGCATTTGCCCGGCTGGCCCCCACTTAGATCGGGCCCTGCTCTCTTCAATACTTTGTGTAGCGGGCTAGCGGCTGAAACCAGCTGACAATAAGCTATTACTGAACGGGAGGCCGGTCCTGTTATTTCCACGAGTCTTGACAAATAAATATGAAACTATCTGATTATTGGCGTCTCTGATAACTGATTTTTTCGTGATAATTATATACTTTTTTTTGCCCAATCTTCAATATCCTAGTTCCTGATCGTTTTTTACTAATTTCCCTGTTGTTTGTATATTTTTGACCTTATCAGTCTTCGGCTCGTAATGTGGCCAGGGAATCACCTCATTTTCTGACTGTAGGTACTAGAAAATTGTCTTACAATCTTGGAAGGGTCAAGCCATGTACTCCCTTTCTAGATGATAAAAGCATTAAGTTATTGTCTGGAAACTTATAAACGTTGTGAAAGTCTGGTAGGTATCCCATATTTTTGGTCGTGAGGTGATATCCCTTTTGTTGTGGTTCGTTTGTTTTTCCCTTTTGAGATTGTTAGTTTTATACAACCTATTTCTTATAAAATAGTAAAAAGTATATTGTACTACTTCTGTGGGATCTGGGTTATTTAAGGAGACTTTTGATTTTTAGCCCACAAGCACCCGCTTTTTTATGCTGATGAATAAGTTCCAAGAGATGTTTTGCGCTATGTAGTCTCTGTTATTTGTTTGACCAATTCTTTAACAAATCGGCCTGTCGTGACGCCCCTGCTCTTCTTTGTAAGCCATAGGGAGGAATGTAGTTTAGTTGCCTTGGGTTCGCTTACATAAGCAGGCGCACGAATGGTTTACTAATCCTTCATAGTAATGAATATTAAATATCGTACCTCGCTTTACTGTCCACGTCTTTATTTCACCTCCTTCCGCAGAACTTTCACCTGCCCTGGTCTTGCCTGTGCCTTGCCTCTGCGTAGCTGCTCACCGCTGCTGGTCACCGCCTGTAGGTGTTAATGCCCGTTGATGCCAACTACTTCCACACTACGGGCGAGGAGAGGGAAGCTTCGTCAGGACGACTAAGTCGGTCTGTGACTATGCCACCTCTCCTAAGCTGTAGACATATCAAAGCGTTAATGACATACTCATGCACAACCAGTAAGCTAGGAGGTCAGTATGATCAGGTCACACTCCATTACTCCAGGCAAACTCTCAGATAGGCGAGGTTCAAACCCTGTCTTGGTCTACCCTCGCTCTCTTCCCCCTTCAGTCTATATTGCCAGTACGTCGGCCAGACTCTCAGGGGGGAACCAGCGGTTTATTTCACGCCATGGCAAGTTAGGAAACTTTACTTCTACTTGACAACATGGCTGGCACGTCTGCCATACTCTTAGGGGTGTCGGCGTGTGATATACTCCACGCCACGGCAAGCTCGTTAGCCACACCCACTCGTATCAGCTAGGCTGGATTACTCCACGCCACTCTGATCTATTGGGCACATTCCCAGTGGTCTCAACCACACATAACTCACCGTCTCTCTCGGGTGAATACGCACATGCATGCTTTGGTATAAGCCAGTCATACCTCACTGCCACGTGTCTACCACGAAGCCAGCTCGGCAGACTCTAATATTACAGCGTTACTTGTTCTACATTATAATTCATGATCTACAAGCACCAGCTTACAACTGTAGCCCCATGCAGTATTTCTCTAATTAGCAACTACTCAGGCTACGTAATATTACTCAATTCTATCCCGAATTACTTATCTACTTAGCTTTGTAACAATCCGTTGACCGGCGCGTTGCTCCTCTGGGCGGGACGCCGACAAAATGGCCGTTTACACGACGCTTCGTTCAAAAGTGAACTTACCATAGATAAATTTCCATCTTCGTCATAGAGTAAATCGTCTACTTGTGGTTATGCCTTATTCACTGGTGTTGCCATGTTATTCTCGTTATTTACAATTATTTATTTATTTACATTCGCGTCACGACGCGACACTCCCGGCCTGAAGGCTTGGCTAGAGTACTGTTAGGAGGTGGCGCGTCCACTCCTTTATCTTTTCTAGAGCTCTAGTGGCCGCGCTTCTTCTCTGTTTTGGTTCCTCGCTGGAGTCGGGTATTGCATCTTGAGTGTTGCTGTCGGACTGTTCCTCTGACCTATCTTTCATTTGAATAACTTCTGACCCTTCTTCTCTTGTGTCAATATTCTCATTATTTACTATTTCTATTGGGGTTTCTATTGGAGTTTCATCGGGACGATTTTTCAGTAGTGGGTGTTCTTCCCATACTATTTCTGGGGGTTCCGTTGCATCGTCGCATATGTTATTAGCCTCATATTCAACTATGTCATTGTCATCCATTTCAAGGGGGTAAATATGGGCTATGGATCGAGTGAATTCCTTGTCTCCTATTTTGATTTTAGCTACTCTACACAGACCATCCGCTCCTCTGAGTATGGATGATATTTTCCCTACTTTCCATCCTTCTCGATTCTTTGTTTCTCCTTTGATCTGCACGACTTGACCGATTTCAGGTTCCACCTTAACCGTACTTCTTGGTTCTTTATGAGAATGTCGATATCTTTCTCTTAGGCTCGGTAGGTATCGGTTTATAAACATTTCTTTGAACTCTTCTGTCATTATTATGGCTTTCCTCCATCCTTTTACTAGTTCGGTTTTAGTCACAGTTCCTATTATTTCTTCATTTGCATTGGATGTTTCCATTGTTATACATTTTCCCAAGGTGAGGAAGTCAGCTGGTTTCAAAATCTGATCTAATTCTGAGTCTACGCTGGTAAGTGGGCGTGTGTTTATTACTGCTTCTATTTCCTTAGTTACTGTCGCTAGCTGTGAGTCGTTTAGTAGATGTTTCTGTAGTGTTCTTTTCATGCAGTTCTTGACTATTCCTACGAGTCTTTCGTAGAATCCTCCGAACCAAGGTGCTAGTTGTGGGATAAATTTCCAATGAATTTTTTCTTTTACGCAATATTCTTTTGATAATATTTCAGCTATTAGTTTAAAGTAGAGGGCGTTATCGGAGGTGATTAGAGTCGGTACTCCTCTTGTTGCTATGAACCTTCGCAAGGCTCGTAGTCCTTCTTCGGCAGAGAGGTCTTTGACTACTTCTAAATGAATTGCCCTCACTGCTTGGCATGTGAAGAGGCAAATCCATCTCTTGTTGGGACCCTTCTCGTTCACTAATAGTGGGCCCATGTAATCTATACCCGTGAAAGTGAAAGGTGCACTGTAATTTACTCTCTCTGCTGGTAAGGCTGGGGTTGGTGGTAACTTAAATGGTCCTCCTCCATGTTTAACGCATCTCGGGCACTTCTTTATGATTTTTAATACTTGAGCTTTTCCTTGTGGAATCCAATAGTTTTGTCTTATCAGGCTTAACGTATGGTTAGCTCCGACATGGTAATTTTCTTCATGTGTTTTCTTTATAATGTCGTTGGTAAAGTTGCTTTCTTTAGGTATGAGTATTGGGTATCGCTTGTCAAATGACCAGTCGGCATTCTTCATACGTCCTTCACATCTTAATATCCCGTCGATGTCTTTGAACAGTCTTAGATTGCGGCTCAAGTCTGTTTCTATTTCCTGAACCTCTACTGGAAAGTATTCTTCTTGTAATCTCTTGATCTGTTCGATCCTATCACTCGGTATATCTTTGTTGTCTATTTCTCTTAGCTTAGTGATGGATTTTACTTTGTGTTTTTTGAGGAGTCTTGCACTCTCTCCGTTCGTCGGACCCTCCCCACAGGTCAGAAAAGAAATTGTCTCTTCGCCGCGATCCGCGGGCCACCACTTCTGGTTTCTCAACAGGAAATCTGGTCCTTTCTGCCATTTATCTTTATCTTTATTCAATGTGGGAGGTCTGGTTGCTACATCGGCTGGGTTTAACTCCGATGGGACATATCTTACTATTAATTCTTTGTTTTTCTTTATTTCTTCGATACGTCTCGTTACAAATGGAGGTAGGAGTTTGTTTGATTTATGCCATTCTATTACGATTTTGCTGTCTGTCCACAATGTTTGACTAATTAGTTTTATCTTGAGTTGTTTCATTACAAATTTAATGAGTCTGTTTCCTATGAGTACTCCCAATAGTTCTAAGCGTGGTATCTTCAGATTATCTTGATCCTTTATAGGTACTAATTTAGATTTTCCTATGATGAAGTGTATACTTTCTTCATTCACTAAGTATACTACTGCTGCGTACGCTTTCAAAGAAGCATCAGTAAAACAATGTATTTGGTAATTCTCTGTATCTGTTACATAACATCTGGGTATGGAAATCTTGTGTATTTCTTCTAATTCTTCTCTTATCTCGTTCCATTTATCCTGTTGTTCTTCTGAAAGTGTCTTATCCCATTTATATTTTTGTTTCCACAGATCTTGTAGGAATAATTTTGCTGACAGTATATGTGGGGTAGCAAATCCACATGGGTCATAGATTGATGCAATAACTTTTAGTACGCCTCGTTTATTGTATGCTTCTGTGTTGACTTCAAACTTGAGTTCGAGTGTATCTTGTTCTAGATTCCACATAAGTCCTAAAATTTTGACGTTCCTGACTTTATTTGTATCCGGTATCTGATTCATAAATTCCTTTGAATTGGAACACCAATCTCTCATATTCATTGAGATTTGTTGAAAGGTGTCTTTGGTGGCTCGGTATAATTTTACGGCTTCTTCTATTGTTGAGGTTCCTGTAATAAGGTTGTCAACATATATGTCATCTGCCATTTCTTTAATTATTTGTAGATTCGATCCATTTAAGTGATGTTTGATAGTAGCGTTTAAGATGAATGGGCTTGATATTACGCCAAAGGGTACTCTGCAAAATCTCATACATTGTAAGTTATCTTTAGTGACTGGTTTGGTGATATTTTTAATCCATAAAAATCGTGTCACGTCTCTGTCTGCCTCATGTAGTGCAATCTGTAGGAATGCTTTCTCCACGTCTGCAGATATCGCGATTCTGTGATGTCGGAATCTAATCAGCAGGCCTGTTAAGTCTTCCAACATTAGCGGTCCGCAGTACAGGCATTGATTAAGGCTTTTACCTTCACCGCTCTTCGCTGAGGCATCATATACAATCCTAATGGGTTTTCCTTTCTGAACTACACAATGGTGTGGTAAGTAATGTACTGTATGATCCTTAGGGATTGTGGGTGTTTGTATTACTTCTATAATACCATTCTTCGCTTGATCTTGAAGTGTTTCATCGTACGCCTTAAGGGTTTCTTTATCTAATCGCTTCACCAGGCTCACTAGCCTTCCGTAGGCTAGACCATAATTAGACTGTAGGGCTGGAGGATATTCATTCCAAGGCCAAGCGACTGTATATCGACCTTCGCTGATAGTAGTGGTTCTATTGAAATTATCGACAGCTTCTTCTTCTCTATTGGTTTTCGGAGAGTCGTTGATTCCGATGGATTCAAGTTCCCATAGGAATGAGATATTACCCTGTTCAATAGGTAAGTCTGGTGGTTCTAATTTTGTTTCCATTGAGCTCTGAAAGTAAGTAAGTACCGATAGTGTCTCCGTTGGTTTAGTTTCTAGTTTTCCAGACAGTATCCAACCGAATTTAGACTTCACCAAGTATAAATTGTCGTTCAGTTGTTTTCTTTCAGTTGTCATGAATGAGAAGTAGTAATCGTTGCCGATCAAGATATCTACTTGGTCTTGTAGTGATCCATCATCTGCGAGAAGTTCTCTATTTTTCCATTTGCTTAATTCTTCCCTGGGGTATGGGACTCCTTTAGTTATTGTTGGTACGACGTTAGCATAGATTTCTCTCATTCCTTCACATCTGGTCTTCAATCCCAACTTGACAACGGAGCTAACAAATTCGTGAGGTGCTTTTGATCCAAATGTAAATACTGTAAGGTTGTCTTCTTGTTCTGTCTTCAAGTCTAGCTTGTTAGCTGCACTCTTGGTGATATAAGATCGCTGTGAACCGGAATCTAATAAAATTCTGTATTTACCTTCATTGCTACTTCCTAGCTTCTTAACATGGGTTATGGCAGTCTGCAACGCTGTGGATCCTCTGGACCCTACTGTTGTCATCGCTACTTCTGTTTTTGTTGATGGTGTTGAAAATTTGGTGGGGCATAAGGCTCTGTTGTGGTTGGTTTTGCCGCAGTAAATACATTTTCTCTGCCGTCTGCAGATTGTAACGTTGTGTCCCTCTATAAAGCATCCAAAACATCGGTTTCTTAGTTTTTGTTTTCTTTCCGCGATGCTTTTAACCTTTGAACATTGATCATTATAATGATTCTCCTTGCAGAAGATACATTCTAATCTTCTTCTCTTCCCTCGTAGATCTCTTGCTGCTTTCCCATTAAATTTCTTGTAATCATCCCGCTTACTGTGTTCTCTCTTGCGAAGTGAGCTATCTCTATTGGCATGGTGTCGTCCAATCTTATTTCTTGGTTTATATTTAGTTTCTTCTGCTTGACGCTTATTAGTTGTACGGGCATCACTAGATTTCTTATCTTCCTGTGTTACATGTAGTGATTCGACAGTGTATTCGTTTTTAGGTTTTCCTTCAGTTGCGATTCTACTAGCATCTTCCCTTGCTGATATTATTAATTCGAGATGTCTCCGTATATCTTTGATCGAACTGCTTGTTGTTTTCAATTTTAATTCGTATATTAGATCTTCTGGTAATTTCTCAAAGATCAAGTGTCGGAGGTGACTGTGGTTAACATCCTCCTTTAGTGACTCTAATACTCGTAGATGTCTCTCTATATTGTTGAGAGTGTTTCTGCATGAGCTCACTGACTTATCAGCAGGCTTCACATTAGACAGCGCAGCGTAGTGGGCATCAATCATGTGGACGGAACTTCCGTACCTTTCCTGTAGAGTTTTAATTGCAATCTGATAGTTTTTTCCAGTAGTGTCGAATCCCTCGATCGACTCCTTCGCTCTTCCCTTTACTGAAGCCTGTAAGTACAGCAGTTTATCGACGTCAGCTATGTTTCGGCTATCTACATTGGAGCAGAATTGATCCCAGAACTGGTGCCACTGCAGGATGTCACCATCAAACTCAGGTAATTGGAGTTTGGGTAGTTTGCTGCTTACTGTTTCACTACCTAGACTGGAGTGACTCTTGTTCTGTGATCGTAACTTCACTTCAAGTTGAACAAGGTTCTGTTCCGCTTCGAGCTGGATCTGTGACATGTAGCTTACATCGTCCGCAGAAGGATGGTCTATCAGACGGAAATAGTTGTTTAAGTCTTCACTGAATCTGTTTAATAATTTACTAAGTGTAGCTGCAACAATCTCCGCTTCTTGTATTCCTTCTGCATTATTAACTGAGAGGGTCGTGGATAGGTCAGAGTTCCGTTTAATTTCGCTGGTTATCATTGACAAACGATTAAGTAAGATGGTATCCATGGCTTTAGTTTTATCTCTTCGGTTGTTGATAACTTTATAATATGCTGCTTTACTTTAAATAGGGAAATATCCCGTGGGCTGCTTGTTATTTATCCACACAGAGGGAGTTTCACCCTTCCTGATGTAGGCGTCTATTAAATTTTGAAAATTTCTTGATCGATATCGTGCCGTAGATCTCCTGAATAGTTTATTCAATACTCTTTAATTGGTGGCTGTAGATTCTCAATTTATCAATATGTTTTTCAACGTTTGCTTCAAAGTTTGTTTATAATTTGACATCACTCGGTTGTTTTACCGGCGCGGCGTGTGACAGGTCAATTCGTGGGAAATGTTGACAGGTATTTGTTTTACGGTTCCGTGAATTGCAGTGTGGTCCTATAAACAATAATCTTGTTTCACTTGGGTTTAACTTGATTTAAAGTTGATAATCTTGCTTAATTAAGCTAGGCATTATCCGTCCATAGTTACGTTTGAGAAATAAGCTCAATTCAATAGTAAAGTATTGAAATGACAACAATTCGTTTACCGTTAGGTTGGTACTATTGTGATGGTTCTGACATTTGATAGATTTTCAATAATATTAATCGATATTACATCTATAACTCAAATCATCATTACAAATTATGAATTTACAATTTATCACGTAATGAATAATCATGCAATTAATAAATCATTGCACTCATAAATCACTTGGTCGTATTGCACACCAACGCCATCTCTTTTCAATTTTTAGAAGTAGATTTATAAAGTTTTGTTTTAATAAATAGTAAAAATATATTCAAGTAATAATTTGCATTTGATTTCAGTTCTAATTAAATGGTAATAATAGCATTGTTATCTGTTTGTTTTAATTGTATTTCTTTAGGTTAAGTCCACCTACGAACACACATTTCAAATTTCATGCAAGCTGCTATCTTGTACTTGCAATCATAATAGTTAGCACAAAGCTTTCTTTTATACAAGCTGCTCAACTTAGGGAGCTTTCCTCCTTAAGGCAAGGTTCATACATATCAATAGGCTTATGCACAAGAAGGTGAAACATGGACGGGCATCATACATTCCTTATTGTATTGATGACAAACTTATTCTCATACTAAATCTCTTGGCCACGTTGCTGTGGTAATTAAATATGCTTAAATAGTTTCATTGGTCTAGTAATATTCCAAATTACATATTATGGATAGGTGGGTTATCACACCAAGCTCTTAGATGTTCTCATATCCCAGCATCTCCACCATGTCGTGACGCCCCTGCTCTTCTTTGTAAGCCATAGGGAGGAATGTAGTTTAGTTGCCTTGGGTTCGCTTACATAAGCAGGCGCACGAATGGTTTACTAATCCTTCATAGTAATGAATATTAAATATCGTACCTCGCTTTACTGTCCACGTCTTTATTTCACCTCCTTCCGCAGAACTTTCACCTGCCCTGGTCTTGCCTGTGCCTTGCCTCTGCGTAGCTGCTCACCGCTGCTGGTCACCGCCTGTAGGTGTTAATGCCCGTTGATGCCAACTACTTCCACACTACGGGCGAGGAGAGGGAAGCTTCGTCAGGACGACTAAGTCGGTCTGTGACTATGCCACCTCTCCTAAGCTGTAGACATATCAAAGCGTTAATGACATACTCATGCACAACCAGTAAGCTAGGAGGTCAGTATGATCAGGTCACACTCCATTACTCCAGGCAAACTCTCAGATAGGCGAGGTTCAAACCCTGTCTTGGTCTACCCTCGCTCTCTTCCCCCTTCAGTCTATATTGCCAGTACGTCGGCCAGACTCTCAGGGGGGAACCAGCGGTTTATTTCACGCCATGGCAAGTTAGGAAACTTTACTTCTACTTGACAACATGGCTGGCACGTCTGCCATACTCTTAGGGGTGTCGGCGTGTGATATACTCCACGCCACGGCAAGCTCGTTAGCCACACCCACTCGTATCAGCTAGGCTGGATTACTCCACGCCACTCTGATCTATTGGGCACATTCCCAGTGGTCTCAACCACACATAACTCACCGTCTCTCTCGGGTGAATACGCACATGCATGCTTTGGTATAAGCCAGTCATACCTCACTGCCACGTGTCTACCACGAAGCCAGCTCGGCAGACTCTAATATTACAGCGTTACTTGTTCTACATTATAATTCATGATCTACAAGCACCAGCTTACAACTGTAGCCCCATGCAGTATTTCTCTAATTAGCAACTACTCAGGCTACGTAATATTACTCAATTCTATCCCGAATTACTTATCTACTTAGCTTTGTAACAATCCGTTGACCGGCGCGTTGCTCCTCTGGGCGGGACGCCGACAAAATGGCCGTTTACACGACGCTTCGTTCAAAAGTGAACTTACCATAGATAAATTTCCATCTTCGTCATAGAGTAAATCGTCTACTTGTGGTTATGCCTTATTCACTGGTGTTGCCATGTTATTCTCGTTATTTACAATTATTTATTTATTTACATTCGCGTCACGACGCGACACGGCCTACTCCGTACTTTCTATGCTTCCAAGTACAATTTTAGTATTTTGGGAGGAGGGATTGGTTTGAAGATTTATCTAATTGGTGGCCTAAGCCCCGTATTGGGAATCGTCTGGACATGGCTTGAAATGTTTTAGGATTCTGTATATGAATAATGGTGAAAGGAATATCCATCCTAGTTTGTAGTCCCAGGCCAAATGATTTCACAAATTCTGCCCGCCTGTATGGGAACCGCGATTTTTGTGTTGCAAATAGGTGGAGTGCCCCATATTCTGAAAATGATTTCTAATATCCCGTTCAGCAGGTTCCAGGCTGGTACGTTCTTGCCCTTTGGTAGATGATCTGATATTACATTGTAGTATGTTTTATTTGCCATTCTATATTCTTGCGTATAACCGTAGTGCAGATGTCGCCAGCTACCTTCTTTTTTTTTTTTTTTTGCAGAAAGTGTAGAACTCATACAATATGTTCATGCGTGGTGAAGAGATCCTGAGCGGGGCGGATAGGATACACGACCCGGAGTTCCTGACGGACAGGGCGAAAAGTGTTCCCCCCCCCCCTGGTTCTTTAGGTATACTACCTCAGTTTTGTTGTCGCATTGTATAAGAATGCGTCTGTTTTGTAGTATGAGTATAGATAATATATGGTGGAACTTTTATGTTTAGATATGGTTCAATAATATTCGAACAATTTTGGAAACATTATGTGAGTTCCTGATGGCGGAATGTCATTGAGGACCGATCGGGACTCAATTACTGTGGCACGATTGGTACAATAGTATTTAAGCAAGTCGTCGGATATTCGAATAAGAACGAAACTCGCTGCCCGATGCCAGCATCTTTTTTTTTTTTTTTTTTTATCTTTCCGTGGTCTCGACCGCTACATTCAACGGTTTCCTGAAGTTTTAGCCGCTGTACCAAAAGTCCATGAGTTATGGTAACAAACGCCTAGTTACATTTCCCCAGTCGGAGACTTGGAGTGTTAATTACATTTCATTAATTGTTACATTGTTGCTTTAATTTAATAAAGACAATGGAAAACTGGTAAACCCTGAAGGGTTTTCCTGAGAGTCAGCGTTGCGGATTATTCCATGTTGGCTCTCCAAATCTTCGACATTTCAAAACTTGTTATGCCAGAATATGGGTTCGGTTTTGGTATGGCAGGTTAATAGTCTTTTGTAGAAAATGAGAAAACCCAATCATTATTGGTGTCCTTATTAGGGTCTTCGCCAGGTAGGTAGGGCTAGGAGCTTACCAACTCGAACTATTATGGATTTAATTTTACCCAATATTTCTCCGTCCTTTTCATCACATTTTCGAAAGAACAGTTCACCTAGTGCGACTAGTTCTCTTAAATGGTTATTGACCATTATTAAATACTTCGACGTTTCTATGTCCTGCCCATGGCATCAACTGGTTGGTCGGGTTAATCTCAGGGATCGGTCGGATAAATGTTAGGACCTGATCGGATCAACTTTAGGGCCGGGTCGGATTAGGACACGGTCGGATCAGCCTTAGGATCCGGTCGGTTCAACAATAGGGCCGGGTCGGATCAACCTTAGGACCCGGTCCGATCAATCTTAGGATATGGTCGGATCAACCTTAGGATCTGGTCGGATGAACTTTAGGGCCAGGTCGGATTAACCTTAGGACCCAGTGGGATCAACCTTAGGACATGGTCGGATCAACCTTAGGACATGGTCGGATCAACCTTAGGATCCGGTCGGATCAATTTTAGGGCCGGGTCGGAACAACCTTAGGACCCGGTCGAATCAACCTTAGGACACGGTCGGATCAACCTTAGGATCCGGTCGGATCAACTTTAGGGCCGGGTCGGATCAACCTTAGGACCCGGTCGGATCAATCTTAGGACACGGTCGGATCAACCTTAGGACACGGTCGGATCAACATTAGAATCCAGTTGGATTAACTTTAGGGCCTAGTCGGATCGACCTTAGGGCCCGGTCGGATCGACCTTAGGGCCCGGTCGGATCAACCTTAGGACACGGTCGGATCAATTGTCTGGGCCGACCACGGTCGGATCATCCTTAGGACACGGTCGGATCAATTGTCTGGGCCGACCACGGTCGGGCCCCCTTTCTTGCCCGGTCGGGCCACTCACGTACATACGTGATTTGAGACTATAACCGTCTGGGCATCAACCCGAGATCGGAGTGGTCCCGTTTTCTTGATTATAACCGTCTGGGCCTCAACCCGAGAACGGAGCGGCCCTGTCTTTTTGACTATAACCGACTAGGTATAACCCGAGATCGGAGGGCCCCGCTTCCTTGCCCAGACGGGCCATTCACGTACATACGTGATTTGAGACTATAACCGTCTGGGCCTGAACCCGAGAACGGAGTCTAAAACGAATTTAGGTTTATTAACCAAAATCTGAGTCGGAAGCGGTACAAAGTATCCACGTGCAAGAGAGCAGTTTCCTGAGAAAAATAAATGAAAATTTATATTAGTTTACTCACCTCACTCACATAATTATTTCTTTTAATTTAAACCGAACGTTACTCAACGTTTTTTAAACTTTTAAGTTTTACGCGTACAACACACCACTCGCTTACGTAAACAAAAGCGTACTGAAGAAACGGACCGTTGTACGGTCCGACTCTAGCTAGCCGTCAAGCACAGCATGAGAAAGAGACAGCGATAGGTAGGTTATTAGGGAGGAACGGGATAGATAATGGCTGCACACACCCACTCGTGAACGTAAATAGAAGAGGTAATCTCAGAGGTCAGGCCATAGGCACAGAGCCGAAATGTTAGATAGGCGGTACCTAATGCCGGCCATCCACGATCCTTCCTATCGTCCAATCGGCAGGACGCTACCGATTGGATCATGCCGATTGGACCGTGGATGGGAGTGGATTGGCATGACAGTTATAATTGACGGCATAATCGAATTTCGATTCTTTTGGCATGATCCTTCCGATTGGATCATGCCGATTGGACCGTGGATGGCGGTCTGCGCGATCGTAGATAATCTTGAGGCGCAGCCCTCAATCTATACTAATATTATAATTTGTTTGTAAGTTTGTATGTTTGTAAGTTTGTAAGTTTGTAAGTTTGTATGTAGGGGGTAATCTCCGGATCTACTGAACCGATTTTGAAAATTCTTTCGGAAATTGGAAGCTACGTTATCACTGAGTGCTATAGGCTATATTTTATTTTAGAAAAAATAGGGATCCGTAAGATATTTGGGTTTTTCGGACCCAAGATGTAAAAAATCATCCAAAAAAGTTCCTTATTTGGCGTACGCCGCCTAAACTATAAAAGATAGAACCATAAAATGTTTTAATTAATTAAAGACTTTAAAAATATCTACAAAAAAGTCCGCGACACACTATACCTATCTATTTCGAGTTAAACACAACAACCATTTTTTTATTTAAAAATCTTGAATTTTTTTAGAACTTCATTTAAACGCATTTATTTTACACATGTCATTACTCCTTATCAAAATAAACTATTTTGTCACAAAGTACTGTTTATGTAGATAGTATTTAGTCTTTTATTCATTAAAATTGGACGTTTGGTTTGAAAGTTATGACGAAATCAATCTCTTCTCTATATAATTATATAAAAATCGATTGCTGTTTGTTAGTCTCGCTAAAACTCGAGAACGGCTGGGCCGATTTAGCTGATTTTGTTTTTGAAATGTTCGTGGAGGTCTAGGGAAGGTTTAAACGGTGAGAAAATATGGGGTAGGGGTAGGGTAGGGTAGAGGTAGGGTAGGTGTATTTGTAGGGGTAGGGGTATTTGTAGGGGACGGAGTAGGGTAGGGTAGGGGTAGGGTATGGTAGGGGTAGGGTAGGCGTAGGGTAGGGGTAGGGTAGGGGTAGGGCAGTGGTAGGGTAGGGGTAGGGGTAGGGTAGGGGTATTGGTAGTGTAGGATACCACGCGAACGAAGTCGCGGCGGGTCAGCTAGTTTAGTATATTATCGTATAAACATGCATCGTAACAATGTACTATGCGGCTATGCATTTCATTAGGAGTATTTTTTTCGTTGGTATCGCGTAGCCTTACACTTACTTCAATACAAAATCCAAAATCCTTGAGAGTGGCCATCTATGATAGGATTTTCAGATTACTTCCCCTGTCCCTTTCTTCCTTTTTTTAAATATTTTTAACCTTTTTTATTACACAGATAAAAAAAAACGACTACTTCACCGTATTTCCGTTTGAATTGACGGTTTTGGATTATTTTCTCTATGGTATTTTTGATTGATAAATGACATCTGTCATTGACAAAGACAATTTTAGACAATGACAAGTAAGCTCCGAGTAATTATTGTACCGAGGTTATTTATTTTTCATTAATTATCTTGATAATTACTTGATTTGATATTGTATAAATTTTGTCAAATAATAGTGCCAGTATCAACAGGAAGAATAGTTACAAAACTTTAGCTGGGTAGCTATCTGAGTTTCTAAGATTCCATTAAAACAAATTACCTACGTCTTATTGATGTAAAACAGAGAGATAAAGTTTCATCATGCCTGATATAAAGATAACTCCGCTTGGAGCTGGCCAAGATGTCGGTCGCAGCTGTATCTTGCTGTCGATGGGAGGTAAAAACATTATGTTGGACTGTGGCATGCACATGGGTTACAACGACGAGCGGCGCTTTCCTGACTTCTCGTACATTGTACCCGAAGGTCCTATTACCAGTCAGATAGACTGTGTCATCATCTCACACTTCCATCTCGACCACTGCGGAGCCCTGCCTTACATGTCCGAGATGGTGGGCTACACTGGTCCTATCTACATGACACATCCTACCAAAGCTATCGCACCCATCCTGCTCGAGGATATGAGGAAAGTAGCTGTAGAAAGGAAAGGAGAATCCAACTTCTTCACATCACAAATGATCAAAGATTGTATAAAGAAGGTAACTGCAGTGACCCTGCATCAGTCTGTGATGGTGGACAATGAGTTAGAGATTAAAGCATATTATGCAGGTCATGTGTTAGGAGCTGCCATGTTCTGGATCAGAGTTGGTTCCCAGTCTGTTGTCTACACTGGTGATTACAATATGACTCCTGACAGGCATCTAGGAGCTGCCTGGATAGATAAATGTAGACCGGACCTACTTATAACAGAATCAACTTATGCTACCACTATCAGAGATTCCAAGCGCTGCCGTGAGAGAGACTTCCTCAAAAAAGTCCATGAGTGTGTTGAAAAAGGTGGCAAAGTCCTTATACCTGTATTTGCATTAGGAAGAGCACAAGAACTTTGTATTTTATTGGAAACTTATTGGGAAAGGATGAATTTAAAATATCCTGTTTATTTTGCACTAGGATTGACAGAGAAAGCAAACAATTATTACAAGATGTTCATAACATGGACTAATCAGAAGATAAGAAAGACTTTTGTACAAAGAAACATGTTTGATTTTAAGCATATTAAGCCGTTTGACAAGTCTTACATTGATAACCCTGGAGCTATGGTTGTATTTGCAACTCCTGGAATGTTGCATGCAGGTTTATCACTGAACATATTTAAGAAATGGGCACCTTACGAACAGAACATGGTAATTATGCCAGGTTTTTGTGTCCAAGGTACAGTCGGTCATAAAATCTTAAATGGTGCTAAAAAGGTCGAATTTGAGAACCGCCAAGTGGTTGAAGTAAAAATGGCTGTCGAATACATGTCATTCTCAGCTCACGCAGATGCTAAGGGAATCATGCAGTTGATACAGTACTGCGAGCCGAAGAATGTGTTATTGGTGCATGGAGAGGCACAGAAAATGGAGTTCTTGAAAGATAAAATTGAAAAAGAATTCAAGATTAATTGCTACATGCCTGCTAATGGGGAAACTTGTACTATTAACACACCAACAAAGATTCCTATTGATGTGTCCTTAAGGTTATTAAAGGCTGAGGCTGTACGATACAACGCACAGCCCCCAGATCCGAAAAGACGGCGTGTTGTTAATGGAATCTTATGTGTACGAGACAACAGGCTATCTCTTCTTGATATTGATGAAATGTGTGATGAAATTGGTATAAACAGACACATTATTAGGTTCACAAGTACAGTCCGATTTGAAGATCCCGGGCCAGCGGTCAAGACTGCGGAGAAATTGAAAACTTTACTATCTGAGAAGTTGGAGGGGTGGACAATCACAATATCGGAGGCCAACATATCTGTTGAATCTGTCCTTATCAAAGTTGAGGGTGATGAGGATAGCACCAAAAATATCTACGTCTCCTGGACTAACCAGGATGAGGATTTAGGTAGTTACATACTAGGTTTACTTCAATCAATGGTCCAATAAAATTAAGATGGTTGTTTTAAGTGTTTTTTTTTTAATAAATTACCTAGTTATATTTTATTAAATTTTGTTTTTGTTATAAACACCATGTTATGTCTTGGTTACATTTCCCTTGATACCATAAATATAGAAGTTTGTTATTTTCTGATAAATCTTTAACTTCTTCCATTAGTGATTGTATGTCCTGGAACAAATAACAATACAATAAGTATAAGAAACCATTTTTTTTTCTGTGTATGTCAATGGGTACCGGCAGAAGGGTGCAAGCGGGTGAAGGGTGTGCAGTTGCACCCCCCTGTCGGTATATATACTTTTTTTAACTTGCATTTTGATAAAAACTTAGGCATCAAGGACTCGAGGTCGCTGTCCTATTATCTTAATTGACACAACGTAGGTACATTGTATAATTATCTTTAATTTATATTTTATAATAGACCCAGATGCACCACCCTGAAAGTAATCCTGACGGCGGCCATCCGCCCATGTCTATATGATCTTTGTCATCATTAATTAAAAGTAAGTATTTCCCAAAGTTACCTTATTAGGAGTCATAGGTGGCGGAATAAGCCGTCTGAAGTCTCCCCTATGTAAGAACTCAGTGTGGGCGGCTAACAGTTTCCGATTCATCTTAGGGCTGATGCACGGCTTGCACAGGCCGCACAGGTCCGAAATGTCGCAGGTCTCCAAGCATATCGTCCTGCATTCGCTGCCAAATACTGCTATATTCTTCTGGCTAGAAATCATGTTTTCGGCGGCTACGGTATTTCTGAAAGAAGACAGTTTTACCTTCTATCAAAGTTTTAATAGCTCAAGGCTCAGTGAACATTAAATGTTGGCTTGTGCAATTTCGTCTTACACATACTTGGAACGAGTCGACGAGTCGTCAGAAGCTTGGAAGTCTGACAACCAGTCTTGCCTAGGGGTACCGTATTACCCAGTTCCTGGGTTGTGGAGGTCAGATAGGCAGTCGCTCCATGTAAAATACTGGTATTCAGCTGCATCCGGTTAGACTGGAAGCCGACCCCAACATAGTTGGGAAAAGGCTAAACAGATGATGATTATACTTGGAAGAAACTTCGTCTACTTACAGCTAAATCGAAAAAAAATTGACTGAATTTAGTACTCGCCTGCGGGGTACAGGGGCGCGGGGGTAGGATGAGAATGGAGACCGGGAGAGGTGCGGGCGGCGGGCGTGAGTAGCGTGATACACAAGAGGCGAAATGTGCGCTGGACAGTTCTTAAGATATATGACGTCATATATCTTAAGCACTGTTCACCGTTAACCACTAGGTTAACGGTGAACAGTGTCAGCTGACGAGGGCTCAATTAGCAGGTTTAGCATTAGTAATGACTTAATGAATTACCTATACCATGATTTTAGCAGAAGCCCCATGTAGGTTACTTTTCAGTTTTTTTGTTACCGTTTCAATATAATATGTAGGTACAGTCAGGTCGCGTTTATAGACGTAGCACAGTGCTACGCCGTAGTCCTAGTTGGCGCATATTGTACCAATACGTAGCCACCGTGCCGTAGGCCGACTGATGGATGACACTTTAGTAAAGCTGAGCTGATTTCCTACATAATGAATTTTCACCCGTTACTTACTGATATTTTTGTTACAATATAAAATTTTTGCTGTTTTTGCTAGATTCTTATCTATTTTTATTTTATTTCGATCTTTATCTTTTTTGCAATAGTGCGATATTTTAGGACATAAACAAGTAAGTTCCTACGTAGGAATGTTATTTATAACTGATTGTTTTGTATAAATATAATTTTTATTGTACATACAAGGCGCTGACCACGATAGTCGTAAAGTAAAAGATTTACGATGCCACAACACTGTGCTTACACACGATTCCGTTCAGTATGCGTGGGACCAAATTATGAAGGCGTCAGGATTTCGTCATTGCCTATACCATACCTAGTTGATACATATAACTCTAAAATACGACAAGAACCTACGACTTTGGGCCTTTAAGACTCTCTTTTCTTCTTCCTGTTTCGTCTCTTCTTCTTTTCTTCTTTCCTCCTTATTATTTTTTAGAGTCTACATTAAGTCAGTACCTGCACTACCTGCGCTGCAACCGAGCAAATTTTAAGTGGGAACCTACCTTAAATAATACAAATACCTTCACTTTATGAACACGGTTCCCCGAATGCGGGCCCTGTGGCATGGTTCCAGAAATCTCTCGCACCCCGCATGCGGGCCCTATCGACTAATGATAAAAAGCTTTTTTACAAAAAAAGATAACCGCCTTCAAAACTACAAAATAAAAATAACTTTAGTTTTGGAAGTCGGCGGCTTCGGTTTTGTTTTTTGTTATGTAGGTACCTAAGTATTGCCACCGACTTCCAAAACTAAAGTTATTTTTATTTTGTAGTTTTGAAGGCGGTTATCTTTTTTTGTAAAAAAGCTTTTTATTTTTCACTTTTTAGTGCTTGTGTATTAATGTTTGAAATCCTTACAAAAAGCCCTTTCAAACAATACCTCACACGATATATTTACTTTTGGAAACTGGTAGGACGTAGGTTGACGTACCCCCCCCCCCCCCCCCTTCCTTCAGTCAGTCATCGACTACACGTATAAACAAAGCAATTCACTTGTTACGATATTGCTGCTGTGATTCTGTGAGGAGTTCCATTCCGAAGCCGAAGTTCATCATCAGATATTGAAATGGTGACAATGGGACTACACGGGAAGCACCAGCTTTCAAATAAAAAAAGAATCATGAAAATCGATTCACCCAGTCGCAAGTAAGGAGCTAACAAACATAAAAAAAAAATACAGACGAATTGATAACCTCCTCCTTTTTTTGAAGTCGGTTAAAAACGGTTCCCCGCATGCGAGCCCTGTGGCATGCGTTCCAGAAATCTCTCGCACCCCGCATGCGGGCCCTATCGACTAATGAAAATGCGCCATTACAGATGCTTATTAAGTTGGTAGAATCTGCCACTATCTGGAAAATAAGTTTAAAATTATAATTGAACTACCAGTCTTACCCATCGACAGCTGAAATTCTCGCGTTTGTCACACCAGTTAGCGAAAACAAATTGTATAACACTTGTTCATACAGCAGTTGGTTCGGCGGATAGTGCTTCGAACTTAAGTTCGGTCCCATGTTAGCTTCCATCAGATACACGTTCAAATCTTTATCGACGATGAAATCAAATCTCATCATTTCAAAGAAACTTTCGTGCGACGTATACTTTTTCATCTGAAACGTGAAAGTTGTTTATTAGAAATTTAAAAAAGGACAGGGTCGGGGGTATCGTACTCCCAACTCGACCTGCAGTAGGTACTCGTGCTCTGTGTGTTTTGCGCTTTAAGGGGAAATGCGAGCGAAGAGACTTTTGAAAATAAGGTATTAGGTTAAAGAAACTGTCGCTGTCGCCTGCGAGCACTCGGCGTGCGGAAAGGTCGACTGCAGATCCAACTGAATAGCCTAAGTAAAAAGTCACAATTCGGGGTTTGGCTCTATTCTCTTCTCTAATATTGAACCAATCGAAAGGATATTTCATAAACTGAATAAGAAGGATACTGTGTCCCTCTTCCTATGTTTTTCTTTATTCATTAATAGTTTGCAAAGTTCTAGTGCTTATAAAAATAATGTAACAAAAAGGTAGACAAATAGTTGATATCTATGTAGGTATTTACTTTACTGAAAAAAATCACTGCCTTAAAGGCATAAACCAGAAAGAAAACAAACGAGAGTGTTTCTATGAAGAAATACCAATCGCATTTCCTCTGATGTGTGATGTATGATATCTTACCGAGTTCATGATAGATTGCTCTTTCATAATGAATATTTCCGCAATTGACATCTGCAGGTTTTTCCACATGTCGGTCGGATCCTTACCCTGTAAAAAAAGTTGTTGCTTCAGTGGTAGTTGGTAGTTGGGCGGCTCTACTATCGAAAATAAAATCACCTGTTCCATACAAAAATGCACTGTAATACGATAAAATTGTATGGAACAGTTATTTTTTTTCATATTTCGTATAAACCGTACCGTACTACAAGTTGTTCGTATAACATGAGTACTTTAATTACGAAATAAAAGTCATGGTGTAAAGTAGTATGGAGATTCCTGTTTCCCTGACATTCCTACCTTAGACCTGACGTAGATGTCAAAGGCTTCCTTCATGGTGTTGCCCAACACGGTGTAGGAATGTTTCAGAGATGGCACCTCCCATGTTGGCAAGTAGTCGTTACCCACGACATATTTGGCCAAGTTTGCTGGATCAAACGGGTAGTATTTCTCCATGCAGTATCTGTACATGTAAAATGAAGAACCTTATTGCAATTGAAACTACTTATACGTTAAAAAAAATTACTTGTGTACTTTTGAATAATCTTTTCTTTTATCGTGTGGGCAGTAAGGTCTTACGACCCCACACACACCCTAGTGTAACAGTTTCTAAACCGCCTCAAGGGCCTCATCTGACATGGTTTGAGTGGGACAGTAATAGGCTGGTATAAGTCCAGGTTTCCTCAATGTTTTCCTTCACCGATGTCAGTGATGTCCAAGATAAACTTTAGAAAGTACATATGAATTGAAAAAGTCACATTGGTACTTGCCCGGTTTTGAACCCACCTCTCATCATATCATCGCACCACATATTATCATCTAACACTTGGGTAGGTATTTTTAGGGTAGCACTAGGTTTCGGCCTGTGTTATGCTTTAAAACCGGCACATCAGGGCCGAGATACAAAAATGTATACCAACAAATAATAAGTTTTAAGCTTTTTTTTATCTTGAGCATTTTATTTCTTTAATAGGTACTTGGCTCCACACTAGAATTTTCTTTATCGTGGGTGCGTTTACCAACATATAAATTCACATACACAAACAGCCATGCCCTGAACAACTATCTGAAGGGGGGGCAAGGAAAAAATATTTGTATCAACAAATATTTTTTCCTTGCGGGAATCGAACCCACGACACGCAGCGCAGGAGCCAATCGCCATCAGTGAAGGAAAATAGGTATCATGAGTAAACCTGAACGTAAATTAAAATGATGAAGTGAACAATTACCTGAAGAGTATATCGCCTTTATACCAATAAACTCGAAGGGGGTCCACCGACATCAGTACCACATACACGCCAATATCAAACTTGTGTCCATCCACTAAGAATGGATTTTGTATATACTCCTGGACGAAGACATTCCCACTAGTCATATTTATATCACTCACGTTCTTTATATAAACGTTTCTATGTGTGCTTGACTTTTCTACAAACATAGCGTTCTTGTTTTCAGCTGCGTACAGCAACAGTTTCTCCTTATCTTTCGGCAATTTAAACGCCTTGGGTATGTACTTTGATTTTGAAGTCGCTAAATCGACTTTTGAAGTTATGTACGCTGTACCCGGAACGTGGTTCACTTTTTGATTAGCAGAGAGATTTTCAAAGTTAAACGTTTTGAAAGGATACGCGTGTGACCATAGTAGGTCCCATGGAGTTTCATTTGTACTTTTCTCATAACCCAACCGCTCTAATACTAAATGCACATGTTTGAGGACACCCTCTTTGCTATTTACTTCTTTTAAATTTTGGGAATATACCCAATATTTTGGTTTACTTATCTGGCTTCGATTGACGCCATTTACAATTTCTAAAAGTATTCCCAATGATACCCCAACTATGCAAACGAGGAAAAACATATTTGTAAATGATTTTTCTGGTTTATTTTCTTTATTAACATTTGTGTTTGGATCTTCATTACTGATGTCATTGTTTGTGCTTTTGTCTTTCTCAACTACATTATTATTTAAAGCTTCAACTTCTTTTTCTTCAGATTTTGGGAGGACCTGAAAAAATAAATAACACGGTATGTAGGTACTTAATGAAACAGAAACGTATCTTACGTAGTCTTGAATTTGACCTATTTTCGCTAAGCTCAGTCCAGCTAACAGAAAGTGCTACGACTAACCAATTATGATGAAATTTGATACGGGGTAAGTTTGAACCCCAACTGACCCCAAGGAAGGAAATGAGCTACTTTTCAATCCGCGACTTCGTCTGCGTCCACGATAATCGACATTTATCCGGACGAATTCGTGGGCAAATGCTATAAAAATTACACATGCATGTTAAGTGAATTAAATTAACTGGACAGCAACCTAGACGCCTAAGTTTTTATATAAACAGTAACTTTAAAAAAAAACTTTTAATCCTTGTAGGTATGTATTTTCTCCCCTACAAGGGGTGTAAGTACACCCCCTTGCACCCTACTGCCAGTGTCCGTAGCTGTGATGCAGTGCTAGTAACACATAGGTTAATTCCTAGCACGTAACTCGGCTTTGTTGCGATGTTTCTAATGCATCTGTCACTAATGAATATGATGTATTAAGTTAAATTGTACTCAAAGTTTATTGAAATAAAATGTATTATTATTTACAACTTAATAAAATGGTTCAAAGAATTATCCCTATCTCATATTATTAACTGACATTTCTAACGTTTTTACTCTATTCTATGTATTTTATTTACTAAGTTAACCAGTATATTTATGCAACATTAATTAAGCTCCTCAGTAGATTAGAATTAACTTAAATCTGTAAATTATAAGCAAAGTAAAGAATTTTTAAACAACTTACGGTATCGTTTTCCATGTTATATTTAGTTTTTACACACTTTCACTATAAATATGTTTGTTTATTTTAAGCACATTATTTCCAGCGCAAACGCACCTTGCGTACAACGTCTAAGCGCAGAATAAGTGAATGAATCTGTTCTCATATGTGTAGAGTGAGACGGGAGATGATCTTATGGTTGTGTGCGAAAGAGATAGATGAGACTTTCTAAAAACATGGCGAGTCAGTAAGTACTTGCCGTTACGGCCTTTTAAGGTCACATCAGCATATTAGTTGTATGTATCTACACCGGTACCTACTCGTGTCAAGACTTAAAATGAAGGAGATTAAGGGTCAGCGCAGACGCACCAACAATTTGCTCGAGAAGATTTCATGAAAAAATAAAAATACATAGTATACAGGGTTATTTTTAAAACACCAGAAACCTGAAAAGGAGTTATTGTACTCATCATTATGAACAACTTTTTCTATGGGACCAACCCTGAAATCATGAAAAAAAATCTGCTGTTTCATACATTGCGTTTGTGTTGTATAGCATTTTTATAGGGAACAGCTGATTTTTTTTTCATGATTTCAGGGTTGGTCCCATAGAAAAAGTTGTTCATAATGATGAGTACAATGACCCCTTTTCAGGTTTCTGGTGTATTAAAAATGACCCTTTATACATAAAAAGTATAGAAATACAAGGTGTAGTTTTGCATTCTCCGTTACAATTATATTTTTGTAGCATTTATATTCTCAATAAAAACTGCTCGAGCATTTATTGCTGCTGTGTCTTCGCTGACCCTTAGATGACATACATATTATACAAATATGAAAGTGACGGTTTTACGTTGACTGAAATAGCACATAGGCTACTTTTTATCCTGGAAAAATGTACGGTTCCCGTGGCATAATCCTAATCCTAAATTCCTAACTAATATTATAAATGCGAAAGTAACTCTGTCTGTCTGTCTGTCTGTCTTTTCTTCACGCCTAAACTACTGAACCGATTTGTGTGAAATTTGGTACAGGGCAAGTGTGAACCCCAACAAAGGACATAGGCTACTTGTTATTCGACTTCGACTTCGTCTGCGTCCGCGATAACCGACATATACGCGGACGAAGTCGCGGGCAAAAGCTAGTATAATATAAAACTTCGACGCGGACGAAGTCGCGGGCAGAAGCTGGTGTATTAGTACTATAGACTGGATGGACGGTACAGTTGACGCACTGGCTAAGCGATTGTGTCGCTGGTTCAATTCCCGAACGGAACAAAATTAAATATTTGAATGATCTAAAGATAGTTGTTCCGTGTCTGGCTGTTTGTATTAGATAAGTTTATATACTTGTAAATGCACCCACGATTTAAGAGAAATTCCTAGTGTGGGACATCATTTTTTTTTTTAATAAAAACCTTACTAGTTTATTATATGTAGATACTTCACACCATTATATTTGTGTATATTTTCACAGAATGTATAATCCGTAGGTAGTTGAGATGTTACAAATTGTTGAGTACTAACATTATTTCGAATGCATTGATATATTCTCCTTAAAAAAACTAATTAGCAATTTAGCTAGGTATTAAGTAATAAACTACGAAAATAATAATAAAAAAATCCATCAAGTTGAGTAAATTACTTTTTTAATATTTCTTGGTACTTTGATAACAGTGCATGTTATTAGTATTATGCTTACTACAGTTTTTTCAGTGCATTTAAATATTCATTAACGACAAACAATTTTAAATTGATAGATTTTTTAATTTTCGTGTTTTTATTTTTTATTAATCATAGAAATAAGCATGTCATTAAAAAAAGTCGAATTTTAATATCACGTAGGTACTAACATTTAAAAATTTAAAATATTTTTTGAAAGCTGTGCGTATTATATTACCTAAGCTTCGGGGTGTAGGTAGAGGTATTCGGCGGGTCATGGGAATGCCATGCCATACTACACATACTTAACCGCACACCGCCAAAGCTATGCGAAACATGTATTGTCATGTCAATGGTTTATCTACAAACCGTGCCTACCCCTAACGCACCACGACTGTAATTGAGTATTCTGCTACAATGAACCAACTCATGCCAATATCTTTACCCATTTTTCGAAGTAATTGAATGTTTATGCATAAGTATTGGTTGTGTTTTGAAATGTTTTTTTTTAAATATAAGTTTAGCTTGAGCCCGCTACTTCATACGCGTAGTAAGTCTATCTAATTATGTTTCTCCATACAAACAATGCCCCCTTTTTCACCCCTTAAGAGGTATAATTTCGAAAAATCCTTTCTTATCCACGTCATACAAAAAACACTCACTCTAAGTTACTCTACGATCAGCGGTTTAGGCTGTGCGTTGATCCGTCAGTCATTAATTCAGGACAAAGCATTTTATATACAGTATACTATAGATTTGCTGCTGACTCTAGTCTAGGTCAGAGGTGACACACGATTTTTTTTTAAGGTGGTAAAAATCATCAAATGAGTCCTTCCGCCCTGGGTGGGGCGGAAGGGACTGTCAGACTTTTACTGACTAAAAAACCACCCTGCTCCTTCTGTTGCCCGGGGCCACGGTATCCTGTTAAGACGTCCCGCAACCCCGAAGGTCTACGATGGAGTGAGCTTACCTAGAAGAAGCGTTCACTCTAACTTTGAAGAGATTACGGTTAAATGCGTTCGGAAATACAGACGCAGGTTTTTGCTGGATAAACGTTATTTATTTGGCATATTAAATTAGCTTGAAGTTGTTAATTTTATAGTAAGAATAAAAAATATTTTAGTTTTAGCGCTCGCCCCAAGACTGCAGAAAGAAATATTACCTACCGAAAAAGAGCAACAAAAAGAATACCCACCCCACTGACCAACGAAAGCATCCATTTATAAAGAAATAAGTAATGAGCTCGCGTATTGATTTAGAAATCTAGACTTTAGCAACAACCCAGTAAGACCTAAGTAAATAACTCTAGTTCAGAAGACACTGTATTTAAACACATTATAAATTAAAATTTAATCTAATAAAGTCTAATATTTACTGATGTTCCCGACTTAATAAAGAAACCGTCTTGCTCAGAATAAACTGAATAGATAGTAGAATGAAGATGTCTGTGATTTAATAACAATATTATGCTTAGATGGTTCGGTCATGTTGAGAGGATGAGTGAAAGACGATTAACAAAAGGTATTTATATGGCAAAGATGAGTGGCAACGCAGGGAGGGGTCGCCCTAGGAAGACCTACACTGACCTTATTGGTGAGGTTCTTCAGAAAGGTCAGGTGCGGAGTACTCGTAACCGGCGTGCTTGTATGACGAGATGTATGAACGTAAATGAGGCGAAAGGAGTATGTAAGGATCGTAGCAGGTGGAGTTCTGTGGTTTCTGTCTACCCCCGTGGGAAAAACGCGTGAGTTTATGTATGTATGTAGTTCCGTACCTCAGTCGACATAAACGGAACCATTATAGAATCACTTTGTTGTCTGACTGCCGGTCTGTCCGTCTGTCAAGACCCTTTTTCTCAGGAACGTGTGGAGGTATTAAGCTGAAATTAATATCAAATACCTACTCAGGTCTGCTACTCCTTAGAGCAGCGACAAAATCAAACCTTTAAGTCAACGCAATCTAAAGATAAAGACATGAAATGATTCATGAAAATTGGCAAGAAGCAATGCCATGTAACACAAGTAAAGAAATAAATCAGAAATCCGTAAAATAATTACCCCTAATAATCCGTAATCCGGATCCGTAATCCGTAAGGAAAAACATGCGGACGAAGCCGTGGGAAGAGTGCTAGTGTGCAATAACTTAGTGCCTACACATATCGATACCTTTAGGCTCAAAGGGCGTATCCACCAAAACACGACTTTTCAGGAGAGCCAAAAAACACGACCCAAATTTTAAGAAAATCTATGTTTAGCGAACCAAAAATTATGGCTGTATCCATCATTTTTTTGCGAATATCGATGTTTTAAATTTACCAATCGATAGAGGACGAAAAACTAAGTAAGACTGCATTAAAATCTCATTTTGGCCAAAATGGCGTTTACGCCCTTTGAGCCTAAAGGTATCGATATAATTCCGCTGGGGCTGGCACACTATCAGCCTATCAGTTAGCTACATTGTCTCCCCAGAGGGATGGTAGGCGCGGTTGTTTGCGCGATGCATTTATATCGTCCAAACTCTTGCCTGTTTACTGTCGACGCAGACAGACTGGCGGGCGCCGGACCGAGATAAGCGCCGGGAGGGAGGTAGCTGGCTCCTAAGAAAACTTATTTATTTTTTATTTACTTATAGAAAGAGAAGAAAAGAAAGAAAAACTATTTATTCACGCGAAATTGACGCACATAACATAAAAGACACAACACATCACAACATAACATCATGCCTGTAATCGCCGAAGGGTTAGGCAGAGGTGTACCCAGTACCTACACCCACATTTGGCCAGTTATGTTTAATACGAGTTTATGTGTTTTTTTTGTGTTTAAATCGCTATTTTTATTAGTTGTCTTACAGTAAAATAACACAAATCTTAAATGCATGCATGTTTAAAAACACGACAGAGGATAAAAGATCCGGTACTTACATACTTTGGTTGAGATATAGGATGTTTGACATCCTAATGTTTCATGTTGATATTTTGGTGAAAGTCCACATTCATGTGTGTATAAATTTTAGTAGATCCCATTACATGCTATAGCTCTCATTACCCTGTACTCCCCCTGTTAATTCAAACTCACATTGTAAAGCATCTCTCATCTTATTCAAGATGATTCGAAACTTAATCCTCCCGCCTCACATCTCTATTAGTCGACATCTTTGAATTTCCCTCCTCTCAAATGTTCTATCTGTTTTCTCTTTGGACCTTCTTATCCATCCACGTTCATACCAAACACTTATCAAGAGGTATTAATTAAGTACCTAGGCTACTCTTTATAATTTTGGTAAGTAGGTATAGTAACGGAAACGGAATGTTACCTACTTCAGTTTTTATAAGTAACACGGCTCTACCTTTTTTTTTTTTTTTTAGTTGGTAAAAATGAAAATGAAACTGCCAGTTTTATTTTCGTGTAAATCGGAAAACTCAGCACACGGCCGGCACTCACAAATCTGCTGCACTGTCGAAAAACAGCAAAATGCGGAATTTGAAGTTAAAAATCGGGACGTCTGGCAACGCTGCGTGGTTCTTGTAGCAATCTAAAACTAAACAAAACATTTCCTGACTATTTTTTCTCACAGCTACTTACCTCACGCGTCCGCTGAGTCGTGGCGGCGCCGCGTCGTCTGCGGCGCCCATCGATCGCACGCACCCGCATCGCCCGAATCGCCTACAACAGTCCCACACCGCCATCCAGACGCGCGACAGGGTTGCCTACTTGATATACTTTTATATTATTGGGCGGCAAACAAGCCGAAGACGCCCTATGACCATAATTATGCAAAACATAATATGTTACGCAAGGCTGAAAAGTATCATGTGCCCGTTCATACCCGTTGGGACCAATACTCTTCAAACTGGAATACAGCATCGCTGCTTAGCGACTGAAATAGCAGCCTGCCATTCCAAATGAGTGTTTCAAAGAATTGTCTTCGAGATGAAGGTATCATAGCCATTCGCAGCCAACGCCAACTAAAAATAGACTTGCCATTACTTTCAGGGACAGTAGCAACCCTAGCTGTAGGCGAGGTGCGACATCTCGGCGCCTGGCATTGTGCGGACACTTCGTCTGCCGGGCCCGGGAACCACAACTGGATCTTATAAGTGTTTAGTTACACTGACGCGATGCGACTATTATCTAAGGATGTCTGTCTATCTAATACTTGTCTGTTGTAGTTGTTGGCCCCAACGACTCGAGTTTATTTATTTATTTGAACTTTAACATAACGTCACGCCTCCCCGAAGTGTTATGCAGAGGTGTACGTATTAGTACACCCTCATTTTGCTAGTTATTTTTCAAGTCCCATGTAATAGGGCGCGAGCCTATTGACTCCGAGGCTGCTGTTGAGAAATTCCTGATGGAAAAACCCAATAACACTTTGCCCGACCTGGAAATCGAACCCAAGATCTCATGCTCATCCATTATCCTCGTGTTCATTATTGAAACTTAATGCAGTAAAAAAGTACAAAGGCGGACTTAATGCTTAAGGCATAATCTCTACCAGTCAACCAAAGAGTCATAAACAACAACAAGTCGAGTTGACGCGCTGATTCAGTTATATGTACCTAACTTACGATCGTATTCACAGGCAGAGAGTTGATGAAATATTCGCGTCTATTCCAAATTTAAATATTACTAAGTAAGTACTTACATTAATAAATTTTGTATTTGGAACACTTCGAATGACCGCGCGACATTCGCGGTTTGCGCCGCCATTGTGTCAGTGTGGGCCAACCTTAGTAAACCTGCACAGATTCATCGATGGATTGCTACGTTACGGTGTATGAATAGTCAATATCTACGACATCTATACAAATAAATACAATTGACATATCTGTATTTAATGTCAAAATAATAGTTCAGCTTTTTACAAAATAAATATGATTGTTTACACAGCATACACACGAAAAAACAATTCTTAATTTATTTGTCGTCTGTCTGTCTATTCCGATTTTGACGTTTCGTTTAAAATGAATATACCTAAGTATTTGCTTTGAGTTTGATGCGTTTAAAAATATAGTTATTTAATTGGGTAGTTGACACTATTAATAAATAATTCCAAGACATAATTTCTTTAAAAAAAAGCTTTATTCTAGCCCTGAAAACCCGATTAATTTTCAATTTACTGCAAAATTAGATTTTTTGTGGCTTTTAAATCAATAAATAGTTAGACAATTGAGTTGGCAAATAAGTGACGTCACAACGTGCTATTACCATACAAAATCTATGAAAGAATCGCGTTTTGACAGGTTATAAAAAGTACGTCAACTGTTGGTGGTGTCAACTAGCCTATTATGTCTAAGTATAAGAGTGAATTTCCCGGGACCGAAAATTGCGTGGCATCAATGAAATCGGTACTAAAAAACATAGGTATAATGTTCTCACATTTTTTTCCGGTTAGGTGAAATAGTAATCTATGTGTAGCACTAAATATTTTATTAATTGGATTAATAGATACTTCAAAAAAATTAATTAAACCTCGAAATCTTTCATTGCCGTGTCTGTCCACACTTCACCTTGTTGTGTATTATTCCTCATTGATAAAAATCTATTGGTTATTTATATTAAAACCTAGTTTTATTTGATACATGAATAGTTAAAGTATTGTTACGGAATACATTTATTCAAATATTTAAACAATACAATGAATGGTTAATAAAAAATCATTTGTCCCAGAACTACCGTTCATCGCCGTGTCCTAATCATGTTCAAGGATATTGTTTTACCTACGACTTGCGTCCCCCCTCCCGGTATGCTAAACGTTGCATATTAGTGCCCCCTAAGTACTCGACGTGGAAGGACGTACACACGTGCCTGCGTTTTCGCGCCATAAATGTAAGTATTCCATTTTTATGTTACTGGACATTTTTTCTTTCATCGCCGTGGATAGGTATAACTTATATTTGAATAAGTTTGTCTTCATGAGTAAGCAATCGATAGAACACCATTTCTCATATGTTAATTTATGAAGTGTTTATTTCTTCGAATAGTTAATAGATTTTTTGTTATTTATATTTTTTGCCTTGATTTTCATCGCCGTGCTTTCATTGCCGTGGTTTCCGTGGCCGAAATTTACTATGGCAATGAAGAAAAAGACACGGCAATGAAAAAAATTTCATTGCCATGCCTTGTAAACAATTTAGTTTCATTGCCGTGGCCAGGTATTTCATTTCCGTGACTTGTGTTTTCATCGCCATGGTATGATTAGGCAAAGAAAACATCTTTTATCACCTGTAATACAGGTAATACCGATTACTGACAGTACAAAACTCGTCAAGTTAACTCTAGACTCTCTGGTCTCTCTTTAGACTTGATGAGTTTTTTACTGTACAGTCTACTACAAAAAGATGTTTTCATGTTAACCTTACAAAATGATGTAACATTTGGTACTCTTTCACACGTATATACACTGACACACACGCAAGCACCCTCACATACTACAGTCTGATTTTAATAATGGATTGTTTATTTTTAGGATGCCAAGATGCCTAAACCAAAATCATCTGAAGAGGAGAGAAAGGAGAGGAAAGGATTGGCTGAACAAAAGCGACGTCAGAAATTAAGAAGCAACCCTGCATTAAAAGAGGATATCTTAAAAAAGCTTTTTTACAAAAAAAAAACAACCGCCTTCAAAAACTACAAAATAAAAAAATAACTTTAGTTTGGAAGTCGGTGGCAATACCTACATAACAAAAAACAAAACCAAAGCCTCCGACTTCCAAACTAAAGTTATTTTTTATTTTGTAGTTTTTGAAAGCGGCTGTTTCTTTTTCACTTTTTATTTTTCACTTTTTAGTGCTTGTGTGTTAATGTTTGAAATTCTTAATAAAAGCCCTTTCAAACAATACCTCACACGATATATTTAATTTAGAAAAATTGTCACAAAATAAATAGCACTAAACCAAATTGGATGAAATTTTTATGGGACCAAATGGCAAGTATACCTACTGCATCGAACAAAAAAGAATCACACTAATCGGACTAGAAACCTCGAGTAATCGGTGTACATACATAAATTAAAAATTAAAAAATACCGGCCGAATTGAGAACCTCCTCCTTTTTTTGAAGTCGGTTAAAAAGAAGGCTGCAGGAGTAGTTGTTCCTCGAAGTGCAATGACTTCGCAAAAGCTTCGGAATCCAAAAATATATCTGATCATGCCTGTCTCCGAGAGGGAAATGCAAACCCAGACAGATTGTGTATGGGAGTAAGATTTAGATAGATATTACAAAAGGAAAAATGGGAGTATGTATAAGAAAAGAAAGACTGTAGTATTAAAGTCTCTAAGTAGTGTTGCGAGTGTAATTCAACAGTTTTTGTTTACTTATTGTACTCTCATTCTTTTTTTGTAATATCTCCTTACCCAAATTTTACTTCCATACAAGTGTTGGAATCAAGACCAAACAGTAAAATAAACAGTCATTTTTATTCTATCTATCTGTCTATTTCAATATAAAAATATATTTTAATTTCCGTGGATTGATTCTTTCATTGCCATGGCACAGTTCTTTCATTGCCGTGGACGCTTGTTTCATTGCCGTGCACGCATGTTTCATCGCCGTGGCACGAAATTTTAAATCCTGATATCTCGTTAGTGTTTTAAGTTATCTGCTAGACATTAAGCAAGAATATATACATTATCAAAAACTTTAATAAAAACGTTTTTTTTTTAAAAAAATCCTTAAGATGAAAAAAAACACGGAAATGAAGATTTTATAGGACCTGTTGAAATTCACTCATAATATATTTTTTTGAGAAATATTGTAGTCGGGCCTCATATACAGCAGGATACTACATAGACATATAGGTATTATTTTGTAGGATTGGCAACCGAAGTCGCGGACGAATACAGTTAGTTCTTAATATACAGCTATTTGACGACTGCTAAGCGTTAGTATCAACTGCCGCGGGTCCTTGAATGGAGAAAACTATTTTTGAGTTTTAATGGTTTTGGTCTGTTTTGGTCCTTACATTTGTGACCGGTTA
The DNA here is from genome assembly GCA_949316365.1 of Hoplodrina blanda. Classification (NCBI taxonomy): domain Eukaryota; kingdom Metazoa; phylum Arthropoda; class Insecta; order Lepidoptera; family Noctuidae; genus Hoplodrina; species Hoplodrina blanda. The sequence goes on from OX438589.1 coordinate 13,178,911, forward strand.
AGGGTCGCCATTACTTAACTTTAACATGACTTTACCAAAGTAAACTATAAGGGGTGTTAAGAGACGCATCTCATAGCCGTTAACAACGCGCATTCTGCCCACGCAACGTTGAACCCAAAATAATTGCTGCCTATCTTTTGCCCATGACATCGCCCGCGTAAATGTCAGTTATCGTAGGCGCAGATTAAGTTACGGAATAAACATACATACATAAACTCACGCTTTTTTCCCATGGGGGTAGGCAGAAACCACAGAACGCCACCTGCTACGATCCTTACATACTCCTTTCGCTTTATCTACGTCGTTATCATTTACGGAATAAAATAATTGAAAATCAAGAAAAAAAGAACTCGTAACATCACGCTTGTACCTAATCCTCGAAGGGTAATGGCAGAGAAGAACCTATTAACTAGTACACACACATTTCGCAGTAGGTAATGTTTAAGTCCCAGTAGACTCTGACTCTGAGGCTGGTACTGAGGAATTCCGGATGGAAAAACCCAATAACACTTTGCCCGACATAGGAATCAAACCCAAGACCTTATGCTTAGCAGTCGCGCTATGCGACCACTGTATTTGTGTCTGCAAAATTACCATGTATATAGAATGGTAATTTTTTAGACACAAATACATAAAACATGTTAAGTAAATAAGTAGGTAGTGGTACACCTACGATCCGGACAAATAATCCCAATTCATTGTGTTCTAAACCTTATGTACTTTACTAAAATTTGTGTGGGATGATGATACGTGTGTTTCTTCCATTCATCTTTATAGGATTTTTGTTTCTTTCGTTGGGAAAGCGAGAGGATATCAGGAGCGAGGAGCGAGAGCATATACAGGGTCATTGAAAATATACCCGAAACTTTAAAACGGATCATTGTACTCATCATTATGAACAACTTTTTCTATGGGACAACACTGAAATCATGAAAAAAAATCTGCTGTTTCCTACAAAAATGCTTTACAACACGATCCTAATGGAACAGCTGATTTTTTTTTCATGATTTCAGTGTTGGTCCAAGAAAAAGCTGTTCATTGACCCTGTATATCTTCTATTTTCTACTCTCCTCACATGGGGATGTCCATCTTCAGGACCTAAAGTTAGTTACAAAAATATAAAAAAGATAAGATATGACCAAAAAGTGATCTTATAAGGGGTTTCGGTTTTTTTTAACAGAACCCTATGAAGAGAAGTGCTTCAGTACGCCATCTCTGAACTAGGGATATAATTATTGAAGTATCAAAGGGAAAATGCGACATAGACCGTTTTGTTCCGGAAAACGGCAAACGGACGCGTTATATGAATCAGAAGAACAAGCTTCAAATATTTTTATTTTGTACCTAGACAGCAATTATTTTAAAAATTTCATTTGTGCCATTTGGTTACAGAAACATACCCATAGAAACCGAAAATTTTGTCCTTGAAAAACACCCAATACTACAAGCGGGTTTAAATCAGCAAAGTGTGAGTCGAACTCGCACAAGAAAGGTTATCTAAGCACAATGTTAAACACTTTATTCTATAGGTACTATTATGATATGTTTTAGTTTAGTAAAAAATATGTATCTTGTATAGTGATAGTGATAGTATTGGTTATCCCGGATTAATACGTACTATATGTCCTTTCCTATTTGAGGTTTAAGCTTACCCCGTAGATACCAACATCAAAATCAGTTCAGTGGTTTAGCCGTTAAGGCGTGACAGACAGACAGAGATTTGCATTGCATTTATAATATTACTAGTTTTTGCCTGCGTAGTTGTAGTTGGTTATCGCAGATGCAGATGAAATCGAGGAATAAGAAGCCCATATATGTCCTTCTTGGGGTTCAAACTTACTCTACCAAAATCGATTCAGTGGTTTATCCGTGAAAGTGCAATAGACAGACAGACAGAAAATATTAGTACTTACTTATGAGTGGATTAATTTTGGAATGAGTGCTCCGTTCGTATTTTTGTTTTATTAAAGACTTTCATGTCTTCATAAAAGCCTGATTGTATTCCATATTCCTAATACTTTACCTCAATGTTACTTTTATTCTGATTGCTTTGGGAAAATTAAATGGTGATCCAGGGGCGTACTGACAGAAAATGACTTTGATGCCAGTTATGTTTTAAGTCCCATGTAATAGGAGGCGAGCCTATAATTGCCATAAACCGGGAACAAATCCAGGCTCGGAGGCTGTTACTGAGAAATTCCTGATGGAAAAACCCAACAACACTTTGCTCGACCTGGGAATCGAACCCAAGACCTCATTTTCAGCAGTCGCGATTTGCGACCACTAGACCAACGAGGCAGTCGGCGTCGTGATATGAAATCACGAAGTAAATATATGTAACAGCTTACTTAGGTATTAAATAGTTTTGATTTTTATTTTTTGCGCCCACCATCGATAGGCGCCCAGGGCACGTGGCATACCTGCCCCACCCTTGATACGCCTCTGTGGCGAACCGTGGGAGGAAGCCTATGATAACTGCTAAAAATATTTAACAATGTGACGTATTATTCCTACTTAGGTATCTTTTATTTGACACCCCACATAATGACCTTTTTGGCTGATTTGCAAAATTGTTCTTTATTTTTCCATTACCTTTTATAAGATAAGTATTCTACTTTGTATGTTACTTCTTACTAGTAGTAGTACACGTGATTCATTTCATCCGTGTTGTTAAATTACGCCTCGATTGTGATCGCAAAGTGCGACTGCTGAGTATGAGGTCTTGGGTTCGATTCCCAGGTCGGGCAAAGTGTTATTGGGTTTTTCCATAAGAAATTTCTCAGTAGCAGCGTCGGAGTTTGGACTTGTGCCCGGCTGATGGCAATAGGCTTGCCCGTCCTCTTAATTTTAAAGTCTACATCGTGGTTATAATCTAGTTTTTAAAAGATGTAAGTAGGTACCTATTATTAAGGCATAGTTTCAATTAAACAGACACCGGCTTATTGCCGATGGGGTCGTAAAGTTCTCGAATGGAGACCACGCACTGGCAATCGCAGTGTAGGACGTCCACTCACAAGGTCGACAGACGATCTGACGATGACCGCGGGATCGCGCTGGATGCAAGCCGCTTCCAAAGTGAAAAAGAAAGGAAGAAAGAAAAGCTTTCCATTCACGTGAAAGTGACGCACAATAATTTTTTCAAGAGCCCGAAACAAGACAAGTGGAAATCTGTTCAGCAGTGGACGTTCTACGGCTGATATGATGATAATGATGAAACAGACACTGGAATTTAGTGCATTCGCCCTCCGAATCAGATCTTTTTTATATATCTTATTAGAAAAAGAACTATACAAGATAATATCAATAAAAGATAATAACAATCAATCTGCCTAGCCTTTTCCCAACTACATTGGGGTAGGCTTCCAGTCTAACCGGATGCAGCTCAATACCAGTATTTCACATGGAGTGACTGCCTATCTGACCTCCACAACCCAGTAAACTGGGTAATACGATACCCCTTGGTAAGACTGGTTGTCAGATTTTCGGGCTTCTGATGACCCGTTACGACTGTCAAAGATCTACATAATTATGACAGCCGGGACCAACTGCTTAACGTGCTTTCTGAGGCACGGAGGAGTCTCGGTGTGTAAAGATGGTCACCCATCCACGGACCAACCCCGGCAAGCGTAGCTTAACCTGACGGATCGACCCGTGCGGCTGTTATAACTTAGCCACGAGCTCCTCCTGTAATCCCGTTTTTATAAATATGAAGTCAAAGTCAAAGTCAAAGTCAAAACATTTATTTCAATTAGACCATTTACAGGCACTTTTGAATTGTCAAGGAGTCTGTCAGTTAGTCCGAAAAATGAAGCTAGTTGCTCGTTCCAAAACGGAGGTAGGCCTCTATGGAGAAGAACGAGCAAGAAACTCCACGGCACTCTTTTAAATTAGGTTTTTACAAAATCCTGGTTACATTATTCTTGTTGATTCTACATGTGATCACAATGAAGATGAATATAAAACAGTAGTTAAAAATAATAAAAATAAAGATGTAAGCCATAGCAGTTAAGAGATGACCAATCCCAACTGACAGCACCCGTTCACGAGCATGACGCATGCATCAGCACCACCTAGCTCAACCATTATGGAGGGAGCCAAATGATCCAACACATGCGCCACCATCAGCGAGACATTTGAGTGAGCATGACAAGCTCTCAACTGCCATGCTCATTGTCAAAACACATAGTAACTCAAAAATAAAACGCTCCATGGTACTCACATTTACAAAAATTGAAATAAATGATATTAAATTATACAATACTAACACTCTCGGTGTACTTCTTGGTTATATGACTGAGGTAAGTAACAAAGAAAAGTAATCGTACTGATAACGGTACAAGTTATTCAGGTCAACAAAAAAAAGGGTAAGAAACATCATTCTCTAAACAAAAACAAAAAACAATCCTATTTAGTGAGCCCGAGTGGCTGTGGAGCAGGACTAGCATTTAGCCAAGCATTTTTGTCCGTGATATAATCATCTAACTTATAATATGCTTGACTACATAATGTGCGTTTAATGCATGTTTTAAATTTTCTCTCATTTAGTTGGAGAATATCCAGTGGTATTTTATTATAGCATTTTACACAGTACCCCATAAAAGAAGTTTTTACTTTTGACAATCTGAAACTTGGTTGATCTAATTTGTTCCTATTTCTAGTATTAAAATTATGTCTATCACTAATTTTCTTAAAAAGATGAATGTTTTTCCGAACATGCATAATGTTTTCATATATATATTGACAAGGTACCGTCATGATGTTAATTTTCTTGAACAATTCCCTTAGAGTATCTCGACTGCCAAGATTATAGATGGCTCTGACGGCCCTCTTTTGCAGGATAAAGATAGAATTTATATCTGCAGCCCGTCCCCAAAGCAAAATACCGTAAGACATGATGCTATGAAAGTAACTAAAATAGACTAGTCTCGCGGTATCCACGTCTGTTAATTGTCGGATTTTTCTGACAGCGTAAGCGGCTGAACTTAACCGCCCTGCAAGAGATGTTAAGTGGGGACCCCACTGCAGCTTAGAATCGAGCGTAATCCCCAAGAAAACTGTCTTTTCGACGAACTCTAGTATGTCCTTATTCAATATAACGTTAAGTTCACTACTTCTAACATTTGGTAAAGTGAATCTTATGCATTTCGTTTTTTTCTCATTTAACACTAAATTATTAATAGTAAACCAATTGTGAACCTTAAGCATGGCGTTATTTACGTCGTCAAGGTGTTGCGCTCGTCTATCTACTCTAAAAATGAGTGAAGTATCATCGGCAAATAACACCATTTGTGGTTGGTTTTCTAGTAAATGAGGTAAATCATTTATATAAACTAAAAAGAGGAACGGACCTAGTATTGAACCCTGCGGAACCCCCATCTTTACTTTTAAGCCTGATGAATTTACACCATTTATTTGAACTTGCTGTAGTCTATCATTCAAATACGATTTTACCAAGCTAAGTGCTAGATCACCGAGGCCGTAATGCTCAAGCTTTAGGAGCAGTGTTTCGTGATTCACGCAATCGAACGCTTTAGAGAGGTCGCAAAAGATGCCAATGGCATCCTGTGAGTCCTCCCAAGCATTAAATATATGCTTAATTAAAGTAACACCGGCGTCAGTAGTACAACGCCCTCTGGTGAAACCATACTGTTGATCGTGTAGGATGTTGTTACAGTTAAAATGATGGAGCATTTGATTGAGCATCACTTTTTCAAACACTTTGCTGAAAACCGGCAAAACCGAAACAGGTCTATAATTATTAGTGTCCTTGCTATCTCCGGATTTGAAGAGCGGTATAACTTTGCTGTACTTCATTAAATCTGGAAATATCCCTTGGTCTACGCACAAATTAAATATTAAGGCTAAATAGGGTGCTATTGTCTCAATAATAGATTTACAAACATTAGTAGACATGCCCCACAGATCTTCGGTAGCTTTGATCTTAAGTTGTTTAAAAGCCTTTATAACGACTACAGGGTTAATATGTTTAAATTTAAATTCCTTAGGGAAGGCAGAAACATTCACTCTTAGTAAGTCAACAGCAAGTGAGGGTGAGGAATCTAAGATTTCAGTAGTTTTAATTGGAATATCTGTAAAGAATTCTGCAAATTCTTGAGCAACATCAATATTACTGCTTATGACACCTTGGGAAGTCTCCAGAGTGTAGTCAGTATTGTGTCTCTTGTTCCTATTTGTTTCATTATTGATGATCTTCCAAACAGTTTTTATTTTATTTTCAGCTGATTTAACTTTGTTGCTAATGTACAAGGCTTTAGCTGCTTTACACGTATTTTTAAAAATTTTTGAGTAAGTAGCAACATGCTTATTAAAGGATTCAGTATTTATATAAGGCTTAAGGCCATACAGCTCAAAAAGTCTTTCCCTGCTTCTTCTGATACCTTTAGTCGCCCAGTCACTAAATAAAAACTTAGGGCAAAAAGTTTTAGATTGTTTCTTAAAAATATTATTAAATTCTGTATGCACCATTGAAAAGAATTCTTCATACAAAATATTACCATTATTCATATTAAAACCCTGGACACATAACTTACTAATTAAAATGCTATTAAATTTATTTAAATTACCAGATGTTATAGGTCTTGATTGTATCTGCACTTTTTGTAGTGGTGTGCTGCACTCAAAAGTGACGGTTATTCCGCTGTGATCCGAAGGAAGATAATTTACTATACCTTTATCTAAGTAGTCGCAGCAACAAAAAACATTATCAATACATGTAGCAGTAGTCAAAGTTATTCGTGTTGGTTCTAGGAACACATTTGACAAATTGAATGATTTAAAGAGACTTAATAATCTACTGCTATTTGAATTATTTTCTAAAATATTAATATTAAAATCACCACAGATTATTACTGATTTATTACCGGTAGCAAGTTTAGTCAACACATCTTCCATTATAGTCTCAAATATAGAATAATTCTGATAATTTGGGGGTCTATATACGCACACTATTACATGCTTATCTAGCTCAACACTGGACAATTCAATAATATGTTCAATTGATAGTTCAACTATGTCTTTACGTGGCTTAGATTTTATACTATTTTTAATTAAGATTAGTGAACCACCACGCAGCATGGATTTGCGGTTAAAACAACTGCCAACACTATAGTTCTCAAAGTTAATTAACATTTCATAATCTTTTAACCAATGTTCAGTTAAACAAATAATGTCGAACATTGTCTTTTCTAAAAAATTTAGTTAATAAAAAGATTTTTTACAAAAAAAGATAACCGCCTTCAAAAGCTACAAAATAAAAACTTTAGTTTTGGAAGTCGGCGGCTTTGGTTTTGTTTTTTGTTATGTAGGTAAGTATTGCCACCGACTTCCAAAACTAAAGTTTTTATTTTGTAGCTTTTGAAGGCGGTTATCTTTTTTTGTAAAAAATCTTTTTATTTTTCACTTTTTAGTGCTTGTAGATTAATGTTTGAAATCCTTACAAAAAGCCCTTTCAAACAATACCTCACACGATATATTTAATTTTGGAAACTGGAACAGAAGGGGTTTGACGTACCCCCCCCCCCCCCCCCCCCCTTTTCCTTCAGTCAGTCATCGACTACACGTATAAACAAAGCAATTTCACTTGTTACGATATTGCTGCTGTGATTCTGTGAGGAGTTCCATTCCATATCTCCGAAGTTCATCATCAGATATTGAAATGGTGACAATGGGACCACACGGAAAGCACCAGCTTTCAAATAAAAAAAGAATCATGAAAATCGGTTCACCCAGTCGCAAGTTAGGAGCTAACAAACATAAAAAAAAAATACAGACGAATTGATAACCTCCTCCTTTTTTTGAAGTCGGTTAAAAAGAGTAACATCCTAAAAACGCCATTTAAATGAAAGTTATTTTTGGCGTCTTTCAAATAAGCACAGTTTTTGAAGACATCAAAGTCAGATCAACCCTTTTTAAATGAAGAGATACTTAGGTAGTTTTACTATTTAGAAAAACTATTAAAATACCACATCTTATAAGGTCATTAACAAAATAACTAATTAAACTAAAATAATTCATTTACCTCTAGTGTAAAAGAGTCCTTAGGTTTCAAACCTAAAAACAAAGATCACCGCACATCGACCGCGTCAACGCGCCGTACGGCGGTAGACAGTTTTGACAATAAAACGTTAAAACAAAAATGTATAAATCAAGGCGTATCTTTTTGTATTTATTTCTGTACAAGTGATTTGTAATCTTTAGAAATAAATTAATTCAAACCTTGTATATTATATCCAAGACAAACTAAGAAAGTACATTCATGAATTGAAAAGGGACATTGGGACAAGCGACATATAACTATCCACCAGTTCCTTCTTTATGTAAATAATGGAGTAGGCAGATAATTTTACTAAGTACCATTATTAATGCCAAATTTTGTCTGGTTGGATGTTTGCTACTCACAATCACGCCATAAGGGCTAAACGGATCTGGATGGCATTTGAGATAGATTATAGTCTTAAGCGCGATTCACACAGAGAGCGGGTGCGGGTCGGGCGCGGGGCGGGTCGTGCACACGCTTTCAGTGTGATGTCTTTCATATAAATACAACGAATTAGACCCGCCGTACTCCCGACCCGCACCCGCTCTCTGTGTGAATCGCGCTTTAAATAACACATAGGGTTTTTATCCCGGAAAAGTTTACGCTTCCCGGGGGATAATACATCAACTTTGACGCAGACGAAGTCGCGGGCAGAGCTAGTATTGCTAATATATTTAGCTCTATTTCCTTACGGAATACAGTATACATATAATCTGTATATTTTGTACCTAAAACATAGGTATACCCAAAAAAAAACAGGTACAGTTACCGGCACGTAACTTGGCAAGAGATTTTCGTAGTGGGGGAAGTTCGCGCATATAAAAATGTATAAAATTGTGCGTGCGCAAACTTCCCACACTACAAAAACTCTTGCCAACTTACGTGTCGGTAACTTTACCTAGTATGAAGTAAAATAATACCTGTATCATGATAATAAATCATTTATTTATGAGGTACACTCAACAAAAGTGATAAGTATACAGTCCGCTTACTTCAACACAGTAATTTTAATCTGTTTTGCGTGTGATTAGTACCTTTACTCCAGTTATTACAGCATTAGGAAAATAACGGCCAAATAACGGCAGTTATTGTGTTATATTATTGAATTGATGTCGTGATGGCTCAGTGGTTAAGACACCCGCCTCTCATGCATGAGGTTGTGGGTTCAAATCCGGGCAAGTACCAATGTGAATTTTTCAATTCATATGTACTTTCTAAAGTTTATCTTGGACATCACTGGCATCGGTGAAGGAAAACATCGTGAGGAAACCTGGACTTTCTGTTCCATTCAAACCATGTCAGAGGCCCTTGAGGCAGTTTAGAAACTCTGACACTAGGGTGTGTGGGGTCGTAAGACCTTACTGCCCACACGACAAAGAAGAAAGAAGATTATTGAATTGACTTTATTTTGGTGATATATATATATTTTTTATGCATGGCTAATAGTCTACAATATATTTATCGTAAAATAACGAAGTTTATTATACGGTTACATTAAAATAACGATAGAGTTGAAACATTTTGTCTCTATGTCAAATTGAATGGAGCAAGTTTTTAAAAGGGGGGGTTAGGGGGGTTGTTTTTTTAGGGTTTTTAAATAGACTAGTACTTCGCTATTGTGTAACTTGTTTTGTTTACAAACAAATTACTAATAAGGAAGTACCTTGTTATTTTTATTTTTGTGTGTACTACTAACCCCAACCCTCTAACGATATCTTTGTAATAATGTACGGACTTATGTCCGAAATAAAGATAAATTATTATTATTATTATTAACCGACTCCAAAAAAAGTTACTTCACTTTGTAGTTTGTGTCATTTTTGTGAAAAGCTTTTTGTAATCGTTGTTTTTTATGTGTAATGAGTTTAAACTGTAAAGCGCAGGCCACACCGCCAGCTAGCGGGCGGGCGGGCTAAGCGGGCGAACATCGTTTCACCTCTTTACATACTTCGGTTCACACCGCGAGCTACCGACTAACCTGACGAGCTAAGCTAACGAAATATCCGACGATTCCCAGCTAGCGGGCGGGCGGGCTAGGCGGGCGAACATCGTTTCACCTCTTTACATACATCGGTTCACACCGCGAGCTACCGACTAACCTAACGAGCTAAGCTAACGAAATATCCGTCGCTCGTCAGTCCGTAGTTTTCGGTGTGAACCCCATAGTTTAGCTCGCCAATATTTCGCGTAGTTTGTATAGTTTCCTTCGTTCGCTTCGCCCGCCCGCCTAGCCCGCCCGCCCGCTAGCTGGCGGTGTGGCCTGCGCTTTAGTCGATAGTAAAACTCTGAGAAATTACAACTGAAGCAACAGACAGTGTAAAGTTGATGACATACTCGTAAATACATCTAACATAAATAATAATTAAATATTGCATAAAGATATTGATCTCAGTAACTATAACTGCATAATATTGAATTGAAAATAAATAATGTTATGATAATACTACTGTGCCCTAACAGGGTTCAAAATTGTGTGATTTAAACCCTACGTAACATCTTTGATACATATTATGGTAGGCAAATAAATTAATATGAATGTAAATGATATTTTTTGCGTGTACACCAAACTCTAATGCTGAATGTACATCCAATTGTTCGCATTTCAGTCCCCTGTTATCAGGTAGTTGGTATATATTTCCCTAAGGAGTGTATTTTTAGAACTTTTCCCTACCATAATTACCTACAATTCTTGTAGATATCTCAGAAGATAAAAGATGAATGGAGACACGTGCGTGAGCCTTTTGTTAGTAATCATGTGGGTGGGAAGTTAATATTTCGTAAGATCATTGCCTCTTAAACAAATGGGGCAGAAATATGCTTGATATGCTTGCTTGTTTGCTTGTGGGCTCGAGGTAGCGTGTGGCACTGAAAGTTTGAATCCACTCAAACAAGCAACGACGACATCAATTCTTGAGAAGTCCTCTGTGGTCCTCGCTATTTAAAACATGTCGTGATGGCCCAGTGGCCCGGCGCCAGCCTCTCATGCACGAAGATGTAGGTTTGCAACCGGGCGAGTACAAGTACCAGTGTGACTTTTTCAATTCATATGTAAAAGTTCTTAACTAACTTTTAGACCTATGTATCCTGCTTATGTGTAGGAAGTTTCATTAAAATCGGTTCAGTCATTTCGAAAAGTAAGTACTTGAAAGTTTGTATGAAATGCCGTGAGGCATAAACGCTCACATTAAAGAGATGACCAATCCAAACTGACAACGGGAGTTTGGGAACATCAGCGCTATTTAACTCAACAATTTGAGTAAGTAGGTACCTACTTAAAGTATGTTTATATTTTCTAAATGTTCTGTGTACAGACCCCATCCTGTTCGTTGGCTAGGAGATTATTACTGTCCTGGTGCAAAAACCCCATATATTTGGTCCTTCAAGCTAAAATCTGGTTCTTGTGTAACACGTTTGCTTTATTGTCTTCCACGGAATATAATTTACACACAATGGGGTTGTATTTCATGTGTGTTCTTCTTCTTCGCGTTTCGGTGACAAACTATATATAATCTTCTAAATATATAAAAGCGAAAGGTCATACACTCTGTCATCACAAAATATCGAAAACAGTTTGACGTATAAAGATGTTTGGCAGAGAGAAAGATTTTAGTAGACGTCCGCTAAGAACGTATTTTCCAAAATTCACCAAGGGGATGAAACAGGAGTCCGACATTTACCCGTACGAAGTCGAAGGCAAAAGTTAGTATATGTATTATAATGTTGCTTTCCAGATTTTGGCCACTTTAACTCATTTGTGTTAATAATTATATTTTTGTTTTTCGTTTTGTTCAGCATTGAGGACCAACTTTGGTAGTCCCTAACTAATTTGAATTGACGCACCTGTTATCTTTTTAAAAGATTATTAAGAAGCTGCACGTCTAAAAATTAAATAATAGTTGTCATAAACGGAAGTGGCGAGTTGCCCGCTGCCGCAACTTGGAAATCAAAGTTGCTTCGATTGCGGAGCGCCTAAGAATTTGTTAGATGCCTAAGTCAATTGGAATTGAACCCAAGAATGGGTCTCACAGGGTATACAATCCTTTAGATCGATCGGTGATCGGTTGATGGAATTCTCATTGTGGTTGATGAAACTTTGTGTGGCCTTCATAGGTATGATCAATTTGATCACAATTATAGTTATAGTAAGTAGGTAGGTACCTATGCACGAAACAGTCTGCCTAATAAAAATATATTAAGTTTATGTGTGTTAACTGATTCATATGGGGTTCTGGCCATAGGAATAACGTCATGATCTTTGACAAATTGTTAATTAGGTAAATAAAAAATGTGGTAATAATTATGAAAAAGTTGATTTATTATAATTATAATTATAATAATTATTATAATACAGTTTACAATAATTACAAGCGATCACCAAACGGGGTGAAAGAAAACGGCGTAGTATTAAATTATTTAGGGCGTCTACACACGGCGTCGCGAGTGCGCAGCTCGCGCCGCGCGTCCTCCGACCGGCGCGGCGCCATATCGCGCGTCCTCCGACCGGCGCGGCCGGCGCCACATCGCGCGGCTACTCTCTTACAATATAACTACCTACACTACACTTCGGTGCCGCGCGGCGCGCGCTGCGCTGACGCGACCCAGCCCTACGTAGACGGAGATTTATTTATTTATTCGATTTTAGGATATAGTCTTTCGAACGCGAGGAACAAAATATTACACAAGTCGAGAATATTATTTATAATCGATTCGGATTAAATCGGATTCGAGAGCGGCGGAAGCGAGCCGCGGCGGGGGCGGCGGACAGCGGGGGGCGTCGAGCGGGCGCAGGCTATGTACACGAGCGGCGCTACGGGCAGTCGCACTCCTCCACCACCATCTCGGGCAGGTCGCGCTTGATGATGTTGGAGTCGGCGCCGAAGTAGATGAGCGACAGCGCGGAGAAGCGCACGGGCGCGCAGCACTCGGCGCGCTCCAGCCGCGCCGCCTCTACCACCTGCGAGTGGTAGTTGAGGAAGGGTGCGCACGCGCCGCGGCAATAGTTGGCGTAGTAGCCCTCCGGCGCCACGATCCAGTCGTCCCAGCCCAGCGCGCGGAAGCTCACATAGTAGGTTTGGCGGCAGCAGCGACCGTGCTCGGCCGCGTCGCAGTCAAGCGCGCGGCGGCGGCGCGCGGGCGGCGGCTTGAGGCGCAGGCGCAGCAGCGGGCGCGCCGCCTGCCCACCGCCCAGCCGCAGGCGCACGCGCCCGCCGCAGCCGCTGCAGTCCAGCAGTAGGCGCAGCGGCGCGCGCGCGCCCCCCGCCGCCCAGCGCCGCGCGGCCGCCGTGACGTCGAGGCGCTGCCAGCCCCGCGCCGGGTCGCGCCGCGCCGCGCCCGCCAGTGCGCTGATGGCGGCCGTCTCGTTGCCGCTTACGGTGAAGGCCCACAGCGTGTAGCGCAAGCGGCGCGCGCGCGGCGAGGTCTCCGCGCGCACCAGCAGCTCGGCCGACGCCACCGCCAGGCCCTCGCCCTGATCCGACTCGGCCTCCGCGCCCAGCCGGAACTCGATCAGTCGCTGACCGTTCAGGGTCTCACCTGTACATACCGAATACGCTTACGTGTAAAGACTATACATATCGGCGACAGAGATTTACGGGACACATTTTCCAACCGACAGGTCGGATTTAACAATCCGTAATCTCTGTCACTTATTTGTTGCAAAACCCTAATTATTCCTACGGTCCCTGCCTATATCGAAATGGCCCATCTTTAGCGCAGTGGTAGCGACGGGAGTGGGATGGGGGTGGAGGTCGCGGGCGGAGTGCGCGCGGTGGTCGCCCTGGCTAGAGCTGCACTTGCCCGGTCGTCGTGGACACCCATCGTATGGAGATCCACGCCGAGTCGAGCTCGCGCTAGCCTTGCGCACATCCGTGTTATCTTAGAAAAAATCGTGGGATTTGGAAATAAATAGAATTTAAAAGTATTCCAAAATCGTCGCAACCACAAGCACCATTAAACTCATTTAAAATAAATTCGTTTAAACTACTCCATCGTCCATCGGTGCTACAGTCGGCGCGCGCCACAGAAGATCACCTCATGTTGAAGAGTCGATCCTGCGAACAAACGAGTCCTCATTACTACTAATACACGCGATGTACGTATGCATGTAAAGAGCATACGTGGAGCATACGACTAGGATGCGGCATGTAACCGACAAAATGATCCGATTGATTGACCACGATCAAAGCAAGCGTACTCGTATGCCTGCGGTATGCTCGTATGTGCGACGTTTCACATCCCTGCCTACTAAATGGCCATCGTTTTTATGAATGAAACAAAATTACTGTACACAAAGTGCCCACTAAACCGAAATTAAACTTAAGTAATAATTTTATGCGCGATGGCGTCGTGCCAAATCTTATAATAAGGTCGTTGGAATGAATAAATGTACCAACAAGATAACAGAGGGGTAGAGGGGTAGACCAACCGTCTGTTATTCTGTCCGTTAGTCCTTCAGTTCAAATCTTTGCTCATGATCTATTTTTGGAAATATCCTTTGAGAAAGGTAACCGTTGCGAAGTTTCGCAGCTGTGCGTAGGTGTCACGGTGTCAGTCTTAACCAAAGCGAGGGTACTTGTGTATTGTGGGAAAGGTCAAATTCCTATGTGCATAGAGGTCGGGGTTAATTATTATTAGAATTCTTAGAACGAGTCTCGTGAGGTCTAGACATGCACTGTCATCGCTTAGACTAGACACATGTCTACTATATGTCTAATTTACATTTCTAGTCTTGAAAACAAGATCATTTTTTTATTCTTGTACATTTTACTAGAAAAACTTATTTAAGCGTATGTGCTTGTCTTTAAGAAAAGATGGATGGATTGTGTAAAAGATAGTACCTATAGCTCAGAAGAAGAAAGAAGAAGACGTGCTGCGCCGACCCTGAGTAAACTAAATTGAATTAATGTCTCGAGTGCCTGTATCTTCATTAGGACTTGTCGGCAATAATAAGAATATTGGTAGAAGAGAAAAATACAAAAAAGCCATGAAAATTATTGTATGTTGGCATTATTTTGACGGATCGAAGCGTAAGTTTACGCTAAGATTTGTCTCTATATCTTACTATAGGCGCACAACTTTATTTTTACTCCATAATGACCTACCTACATCTTAAAAAGGACCAACTTACCAAGTGTTCAGCTTTTCTTGACTTACTGATTCAAAAGTGTCTATATATAGTTTAAATGCAATAAATACTTTGCCTTTGGTCCTAAAAGCTCTACAGCAGTACCTAGTAGTTCCAGTAGTAGTTGAAACTGCTAATTTATCACTGTTGTCACCAAAACATCTTATCTTTTAAAAGAAAATTATACTTGGAATATCAAAACGTTTATATTATAGCAAAACCGGCATGTTTCAGGGCCTTGTTATACAACATAATGCATCTTTAATGCACTACACTCAGTCCAAGGTCGACGAATATTCGATCCAAATTTCCAACCCCATAAACTAGGCTTAAGAAACCATAAAACAGGGCAATCAAAGTGTACGATTAAGGTATAAAATTAGCCGTAACATTATGGGGTAAAATATTGGCTGCATAGAATCGACCGTGTCGCCACAAACCAGCCTTGCAACGTGTTATGCAACACGTTCTACAGTGATATCGATTGTGGTCAATTTCTAGATATAAGTGAATAATTTAGTGTGTGGATAATACGGTACGGGGAACTGGCTTTATACGCGTTTTCATAAGATTGATAAGGTCATTTCAAACGTATTATTGCTTCACTATTATGTTATTGTTTCGCTTTAGGACTGTCTGGTGGATTTATTGGTGCGGTAGGGTGCTGAGCTTCAGTTTTGGGTTCGAGATCCGTGCATTTGGATTTTTCTATTGACCATTTCTTGGCAGAGCTGTTTTTAGTTGTTTCCCACAATTTGTGTTGTAGGTAAAGTGTAATCGATTCTCTCGGTGTTTTCTATGGGTTTTTTTAATATTTTTATAACATATCATCACGCCTGTAATCCCCGAAGGGTTAGGCAGAGATATCCAGACTCCGACGCTACTATTGAGAAATTCCTGATAGAAAAACCCAATAACACTTTGCCCGACCTGGGAATCGAATCCAAGACCTCATGCTCAGTAATAGCGCAGTCGCGCAGTCGCGTTAATTATTTTTATAATGTTGGCAAATAAGTTTGATAAAAGCTCTAGCAAGAGCGATACGGAGTTACAGTTTTAACTGTTCTAATTTTAAAATTGTACTTATTACCAAAAATTTAACTTTTAACTTAACCAATAAAACTGAAAGTCTAATAAGTTATTTCTAGTAGCTTCCAAAAATCAGACCACTAGCGCATTTTCCAGACACAGTAGCCATAAATCCTAAGTATCAGCTGCCACAATTCAATGTCTTCATATAACATAGAAAATTCCAGCAAAAATAACCTAACTAGTAAAAGTATTTCCACGAACACACCCCACGAATTACCACATTAGGTTGGTTATAAAAATATTGTAGGTACGGAAACAAAAACTCTAGGCATAAAAATGCTACGATAAAAAAAAAACTTGTAACAATAAAATATAACGCAGTACGCAGTACGTTCGTCTATGTAACACAATAATGGTGATTTTAACCAAACTTCAGGCACTAAAACCATGGCGAACGGCTGACCTGACCCCGTTACGTCTAAGAAAGGTCTTGCTCCAGCCGTTCTATAGAGTGTGACGTAACTGATGAATTACTTTACTAGTTTTGTTTGGCGCGCCTTTTTTACGGTTCACTACATAGATATTGCTCATGTAATAATAAACCTACTGATACCTTGTTTTTTGGTACAGAATTGTCTGTGACGTATCTTCTCTACATAGTATAAAATCAAAGTCGCTTTCCACCGTCTGCACGTTTAGATCTTTAATGCGGTTTTCATCAATAGATATAGTGATTCAAGAGGAAGGTTTTTAAGTATAGTTAGCATCCATATAGCACACGAGTGAAGCCGGGGCGTGTCGCTAGTATCTATCTAAAAAGTTGCTTCTAAACGGGTAATAATTTTGCTGCATCATATAGCAATACTTAAAACACTGCTGCACTTGGCTGCTACTGCACATTGTCGACATCAGAGTCAAACCATTAAAAGGCACTTTTGAATGTAATATAAAAGAAAAAAGAATTAAGTCTACTTGCTCCTTCCAAAAAGTAAGTCATATTATGGAGACGAATGAGAAAGAAACTCTTTTAAAATAAATGTTTATCATATAAATATAACCATGTTGCAGTTTTAAATAAAGCTGGTCCCATGCTTAAAACATTGCTCTCAATGTTTTGCAGTTTGCAGTCACTCATTG
Organism: Hoplodrina blanda; assembly: GCA_949316365.1. Lineage (NCBI taxonomy): Eukaryota > Metazoa > Arthropoda > Insecta > Lepidoptera > Noctuidae > Hoplodrina > Hoplodrina blanda. The sequence continues at coordinate 13,196,259 of OX438589.1, forward strand.
CCGGATAAATATGGCCCGTGTAGGAACGCCATTAGATAATATTGTTTTAGAGACTCAATCTAAATCTGGTCAAATAATGTTTTAAAATGTGTGTGCATAATAATGCGAAGGAAGAGTTGAATAGTTCAGTATTTCAATATGTATGTATATCACGCTCAGAATATATTTAGCAGCCGAAGTATTTGCCAACCATATGGCTAACCTAGTCCGAAAGATAGTTTGTTTGTTTGTGTGAACGCTTAATCTCGGGAACTGCTGGTCGGATATGAAAGTATCTTTTTTGCATCTTAAAGGCCGCTTATCGAAAAAGGTTTTAGTCTTAGCGTTACTCTACGATCCACGGAGGTGGAATTTAACGCAGGTGAAACCGCGAGTTATGGCTAATCTATACTACTATCATAAAACTGAAGAGATTTTTGGTTTGTTTGTTTATACACGCTAATCTCGCGAACTACCAGATTGGAAAAAATATTTTTGTATAAGATAGCCAGATTCATGTCGAATACTATAGGCTATATAACATTACGCTTCGACCAAAAGGAGTGGAGCAGTAACCAAAGACGCGGGTGGAAAAAAACCAGGCGGAAGAAGTCGTAGGAAGGAGAAGTCGTAGGAAGCAGCTAGTAAAATACATAGCGGAAGAGGACAATACTCCTGGCATCTGCTTGATTCAGGAGGAAAAGATATCAAAGGCATGTGTCGCAATGGGTTTCATTATATTGAACAAGCGTGGGCAGGACAATAGACGAAAAATATTAAGTACAACAACTCAATTGAAATCTATTAGGTTTCTATTTATATTCTATTTATACAAGACAATAGAAAATGGGTCATGTTATTATTGCTGTCTTAGTACAATCAATTGATCAAATACGTGTGATATGTGACATTTTTTTAGAAGATTATTGGCGTAGAGTTTTTTAAATTGGCGTACGTACTTACTTCAATATTAATTATTAAATAATAATGAATTTAAATGAATGAATTGTCAATTTCTACATTTAATACAGTTTGTTTTTTAGATTAAGATTTTGTATACAATTTTTTTGTGCTTATTATAATTTATGTTTATGTGCGTCAGTTTGATGGGATTAAATAGTTTTTCTTTCTTTCTTTCTAGTTTACTAATAACATAGGTATGTAGGTATGTGTGTACAAACTAGGGCTTTCTCGTGTTATGTAACACTAGCTTTTGCTCGCGACTTCATCCGCGGTAAATCTATACTAATATTATAAAGCTGCAGTGTTTGTTTGTTTGTTTGAACGCGCTAATCTCTGGAACTACTGGTCCGATTTGAATGATTCTTTCAGTGTTGGGTAGTCCATCTATCGAGGAAGGCTATAGGCTATATACCATCACGCTACAACCTACGGGAGCGGAGCAGTAACCAAAGACGCGGGTGTAACCGCGGCGGACAGCTAGTGTAAATATGAATGTTTGTTGTCGCGGTACAAAACATAGCCTATGTCCATTCGTGAGTGAGTTGTCCCGAGATATTTATTTATTTATTTTATTTATTTTATTCTTGGGGTATAAACTTACTCTGTACCAAGTTTCATCAAAATTGGTTTAGTGGTTTACTCGTGAAAGCGTAACACACAGACAGAGTTACTTTCGCATTTATAATATTAGTATGGATGTGTGATTGTATATACTTTGTCATTTTATTATTGTTTATAAGTTTTGTGTTTAGGTTAATTTATTATAATACAGTAATATACATTTTTTATTATAAATAAGTAATTATACTTGGTCCTTTTTGGACTCACCTTAACGCTTAGGAAATAGAGTTCAAATTAAAACATGACAGGAAGACCCGCATCGTTTGGCAATATTAACGACCCTTATATAATATTTGTCCATCCATAAATATACATATGTGAATACAAATATTTAGACAACTAAAAATACCAAATTCCGACACGATACGCATATTCACGTCGACTTATTTTTGTTAACTTGAAAAAAAATGGCTTTATGTTTGTTATCTATGGTTTTTTTAGTTAAGCTGTGGACTCCCACATGACTCCTTCGGTTGCCCTCTCTGGGGATCAGCACGTCACGCATTTTTTTTCTAACACATGTCAAATATACCGAACTGCGCAAAGAATCTATCTATAAATATATAAAAGGGAAAGGTCATACACTCATTCATCACGAAAGTCACGAAATATCGAAAACCGCTTGACATACAAAGATGAAATTTGGCAGGGAGGTAGTTTATAGTTTAGTAGACATCCGCTAAGAGGGTGATTCTTTGAAACCGAGGGTTTTTGACTCATTCATATGGCTTAAATTTATTTTTACCTTTGGATCTAAATTAACATAATAGTTTGTCCGAGTCATTAAATGTAATAACATATATCAAACGCACTGATTTGCACAAAGTAGTTTAGGATTTAGAGTGTGCTGATTAATTGATGAGCCAGATTAATGATGATACACGCAGAAGAATGAGACTTTGCACTTTTGACTTTTTTTGACTTTGATTATTATTCTTATTTTTATTATTCTTTCGTGCATCTATTTCATTACTTATTGTCCAAAAGTATGCTCTATAAGTGTACTCTATACAATCCCTAGGAATTGTATACATTACCTAGGTAAAGTATGTAATAGAGAATAATATTCATAATGCCCAGTTCGGTTTCCGAGCAGGGCTGTCAACGGAGACAGCCATTCTTATTCTAAAACACGCTGTAAGGTATTACACGGATAGATAAACACCAGTCTCCGCGGTTTTTCTGGACCTATCCAAGGCTTTTGACCTAGTCTCATAAGATTTACTCTGGAAGAAGCTAGGAGACAGTACACTGCCACCAGAGCTCGCATCTCTTGTCAAGTACTAGTATCTACACCAAGAGACTCGGGTGAGATAGGTAGGGGAGCTTTCGGAGCCATGCAGGCCGGAGTGTGGGGTGAGACAGGGGGGACTGTCCTCTCCCTTGCTCTTCGGTCTGTATGTGAATGCTTTGGCCGAGCGACTCAGTAGCATGCGTGTCGGCTGCTACGTAGATAGCGTTTGTTTTAATAATCTGAGCTACGCGGACGACATGGTGCTGCTGGCTCCCTCGATTAATGCTCTCCGAAAGTTACTGTCCGTGTGTGAGTCGTACGCGGAGTCTCATGGGTTGATATACAACACCAAAAAGACGGAGTACATCGTCTTCAGGTCTGATGCCAGGTGTCCACCTACGGTCCCTCCTCTGATACTTAAAGGTCACACAATAAACAGAGTGTATAAATTTAAATACTTGGGCCATCTGGTAACAGATTCCCTGAAAGACGATTCAGATTTGGAGAGGCAGCGCAGAGAGCGTTGTCAGTCCGGGCGAACATGCTGGCCCGCAGGTTCTCTTGATGTACACAGTCGCAGTTAAAATTGCTCTTTTTAAGGCATATTGCACAACACTGTACTCAGGGTCCCTGTGGTTCAGATATACCCAAACAAACTCATACTAACAAACAAAAACAAATTGACATGATATGCAATTACTTTTTCGTTAGACCTAAGATTCATCTGATACATAAAAAATCGTCAGGTCTTGTGCTATTCGCCCTAATTTAAATGAAACCTAATTCATATGCCCCGTTCAAATTCATCTGCTCTTAAGAGCCAGATGAAACCAGACTAATGGAGTCCAGACCAATGAGGAATTGGAAGATTATCAAATCCTGCTCGTTTATTTATAAACGTAAATAATCAAAGGTGTAATTAATATAATTAGACAACCTCATAAGAGACTTTGATATGGTTACAAAACGTAAGTAAATACATACAATCCGTCAATGAAGACAGATTAACTAGGCTACTTACCTTACAAACGCCAGATCACAAGTTACGATCGTACTGTTTTGCCAAAATACACCGCGCACGAGCACTCCGTATTTACAGATCGGCACTGACTAGCGCGACCAATCACGAGTCGATCTTATTCTATCAAATATTCGTGTTTACGTGAAATCATGCTTTGAACAAATTGCGCCAGCTGAATGATTACTTTAGTCGGGGACATTTTTCAAATTAATGTAATTACGAAAATATACAATTATTTTGGAATTAAATATCAAAATATCAAGAAACGTATATTTAAATATCACTGTAATTTACTATTTTTATTATTATTGAGACAAAACATCGCAGAAAATTAAATAATTTAACAAAAACCGTCATTGGGACACGCCAGATTAATTAGGTTTTACTGTTTTCTGCAGACATAATTAAAGTTCATTTTAAAAAATCCTAATTATCTACATGAGGCCTCGATAGACATATAACTTTACCATAAAACCTGAAATCGACATTTAAATTGGAGATTATCTTGATGTGTACTTCGGTAAAAAACACGTAAAAACTATGTTTCAAAGAATCACCCAAGAAAGGATTTTCCAAAAATCGTCCCCTAAGGGGATGAAACAGGGTTCCAAAGTTTGAATGGGAAAATCAAGGCTGACTGACTCTGTCTCTTTTTCTAAAGTTTATCTTGGATATCACTGACATCGATGAAGGAAAACATCGTGAGGAAACCTAGACTTACTGTTCCACTCAAACCATGTCAGAGGCCCTTGAGGCGGATTAGAAACTCTGACACTAGGGTGTGTGGGGTCGTAAGACCTTACTGCCCACACGATGAGAAGAAGAACTCTGAGCGTCAGCTCACACCGAGACACGACGCGACGCGACGCTGCGTGCACACTTTAAAAGAGCGACTCAAAATACAACTTTATTTCCTACACGAAAAGATACACATTTCATTGTGAGAATTTAGAATACGTTACACCACGCAGCACTACGTCGCGATGCGTCGCTCTACGCCGCGAGGCATCACGAGGCGTAGAGCGACGCATCGCGACGCAGCGGTGAATCGCCGCGGTACGCGCGACGTGCAAGAGCGGCGACGTTGCGATGCGTCTCGCGGCGGCGCGGGGCGCAGCGCGAAGTCACTGGCCTCTTCCAGTATCGTCACGTTGCGTCGCGTCGCGTCTCGGTGTGAACTGACCCTGTCGCGGGCAGAAGCTAAGTAACTTTATAAGCTAGGTAATAGTCCGATTAGTTAGAAAGTGTAAAAGCAGCAAAGCTACACACGCCATACTCAGTCTAAAAGCTGAAAAACTATATGCTAATTAGTTCCGTACATTTGACTTCATTAATAGTAATTATGGTAACGTGACATTTCGAGAAGATATTTAGGGTATATTGTAAGCTCTTTATACAGGATTAATTTTAATTTAGAGAACATCTTTTAGTGGGCGGCATATGAAAAACAATTCAGTTGTTCCATTGGATACATTTTGATCGTGTTGTGAACTTTTGTAGGGAACAGCTGTTTTTCAACCCTAATCTCTTCAAAGTTAGAGTGAACAACTTCTTCTGGGTAAGCTCGCTTTATCGTAGACTTTGTCTCTGTCATCTCTGACCTAGACCAGAGTCAACAGTAAACCCATCTATACTATCTATACTAATATTATAAAGAGGTAACATTTGTTTGTAAGTTTGTAAGCTTGTAAGTTTGTATGTAGGGGGTAATCTCTGGATCTACTGAACCGATTTTGAAAATTCTTTCACAAATTGGAAGCTACGTTATCACTGAGTGCTATAGGCTATTATTATATTATATTATCAAAAAATTAGGGATCCGTAAGAAAAATCACGCGAACGAAGTCGCGGGAAGAGTGCTAGTCTCAGATAAAAAGAAATTAAAAAAGAATATTTCAAACTCGATCCCTTAGTCACAATGAAAGCATTTTTTCAGTTTTAACCCAACGATACAAGAGAAATGCGATAAAATAGGGTTTTTAATGGTCAAGTCACACAGACACACAACAACAGTTTTTCTTTCTTTCTTTCTTTCTAAGTCTTTGATCAGTAGATAATTCAGAAAGTTGAAGCTATACACATCAAAAGTGTCTAGGGATCAACATCCCTAACAAATGTTAGGGATGTTGATCCCTGGACACTTTTGATGTGTGTAGTTAGCATAAAAATAGTTGACTAGTTTCAACATTTGAAAGACGCCCAATTAATCAAAATTAAGCCTTTATAGACTAGTTTCTGCCCGCCACTTTGTCAGCGTAAATGTCGGTTATTGGCGATCGAACCTTATTTTTCTATACAAACTTTGCCTCCCCTTTTTTACCCCCAAAGGGGTAGAATTTCGGAAAATCCTTTCTTATCGGACGCCTACGTCATACAAAGAACACACCCTCCAAGTTTCAGGTCTCTACGATCAGCGGTTTAGGCTGTGTGTTAATCCGTCAGTCAGTCATTCAGGACAAAGCATTTTATATGTATAGTAGATACTCGTAGATAAAAAACCTGAGTTAATTACCAACACATCAAAACATATATTTGCCACTTTTACTATAACTTTCTACTTTCCTAGACTTTGCTAAACAGTTGGTCAACACTTCGCGTGACCAGAATGCTAGTCGTTCTTTGGTAAAGGAATTAGCATTGCCATTCAATGTGGCAGCGCTGCCTAGATTACGTATGTAGGATAGCAATTGATTTTTATGCGCGTTTTAAACGAGCCATTTCATTTATGAACCCTTATGTTTTATCGGTATATTATATATATAAGGCTAATGCCTACTAGGTTTATTCCTTTTGTTGTCTTTCAATTACTAGAGATCGTAAGTACGTACATACTCATTCAGTTTAACTTAACTTTTTATTTGTTTTATTTTATAAGTAGGTTGTTTGGGTTTCGTACTCAACGGATTAGGTACTAAAACTCCGCTGTCTGTCGGTCTGTCACAGGAGTGTAGATATCTTTTGAACTATAATAGGTAAATCCGTAAAAATAGAATGTGTATTAAGTATTAAAGTCACTAATACAAAAAAAAATGGTTTGGCGTTAAATATTGTATTGTGGTACAGAAATCTTCTGCCGTCTTTACGAAAAGTGCAATAACTAGGTTAGACCTAATTTCGAGAAAAACGCAGGTAAAGATTTGTTTTTTGTTTCGTTTGTATAGAGGTACACTATACATGGTATCGAGTTAAACCGGCTTCATTATAGATACGGAAATACTATCTAAAAAGAATATATAGATCTCGTTCTGCAGATTTCAAATATGTACTTCTATAAATAAATGGTTTAAGATATATAAAAAAATGTTTAGACCAAAGTTGTAGAGAATTTAATCCTGTACAATATTTGTTAACATACAAATAGCATAAAACCCATAGGAAACGAGATATTTTTTTTATTCCGAGGTGAAACCCTAATTTTCCTGGGCTATTAATTAGGCACAAAACTCGAGTTATTGCACCATTCGTAAGAACGACAGTCTTTGTGTGGGAATTTGCCTCTCACTTAGGCGATTTTGAGTTTATTTAGTGTCATTCGAATATTTCTTTTAGGCAAAGTTCGGTAAAATAACTTTTCCAACATCGCCCTCCATACAAAAGTAGTCTAGTCATATTTTAGTCAATACGTAATTAAACTCGAATTTTGTAAAGTATGTAGGACTAGCTTTTGCCCGTGACTTTGTCCGAGTCAAAGTTGATTTCTCCATACAAACTTTGAACCTATTTCACATCCCCTTAGGGGATGAATTTTGGAAAATCCTTTCTTAGCGGACATCTACTAACTATATACTACCTCTCTGCCAAATTTCATCTTTTTAAGTCAAGTAGTTTTCGATATTTTGCTATGAGTGAGTGAGAACTAAAAGTAAAGGTATGTTACGCAAACTTTTTGATTAAAAACCTGTTTGGTTAAGTACAACACCAATACCTTCTTTCAAAAATACACACATCAAAAAAGTCTAGGGATCAACATCCCTAACATTTGTTAGGGATGTTGATCCCTAGACTTTTTTGATGTGTATATAATTACGGTTTTAAATAGAACACCGATACCTGAATTCGATACAATGGACGACCATTATTGATGATCACTATTATAAAAACATATTGTTATCGATCCATTAATATTTACTACAGTTAAAATGCAATTAGGATTCAGTATTGATTGACTTTGGGCCATTAATATTGTTTACTCTTTGTAGTAATGGTAGGTGACCGACATAACCCTTCCTAGAGAGAGAAAAAAAAAAAAAAAAGAGAGAAAACAAGAGGAAAAGTAATAGTATGCTTATACTACTAGCTTTTACCCGCGACTTCGTCCGCCTAAAATGTCGGACCCCCGTTTTATACCCTTAGGTGGTATATTTTGGGAAATTCTTAGCGGACGTCTGTTAACCATAAACTGCCTTCGTGCCAAAATTCATCTTTATACGCCAAGCGGTTTTCATTATTTCGAGAGTGACTGACTTTTCGCTTTTATATATTTAGATAGTATACTTTATACTTTTAAGACCCAGTAGCATTAAGAACCAACGGTTTAAGTACGATAAGATAATTCATTTTCAACAAGTCAATGTATTTTTCTGCCTGATTAAGAATCTTCATACTTTATTACATATTGTGCCCAAAAAAAGGACTTTCATCATTGTTTTAGTCAATAATTAGGTTTATTAACGCTAAAACCAATCTTAAATTGACTTCAAAACGACTCCCGTTTTTTCTAAATTGTTATAATTTTGAACATTGATTATTTTGAATTTTGACACTGATTGATTTTAAATCTATTAAGCATAAGTTTGGGATGTTTGATCTGTTATTGACGGATACTGACGTAAGTAACATAGTTGAAATATTGAATTAGTTTGACGAAATTAACTTAATTATTAGATTATGGATTGGTTCATTCATTTACCCACTTTTAACCCAACGGTCAAGCTGAAATACAGCAGAATTTCTTTAAGAAACTACCAATTAACCAGTTATTTAGACTTAAAAGTTCTATTACAAGTGGTAAGGCTATGGTTGGTCAAGGACGAACAATAGCTTCAAGCTTCAACTGCTTATTTATTTTGCCGCATACGGAAATCGAACGGATCACACTTGCAACCGTATAATTAGCTAGGCAAGTAACTAGTTATTAGTACCTACTAATTCATCATTTAGTATTCAAGTCGATGTTTGTATCGAAATTGGTATTTAACTTTACTGTGTTCACAAAACATATCCTCTTTTTAGGGCAGTCACAAAGTCAATGTCCAATTATTTATTTCAATTGGACCATTAAAGGCACTTTTAAATGACTTTTTAAAAGAGAAAAAAAAAAGTTGAATCTAATTGGAGTACTTATCACAAATCAAAAAGAACCTAATTTGATTGATCATAAGAAATATTTTTAATACTACTTCGGTGTCTCAGAAAACTACAATAGAATAATCTTACATGTTATTTTGTCCTGATGTCCGCAAAGTTTAGTTATATGGTCTATTCGAGCAAACTAGTAAACGCACTGATTTTAGTTCGACCTACAACTAGAATATGAGAAGAACATTCCAACGCACAGATTTCAGTAGTTTTTGTTGCCACAAAGTGATTATATCCTTGATTCTCTGTAAGCAATAGAAAACTACATAGGTACATAGTGCAGCGAGCCCGCATGACAGAATTCCAAAGACCTAACCATGCCTAGCCCACTAAACTATTTTTAACTCAGAAAATGGAAATCGATTTAAAAGTTCCGCACTCAATCCCAATGGACTTAATTCCCCGTTATTACCAACTAATGACAGTAAAGCATTAAGACCAATATTTAAAAACAAATTCCATACCTTGTCAAATTGGAAAGTTTCCATGTTTCGTGATACGTAAAAAGTTTGTGGGAGCGGCGAGGGCGCGTCCTCCCCTTGCCTTCGTCGCCATGGTACTGACGAGCGTCGGGAAACCCCTACCTTATATAGCTAAAGCAGGGTGATTCACTGGGAAAGTCGGGAGTCTAACTGTACGCATACAGCTTTGTTGAATGGATGTTTAATTTTAGAATTAACTTATTTTACTCCCAAGGGGCCCGGGTTTTTTCCACTGCCTTCAATTCTTTGATAAAATAAATGGAAAGCTAAGCTTAGTATAGATATGAATGAATTGAAATTGTTAGTACGATGTTGAAAATAATCAAAATTACGTATTAGTTACGTTATTATGTTAGCATTATCTACGTAATAGACTTTAGACACTACGGCTCAGTTTGAGTTCCATCTATAAACTCGTAATGGATACAAATAATAAGTGGTACAGTTACCAAAAAACAACAGAAAAAAATTGCTACAAAAAACGCTGCAAAATAGCCAAATAAAACTCAATAACCATTTAAATTACGAACACGAAAATCCTCTCTACATTACAACAAATAATGACGTCTAAAGTACCTTCATAAAGTACAAAATTGCGTTGTGTCCTTTATCAATGGTAACCCATTGATAAATAAAGGACATTTGAAATGTCCTGTCCCGTCCTTTTAAATGTCACCCGTTCGTAGCTCGTAGCCACAGACGCGTAGGCGCGTAGCCGTAGCGAGCTACGCAGAGCAGAAATGTTGACAAACGTATAAAAGTGGGCTGGCGTGTTTGGTTAGAAGAACTTGGGTTCTGTAGATAGTTTTACTTATAATAGTGCATTATGAAGATGTCCTATTAATTTTGAAATTAGTTTAAAAGATATTTGTTATGTTTAATCTTATTCTATAATATTTTACATCAATCGATCTGTTTAATTTTGGTCAGTTTGTTTATTCTATGTTTGCTATTTCTAGTAATGAATACTCAAGTTTCGAAACCTCTCTAATGTTTTTTAATTCTTTATACACCAAGGCCGAATCCCATGATTAAAAACATTCAAAATCACGCGGCAATCTCATCTCAGCGACAATGAATATCAAAAACTTGTCGATAGTGAAGGTTATTAATGAACCTTATGTAGGTAAAATGTACGTATGATTGACAGATTAAGACTATTCTTAAAAACACGAGAATGGCCTCTAAAATCTATAGTGTGATCTATATTATTATTTTGCAACTACAGAACTCTAAAATCCTCACCGCCATTAAGTAAACAATGTAAGTACATAATACGCATAAGTTATTAATACGTAGAAAGAGTAAGATTCTCATCTTTTAACCAAATGTCTTGAACTTTAATGTTTTGTACTGTTGATGTAAAACAAATGTACTTTAATATTATGTAGCATAGACTAAACATCGCACAGAAGTTAAACTTGTGCGATATAAGCGCATTTATGCGAGGTAATTATAGATTATTCTAGGTTTCATAGGTCTCAGGGCGAGCCCGACTGTTAAAAATTTGACGTGGCGAGTTGACGTTTGACGTGGTAAAAATCATCAAATGAGTCGTTTCGCCCTGGGTGGGGCGGAAGGGACTGTCAGACTTTTCCTGACTAAAAAACCACCCTGTTCCTTCTGTTACCCTTTACGTTCCGGGGCCACGGTATTCTTTTAAGACGCCCCGCAACAAGCGTCCCCCTGAGGCCGATTCCAAGTCGGGCAAAAGGTGTTATTGGGTTTTTCCAGTATGAATTTTTCAGTAGCAGCCTGGAGCTTGGAAGTTGGTGGTGGGACGTCCTCGTGCCTCGGAATGCACATAAAACTGTTAATCCTGAGCCTGATATCTTCCCTGTTGCGTCGGATTGAGGAGAGTTAGAGAAGATGGAGTGCACCTGTGTACACTTCATAAAATAGGCGTAATAACAAAAAAAAAACAATTTAAACGACTAATTACTGAAAATATTGGTATTCTACATTCGAAAATGAACTTAAGGGCCTCCACTCGCGCGGCGCCGGGGCGAAACCCCGCTGCCGCGGCAAATCGCGGCACTGCGGATCGAGCTCCGGTGCGATCTCATGGCGGAATGGAAGATGCGACTGTCGCAACCTAAGTTCGGGCACGCTGCAATCGCGGCGGTAAGACCCCTCTTTGAGGAGTGGCTGGAGAGGCGCCACGGCGTCCTCACCTTCCGGCTGACGCAGGTCCTCACCAGACACGGTAGTTTCGGGAGGTTCTTGTGTCGGATTGCACGGGAGGAAACGCCCGGGTGTCACCACTGTGTGGACCGCCCGGAGGACACGGTGGAGCATACGGTGCAGGTCTGCCCCGCTTGGGCAGAGCACCGCCGTGTCCTCACGGAGGCGATAGGCGGCGGCGACCTCTCGCGCCCGGGCCTGGTTCAGGCCATGCTCCGGGGCGAGAGGGAATGGGATGCAGTCACCTCCTTCTGCGAAGCAGTAATGCTAGCGAAGGAGGAGGCGGGCCGCGTGAGGGAGAGAACATCCTCCACCTCACGCCCCAGCCGCCGCGGGAGACGCCCAGGGCGTCGGACGTCGAGAGACGACATCCGGCCACCGTAGGCGCGGGCTTGCGGACGGCGAGTAATGGGTAGCTCGCCGTCCGATCAAGGACCATGCCCGGGTCGACGGCGCGTTCTGTTCGCGCGCGCCTCAAAGAGCTGTCAGCACAGGGACGGGGCCCCAATAGGGGCCAAACGCCTGCCGGGGTTGCGGGACGTCTTAACGGGATACCGTGGCCCCGGAACGTAAAGGGCAACAGAAGGAACAGGGTGGTTTTTTAGTCAGTAAAAGTCTGACAGTCCCTTCCGCCCCACCCAGGCCGGAAGGAGTCATTTGATGCACGCCAGATGTTTTGTAGGAATGACATATGACATATGTCCCATTTCACTCCGACCAAAAATCGGACAACGATTTATCGGACGTGACCCTTATCGTGTACCTGTCCTCGCTGTCTGGATCTGTGCTTCTGCGGATTAGAGCTTCGAAAGGTGTTCGCCAGTGTGGCGCGATACTTCTATAAAGTTTGATTATCTAGTTTGTGCGTTGTTTAAAAACTACCCACGCAGGCACATTATAAGTTTAGTTCCTTGTTGATCTAAAATTGGTATCATTTATCTGTGTTCATATAAGGTACTTGAGCTGTTTATTTCTTAGTAAATACGTGTACTTATGTTCTCAATACCTGTCATAGATCTAAAGATAGTTCACGATAAAGAGAGGCTTATTAAGGAACGTAGGTAGTATAAGAGGTGGACAAGAGGCTGTGCTTAAACAGTGGGCAGGAATTTCAGTCCATATGAACAGGGCCGGATTATCCATTAGGCAGTGTAAGCTGTTGCCTAGGGGCCGCACATCGTGTAAGGGCCCCGAGCCCCGGGAAAGTTTATTCGTGTGAAAATTTAATTTTCAGATTTATAAGTAACACACCCTCAATGAAAACGATTACAAAAATACACTTGAGTATTGTAATTCTTTAATTTTATGGACATAGTATAAAACAAAGTCGCTTCCCGCCAGCTGTAGGTTCATACAGTTAGGATCTACATTGCACCCGTGCGAAGCCGGGGCGGGACGCTAGTGTTAATTAAGCTTATGCTTACCTTCGCTATGTAAAAAAACAGCGTAATTGTTTATAACCCTGCGTTGTGGTAAACAATAGATATTTTTTGGAGTAAGAAAAGGACCCTGAGATATGCATAGCTTAGGGCCCCGAATGGTAAATCCGGCTCTGCATTTAATCATAAATGAATGAATGATCTCTTTTTTTTCGAATATAGGTAAATATAGTGTGGTAGTATTTATCTAATGTCTAATCATACTATACTTACTCGACGTTACGATGTCCACTAATAGATTGGTGCTCCCACGCCACGTACATACCTCTGTGACTGAACTAGCAATCTATCATAAACTGATTGCTAGTCTGAAATAAGAGCTTTTTTTATTGAATGAAATTATTTCTTAAAAAAATAACGTAGTAAAAGTAGGTTCGTACTTTTCGATACATTAATTACTTTATTTTTGGATCTAAAATTATAAGTACGTTCACCTGTTTTGTTACAATATTTTACAGAGGAATAAAGCCCGTTTTCACTAATACTAAAAACTCAAAGTTATGCGACGATTAAAACTGATTGAATGAGTCCTTTAAATGATGTATATTATGATGACATTTCATTTATACAAAAACTGTCATACTTTGTCTTTATTTTTCGAATACAAGGGGGCAAGGGGGAGCAATCTTTTAACTTTTAGTAACGATCGCAATTTTATTTCATCAGTCTCAATACGTCACAAATGCCTTTATTTACGTATTTTTTTTAACATTTTGAACATTTTATTACTTATTTGCTTTTTTTTCTTCCTCTGCATCTGTCGACAAAAAATCAGCCTTAAATAAAATCTAATCGTAGTCTTAACGTTCCATAATATCTTAATGTTTACGTAACTCGTGTACTTATCCAGAGCTACCCACGAAAGCCGCAGTCGTCTCGCCGTGTCCCGCGTCCGGTTCGCATTCGGCACTTGTTTCAATCAATGCTTGGCATTCTCCCAGCGATCTGACGGGCGGCCCGGCAGACCGGCGCCGGCTGATTTTATTAGCTTTGTCTTAGATGACGCGCTTCAAATAAATATTGTGCCGATCATATTTATAGGGGACTGTTTATTGAGATTATGTTATGTTAAGTTAGGTAAGAGAATGATAATTTTTCGTCATATTTTCACTTTATCGTCTTCGATTACAGGCTAATATTTCTTTTGATCTTTCAGGGGATGAAGTAAAATAATGATTTCCTATTTATTATTCCCCCACTGCAGGGCAAAGGCCTCTTCTCACACAGAGAAGGCACGAGCATTGATCATCACGCTTGCTCAAGGCAGATTGGCGATTACAGAATTATATTAATTCAGGCAGGTTGCAGGTTTCCTCATGTTTTACGTCGCCGATGTCAATGATAACCATGATAAACTTAAAACTTAATTGCCCGTGTCCGGTTGCGATACCAAAGCCTTATGCATGAGAGGCGGGTCCCCTAACCACTGGGCCATCACGACCGCGACAGAGGTTGAAAGTACTTACTCATAAAATAAGATTTAATAAAAAACCAACTTTGATTATGAAATAATAATCTTAAGGGGGGGGGGGGGGCTATGTCCAGCAGTGGACGTCTTTCTGCTGATATGATGATGATGATGATGAGCTTACCTACAGCACATCCCTAGTTAATTCTTCCTTTATTAATAAACTATCAAAACTAATGGAGACTACATTAAATGTACAGTAGCGGTCATAAGTGCAGTAGCATGCTAAGGTTTGAATTGCTGTGAACACGGGGTACAGGCCATACCTAAATCTGTGTGTATAAGTGACGTATTCAAAGTCAAAGTCAAATCATTTATTTAATTAGGCCATTATAAGGCACTTTTGAACGTAATAACACAGTATTACACCTCAAAATTCGCACACGACGTCGAAAGGTCGTAAGTTTAACCAAAGCGTCAATCGATTTGCTTTGTAAATTGCTACTCCACTTATGACCGCTACTGTACCTTGTTCTTAATAAAATGAAAATTGAACTACTTAGCTTGTAATTAATACACACATCAAAAGTGTCTAGGGATCAACATCCCTAATCAATGTTAGGGATGTTGATCCCTAGACACTTTTGATGTGTATATTTATAGTAGTAATAAGAAGTAGGTACCTAGTTAAGCGTATAGTAATTATGGTCAGCCAATCGTTAATCAAGAGTCGTGATGGCCCAGTGGTTAAGGCGCTCACCTCTAATGCGATAATTAAGTGGTGAGTTCCATACCGGGCAAGTACCAACGTGCCTTTTTAATTGTATAATACTTCGCACTTTCCCATCTTGGACATCACTGACATCGGTAAAGGAAAATCGTGAGGAAACCAAGACTTATAATTAGGTAATATAAGTCTTTAGTGGTAGGAGGCATTAGCATCGGGGTCGAGTCGACGATGAAGTATCTGGGACTCGTCCTCGACAGCCGGTGGGATTTTGGTCCGCATTTCCAACGGCTGGTCCCCAGGTTAATGGGCGCCGCAGCCGCTCTCGCGCGCCTTCTGCCAAATCTGGGGGGACCTAATGCCTCCTGCCGGAGACTCTACGTGGGGATCGTACGGTCTATGGCCTTGTATGGGGCCCCTGTGTGGGCGGATACCCTGACGACCCGCAACGTCGCGATATTGCGAAAACCGCAGAGAGCAATGGCCGTCAGGGTGATAAGGGGGTACCGTACGATCTCCTTCGAGGCGGCAAGTCTTCTTGCAGGATCGGCTCCTTGGGACCTGGATGCTAGGGTCTTGGCGTCAACGTACCAATGGCGCCGGGCGGAGCTGGAACGTGGCGAGCTACTGATACCTCGGCAGTTCGAGGCACAGCGGGCCGAGCTCCGCCGGATCCTAGTATGCCAATGGAAGGAGCGACTTGCGCAACCCAGATGGGGGCACGCCACGATAGTGGCGGTAAGACCCGTAATGGACGAGTGGCTGGAGAGGCAGCATGGCGCCCTCAGCTTCCGGCTGACGCAGGTACTGACTGGACATGGTTGTTTCGGAAAGTACCTGCGGCGGATAGGCCGGGAGCGGACGCCCCGTTGCCATCATTGTGCGGACTGCTCCGAGGACACGGCGCAGCATACGTTGGAAGAGTGCCCAGCGTGGGAGCAGCAGCGCCGTGACCTCGTTGCAGCACTTGGTGCGGGTGATCTCGCGCTTCCAGCCGTGGTTCAATCCATGGTTGGGAGCACGGACGCGTGGGATGCCGTCGCCTCTTTTTGCGAGGAGGTGATGCATACAAAGGAGGCGGCGGAGAGGGAGAGGGAGCGTACCTCTCACTCCGCCCGCATCAGAAGGGCAGCAGGGCGCAGGAGGGCGCTCAACGATCTCCGGCCACCGTGAGGAGGGGCCTGCGAGCGGCAAACTTGGGGCAGTTTGTCGCTCGACCAGACATAGGCCTGTGATGGCGGCGCGCAGTGTTCCGTGCGCGCCTCTCTAGTGGAATGTGCGGTCGCAGGATAGGCCGCACATAGTGAAGGGGCTCGCCAATGGCGGTCCAATACCAGTTGGGGGCGCGGATCATGCGTAATGCGAATACCGGGCTCCCGACTTATGGTAGCAGGAGGAACCGTGGGGTTTTAGTCGGTAAGAGTCCGACATACCCCTCCGTTATCCCCAAACGGAGGGCATCCATGAGGATTTCCCCACGAAAAAAAAAAAAAAAAAAAAAAGGTAATATAAGTCTTGTCTGGAATCGTCAATCCACCTTAAGCAAGCGTGATGATCAATACTCGTGCCTTCTCTTTACGAGAAGAGTTCTTTGACCTCTAGTGGGACAATAATATGCTGTTATTATTATTAATATTAATCGGGACTTATCAAACTTCCTGACGACAGAATAATAGGAAACAATACGAAAATGAAATACTTAAACTTGGGAAATGAAATAATTTTAGCAACCTATTTAAAGATAGGTACATAGTTTGAAAACTTTAAAAGTGTCTCGACGTTATAAATCATACAATTAAAACCACTTAGTGTTCAATTGACGCAAACCGAAGAGTTGATACAACCACTTATATTATAGACTAGGAAACGCACTGGGCGGTTGAACTGTAGAAGCTGAATCGAGTCTTAAAACCGCTTCCAAAAAAAAACTTGAGAGGTGTCAAGGGACACTCTGATGGAACGAAGTTATATGAGAGAGAGACAGACAGAGTAACACGCGCACGCTGCACGGCTTACAACTATAGCAAAAAGTGTCGTTACAACTTTTGGTCTTAATTTTTTCCGTCTAGCCCCCTTTCGCAACGCGCGATAAGAAACTTCGTTCCAATAATCTATAGTTTAGGGATGGCCAACTTGATAAGATCCAAGATCGACTTTTGCTGACAACCCTGTGCGTTTTACCAATTACATACTTGTTAAAAATTTAAAATATGAAACAGTATATAGGTAGTTCAGTATACAGTAGAGTAGTTCAGTAGTATAGTATTTTTTTATTATTTTATAGGTAAATAAGTAGGTAAAACATAAAATTAAAAAATACATTTATTTTCATGTAAGTATAAAAGATATTCAAGTTATATAATTAATTAAAATTGTTTTTTTTTTGTCCAATTCTAATTAAGTTTTAAATGACGTCAATCAATGTCAAATTAAATGTAAGTAAATCGGCGGCATCTTGGATAGATGACTGAGATTAAATTGCGATTGTTCTTATAAAGTTTCTCAAAATTGTGTTGTAGCTAAATTAAACCGAATTTAAGTTTTCCATAGAAACATAGATTTCCAATTATCTTTTTTTAATAAAGATATTTCAAAAATTTTCTCAATTAACTTTATAGACCTATGTATTCTGCTTGAGTGTAAGAAGTTTTATTAAAATCGGTTCATTCATTTCGAAAAATAAAGACTTGAAAGTTTGTATGAAATGCTGTAAGGCGTAAACGATCTTAAAACATATTCTATCTAGCAAAAGAAACAGTCTTTTTTAGACCTAAAACGGCTAGATAGAATATCAAATAGTTGAGTGGGCGTTGAGTTATTGTCACCAATCCGGGTACAATTTTAATATAATATTCTAAGGGCGATTGTGCACTACAAGGAATTTTACTGTCCGGCAGTCCGATTTTTTACGGTCCGATATGGTACGCCATATAATGTATAATTATACTAGTTTGTGCACTATACGTAATTTTACCGTCCGACATTTTACTTTTCCCCATTCCGGAACGGAACCAAGAATCTCATCGTTCAGAGTAATTTTGCGTGCGTGGCGTGTAGTTAGACAAAGACAGAGCTATCCTAAACTGAATCGTTTCATCCGAGTAAAGACGGACAAGTGCACAAGCCAATCATCCGTTTTTTTAATGCTACTTCGGACCGTAAAAAATCGGACTGCCGGACAGTAAAATTCCTTGTAGTGCACAATCGCCCTTAGGCTCTCAAGTAAGCAGGCAAGCTGTTTTTATTCTCAAACACGTACTTTATAAAAACCCTTTTGGCTAGCTCAGACTCGAGCACTTTCCATTGATTAATTTATAATGAACTAAAGTAAAACAGAAATAGAGTTGGGAATTGCGTAATTGCGTGCGAGATAATAAATACCGCGCGTAATTATATCTTGCACACCATTTTGAACTTTAAGCGTGTTAACTCGATAACTAGTTTTTTGATTTAGATGATTTTAAGGGGTTACGTACGCAAAGGGCGCCAAACGGGACATTATTAGGTACTAAGGGCGCTTTTAATTTATGCGTTTCTTGGCGGCCTGCTGCGGTGCCGAAGCGGTGCGTTAGACGTACAGCACACGGACGATCCTCTTTTTTCATACAAAACGCACGGTGCGTCTGTCTGTCATAGAGCTGTTTCTTTTGAACTGTAATAAAAACTGTAGTAAACCCATAGACCCCTTGAAATTTCCAGAGTGTGTATCTAAGCTCCTATAAAAACAAATGTGAAAAATTAAAATATATGTGATTTTATTTTGTAGTGTTTATTATTGTACGTTAGTACGGAACCCTTCGCGTGTCTGTCCGACTCGCGCTTGGCTGGTTTTTATATTCATTAAATTCAAGATATGTTTTTGACCAAGGCTTTAGTTTAGTTATACTTTACGTACTACACGAGCGAGGCTGAGGGCAGCGTCAGTAGGTTATTTCATAAATAATACTATAAGTTAGAGATAAACTACAATACCATGACGCGCCCTTCCACAAATCAAAACGTAAAAGTACTGAAAAGACTCATAACGCATGTGTGCGTATTGAGGCGGCTCTCGAAACAAAAACAAATCAGCGACTTGTTGCTAGACACTCATTATTACTAGTATGGCGCTGCACTGACATACTCTATGAAAATGACAGATGCGTTGTCTTGCGCGGTCGGCTATTTATGATTAGTTGACATACAAATCTGCCGGTCTGCTACTGAAGACGATTACTCACAACTACATACAAACTGTTTCATACGGATGTGACTACACACATTGAATTAGTAATATGGAGGGGTGAGCCATGTTATAATAGTTTATCTCTACCTGCCTATCGTTGTAGAATACAAGCCGCGGCTGTTAAACTGCCCAGTGCGTTGTCTTTACCTACCTACTTAACCTTTAAATGTCAAAAGCAATTCAGTATCTTCAATGGCTACTTACTTATTAAGTATAACTATCTTCAAGTTATTCAACTTAGAATATTACTTTTCTTGAAAAAAAAACATGAGGTTTCGCATCGTTGATTTGCCAATACCGATTAATAACGATGTTTTTATAGAGATACTAGCTTTTGCCCGCGACTTCGTCCGCGTATATGTCGGTTATCGCGGACGCAGACGAAGTCGAATAAAAAGTAGCCTATGTCCTTTGTTGGGGTTCACACTTACCCTGTACCAAATTTCACACAAATCGGTTCAGTAGTTTAGGCGTGAAGAAAAGACAGATAGACAGACAGACAGACAGAAAGACAGACAGACAGACAGAGTTACTTTCGCATTTATAATATTAGTTAGGACAAGCTAACTCGACCACGCGTTGCTGTGGCTTGAAGTAAGTAAAGATATTGAGTTCAATAATCGAGATAAAAACTATCCTATCTTTTAAGTTTGACCAAATTACACACAGTAAGCCACATTTCCTTAAAAAAATGTTTGAGTAGTTTAGGAGTCCATCCCGGACAAACAACATGACACGTAATTTATATATATAAAGATTATAGAGATCACTGCCACGTTGCCGTGCCCCGGGGTCATATAAGTCGACTGCTGAGCGTGGGGTCCTAGATTCAATGCTTAGGTCCAATAAAAGGGCTCTCGTAAATTGTAACATGATGTTAACTTATAACATTTCTCGATAAACGGGCTTTATAACGCAAAGATTTTTACAATGAGATTAGGGCGTTCAAACAAACAATATTTTCACATTCTGAACATCACGCTTGTAACCCCCGAAGGGTTAGGCAGAGATGTACCCATTAGTATACCCAAATTTCGCCAGTTATGTTTAAGTGCCAAGTACTGGGCGAGCCTATTGCCATCAAACCTCACATGCACACATACCTATGCATCCATACTTATATCTACTAGGTCATGCAGGTTTAAAAATGTCAATTTATTCTCTGCAGGAATCAAACCTACGACACAAACTAGTTCTGCGCTAACCTCGCTTTCGTTTGTGCTGCGCTGCTGGTTTGTTTTGATTAATGTTTTTTTTTAAGTGTTATTTATACAAATAATTGTAATTAATGTACAGTCAGCAACAAAAGTCGATTAACATTTATGACTTTTAAATCCTAATTATTAAGTACAATATTAAAAGTAAAACGCAATGAACATAAAATTAAGATATAATAAACCCTTAGCCTTTAGCTATTGCCTGAAATTCTGAAAGCAAGTATATTATGTGTTTAGTGTCTGTTTAAATGATATAAAAAAGTAACATTGTTAATCGACTTTTGTTGCTGACCGTGCTACAAGGGTAGATTACCACTCATACATAATTACTGTCAACACTTTCCATAGGATAAAATCCATATAATTTGTACATTGACGGTGATTAATTATCCATTTATTTGTCTTTACGAGGAAGTTCAAACTTCAAAGCTTTTTTTAGGTTCTTGAATTTAACATATTATTATGTTGGTAACTTGGTACCAATCTATACTAATATTATAAAGCTGCAGTGTTTGTTTGTTTGTTTGTTTGAACGCGCTAATCTCTGGAACTACTGGTCCGATTTGAAAAATTCTTTCAGTGTTAGATAGATTAGTTATCGAGGAAGGCTATAGGCTATATACCATCACGCTACGACCTACGGGAGCGGAGCAGTAACCAAAGACGCGGGTGTAACCGCGGCGGACAGCTAGTTGTTTATATTATGTAAATATAATCATTTAACACAGTATACCTATTCGGATAGTGTCCGAATTTTGCATATAAGTCTGAAATCACCAATCCGCCTTGAGCAAACTAACTTAGATCAATGCTCGTGCCTTCTCTGCAGATATTATGAGAAAAAGAATTTGCCCTTCAAGTGGGACAATAAATAGGCTATTTAAAACTCACAGCTTAACAAGAAAAGTCAGAGTCGATAGAATGCATACATTGCATTTTTATTACTTTTACAGGTATTATGTGGGCCGATCCCGGCGGCACTGCAATGCCGGGCCGACCCGTGACGGGAGTGGAGCGAGCCCCGAACATCCCGTCAGCTTACAAAAATCAGTTTAATATACTGGTCCCTCAGTGAGGGAACTTTCAGATATTAAGCTGAAAAGAACAGATACTACACTTTGATCTTAGCCAAAAGGCCGAGAAGCGATACCGTAGAACTATAAACCGGGAGGGTCATTCAATCGCGGAGAATCTTAACACCGCGATTCAGAAACCGGCTGTGAAAGTACAGCGCCATCTATTGATTATACATAGAACTAAAACTGATGAGAGGTAGCTGTTACCGCGATAGCGAAAAAGTGATAATGTGGCGAGAAATTGATTAAATACACGAGAATTAAAATTTGTATAGCTAATAAATACTCTATTACTGCAGCAATTTAGTTTAATATCGTACGAACAAATATTTAATTCCTCTCTCTCGCCAATCTTTTGTGTGAAAAGTATGGATGTGCGTGGATACAGTGCGGTGCGAAAAATGTGAGAAATATATTTTACGTACTAACTATATTGCTGCTGCATTTATATAAAGTAATTTTATTGTTTATTCATTAATTTGTAAAGTAACCCAAACCGCGCGAGAGCCGGCGGCACGTGCTTGCGTTAGTCGACCTGGCAGTGTGAAACCCCTATGAAATAAGTAAGTAAATAATTACTCTATTCTGATTTCAATTCTCGCCCATCTAATTTACGCTTCACCTCGGTTTAAAACCACTTTTAATCCCATTCAAACTTAAAGGGGGTGGCTAGTTTGATGCTTAAGTAGGCACTATAAAAAGGAAATTAATAATAAAACACCTTTTTCTTCTTAAAATTACTTTAATACAATCCGTTATATTGAATACAACTTTAACAAGTGCACTACGTTAACTAACACAGATATTAATACTTCAGCGATATTATTGAACATTTCACGTCATTTTACACACATTGTAATTTAATATTACTAAAATAGTAACTACTGTTTACAGAAGTGTAAAATTACAAATACAATACATACCTAATAAGAAAAATACATAAAAATGTTTTGATACTGACTAGATATATTGAGTATTATTTATACGAATGTTATTTCAATAAAATATTTTGTAATTTTATACATATATTGTAGGTATTTTTATACCTACTGTAAAGATTACATATACCTACACATATAATATATACATAAACCGCATTTAAAAAAAACATGAGACTATACTTTTTTTATTTAGGTATGCTTTTAAAAATAACTATATTATTATAATAAGCAAAGTATTCAGTGGTTAAAAATCTTTTCTTTATAATTTTCTTTATATTTTTTATTGTTAGAAATCTTAAACACATAAAAACACAGAAACCTAAGTTATTATTATTATAAGTAAGAAGCTTTTACTCCGGTTTGTCGGAAAAGCGCTGATACTCCTGCAAATGGTTTATGATAATTCAGTCAACCAATCACAGTACAGCGTTCACGCACTTCACCATTTGTCACATTTATTTTTCGTTCGAGAAACCGAAAGAGAACGAGAAACCGGTGCTATAATTTATACATACCTATACAATGAAATCTTGAGAAAAATATAATTTCTACGTCTTTGGAACAATATACCGGGGATTATAATTATAATACATAGGTATACATATTTATAATGAACATCAGGTCGTGACGTCATATTTAACAAAAATCAACAATCTATCACAATCATAATAATTATATCTATCTATAATAAAATATAGAGCACTATATATAGACAAATATAGAGCAGATAGATCTCTACGATAACAAATCTTGTACTTACGCATTAGGGCCAAAACACACACGATACGACGAAAATGCCGGCGCCGCGCGCCACCGCATCATGACACGTTGCAACAAACCTTGTTAGCCATGGGTTATAGAAGGGATGTTACGAATTGGCATCCACATCCGCAATGATCAATGCGGGTGTTTATGCGGATGCAGATGTAGCATAGGTCGCGACAAAAAAAGAAATTAGGCGGGGTCGGCGATTATCACCGATAGCATCTACATTTTTATCCACACTACCAGCCAGTGCTCCTAGCAAACAACTGTTCAGTAGTGCGGGTTTCATTTACCGACCTCTGCGTAACAGACTTGAGCCCGAAAAGGCGTCAATATTACTTTTTATTTAATTTAATGCTTCAATTTTTAACTTTAGTAACTAAATATTCTTTTTTAAATATTTATAATTGCCATCATCTTATTTTATTTCTGCATCCATATACTTAATTTCTTATAAAAGATCTTAAGATATCCACATCCGCGAGATGTAAAAACATCTGCATCCGCAACATCCCTAGCTTGTAGATTTATTGTAACATGCATGTAAGATCGTGTGTGTTTTGGCCCTTATGTGTACAAAATACATACAATTTCTATTTTTTTTTTAGAAAGAGAGTACCTACCTAAGTGTAACATTTTTTTGTGCTAAAACATTATACGCTGTAAAGTGTGTCTTTAGTTTCGTCTACGTATACATTGAGTTTTAATGCTGCATGAACTTGGTTATGAAACGTTTCAATATTGAATCTTCTACTTAACCTACATGCCTGTAAATATGTAAAATTGAGGCAATTGTAGTGCTATTCTGAACAAATGTCCCTCAGTGATTTTGTAAAGTGTGACAGCTTGTTACAGAATATTATAGATCTGCCTGATGATGAATGCCGCCTCGCCTGTAATGTCGAGAGGTAATGCTTGTACCTTAAAACTGGGAGATAATACTGAATTATATTGAAAACTGCACTGCTGTTCTCATTCACGTAAAATTATCTGATGGTGAAATAAGATGAAGTGCCCGTTCACCTCACCCAGGGCCCGATCTAGCTATTTAGCCGCTCCGAGCGAAAATAATATTTTCCGCCCTTTACTCTAACACCATATACTTATGTAAGTCACGAGCTTGCTATTCCAAATTGATGGGATTTTTTGGAAAATTGTATGGAAATTGAATGAAAAGGATGATGGAAAATGCCAATGGGATGATAGATAATTATGTGATATTGTTTTATTTCCATAATATTCACATACGTTAGCCTACTACGGTTTAAACAACTATACCAAAAAATCCATGAGAGTACATTTTTGAACTCATTTTTGCCGCAGTACATTTTTGAACTCATTTTTGTCGCTCTGGGCATTTGGCCCGGCTTGCCCCCCTTAGGTCGGGCCCTGCACTCACCCATATTCATCAAGGGATTTTAATTGCAGAAATCTATCAATATTAGATATAAAGCTTGTAAAAATTCACATGACGACTTTGCCATGTGCCTTTTTACACCTTGAATAACATCCATAAATTCAAAATCACAAACATCACAAACGAGATTCGAAGTCCCCCAGAACTGCAAAGAAACGTTTGAAGCCAGGACACGTCGTTGAGCTCTATTCTCCATGTTCAGGGTATCTGCAGCACCATAATAGCGAGGGCATCATGCGGAGGTGGTACGTCGAAGACAGGAATACCGGAGGAATCCTTGTAGTCCACGTATCGAACTGTGCGGATCACCTGCATTCCTAGAGAGCTGCAAATGCGCTGCGAGTACGCCCCTGTTGCATCTGCTTTGAACAGCTGGAAATTAAACATGCAAACTTAGGTTTAAATTCCATCATTTAATGTACCTATAGGGCCTCTATCT
Organism: Hoplodrina blanda; assembly: GCA_949316365.1. NCBI lineage: Eukaryota > Metazoa > Arthropoda > Insecta > Lepidoptera > Noctuidae > Hoplodrina > Hoplodrina blanda. The sequence continues at coordinate 13,221,755 of OX438589.1, forward strand.
TAAAGGTAAAGATCAATTTATTTGTTGTAAGATTAGTAGATTACCTACGTAAGCAAAGAAGGTTTACGAAGGAGACAGTTTTTCAAATTGTAGGTAATATTAAAATAATTATAACCAATAAAACTGCTAAAAATTTTAAAACTCTATTTTGACTATCTTTTTCTCATTTTAATTTATTGACAGCATGTTACACTGCCTATGGTTTTATTCTTCTGAAAATTGGTGATTTATTTTCATTTTAGACTTTGACTACAAGATATTTTATGTTTAGATGTTTGTAATAAATATTTTATGTTTAGATAAGTGGATATATTAAATCATTTTTATCTATATAGGTAAAATGACTAAAAGAAAATATTTAAAAAGGATTAAAAAATCATGGCGGTTTTCGTCACAGCTCTTGGTTGTAATCAACACTCTTTACGTGACCTAATAGCGTGACTTATGTAAATGTTTACTCGCAGCTCATGATATAGGTCAGTGGGACAATGAGGGGGAATTCTAACAAACGGGTCTACATCACCATAGCCTATATCGTCGATAGTCGTATCTTCGAATTATAACTGGTGTAAAGTTAGGTACATTTTCTTCCCATCTTACGATCATTCTTGTTCTGGACCAGCATAAGTTCTGGTAATGGAGATATTGAAGGTCGAAGTTCCAAGTATTTTTTACGAAATCAAAGTTATTTATTGGCTGAACTTTAAATACCCTCACGACCCCTGTACGTACATGCACTCATATAACCTCAATGTTTTACGCGCCAACAAAAATAGTGATTTTCACACAAAAAAATTTCGTTATCCTGCAGGAAAACGACTTTCGACCGAACGATCCAACGACATCGACTTTCGACCAAATGTCCCTTACGTTATTACTGATTTCCAGTATCGTTACCTTAAAATTAAAATTAAAATATTAAATAAAAATAGCAATAATTATAGTTTTGTTATATCCTATTAATATAATACCTTTATTCCATTCTCCCTGGCGATGTCAATGCTCCTAGACATCAGTTCCTTGGCGAGGCCGCGTCCCCTTGCATTCTGATCAACGGAAATTATTCTACATTCCAGAATTTTGTCCACCTGCAAGATATTTTAATTCTTTTATTAAGGCCCGCGACTTCGTTATTATAACATATCATATTATTATCCTGTTGCACTCGACAATATTTTACCTTTTTTATCAGTGATAGTGATAGAATTAAAAAGTTTGAAATTTAATCGTAAATTCATAATCTCATCTCAGCGACAATGACGTTTTAACGGCACTGCGTGTCGTGGGTTCGGTTCCCGCACGGGACAAATATTTATGTTCGTCAACGCATTCACAATGTAAAGAAGAATGATTGCCAAAAATGAAAGAAAATTACTGCCATTTTTGACAGATTGAGACAGATTAGAAAGCAATCGTTCCTAAAAGTTAGAATTGCTCTCGTAATTCTACTCACTTTAAACGTATTGAACAGATCCAGCTCCTGGCTGACGGAGTACAAGATGGTGAATATCTTGTTGTACTTCGCGTCTGAAGACTGCTGTATCTTCTCGATCGACTGCTCGATGTCGCCGGGTCATAAGATGCCATTCAGACCTACTCCAAGAACCTGGAACCATAGTAAAAGCTCTGTTATGGAGGATTCGGCTTTTAGAGGAATGAGAAACAGGTTGTAAGGGTCGGTTCACATCTGACGGATCGAAGATACGTCGAACGTATCGTCTTTAGTGTGGTCGACGCACTGGCGATGGCGCATCATCGGTTACGTGTGTGTGGTTAGATATTTTATTATCTATTTGAGTGTTTCTGCGTTACGCGACCGACGATACGCGGCGTATCTTCCGTCAGATATGTACTGACCCTTAAGTTTCTCATCCCCCGTTGGAAAGGGAGGATCCTCCGACCAGACGGGTGTTATGTCTGTTGGGCTGACTGCCCGACGGTTGTTGTCGGGAACTCGGGATTTTGTATGCTAATGTCGCTGCAAAGTCTGATAGCGCGATGTAAGAATTGTCAGTTGTAGTTCGCATGCTGTTCGATAGATGTCGCTACAGGTTACTTAAACAGTGGATGTGTAACAGGTGGTCATGTTTTAAAAAGAGAAAAACGATTTTGAATCGAATTGTGGATGTGAATGGTCAGTTTTAAAATACCACTAGCTTTTGTCCGAGACTTCGTCCGGACAAAATATACCGTAAAAGAAATCGTCTGTCACTCGGAAATATTGCAGCTTTCAATCAGTAAAAAAGTTTTGTAATCACACCAGTATTTCCGGAGATTTCCTTTTACAAAAAACAAACAAACTTTATAACATTAGTATGAATTTGACTTGGGGAACAAAGGGATATAGGATCTCCACAGAAAACCAAAAGTTGTAATTATGAAGCAAATGATCTTCATTTGTTTCTTACTAACCGTATCTCCTTCGATAGCAGCAAGCGACAGTCCATCAGCGATGGTGACAGCGCAGAGCCTCTCCAAGGCCGCGTGAGGCTCTCCACGCTGGCACAAAGACACTGCCTTGTTCAAGGGCTCGTCGGCAAAGAAATTGTCCCGCAGATGCTGTATAACAGCTTCGCTCATCTCCGGAGTTATGATCACGAAGCGCGCCATCTGAAAATTAGAAAAATATTTAATATCAATATTTGAAGTTGTGTCTGTGTGTATATAATTGGGAAAAGGCTAGGCAGATGATGATGATCTGAAGTTGTGTCATGTTTGGGGCAGAAGGCAGTGTGGGAAGGCCACAAGGTTGACTGCCGATCTGGTAAAGGCCGCGCGAAACCGCAGGATGCGGTCAGTGCAGGGCCGGAGATAGTGGTTATTTTTAGGGGAGGCCTATGTCTAGCAGTAGTAGCAGTGGACGTTGTTAGGCTGATATGATGATGATGAGTTGAAGATGAACAGCGCTGCAAACCCAGTCCACTAAGAAAGAAAGAAAAACCTTTTATTCACGTAAAAGTGACGCACAACAGCCCTAAGCAAAACAAGTTGGTACTTAATCTAAAAAACTAAATACATAACAAAAAAAATAAAAAACGGAAATTTGCGCCACTACCGCGCGAAACGGCCGACGCTCAGCATAATGCCGTGGCCTACACACGAAACCACGGCGCTGATTTTCAGCGTAGGCCGACGTGTCTCTGTCTCGGAAACTCGGAACTATAGGTAAACATCATTCACCCACCGTTCCGAGGCACGGAACAAATAAAAATTTTGACACAAAAAGACGCTGTTCGGCACAGCAGAAGACGTGACGAAGACGTAAGACGTGACGAGGTGATATGTACGCATATTCGAGGAAGCAGACATTTAGCCGAACCCGCGAAACTATTCCCGAACACTCCAACTCCTGAAAGCCAGAATCAACAGTGGCGACCACCAGAATAGCGCAAGGCTATGAAGATGACTATTTAAAACGGAACCAGAGGGACTATAAATTGAAAGAAACCGATATTAATAATCAAAGTCCGCGACCTATTCTAACATAGGATTAGCGATATTTTGTAGAACTCGGCTTCAAACGATTTTGATTATTAAGCACAATAATTAGATATAAAATCAAGATATATACCTACAAAATATAGTCTTAGAACTATTACCTGAAAGCTGTTACTGAAAACCAATGATACGTGTTTAAGAGTACAATTATATAAGAATAACGAGTGTTAATCAACTTGTAGCAATAATATTGCAATACATTTATTGGGAGGTGGGTGTGCCTTGATGAACGCGACTCGATCGGCCGCGGCCGAGCTCTACCGAGCTTTATCGAACGATGCTACGATGTACCTAATTATTCTGCCCTGGCTATCTCATAGATTGAACGCAATTTTATTCTGGGACGCCGACTTCATTACCCGACTATGGCAAAGTCAAAGGAGAGTGGTGATTTTATTCTTAATTCTTAAATATTAATACTTTGTACGTATTATGATAATATAGTAGTTTTTACAATGCACGGTAAATCGCATTCACGTGTAATGCTGTATGAAAATATTGTAAAACAGAGAGTACCTTGAGTTTCTTGCCCATTCTTCTCCTACGTTACTTTACCTTTTGGAAAGGTCAACTAGATTAAATATTTTTACCTATATGGACGTTCAAAAATGCCTTTTATTGGTCTAATTGAAATAAATGATTTGACTTTTGCTTTTGGTTCTGTCCAAACAAACCAAGTAACGTCAAAATCTCACCTTTTTTGGAAAGTAATTGTAATGATTTTAGATATTTAAAGCTGATTAATTTTAAATGTTTTCTAAAAATTAGTGTGGGGTGTACGTTGCATAGTAGTTATTGCTGTATAATAATTTAACACATTTGGCATAATATATTGATAAAGTTTCACATAATTGATTTTATCATTAGCGAAGTCATATGCCGCTTACTCTAACAAAACAATACATTCTAATTCAGAATATTACTAACAATAACAATTTTAGATGAGAATGTTTTCTTGTTTCATTCTTTTTAGAGCGCGATTTTCAACCGACTTCAAAAAGGAGGAGGTTCTCAATTCGGGCGGTGTGTTTTTTAGTAGTCGTATAGTTTTTGAACCTCTTTTATGACAATACATAAAGCTTGAAACCTTTTCATCTCCATTGTATAAAGTTAAATTGAAGAAAGCCAATAACAACGGTTCATTGTCCACTAACAGAATGAAATAAATGAATAATGTAACACTACTTTCCACATACGTTTACGTGGCTTACGTCTAGGAAAATGTTTTAACATTTTTCTAGCCTAAACCTTTTATGTCTGTATGTAGTGTCTTTGTCTGTTATAATATGTTATGTTTGACTGACATTTTATGTTTATAAACGTGTCTTTTATATTTATCGACATAGGTAGGTATTGTCTCAATTGTCCAAACGGTTGGTTGACACTGCCCGTGACACAAGGGCTGGGTGGCGTGATACTGATAGACAGATAAACAAATAATTTAATTAGAAATAGTTTTTTTATAAGTACCGTTTATCATTCATTTTCATAATGCGTTTAGTAATGAGCTGTTATTTTGACATTTCAAATAGTCATAATAACTTTATTTAATTTATTTGTGATTGCGTATATGTAGATATATAGTATAATATTATACATCGAATGTCAAAGTTACTAAAACCGCATGACCCCCTCGTCACCTCCAGACTCAGCGAATTTGTTATCGTCACATTGATGACTGCTGTAATCTTCACGCTTCATTAAGTCGGTACGCATGGGGAGCAGGGGTTCTGATATTTACCATAAAACAGGGTGTGTCTGTACTGTATAAATACAACATCTAAATAAGTATATATAACTCAAAGGTGACTGACTGACTGACATAGTGATCTATCAACGCACAGCCCAAACCACTGGACGGATCGGGCTGGAATTTGGCATGCAGGTAGATGTTATGACGTAGGCATCCGCTAAGAAAGGATTTTTTAAAATTTACCCTCTAAGGGGATGAACGGGGGTCCGATTTACGCGGACGAAGTCGCGGGCATAAGCTAGTTAACAATAAAGTTGGAAAAAGTTAACCTTCATCATCAATCAGCATCATCATATCAGCCATAGGACGTCCACTATAGGACCGGTTGGACGTGGCTTGCATCCAGCGCGCCTGGCTGGCTGGCTGATAGTGTCAACATCATAAAATATAATACAGGGTGTCCCAGCTAAGGACGTCCAAACGAAAATTTTGGACTCCTCCCTTCCTGGGCTATCCAAGTCACCCCCATGTATGTTCTACGATTTTTTGCGGTTTAGGAGCTAAACGACATTTTAATATTTTTTTGGGATATTCTTCTTTACATCAGATTCTGTAGATTTTCTCTTTTTGTGTCGCGTTTTTTTGAAATATTTTAATTGATAATTAATCCTGAAAGTATGGTCTTCGATCGATAAAAACAACTGTCTGTCTTATTGTCACCCGAAATTACTTAAACTTAGTTCAAAGGCAAAAATGTTGTTTTGTAAATTTCGTTGCAGATTTTCGGCTCTTAAAGAAAAATCACAATAAGGGCCCAAATCACGTTAAGGTTATTTCAAAATCTTTCACGGACCCTCAGCTCTTTAAAACAGTACAAATAACTAGTATTTTACGGGTCATTATTCGGAGCAATTGAAGGTCGAACATGGTAAGGCGAAAAATACAATATTTTAGAACATAAGTGAAACCTAATGAAAATGAATTAAAATGAACTTTTATCAAGTTTTCAATGCAATATGAGCTCTATGTCATATTTATTATTTGCACAATGGTGATTTGGAGTAGTTAGTAAAGTTAGGTTAGGGTTAGGTTAGATAGTTAGGTTAGGTTAGGTAGTTAGGTTAGGTTAGGTAAAGCTAACCTAAGTTTAGTAATTTTTTAAAATTAGTGATGTTATTTAATAAAGTCAATGACATAGAGCTCAAATTATATTGAAAACTTAATAAAAGTTCATTTTAATTAGGTTTCACTTTTTCGTTTTTAATGAAAGCCGATGATAATGAATTAAAACGAACTTTTATTAAGTTTTCAATATAATTTGAGCTCTATGTCATTAACTTTATTAAATAACATCACTAATTTAAAAAAAATACTAAACTTAGGTTAGCTTTACCTAACCTAACCTAACTACCTAACCTAACCTAACCCTAACCTAACTTTACTAACCACTCCAAATCACCATTGTGCAAATAATAAATATGACATAGAGCTCATATTGCATTGAAAACTTGATAAAAGTTCATTTTAATTCATTTTCATTAGGTTTCACTTATGTTCTAAAATATTGTATTTTTCGCCTTACCATGTTCGAGCTTCAATTGCTCCGAATAATGACCCGTAAAATACTAGTTATTTGTACTGTTTTAAAGAGCTGAGGGTCCGTGGAAGATTTTGAAATAACTTTAACGTGATTTGGGCCCTAATTGTGATTTTTCTTTAAGAGCCGAAAATCTGCAACGAAATTTTCAAAACAACATTTTTGCCTTTGAACTAAGTTTAAATAATTTCGGGTGACAATAAGACAGACAGTTGTTTTTATCGATCGAAGACCATACTTTCAGGATTAATTATCAATTAAAATATTTCAAAAAACGCGACACAAAAAGAGAAAATCTACAAAATCTGATGTAAAGAAGAATATCCCAAAAAAATATTAAAATGTCGTTTAGCTCCTAAACCGCAAAAAATCGTAGAACATACATGGGGGTGGTTTGGATAGCCCAGGAAGGGAGGAGTCCAAAATTTTCGTTTGGACGTCCTTAGCTGGGACACCCTGTATGTAAGCTCAAAGTCGCTCAGAGAGTAATGGACATCTCCATTGCTCTTACACTGTCACAGCTGACTTTTTTTTCAGTATTTCTGTGTTGGTCCCATAGCAACAGTTGTTCATAATGATGAGTACAATCACCCCTTTTCAGGTTTTTGGTAAATTAACAATCTTCCTGCATTGTGAGATTTAAAACTCGAACGAATTAACGTAGTTATTGTTAGAGCCTTGAATATAGGCATATAATCCCACAAGTCTAACAAAGCATGAAGTCCTATTGTTATAACCAAACGTCTAGTCAGTGACAACAAGCGGCGGGAGGCTCCGAGTTTGTTAATTAATCATTTTATACGCCCTGTCACTCGCAAGGCCGGTGCTACGAGCTACGTGCTACGCGCTACGTATGTGCTACGAAGCTACGAGTCTATTTATGTTTCTTATTGTTTTGAAGATGAGCCATTGTTCGACTGATATTTAAGTCTTAGTGAAAAAAATGCGTGCCGTTTTTATTAAATAAACTAGCTTTTGCCCGCGACTTCGTCCGCGTATATGTCGGTTATCGCGGACGCAGACGAAGTCGAAGTCGAATAAAAAGTAGCCTATGTCCTTTGTTGGGGTTCACACTTACCCTGTACCAAATTTCACACAAATCGGTTCAGTATTTTAGGCGTGAAGAAAAGACAGACAGATAGACAGAAAGACAGACAGACAGACAGAGTTACTTTCGCATTTATAATATTAGTTAGGATATATTACTACTATTATTATAAATGCGAAAGTTTGAATGGGTGTTTCTCTAACACGCTAGATGAAATTTGGTAAGAGATAAATTATAATCTGGAATAGCACTAAGGCTTATCGCGGAAAAATGTACGATTCCCATGGGATAATACCTATATCAACTTTTACGCGGACGAAGTCACGGACAGAAGTTAGTAATAATTTAATGAGAGGGTGAAGCTAGAGATAACAATGATCTAAGATTTCAATTTAAAAAAATACGTAGCATAACCTTTGCGACCGGCCACTAGCCCAACGAGTCAGTCAGTTTAAAAATAAATTACGTTCCTAAAAGCTCTCATTGCAAAAAGTTCAAAGCTGTTCTTACAAACCTTCATGAAACTAATTAAAAAATATACGCAAAGAAATTCCAAAGAGGCGAAATTGAATAAAATGGAAAAGTTTTGGATCCATTGAGCAGTCGGGTCTATAGTTTCGCAGTTCGTCCTCCTTATTGAATAGGCTTTGTCGCCGGGAGGGCTGGAGAGGGAATGAGAGGAATTCCACCCGCTCCCTCAGGCCCTCACAAGGCGATATTGCTAGGACCATTACTTAAAATACAACGACTCTGTCTTTAGATGAAAATTATTCCATTTAAACTTAAGACGTTTTTCTAAACTTCTAAAGTATATTATAAAGCGAAAAGGTTTGTATTTCTGTTTGTAATCTTTAGATAAACTCAAAAACAACTTAACCAATTTTTAAAATTCTTTCACCTATAGAAAGCTACATTATCAGAGGCTAACTTTATTTAAAAAAAAAATAGTGATCAGCAAGAAAATTCACGGGACGAAGTCGCGGGCAGAAGCTAGTAATATTATATAAAGAGATAAAGTTAGATTTAATATTATTTTTGTTTGTAAGAGATATAATCTCTATAGCTAAGTCGCTTAATTGAATCTCGCCTGGTACAGTACAGGGGGTAGGACGAGAACGGGGACCGGGAGAGGTGCGGGCGGGTGTGAACTGGACAGTTCTTAAGGTATGTGACGTCATAGTAGGTAACGGTGAACAGTGTCAAGAGGACTTTGGTGAGGACTCAAATAAGTGGTTTAACTACAAAAAAAAAAGATACACTATTGCCGAATGGTTTTGGCTATGTCTTGACTTTCCACGCGGACAAAGTCGCATGCACAAACTAGTCAAAAATATAACATTACGACAAAGTTCAAGTCAATTCTTGAAAGCCATAATGATACATTTCACTCGGTGAACTTTCTTCATTTGTCAAAGGAAACTAAACCTAATTTCAAATTGGATAGAATAGTTTCCCACGTACTTTACTTACATTTGTCCCCGACATTCACATTATCGATATGGGTATACCCATATCGATAATGTGAATGTCGGGGACAAATTGATTCCGATAATATAGACTGTACCTAATATTCTATCGGGAATTTTACCTTTGTAGTGCAATTTTTCATAAGAAGTGCTTTTAAACGTTTTCCGCGCTCGTGATTAGATTCTTACTTTTTTAATACAAGCATTAAATAGGTAAAAGTGCCGATTCCCTAGTTCACAAACTAGGCAAACATTTCTGACACACAGCGAAAGAAAAGATCTGACATTTCAGAACTAAGTTAGAGATGTCAAATTAGTTTTGCCTCGAACTTTTCTTTTGAAGTTCGTTTTTATTCAAAACAATCTGACATGTAAACTATGATTGTGTGGAAGTTTTAGATCAACTAAAATTGACATAATTTAATTTAATTGGTTATATAAAAATTATGTTTATATACAAAGTGTTAGATAAAAGGAGTAAAGTACTTAAAGAAAAAGCAGCTGTTCCTTACATTAGGTTGAGTTACGGAAACATAAATTGTACTGAACAGCTACTTTTAAGCCCATAAGTAGGTAAGTTTAAGAAAGCTCTCACCTCGCTACTGATTGAAAAATGCTATTATACTGTTACAGATTTTATGAATGATAATTTAAAAAAAAATGTTTAGTTTATTTTTGGTTTTGTTGGCTATTGTTTTATCTAGTTTATAATTAAATACATTCTACGTAATATTTGTACGCCTTCACGGCAAAACATAGCGCCCAAGTATGTTAACCTAACACCTTCATGTAATGTACCTATGTTTTACAAATAAATAATCTGAATCTGAATCTTATAAAGATTGGTTCCTTATGAAAAGTTGTTCATTTTCATAAATACTATTAGTCCCTTGAAGTACGTAACTCGTTCTACCTAACACCTTGTATACCGGACCCGAGACATATTTACCGGATCCCATCGGATCCGAGACATTTATTGGGTCCGGTAAGCCGTTAAATTATGCCGGATCCGGCCGGACTCCAGATCCGCCAGTCATAACAAACATTTAGGGGCTGATAATCTTCGAAACTGAACCAGTATTACACAAATGGACTAAAATATAATCAATATTGATTAATGGCCTGTCATCGTATTCGACATACGAGTCAATATTGATCTGAGTTCGAAACCGTCTTTTTTTTTAAACTTAAAACTACCTTCTCATCTTTTAGCTATACTAACGAAAAGAGCTAAATTCCCGTCCTCCGGGAGGCGCTTTGAACTCGAAGTACGTCGAATGAGCGCCTCGTTAATTAAATGTTGAGTGAAAACTGCCAATTAGGCTTGATACGAGTCTGTTGAGTGTTTTTTTGTGTTTTCTTTGATTGAAAGTCACTAACTTTTGCTCACGACTTCACCCACGTGGAAGTCAAGTACATACATGCTAATATAATAAATGCGAAAGTAACTCTGTCTGTCTGTCTGTTTGTTACACTTTATTCACGTGAATATCGGTAATTGCGGACGCAGACAAAGTCAAGTATAAGAAGTATGTGGCTATGTCCTTTCTTGAGGTTAAAGCTAAACCCGTCCGAAATTTCATGAAAATCGGTTTAGTAGTTTAGCCCTAAAAGCGTAACAAACAAACAGAGTAAACACATTTATATTATTAATAGTTTGGGATTATAAAAAAACAGAATGCACTACTTAACTTCGATTTTTTTTAAATTGTAATTAGCCATTTTGCAGACTGTTTTATTGAGTTTGACGACTTTATTCACATCATTAAGAACTGATTTTTCAATAGGCAGACTCAGACCAACAAAAAAAGAAAGACGGCGCGCCGCGAACATCAAAAGTGAAGCCACCTTTTTATCTATGTGTGTATCGAAGGGTTGCCATTTGTTAATAGAGCAACGATGTTATTTCATGTACTTACAAGTGAAAAGTGATTCCGTGAGACTTTTTATGTGATTTGCTGTTGTTTTTGCAACTTTTCACTACACAGGAAGGCATAATTCTATTTTTTTAATCTAAAACTTGACGACGACTCGTGACGTACTAAGAGCGATGAGCATGGTTTTAGTGTAGGTGTGTGCGTGAGCGTGTATGTATACATGCAGGAGCACGGTTTTATGGCTTCACTATTATATATGATGTTCGCGGCGCGCCGTCTTTCTTTTTTTGTTGGTCTGAGTAGGTAGATAACTTTTATCTGAAGAATAAATACGACATTTTGATATATTTTCTACACAAAAGCTGTCAAACCACCATTTTTATTCTGATTCTGACAAAAGTTATCTGAATAATGAAAAATTATAATATGCTGGTCGTATAAATTAAACTAAAATGCTTTGGGATAGAATTTTCAATCTAAAAATCGACTGGAATCAAATAAGTTAGCGCGTTCGAGAGACATAATATTGTATAGAGAAATAACAATAGACGACTAACATATAATAGGTATTATGTAATATAAATGCGACGCGCCATTCCGTTCGCCTTTCATCCAATGCACATGTCCTTTGAAAACTTCCCCTCACAAGCTTGCAGCGGCAGAAGTAACTTGGGAGAAATGCATTTAATAACTTACTAGAACTTTATCTTCTACAAATGTATGTCTCACTAACTATTGCCCGCAACTTCATCCGCGTGATAGCTAATTCTGTTTAAAGTTTACAATTAATAAAGTGTTTCTTATTTTGGTAGTTGGACGCCACTAATCAATTGACATAGGTACTTTTTATGGACTGTCAAAACGCGTTTCCCTTATAAATTGTGTATGGTAATAATATCGAACTGTAACGTCACTTTTATGCCAACTCAATTGACTAAATATTTATTAATTTGAAAGCAATTAAAAATCAAATATTACAGGGTTATTTAAATTGATTTATTTAGTACCAATACTTCATAGGATAATTATAAGATACTACTTATATAGGGTGCTTGGTGCAAACTTAAATGCTGAGTTTTTGATTTTTCAAAATTAAAATTAAAAAGTTGTTATAAAAAAATCCGGTGTGACAAAGAATTAGGCGTGAAGAGATAGCAAATGACCTCTCCTATGGGCCAATTCGATTTGACAAACAATGCACCAAACATCCTGTATAGCTGCCCCTATCAATTTCGTACGCGTGGTTTTTTCACCCGCTTTAAGTTACGTCTTTGGTTACTGCTTCGCTCCCGTAGGTCGTAGCGTGATGTTATATAGCCTATACTATTCCTCATGAATTTGGCTATCATATATAAAAATATTTTTTCCAATCCGACTGGCAGTTACAGAGAATCGCGCGTTTGAACAAACAATTAAAAACTTTTCAGCTTTCTTATTACGTATATTAGATAGCATAGCATAGACTTGTAAGAAAGCACGTACCAACCGTTTTTAGCTTTTTTTTTTTTAGGAACGTGCCTTTGTAAACATTTTTAAATACTGAATGCTAACTTGCCAGACTTTAGAATTTTCCTACAAAAAATAAAACAATTCGAAACTTAAATATACTTTTAGAATAATTTTTAAATTTAGAGCCACAGACAAGTTTAAGTATCACTTAGGGAGAGGGGTTCTCAAGTGGTATATCTACTAAACTGTACTTTCTGGTATGCATAATTTAGCAGGCGTATTAAATAGAGGTGACCCTTTGCTACTTTCTAAACCATTGCGCTGCTGGTTACAAATACTTACATATTGTACGTTTCTCTGAAACTACTAGAGAGAATTAATTATTGAAATTGATTTTTATAATGACACAGTAAGTAACAGAAAAGTATTTTTTTTTCGAAAGTTGCTTCATGTATGTATTTGTATTTTATAATAAAGTATTAAATTTTTTGGTCAAGTGTCGATCGCGTGTTTATCTATGCGCTTATGTACAGTCAACAAAACAGATAGGTATGCAGGGTCGTCAGATATAGTTGAAGTTTTCTTAGAAACCGATGGATGTCTTCGATTGAAACTTAATTTAATTAATGAACTGTTTATTATCTACATTTAAACCTGTCAAGCCCCGGCTGACTTACCAGTAAGTCAGAACAATGGAAAATCAATTGTGTCTCATTATGTGGGACTTGAGTAATTAAATTAAATTACATAAAAAAACACAGGGTGTGTTTGTTTTTTTTCTCACACCTTTTTTTAGGGTGGTAAATATCAAATGAGTCCTTCCACCGTAGGTGGGGCGGAAGGGACTATCAGAATTTTACTGACTAAAAAAACCACCCTGTTTCTTCTGTTGCCCTTTGCGTTCCAGGGCCACGGTATCCTGGTTTTCTCACCCTTACAAACATTTAATAAACTACTTATATTGACGCCATACAAAACAAGCTACTTTAAAACAAATCCATCCTAACCCATTTATCAGAATCTACCAGTAAATATAATAAGAAAACCGTGGAAAAATTGGAGCATCTAGGAAATTGTTATTGTGTTATTCCAAAAGATCCCTTTACGACCCCTCCTATAAACTCCTCAATATAATACCTATCTAACGATTTCACGGGCTCCTGACTTCCTTTGAATCAAGATTATTATCTATCTACCGAGGTAAACGATTTTCTTTATACGTTTTACGATGTAGAAATTGGTTACGTTGGTTTTACTCAGAAGATAATAATAATAGTGAAGGTTTATTTATATTATTGAGTTTATATCTATGGCTAGCTTCTTCTCGCGACTTCGTCCGCGTACATGTCGATTATTGGCTATCTAATCTTGTTTCTCCATACAAACTTTGCCCCCCTTTTGAGGGTTGAATTACAGAAAATCCTTTCTTATCAGATGCCTACGTCACACAAAGAACACACCCTCCAAGTTTCAGGTCTCTACGATCAGCGGTTTAGGCTGTGCGTTGATCCGTTAGGTCATTCAGGACAAAGCATGATTGATCACAAGCATGAATTGATAAAACTCAATAAAAATAGGTAGGTATTAGATATCCTTTTTCCAGTAAAACTTATACGAAAGAAAATGTTTTATCGTAACATTTTAAACGGTACACGATTTACAACCTAAACATAAATAGATAAAGTCTTTTATCCATAAAATTGTCTAGCTCCATGTAACCTAATTGAAGAAGATGTATTAGGTACTGGGTCGCAAAACCTTTCAATATGGCGTCGTTATTGGCGTAGTAAAGTGAGCAATAAACGAATGCTCCCAATATCAATCATTCCATCACGTGACACGTAAACAGGGTATTTAAATGCTGTAGGTACTTACTTTATATACCTACTCGGTGGGAGGGACATTCTGACATTAACTTTTACCATAAATTCAGTAGCTACATCCATATTTGTATCATAAACTAGCTTATTCCCGGGTCTCCGTCCACGTAAATGTCGGTTATCGCGGACGCAGAGTCGCGGAATATTGTAGTTAGTACATTTTGACCGTATACGTCTTGCACTTTAAACAGCTGCTTATTCTTAATAGCTGACAAAAAAAAACAATTAAAGAGTGTTCAGCCCACGAATAAACGTCTTCGTCGGTTATTAAAAAAGATGTCGGTTTTTAAAAAAGATACCAACAATTCCATACATTTTGACTATGTAGGTGTAGCACTCTTTGTATGGAACCGCGGATTGTTTTTTTTAACAAGCGTAGTACTTATATATATTTATTTCCACCTTATAATTTATGCCACAATGTCCCTTCAACCATGTTCTACACAGTAGAGGCACAACAAGTTATAGACAAAGAACAGCTTTGAAGAGTGCCGTCTCCGTCACACATACTTATCAGACAGTCTCATTCATAAGCTCGCTGCTGTAACAGGTGTTACCTATAATGTATAATAAGAAAAAGAAAAAAACAACTTAGCACCTTCTTTTTTTGTTTTAGTGACATAACTGACATACACTTAAAATCAAGAATCAGTTTCTTTACCTCGTTCGGATTATTAGAACTACTAAGTACTTAATTAATATACCTATCGAATAATATGCATCATTAATTCATCACACAATGATATTTATTCCTACCGAACGTAGATAAGTTATTGAATTTATAACAAAAAAAAAACTTTTTAAACGCTCAAATAAGGCTCTTAATTTAATACTAAACAATCGTAATATCTTAGAAATCAAATCAAAAGTCGAGAACCTAAACACAAAATAATTCACGAACAAAATCCCTCATATTAATTCCCCCTACCAAATTAATTCAAACTCCATAATATTCGAATAAAGACAAAAGTTCCAGCCTCAGTACTACAGACCGGGACAACAAAACGTTTTCTATTTAAAAAGACAAACGTCAAATCGAACACAAAGACAAAACACGATCGTTAAAAAAATATACAAATTAAGAACATCGTTCATGAACACGTACTACATAGAGAATAGTAAAAGTAATAAAAGAATGAATAAAAAGAGGTGGTATAGAGGTTGGACTCACCGTGCGAAGGCTTCGAGCTCCCGCTGCGCACTGATAAGGGTCGCGCGCCCTGCCCCACTGAGCGGTGCATAGATTATGCGTGGACCAGCGGGGCCGGATTGTAGATATCGACAATTGATTGTAGAGGTGTTATGGACGTATTGTATGGCTCTTAAAGATCATTGAAATGTTCATATTGAAGGATTTGTCGATTGACGATAAGGATGGTTATCGCTTTGCCTTAATGTTGTCGATTTTTATTTCAGTTCCTTTGTTAAAGGCTGTTCAGTTTTATTTTATCTTAGACTATAGCTTCTGCCTGTGACTTCGTCCGCGTTTATGTCAAGTATACCACAAAACATAGCTTATGGTAATCAGCCATAGTGTAGATTACTTTCAGTGAAAGATTTTTTACAATCGGATCAGTACTTTCAGAGATTACCTATTACATTCAAAAAATTAAAAAGAAAAAAAAACTAAACCTTTATATACAATTAGTTTACATTATAGTAACTTGAATTTTCTATATATAAAAAAATATATAATATAGCAAACATATATGTTATGTGTCTGCGAAACAAATAAAGCGTAGCAAAAGTACGTAGCAAGTTTAGCGTAGCAAATGTGGCGTAGCAAACGGCTGCCCAATCTTTGAATATCAAAGTCTTTGGGGAACGTTAACTTCGGTAGACGTTTTCCGTCTGATTGGTTAGGGAGAAGTGAAAATTAGATAGGTCAAGGTCGTTGCTGAGGCACGGATACGGCTTTCCGTTTCCCGGATTTATATTGGGGTCAAATAACAAAGTAATTATTTGGTTATTTGACTCTAATAAGTAGAGCAACTCCTTAAGTGGTAGTGTTAATGTAGAAGATCTTTTTTTGTAGGGCATTAGGAACTGTAACGAGCTATCGCTTAATCATTACTATGACAGTGTAATTTTTGGACACAGTGAATTAATTTCTTATGAACTGGATTTTTTTTATGTTAAGTTACGGGTGAATACTAGCAGGAAAATATGTAAATATTAATCAATGAGTAAATAACTCAGTAAATCAGATATTTATAGGCAGTGAGTTGCACTTGAGCGCAGCCGGGAACAGTCACGGATGGAACCGTAACGTAAGGGCGCGAGTCCTACTCATACTTATCCAGTTTTTTTGTACATGACAATCAAGTAAGTAACTCAACTCAGTAATAGTAACTCATAAATAAAATAATGTTTACTTAAGTATGGTACTTGTAAAAGTAGAGGCTACACGGTTGCTACGCCGTAGCCGATTCGATGATTTTTCCGCTACGCGACGATGTCGTAGCACGTAGCACCGTAGTCCAACCGTGAAACGGTAAAAAATCAATCGGGCACAAATACAGACTCCGAGGCTGCAACTAAGAAATTCCCGATGGAAAAACCCAATAACACTTTGCCCGACCTAGGAATCAAACCCCAAGACCTCATGCTCAACAGTCGCGCTTTGCGACCGAGGCCTCTTTTTGAGATACGGAACCCAAAAAATGTGTTGAGTAATAAAAATAATGGAATTTTTCTCAAATTCAAGAGATTAACATAATGGTTGGCACAGTATTCCAAGCATCCACGTCGAGGTATTTAGGTACACATACCTACCTAAGGATCGGACTCAAAGACACAATTTGACACGAAAGAACCGGGGTGGACAAAGCAGCAATATGATAATGAACTAAAACACAAAAGAAATAGAGTCGAAAATTGCGTATTTGCGTACAAGATAATAATCTTGTACGCAATTTTTTACTTTGTTTCTGTGGATTTTGGTTCATTATTAATTAACCAATAAAAACTGCTCGAGTATATTGTGTTGTGTTGACCTCAAGGCATGTATCGTCATTAGGTACCTATCTACCTATAATATAGTATACCTAGGTATCTGTTAGGTCTACCAATCAATTGACGTACTTTTTATGAACTGTCAACGCGATTCCCTCGTAAATGTATGGCATTAGTTAATTGTGACGTCACTTTTTTGATAACTCAATTGACTAACTATTTATTGATTTGAAAGTAACTAAAAATGAAATTTTACAGTTAGTTAAAAATGAATTGGGTTTTCAAGGCTAAAAAAATACATTGTTTTAAGTTATATCTTGGAATTATTAATAATGGCATCTAATGCTCAATTTGTCACGTTATTTTTCGTTTAAGAAACTGGGGGTTATTGGGACTAAGTTCCTTAAAGTAACGCTTAGGAGTTGACTAGCAGAAATCGTCACGTAAGGAAAAAACGTTACACCCCCTCCAGGCAACCCATCTGTCGCTTTTTATTATATACGAGTGTCAGGAACGTTGCTTCCACAGTATTTTTTTTTATTGATATTTTTACCGCCAAAACTCAAACTTTCCCCTGGTTATGTAACCAAATAAGAAACGTAACAGCGATCTTTTCTATTGATAAAATCGCAGTAAGATCGTAATAAGTGTGTCGCTTTCCTAAGCCTCCAGTCCCCTTATTGGGTCACGTAGGATGACGCACCTCGGTTCGAGGACTATTCAGCGTAAGTACCTACACTTAAATGCAGCTAACAATGACTCTTCAGGAACACTGTTCATTTTATATTCACGCGCGAATACTTTAAAAGCATTTACGCCTTTAGGACTTGAAAGTTTGCATGAAATGCATATACACTATGTAACAAAAACCCTGTCAGATCAGTGTTGCCGTTGATCAGTTTTTGTTTTATTTTAATTTAATTACTTCTTCTTTCTTCTTTTTTTTTTTTTCACTGGGGCAAAATAATAATCTCAAATCCATTAAATGGTTACGTATTATGTGTACGCAGTACGATGCCGAATATAATACCCTTAAGGATCGGACAGGGTTTTTGTTACATGCTGTATAGGTACTTTCAAGTCCTTATTTTTTGAAACGAATGAACCAGTGTTTATGAAACTTCCTACACATAAGTAGGATACATAGGTCGAAAAAGTTTTAAGAACATTTTCGAAAAATTGTGTTACAGCTAAATTCGATCGAATTTAATTTTTCCATAGAAACAGAGATTTCCAATTATCTTTTTTTTTTAAAGACTCGAAATGTTTTCAACTTTTTAGAATTATTTATTCTGCTTATGTGCAGGAAGTTTCAATAAAATAACATAACATAACATCACGCCTGTAATCCCCGAAGGGTTAGGCAGAGGTGTACCCATGAGTACACCCACATTTCGCCAGTTATGTTTTTAAATCCCATGTAATAGGGGGCGAGCCTATTGCCATCAACCGGGCACAAATCCAGATTCCGAGGCTGCTATTGAGAAATTAAAAAAAATAAAATTCAATAAAATCGGTTTATTAATTTCTAAAAATATGGACTTGAATGTTTGTACGAAATCCGTACGTCGGCGTTCACACGACATCTTGAACGTTTCTTGATGAGGGATGATGTTTATTAACAAATAATTTAGAAGTTATTTTTTGTGCTTGATACTATTAATGATTAATTTTATTTTTTAAGACAGTTATTGTGTTCTTTTTGTTTAATTTTTTCACAAAATTTAGAAGCCATATAGGCTTGTCTAAAAAGGTAAAGATGAATAAATAAAAGTCCACAACAGTGTTACATAACGATATTTATTTTGTCATTAGAATATCAATGAATTTAGGACATTTTTCTACAATTTAAATAATATTAGATACTTATTTCAAATTAAAAACCTATGTTTATTTGACCTATCAGTACTATTGAATTAAAAATATGTCCAGTAATAAAATATTCGAATTAAAATATCACAAAATGAATTTTATTAATCATTGCATAGGATTTCTGTTGCTTACCTAGATTACAATATTCTACAATAACAATAATTTGCACTAATAAACTAAATGCAAAGACACCCTATTTTAAACAAACCTAATTTGTTAATAACTTATATACACAAGTAAATAGTTATAGGTACATGGAAGATCATATGAAATACAATTATTATTCTAGTTCTCTTATTCTCATTAAACAATATCTATTTCAAAACATATTGAGTAGCACCCGAGGTAGGCGGGCTAGTACAGTCGGTTATAGCTGTCGCTTGACCCACCTAACTGGCTAGTGAACCAGTTAGGTGGGTCAAGCAACAACCAGCCAAACAAGCAACCGACTGTACGTAATGAATTAAAATAGTAAACATAAGATAATAATTTAGCTTACATATTATTATATTAAGGGAAGGCTGATAATTAGCAACTGATTCTTATACACATGGTTGTACTCATGGTAACAATCCTTACTATAATGAAAAAAAAAATTAATTACAGCTGATTGTGTAATTTTTGTTACTCAATATTCTATTGGGAAAATTGAGGTCATGCGCTGAGCAAACTAAAAAAAAATAATTAAATCGTTTCTTAAAAAAACGTTAGCTCAAGGATTACTAGGATTTTTCCTGTATCGTGGGTGCGTTTACAAAAATATAAAGTCACATACACAACAGCTAGATCCGGAACAAGTATCTGTTGGTGGCAATGGGTATATCTGTTTACCTCTTGCTCGCGATGCGCCGGAACAGTTGTTATCATGAGTACAGTCATGTGTCTAAGGACACTGATTACCAAAATACTATCTTTATATAGTGGCTAGGCCGACAGCCTACCACCAGCGCGCTAATGTAAAAGTATTCGATTTAAGTCGATTCTTGAATTGGAAATACGGCGATCCTATTTTCAGTTTATTTTCAACCGACTTCAAAAAGGAGGAGGTTCTCAATTCGGCGCGTATGTTACCCGATTACTCCGCCAATTATGAATTGATTTGAATGATTCTTTTTTTTATACGATAAGCGCGATACGTATCACCCATTCATGAGAATGAGGTCTTCGAACTAAACATTATGAGCGAAAATTTCCATTACAGTTATTCCGCGTACTTGTGGTAGGCTTTTTAGGTGTTAAAGCTTACTTAGACGGTGCGAGAAATATCGTGCAAGTTGTGGTACATTTCCGTCGATAATCGGTCACTTATGACACGACAGCCGCGCGGTCACACAATGTACGGCAAATCGCACGATGTTTCTCGCATCGCCTAAATAAGGCTTTAGGCTTGAATTTAAATTCGTCCTACGCCGAGATCTAATAAAAGATGAAATATTGAATGTTTTACGAGTGACAAAAATAAACAAATGATAAAAAAAGTCCTCAAATAGTTTAAAAAATAACAAGCGAGGTCATCGAGCACATTACAAAAATGTCTTTTACAATTTGCAAAAAATAAGATATCAGATACATGATAGGAGAAGCAGCTAAAAAAAAATCAATTTATTATATTTACATAAAAAGCTTTATAAAAGTGAAGGCACTAATCGGTAGTTCTTATACATTCAGAATTAGCAGTGGCGTAGCTTACTCTAGACGTATCAAAAATTAGGAGGCCCTTCTAACTATAGTTGCGGTGAAGACCAAATGGAGGGTAAAGGTTTTTCACAAAAGAAACAATATGTTTATTTTTTCCCGAGAAGTTTAACATACGAGTAAGGCCTAAGAGTTTGGGTAAGATATTAATTACATAACATCACGCCTGTATTCCGCGAAGGGTTAGGCAGAGGTGTACTCATTAGTACACCCACAGTTCGCCAGTTATGTTTAATTCCCATGTAAAAGGGGGCAAGCCTATTGCCATCCGGGCACAAATCCAGACTCCAAGGCTGCTACTGAGAAATTTCTGATGGAAAAATCCAACAACACATTGCCTTTTATTTAAAAATTTTTTACTCACACCCAGCCCCCCCCCCAGCTACACGGGCCCCGCATCATCGGGGCCCTTGTAGCTGGGGGGGCCGTATCTTTGATACGACGGTAGCTACGCCCCTGGTTAAAAGATACGTGAATAGAGAGCGTATATACATAACAGAATCAAATGTACTACAAACCTTTACATTACTTATTTATAAATCTAGTAGTGAACTATACATTTTGTATATTTACTTCGTGATTTGCACAATAACTTTTACTTGTTTCAAAAGATTTTCTGAAGGCATATTCCCGTTACTCAAAGCGTTCAAAAAACTAGTCGCAATCTCATCTCAGCGACACTGTCCAAAACTCACCAAAAATGTAAAAATTAGAGGTAACTTTGACAGATTGAGACAGACAGTAAAATGCGAACGTTCATAAAAATACGAAAATATTGTCCCTCAGATTTCTTAAGTTTTTTTATCAGAGGTTTTTTCATCTTACATGGATATTCACCCCCTGGACTGCTACACATTTTGTTTATTATTAAATTGACTTGTTTTTTTTATTGGAAGTACGTTGACCTAGGATTTTTTTCCTGTGTCGTGTAAATAGTGAGGGAATACATTGTGAGGCAACCGGCATGTGCCTGAGCCACAAAACCACGATAAACGCACAAGCCCCGCATGGACCACCTCACGCGGACCCTGAGCGTTTATCGTGGTCTTCTTCTTTTAAGCTACGTTTATTCATACATTTAGTATAGGACTGATCACATTTTTCCCGCCCCACGTGGCGTGGAGCAACGGACTAAAGGCCGCTGCATACGTGACGGGTTTTTATCCGGACGGGACGTGACGGGAAGTTTTGGAAACATCGTTGCATACAAAATGTATCCAAATACGATGTCACGGGAACATGGACGGGCCGGGGCCGGGAACGTGGACGGGAAAAATATCGTCCGCGACGATGTTTAGCACGTCCCCGTTTAGCAATAGCAATTAAAGCCAATTCTTGAATTGAAAAATCCATCTTTCGTTGTTCACAACACTAGCACGTTAGATACGAATCAATGTCACGTTGCGTATGCGTTTGCACCACGTTCCCGTTTTAAACGAGGCAATCACGTGCCCGTCCCGCTCACGTCCCGTCCGGAGTATTTACCCGTCACGTATGCAGCGGCCTTAAATGTATGAAACCTTTCCAATAGCTTTCCCAGGCGTGGCGACACGCGAAGCAGGTTAAATATAAACGCAGCTTTAAAGTCGACGGTTCATGTATTTTTTTTTTGTCTTTTTTCTTATAGTTCTTGGGCCTAGTAGGTGGCCACATTTAAAACCGCATCAGTGGAATTTTTAATATCCTCTAAAGTGCAGGTTTAGAGACATTTTGGGCACTGTATTAAGAGGGCCATCGTCTGATCAGGAGCACCGCACTTGCACTGGGTATCGATAGGATCTATAATCCCCCATTTTGCTAGGTTATGTTATGGCTACAAATAATCATGGTTCAGGACACTTTGTGAACTGGATTCCGGTCGCATAGTTGAAACGGGAGTTCAACTATTTGACTAAAACATTGAGTAATTGGATGGAATGTTCAACCGCTTTGAGCGCGCACTGTGATGTAATTTTTTAAAGCACGATTTTTAGTAAAATGACCAAAATTTTGCCGTAATTTTGCCGTTTTGATACTTTGTAGCCAGCACATCTGACTATACCTTTTTATTGTAAAATCGGTACTATTACAACCACATAAGATTGAGTATTTACCTTAGGGCGTAGTCGTACATAATAATATTTTAATACTTTTTATGCAAGGTACGTCGTATTCACGTGCAATTGTATAATCGGGTATACAAAATATTATCGATTTTTATCGCGTTTGCACGCACTTCAAATAATCGCGTGCGATAAAAAATCGCAGTGCGCGCTCTCTCTTAGTCTGTCAAGTCCCGCGTGGATCTTAGACCGTTAAAATAGGTGACAAAGCGGGTCACGACTAAGTTAACAGACTTAGCTCTCTTTAGGAAGTTTAATAGTAATTCCATTGACAATACCATTCGTATCACAGCTGTTAATAGTAATAACGATTCTATTCGAATCCGCACACGACCGCACCGCTTCGCCCTCTCCGCCATCTTGAGGCTTCAAATTCAACATCGGAACATCCTTATCAACCTCCGGAGCCTTTAAGGCAAGATCCTTATCATTTTTGAAAGTCAAAAGGTTAAATTCTGGAGGTTTAAGTTCGTTGGCCATTATTTCTGTGTTGTCTTTGGTACTGTTTTGCTGATCGAAAGCCTCGTCCACCTTGCCGTTAGCGAAGTGTACCGGATAGTGGAGTTTTAGTTCGGATAGTAGACGGAACCGGGACCCGCATATTGTGCACCTGGAATATAGAAGACTGTGTTAGAACCAGATAATTTTATTTGAACTTAGTTACGTCAAAAGGAACCAACCCGTTATCTTCCATAAATTATATATGGCAAAGGTCCACTGATTGGTGTGTTACTATGCAGCAATAACAGTTCAACATACATTCACAACATATCCTTCTAATAAATATAAAACAAGCTACTATAATTAAAAAATTAAAAAACACGACTGCAAAAATTGCACATATTTGTACTTTGTATACTCGTCAGTTTTTTTTACGACGTTATTTATTTACAGTGATAAATATTTTTTAAATCTACTTGTCAAATTCTAGACGATAATCATAGACACGACCATATTCATTAAAAAAATAAATTGAGGCTGGTATTAATTTACGTTTTAAAGTGACCACACCGGTTTCTTTTTATTTTTAACTAGCTATGTTTACTACCTATGTTACTCGGAACGATGCAAGGATTGTAACGATACCCCATACATCTAAATCGGTTCAGGCGTTTCAAAGCTATGGTGGAGTAAAGAAACTCACATACATACATACATACATTAACCCTGAACACATAACACTCCTTTTTTTAGGGCAGTCGTGTAATAATTCAGTGTTGATTATCCAAAATTATTTAGTAAAATGAGAGATATTTTGACGTGTGATAGTTCAATTTAGCAGAACATTTATTTATAACATTTAAATTAACAACACAAATAAAAAGTAATTTCAACTAAATTGCATAACCGCAAGTGTGTGACTGTTAGTAAAAACATGCTGGGCGTGGGTTACTGAGTTCATGTCCCAGGTCAGGCAAAGTTTTATTAGATAGTTCCCTTAGGAATTTATCAGTAGCAACCCAAAGTTAGTTTAGGAGGTTAGCAGTGGGACACCCCCGTGATCCCTCGGGGAGCACGGAAAGCTCTTGTGTCGCGCATTGCCGTCCCTTACTCCGTCACTTAAAAGTAAGAGCTACTACTGCTTTTGCGCATACACCAGTGCACTAAAATATATACTGTATACTTGGCTGGCCTCCATTAAAATGGCTGTCTGTCATGACTAAAATTCGGTTGGAAGAATATTACTATTATTACGTCTCTGTGTGTGTTGCATACTCACTGGTATATATTCTGCCCGATGTGCTGTCGCGTGTGCTTCACTAAGTCGTTGCTCTGTGAGAAGGCTCGCTCGCAGTACTTGCACTTGTAAGGCTTCTCGCCTGTGTGTATCCTGGTGTGACGTTTCAGGTGGTCTTTGCAGGTGAACCTGAAGATTTAATTATGAAATTATTCAAGTAGTTCCATCAGTAGTATCCATCATTGTTCATCACAATCATTTTATTGATCATTACATTATACAATAATATACCTAAACATAAAACCTTAAAGTAAAGGTAAAATAATATGTACAATTTATAAAAAAAAGGCAGAAAAGAGAAACCTCATAGGGCATCAAAAAATTACATTCACAATCATTGAATTTCAATTTATTGATTAAGTTTTTTTTATCGATTTTTATTGTTTTACCCTAGCACATAAATTTGCACCTGCCATGTTATCTTCACCACCTTTAGTTAGAGAATGCCTAAGGCATTCAGCTCGCCTTTGTACTTTTTTGTTGCATAGAGCTTAAATAAATAAATATAATCATTGAATAACTTTCATATTTTATATGCGCGCATCAGTCATTGTAAATTAGACCTTATGATAACGACAACAAAAATCAATAATTTAACAATAAATTATTTTAAAAGACGTCGAAATATTGTATGTAGTTGGTCTTACCTCATATTACAAGTGTCACAGGCAAAGGGTCGTATAGATAGGTGTATCATGGAGTGCTTCTTCAAAGAGTTCTGCTTGGTAAAGGCGGCTCCACACTTCTCGCATTTGTAAGGATGCTCACCGGTGTGTGTGGACACGTGCGACCTCATTTGACCTGGAATTCAATTGTTTTAGATATGATTTAATTATTTTCTGTATGCTTGGTATACATTGGTATACTGCCTTGTTGGTCCAGTGGTCGCAAAGCGCGACTGCTGAGCATGAGATCTTACTCATAATCGGGTCGGCACATTCGGTTCGGCATTTTCAATACAACGTTATTAAAGGTTGTTGACCCTAATGCGATAGGGTAAATAACACATATTTACTATGAATCAGTTTGACTGTACCTAAGTTTCGATCATCGGGGAAAACCCCTACTTATCGTATTAGGTTGAATTGAAGTATTTATGATAATTGAGAATATACTCAAATACAGGTATTTGTTACTACTTCAATGTGCGTTGTTTTGTTTTAGGTACTCATCTTCGGCTTTGCATTCTCAATATGAACTTTAATAACGTTGTATTGGTAAATGCCGAACTGAATATCCGCCCGCCGGCTACATCCCCGCTTATGTGTATAGCCACTCTAATAAAGTATGTTTTACATAATATTAAAATGCAATTCTTTACCTTTAGTACAGAATGTCTTAGGGCACAAGTTACAAGCATATGGCTTGACTCCGGAATGCCTCATCATATGCTGCCTCAGGTTGGAATTGTTGGAGAAACCCTTGCCACACTCTGAACACAGGTATGGAGTTTCTCCAGTGTGGGTACGAAGATGGTCCTTCAGACTGCACATCTGGGCAAAACCTGGGGATATAACAATATGTAGAAGTCTTATATTTAAAAAGTACAATTTATTCCAGATTTGTTAGAGACACAGTATCAGGTACAATAAAATTGAGGCCCATACTGTTTTAAAAAATGTAACAATTATATAAACCTTAAAAACAAAGCATCCACAGTATAATTAAAGCTGGAAGTGTTCTTTAACATAAAAGAATCTCGCTCTCAATCCAATTATAAAAAAAGCTAGACAATGAGTCAATCTTTAAGTTGCTGAGAAAGTATGAAGTAAAGATTCTTAAAATACCATTAAAATGTGACACCAACAAGGTCAGAATAATTGTGATTTAGTAAGTAGGTAGCTAATAATATACCTACATTATTACTTAGTAAAAAAATTAATCAAGTAATTTCAATGGCCCCTGTGTGCCCTGATGCCTGCTTTTTTTGGGAATTGACAGACACTATTGATGTTGACACACTTGTGGCTAAGTTAACACTAAGGGTCAGTTCACACCGAGACGAGACGCGACGCGACGCTGCGTGCACCCTTTAAAAGAGCGACTCAAAATATAACTTTATTTTCTACACGAAAAGATACACATTTCATTGTAAGAATTTAGAATACGTTACACCACGCAGCACTACGTCGCGATGAATCGCCGGTACGCGCGATGTGCAAGAGACTTTGCGATGCGTCTCGCGGCGGCGCGCGGCGCACGCGAGGTCACTGGCCTCTTCAAGTATCGTCACGTTGCGTCGCGTCGCGTCTCGGTGTGAACTGACCCTAAGAAGTCATTTCTTGTTCATAACAGAATATAAATAAAAAGAACTTACTTTTCTTGCAGAATTCACAGACATAAGGCTTGTGTTCTTTGTGAGAGTACATATGAGACATGAGCTGGTCACGTCTGGCATACGTTTTAGGACATTTCTCACATTTGTGTGGCTTTACTTCACTATGCATCACAACATGACGTTTCAACAAGTGTTTCTTAGCAAAAGTCTTAGTGCAAATATCACAGATGAATTCTTGCTTCTCATTTTTGTTTCTATGTTTTCTCATGTGCATTGTGAGTGATCTTTGCTTTGTAAATGTTAGCTTGCAATCTGTGCATTGTAATGTTGGTACTGGTGATGCATTCTCAGTTTTGACTTCAACTTCCTGAATGTGCTCCACCATCTCATCTAGTAAGAGTGTCTCACTCACAAAATTTTGATCACCAACAAAACACATATTGGTTTTGTGCTTGGCTCTGTGTTTATCCAACAATGTCTGGTTAGAATATACCTTCTGACAAATGTCACATTCTAGTGATAAACTTTCATGTCCTTCCAAATGTTTTAAGTATTTCTTCTCTTTAGTAAACTGTTTGTTACACTTAGTACATGTATATTCATTGTCTTCGATCTCAGTTTTGGAAAAATCGGCGTTGAAATTGAAATCTTCGTAAGTTGCAAAATAGTCATGGTCATTCTCTGATTTGAGGTCTACTTCTTCTGGTTCTGTTTTTACATTTCCTTGTAGGAGTTTTTTGAACTCATCCTGAGCCTTAGCCGCCTGCTTACGGAATGAGTACACAAGCTGCAGCACCTTAACACAGGCGTCACAAAGCTGCTGCGGTAACCCATCCTCCTTGGCGACCTATAAAAAAAAACTTATGTTCTTACATACATAAATATAAAAGCAAGTTTTCAAGTAAATATAACATACCTCAAATAGAGTACACTGCACAAGTAAATCTGATAATTGGAGACAGTTTTCCTCAATTTCAACTATTTCATACAAGTTCACCAATGTCACATTGTCCTTCATACACGTTCGACACGACGTATTTATGTCTAGCATTATATTATAACTCAAAAGTTATAAGTAATTGATAATAAAGATTTAATACAAGGTTTAAAATTAACAAAACTAACAATAAACATCACGAATTTGACATATAAGTTTTGACGTACCGATGACGTGACGTTTCACTTCAGTGAGTTCCTTTCCTTTCTCTCTACTCATTTTGTTGAAGGTGAGTTTTCTTTTTTTTGTGCGTAGGTAGTATATTATTTTAATTCGAATATTTATAATCCAGATATTATTTATGTTACCTAAATTCGAAGCCTAAAACTACATAAGATGAAAATGATAATAATTGTCAACAAGTTGCACCATTATTATTGCGGTTTCCTTCGAAACTTTTTGCGCGAAATGGAAAATATGAAACCAATCAAATGTAAAAGGTTTTTATAGTTGCGGTTAGCGACAGTTAGCGTTAGCGTAGCGGTTTTAATAATATTTAGAAAATTAATGTTTTATAACAGCGACATATTTTAAAAATTAGGCGTTTATGAGAACAATTATAATAATTTGAATAATTTATTTACGTACAGTATTTTACTATACTACTATTCGACTAATTTAAAAACTAATATATACATTGTACATTATAAAAAACCTAGTTATCAAACAAAGTTTCGTGCGTGATCTGACGCTTCTCTGTGAATCGAACGTAAAGTTATTTTTGTAAATAGCCTAATTCTTCGACTTGTGTAACTTGTGTTTTCCTGTTTCATTGCCTAGTTTTGATACGTAAGAAATGGACGACATAATATTTATCGGTGACTGGATAAAAGAAAGAGAACTAGGAAAAGGAAGTTTTGGAACCGTCGTACTATGGAAACACAAGAAAACTGATGAGAAATTGGCTATAAAGACTTGCCAATGGGGTAATGAGCTCACTGAGAAACATAGAGAACGATGGACGAAGGAAGTAGAGATGTTACAGAGTTGCAGAAACCCAAATATCGTGGGTACAAAAGACTTGCCCCCAGAGTTCATAACTGGACTTGAGCGGGCAAACCCGTCGCGCCTACCAATTCTCTGTATGGAATACTGCAGCGGCGGTGATCTTCGGCAGGTGCTCAACAAACCCGAGTCCTGTTCAGGCCTCAAAGAACAACAAATCAGACAAATACTCAGTGATCTCCGAAATGCTATGCATTTTCTGCATCAGAACAAAATTACGCACAGAGATCTCAAGCCTGAAAATATAGTGATGCATTTATTGGATACAGTACAAACCAATGTAGCTGTTCAAGGCCAAAGAAAGGTAATATACAAGCTAATAGACCTTGGTTATGCTAAAGAAATAGATTCGAACTCTGTATGTGCCAGTCTGGTTGGGACACTACAGTATTTAGCTCCGGAAATTATTTATAGCAAAACTTACAGTAACTCTGTAGACTTTTGGTCATTTGGCTTGGTTGTATTTGAGCTTATCTGTGGTAAAAGACCGTTCCTGCCATTCATGGCCCCTGTGCAATGGATGCCACATGTTAAAAAGAAGGCCCATGAAAATATTTGTGTGTATGAATCCTTCCATGGCGACATTGAATATTCCAATGAAGTGTTCCCTGAAAATTATATATCTAAACCATTTAAAGCCCTGATGGAAAAGTGGCTGAGAATTGCTTTGGAATGGGAACCTAAATTGCGAGGCAGAGACACTCCATCTCGAGTCACTTTCAACATACCCAGTGAACAAAGAGAAGCTGCTAGCAAGATCGTGATATTTGACGTCCTTGAAAAGATTTTAGCAAAGAAAATTGTCAAGATTTTTTCTTTAGCGACCATGTCTCAAATAGCTTATGAAGTTGATGATACGACTACTGTGCTTATGCTTAAATCAAAAATTTACAATGATACTAGCATTCCTATGGGTGAACAAATTTTAATAACACAGATGAACTATATGGAGCCCCCCGATGATGAATGCATTGTTAAATATTGGAATGAAAATGTTATGTTGTTCCTATACAGTAAGACATGCATTGTTAAAGAAAATGTCAAGCCTATAGTGCCAATGGCAGTGCAAAGATGTTTGGAAAACCCAAACGCTTTGTATAACTTCAAAAACAGCCAAAATTTATATAAGAATGCAATGTACCTTGTCCTGTCACAAATGGAATTATATGATTTTCTTATCAACGGATTGTTTGTGAGAGCTGAGTCATTGAAATATGAAGGTAAACAACTGTTACTCAAACATAATTCTGTTGATAAAAATCTTGGTAATCTTCTTGCTAGACAAGAGACTCTTAAAATGTTGACAGATTCTGGGAAAACACACA
Organism: Hoplodrina blanda; assembly: GCA_949316365.1. Lineage (NCBI taxonomy): Eukaryota > Metazoa > Arthropoda > Insecta > Lepidoptera > Noctuidae > Hoplodrina > Hoplodrina blanda. The sequence goes on from OX438589.1 coordinate 13,252,230, forward strand.
TATCTGCACTAAAGGAAACTCCTAATGGATTAAATTTACTCGGTGGTTTTGACAACATATTTAAAGAAGCTGATGATATTACAGAAAGAATTAAAAAATTACAATCTGCATGGAGCCAACTTACCGTGAGGCTCCAATCGGCTACTAGACGCAGCAATGAAGTAATCACTGCCGATATCAACAACTTTGTTACAAAATTCAACTATCAAGCTGTGTACAATAATGCTTATAAAGAATTTCTAGCATACAAAAAAGGGGAATCTGCAAACCGAGGCAGGGAAAGGCCATGTAAAGACATAGGCAGTGTATGCTATAAGTGTCTTAAAGTCGGAAGCAATATATTAAAAGAAGTACGTCAGCAAACATTTGTGTTAAAACTTATGGATGTAAGCACTGAATTCTCTAAAATTGATGATATTGTCTTAAATGCAGCGGATAATACCAATAAATTGGCAGCTGACTTAACAAATGTGCTTGACGAATTAACCAAGTGTACATGGTCAACTATTAGTCTTGTGGTGAAAGATGCTGAAGGTTTCTCAAATGTACCTTACAGTGTGGTCTCTTTTGAGAAGAAGGACTTCAAGATTGGAGAACCTGTCTCTAATCATTGCATCAAAATGGCCAACAAGCTAGAAGATGATGAGGCACTAAAGTCTCTTATTGAGGACAGTGTAAAATTAAGGAAGAGTCAAGTTAATCTCTCCATGAAAATAAATTCGCAAAAACAGTTACTGAACCAATCATCTTTAGATTTTAGCTTTTTGAATGATGCTTGAATACAACCAATGAGATTGTGATTTATAAATTAATATATTGTGCCTTATATTTTAATTTTAGATAGCTTTAGGGATTAAGGAATTCAAATGATAGTACGACCCCAGTACGACTATACATATAACTGGTGCTAAAAATGCCTATGTTTACTATCTATTAGGTATGTAATTATATTGGAAATTATGTTTTACTTATTGTTTTGATTGTGTTAGTAGAGACTTTTAGTGTTCCTTACATTTTGAAGAATATACTTATTGTATCACGAATTTAATACTAACCATTATTAAATTGTGTTCTAGTCAAAAGCATAGTAAAAAATTACATTACATTAAATGTAGGTACCTTCTTTTTTATAAATGTTTTGTGTTCGTGTAACTTCTTCAAACATTCTGAACTGTTGCTTGTTAATAAATAAAAAGCTACGTAGTTTTATGTAAAAGTTTTAATTGATTCGCTAAATAAAAACCCTACCAACCTAAGTAGTGAAATAACAAAGTACATAAACAATGAACACTAACAAAAAAAAATTGATCAATCACCCATCCACCTTGTCTGCAAAGCAGGAAAATCTCAAAGCAAACAATTACCGGTGAATTGTTCTAACCAATCCTTGAAGTTGTTAATTATTTTTTGCAATTTTCTCATGTCTGCCGGGGTTTGTAGGTATTCTTCGGGGGCGAACCGCGGCTCGGGGCTCCCGCTAACGTGTAACCAAATAGCGAATACTGCGTCATCAATATTAGCAACCTTCCTACGACATAGCCTAGCCGAGGTGAGGCAAATCGCTACTAAAGCACTCATGCTGCCAACTGAAACACACTTTGTATTTTCCTTACGAGCTGCTAAAAAGTAACTGCGCAGTAAATTCTCCGTTGCATTATCTAAATCAACTTCGATGCCCGCGACTGCATCAATATATTTCTCCACATCTTTCAGGGCTTTTATTTCTTCCTTACTTACTCCAACTGGGTCCACCGCCTGTTGCAATACAAACTCTACTATTTCATCGTAATATTCGCCACAGTCCCCGCGGCAAACATTACCAAATACACTCGCTACGTTGAACAGTACCATCTTCTTGAAATCCATTCCTTGTGCCCAAACTGCTGATTTCAACTTAGTTAATCCTGTACCAGTATTAACGTCTCCTGATTCTATGGCCGATAGTACAGACGAAACTTGCTTGTGGTGGTAGATATGTAGGGGTAAAGGCAGGACGCACACTCCGCCTGAACTGCCTATCAGAGCAGTGGATGCCACCGAATGAGATGCCCCTAAAACCACAAATCTGTCTGCAAGTTTCGCTGCTTCAGTCATTATTTCCCCCACATATCTGGAATCAAAACCTCCTACTAAGACGTGTACGATACTTGCACCCGATATCGCGTTTGCCTTGATACTCGTCAGACTTAATAACAAGTTTATCTTGAGATGCATAAAGCAATTCAAAGGGCAGATATTGACTCCTATAGTAGAAGCCAGACAGTATATAAACTTCCAAGGTATTCCTTTACATGCTTTGAACAGTTCTTCTACATCTTCAGGAATGGGGCTAGTTATTGGTGCGGGCAAAGGGATTATTTTTTCTAGAGACCAAACCGCTGTAATCTTTTTTGTTACAACCACGTGCAAAATATATCTGGAACCGAGGCTTAGTTTGGAAAATAAATCATCAATAATAAATAATCTTTTGGGTAGTAGCTGATCTTTTACTTTGAATGTCGCAGTCACTTGTTCTCCGCATCGTCTCAAGCCACTGTTTTCAAATAGAACGCTTTTGCATACATTGCATTTGGGTGGATGTTTTGGTATGTAGTGTAGAATAACTTCATTGCCCTCACATTCCTCTGGACACGACCAAACTGAATGGTAAACATAGCTTTCTGGCTTCGAAAAAGTTAATAGCAACCCGTTGATCGTCACCAAACCTTTATAATACCTAGGGTTACATTTCTGGAGTCTAGGTACACTCTTCAAACGCAATGTAACGCCCACTTGAGCATATTCTATACTATCTTTTACTTGATCAGTATTAGCAGCCTGAAGGCAAGCAAACAAAACATCATTGCACATTTTTTGAAATTGTATTGGTTCTGTGGTCAAAACTTCCCCTAGCTCGGGAAATGCATCTATTGTATCCATGACGTCAAACTCTAATATAAATCGTAATGGCGGGAACTTACATAATGTCTTCTCAGTTATTTTTCCTAAGAAATCTACGCAGTTCTTTTTCATGTCATCTAAGTAACGCCTGTTGTCTAAGTATAGCAACAATTTACAATGAAGCTCCATTGCTAGGGTAGACTTAATTACAAGTCACGGATGAAGTAAGAATTAATTATTGGCACGGAAAAAAGAACTGTAAAGATAAAACCGTGGATTTGTTGTATTTCCGGTCATACCAATTATCTACTTTTCCCGCCTTATTAATTTTCTTCTTTTTAATTTATAATTGGGCTGTATTTATGGCTCGTGTATGTTATCTGACAGCCAGTGTAGCTTTATCTGAGCATCGACATGTATTCATTCTTTAGTATTTTTATTTTATTTAAAAAATATATTGTTTTTAAGTAGTTATTCTATAGCTGGTATTAACATTGATTAAAATGTACATAGACAAATTTCTTCACCTCATAAAGTTGGATGTCAGTGAGTGGGCGTAAAAAAAAAGAAACCGGCCGTTGCCTAACTGAAAGTGCAAAGGGCGAAATTGCTACATAAGCAGTTGGTCAGAAACAAAAGTCGCTAAGCACTTACAATGATTCACAAATTATTAATACTTTCAGAAAAAAATCATCAAGAAGTCATATGGCAATGGTTAATTTTATATACTTAACTTACTTATCCAATTTTTGTCTTAGTTATTGACGCGTTAATTTGTTTCTATGCCGATCACTGATATACATAATATAGGTACTAGCGACCCGCCCCGGCTTCGCACGGGTGCATGTATTATTATACATATAAACCTTCCTCTTGAATCACTCTATCTATTAAAAAAAACCGCATCAAAATCCGTTGCGTAGTTTTAAAGATTTAAGCATATATAGGGACAGACAGACAGACAGACAGGGAAAGCGACTTTGTTTTATACTATGTAGTGATTTGCAAACTTATAATATTCGCCATATTAAAGTGACTCTGAAATATTCAGCAATTTTTGGTGCTTATGATGTTAACAATTTGTGGAATATTGTACATGTTCAGCTACTTTTATTACTGACTGTAGGTACGTAGTAGCATTACATAATGAATGAGACTGCGTCACCAATGCTCGCCTACACATGACTTGATCATAACCCACGTAGATAGGCAGGAACCGTCGAGTACCTAACTACTTCGTTCGGCAAGGTCGGTAAACAATTAGTCCACGCAGAGCCTTCGAAAACGGAAATGCCGAATCGAATATGCAAATGATATCAATCGGATTACTACCCATTACCCAATGAGTTATGTAGCTGCGATGTTGTTCATTCATTGTGAACGAGGTACAGGAGAACACATAAGTAATTTTAAACACGCGCACTCGCATTTTCCAGCCAACGCGCAGCGTGCAGAGTGGTTCGATTTTCAAATACATAGTATACCTAGGTTTATTCGGAAAATTAGAGAAGATGCCAGTGATTTATTTGTTTCTGTTGAATAATTATTTATTGTCTGCAATCAAATTGGCTGAAAGATGTGGCATAAATATTGCTTGTCTCATTTGACACCTCATACATTTTATAAGTTATATTTATAGCCTAGTTTATCGTAACTGTGTAGGTTTAATTTCAATACAATGCAATGTTAAAAGCTTCCTGCGCGACTGTACATGAACGGAGCGGGGCAAGTGGGCGGAGTGAGCGTATTTTTCTTGCGGCGACGTTGCGCGGGCGGCGTGGTCGCGTGGGGCGGCCGCCGGCGTCACTCCATGCCCGATCACGACAAGTACCAGCTGCGACCGCGCGCCGCGCGCAGCCGAGAGCCGCGCGCGCGCCGGACGCCGCAGCCTCTCAGCAAGTACAGGAGGAAAACAGCTAATGCTCGCGAGAGGAGCCGCATGCGAGAGATCAATCGCGCGTTTGAGACTCTTCGACGTGCCGTCCCAGCATCAGCCATCACCGGAACGCCAGTGCCCTGCGAGAAGCTCACCAAGATCACGACGCTGAGGCTGGCTATGCGGTACATCACCGCGCTGTCGGCGGCGCTGCGGGAGACCGGCCCGGACGCGGACGGCTCCCGGCCGGAGCGCTGGCCCTCGCCCCTGTGCTCGGAGCTGTCCGAGTTCTCCACGGAGCTGGAGCAGGAGACGCCGTCCGAGTTCGCGGAGGACTCGCTCTCTCCGTTCGACTCGTTCTTCGCTGAGTTCGACTGCGACTACATCGACCGGACATTCTCGTGATAGTGTTGTTGTGAGTGGTGGTACTGCCGGACTATTTTCAATTAGGTACCTACTACTTAATTCTCCTTTTGCCATACTATTAATTATTAACTATATTTTATATTTTGTATGAGATTTATTTTGAGATTTATTTATTATTATTACTTAATAAATTTTAATTGTTATCGTTATTACCTCATGTGTTTGTTTTTAACTCCGTAGGTAATTAACGGAAGTAGTCTTCCTCTAGTACGGTCAGCACAATGACGATTAACACTTTAGTTTTAAAATATTTATTATTGAACTTTATGAAAAGGAAAAAATATACATGACATATTATCATTAAAAAAATATAAACTCTACATTATTTCATAAATTGCTGAGAAGTACCTAAGTGCCAATTTTGATAATAGATGAGTGACAGTGATGGATTTTTATTGCTGGCCTACATGTATCTAATTCGCTGGTTTCATACAAGGACACTTTTTTGCTAATCATCATGTAGCAGGTAGAGCCAGGCTAAAGGAAAATAATAGGCGTACAGGGTATTTTGCGGATTAGTAACACTATGTAGACATAATAAGTACCTAACAATTTATTGATAAATGTTATCAAAAATATTTAATTATTTATAGATCAACTACGTTTTTATCCGCTAGGTAAGGTTGGAAATTGTCACTGTATTTTTGAGTAGGCTGAAGCAAAACCGGGATGGAATATCCACCTCAGAAATGACTTGATTGATCTCAAACTTGAGTGACCATCTTTTAATTTATTTTGCCTTCCAACGCACTATATGAGGTCGCTTTCAATTATTTTAGGGTAAGGTAGACCTACTTACTTGCAGACTTAGATTATATAATCAATGAATATCCCAATACATACATTGATTAGGACCGGGTAAATACGGGTTACTTTACTAGTTCAAATCTGAAGAAAAAAAGTTTGACAAAACCTCCCGTCTCTTTAATAACAACAAACCTTCTCTAGACAATTTTTTTTTAGTGTCAATTCTATTATTATTTCTATAATTTTTAAAAAGAAATGAGAAATTCTAGGCTAAAGTAAAGTAAACGGTTTTTTTTTTCATGCAGGGCTAAAGTAACCCGAATTTACGGCACCTAATTTTAAAATTTAAATTAAACTTTTAATTTTATATCAATCGAACAACTCAACTGACAAAGAATCGTAAAAATATAAAATGTCCACCTACGTGCATCGCAAGCCACCCAGCGAAACTTAAAAGCAATTGTTTTTTTTTTCATTACCGTTTTATTTCCCGAGCCCAAGTTGCCAACCGATGCGGAATGATCGTTTGATTATGTAAATAATAGGCTGCGGAAGCGTGGGCTTGTCGGGCTTGGCCGATTTATTGTCGTACGACAAAAAGAAACGTCTTAAAACCTTGTGGCTGTAAAGACCACAGGTAAAGACTGTGCCACATGAGAATTATACAGCTAACATTGTAACAAGCCGGATTTGACAGCTATCAAAATCCTTTGTGTAGTGTTGTCAAAACGTCTTGTCAAAATATAAATCGGCAATTAATTCGTGTTTGTGAGTGTATTTTTTCAAAATTAAGTTAAACTTAATGTTTACAAGTGATACTCGTTGTTATAGTGTATGGGTAACATAGTAATTATTCAGGATTGTGAATTGGATTTTTCAAATTATTACGTTGGAGAAACGTCAAATCCGGCCTCTTAGAACGTTAGCAGTTTAGGAATTATTATTTTCCCGCGAAATATGCAGCAGTTAAAACTTCAACTTTGCTTTTTTTTCATCATTAGGTATGTGTTACCATTGAACTATAAAAAAATACCATTTTTTTAGTTTATTTAACTTTTTTGGGATATAAAACAGTTACATGTGACATAATAAATAATACTTAATTATGATATAGGATTCATCTTAAGCCTAGATACACGTAAAACCCACCCTATTTTTAACCTTACTGCTGCAAAGCGTTGGAGTTAATTAGGTATTCACTGGTAGGATGGATTGTAACGTGTTGAAGAGCTACAAAATTCGCAGAAGATTCAACCAAAACATGTTTGTAAAAAGGCCAAGTTCGAGTAAAATCGAAACAAGATCTGATAAGCGGCCAAGTTCAATCACTTTCACATTTATTTTTATTATAACGTTCAATATTATTGCCTATTTACCTTTTATTTATTTATTTTTTAAATATCGTGTGTCTGTTCCACTTCAGGTCAAAGGCTTCTTCATCTCCGCAGAAGGAACGAGAATAAATAAACTGAAATACAATAATCTTTATTTCGGATTTAGGTAATAATAAAAAATCATCTTGTGTGGGTATTTTCTTCCAATCTTTGGATTTTTAGTGCTCTCTAACATTATCTTCCAACGCAATAAGTAAATTGAAAATGTCACATTAATTTAACACACTATACCTCGTGCTCAAAAAATGATAATTTTCCTAGGCTGCATCGCCATCATTTGTGTCCTCTATAGGTATTACGTACTAGCTTGTGCCCGCGGCTTCGTCCACGTAAATGTCGGTTATACTTACCAGTTATACCGGACGCAGACAGTCGCGGAATAAAAAGAAGTTCTTTCTTGGGGTTCAAATTCACCCCGTACAAAATTTCATCAAAATGGTTCAGTGGTTCAGTTGTGAAACCGTTACAAACAGACAGAAATAGTTACTTTTGCATTATAGTATGGATTTATATCCTAATATCCGACTAATAATTTCTAAGATTTTTGCAAAACTATGGTCTATGTAGTCTATGTAGTTACACCTTAGCGATGTTGCCGCCCAATGCCCACGCGCATCGATCTCTCTCATTGTTTCGATACAAGTTACAAGTAAGTACCAAGATGAATGTATCACTTTTTATGGAAGTAGGTATACCAAATTAGCTGCGGCTTAAGTAATTAGGTTTTAGTTGTGAAGTTAGAAGTTAGTTGGATTTTAAAAATCCAACGTTAACTATTTTCGCCAATTAATAAAAAAAATCCACTGTTCCATAGTGTTGCACTTTTGTAGAACCGACAAAACATTACGTTGCTGGGGGGTTTAGAACCATGTTCTGAACCATGGTAAAAAATTTTCTTTCCTACCTTGTCCCTTCCAACCGTTATTTAAAAATGTGTTTTTGATGTGAAGCAGCATAATGTATTATTGTGAAAATATCTGTGCAGATTTTTGACATAAATCCGAATATTAAGTACTTATGTAGTTTTTCATTATTAAGGTAATTACCTTATTTTAAACAGGAACTGGAAAAGGTTATCCGTATAGTGCTTTAATCGGATTACTAATAGGGTTAAGTGAAACCTATCCTACACCATTTATGTAAGAGCAAATAAAAGTCTACTAAAACATATGGGTACCTATTTACGTAACTTGTACTTAGTTTATACCCCGTTGCGTTAGGTAAAAATGCAGTACTTATGCAACACCATGTCATGCAATAAAGAACCAAAGAGTGGTATCCCAGCGCATGCCCATTTGGGCTTAAAGCGGATTGCTTTCCCGCCAAATACGGCAGCCATGACAGTTCCCTGAATTATTCGATTATCTGACGTGACGGCGGAGCGGGCTGGCTGCGAATCATGATCACATATTATGATTTTGTATTCAAGTTGACAGTTATGCATGATCTGTACGTAGAAGGAGCACTGATTAAAGTATTGGCAATGCCAAATTGAGAACGTTCCTGCCTTTTCAGGACAATGAAGTGTTTAAAAGTTTAGCTTAGGTAGATTGACACTAATTTTGTTTATTGTTGTAAGGTAACATACATTATTTTTATGATATACAAACCTCCTTCGATACCATTGAACTGTCAAAACAAGTCAAAAGTCAAATCATTTATTTGAATAAGACCATAGGTACTTTTGGTGCTATGCTAGACAATAATCTATCTCTGGAACAAATTTCATCCAGATCCGTTCAGACATTTTGACGAGAATGAGAACCAAACATCCATCCATTCAAACTTTTGCATTTTAGATTAACTAAAATCATTTTATACAGTTCACGGTCCATTTGCATTAAGGCACTTAGTATTATTTACAGAATAACTGTAGGTAAAAACCTGTGTTTTTAATCAGGTACGAGGTAAAAGGTAAAAAAATATTATTGTGCATGCACTTCATTTATCAAGCTTTATCTGGTGTTGAAAAATATAATGACTCGACTGTCAACGTACAGAAAAGGTAAAAATAAACGCTTGTTGTTTTGTACCTACTTAATATGTACCTACATAACTTTATAATCTACTAACTTTTGCCCGCGGTTTCGTCTGCCTCAATGCCGGTTATCGCGGACGCAAACTAAGTCGCGGAATAAAAAGTAGCCTAAGTCCTTACTTGGGGTTCAAACTTACCCCGTACGAAATTTCATCAAAATCGGTTCAGTAGTTTAATCGTGAAAGCGTTACAGGTAGACAGAGTAACTTTCGCATTTACATAATACTAGCTTATGCCCGCGACTACGTCCGCGTGGAACTTGTTTATTTATATCGTACTTGCAGTCTTGCATACAAACTTCCACCCCCCTTTTCACGCCTTAGGGGATGATTTCCGGGTTAAAAACTATCCTATGTCCTTCCTCGAATCTTAAACTATCTCCATGCCAAATTTCATCAAAATCGATTCAGCGGTTTAAGCGTGAAGAGGTAAAAACAGACAGACACACTTTCGTATTTATAATATTAGTATGGATAATTATAAGTATGGATAACATCACGCTACGACCCACGGGAGACGAGCAGTAACCAAAAACGTAACTTAAAGCTGATGAAAAAAAACTGCAGAAGCTAAATAAATAATACAGTTAAAAGAGTTTGTTTGTTTGTGCGCGCTAATCGCTGGAAATACTGGTCGGATTGAAAAAAACTTTGTATATTTACAGCCACATTCATGAAGAATAGTACAGGTTAACATCACGCTATAACCCAAGGGATCCGAGCGGTGCAGTAACCAAAGACGTAACTTATGTAAGTACTTTACTCGAGTGAAAAAAGCACGTGGACGAAGTCGCGCCGAGCAGAAACTAGTGAGTTAATAATACCAGTAGGCCAATGTAAAGAACGAGGTGTAAACACCTTGATACTCATTTATACTTAGAATTAAAGCTAAAGGATAACCATTAAAATTAAATACTTAACTAGAATAAAAACAGTTCTCTGTAATTTAAATTGTGAGTCAGATTGAAAGGAAAATTATTTATAGGTCACACATAATGCATAACACTAGCCGTATGCCTCATGTGCCTCGTACTGCCTCGTTGGTCTAGTGGTCGCAAAGCGCGACTGCTGAGCATGAGGTCTTGGGTTCGATTCCCAGGTCGGGCAAAGTGTTATTGGGTTTTTCCATCAGGAATTTCTCAGTAGCAGCCTCGGAGTCTGGATTAGTGCCCGGTTGATGACAATAGGCTCGCCCCCTATTACATGGGACTTAAACATAACTGGCGAAATGTGGGTGTACTAAAGGGTACACCTCTGCCTAACCCTTCGGGGATTACAGGCGTGATGTTATGTTACTAGCCGTATAGGTAAAGTAAATACATTAGTGTGGCCATAATAAAAATATTTTGCACCTCAACCTACTAAACAACTGGATAAGTTCGAGTCGGACTCGCAGATCAAGGGTTCAGTAGGTATTACTGTACATGATTTAACACTACATTAAAATAAAAACACGTTTCTTGTATTATGGACCTTCTTTAATTTTTTAAATACTTTATATCATTAAAAGCTTTTTTGTTGTTATAGCGGTCATAGTAATACATATAAGTACACTCTGTGAAAATTTCAAGTGTCTTCCTATTACGGTTTATGAGAAATCTGCTGGCAGTCAGACGAAAGGACAAGGCTTAGTAATAGAGTCCTTTAGCACGCTTGAGGTACGGAACCCCAAAATCCATGTCTTCGCAATCTTAGATGTTGGCCATAACAGCTAGGTCCATTGGCGATTTAATTGATTTGATAAGCAAAATTTTAATTAGTCTTGCGACAAATACGTAGATTTCACGCGCGTCAAATTGCTCCCTAGGCTGCATCAATGGTAATGTTGAACATTCTTGAAATTCAGTTCTGCCTTATACTTACTTACTAATATTATAAGTGCAAAAGTAATTCTGTTTGTCTGTCTGTCTGTTACGCTTTCACGACTAAACCACTGGACCGATTTTGATGAAATTTGGTAAGGGGTAAGTTTGAACCCCAAGAAAGGACATAGGCTACTTTTTATTCCGCTACTTAGTCTGCGTCAGCGATAACCGACATTTATGCGGACGAAGTCCCGGGCAAAAGTTATAGTTTGCTATAAAAAAAGTTAAAAGCTTTAATAGTACCCAAAGAAAAAAAGCATAGGTATTTATCTCTACAAATCGCAGCCATGTCAAAAGGGTATTACACAAACTCGTCATGACAAAGTCATAAAGCCCGCAATTCAGAGAAAGTTTTTTTTTATTTCGTGAGATAGGTAAAGGCCCGATTAAAAGCCTAAAATCGTGTAGGTCGTCACACACGTGCGGTTTGCAAGGTCACCTGACATCACACATGCAGTAAAACGACATTTTTGTAAAACTCTGTTGGCGGGAAGCGTGGGCCGCCGAAACGCGCTTTTAAGAAAATAAAGTTAAGCAAAAATAAATACTTATTCAACAATACGCCCGTTTTGGTATATTTTGGGGCTTATAAATAATTTTGATTCTTTTCCTGGTGGTCAATGATATTCTAATTGGTGGTCCTTTGAATGAGATTCTGCGATTCGTTGAACTTTCGTTGAGTACGTAGGAAGGTACGTCGCAAAGAAATGCATTTATAGATATAAAATGTAGATGACGATTGACGATAAATAAAAAATAACGGGAAAAAGAAAGACTTCATGAGATCTTCATCATTATCCGATCAAAATGAATTACCTAAGTAGGACAAACCACGAATACGTGATAGATAGACAGACACCTTTATCCAATATTTCCTATACTTATAAACACAACTTCTCTTAAAAAAACACTTTAAATTAACCCTAATAACCCAACTAATTTTCAAATAAATCTAAAATCAGAATAAAATAATATGTTGCATTGAAATCAATAAATAAGTAGTCAATTGAGTTTTCATTCCAAGACAACTTCTCTAAAGAAACACTTTATTTTAGCCCTGAAAACCCGATTAATTTTCAATGAACTCTAAAATTTCATTTTTAATTGCTTTCAAATTAATAATAAATAGTTAGTCAATTGAGTCGACATAAAAGTGACGTCACAGTTTATTTTTAACAAAATCTTTGGGAGAATCGCTGACGGGTCATAAAAAGTACGTCAATTGATTGGTGGTGTCATCTAGCCTTTTGATTGGATTGGATGATCCGTATTGCTGATCTTCTCATCAAAGTAACAAAAGGACCCCTCATCATTTCCCCTGTGTGTTAAACAGGCGTCATATCTCACGGTCTGAGTCGCCAATAAAGAGTGACGTAAAGGACAGGCGAAGCGCTGACGGCGCCTGTCTATCTAGGTGAGGGTTAGGACATTTTTCTCACACTGCAAGCTAGTGCCAGCGCCCCGCTACGAACTACCGCCCGCTGACTCGTAAGGCCTAAAGCATAATGTAAATATTTATCTGACTTTTATTTTTCATTTTACGAGCAAGAAATGCAGAATGACATAAATCGAACGTTGATCTTTTCATTTTTGAACGAATATAATCCAACTTTATTTTGGTGGATATCCGTATGTTTTTAAACTTACTGAATAGGAAACACAACAGAATAAGCTTTGTCTGAGGCAGTAGAGCTGGAATCCTAAATCGATAATGATAACGAACTGTATCAAAAAAAAAGAATAACTAAATAAAGGCCGCGTATAATAAGAATTTATTTGCTAGGATTGAGAGAGTACGAAACTTCGAATAGTACCTAGATAGGTACAAACGTACAGTCTGTTATAGCTGTTATCTAACCCACCTAACTGGTTCAATAAAATTAGGCGAATTTGAACCTTCTGCAATTAAAAACAAACGAATTTGAACCCTCTGTCAATAACGTTAAGGTTTATTCAATTTATATAAGTTCATCACACTAGCGCTGCTTAATGAACGAATACAATAATATTATAGATACGCCAATTTGATCTTTAAATCGTTAGCAATAAGATACTTATAACTTGTTATGCAAATTTGATTTTTATGCCATATGATTTAAAGTTTATTAGAGTATTGTGATATAATTTAATGTCATTACTACTAATTGCTTATTTTAAATAAAAAGTTCAAGTAGATTTGGTCTCGTGGTCCGTGTATAAGGCTGAGACGAACGAGATGCGAGTTCAAATCCTGCATTGAGGAATATTGTTTTGCTTTCAATTTAGAATTGATTAAGTAAATATTTCTTGCATTATTGCAAAGAACCGGCCACATACTTCAAAAATATCTAAATTGTTAATATTTTCGCCTAACTTGTAATAAGTGGGTAGTTGAAAGACAATTTGCGTATTCATTATAAAACTGGTATTCAAATGTTAGTAAGGATGTGGGTAGGAAAATAAAAATGAACCGTGACAGTAAACCTCAAGCCAGTCTACGCGCAATTGCAGTGACTACGCGCAAAAATTTCTTACCTTGACTTGGTAAATTGCAAAAATCTTCTTTTTCCAATGTTCTATTGTTTCATTATCATGTCTCAATGTCTCAATTGAGTGATTATTTGAAATACAAAAAAATAATCTATTTGCTGAAGGAGAATGTTGGCATCAGAGAGATTGCTTGGAGATTTAGCAGTAAGTGTGTTTGTCTAATTTCATACCTAAGTATTCCTTATGAATGATATGTAATTGTTTTTTATATACTTAAACGTAAAGTGACATCCGTTTCATTTATTTGTTTCAGAGAAATACAGTCAGATTGTGGTTAAGACGTTTTAAAGAAACAGGAAATGATCAAAAGGGTCGTTCGTGAAATCGTGACCAAAACCTGTAATGTTTACTCCCGTATTAGAACGGATTGTTAGTAGACATATTCATGCATGCTGCTGGACTGAAACAATACAAGCCGGCACGTAAAATTCAATGAACCGCTGTTCATCGCCAAGCAAGAATCCGCTTTGCCCAAGAATATATAGATTTTAATTGGAAAGAACATGTTGCTCAAGAGATGGTGCAGGCAGCACCACCGTCAGCAGCCCACAATACTTAAGTGTCAGTGTGTGTTTTAAATAAACTGTTGTTATCATAAATTCTAAGGCGATTAACACACGGCACCGTACGCCGCTCCGGCATGCGGTAGCGGTGAAGCTGATTTCGATTTTCGAACACCGCTCGACCGCGCGGTCGTGCGGTGTTCGTGTGCAAGGTTCAAGCGGATTTCATAGAGGCTAGTGCGACGTGAGAACCGCATCACCGCACGCCGGAGCGGCGTACGGTGCCGTGTGTTAATCGCCTAAGGAAGTGTTTCATACATTGAATAAGCAGGTCCTTTTTACGATCATAACCATATTAAAAAAATCAAAAATACTTATAAAAATCTATGTAGTAGGTAAAACACCAAAGTATGTAATGCTATTTTCACTTTTATTTTATAAGTAGGTATGACAGTTAATGTGGTGATGTTATTGTTATGAAATAGAAATATTATATTTCTAAACATGTAACATGTTGATTCACTACATAATTTTTTACCTACTTTAAAAATAAAAATATAGGTATTTTATAGACAGCATTGAAACGAAGACACTGCTTTTTTTATCAAGTTCTAGCTCAAGTAGTTTATTTTATATATATTCTAACTTGTTTTATATGGTTTAGCTTTATAATATGACAAGTAATTATTTTTGTCAGTAATTATTTTACATTTAACCATATTGAATAAAATCGTAACAAAAATTATTACTGTTTTTCATTTCTGTTGTTATTTTTGTATTTAAATAGTCAATTTTTGTTAACTATTTCAATTTAATATAAATAAAATTTAGAACGCAAAAAATATAAATGAATATTGTAAACAAAAAGTGACAAAAATTCATACTTAGGTTTGATCTCACTACCATGTTGCTACCACTTGGTCAAATCGTCTTTACAAATGAAGTTGAAATTAACAACTCCATTATGTGACAAAACAGTATTCAAAAGATTATCTACCCTAACATAACGTATTAAAGATCAAATTGGCAACAGTATTCTATTATATTTGCGTCCTTGAACAAGTCGTTCTAGCTCGTTAAGCTCGTACGTATCGAATTCATAATTATCTACCGCTAATTGCAGAAGGTTCAAATTCGCCTAACTTTATTGAGCCAGTTAGGTGGGTTAGGTAACAGCTATAATAGACTGTACAAACGAGTAATAGAAGAAAGGTAGATAAGTTGACAAAAATGTTGAACTCTACCGTGACTAGGATGCAAAATATTAATAAGTAATAACAAAACATGAGTCTAATAAAATTTGCAGAACCTATAAATTATAATAAGATCACATTATAAACACCCCTTTACAAATAAGCAAATATTGCGAACGAAACATTAGAGCTAAGTAATCGTTGTACAAGATTCCAGCACACTTACAAAAACTGTGAAACCGTCCTATCGCTCGCTGGGTGTCGAATACTTTATGCGCTACCTAGAAGATATTTATCGGCTCCCTAATGGCAGAAAACATTGCCTATAGCCATTTTATGCGAGAAATTCTCACGTAAGAATCAATTAGATACGTTTTAAGTGTTACTTTTTGTGTGAGTTCATAAAATATGAATGAAATTAATTGGTTTTATTGCCAGACTGAACGGAAGCTATGCACTGTCTGTTTTTACTGGCATTTAGCTGTCATTTGTTTCTATTATCTACTTACCACCGGGTTTTTTTTAAATAACGTTGTCGTTTAATAACGCTGCTTCCCCACACTAGAATTTTCTTCTGTATCGTCGTCGGTGCGTTAACAAATTTAAAGGAATATAAACTCATATGCACAAACAGCCAGACCCGGAACAACTGTCATACAAATATTTGTCTCGTTCGGGAATCGAAACGCAGCAGCAGCAGCATCTAATCCACTGCGACAACAGTGCCGTCAAATTTTTGTTTCAAGGTGGGAAAATCCTCAATAATGACCTTGTTTTTAAAGACGAAAAACCAACCCTATGTTCCCTTCCCATTACGCCGAAGATCCCAGGAATGTACGCGCTTGCCACGATCCCTGACTGGTCCGATCCCTGCCTACTTACCACCTCGTCTAACAAATTCATCATTTACCCCCCACGTTCAGTTTTAAAGTGGACCAAAGACATTTATTTAAATAGATTATTACCAATTTAGGTTATTGCCTTATTTAGACCGTCTCCGTTGTTAAGCTAAAATACTCGTATTCTTAAGTACATTCTTGATGTCTGTTTTACGAGTTACCAAGATTACCTAGCTCTATTTAATCATTACGTAATACACCTTCCCGATATAAATTGATATAATTATGTTACGAGAATGATGATCAAACTTTACTCTGTAAAGTCTCACGTAAGCATGCAGTCAGCGAAGTACTATGGTGACTTTTTCAATGCATATGTACATGTCATGTACATACATGTACATGATCTTGGACATCACTCTTCATCACTGTTCATCATCATATTCGTCTTCCCAGGTCGGGCAAAGTGTTATTAGGTTTTTCCAGCAGGAATTTCTCAGTAGCAGCCTCGGAGTCTAGATCTGTGCCCGGTTGATGGCAATAGGCTCGCCCCTTAATAAAATAACTGGCGAAATGTGGGTGTACTAATGGGCACACCTCTGCCTAACCCTTTAGGGATTACAGGCGTAATCGTTGTGATGTTATGTTATTTTATTCATAAATGTAAGCTTAGAGGAGTGCAAATATTGCGTGTCAATCAACGTCTACGTCGTCGCTTCGTACGATGATGAAACGGCGCACTGCGAATCTGAATTCTGAATACAGCTAGTTAGCTTAGCATAAGTTACAAAACTTATAATCTCGTATAAATTATATCTCAAATCAGAAAATTATAATCACGCCATTTGTAGGTAAAAGTAATTAAATAAACCTCGAATACAGATAAATTGTGCAAAAATTAATATACTTAGGGAGCATTATTTTGGATTGAAAAGGCGACAAAGCAGGCAAATAATAATAATACCAGCCTATTATTGTTCCACCAGGGCAAAAGCCTCTTCTCTTCTCATACAGCCATTTCAGACTTAAATTATTTATCCGATTTTAAGAGGAAACGCGAGAGGAGAGACTTTTGAAAATTAGGTACCTACCTATCAGAAAATCTATCGCTACTATCGCTGTCGCTCTGCGAGCTTCGGCATGCGAAAAGGACAACTGCAGATCCGACTGAATAGCCTAATAAAAAAGTCATAATTCGGGGTTTAGCTCTCGCCTATTTTCTTCTCTGATATAATGAACCAATATAAAAGATATTTCATAAACTAAATAAGAAAGTCATAAACCAGAAAGAAAACAGGCGAGAGCGTTTGTATGGAGAAAAGTTTACCCGCGTTTCCTCTTAAGTCCATTGGGCCATACCTACTTGATAATAATTCGTTAAATTGCTGGTTTCCCAGGGTAACACCTTGGGTCCTATTCAAACTGAGAAGTGAGAAGTCAATAGTCTGTTCAGTAGGTTACCTATATTTTTGCCACAGCTCATAAAACCATAGTGACATTTAATATCTTTTTCTGTTGACAATGTTTTAGCGCGAATATCCGAATAAGGCGGGAAAAATGATCACGGTAGCAATTATCGAGTCAATAAAGTGTTGTTATTTCTTGACAGCTTGACACCGATTATAAGTAGAGACTCGTTCATACTTTTATGGTGGTTGGCTGACGATTTTAGTGCCTTGGCTTTGTTAATTTTTTTTTCTGCTATGATTAGGTACCTATAATACCTAGGTTGGTATTCTCAACTATTCATTTATTGGTCATAAACTTTTGTTATTTTTTTTTTACAATGACGAAGTAATAGAACTTTTCTATTTACCATTAAATTTTTCACTATTACTATTGCACACCTACCTCCTACACACAATTACACATGCATACACATTTCAAAAGATTAAAAATACAATTAAAATAAATCCAATTCAAAGTATTAAATTCATTTACTTACAGGCACTTTTAAATTGTCAAGGAGTCGGTCAGTTAATCTGATAGTAATTCAGCTAGTTGCTTGTTGAAGAACGAGTAAGAAACTTCACTTTAAAATAATAATACTGACTTATTATGGAGTAGGTACTTACTTTAATTTAGTGACGCAAGGCTGTTTCGCATTGAAAATATAATAAAATTAACTTGATTTCAAATCAGATATGTGCTCAATCTACATTTATTCGCTCTATGTATACATGGCTCTGTTGTATGTAGGTACTTAAGTAAACTAAGTAGTGCAGTTAGCTGGTATGGTAATCGGCAAATTAACTTAAGTAATTTAAAAATAACTGTAATTTTAAAACGAATAATTGACGCTAATCGTCATAAAATGACGCCACCAGTTATGCTGCTAAATAACTTTAGTTTGTAAAAAAAAGCTTTCAGAAATGTTATGTTTATAACTTGAAATTAATTAAGGACATTATGTCTTATTCTTGGGTGAATAAACTTATTAGGAGGAAACTTGGAGACCCACAAAACCTAACTGTTTGGGGGTCATCTAGCTCAGAATAGGCTGGGACAGAGTTTATCAAAGAAGTGCGCAGCTTAGAAGCAATTTTATGTTCTGAATAGCTATCAGAGTGGCTTAGATTTCTCATACGAGGTGGAAAAGACATCGTAACGAAAGCTTTTACCATGGATTCATTACATGATTCCAGACCATAAAAACAAATCTGCTATTCCATACAAAAGTGCCACAACTACATGGTCAAAATGTTTGGAACAGCAGTTTTTTTTAATAACCCACGGAAAGTTTCAACGCTGGTGTTTATATAATTCAATACATGATATTGAATCCAGCTTTATGTTATCTTGTTTAGAATTACCTTTTCTACATAGGTGTCAGTATTTCAAATATTGCAAGTAGGTCTACCTACCATGCCTGCCTTAATTCGTGAAAACCCAAGAGGTCTACAAAGTCATAGTAACATAGACAACCATAACATTCCCACGCAACCTCCAAGGTTCACAAACCTGTATCATACCTTACCTACTACGTGTGCCATGTCACACCATTATGTTCTAGTAAATTTTTATATGGTCATGCGCTCATTTTTGTTGACGTTTATAAAGAAATACAATATGAACTATTGATCGTGATCTTTTGCACACGACGTTGTCTATGATAACAAGTTATTTGCTGTTAAAATTTTCCCTCCCAACCTCTATGATCTCATTAATAAGGTTGATTATCTCTTGAGGATTGTTTGGTCGATAGTAAAGTTTATGTTGGTTGTCGTATAGGGTCGGTCCACCTGACATAGTCGTATTAGGAATGGTGAGCGTTTGAGAGGCCTAGGACCGCAGTCCATGGTACAATGCTAACGAACTTCGTTTTTTACAGTGCTCTATGATTGAGGTGGTTGGAATTGGAGTAGCATTTGAATTTAGAATGGCACTGAAATGTTTTAGAGTGAATTTTCTGGTGGGTCTTCTCTGGAAATAGGTCCACTTCATTATGCAAAGATGTTATTATGTCAATCGTGAAAAACTGATTTTTTATTTTTACTTTTACTTTTTTAATAGAATTAGAAGAACGTTGATGCACGTCACACTAGCATAGACAATTTTTCATTGACCACATTTTTTTTGGACAAAGCCCGGAGCAATTTACCTGTATACCATAGCAATATCCGTGCGAGAATCGAACCTGTGGCACACAGAGCAGCAGCCAATCGCTTAGCCACTGTGCCATCAAGCTATCATTCATCTAAAGATTCTAATAGACTATTAGTTTAATCCTATTACTTATATTCGCATTGCCAAAGTTTTGAATCACAATAATGTCAAATTAAATCTTATTTGTGATATCATACCATGACCTTAAAGGTCACTTAAGTCGCATTGTATAATGTTGCCTTTTTTAAAACTCTGACTCACTCGCCAAGTTCAGAAGTTGTTTGAGACTTTTGCTGTTTTGCATGTCTGTGTGACTGTAAATGTAGGGGTATCTTAAAAACAAGTAGGAATAAAAATTACAAGCAATGCCTATCCGTATATCTATATACTTAAGCTAAGCTGAAGAGATTTTTTGTTTGTTTGTTTAAACGCCCTAATCTCTAGAACTACGAGTCTGATTGGAAAAAATCTATTTGTATATGATAGCCAAATTTATGAGGAATAGTATAGGCTATTTAAAATCACGCTACGACCCAGGGGAGCGAAGCAGTAGGTACCTAACCAAAGACGTACTTAAACTTGCTAGAAAAAACCACGATTACAAAGTCGCAGGGAACAGCTAGTTTATAGTATTATAATACAATAGCAAGTAACTAAAGGCTGTCTAGATTTCCTCGAATCTTAGTAAGTAATTGACAAAAAAACTAAACAGGTGGATAGAGAGAGACACTGATGACATACTACCTAATTAAGTACCCATATAATAATTATCTGTGGGTAAGTAACTGATTTTTAAAGAAGATCAATCACTTCAGGTATGTGTTTTGAAACACATGAAGAATCCTATAAGAGTTAGATTACATACGTGTACCACCATTCCTTCAATGACGTAATTAATACTTTCAAAGCAAACAAAATCCTTTGAACAGAATGAACTAATTCAAAAAGTGACTATACAAAGACAAACAAAACAGTTTGCAGCTTTATAATCAAGAGGCTTACGCATTTAACCGAATCATACATCACAAATAAACACCAGACAATTTTTATTCAAGGAGACATAAATACATACCTATTTCTTCTGTACAAATACAAATAAATAAAATTGTAGTGTCTGTACCTATGTAATGTCAAAATTACAACTTTTAACTTAATAAATATTAATGTTTGCACGGAAATAACAATATTTGTCTGTCTATTTTTCCAGCTAATCTTCAAAATGGCTGCACCGATTTTGACGGAAGTTTCATAAGCAGATATCTGACGCTATAAAAAGTAACTACCTACTACCTACTCGTAGCTGATATTATAGGAGTAACTTAGGCTATTTTTATTTAAGTAAAAATATTAGGATACCGCACAAAAAAAGAGACTCCGCAGATAACCCACATCCACGCAAACGAAATCACGGGCATAAACTAGTTTTAAATACAACACAATTAGTAACAAAAAACATATTCTTAGACTTGGCCACTCATATATTAGATATCAAATCGTTTCTAAGTAAAACAAATGAAATTGAAAACTAAACAATAAAGCTTACCTACATGACTATGAGTCACGATACGCCGGGGGATCGCCACACCATGTAAGGCAATACAACTAATATAATGTCCTCGTGTTAAAGATTTCGTCGATGCTAATGATAAACTAGAAACCGAGATTGAATCATTTAACAACAAAGATGGTAGATACGATACAGCTAATGATGGATTCATTACATGTTACGATATTAACATAGACCCAGGTTTCATACTAATTATCTTGTATAAAGACTTCGAAGACTGCCCCGACGGTCTTGTGGTCACAAGCGCGACTTCTGAGTTCCATTCCCAGGTCACACAAGTGTCATTAAGCTTTTCCATTAGGAATTTCTCAAGAGCATTTTTTTTTTATTGGGACAAGCCCGCCACACTGTTCCCACCCACTGCAACTCCGGAAAGCCAGAATCAACAGTGGAGGCCACCAGAAAAGCGCCGAGGCAATGAAGCTCGACGAGTCCCAGAGAAACGTTTAACTGTCTTGGGTCCCGCAACGATATTAATCAGAAAAGAATAGCGGAGGAGTAAGAAGAGAAGAGAAGTAAGTTTCTCAAGAGCAGCCCGGAGTTGGGAAATTGGTGGTGTAATACATCTCTGTGCCTCGGAAAGGACGAAAAGCCGTTGGTCCTCCGCCTGATCTCTCCCCGGTTATGTCGGATTGCCGTCACATTGGACTATAAGAGTGAGCGAAGGGGTAGAATGCACCCGTGTTTGCACATATGCTTTTGAACTATATTATCTCCTGCGTACTTACTTGGCTAGTCTCCATTGACATTAGCCGCTATGACCAAAATTCTGTCGGCTTGTTTACAAATCTCTTAGAATACCTGCCTTCTGTTTGTATACGAAGGTGTTTTATTAGTTACAATTTACTATTCTGTAAAAATCTCCCGTGTTTTTATCAATTCAGTCCTAGCAGCTCACTTTTCCTAAATTCACCGAGGTTGATCTTTACACAATAGACCGGCGCGGGCGCTACCATTGATTTCTTTTGTTCCATCATAGATTTTTGCATTTTTATGTCTTTATTTAAGTTTTGCATGATTCTATTTTAATCTTCAACGGAAGTGCTTTATTAATTTTACCTATAAAGTAACTATGACGTCACCTTAGTTTAATGTCATATTGAGAATGGATTTTGTATGCAAAAAGGTATTAGGTGTTTCGTCACATCCTGTGTTAGCGTTGGTAAGCTTTTTTATTACTTCGATCTAAATAAATGCCAAGGTATTGATGTGGGATTTGGCGAACGTAGATTTAGATATCTATAATAATTCCCACTGTAGGGCGAAGGCCTCTTCTCGCACAGAAAAGGCACGAGCACTGATCACTTCGCTTGCTCAAGGCGGATTGGCGATTTCAGACTTATATTAATTATCCTTCACCGATGTCAGTGATGTCCAAGATAAACTTAGAAAGTACATAATTATGAATTGATAAAGTCACATTGGAACTTCCCCGGTTTTGAGCCTACAACCTCATATATGAGAGATAAAACACCTGGTTTTATCCACTGGACCTTTTTTTTTTTAGGGTGGTAAAAATCATCAAATGAGTCCTTCCGTCCTGGGTGGGGCCGAAGGGACTGTCAGACTTTTACTTACTAAAAAACCACCCTGTTCCTTCTGTTGCTCTTTACGTTCCGGGGCCACGGTATCCTGTTAAGACATCCCGCAACCCCGGCAGGCGATCCACTGGACCTAAGGCTTAAGTTGATAACCTAAAAGAAGAATGCAAAGGAAAATTCCATGTTTTTTTTTAACCGTTACAGCTGCCACATAAGAGGCTGCAGTCATTAGAAATGGTAACTTGATCTTTTAAACAATCGTGATCAACCCACGAATAACTAACTTAGCCTACTTCATTGAATCTAGGATTTAGTGTCTATAAACGTTTCAATTAGGCCATAACATTGATCATTACTCACCCAGGTGCCTAACACTCGGATCCGAACTTCATCGAGTCGCATGCGCATAAGAATGATGCAGATTTCCCATATAAAGGATGGAACCGACCTATTATCTACAATCTTAGCTGGAAACCCAAAAACTCTTAACCAAGCAATCTTGAACACTAATGCAAGAGTTTAAAGTTGAATACAATAAAAGGAAGCGGAAAATGTAAACTGGCTAATTCCACTGGACCCAGCCTTAGGTAAGAGACTGTTTACATTAAAATTAACGACCGGATTGAGCTGTCAACAGATATTGACGCCTATGCACAAAACAATAAAAGTGTTTATTCTATATCTGTACAGGTGTCGGAGTACATAGTGGATAGATACGCATTCATTCAAATGAATGGGATCCAATTACATATAAATGTTTCGTGAAGGCGATACTTTGATAATTGAGTGCTAATGTCTTGTTGAACGTGGTGAGAAGCATTATTATGATGGTTATTCGATTACTACTCGCTCCTTCCATTTAAAAGAACAGTAACAAAATGGAGAGAGCTGAAAACTGAAATTGGTAGGTATACCTACTTCAATCAGTCTGCCTAGCCTTTTCCCGACTATGTTGGGGTCGGCTTCCTGAAGTTTTCCCGTTTGAGCACCTCTATATGCATTGAGGACCAATCTTTACCTTCAATACGTTCTATGCTCAATACATAGGTGCTCAAACGGGAATATTTCGGCTTCCTGTCTAACCAGATGCAGCTGAATATCAGCATTTTTCATCGAGCAATTGCCTATCTGAACTCTACAACCCTGTAATTGGGTAATACGATACCCCTTGATAAGACTGGTTGTCGGCGTCACTGAGGCCGGCCCAGGACGTGGTGGTGAGACACGCACCGAGGAGGTAGCGAAAGAAAGAATACCTGGAAGGATTCGGGGGAGGCCTTCCCAGCAAAGGTAAGGCTACAGTGCCTAGGTACCCGACCAACTTTAAATTATTTCTGTTATAACAAAAAAACACTTTCCTTACAGGACTTCGAAAGAATCTTGTTAGATTTGAATGAGTGAGTTATTAAACACTAAAAAATGATCCAATTGCTAATAGCGGAAACTTTTAATTAAAAACAAAAGAGATATAGACAGAAAAACGTCTCGACAGATTCATAAAAACATTATTCTCCAAATTATATTATAGCATGTGTATCAAAGCATATCGCGTTATAGTTATAAAGTTAATAATAAAACAACTAGAACTAGTCTATGAAACGCGTTCCACGTCGCGTCGTTTCATTCATGAGTTTGCTCACCGTACAAAAAACACTGTAACAGAATCTCTCTTCCTTGAAGATAAGCCCAGTGTTTGCACTAATTGGTCATTACTTGAAGGGCAGTAACAAATAATTTCATCTAATAAAACCTCTAACAACATCTATGGCTCAAGAAATAAAGTTCAACTTCCAAAAGAAATTCTCAAAATGGCCGTCATAAACGAACGTTTACTTTGTGGAATTAGATAGAATTTAAAAAATCTCGATAAAAACAGACCCAGCTACTGAGCGCATACTTTATTGGTAATTTATCATATTTTCTCAAGTTTTAATGATATATTTGATTCTCTATAAGTTTTTTAACAAATTCTTAGACCGCATAACATTTAGTTTTTCATTTCCTGAGTTGACAGCAGTTTTGATCGTGGTAGCACTAATTGATTGATAGAGCCAGAAGATAATCAGTTGCAAGCCTGTAGGTATGTGTCTAATATTATTCGTATTGTAGGTGTTTTGGAATTCGAATTTCTAAGATACGTATCTACTAAGGTATCTACTTAGGTAAAGGTAGATACAGTCAACAAAAGAGTATGCAGTGTCGTCTAGTATAGTTTAAGTTTTATTAGAAATCAATGGATGTTTTCAAATGTAATACAATTTAAAAAGTAGATAATAAACAGTTCTTTAATTAAGTTAAACAATCGAAGACATCCATCGGTTTCTATCGGTCTTTTTTGTTGACTGTACCTTCGACACTTGTGAAGTTATCAAGTTATTGAGATAACAAAACAACAGAATTATCTAACACCTTTTCTTAAACATGGAAATCGATTTTAAAATTCGAATGAAAACTTTTACCATGAATCAAAAACAATGTAAATATGCATGAAATCCCTGCATTAAAATTTTTAGTCGATTTCAATAAAAATCAGCTGTTCCATACCTACATTTTTCCATGTAGGTACCTAAAGTTGCCAAAAGTGCAACATCAATTTTATTATGGAACAGATTTATTTTAAATCGGTTTCCGATGGTCTACAATCATGTACTTAGGTACTTATTAATTCCATGGTAAAAGGTATGGTACCTACGATGTCCTATCCACCCTATCACATAAAAGTTTGCATGAACCAACACCTTGTTACCAATTACGAACACACATCCATAGACAAACATATAACAACTCTTTAGGAATGCTGTCACAGTCTAATAATTCCATATCCCGTAATTCCTCATACTTCCGTCCTGATTCCCATGTATCGTCGGTTCCAGCAGTTGATCCCGATTAAATAATTATAGCTTTATTGATGAAAGTCCTGGGCGATTGATTGCCCCAATTACTTGAATGATAGCTGCTAATCTATGGACTTAAAATGAGGTCTTATGTTAAGCAGAAAAAAGTACCTACCTACTTATTGGTATTTATTAGGTTAAGAATACTTTTGGGATTGTGTAAATAGTATAGGTATTAATTAAGTCCGTATAGCATTTTATGTACCTACCTTAGTTTATTTCTTTAACCAGTGTCGTGCTCGTGCCTAAAGTGTTAGATTTTTTTCTGTTTTTTTTAATCATAATAAAAATCTGTCGGTGTCCTCTATGCACGCCACTGATTTTAACGTCTCAATTTAAAGTGAATATTTAAAATATTGTGACGTCAAAAATAACAATTAAGGCAAGACACAAAAATAATAAAAAAAGGGTCAGCTACGCATAATGCACACAGTCATGTAAAAAAAACAACAACACATTAAGTACTTAATTAAAAATAAAACACACATGGATTGAATCGCATTTAGAACACCCTTCGCGTTCATAAAATTAAGACAGCACATGGATATTATCGTAAAAAATATACAAAAGAAATATTATAATTTTAAGAAAATTATGTTTTATTCATCTTGTTATTGAGCATTGCTTCACGGTCTGCGCTCAGACCAAATTAGTCTAGTCATTTTTTGTTTTTTGTTTTATTATATCTCTGAGTTTTAAATCACGTCAAAAACTTAATTACTCCGATCTGTTTTACGCATTAAAATATGCTTAAAAGCTTGATAATGTAGCACAATACCTGTGACAATGTGAAGAAATGTCGTGATGGCCCACGGTTAAGACACTCGCCATTCATACAACATGAGGTTGTGAGTTCAAATCCGGGCAAGTACCGATATGTCTTTTTTCATTCATAAGTACTTACTTTCTTAGTTATCTTGGATGTCGGTGAAAGAAAACACCGTGAAGAAACTTGGTCTTTTAGTAAATGCCTGTAAGTCTCAAATCGCTAATCCGCCTTGAGCAAGCGTGGTGATCAATGCTCGTGTGCCTCTAGCATGAGTAGCATGTAACTGTACGTACTTGCGTTCGATAAATTAGGTATCTACTTAGGTACCTTCATACGTAGGTAACATCGTATAACATTAATTAAAAGATGCAAAAAATATGACATGGCGAGATTGGCGACCCATTCAGTTATAGGTAATTCTAACTTTTAACAATGTACGAATTTATTTCAAATTAAGTTGCCCTAAAAAAGATTTGTCAAAAAGCAGAATTGAATGGCCTGCGTCATTTGTGAAAACGCGACAACATTTTTGTCGCGTTTTCACAAATGTCGGAGGCGCCAGTTCGTCGTCCGTGCCGCCAATTAGCCAAGTGTTCGCCGTTCAATTTGAACTAATTCACGTGGATATTGTAACTGGCAGCCATTGGTAGCTTACTATCATCAGATCTACACTTATTATAACGATTATCGACATTGTGCGTTTGTTTTTATTGGAACGAAGTTCTTTATCGCGCGTTGCGAAAGGGGGCTAGACGGAAAAAATTAAGACCAAAAGTTGTAACGACACTTTTTGCTATAGTTGTAAGCCGTGCGGCGTGCGCGTGTTTCTCTGTCTGATGTCTCTCTCTCTCTCTCTCTTATAACTTCGTTCCATCCGGGTGTCCCTTGACACCTGTCAAGTTTTTTTTATTATAAAGGGGGGTAAAAAAACACAAGCAGCTGGGTAACCTACGCGTGCTGGCTATAAAACTCAATAACATCGAGTAAACCTTTTTCCTGAGAAATAACTTGTTTTTGGTGTGAAAAACTAGAAAACTTGAGAACAGTTTTCATTCCCCTCCGACTTTAGTAGGACTTTAGTAGTTGCATACACTCATAAGCTTATAAAAAGTAAAAGTAAAGTTAAAGTTTATAAAATAAAATAAAGGAAAAACATTTACAAAATTCATCATAAAATACTAGGAATTAATGAATGAATACATCTATAACATTAGTCCGTTTACAACAAACTGCACATTTTTCGATCATTTACAGTCACTCTAAAGAATTATGTAGGTACCTAGGTCGGCCAAACTCGCGCTACTAACTTACTCACTTATTCTATAAAAAGATTAACTACATATAAAATGTAAAGTTGAAATAATATTGTTAATAATAAACGGTGGTGAAATACGACGGCAAGTCATTCATTTCTCTTGAACTGGTACTCCTGACCTCAGAGGCATGAATCATACGACCTGATACTGCCGAGTGCCGAGCCTCCTTCGTACACGCAAGCTGAGAACATCTACACATTTTATGATTTAACAAGGCAACCACTTTTATGTTAGAGTTTACTAAGCAGTATATTAAAAGTGACATACATACGCAATTTATGTCAATAACATAAATTGCGGACATGTCAGTCACATGACCTAAGGTTACACGATGTTCTAAAGAAATATGAATAAGTAGGTACATGCCGTGTCACAATGGGAAGATGACACCATGAAGGTATAGATAAAACTGGAGTCAAGACTTCGAACAAAAGTTTGAGTCAAATACCTACAAAACTTCTCGCTCTCTGTGGTCTCACTCTCTCTTTCTAACTTAGGAGGTTATCCTAAGTTAAAAAGAGAGAGTGAGACCACAGAGAGCGAGATAGCGATACATTTTTTGAGCTTCAAGTAGGTATTCAAAGTCTGGGCTCCAGTTTTATCTATACCTTCATGGATGACACCACCAATCAATTGACGTACAATACTTTTATGACCTGTCAAAACGCCATTCCATAAATTTTGTGTGGCAATATCGAACTGTGACGTCACTTATTTGGCAACTCAATTGACTAACTATTTATTGATTTCAAAGCCACAAAAAATCTAATTTTATAGTAAATTGAAAATTAATCAGGTTTTCAGGGCTAAGTGTTTCTTTAAAGAAGTTATGTCTTGGTTAATGGTGTAAAGTACTTACCCAATTCAGTAAAAACGGAAAGAAACCGTTCCTAAAGCAAAATTGACAAATTGTCTCAAGTTCTAACTACCAATGGTGGCAGTGTACCACCACCGGCGCCAGACAGTTACACCATACACAGATTTCATCTCCACGTTATTTTGGCGACAATACGTGACTCTGCCTCAAGCGCAGGCCACACCGCCAGCTAGCGGGCGGGCGGGCTAAGCGGGCGAACATCGTTTCACCTCTTTACATACTTCGGTTCACACCGCGAGCTACCGACTAACCTGACGAGCTAAGCTAACGAAATATCCGACGATTCCTAGCTAGCGGGCGGGCGGGCTAGGCGGGCGAACATCGTTTCACCTCTTTACATACTTCGGTTCACACCGCGAGCTACCGACTATTCAACGAGCTAAGCTAACGAAATATCCGTCGCTCGTCTGTCCGTAGTTTTCGGTGTGAACCCCATAGTTTAGCTCGCCAATATTTCGCGTAGTTTGTATAGTTTCCTTCGTTCGCTTCGCCCGCCCGCTTAGCCCGCCCGCCCGCTAGCTGGCGGTGTGGCCTGCGCTTTATTCGGACGCTTTTATACTTTTTCAGCTCGAGTAGTGCCTTAAAAAAATATTTATCTCTGTTTATGGTAGCTGTAAAACTGTCTATTGTTGTTATGATGTTAAAATTAAAACGGAATGGCGATAAAATCTTGCCTTTTTTTGGTAATTATTTGTTTAAGGCGAGTGTCCATGGAAGCTTTTTAACAAACTTACTTAAAACCTAGAGGTAGGTACTTATTTATTTAAAAAACTACTACAGAAGTTCTTGTTCAAAAATTTTTTTCAATTGCCGCCAAAACGTGAACTTAACTATACACATCAAAAAAGTCTAGGGATCAACATCCCTAACAAATGTTAGGGATGTTGATCCCTAGACTTTTTTGATGTGTGTATTTTCGTTTTCTTCCTAAACGTTTTTTTCACAATTGACATTCCGATAAAAGACCTAAAGATTAAAAAAAAAAATGTAGTTCACAGGCCTAGAGACGCCTAGAGATAATATTATTTTGACAAGGCGCTTTGAGTGCATTCATTATAAAATAATTACATTACTTTGCGATTATACTGAAGCTTAGATTTCTAGATATGATATTATAAGATAAAAGCGTTGTATTAATGTGAACGCATGTTGGTAAGTTTGTAATTCGAATGAAGCAATGGTCACCAGTATAATTCTGCAATACCATTGCACGCGGGAGCCTTTAAATATTTATTCGAATTTTAATTTCACCCAGTTACAACGACAAACTTGGCAAAGTAGGTAGGCCAAAAGGTCAAGTAAGTATAATAAAAATAAATTGCAAGACTTGAACTTTGTTAAAATTAATTACAATACACCGTGACACAGACAATTTACGCCTAAAGCTCTTAACATCATACATGCTTCCATTTTAGGAGAGCGGACGACCGGTTGTTCCTTATACGGCGCGTTTTTTGGCTTTCGAAAACATTTGCGAGATATCGGACTCCTTGGATCGCGTACTCCTTAATGAAATAGGTACCTACTAACTAACGTAGTATCGAGGTGTTGATAGCCAAATAAATAGTTATTTAAAACTGATGTTATGGACACTTGGATGAATGTTTTTCGGGAGTTACGCGCGGTGTGAACCTTATCGCAGTTTCCATCAGTGACTTGTTGGAAGAAAGTATTTTGCTGGTCTTCAACTATGCTTGTAGTATGTAAACACGAACTTTTCCAATTTAGGTACTCTCTCTCCGCTTCTCTAAAACGTTTAGGACTTCCGTTTTTATTACCGCACTTTTTTCTTCCTCTGTCAATGTCTTCTTGGTATGCAATAGGTAAGTAGGTTATAGATACTTAGATAGACTCAGGACCCGATCTAAGGGGGGACCAGCCGGGCAAATGCCCAGAGCGGCAAAGATAAGGGGCGGCAATTTTAAGAATGGCGGTTGCACGAAGTCCAAAATACTCTCATGAATTTTTTTTATACTTGTTCGGAAGCCGTAGACTAACCTAAGTGAATATTTATACAATTAAAACAATATCACTTATTATATCATCTCATCTTTGGAATAGCAACCTCATGACTTATATGGTGTTAGTGTAAAGGGCGGCGAATATAATTTTTGCCCGGAGCGGCTAATAAATAGCTTGATCGGGCCCTGGATAGACTGATAATCATCTAAGGCTCAACAGTGCTTGCTAGACATGACACGACACGTAAAACATGCCTTATCAGGAATATAACCCACTTATGATTTAAAGAAAGGAAAAAAAAAATAGGCCTCAAAATAAATAATGATTTTGAATATTTCAATTTAAAATTGCACTCGGCACTCCCTTCCACCAAAAATGTTTAAGAAATAATACATTAAATTTTGTACGAAACTAGCAGCAAAGTGGAATGCAATATATCGGGTGTCCGGTAATGAATGGATAATCTTGAAATGGGTCATGGTAGAACTAATGGCCATTCAGAAAAAAATACAAATAAAAAAAAATACCATGTAGAACCAAAGATATGAGTTATTTAATAATAATCGATGTTTTTGGTACCTTATTTTACATTCTTGTACACCACGACCACAAATTAATGATCTCCATCGGTTTTTTATTGTTAACGTAATTTACGTTAACTAAGCTAATAGATAAGTAATCAAAAGTAGGGCTGCTATTACAAGGTTTTGAAAAAAAACAACTTCTTTTAAAAAAATTCGTGAAAAATTTTCTTTTTGACAAACTTTAAGCGTCCGTAGTTTTAAAAAAATGTATCGAAACACAAGTGCCCAATAATTTTAAAAAATTATGTGCTTATAGACGATTTCTAAATGGTATGATTCATTATTGTACCTAATGTAAACAGTGAGTTATTGCTATTCGTTTTCAAAAGGAGTGAAATTTAGTAAAACAATAAAGTTTGAAATATTGTAAGAAATATGAACATTAGATGAACCTGACCATCTGGGTTTCAATAAAAAGAATAGTAGACGTTAGTACTTAATAGGAAAGCTTGGTTAGCCTGTTGTGGGACTTGTGGGTTTGAAAATGTGGTGTGACCGTGATTTTTTTTTATTGGGGCTGTCCTAAGGAAAATTATTACGCGAAGCCGATCCTTGGAAGACTTACGAAGCTGTGTTCGGTCAACTACATCGAAAATAAGCAATCGATGTGATAAGCCACTTCTTAGGAGAGCATTTATTTTAAGATGTAAGGTCTGAATCAGAGTGGTTGGCAGACAATTTGAACATTTCTTGTAATTTACAACGAATACAGTGTTAACATCACGCCTGTAATCCCTGAAGTGTTAGGCAGAGGTGTACCCATTAGTACACCCACATTTCGCCAGTTATAACACTTTACCCTATAACACTGCCCAACCTCATGCTCAGCAGTCAAAAACAGTGTTATTAATATCAAATGATGTTTTTTATTAAACCCCAATGACCAGGTACATTTAATGTAAATAAATATTCCAATATCTCAAACTTTGTTGTTTAACCAAATTTCACTCCTTTTGAAAACGAATAGCAATAATTCACTCTTTACATGAGGTACAATAAGAAATCATACCATTTTAAAATCGGCTATAAGCACATGATCTTACAAAATTATTGGCCACTTGTGTTTCGATACATTTTTTTTAAGCTACGGACGCTTAAACTTTGTTAGAAAGAAAATTTTTCACGAATTTTTTCAAAAGAACATAATTCAAGTTGGTTTTTTTTAAAACCGTGTAATAGCAGTCCTACTTTTGATTACTCATCTATCAGCTTAGTTAACGTAAATTACTTTAACAATAAAAAACCGATGGAATTCATTAATTCGTGGTCGTGGTGTACAGGAATGTAAAATAAGGTAACAAAAAACTTCGAATATTATTAAATGAATCATAACTTTGGTACTACTTGGTTTTTTTTTTATTTGTATTTTTTTTCTGAATGGTCATTAGTTCTACCATGACCCATCTCTAGATTATCCATTCTTTACCGGGCACCCTGTATAAATAACACATCATTTATTATAATTAATTACACCACATTGGATTATTGGATTATGGATTATTTTGTTCAAAAAGGTCTTCTATAGCTAACTTGGTACTTTTTCTTTTTTAACTAAAAAGTAAATAAATTAGGGATTAAAATCCGTTAATTACGTGTATGCCTCTTAAGTTCCTCAATGAACTGATACCTAGTAGTTTATTTTATTTTGGCTCTATGGCTTTGCGCTAGTCGGGTAAAAATACGCATAGTGCTCTAGGACTTTCTAAACAAGCATTGGATGTACCAAACAGCATAAACCCTTTCTTGGCAGTCGGGTAAAATGAAAACTGTATGTGTGATAATATAATGTGTGTATTTCATCAATCAATTTAATTTCTGTATGTGTATATTATGTAGAAAAGTAACATAAAACTACTGTATCTGATACCTTCCTTCACACGCAGCGCCACCAGTGATGTTTTTCGAAGGCCTTACACGTGAACGATACAAAACCACTTGACGATAAATATGACTTATTATTTCCATGCGTTTTCAGCTGCTACCTGTCAATGTCATTCTGGTTAATGTCACCTTGCCCTTATTGCAATTTTGACATTTGATGACATTTCAAAATTCTTCTCTGTGTTGTTCGATTCGATCGACGTCATCCGACTTCAGCCTGAACCAAATTAAAAATTCATGAGATTCACGTTAATGCCTGTAATAAAACAATGAGGTGAAGTGAGCCTGATAAGAACCCAATCACTTATGCATTCCAACCAGTAAGTTACATACAAAAAAATTAAGTAATTTATAAAACAACGATGGCAGGCGTTCCGGTGAAGTTCGGTACGATATTGTCGTTCTGTTTCGTATTGTATGCTGTTTACTACCGCAAGAATGATATTGGGGATGTGAGACTGTCTCCTGTGAAGGAGCATTTGCTGTTTTTGGAGAGTGAGAACAAGGTTGGTGCGGGGAAACTACAGCCGAAAGTCGCACTTGGCTATGGCGCATGTCATGATTTGTTCGTTAATGCTACTTCGCTATTGGACTACAAAGACCTGAAAGGAAGCCCTGAACATTTCAATGAGATCTCGAGCAAGGAGGAATTTCTCAAAAGTTTCGCGTATTTCTTCAAACACGGCGCTGCTGCAGAGTAAGTTATCTGAATAATAATTACGATGTATGTTTAACATTTCAAATATTAAACATTGATAAGAATTGATAATAAGTCCATTAAACTAATAACAATTCAGCTACTTATGTACTAAAAATGTAAACTAAAATTCCTAATTTTATTATGAAAATGTATTTGAAAATAATGTCTAACCCTGAAAACAATTTTTTTATATCCATAATTGACCCAATCCAATTATAATTTCAGACGTTTCGTTTCCAACGGTAAGCTGTATGACGATTTGATAGAACAAGCCTTAAAACTGCCTGACACAAGATGGACTATTGGAGGCAATGCTCCGCTCATGGCCAAGCGTTTCTACACAGAAGGCTGGAAAGTGCTGTTTGCAGCAAAAATGAGCAAGAAGCTCAAGGAATACATTCCAAAAGATATTGAGATAGTTGGTGGAGAAGAAAATGAAGAAGTCAGAGATGATGTCCACATGATCCTTGAGTATAAGGCTGATGAGAAGTTTGGTGATCTGAAGGCACCTCGAGCAAATAGATACATAGTACATAATGATGAGAACAATCCACTACTCAGTTCCCTGGAGAAGTTTGATGAACACCTCCCAGGGTTCAGTCCTAACTTACTAGTCATTAGCGGACTGCAGATGATGGACAACTATCCTTTTAAAATTGGAGATGGCAAAGGTATAAGATCATTGTAACATGACTAACATAAAATACCCCATTTATAATAAGCATTAGTCAAATAACAGCCAAAGAATGGCAGTTATTGTGTAAGATAGTAGTATCTTTACAAACTGATAAGATAATATCTTTTCTTTTTTACAGACTTGAGAGCCGAAAGACTTGATTTAGTTAAGAAACAAATCTTATCTCAACCACTGACTACACTGGCCCACTTTGAGATGGCAAGTTATGTTGACTTGGAGCTCCTCAAACACCTCACAACCAAATTACTGCCTTTTGTAGACTCAGTCGGTATGAATGAACAAGAATTAACAAATCTTTACAGTGTACTTGAATATGGTGAAGTCAGTGTGGTCGCTGATTCTAACCCTAGAGTAGCAACTGCTTTAGATCAAATGCGCAAAACATTTTTATTGATAAGACGCCAGAATGAACTCTATCAGAGCAAGAGGAAGTTGACACGCATCCATGTACACACTCTAGCTTACCAAGCAATAATGACTGTCAAAAACTCAAACTGGAAGAGAACCGAAGCTGCCGCTGCTAAGGCATCATTGACAGCTCACAGATATGTGTGCCACAGCCAAGACATTGCTTTGGATAAATGTAAACTGCTACTTGACGACAGCTTCTCAACAACCACAGATAACGATAACACCAGTAGGGTATTCTTTGAACCCACTAGACCTGTGTCCTGTTGGGAGGAGGAAGTAGATGGGGAGAATGTTGACATATGCGTGGCTCCCGTACTTATATGCACTGAAGCACAGCTGACTGCTGGTGCTGGAGACAATATCTCCGCAGCAGGACTAGTGCTGCAAGTTGAAAAATAAACACCACTAAAATTGTCATATGAATTTGATTCATTGGCAACACTTTATTCATTCCATTTAAACATTTGATGTACCGTCAAACGGGGTGAATAGGGATGCAGGGGTGAATCGGGACGCAACTTTAAAAGGGATTTTAACGTTGAAATAATATAGTTTAATGCTACCAATGATAATAAATCGTAAATTATAATTCCGCAGAAACATTGAGCGTCTTTTTTAGTAATAAACTATATTATTTCAACGTTAAAATCCCTTTTAAAGTTTCGTCCCGATTCACCCCTGCATCCCTATTCACCCCGTTTGACGGTATGTATTTGGTGCCATTCTATCAGGATGATCTTATTTAACATAATATTTTTTGTCAACTATTAATTATGACTAGGAATTGAGTTATTTATTATTAATATATTTTTTGATGTTTCAATAATGTATTCAATCGACACAAGTACAAGACTGGTGGAGAACTTTTTAATTTATTAAAAAAAGTTGTAAGTTTTTATTTGGTTTTGCAATATTTCGAATTTAGCTCTAGTTAGCGTTTTTATTTTTAGTTACCATATTTATGAAATCTGACATGAGCTTATGAACAAAAACTTAATTTTTGCTATTTCATTCCATTGCAAAACTATGTAAATTAGGATATTTTTTCTACTGATTTTATATTTTGAATTACGATGCTATTTCTTGCGATATTACATAATAAAAGTGAAAGTTGTTGAGTATTACAAATTATTACTGTATAATTTTTTTCAACATTCCTGAAAGTTTTATTTGGATTAGTTAGAGGTAAAGATCCGGGTGTTAATTGTTGTTTGAATAAAATCCTTTTTTATACATAATGTTTTATTTTACAAAAAGTATATACATTTATATACATGGGTAATTATCCAACAAATAATTTCATAACATAAAATACATGAGTTCAAAGAGTATTAATTAAAAGCTAAGAACAATATTTTACGAAAATATTTTATCCTAGGTCCTAGTAGATAGAATAAAACAAGTTAATTATGTACTAATATTGGCAGATCTTTTAATTCTAATATGTTGGATGAATCTATACTAATATTATAAAGCTGCAGTGTTTGTTTGTTTGTTTGAACGCGCTAATCTCTGGAACTACTGGTCCGATTTGAAAAGTTCTTTCAGTGTTAGATAGATTAGTTATCGAGGAAGGCTATAGGCTATATACCATCACGCTACGACCTACGGGAGCGGAGCAGTAACCAAAGACGCGGGTGTAACCGCGGCGGACAGCTAGTATTATATAAAATAAAAAGTAGTTAGGTAAAAAAAAACCTTTTTTTTCCTTTTAGAGAGTTTAGTATGATATTCAAACTTGGAAAAGGTGGGAAAAGTAGAATTCGGGAACTTTCAGGTCTTGAAAGTTGTGGTTTTATGGAAAAGTGTGTAAGTAACCATGTGGAGTGTTGAGACTGGTACTTTACTGTCAGATGAGAGAGTACTCTATAGATAATGTAAACAGTTTTACTATCATGACCCTGTTTTCCTAATACAGAGCAAATTAGAGTTAAAAACAGAATATTTATTTAAAACTATATAGGTACTTAACTAAACCTTTTTTTTTTATTGTTTACACATTTTCATTCTTTTTTTTACTTAATTCAACACATTTTCATTCTTTTTTTTTTACTTAATTAAAAAAAAATTAATAGCACAAGTTATACATTTTATAGCTCATGATGTGGTAAAAAGATTAAATTAAAAATAAATAACAAAGATTTGGTCAGTGTCAACACACATGCTAAAGTAGGACTCATGTAAATGGCCATTACTAAATCCTAAGTAATATTAAAATGTATAATGTGATAGGTACATTAATAAACATTAAAATATAGAAAAGTATTACAACTAAAATACTTTAATTATTAAATAAAAATGGTTATTGCGAGTGGGAATTATGTTTACTAGATTATAAAAATTTCCCTCAATAAATCAGAAATGCTTCATAGATGTGTATGGATGGCTACTATGATTTAGTAAAATCAACATAAAATAAGTTAGCAATTAATTTTAATTAGGACTCATAGAGAGAATAACCTAGCCGTATTCAGCTTGAGGTGCTACAGAATTAAATTTTGAGTGGTATACCTCTAAATAAAACTGGGTGGATTTGACGGAAAGCAGGACTAGGGACCAAACTAGAAAAGGATTAACAAAATATTCTGCTATCAACAAGAACTTAAAATATTTAAGAATTAATAAGTCCCAGTTAACAAAGAATAATGTTAAAATCCATACTGTTTTGTCCCCTCTGCAGTCATAAAAATATTAAAATTATCAGTTACTAGGCAATTTCAAATTCTTAATAGGTACTGTTTGTGGTCTACAAATCTTATTTTCAGTCTTAACAATTTGGATTTTAGATAACAATATTTACACATCATGTTCTGAAAATTTCATCCTCTTGTTTGGTGGTTTTGCTGTAGCTTTGTACGGGTCATAGAGACCACTCTTGATGAACCTCTTTGCTGCTTCTACATCCACTACCGGTCTTTTCTCACGATCTTTTACTTCTTGCCATCTCATCATCACAGTTTTTATTCTTTTAAGCTCATCTTTAATTGGGTGATCCGTCGGATCGACGCCCTGTATCCTCAAATGAATCCAATGGAGGGAATTCAAGGTGTAAGCCAAAAACAAATCGAGTTCAATCTGTGCGGGCAATATCATACTATCGTATTGCTCCTTGAGAGGCATCAACTGGTCCAATACCTTTTGTACTTCCATTAAATTCTCTTTGAGTTCATCATAGTTGTTGACGAAGTCTTTATCACTGGATAATTCGCCGTATTTCAAATCCCAATTCATGATTGCAATGCTTGTTTACTATCACACCACCTGTGATTGTTTTCTAGAGATAATGTAGTTTTATTTACAAGGGATGCACAATTGTTGTATTAATGTATGATCAGAAGGAAGGCTACCACGTTTATAATCTAATCCAATTTATAACCTGACCCTGAGTTCTGAAAATACAAATTGAAAAATTGACCGACAAATTGACAAATTGACTTGACACAGTTGACTCTAGAGGTGGGTAGGTCTGGCCGGGCCGGATTCGTATCCGCAAATAAGCATCGTAAATTATGTACCATGGGTGGCCAAATTATTAGGGACAGCACTCATAGAAATGTAATATCTAGTTGAAACATTATTTTGAAACAGAGTAATAGACTAATAGATTTATTAGGGGTTTTTTTTATTTGATGTTATTACTGATATTAATATTATGTTTTGATGTAAAAAAATTGTAGAGCTGGAACAATTTTTTTTGAAATTGATGTGACTTTCTCATTTCGTTGATTTTTGTTGAAAATTACTCTTATTACAGCAGTGTAAAAAAAATTTTCAGATTGACATTGCAAGTTTATTTCAGCTAACCGTAGTCAGAACGTGAGTAATGTTTCGTATAGTGGTACTATTTTTAATCTTAATACTTGAATTTTAATTTTATTAAATTTATAACTTGAAAACCTCTAAATTACCTTTTTTCTAGTATTGGCAACGTTTCAGATACGTCTTCAAGAAAAATTAGAGAAATAAAAACATTAATACTGCACTCTACACATGCCCAGAGAGGTATAGCAACTATTGCAAGTGTTTTAAGGTTTGTAGTTATTCTAATAAAGACAACCCATTTCCCTGAAAAATTTAAACAAACTAGAAATTATTAAAATCTCGGCGCTGTCCCTAATAATTTGGCCACCCACTGTACTTTATGTACATCGAACGACAATTTTATTATTCGTATACCGATCCGATAGTAGGTACTGGATTTGCCCCGGCCGCGGCGGAATGGAGTGAAACGTAAGCAGCAACATCAGCAGCCTGCAGCAGTAACATTGAAAGAAGAAGGGTCTTTTGTGACCCAGGCCCGGCGCAAACGAAACTAATCTCAGTTGTTTAGTTATTGAATGTACTTCAAGAATATGTTTTTTTTTTTTTCGATTTCCGTGGCTAACCTACTGAAACTGTCTTCGTAAGGTAAAATATTATTATTTACCTCAACATCTGCCTAGCCTTTTCCCGACTATGTTGGGGTCGCCGTCAGGCTTCCAGTCTAACCGAATGTAGCTGAATATCAGTATTTTACATGGAGCGACTGTCCATCTGAGCTCCACAACCCAGTAACTGAGTAATACGATACCTATTGTTAAGACTGGTAATCAGACTTTCGGGCTTAAAACCTAGACCTAAAACCTTTTCAACCGACTTCAAAAAAGGAGGTTCTCAATTCGACTGTATGTTGGTGTTTTTTTTTTGTTTTTTTTTTGTTTTTAACGCGATTTCTTGGTCAATTATGAACCGATTTTGAAAATTCTTTTTTTGTTAGATAGAATGTATGCTACAAAATTGATCCCATACAAATATTGTCATGATCTGATAATGAACTTCGGAGATATGGAACGGAACTCCTCATAGGATCATAGCAGAACTGTCGTAACAAGTAAAATTGCTTTGTAATACGTGTAGTCGATGACTGACTGAAGGAAGAGGGGGAGGGGGTACATCGAGGTAAGTACTTAGGTAGGCAATAAAAATAACAACTTTAAAAAAAACCACTATTTTTGTGAAAATGTTTTATCAAAAACGAATTCCTAGTTGATCTGCGTTATGCATCCTAAAAGAAAACGTCAGCTCAGTACCGTAGGCTGGCCGCACACGCTCAGGTTATTTAAATCGATCAAGTTTCATGAGTTATCTCAACAAATCACAATACGTGTACTGCTCGTTATTGAGGAGGTTAATTGTTTGTCTCCGAAGATCTACATCAACTGGCGGAGCAATCGGTAAACATACATAATTTAAAAATAATACGTAGTCGAACATATACCTACTAACTTTTTTTAAGTTGTTAAGTTGTTGTTGGTTTTGCTTGTTGTTATGTACTGCCACCGATTTCCAGAACTAAAGTTATTTTTTACACTCTAATTTTTGGTTGTCTTTTTTGCGAAAAAGTTTTTTATTTTTATTTTTTTAATGCAATACTACTTATCGTTAATATTTGAAATCCTTACAAAATGCTCTTTCAAACAATACCTCTCACGATACATTTGATTTTGGAAAGGAAGAGGGGGGAGGGGTCGACCCTCTCAGGGGTACCCCCTCCCCTCTTATTTCAGTCAGTCATCGACTACACGTATAAACAAAGCAATTTTACTTGTTACGACAGTTCTGCTATGATCCCATGAGGAGTTCCATTCCACATCTCCGAAGTTCATTATCAGATCATGACAATATTTCTACGGAACCACCTTAAAAGTATATTCTTTCAATTAAAAAAAGAATTTTCCAAATCGGTTCAGGCGTCTTCGAGTAATCGGGGAACATACCTACAAAAAAACAATACAAAATAAAAAAAAAAGATTTCCACGAATTGAGAACATCCTCCTTTTCTTAATTCGGTTAATGAATAAACAAAAAGTATTGTTTCATATCCAGAAAATGAAAATTATTTGTCGAACGAATCCTTTTACAAGGGCAATTTTAACTAAGTTAGCCACTGAAATTAAAAAAAAATATTACTGATAATTGATGTACCTACATAACATAATGCAAAAACCAAGATAGGTTTCGTTTGCGCCGGGCCTGGGTAAATTTTGTATGGATCGTGACCCTTCTTCTTTAAATGGTAAACCCTGAAATCCCGAAAAAAAAACTGCTGATCCATACATTACGATCTTGATATGTAGCATTTTTGTAGGGAACAGCTGATTTTTTTTTCATGATTTCAGGGTTGGTCCCATAGTAAAAGTTGTTTATAATGATGAGTACAATGACCCCTTTTCAGGTTTCGGGTAAATTTTCAATGACCCTGTTTATAGGGCCTACGAACATGGGATGTGGATTTTTAGTTAGAGCCTTAGAGGTGAGGTGATGCATAATTATCCGGTTACAAATCTGAGTTATCTGCGGATCTAGAGAGATGGGCATCTCTAATTTTAAACTAGAGACCAGAGTGAAGGCACAGAGTATAGTTTCAAGGACAAAAATTCAGTGTTGCCAATTTTTTAGGCGAGCGTGTAAATATATAGAAGAAAAAGCTTTGGCAGAAACAAAAAAAATGTTTTAATTTTGGTAAATGGTTCTGCAAAA
This sequence comes from Hoplodrina blanda, assembly GCA_949316365.1. NCBI lineage: Eukaryota > Metazoa > Arthropoda > Insecta > Lepidoptera > Noctuidae > Hoplodrina > Hoplodrina blanda. Next base: position 13,293,843 of record OX438589.1, read on the forward strand.
CAAAGTACCTACAATCTTCTTTTTAGTTATTCAAAAACATTTAATTTATAACAAAGATATTGTAGCTCAAGGTACAAACAAAATATCTCGAGTTGTTCTGATTGTTAATATAAAATTACATAAACATACATACATATTTTAAAAAGTCTGTTTTGATTTCCATATTGACAAAATATGATGCAATGTTAAAATAAATTATCACAGAAACGAATAGGGTAATCCCCGTCCATTGATAGAGGCAACTGACAACTTTGGGGAAGTCAAGAAGATACACTTATCTATACACAAGGTGTCCGAAAACCAAAGTAAATAAATAAGAAGCTTTATGCTTCCGAGATAATCACACAGGAAGAAAATGTTGGGATAATGACTGTTACTGTTAGCCTGAGAAATGGAAAACGAAACAAACAATTATTATTAATTAGGTACATTTATTTATTTCTGAAACACAATAATAATTTCCTGTTAGTAATCATGTACTTCAACATTAAAATCTAGATAATAACTTGTTCAATACATTGAAAATGATTCATTATCGTCCTATTACTAGATAGCATCAGGAGCTGATGACGCTTAACTAAAGAGACAATATCAATCATCCAAGTATTCGAAAGGTTCCGGGGGCTCGGGTTCCTTTTCTTCTTCCGTCTTGGGGCCAAATGCGGCCACGGGCTCGACCAGCACCTGTTCGCCATCTCCAGAGTGGTTCAACATGACGATGCCGCCAATAGTAATGTCTTTCAACGGCGTGAAACCTGAACCCTCTACAGCTGTCAAGTTCTTCAACTGTTGCCTCATAACCCTCGCGGGGTTGTTCAGAATTTCAAAAGTAGGCTCTGGCTCTTTCTTCTCTTTAATTTCCTTTTCTTCGCCCTCTTTTTCCTCTTTCTTAACTTCCTTAGACGAGCCAGCAGAGGTAGCGGCGGCGTCTTTATCTGATTTTCCATGAACTGTGATGTTAGGATTTGGTGACTTTGAGGGTTTCTTCTCTTCTTCATCGACATCCATTTTAGAAGTTGAGGAAGATGTCATGCTGCCACTCAAACCTTCAGTGCCGTGCGCCCGCCTGCGAGCTTTAGCTGCGGCAATACTCAACACAGCAGTGGTGACTCTCTCCCTTTCTTCACGTTTCTTTTCTTCCAAAGGTGCTGGGTATGCGTAAAGAGAAGGCTTCGAGTTGGATTTGAAATCCATCTGAGGCATCTTCAAGTCGGAGTTGAGGGCAATCAGGCAAGTAGGTGTGAAAGCCAGAGACAGGCAGTGAGCCAGGGGAAACCAGTACCAATATTGGGTGAAGACTAACATGCCTACAACAGCAAGCATGTTCATGTGACCAGTCCTATTTTGCAGAGACACAGTAACGTTGCGGCCACCGGCGTCTATGATACCCTGAGCCAGGATAGCTCCGAATTTAGCCATCACGTCTTCATGCTTGTTCGAAATAACTTGTGCGTAAAGTTGACGGAAATATGTGACTTTAGGGCAGAGAACTTCAGTTTGTTGGATAAGAATCATGGCAGAAGCAATTAAGGCGCCTTGCCTCACGAAGTTGACAGGGTCGAACTTGACCATAGGTTCCAAGAGGCCAATAGCCTCACGATTGCCAGTTCCGGCGCAAGCGATACCCAGGGCCATAGCAGCGCCATAACGAACATGAGGGTTGTATGATTCTGCTAACAAGGATACAACAGATGGGCATTGTTCAGGTGTCCTGAAGAGTAGGAAGCCGAGAGCAGTGACGGCAGCACGACGCACGTCGTCGTTAACGTCAGAGACGGCGACGTGAAGAAGTGTGCGGATGGAGTCGTTGTTGCCAGTACCGCAGTAAGCAGTGGCGATTGTGTAGCAACCGGCACGACGCAGCAAAGGATCTTTGTCCCTCAGCAATTGCTGAACGAGGGCATCAGCCTCCTCAAGACGTCCATACATAGTGAAGGCTATACCTACAGCCAAACCTCTTAATATCTTCTCATGCTGAGTTTCTTGAGCATATGCAACCATGTCTTCAATGGCAGCTGCATTCCTAGAGCCCAACATGACCATTCCCATGGCTATACCAGCTGCCTCACCTGTGACGGCATCATCCTGGTATAGATTAAACTTGAGCTGTTCATAGACATCCTGCCTGTGGGTGCCCATAGCTGCCAGACCCAGACCCAGACAACCTCCATGGCGCACCATTTCATTCTGAGCATCTTTTAGCTGTGTTAGAAGATAGTCAATGATATTTGCACCATGATTAGCATGAATCAGACCTAGGGCATACAGGCCACCTCCCTCAGAGTAACCTGATGAAGGCCCAGCCTCTTTTGGCAAGTAAGATTGCATGAGAGCTAGGGACTCATTCTCATGACCCCTATGAATGACTCCAAGGGAGGCTGTGACTGTTAGCTTGGCCCAATTTGTAGCCCTGGCAAGCCATTCCAAGTTGTCCCTCAAGAACTGATCACTAGTGGTTCCCGAGTGCATGAAGGCATTAGCTATAACAGTGGCTGTGTGACAAATAGACACTCTAATAGCATCTTTAGTGTTCTTCAAGATAAGTAAATCAGCATGGTTAGATCTAATCAGGAACTGTAGTTGTAACCCTATGGACACTTCACCTCCTAAAATTGAAATTAACTTTTCTACCCTCCTCTGGTGTTCCTTTTCTTCGTCATTCAGACTTTCTATATCTCTCTCTGGTTTCTTGGATTCTTCAGCAACAACAGCAACAGTAGCAGCAGGTTGATCAACCTCCATGGAAGCTTCTGGGAATGGTCCACCTTGAGGTTGGGGTTTACCACCTAGAGCACTGGGAATAGGTGCTGTGGTCCTCAGAGCCAGTAATACTCTACCGAGGAACTGTTGTGTGGCCGAGTCATATAAGTCAAAGGCTATTTGGTAAGCCATGAGGACGGATTCTTGAGGTCCATGTGTAAGTTTGTCAAGGATTTCTGCTACAGATTGAGGATCTTCAAGGAAAATAAGGCACTGGCACATGTTGACATAGTCTGGGATGTTAAGACCTCTGTATAGACCCACCAGGGAGCGAAGGACAGTGCTGCGGAAGCCCCTGTTCTGCAAGAGGCTCATGGCAACTGTGAAGGCGTACTGAAGCATACCTGAAATTTTGAAAAGGTGACATGAAACAACTGCTTCCTCTAACCAATTGTATTTTTTCGGGTTCCATACCTCATTAGACAAAACCCTTATAGGGCCTCCCTCATTTGTTTGAAATATGCTCAGTAGCTGTGTCTCATAGTGATTATATGAACACAATAGTTTTTATGTAGTTCCTAAAGTTCCCTAAATGAAAGTAACTGCTCTACAAGCAAGAAATTAATGATGCATTTCGATTTTAACCCTCATCTTTTTAATTATGCCAAACTAATTAATACTTATGCCTAATTTGTTGCAATACTATCCAGCAATAAGAGTTGAATGTATGTCCTAAACTTATGCTTTGAATAGATTTTAAATTCATTCATGAAATGTCTGAAATCATAACAATTAGGTACTTCAAAAAATTGTAGAAATTTTGTGGCGGTGGTTCATTTTTGTAGAACTAACCCCAATTTTATTGACCCTAGAACAATTTTTTTTACAAATCTATGCAAGTCATGATTGTTTAGCAGTTTTTTGATAGCAAATATTGAATATTGATCATTAGTTGTCTCATTCATCATCAACTTCTAGTAATAATCAATGATTGCTTTATTATAATATGATTTAAATACAAAATACTATGACAAAGAAGCAAGATACGGGTAATGACCTCTAATGACTCAGGAACTTTAGTCTCATATAATATGAAAATTGATTTACAAATATCAAAATGATGCTGTACAAGTCAACACTCTCCATATTTATTATGACAAAGGTTTTTTTACATGTAACTTACCAGCAACATCATCAGATTTCATTATAGATTCCTCAAATATGTCCATGCGGCGAGTCTCCAACGCTAAACCCAGCGCCTGCCTGTACTGTCCGTCTTCAAGACATCGCTGGAACATTCGGTTCACGATGGCCTCCAATCGAGGATCTATCGTCTCCGCCATGCTGTCCACGAACAGCGCCTTCCTCTTCTGAGTGTAGAAGTCGATGGCCTTTGCAATCGTAGTATCGACATACTCATTTCTCCCGTTCACGTCGAACAAGTCACCAGCGCCCAGCGCATACGTCAACGAATCTTCAAAGGCTCCTAAATGGTAATAAACCTTACTTGCAACCAAAGCTGCGAGTTGATGCTGGGAAAACACTTTGTCTTCATGCAGAATTTCGATCTTTTCAATAGATTCAGATATTTCTGGCCAAAACTCGTCGACTATGTTGTCCAACCTCTTCAATGCAAACTCTTTTACTTCGGACATCGGTTCATCCAGCAGGGATATAATCCCCGCTGCTGATGTTATATTCATCTTGTTGTTTTTTAACTTTCAATCCAATAGCACAAAACTTTTGCAGATTCTTTTTGCTTATTAATCGGCAATTTCAGAAATGAGTACTGAGTACAAATAATACGATGATTTGACAAATTTCTTTCATACCATAGACTAAAAGTGACAACCTATAATTTAGCTCGATCGGGTTGCCAGAATTCAAGATTTATTCATCGATATTTCGACAATGTAAAAGATCGAGGTGAGATAAGGTAGATATCAGACTTTTCCAAAATCGACACAATTCTAACACACAATGTACGCATGACACAGTGAGTATTTAATTTTTCTAGTAAAAACACTCACCGCTGTCTTGGAAAATCATAGACTAGAGAAACTTTTGAGGGTGCCGAGGGTGCGTTTTGAATTTTGAATAGTATCCAAGTGGGTATAGATTATTAAGATTATTTCGATTTTTGTGTCTGCGGGAAAAGTATAAGATTTGTTGTTATAAAAATCGCTGTGAAAAGTATCACTATAATATAAATAAAATTTTATGTATTATATTTTTTTATGTCGTTTTTCTTTTTAATCTTTTCGTGCTACGCACTTTTATTGAATAAACTTTCTGAATCCACCTATTTATTGTGACATTGTGACTTTGTGAGTTGTGATGTTGTCAATTTTATGTCAAAAAATACATTTCTCTACGTAGTACGAAGTCGGTGACACACGAACAAGACATCTCTTGTTAACTCTCTCTGTGAATAACGCTATTATTTTACAAAATGCTAGACCTATTCAGCATCTTTAGCAAAGGAGGCATAGTACTATGGTGTTTCCAGAGCACGAGCGAAATTTTTTCGCCATCCGTGAACGCTCTAATTCGTAGTGTGATATTACAAGTAAGTGCTTTACAAGTTGGGAAGCCCCTGGTGGATAGTTGTTTAATCTGATTAAGTATTCATAATGTGGATGATTTACATAATTGTATTATGCAAAAACTTGGTCTTTTGTATTATCGTGAACCTAGATTTTACATATTAATGAGTACTGCCCTTGGTTTATTTATATTGCGTTTTGTGAATGTTATCGTAGTCTATAGGGCCTTATCTTCCGCATACATTACAAGTGTACCATATGGAAAGATTTAAAGACTTGTAAGAAACGTATTTATGCCTAGTTATGCCCTCTGTCCATAATATTGCATCAATCTGGTTGTAATTTACATGCATTTTTAACCCCCCCACCAAACCATTAAAATAATAAGGTTAGATATTGCGACATTATGCTTATTGAATCCTTACACAACATACTTTTTCCACTTCTTTCTCCTTAAAAATTTCCATTGCCTTGTTTATTTAAAATTTCATAGACAACATTTTTTTTTCAGGAGCGTTCAGGCAACAATACATTCAACCATAATGCCTTATCATTACAATATAAACTCGACAATGAGTTTGAGCTGGTGTTTGTGGTGGCTTACCAGCGCATTCTGCAGTTATCATATGTGGACAAGTTCCTCAATGATGTGCACCTGGAGTTCAGGGACAAGTACAAGAATGAGCTGCAGGGAGGACGGCACATCATAGATTTTGATTTCAAGATGACATTCGATAAAGTGTTGCGGGATTGTGAAAAATGGGGTGAGAGAAAATAAAATGTTTTGTTTTTTACTTATTGTCGCCATGATGATCTTTAAAGCATTCTGGACAAATCAAGTTAACATTAATATCCAATTTTTAAGAAAAGCAACAGGTTTAACTTAAATCTTGTTACAGCTAAATCGCAAGCTAAGATTCCAAAACAAATGAGAACATTCGAAGACTCACAGAAGTCCAAAAAGACTGTTGCTTCAATGATTGAACGCAGGGGAGAAGATAAGGGGAAGAAATCTGGTAAGTCTTATTCAAAATAATGTTTAATCTCACATTATTTTTCTATAATTTTATTACTCAATTATTTCTATAGGCAAAAACTTGTAATTGGTCATAATCCGTCTTAATTATCTTCTAATTTGCTAAATCAGATTACTGTCTGTAATCCTGTTGTTAGGCTGACAACAGCTGCTTACCTAACAAGACTTATAATTGGCTTATGTAGTATAATTATGTTGTGAATATTCTAACAATTTGTAACTTTTTTAATAGATGGTAAGCTTGATTGACCCACAAACATTATGCAAATAGAAACCATACACTGCAAATAAAACCCCAAATCACCAAAATAAACACAGACCCACTTGCACCAGAATTAACTATACTTATTTAGTGCCAAAGTTGTTTAAAACATCATTCTGTCTCTGTCAACTTCTAACAATTTGACACGGATGCAAACCATTCGAATTTTATTCTATGTATATTATTAATATTATAAAAATAGTCTTGTTTTTTATTTTTTGATACACTTTCAGGCTAAACTACTAAACCGATTTTAATAAAAAACCCAAAGAAAGGACATAGGCTACCTTTTAAATCCGCGACTTTGTCTGCATCCATGATGACCGACATTCGAAAGCTAGTATTTATGTTGTTTGTTTTCAGTAAAAATAGTAGAAAATAAGAGCCTGACTAACGGCAAGGTGGAGGAATCCCCTGAGCCTGAGGACGATGTGATCGCCGTAAACAGAGCCAAGCTGGCTCAGAAACTTGCCTCCAAGGGCAAGAAGGAGTTGCCTAAGTAAGTAGCTTCTATTCAACAATATTCTTTTTTTTTTATATTGCCACTCACTATGATTTTTTCCTGTATTGTGGATGCGTTCACATACATATAAACTCACATAAACAAACACTTGGAATAACTATGTAGGCCATACTAATGTTTATTCCATGCGGAAATTGAACCTGCTACACGCAGCACAGCATCCAGACAATAATATTAGGGTGTTTAATTTGGTTTTATCATACAGGGCTCTAGGCAATGTCTGGAAAGCCCTGACAATGTTAATGGAAAGCCTTGTCTCTACATTCAAATATTAATATACTCACAAATCAAAGGAGGTTGCATACAAGTATACCAAGGGGTATCATATTACCCAGTTACTGGGCTGTGGAGGTCAGATAGACAGAAGCTCCATGTAAAATACTGATATTCAGCTGCATCCAGTTAGACTGGATGCCGACCCCAACATAGTTGGGAAAAGGCAGGTGATAATGTGTCTTATAAGACAAACAGGACAATATCGATTTTCCTGTTTGAGTAATAGACTTGTTTTATTCACAATAATAATGCAATGTTTTCCTGGTGTTTCAAGTTTGGTTTTTTCCTGATACATTTTCTAGTTTTGAATGAACTTCTTCTTAGGATTAAAACAATTAAAATACAAGTTTTTCAACTACATAATTATGTCACATGTGATCAGTGGTGATCTTTAGAATTGTACAAAACTACGTTCTTAGTTTTTAGATAAGAATAAAAATAGTTGAAACACAGGTTATTCAACAATTTCTTTATTAACACAAGTATGTTGTCATGTAATGTTGCAACAGCAAATATAGGATAACTCAAGTCATAGCTCAACCTTTACACTGTTATTTCTAAATAAAGGAGTCCTTATTATCAATTCCAACAACAACAAAAAAGAGCAAGCAGTAAAAATGTGTTTATTGGAACTCGGACAGCATAACCACAAAAAAAAAAACAAGGAAGGAGGTTGTTGGGTCGGGCAGTTCTTCCTCTAAAGAATTGCGTCATACTGGTCCACCACGTAACAGGGGGTCGTCCTCTACCTCTTTGATATTTATGCTTTTTTGACAACATGTTCCTTTTCTCTTCATATTATTATTTATCATTTCTCATTGAAGCTCTGTTAATATCCAATACTTCGCCACAGGAAGTCTCCAAAGAGTCCTAAAGTGGAGCGTGTGAAGCAGCCGCGCGTGTGGGAGCTGGGCGGTGGCACGCGCGACCTGCCCTCCTTGGACTTCAGCACGGACAAGCCCGAGGATGCCAACAATGAGATCACGCCCGATACACAGGTAATAACAGTTTGTTGGGATAAACCAGTGATTCCCAAACTGATCCAGGTGGACCCCCAGGAGTCTACGGGGGCCTACGATGGCGTGAAAAAAGAATGGGGGTTGCAAGTTGTTGGGGGTCCACGATAATTTTTCTAGTTCGATAGTGGTTGCTGAAGTGGTCGGCAGATAACAAACTACTCAAAAAAAGGAGCAAAAAAAAGAAAAACCAGGAAAGTTTTAAAAGTGGTCCAAAAAAAAAAGTTTGGGAACATCTGGTATAAACGATCGTTAGGATAAAAGGAATGTCTTCACTATAATGAACATCTTTTACTATGAGACTACATTTTTTTATAAATCTTGAATTTTGTGTTTGGAAACTAATAAACATTTTTTAATGCCAGCTGATCGGTCAAATGACGGGTGCTATCCGCGACCTGGAGGTGGAGTCTGAGGAGAGCAGCAGTGACGAGGAGGTGGAACACTCCTCGAATCCAAGCCCCAAGAAATCTGGCGGCATGTTCAGTATATTTAAGGGTAAGTACTGAACGTAGTAGGGAGAAGTACTAAAGACAAGTCGATGCATTTTGACCAAACTACAGGTAAAACTTCTGTATTGTCTTGCCTTGTCGTAGTCCATCGTCATTTGTAGGGTCTACCGGCCTACGACATAATATTAATCAAGGTGTGACCGTGAGTTCAAAGAAAGAATATTCTTTGTACAGTCTTATATTTTATTTTTTGATAGTTAGTGATTTATAAAATCGTTCTTGCCGTAGTTAAGTTTTAGTTTTTTTTACTTAATTTTTTTTGTAACTTCTGCCCGCTTTGCCCGCGTGGTTTCTGGTTACTGCTCCCCTCCCCTGAATTATAGGGGAATGTTATATAGGTAATATCTTAACTTTTAAACACAACTTACTATTGTGTCATTGTTCTCATTGTTCTAGTACCTTATGTTACAATGTTCTTACTTTGTACTTTAAGCTCAACATACAGGATACCGTGGCCCCGGAACGTAAAGGGCAACAGAAGGAACAGGGTGGTTTTTATTATTATTATTAAAGATTATTACTACCTCAAAAAAAAGGGGGTTAGTGCAGGCTTCGGACGGGTGAAAATTTCCGACTTTTCAGTTGGATATTGCAAAAATTTGAACTTCGAAAACCTTATCCAGGAAATAAAGAGCCCAACAAAAAGGAATCAGCCAAATCGGTTCAGCCGTTCTCGAGTTTTGCGCTTAGCGTGTTGCTAAGCGCAAAACTCGAGAATGGCTTAGCCATTCATTTTTATTTATAGATTATATTTGTAGATTTATAAATTTTTAAAGATATTATTTGTAGATTTTTAAAAGAGTGTCTATTGTTCTTTTTTATTTTAACTTTAATATCCTATTCCTATGTTCCAGGCTTAGTAGGCTCTAAGGCGCTGACCGAGGAGTCGATGCGGCCCGTGCTAGATAAGCTGCAAGACCATCTGATCGGCAAGAACGTGGCCGCTGACATCGCGAACAAGCTGTGCGACTCTGTAGCTACCAAGCTAGAAGGAAAGGTGAGATATTTATCTGACCTATTTCAACAGTGAATAAAGATAGTTTCGTCTATTAGTAGTAGCAATATATTTTGTAATTATGTGAGCATCTGGTATATTTTTAAACATATAGGGACTTACCACAAAACCTAACCTGTACAACGCGTGTCTTATGTCAGTCTTATGTTAAACTCCATACATGTTTAATATGTAGTTGTTTAACTTAGACAACAGATAAACACAGTTTTGTGGTAGTAAGAAATTGATTTAGCTGTCATTGCTTAATTTGTAATCTTCACATATTTACATATTATTTTAATTATACTAGCTTTTGCCCGTGACATTTTCCTCATGAATTTTCTTAAAGTATACTTAAAATCATTGAGATAACAGAGATTAGCGCGTCCAAACAAAGAATAAATAAACTCTTCTGCAGTATAGTTAGGATAGGATATAGAATATAAGAATGAAAGTCTAGATTCCCTCATAATCTTAATTTTTACCCATGTATTACTCATTCCCACAGGTCCTAGGAACGTTCGATAGCGTGGCCAAGACCGTCAAGGCGACGCTGACAGAGTCGCTGGTACAGATCCTGTCGCCCAAGAGGCGTGTGGACATCCTCCGCGATTGTATGCACGCCAAGCAGCAGGGCAGGCCTTATGTTACTGCGTTCTGTGGGGTATGTAGTATTACCATAATATACACATCTATACTAATATTATAAAGCTGCAGTGTTTGTTTGTTTGTTTGAACGCGCTAATCTCTGGAACTACTGGTCCGATTTGAAAAATTCTTTCAGTGTTAGATAGATTAGTTATCGAGGAAGGCTATATACCATCACGCTACGACCTACGGGAGCGGAGCAGTAACCAAAGACGCGGGTGTAACCGCGGCGGACAGCTAGTACATACATAAACTCACGCCTTTTTCCCATGAGGGTAGGTAGAAAAGTCAAAGTCAAATCATTTATTTCAATTAGGCCAATATAAGGCACTTTTGAACGTCATATACAAAAAAGAATTGAATCTAATAGAAACCACAAAACGCCACCTGCTACGATCCTTATATACTCCTTTCGCCATAATATACTACTTTTATTTACCAGAAAATAAATAAGAGGTAGAGATCATTAAATAAATATTAACTGTTGAAAATTTTCAAATCGATTTCGCATCTCCAATAATTTCGTTCTATCATTGTTCTATGTTAATATTGGTCTAAGATCTATAAATATGATATTAAAAGAAAATACATCTATTTATAATACATCTTAACAGGAAACTCGATGATAGTAGGTCAATCTAGCTTGGACCTACTATATCAAAATAATATCATTGTAATTCAATCCCTTTTCAAATCCATTCATTCTCTGAACTTCATCCTCATCCATTAACAGTGTTGCACTGCTGGACTTACTGCTGGCCAGTAAAAAATAAAACAAATTTTAATTTACAGGTAAACGGCGTGGGCAAATCTACAAACCTCGCCAAAATCTGTTTCTGGTTGATAGAGAACGACATGTCCGTCCTAATCGCCGCGTGCGACACTTTCCGCGCAGGCGCAGTGGAGCAGCTGCGCACACACACCAGACATCTCAACGCTTTACATCCCGAGACCAGACATAATGGACGGAAGATGGTGCATCTGTATGAGAAGGGATACGGTGAGCTTATCTTGAGAAATTCTTATTTTTAACAGAGGAATAAAAATGATAACATTGCAAATTCGTTCTTGTGTGATTAATCTTAATGTTCATTATTGATTCAATCTTACTACTTATGCGGTCAAAGGGTTACCTTATTTCTCTTCATTTTATGTTTCGTTTTGTAACAATACGGGTTTAAAACATAATTTAGTGATAAAAAATACTTTTCACAGCTAGAATAAAGTTTTAAAATTAGTGTTCAGTTAACTATAAAAATATTTTTTTTGTAGTTTTGAGATCAATGAATAGTTAGTCAATTGAGTTTGCAAAAAAGTGACGTCATAGCACCTTATTCTCATACAAAATCAATGGGGGAATCGCGTATTAGAAATATGTCAATAGTGTTATTTCTACATCCGTATGTGTTCTTCATTCCCAATACTCCTATTTACTTGATGATCCACTCCATCACTGACACCCACTCTCTCCACAGGCAAAGACGCGGCCGGCATAGCAATGGAAGCGATCCGTTACGCAAACGACTCCAAAATCGACGTCGTTCTAATCGACACGGCCGGCCGCATGCAAGACAACGAGCCCCTCATGAGAGCCCTCGCCAAACTCATCAAGGTCAACGAACCGGACATGGTGTTATTCGTCGGAGAAGCCTTGGTAGGCAACGAAGCCGTAGACCAACTCGTCAAGTTCAACCAAGCGTTGGCTGATCACAGCTCATCGACTAATCCTCACGTTATCGATGGTATAGTGCTGACCAAGTTCGATACGATCGATGATAAGGTTGGGGCAGCGATATCGATGACGTACATTACCGGGCAGCCGATCGTGTTCGTTGGTACGGGACAGACGTATACTGATTTGAAGGCGTTGAACGCTAATGCTGTGGTGCATGCTCTTATGAAGTGAATGGTGACTGTAAGAATCTATGTGTGCTGTTGGTATGTAATACGGGTGTAAAACAATAATTCCAAGACACATCCTCTAAAAAAACACTTCATTTTATCTGTAACTAGCTGTCCGCCGCGGTTACACCCGCGTCTTTGGTTACTGCTCCGCTCCCGTAGGTCGTAGCGTGATGATATATATCCTATAGCCTATAGCCTTCCTCGATAACTAATCTATCTAACACTGAAAGAATTTTTCAAATCGGACCAGTAGTTCCAGAGATTAGCGCGTTCAAACAAACAAACAAACAAACAAACAAACTCTGCAGCTTTATAATATTAGTAAGTATAGATAACCTGATTAATTTTCAACTAACTGTAAAGTTAGATTTTTATTGCTTTAAAATCAATAAATAGTTAGTCAATTGTAGTGACGACACAGCACCCTATTACCATAAACAATCTAGAGGATAATCGCGCTCTGAAAGCTCATAAAAAGTAGGTCAATTGACTGCCAGTGCCTCCACCCGTAAAGCGAGTTATAGAATTAGACTGAACTGGAATATCATATGAAATAATTTACTTAAATGTCTGTGCAGTCTACAATTTACACAAACTAATGTTATATGAAGGTAAAGTTTGCTTGTAAATGGTAGTTCCCGCACATACTATAGTGGTCTCGAAATATGCATGTTAAAGACATAATTATAAAGGGGTATTTAGTCTGAACGGCCCAAATCGAACTGCCCGCAGGCCATTCGACCGTAAGAAAAAATCGTCTATGTTCCAAAGGACCGGTGATAAAATAATTTCAAGATTATTTAAAGGTACAGTCGCATACATTGTGATAGTCGCATAGTTTATGAATTTTAACCATTAAAATTTGATTTGTTTCTTCAAAATAAGACTGATTTTACAAAATCTTTTTGTTTAACTGTATTTCTTTTTATATATTGTTGATTTGTTTCTTTTTAACTTTTGCACCCGAGTGTACTTCATGTTGTTTATGACATTGAATTTGTTTACAAATTTTAAACATTGGTCCTTAGGAGCGTAGACGATTTTTTCTTACGGTTGACTGGACCCCGGGCCATTCCGTGTGGGCTGTTCAGACTATATTGAACTAACCAACAGCACACAAGTTTCAAATGAAGTATTTAGTACATTTTCATAATTGGTATATTTGTATTGAACCTGCGTTCAACCAAGATGGTGTAATGTTCACAAATAAATGTTTATTTTCTTATTTTTTTGTTTTTATTCGGGTTATGTTACAGGGTTGTAGTGCGTTGCTGGTTTATACTCGTATTTATTTGTAAATAATAGTAATAATTTGTTTAATGTTGGATTTATTATTATTAGCTTAATATTTAAAATAATGTTTTATCTCATTATTATGTTATACAAGTAAATGTTTTAGATTGAATATAATAAATTCTACAAAGTGCAGTTTTGGATTCTCGTCAAATTCCAGGCGGTTTTCATAAAAGGCATAATAATCATAAAATTACGACACCTGGTCAATAATATATTTTTTTGTTTTTACGTTTGTCAATGTTTCAGAATACACCTCTTTTAAAGAACAGAATCACCCTGTTGCGTATGCGGTAGGCAGTGTCGCGAGACTATACAACTGTGTGCCTGCGGGTTTATCGCCCCGCCTGCCTAAGCCCCACGGCAAAATGGTTAGTTCAAATTCGAAAATCAAATAAAAAAAAACCTATTTATTTTGTTATTGATTTGTGTTGCGAATCACTAGCATAGCTCGTTGAATTTGACGAGGGTGTGAAACGAAAAATATATTGTCTATACCTATAGTTTTCGATTCCATATAAAATTCTCATTCTTGAAATGATCTCTTGAGAAAATATAGCCACCAGCATCACTCATGCGTAAAAAAATGTATATTGTTTTTGATTATTCTTTAAAATAATATCGTTCAGTAAATTAGCTTTATGTACTACGTTATATTACTATTATAATAATTATAATAAATTGTTTTCGATACTAGTTATGCGAAAAGCAAATCTATTTGTTTGATAAATGCTATATTGTTGATAATTTGGAACTTGAGAGCTAAAAATACGTAAGAATTTAACAAAATTCTATAAGTTCTATTTGGTGCAGATTAATAGTATAAATATTGGTATCTCTTTCTGATACGCAACTCAAAAAAGAGACAGAAGATATTTAGGAGTGTTAAGTACATTTTTTTCAGTTATTTTTAACCCCTGACGAAACAGAGGGGGTTGTAAGTTTAACGTGTGTATCTGTGACCGTCTGTGGCATCGTAGCTCAAAACGGCTGAACTGATTTTGCTTTTGTTTTCATCGTGGGTGTTCTTATATTCCTCACCCTCTAGGATAGTGCCTTTGACATTTGTCAAACTGTTGCTTTTCACTCTTGAACGTTACGGGGATTTACAATTATGATTGAATATTTTAACTGCACTCTAATATCATAGTCGTAAAATACGGAATCAGTAATAAGTAAGTAAATAACTAGTAAATTAAATAATGACATAATTATGCGATTCTGACATCCATAGATGTATTGCTGACATGTGTCACCCGCACCATCATAGGACGTATGGAATATAGCTATGATTCAAGAAAATCTGTTCAACCGTTTGAAGAATATCAGCTCTTTACTAGTTGATTAATGGATGTGAGCGTCGTCCACAGGGCTGATCTATTTTTGTTTGTGTCGGGGGTTTTTATAAATATAATTATCTTCACAATAATTCGTTAACTCCTTTTATACATATACACGTATAGGACAAAACATTTTTAGTGTTGTTTAGTCAGTAACCAACTAGTGTGTTGGAAAACGTATGAAACGAGCATGTTTTCATAATATCCTCGGCTCCAGGTCCCCCTCCTGACCGCCAAAAAAGTAAGACGTGCCCTGGGCGCCAAACTACGAATTCGAAACTATACATGGAATTATTTGTGTCATCTTATTACGTTAATATAAATGAAATAATTATATTATATAGAAAAAAGATATAGTAAAGGGAAAAAACAGTGTTTTTTATGAGTTATATTTAGGTATAAAATCGATATCATACGTATTTAGTCTGTCATGTAGTCATGACCGTGGCGTGCCGGGCACATTTTGGTTTGTCATCTATACATGACTGGCGGTAAAAAGATTAATGACACTAAATTTTGTCATTACACTCGCTGTCTTTGAACAAGAACATCAAGAAGTTATAATAATGTAGTATTTACATATTTGATAGGCGCTATCTCCATTTTCGGTCAATATTACCCGCAAAAGTTTTTATATACTTAGAAATATAAAGCAGCTTAAACCGACGAGCGAGAAGAGACTATCCAACGAAATAAGTAATCCTATTTTTTAACTAGGCATAAAAAAAAACAAATAACCAAACTAAACCTTAGCTAAATATACAACCTCCATAATTTTGGTAATAATAATATCATAATATATTCATTATGTTTATGCGATAATTTACTGCTTGATTACTTAGCTATTGCAAAAATAGAGGATTTTTCTTAGTATCGCAGGTACATTGAAGAATCCTCTTGTTTTTTGCCTACATCAATGTTTCAAAACTGAACATTACTCTGTAATTTTCACTGATGGATTTTCAACTCTATTAGCACTAATCCGAGCGATGAAAATCCAACAACATGGAGTCGGAGTAATATTCAAATATTGTGGTTTTAAAATGGTGGTATCCTCTCTGAACTAAGTTGAAAGAACCATGAAGGCATTTAGGTCTGTAAATGTTGTTATAAGTAAGTACTGAAGATTTAAATAAAAATATTATAAATTATACTTATCTATTTATTTGATTTTTATTTATATCAATATCTAGACCCTTGTTTCTCTCTGTACTTATATTAGTAGCCATAATAATTATTAAAGATATAACAGATATTTTTATTCTTAAAAATCAAGAAACACACGGATCACTGTCCATAAACACAAAACGCCGCCACTGATGTATTTCCTATAGTTTTCATACATTTTATATGGACTCGCCGCACACGTGTGACGTCTGTGGTCGCCACAACGCCGCTTCTAGCTTCTGGTGGCAGAGTTTGTGGCTGTCGCGTGTGGCCCGTGTGCGGGCCACGTCCGCGTTGTGTACTGTCGGCAACGAAAGTAAATAGACACATTTTTTTTTTCAGCTAAATATAACAACATTTCGTAACATGCGTAAACTTTAAAGAATACCTATTAACTCTTGGCTATACAATTGAATGATGAAATGCTGTTTACCGTATGAATTATGATTTTGTGTCATTTTTTTAATGGGTTTGTGTTGCTGACCGTACAATATTAGGCAATGAAAGAATGAAACTTTAAAATCGGCTTGTCAGGCTTTTTATGAAGAGCTGTGGTCCGTAGATATAGGTTCATACATAGTAATTTATTTTCCACCTCATACATCATCAATTGTGTTTTTTCTTAGTACTCAGCTAATCTTTTGAATCGTTTGAATCGTTTCTCCGGATCTCTTCAAGCTTTATTACCTCGGCGCTTTTCTGGTGGTCGCCACTGTTGACTCTGACTTTCAGGAGTTGTAGTGGGTGGAAGTAGAGTGGGGGGCTTGTACCATCATCAGTCCACGACAGGGTTCACCAATTAGTTTTATTGGAAGTCCGTATTTGATAATTATGAGTCTGTGGCGGTCCATTTGGTGATATCAAATGAAATAGGAATACATATTTTTACTAAAATGCCACAAGTTTTTATTTACATAAATTTCTGGCATTAGGCATGGTTTTAGGTATGAAGTTCACTGTTTTCTTAAGTCCGCACAATATAAACGGTCCGCCATTTGGTGACCCCTGGTGTACAACATAACATTATATTCAATAAAGTTCTCTATAGTATAGGTTAATATAGGGCTGTCATCATCTAAACTGACACCGGACAGAAACTTCAAAAACCACGGATATTTGGGTGTAACACAGTTTTTTTACCGGACATCCCAGAAAAAAAAATTTACAATAAAAATTTAGTTAATAGGGATTTCCCTGATATTAAAAGTGTCCGGGTTTTACCCAGACTCTTTTTGACAACCCCTTCCGGACGTCCCTCGGACGCCCTCTAAACTAGGACAAATCCGGGGAAACCTGGACGGAGATGGCAGCCCTAAATATCTCCACAAACTGACCACCACACAGTTACCGCATAGAATTAGCGCAATTACTAGCACATAATAATTCATAGCGACCTTCCAATTAACTGGCATCCTAATTAAAACACATAATTCTATTGCGGTGGCATTTTTGGTACAATTCAGTTGAATGTCCATCTGTACAAACGTGTAAAATGGGGAAAGGTTACAACTATGTGAAGGATCTCGTGGTCAATTTCAAGTTGGATTTTTGTTGCTGGGTGATACCTGTTAGAATTGGTTTGATGATGACTGGATATTTGAATGTATTTATAGCGGTAAGTGATTTTTGTATTATCCATACATGTGTAGTGCGAAATATGAAAAAAAAACAAGTCTTCCATACAATATTTTTTTTTAATAAGTAGTTTAAAAAACTAAAAAACACGCTTTTAGCACGCACTATTTTTTTTCGTATCCCATTCAGCAAACCCTAGTCATTTAATACCCATATCATGGGGGTGCATTTCAAATAGCCAATCCGCCATCTTGGATGTCCGCCATGTTGGATTTAAGTCACATGACTATTTTTTTCGTATTCCTGACAGCAAACCCTTTCATTTGATACCCATATCATGGGGGTGGATTTCAAACAGCCAGTCCGCCATCTTGGGGAGGCCGCCATATTGGATTTGTAATGACGTTTCTTAGCTAGTCATGTATTGTGATCAGAACTCAGAGCGTGTGCAAAATTTCATCCTAATCGAAGACCGGGAAGTGGGTCCAATTAGGATTCCAAGATTTTCTTACATACATAAGTACTTACAAGTGAAGCTAATATTATAAGCGTGTTAAAAATGCACCACAATACGATCAAATTGTATGGAACAGCTATTTTTTTTTTTAATATTTCGGCACACAGATAGTTATTATAACGTAGGCATACCAAGAAACTATTTTCCAATATTCACCTCCTAAGGGGATGAAAGTTTGTATGGTGAAACAAGATTAGATCGCCAATCGATATTTACGTCCACGAAGTCGTGAGCAGAAGTTATAGTACATAATCTATTTGTTGTGATGCCCCAAAGGTTAAAGCGCTCGCCTCTCTTGTATGAGGTAGTGGGTTCGATACCGGGCGAGTATGAATGACTTATTCAATTCATATGTAGGTACTTAACTTATCTTGGATATCACTGACGAGGAAACTTGGATTGAAACTTATATTTATAGGTAATCAAAATAATATTCTAAGCTGCAATGGTATGGCGCGTATGTATTTGAATTACACGCAGATGAATTCGCGTGTAGAAGCTAGTTTTTCTGAAGTACCTATTTATTATTCTGATCCTTAGGTACTATTACACAGAATTTTACGATATGAGTTGAATAGAACAAAAGTAGCAGCGGAAACTAACCTGTATGTGTAGGCATTAAAGTTACTTTTTCGAAATCACAAAATTAACACAGTTTTCTACTTCATTTCAGGTGATTTCCTTATTAGGTACAGGTGATGAGAGCTTCACGCCCGTTCTGGTGCAAGTTCAAGCAATAATATTGGGTGAAAATGCCACGAAACCCGTCCCCATGATCGCATACTGCATCGAATTGGCTTTCAGCGTTCTTTTATTATGCGGTTTATACCGGGTAAGATTCAATGTCAAGTAAACTGTATAGAGAGAGATCAAAAGGAGACCCAGAACAAAGAACATTCAAAAATTAACTTTATATTCAGTGGCATTAAGTTCAAAATACGAAAAGCACGAAGGCAATCATATCTTAGGTGTATCTTTAGGTAATAATGACCCTTTTCTTTTAGAATGAATAGTACCTACCTTTTTAAATAAATTAATCAAGGCTTTCATTAAATCTAAAGAACATAGCACACTCCAGCAAGTGGGTCACTGTTCTGGTCAGGGCCACCGCACTGTCAATGAGTGTAGGACTATAAGACACTGATGTTTATATTTGGTTTCTACATTACGATATTAGTGAGGAAAGTTTGTCATTATGGTCGAGGCTGGAATTCAGCCCGAGCCGAAAGTAAAGTCATAATGCAGCCGTCACGCGCGAAACAGTCAAAATTTTTTGTAGATTAAGAAACAATAATTACCGCACTAGTGCTGTATGTAATATAATGTAAATCTTAACTTGGCAAGACGTAGTAGTGTGGGAAGCTTGCGCATGTACGTTTAGTACATTTTTACATGTGCACACTTTCCCCACTACGCCAAAACCTTGTCAAGTTACATGCCGGCAAGTGTACCTACTGATAATCTATTTACATATACCCACAGAAGGACACGACTCTAATGCGAACGTACATGAAGTACTGCTTTGGTGCGTTAATCGGCTCTATTATGTTCTACTCTATGGTGGTGCCGGTTACTGGAGTCATCGTCACCATCGCTATGGTGCTTAGCATAAGTAAGTATTTCTGAATTAAGCATTATATTTGGGTGGGAAACAAGTGCCTCACTTGATGTTGCGGTAAATCCCCGTCTTCAGTCAATTCAACGAAAGCGCAAAAATTGAAAATCGACATTTTCGGTAGCTTAATAGCACAGACAATGAATGCACTGAATAACGAAGATAATACAAAAAAAAACTGATTTAATATCTCTTTGGAAAAGAAACAATCATTTTATTTGGTTAAAAGTAGGAGGTTTTAGCTGCTATTTTTTAACGGTTTAAAAATAGCAGTTAAATCCTCCGACTTCATGTGGACAGCTTTGTTGGCCAGGCTCTATGGGCATGGCTTTTCATAATGTGGTCATATCAGAGAAAATATAACATGGAGGAATTAGGAATACCTCGTTGGTCTCTATAGCTGAGCATGGGGCCCTGGGTTCGATTGTCAGCTAAGTGGTCAGCGACAGCGTGCTCCATATAAAAGTAATCTAGTCATATTTTGGCCCAAAATGTCATGAAACTTGATGAAATTTTGTAGATAGCATTAGAGCACTGATACTTAGGCTTGTGTTTAGTCAACTTAATGAAAAAAAAAGATACGTAGGTAATTCAAAATCTTGTAGGACATTTAAAAATCAATAATGATATGTTGGTTTTACATTACAGTATTCCAAGTATACGTGATCATATTGGTAAGAAGTTTCTTAGTGGAACTGAGACATGAGCAGAAAAAACTGGAGCTACCGACTTTAGTCATGAGTACCCTCATTCAAGAAGAAAAGGAGAAAGTCGAGAGGGAAAAAGTCGAGAAAGAAAACGTAGAAGTCGTTGTAGAAGCCCAAGAGGAAGAAGTCGAAGCTGAAACGAAACCCGACGTACAACTCGAAACCGTCGACGAACATCCAAAGGAAGAGACGACGTTTCCGACCGTTCATGTGAAGGCGTAAGAGAGTTGAGTTCGTGTATTAAATATTTATTTAGATTCTCTTGTGTAGTTTTCTTTGGTTTAGATATTTTAGAGATGCTTATGCTATTGTTTAATTACTCTATTAGAATTTTAAAAAGTGCGATACCTAATAATAAAAGTGAGATATTAAAAGTGGGATGCAAGTGCGTGTATTGTGTTCAAATCCCTTAATGAATTTGTTTTTTAAACATAAGACAAGATACAGTTGCATCGTCAAATTCAAATAGGTAACTATGCTAGTGATTCCCAACACGAATTAATAATAAAATCTAGCCATTTTGCCGCTGGGTTTAGGCAGACGGGGCGATGAATCCGTACGCACACAATCATATAAGTAGTGGAGCGACACTGCCTACGCAACGAGGCGATTCTGTTCTTTGAAAGAGATGTATTCTGAAATACTGATAAACATAAACAACAACAACAACAACAAAAAAAAAGCAAGTACCATATTTCTTTGCCTTGCGCACTGTTGTATTTTAAACGTTCAGCTCGACGTCGAAAGTTGAAAATACAACAACAGAAATTACAAAGTAACATTAAATTAAAACAGTATTAGGAGTCGTAATTTTATTTGATTATTTATGTCTTTTAAAGCAACCTCAAATGTTAGTTTGGCGAGAATGCAAAACCGTTCTTTCTATTATAGCCTAAGAGCCGTGGAAGATCGACCTTCACCCATCAGATAACTTGCCTATCGAAAAATTTTCATAGCTATTTTTAATTGAATTAATTTAAAATTAATTAAAATTATTTCAATTAAAAATAGCTATGAAAACTTTTTCTACTATTAGGATGTTAATCTCTTAAAAATGAAAGTCATGATCTACTACAATTATATATTTGAAGACATCAATATTACATATTAAAGAAAATTCTTAAGTTTTCTATCACATTATGCAGGTTTTATATCTGCAGTCAGATCAATAATGACTTAGGTACATATATTTTTTATGGCCTAAGGAAATAGACTTGAGTACTTATATACAATATAATATGTTACGGTAAGTTTGCAATATACAATCCCAAGATGGCCGACTAAATCGCAGAGTATACCCATAGACTAGTGACTCAATGAGTCCGCACATCATATCCAACTAAATCGTCCAACTTATTAGTTGGACTCCAATCGTTTCAGAATGAAGATTGCCTTCCGATTAACACAATTAAAAAGTTGGCTAACAATCGGCCGACTACTTATTATCACGGTACTCGTATGCAAACTCTCGGAGTATCCGACTTAGTTGGTCAGTCGAAAAAGTAAAGTTGACCTATCGAATTGTGAAAGTAAGAAATTTAGTTGTTCGATAGTTGGTCAACTCCGTCGACTTGAAATTATTGTAAGTCTGCGGCCGCAAGCAACGTTTGACGTACAAAGATGACGTTTGGCAGGAAGGTAATTTATACATAGTTAGTAGACGTCTGCTAAGAATGGATTTTTCAAAATTCACCTCCTAAGGGCGTCCAAATTTTGTATATGGAGAAATCAACTTTGACGCGGACGAATTCGACGGCAGAAGCTAGTTATTAATTATGATAGTTAATCACACTTACCGTAACATACATAATTATATACGTAATACATAAACATTCATTTCGTCAAGAATGCTAACAAATTAAAACCATGAACAGCTGAAAAGTAGATTTGACTTTACAATCGTATAAGGAATGATTTATAAATAAAATAGTAGGTATTTTTATCATTCAAATGAATTCGTTAACATTCGAAGACTTTTTTTTTTAATTCTAACATTTATTATCTACCACACTACACTTAGAGATAAAGAACATTGTTCCAAAAACCACGAACGTTGGTCAGACCACATTTCATTCATAAGCTCGTCTCCAATCCAAAATATACCCTAACCTTATTCTCATAAAGTTTATATTTAAAATATAATTTGGAATATGCTACGTGGAGGGCCAGTATAATCTCAGTCAACTTGCATAGTAACATAAGAATGACTGATCAGATACGTCATTCTAATTTGGACCCTAGGTCAAGGTTCCAAGTCTTCTTCTCAATTTAGCCTACTTCCTATATTTTGACAAACCAACCAACGAACGGGTTTGGTTGGTAATAAGAACTACTACGTTATCGATAATAAATTCTAGTACCTAAATATAATGAAGTTTTTTTTCAGGTCAGAGATGGCAAACCTTTATTAATAAAAGTTTTTTTTTATGAAAACCAACATTGACATTAAAAATTCTCAATTTAGTGATATAATTTTTTGAAATATAAAGATGCTACCAACTTTTTCTTTACAAATCTAAATTTGCAGTCGCTAGCACATCAGACTATACCGTTTCGTTGTAAAATCGCTCTTATTACAACCGCATAAAGCCCTGTCGTCCGAAAATGAATCGTAATTTATTTATTTAAATAAAATAATATATAGTAGTGTGATTTCTGCTGTTGCAAATTAGATTCGATCAAATACATAGATTCATCAATAATTGGCGTGACTGAATTATTTTGCCGCTCATTGGTTTGCCATCCTTTCTACAGATTGATATTATAGTGGCATTTTAGCGCTTTTTTTAATACAGTGCAAAATAATGCTGGACTAGGTGATGCTCATAGCTATATACCAATGATATATAAAAACTTAGAGATCTATACAAATATCACAATAGGAAAGTGTCATGGATGGTTTAACAACTAATTTAAAACAATTTCGACCTTATGTCCTTTGGACAGCCAATTTTTAGACGCTTTTAGCCCCGTTGACTGCGGGCGAACATTTGCACGGCCTGCTACACAGTGTTTGCAGTAGAAAAACACATACGGTTGTGTGTGCGCCGCGTTTTTTGTAGAATCGCGACGGGTGTGTTTTCCCGCAGTTAACGGATTAATGAAATGAGTACACATTCTCGGATAGAGCGCTTATCTTTTGGGGACGTTTTTAAATCTTTGAGATTTTATTTACTTGTATATCAATGATTATCACCTGAATATTTAAGTCAGTCAACGTATTCGTAGCAAGCAGTGTTCAGATAATCCAATTAAGTATGTATTAAAGTAAGAATTTGTTATATAGATTCAAAATAACCCGTATTTTCTTTGAGTTTTGGTTTATTGTTAAGCAGCAATATTTAGTACTTAAATGTAACAGTCAGAATGTTAGAAGTTAGGCCGTCTAATACAGCTAATGTTAAGAAATATGCTAGTCGGTACATTTATAAATCTAGACATCGATAAATATTTTTCAGAAAAATATAACACCGCTGTCTAAGGCCGGCCTCACTTTGGACACGTTTTCGTACGAATTAGACTCGTGCGAACACGTACGAACACGCACGAACGATCCCGACTCTCCGAGTACTACGGTGTCTCGCACACTCTATGAAAACTAGTCGTGCGTATAGTTTCGACATAAGAATCAAATCCCAACTTGTCGTATTTTTAAAGCCGCGTACAGACATCGCGAGGCGTGCGACACGAATGGTTCGTCTCGCATGCCTCGGGCTGTGTGGACGGGTGTGCTCACAGTGAGCATTCACGCCATACGATCGTTGCGAACGCCGCCTCAATACGAGCCGTGCGCTCCGTGTGGACGGACAGGTGTTGTTTGCGTTTTCTACTGACGAACACCGTGCGTGGTGGTTTGCTTGCTCAGCTTGAGCATGTATCGTTCGGGACGCACGTATAAATGTACCGTCGTACGCCTCAGGTTGAGGCATACACGACGAACCATTCGTGGCGCACGCCTCGCGATGTCTGTACGCGGCTTAAGGTGTTTCTACGACGTTCTTATTATTTTTTTTTAATTTTGTTAATCTTTAATTTATTAATCTTCATCCATGCACAGATAACCGTAAAATAGCCCGGGGTTACTGGCACACAATCATTACTGGTATTTCAACGGAGAAACGCAACCAGTGTGCGAGTCCAATTCGTACGTACAATAACGTACGATACAAATTCGTATCCAAAGTGAGGCCGGCCTAATACAGCTAATGTTAAGAAATATGCTAGTCGGTAATAAATATTTTTCATAAGAATGGGATTTTTTTTTAACACTGGGACTTTGGGTACATTCAGAATTACTACGAATTATGGAAACTAGTATATTAATTACTTCACCGACTAAAATTTGGACACGTATAATTTTCGTGTACATTCGTTCGGAGTTGGCACCGTTCTCAGTTCTGTTGTCAACACTCGTGTCTCGCTTTTTCCATAGGTATGATAGGAAAAAAACGTCTAACAACATACATTTGGCATACCGTGGTAGTTATAGTCAACCGCTCCATCTAAACATACTCATGCGCCAGAAGAGGTATGTGCTTCGGCAGTCATCGTATATCTTCGGAAATACGAACGTAGCGTACATGGAAGTATCATAGAAGTTGTAGTTTCGTAAGAACTAAAGAACTTTACCCCTGTGGGGGTTATTCTGTGACGCGACGTCAAGTTAGGGCTTCAAATGACAAGATAAAACAAGGTGACGGATAGCGGGCGGCGCGGTTGCAGATTACTGTTGAATTTTTTGAAGCGATGACCATTACTTTTAAATTACGAGGACTTTTAAAGCACATACTTTTTACAAGCTTTTTCTCGAATAATATGTGGAGGACAATCCTTTTGACATCACAACCATCTATAGTCAAGTTCACAACGATTTGGGAACTGGACCCCGCATATTCATAGTCAGGTTCTTTAAATAATATTTGTACTCAAGAAAACAAAAAGAAAAATAAGTCTTAAGATATAATCAGAAAGTTTTAACAAAATTATACTTAACACTAGTCTTTAAAGCCAGACCCTGTATCAAAATGTTTACTAAATGATATGGACAGTTTAAAATAATACTATACTAGTACATTGTACGTATTTCTTCGAGCATCTTTTTTAAACTTTTCAAATGAGAATTTTGAACAGGTAACATGGTCTTTGTAGACTGTTCCCTTTGGATAGAACATAAAATAATAATACAATGGGTTCTTTTTAAGACGGTTTGCATTTCAGCGCAATTAATTGTGGGTTCGTTGTGATAATTTATGCTAGTCCGGCTCCAAAATGTGAATATGGTGAAAATATTACGAACTTTGAAAAGTCTTAGTACAAATTAATTTTGTTTAGGGCCATGACACGAAGACGTTTCAGGTAGTTTCAGGTTTCAGTATAGTCTGGGTGTAATTACTAATCTGTTCACCATTGCGTGAGCTATAGTTTGACCGAAACCGATGTACCCCGCCTAAGGTACGCGCGCGACGAGACGGTGGGGGGTACCGGCCGCTCCGTCAGTCTACCACCAACGCTGAACTGATACTCTTTTTTCCTTAGCCCCCACCTCGTCGCAGTACAGCAGGTATGCTATTCTCTAAAAACACAGCGCCGCCACTATGGTTTGTGTTTAGTGGATTTTCAACTTTATAGTGTAGATCACAACGTTGAAAATCCACTAAACACAAACCATAGTGTCAGCGCTGCCGCAGCGCCATAGCACAGCAGTTCCGGTCAAAGGTATAGCATTGGCAACACACGCACTGGTTGCCGTGAATTTAGCATAACAAACGCAAGCTTCTATACGCTTTTTTGGACTTATAGCAACACTGAGTGAGCATATTATTATTTCGGTGGGATCATTATATACCGGATATGTAACCGGTTTAAATAATACCGCCAGCCCGGTCGAACACAAAAAAAAATACAATGAAACAATTGACAGCCGAAATGCAGCCCATCTTAAATAATAATAAAAATGACAGAGTTCTTAATAAAAGTATAAAAGAAAAAAAAATCCATTGAATGCTTTCTACTTCCTGAAAGACTTGCCGTAGCCAGCAGCTAAACCGCGGCCTGAAAATGACAAAAAATAGAAAATAAAGAATCAGAGAGTTAAAGGATTACAGGTGTGATGTTATGTTATGAATATAAACAATTTTTATTATGAAATTGACGCTGTAATATAAAATAGAACTATATTCCTCACGCTCTAGGATGGTGCCGGTGACATTTGTCAAACTGTTGCTTTCCACTCTTGAACGTTACGGCGATTTACAATCATGATTGAATATTCTAACTGCACACTAATATCATAGCCGTAAAATACAGAAACAGTAATAAGTGAGTAAATAATCTAGTAAATTAAATAATTTCACTGACTTAGTCATGCGATTCTGACATCCATAGATGAATTGCTGACATGTGTCACCCGCACCATCATAGAACGTATGGAGTATAGTTGTATATACAAAAGTTTATTGTGTGAATACATACCTCGGCCAGTATTTATCGATAGCGCTGGGAAGTCGTTAACCATGTCGGGCAAGTCGGGGGCAAGGCAGATGTTTCTTGAGTCTGTAACATTTTGCTTAAATTATAAAGGGAGCAAAGACATTCGAGAACATTTTTTTTGGACTGTACAATACTAAGGGATAACACGCGATGGAAACGAAACGAATTCGCCTCGCGTCCGCGACGTCTCCGCTGTGCAGCCGCGGCGTGTTCGCAACGCATTCGCTGCGCGCCCGCTCCGCTTTGAAGACGCTCGCAATCCGCTAGTATGATAAGGCCCTTACCACGAAAGAGCTGAGACTTGACTTACCAAACAAACTTAATTATTTCGTAATTAATATTAGAATATTGTTAAGAATTTTAATCTAAATCACATCGAAATTACCCCGAATAGATGATCAAATTATGGATAACTATTTCATATATCCATACCTGCGCAAGCTCCCCACTACTGACGTTTGTCAAGTCTCATCTTTCGTGGCGCGTTTCGCAGATATTGAAGTTCAAAGTAACTTTTTAAAGGTTAATTACGAAGACAGTCTACATGTTCTAATTGAACATATAGTATAGGTCACTTTCTTTCTTTATCGTGTGGGCAGTAAGGTCTTACGACCCCCACACACCCTAGTGTCAGAGTTTCTAAACTGCCTCAAGGGCCTCTGACATGGTTTTAGTGGAATAGTAAGTCCCAGGTTTCCACACGATGTTTTCCTTCACCGATGCCAGTGATGTACAAGATAAACTTTTGCAAGTACATATGAATTGAAAAAGTCGCATTGGTACTTGGCCGGGATTTGAACCCACAACCTAATGCATGAGAGGCGGGCGCCTCAACCATTGGGCCATCACGACACTATAGGTCACTAATCATGACCATTTAATACTAAACACATGATAGTACTCATCATAATGAACAACTATTCCAAAGATTTATATTTATTGCGTTTTTCCCTCAGGAATTTCTCAGTATTTCTCAGTAGCAGCCTCGGAGTCTGGATTTGTGCCCGGTTGATGGAAATACATGGGACTTAAACATAACTGGCGAAATGTAGGTGTACTAATGAGTACACCTTTAAATGTTTTCTCTTTATTTTTTCAAACTGAAACTGCTAAAATTCATCTTATGTAAAACTTGAAAGACCACAGGCCTTTAATTGAGTATAGTTGTAAATGTACTTACAATCAGCTTGAGGCATACGCAGCGGCTCATGAGTACGTTTCTTTTCTTTGCGCACGTCTGCAACAAAGATCACACACAGGCAATGCCGATCAAAAATCTTTGGAAATGTGACTTCTAACAGGAGTTTTCATAGTGGAGGGACCAGCAAAGAGGAGTGTGGACCACCAGGGCCCGATCTAAGGGGGTGCCAGCCGGGCAAATGCCCAGACCGGCAAAAAGATGGGTGGCAAAATTGAGGGTGCTGGGCGGTTGCACAAAGTCCAACATAATGTCATGAATTTTAGTATAATCGTTCGGACGCTGTAGTAGACTAACATAAATGTGAATGTTATACAATTAAAACCAAATCACATAATATATCATCCCATCTTTATCAAAAGGAACCCTGCCTCTTAAACTAGAAGAGCTGTATCTTAAGAGGCAGTGTTGTGAGTCTGTATGTATAAATAAGCTACTTATCATGGCGCGCCCCTTCACAAATTCAAAACGTTTGAAAGTATTTACAAGACTCACACATGTGTGCGTATTGAGACGGCTGTCGAAACAAAAACAAATCAGCGTGTCATTGTTGCTTGACTAGCGGCATCATTAATTACTCATTATTATTAGTATGGCGCTGCACTGACACATTCTATGAAAATGACACTTGAGTTGTCTTACTAGTTATGATTAGTTGACCAACAAATCTGCCGGCCTGCTACTGAAGACGAATACTTACAACTACATAGAAACTCTTTCACATGGATATGACTACACACATTGAAATAGTAATATGGAGGGGCGCGCCATGTTATAGTAGTTTATCTTAGTATATACTTACGTTCCGGTAGGCTCGATGCAGTAGAATTCAGACTCCATTCGTGCTGTGATTCACTGACCGACGTATTGCACGAAGATGAAGGTCCCTGCAATATTTATTATAACAGAGAAACGAATGAATGCACAACACTGAAATAGATACAAAAATAAAAGGGAAATACTAAAATAATACAATTCATCATAATGAATATAAAAAATATAATTGGGTATGGTGGTAATGGCCTCCTAGTGGGAAATATTTGTTCCGCGCGGGAGTCGAACCCGCGACACGCAGCGCAGCAGCCAATCGCTCAACCACTGGCGCCAACCGTGTCGTCCGTCATTGATTTTGGGTGAACCATATTTATTTATTTAAAACTTTATGCACAAGTAAAAAAAATACAGTACAAAGGCGGACTTAATGCCTGTACAAAGGCGGACTTAATGCCTGTACAAAGGCGGACTTAATGCCTGTACAAAGGCGGACTTAATGCCTGTACAAAAGCGGACTTAATGCCTGCACAAAGGCGGACTTAATGCCTGTACAAAGGCGGACTTAATGCCCATATGCCTGTACGGGACGGCTATTAATTGTGATAGTTACCGCAATGTCAGACAACGCTGGCTCAGCCCGTTTCTTCTTCTCGTCTTTTAACTTCAAGATTGCCTGAGAAAAACAAATACATAATAAAAAAAACCATCATAACATCACGCCTGTAATCCCCGAAGTTAGGCAGAGGTGTACCCAATTACCCATTAGTACAGCCCCATTTCGCCAGTTATGTTTAAGTCCCATGTAATGGGGGGCGAGTCTATTGCCATCAACCGGGCACAAATACAGACTCTTGAGGCTGCTACTGGGTGGCGCAAAAGTAAAGACCCTATTTGGTTCAGCTATAACATTTTTTCTAAATTAGAAAACTAGATTTAGATTTTTTTAAATGTATATTTGTGCCATTAAATTTCGTACCATTAGGATTTAAAGATGATGTCTTTTAAATGGTGACCTCCAGAGTTGATACACATTTGAGCCCTATTTATGACATTTTGCATAACTTGCCGTAACACTTCCTGCGATATGTTCGTTATTTCTTGACGAATGTTTTCTTTTAGAGCTGCGAGAGTCTGTGGCTTGTTCACATACACCCGAGATTTCAAAAAACCCCAAAGAAAGAAGTCTGGACTGGTCAGATCGGGTGATCTTGCAGGCCAAGGCAAATCGCCAAAACGAGAGATAACTCGGCCTGGAAAAGCGTCCCTCACTAAGTCCATAGTGTCACGCGCTGTGTGTGCCGTAGCGCCGTCTTGTTGAAACCAGATGTGCTCCAGCCCCAATTCGTCCAAACTGGGTATCAAAAACTCACGTAACATGGTTCTGTAGCGTTCTCCAGTGACAGTAATCGCATTGCCTCCAGCGTCTTCGAAAAAATAGGGTCCGATCACTCTGTCAACACAGATGCCACACCATACAGTAACTTTTAGTGGGTGTAGAGGTGTTTCTTGAATAATGCGCGGATTATCAGTGCCCCAGAACCGAGTATTCTGCTTATTGACATGCCCTGAGAGATGGAAATGCGCTTCGTCACTCATAACCAATTTTGAAGGAAAATCATCCTCTTCAAGGTTGAGGTTTATGACGCGCTGGCAGTAATCTAGACGAGCTCGGTGGTCAGCAGGCAGCAGCTGATGAGTCATTTGAGTTTTATACGGGAACATCTTTAAGTCTTTCACCAAAATACGCTGCAGGGTCCGTCTGGAAATGCCCAATTGCGTGGCACGTCGCCTCGTTGATGTTTCTGGACACTCTTCCACATCTTCGCGCACAGCATCGATATTTTCAGCTGAACGGCCTGTTCTTGGTCTCCCAGACTTAGGTCTATCCAATGTTGAGCCAGTTGCTTCAAGGCGTGTGGCAAAGCGTCGAATTGTGCGACCAATCGGTGCCGGACGGTGGGGAAATCGTCGACGAAATTCACGTTGTGTTCTTATCACTGATGAATTATTCCGTAAGAACATTGACACAATTATTCCACGTTCTTGGGGAGTAAAACGGTCCATGTTTATTTTCAGTGTATTTTACATTTGTTCACTACACAATTTTCAACAACAGAATGACAGAAAATGTCATATAAAAAAAAAAAAGTATTTTCTTTAGTGCCAGTACTTTTGCGCCACCCAGTACTAAGAAATTACTGATGGAAAAACCCAATAACACTGCCCGACCTGGGAATCGAACCCAAGACCTCATGCTTAGCAGTCGCGCTTTGCAACAACTAACGAGGTAGTCATTATATTATTACATTGTATTAGATCTCCACATTCTTTATTAAACATATTTTTAAATTGTATTATTATCATGACTAGCCTGTACTGTCCCACTACTGGGCAAAGGCCTCTATCCAATTCTTCCATCTATCGCGACTTTGAGCTATGTATTGCCACTTCTCAAGGAAGCCGACTAAATCGTATTTAAAACATTTCATATAAAAAAAACAACTTACTTCTACGTCATATTCTTCGGGCAAATGTTGGCCTGCAATCATTTTAATGCCCACTGATTCGCAACAGCCATCCAGAATCGTGAATGTCCAGCGTTTGGTGCGAGATGTAGTACATTCTACAGACTTGTCATTCGCTTCGTGGTGCTGTTGAATAGTAGGGTTTACATTACTTTTAATTCGTTATATGTTTGTAGCAGTGGCGTGCCTAGGGGTCATAGCTAGGGCAAGCCCGACAGATTTTCAGGAAAAAATCAATACAATTTTTCACGATCACACAGTTCTTTACACATAATTAATATAAGAGCCATCTATTAACATTATCGGTGCCACTGAGCTCACCGAGTTCGACTACAGATAGTAAAATTACAGACCAATAGATAGCGCAGAAATAATTAATTGGAACTTTAGATGTGGTGAGGGCGTGCAGCGCGACCCGCCGCCAGAGCCATCACCGCCACGGGACCGCGCACACGCATATTTGTATATTCTTCGCGCCACGCGGCTAGCCCAGTTTAAGTTTAATGGCACCATTGTAAAGCGATATTAAACGCCATACTCATAAAACGGTGGTTGTTATTGGTGGCTCTCACCACATCTATAAACATTATACATCTTTCAGAGAGTGAAAGTACTCATAAATATAAATAACTTTTATTATGGGACCTACTACTCTGACGTATGAAAAATAAACAGCTGTTCCATACAAACTTCTCTTCTTCTTTATCGTGTGGGCAGTAAGGTCTTACGACCCCACACACCCTAGTGCCAGAGTTTCTAAACCGCCTCAAGGGCCTCTGACATGGTTTGAGTGGAACAGTAAGTCCCAAGTGATAAATTGAAAAAATCACATTGGTACTTCCCCGGATTTGAAGCCACAACCTTATGCAAGAGAGGCGGGCGCCTTAACCACAGGGCAATCACGACACGCCAAAAAAAAAAACATGCACTACAACACGATCAAAATGTACGAAACATTTTTTTATATTTCAGAGTCAACGCACGAGTGACCATCAGAGAGACATTTGAATGAGCGTCACTGATAATATTTATAAAATACATATATTCGAACATAGAAGATCTAAGTACCTTTCTGTAACATCTCACACTCTGTTGTAATTTGACCTATGTTTACAAATAAAGCATTCTGATTCTGATTTTAAATCTCCATCTTTCTTACTACTAAATAAATACGAAAAGTCAAGTCAAGTCAAAATTATTAAAAGTCGTTTATTTAAAGTTTGGATGCATGGATGTTTGTCACTCATTCACGTCAGGACGGCTGAACGGATCTGTATGAAATTTAGCACAGAGATAAATTAATAGTCTGACATAACATATGCGCTTCCTTTTATTTAGGAAAACTACGGTTCCCGTGGGATAATAAATAAATAAATAAATATCTTGGGACGACTCACACACGGCCATCTGATCCCAAGCTAAGCAGAGCTTGTGTTATGGTAACCAGGCAACTGATATACATACTTATATAATTTATAAATACATACATATTATAGATAAATTACACCCAGACACAGAACCAACAATTATGCTCATCACACAAAGTTTGTCCTGGGTGGGAATCGAACCCACTACCTCCGGCTTTGCAGTCAGGGTCACTAACCACTAGACCAACAAGGCAGTCGTATAATATATCAACTTTGACGCGGACGAAGTCGCGGGCAGAAGCTAGTGTACCATAATTTATTTGTAGTGACACATTATACCTTTTGTAACCAGAGACAACACCTACGATTTATGGCGCGTTCCCCCGCTACGACAGTCGTCTCCAAGCTTTTGTGTAGGACAGTTGTGCTTAACCAATGTAATTTGTGCCGTTACTAGCTGACAATATAGACACCAAGTTTTACCTATCCTTCTGGACTTTCATTTATATTACTCTTAGCTGAACAAGTCAGTTTTATATTCATCTTCATTGTGATCACATGTAGAATCAACAAGAATAACGTAACCAGGATTTTGTCAAAACCTAATTTAAAAGAGTAGCGTGGAGTTTCTTGCTGACTTCCTCATTCTTCTTCATAGAGGCCTACCTCCGTTTTGGAACGAGCAACTAGCTTCAACTTTCAGACTAACTGACAGACTCCTTGACAATTCAAAAGTGCCTGTAAATGGTCTAATTGAAATAAATGTTTTGACTTGACTTGAGTAATTTGTAAACTACATACTTACAAAATATGAAAGTCAGGACACTATGCTTACCTCACATCCCAAATTAGCGTTGTACTTAAACGGATCCTTTTTCAACTGTACCAGAGCCAGCGACTCCCTGGGGAGGCCATCCTTTTCGGAGGTTTTTAGGGTATTCTTTAAATGAAAAAATAAAGTATCCAGCTTATATACACGGAATACCTCTTCTCTCTCTCCTGAAAATTAAGAGCAAGTTTAATTAGTATTGTTATTAGTTTTAAGAACCAATTAATAAAGTTTGTTTGATTATGTAGGTAAACTCTGGAAGTGTTGGTCCGATTACAAACATACCTTAAGGGTCGGTTCACATCTGACGCAAGATACGTCGAGCGTATCGTCTTTAGTATGGTCGACGCACTAACGCATCCTCGGTTATGTGTGTGTGTAGATATTTTATTATCTATTTGACTGTTTCTGCGTTACGCGACTGACGATACGCGGCTTATCTTCCGTCAGATGTGAACCGACCTTTATTGATAGAAAGCTTTTGCTTATCTAATTGCTTAGTGCTATGTTTTTTGTTTGGTTCAAAAAACGCCCCACACTAGGAACTTGTCCTGTATTGTGGATGCGTTTACAAACATATAAATTCACACAAACAGTCAGACATGGAACAACTAGATAGTTGATGGCCTGCAGATGCAGGCCATACAAATATTTATTCCGTGTGGGAATCAAACCCGCGACACGCAGCGCAGCAGACAATAGCGCTCAGCACACGCACAGTTCGGACCGCGGGAAACAGCACGCGCCTCGCTCCGAACTGTACGTGTAGATGTGCTCAGCCACTGTGCCAAAGTGTGCGTCCACACTGAATGCGCGGTGACTGGAGCCTAGGCGGGCGCGACGAGCGGGGGCGTGCGGTGGCCACAGTGACGCGCGAGCTCTTGTAGCTGTTCGACGTATATCAGGTGTTGCAAACTATGGACGAGGATTTGCTATTTTTACTAGACAGTCCGATCCTAAGATGGGAGGTGTTTAACACTAGAGATGGTGTGCACGAAATAAATAAAAACAGAGGAATAATTGGTGATTTTTTTAACTTATATGAAGTATTGAGATACCCTAGAAAATTCTTTGTGTACACTCGAATGCCCGTGTCAACATTTGACTTAAAAAAATTCAGTATGTATTTACCGCCATTTTATAGACAAATAAATACAAACGCGTATACGCCGAGCGACAAGACCAAACTGGTTTGATAACCCCGCCACCCGCGCATTGGATCGCTCGCTGACTAGGCCCGTAGTGCGGCCAGAACGCGCGGACAGGAGCGTTTGAAAACTACGCGCGCTTTCTCGCTCAGTCCCGTCGCACTAGGCTTCCGCCTTAGTCACTACAATATGGACGCAAAGGCGTGTTTCATATGTTTGATACTTCGCGCCCGTCGTCGCAACCGCGCTAGGCTCGCAGTGTGGACGCACACATACGTGTCGTCAAGAACACGACGTCTTACGACTTAATGTTTGAAAAATAAATGGTTTAAAGTTTGAGAATAATTTTCTGATTAGCTGCTTTATATCGGCTTGCAAACCAAAATTTACCAGTCTCCAAGACTTACCCTTGACACTGTTTAAAAAAAATACTCTTCACTTTTATTATTCAAAAATTATTATACTTTTAAGGACTCTTTAGAAGATAGGTCGATTTAGTTTATTTTTAGGCACTATAATTGTCTGGAAAAACTCATTACTGTTGGCTAAACGTTTTTATTTGAATAAATTATTATTATTATTAATTTGTAACACCTTATGTAACATGTTCTAGAAAATAACCATTTTTTATTTAGATTTTTAACCTTTTGGTCAGCCCGGTTTGAAATAAACAAAAAAAAAATCCTTACCCGACTTCTCGCACATTTGCCAGAGGAAGTCTTGTACTGGAATTACCTTCTCTGGCATTGTAAACAGTGGAGGGATAGTGTTCACGTTACGTTCGTCATGCCTCAAGTAATCGATGATGTTTGCTAAAATCTGCATAGTGTTGCTCTTCTTGCCATTTTCGTCTGGCATGTCCAGTCCAAACTCGAGGCAGCCCTCTTTAGCGTCTGAGGCATAGCCGACAGGTATGGAACCTATTTCAAGCAAATACACACATCAAAAGTGTCTAGGGATCAATCAATATATTATTATTACCAAATACATCTTGATCCCTAGACACTTTTGATGTGTATACATACATCAAAGTAAATAAAATATAATTATAATACCAGCCTATTATTGTCCAGGGCAAAGGCCTTTTCTAATACAGAGAAGGCGGGCATTGATCACCACACTTGCTCAATTGATTGGCAGTTTCAGACTTAAGTTCAGGTTTTCTAACGATGTTTTTCTTCACCGACATCAGAGATGTCCAAGATAAACTTAGACAGTACGACACTGGGTCATCATGACATTTTAAAAATAAAGAATATAAAAAAATGAGCCTTAAAACCGGACTAGAACAAACAATTTGTACACAATGTTACTCAGTGTGATCGGAAATATGCATAGTTTAAGGCAGCGGTCTGCAACCCGCGGCCCGTGAATGTTTTTTGAAAAAATCATGCAAAACAAAATAGTGCCCAGGTGAAGGCAAGTCTGTTTTCCCTATTATATCAAGACAAATTTTTACAGCAGCAACATATGCATACTGACACTTTGAAGCTGCCACTTTTATTTATAACTAGCGGACCGACCCGTCTTCGCACAGGTGGAAATATCCGACTTTTCCGGTAGATTTTCTAAAGATTTTCTTCCATATAAACTTCGTCTGGGAAATTACAAACAGAAGAAAAAAGAATCAGACAAATAAATTGGTCTAGCCATTCTCGAGTTTTGCGCATCACAGATGGATTTCCATTCTAGAAATAAAGGATAAATGTCTTGTATACCAGCAACCAGACACAGTATCGCCACCTTTTGAGCAAAAGTAGGTAAAATGATAATCATTCCCCTGGCGAGTTTCTTTACTAGGAGTGCTAAAAAAAAATAAAAATGATAATTCTATTTACCTGGGTTCAACAATTCATGGTAAAAGTCTCTGTAGCCATTCCGTATGTTGAAACGCAGCACAGTGCTCTCAGCTATTACATACTTAGTTGATGTCTTGCAATAGTAGTTGACATCTATTACGTAGAAGTCCTCATCCAGAAGGGCTGGGTAACAAAAAAAGTAATAATTGGAAAACAATGCAACAATACCATGCTGTAATACCAAGCCTGTATAATTTTGATATAATCCAGAGTCACTGCCAAATTAAAATCCATCAACCCCTTTAGACTATAGTGTGCCAAATAAATATAACCTTTCTTTTGGCACAGTCGGTTAATTAAAACCAAAACTTACTTTTGTTCAAAGCCATTATTTTCACCATGTTCTCAATGTCTTCTTTTTCATTCTGAATAGCGGCTCTTGCATAATCCTCCTGCTGCTGAACTTCAGACACCGGGATCCCAGTGGATGTCAACTTTTGAGGTTCAATATGATGTCTTTCTTTCTCCTTTTTTGCTATGGCTTCATACTTAGCCCTTTCTTGAGGTGATGCATTCTGTATTAGGGTAATGTTATAAATTGAGTGCACCAAAACAACTGTTTATGACAGATCCTCATGTTTTATTGTATAAAATATAAATATAATATTATGTTAGCTATACTAAAATAATAAAGATGAACAGATTTTTTTGTTTGTTTGTTTAAATGAGCTAATCTCTGGAACTGCTAGACATATTGGAAAAGTCTTTTTGTATATCTTAGCCAGATTCATGAGGAATAGTATAGGCTTCATATCATCACACAATACGACCCATGGGTGCAGAGCAGTAGCCATAGATGTAACATAAAGCAGGTAAAAAAAAAAAAAACACGCGGTCGAAGTCGCGGCCAGAATCTAAGATCTAAGATTTCTGTAAACGGTATAAAAAGACACATAAAGAAGCTAAAAGTTAAATGTCTCAATAAATCATTGCAATAATTTTCTGTTCTAGACCACACCCAGGATACTGGAAATATTAAAGGTCAAGTTCCAACTTTCTTTTCTGGTATTTTTAGAAAAACAAGCTTATTATAAATAATATTATAACCAGCCTGTACTGTCCCACTGCTGGGCAAAGGCCTCCATTCATTTCTTCCAAAAAAAACAAAAACAATCTTATGTTATTTTAAAATTTTTATGTAACAAGTTATTTATGTTTTAACTCAGGGGTTCTGACTGATTTATGACGCGTAGGGGGGCGCGTCAATTCTACAAACAACAAAAATATCCACGGCCCACTGCCTAGATAATAATAATTTGTTTATTAATATGTTTTGAAAAACATTACCTTGTAATCCAACAAATTCCAGATCAAAATATCAAATTAGATTCTATCTGAAGTACAGTAATCATACTACATGCAAATGTATGTTAATGTCATTAATACTATACAATTTACAAATAATAATATCTAAGGCCGCTATCACACGGACTGCACCACAACAACCGCACGCAGTCTCTATATTCAACTGCATGCAGTTGTACGTTCGACTTTGTGCAGTCATAATACCAACTGCACGCGCACGCGGCATACCAACTGCACGCGGTCGGCTACAACTGTAGCCGACCGCGTGAAGTTGAAGGCACAACTGCATACAGTTAATATTGACTTCTCTCGACTGCAAGCCGACCGCGTGAAGTTGAAGGCACGACTGCATACAGTTGATATTGACTTCTCTCGACTGCAGCCGACCGCGTGCAGTTGGTATCATGACTGCACGTCGAACGTACAACTGCATGCAGTTGAATATAGAGACTGCGTGCGGTTGTTGTGGTGCAGTCCGTGTGATAGCGGCCTAAGCTTAACCTATGGAAATAATTGTGTACCAACAAATGTTCATGCTAAAATATGTAATCAAAATAATGTTTGTGTTCCTACATTCAACAGTGATAGGCATGTTGAATTACTGGGGATGCCGTATAAGACAGGGGCCAGATTACCAGGGGTTCACTGTATTGGTTATAACTTAACCTATAACCTCCCCCCACTGCCCTATCAAGGCGACTTAATTGTAAACCTTACCCTTTATTTTTACTTATGACCTTAATTAGATGAGTATTGTAGTTTCATACTCTGATTTTGATCCGAGGCTTGATATGGGAAGCTGCTTAATTAAAGAAAAATAACACACAACAAACTGCATACCTACTACTGATGCTCTAGGTAAAATGAACATTAAGTGAAAGCTAAACCTAATGCCTAATTATCATTGCACTGTTGGATTTTGGACTAACGGCGCTGACCCAAGATTTGAAAACCCAACAGTGTGTGTTTTATAGTTTTAGAGTTAGTCTTCTTTCTTTATCGTGTGGGCAGTAAGTAAGTTCTGACGACCCCACACACCCTAGCGTCAGAGTTTCTAAACCGCCTCTGACATGGTTTAAATGGAACAGTAACAGGCTGGTATAAGTCCAGGTTTCCTCACGATGTTTTCCTTTACCGATGTCAGTGATGTCCAAGATAAAATTTAGAAAGTACATATGAATTGAAAGAGTCACTTTGGTACTTGCCCAGATTTGAACCCCCAACCATGAGAGGCGGGCGCCTCAACCACTGGGCCATCACGACACGAGAGTAGTGTTAGTTATAATTGCTTATCAAGGATATAAAAAGAAAAAGATATCGTTACCCTCCATGCAGGATCGGCTGCTGTAGCGACTTCAGCTAACGACTCATATTGGATGCCATTTTTCTGTTGTTCTGTTCGAAAGTCTTGCATAAAATAATAATACGCGTTCCTTGGTACTTTTTTGGATTTTTTCGGCATTTTGAATACTTTCACACTGAAACTACTGCAACCAGTATAATTATTTAACAATGTACTTCAGTCAGAGGAACTGCTCTGCTGCGCGAACTCACGAAATCGATCGATATAAGAGGGGAGAGGCGTGCGTGGGGGAGATATATTTATCTATGATTTATGAAAGTCAGTTCAGTTTATAACAAAGGGCCTTTGATTGTGATTTAAGTTTTTTAGATCAAAGCGAAAACCGTCTGAAAAATAGACGAACTCACTTATTCAGCAAAAAAACTATGGAAAAATAAAACTTTTTATCAAATATCAGCCAACAGAATTACTAAAGTTGTAAACAAAAGTAACACCCGTTCACTTCATTATATTCAATGACAGTGTTGCCAACAGTTATACTAGCTCTCCACCCACCAGATTCAGCTTCCAAACACCACCAGAAAACCAGGAACAAAAATCGGCTCGCAAAAAATAATGCAACACAATGAGTAGTCTGAGACAGAGGTCACTCAGTTTTATAATAATTATGTAAATTAAGTACTACTGAAATATTCAACTAGGAATCCCTGCTTAGAGTGTATTGGGAGGGATGGATTGTTAGATGAATCAGTGCACACAGTGACGCACCCTACAGAAAAAAAAGTGAAAAAAAAAGAAAATAGCAGAAGAAGAAGAAGTAGTAGTAGTAGTATAAAAGTTGCCTAAATGCCTACACAGTAAAAGAATAAAACTATATTTTAGAAAACATTAAATGAGGTAGAAAATAGAAATAATATATTTCGTTATGTGTTAGTGGCGTAGTGGCTATGTGACAGCACTTACAGCATGTTTTGTAATTTATTGAAACTGAATTCTACTTAGCCACTAGAAAAATTCACCAACCACTATAAGTAATATTTTGCCACTAAAAGGGGGCGGAAACCACCAGTTTTAGTGGAAAAGCTACTAAGTTGGTAACACTGTTAAAAATTACCATCACAATCAGCATAGACTAAAGATCACAGGCCACAGACAACTTTGAAATTTATTTGAAATCGGGGCACAGATAGACTAAACAGCTAACATTGTAACAAGCCGGATTTGACAGCTATCAAAATCCTTTGTGTAGTGTTGTCAAAACGTCTTGTCAAAATATAAATCGGCAATTAATTCGTGTTTGTGAGTGTATTTTTTCAAAATTAAGTTAAACTTAATGTTTACAAGTGATACTCGTTGTTATAGTGTATGGGTAACATAGTAATTATTCAGGATTGTGAATTGGATTTTTCAAATTATTACGTAGGAGAAACGTCAAATCCGGCCTCTTAGAACGTTATCAGTTTAGGTTATGTACTAGGTTGTCGTAGTAGAATATCAGTTTATAATATTTTTTGACTTTGATGATTGGATGATTGCTTTATAATGAATACGTAAGGAAATCCGGAAATCCCCCTAAACTTAAGAAGGATGTAGTCACAGTCAGTTGATATCGGCCAAGTCGGTCGAAGTGCGAGTTGTTCTCAATCACGCGTATCACATTATGGCATCTAGACTGCAAACTACTGAACCAATTTTAATAAAACTGCAGCTTGAAAGTATATAAGATTTAATTTAAAGCTGGCATACATTTTAACTGAATAACTATATTTAGGTGCTTAGCTATCTAACAAATTCAAACTAAGTTTTTTTCCGCGAATTTGGGTTGTGAGCATGCCACAGACATATAAAGGAGCATGCCCACCATGCCCACAACGGTGGATTCGCGTTTGGATAGGGACTCTACCGATTGGGTAATGGTCACTCAGAAGATTTTTGCTGATATCTGACAACAGCTTGTCAGGGCAAATTAAGGTAGCGACCATAGGTCGGTTGCGTTGTTGAGGGTTCCATAAAAATTCATACTAAGCAGCGAGTCGCGTGACCCCGGTCGTCAGTCGCGGTCGCCAATATCGGAATACTACCTTAACTGATCACTGTAGTAATTATAGTGCAGCAAGCTTATTGGGCCCGGTGGTGACGGTGTCGCTAATGGTGAACAAAAAAATCATTAGGTTTTCATTATTTCATAGTGATTTCGATAGTTCCAATTATTATAGCCACTGGGCCAGCTAAGTTTGCCTATAAAGTTGCGTTTATACTAACCTACCCCGCATGTCTTTTCATGTCACTATAGTTGTCAGATCAGTCAATCTGGTAAGAAATGGGCGGATGTTACCACTATCATGTATTGTGTAGTTCCACATTTTTTGAATAATCGTTATGGACATGTATTCAAATGAACAAAGTTCGGGTTTCAGCCCGAACTATCACTTTCATATATCTAGATATTTATGCTTTTAAATTTCAGAAAGAAATGAATGAAGGCATCTTCCTTCACGAGCAGCGTTATTTCATCCATGTTTTATTTTGTCACTTTGTCACTTTTGTCAGCATAGTATAGCATAATGTACTCTGTGGTCAGCATAATGTCTGTCATTATTTCAATAAGTTCCATTTTGTTTGATTGACGTGTCACTTTGTATAAAAATGTTAGACTACCTATTTTAACTAAACACATCTATCTATTTACTATGAATAGAAAATAATTATTGTAACTTAACAGGGCTACTTATTTTGTTGTAGGCATACAATTAATAAAACAATGTAAAATCAAGTTTTATTTCTAAATTCCATAACCGAGCTTTCGATGTAAAAATCTTCCCTTTTCAGTCATTTTCTGATTTATCAGCTGGCAACACTACTTGTCAGTGGGATTTTTTTGGTGCTTGGGTGTAGGGTGTAGAAGAAGTGAATTGAATTTTAAAATTAATTATATCGTTAAAGATCAAATATAATTCTCTAAAACAAGTGCTTAGGAAAATCTTGTGTGATTATTATTGTGTGTTGATTGAAAATTACTACGCGGTCCTAAACAGGTATGTTTATAAAATCATTATTTTGGGGATCGAAATGTTTCTCATGAGTTAATTTGCTCTTGTTTTTGTGCATAAGAAGTTACTCGCTTCATATAGTTGACTGTTAGCGGGATAGATAGACTTGTTCATTTGTTAAATCATCAATATCCGCCGAGCTAGGAAGTTGGTGCGCCGTCCGTAGCCACTTGTGATAGAGTAAGTAGGTAATAAAATATTGAGGTGGCGTGTCGTTGACTAGAACCTATTAGCCGCTATATAAATATTTGTGAATACTACATGTCAAGAGTGATTCAATAAATTCGAAACGTTTGAAGAGGCTGCGGTTCTATCAATGTAAACAACAGATGCATACATCTACCTTCATTAACTTGTGATTTTTATTTAGAAAAGTCTCTTAATAATAATTATATGCACGTTTTTTTTTACCTAAGTAGTAGGTACTTATTTGTGAACCTGTTTTGGTACTAGACTTGCTTTTATTCTGTTTTGTATCTTCATAAATCAGAAGAGTTAATATCTTTGTTATTTATTTAAAACAAGACAATAGGTAGTTAATAACTTATGACAATAATAGAATATAAAATAGTTTCTATCATTATTATAATTGCTACCACTGCTTTCTGTAGAGGACTATAAAGTACATAAATAAAATACCCATTTGTTTTTAGTTTCTGTCATAGTTTCTATTAATATTTTTAAAATACTGTTTACAAAGATAAACAGCATCATCACTGGGGTCAGACGAACCTACATCTGCAGTTTAAAAACTGAACACCTACTTAGCTATAAATGCACTTTGTGATTTTTCTTACGGATGCCTAATTTTTTAATAATAAAATATAGCATAAAGCACTCAGTGATAACGTAGCTTCCAATTTGCATAAGAATTTTCAAAATTGGGTCTGTAGATCCAGAGATTACCCCCTACATAATTATTTAAAATTTTTAAAGCTTTAAATATTTAAAGCTTTAATGCATTACCTAATTTTTAAAATCTCTTATTTGGTTGTTTACTGTTGTAGGTACAATATTTTGCACCTGCCATGTTATTTTTTCACCACCTTAGGTTGACTGGTAGAGAATGTTTAAGGCATTAAGTCTGCCTTTGTACTTGTTTGTTGCATAAAGCATAAAGTTTAAATAAATAAATAAATACAATCCCACAAACTCACAAACTTTACCTCTTTATAATATTACTTACACAAAAATAGCATTGTTTGTTTATTAATAAATACAAATACAAAGCGATGATAAGGAAAAGTATGACATAAAATTGCTGGTATGCCTATGCATGCCTAATATACCTAGATATAAACGACAACAACATATTTAATTTTTTTATGAAATCATAATAAAATATTTGTATAAAATTTACTAATCAGATTCTGATTCGGGAAATTCTTTCACTAAGTAATATGAAGCTACGTTATGCCTGAGTGCTATAGGCTATATTTTACAATAAAAAAAAACCGGATTCATCAGAAAATTTATGGGGATGAAGTCATGGAGAAAACTAATATTCTGTTTTGATAGGACAAAGATTCAACAAGCTACTATAATTAAAAAAATTAAAAAACACGACTGCAAAAATTGCACATATTTGTACTTTGTTTACTCGTCAGCTTTTTTTTTTTATTTACGAAGTTTTTTATTAACACTGTTATATATTTTTTTAATCTACTTGTCAAATTCTAGACGATAAACATAGACACAACCAGATTCATTAAAAAAAAAAATTGAGGCTGGTATTAATTTACGTTTTAAAGTGACCACACTGGTTTCTTTTTATTTTTTACTAGCCTATGTTACTCGGAACGATGAAAGGATTGTAACGATACCCCATACATCTAAATCGGTTCAGGTGTTTAAA
The DNA here is from genome assembly GCA_949316365.1 of Hoplodrina blanda. Taxonomy (NCBI): domain Eukaryota; kingdom Metazoa; phylum Arthropoda; class Insecta; order Lepidoptera; family Noctuidae; genus Hoplodrina; species Hoplodrina blanda. The sequence goes on from OX438589.1 coordinate 13,338,177, forward strand.
AGTTATGGTGGAATAAAGAAACTCACATACATACATACATATATACATTAACCCTGAACACAAATAACGCTCCTTTTTTTGGGGCAGTAAAAATTTGCGAAGTACCGCCAGTAAAAGGCCTAGGAAATTAAAATGTTTGAGAGTGAGTATGTATGTGTGTAAGTCTGTTTGTTTTTTTGGTATTTGGCATGTTCTGTAGCTTTACCTATCATAATAAGTGGTGTAATTTTTTTTTCATTATTGTAATGCCTACTTAATTCAAAGGTAAGAATGTACAATGATAGTTTAATAGGTAACTATGTTAATATTCAAGGCCTATACTTATAAGCACTCAACATTATTGCACTGATTCAGTGTCATTAGTTATCAGTAAATCAAACAATATCACTGTGTAACATTGGCTTACTAATAAATTATGCATTATAGTAGGTACCTATAATATCAGCAATTATTTAAGGGAACATGCAACCAACTATGTCAATTAAATATTTAATAATCTTTCGGAAAATGTACTGGTATTTTTTTGTCATTAGTATTCAATTAAGTTGAATATTTTATTTCTGTTGGTAGGTAGTTATTATGTGAAGTTTATAAAGGTCGCCACTAACTTATAAACCGACCAGTATCGCCTCGCCTCATGTAGTTCAGATTTCTTTATATGAATTTCAATATAATTATGTAAGTATATGCACTTACTTATCAACTCAAAAACCTCACCGGACCGCCTCGCACGCACGCAGTCTACCCGAAAATTGCGCGTGGACCACTCGATGAGTCGATGACTACCCGCTTACCGCACGTTGACCGCAAGTTGCTATGAGACGCAATGCATTGTTATGCGACATTGATTTGTTGATCACATGGCGTCAACCCGTTGAAGCCAGTGCGTCCACCCGTTGATGAAGAGGCGGAAATTGTCAGGTCGCGCGTTTACAACGAGTGGACGTCTAGCGGCGAGGCGGTGCTGGTCGGGTGCTGTGTTGATAAATGAGTGATGACCTTTAAGCCTCTGTTCTAATCCAAAACTATTCGAACAAACACGTGAACAATAAAGACGGAGGAGTAGGTGGATTTTCCAACCACCCAGCGTTATCTGTTTTAGGTACCATCCGAAGAATAATATCGCATATTGTCGGACTCGCTCCCACAGTCAATGTGAGCAAAAACGGTGTCTTTGAATCTCGTATTACTTGAATTTCTGCTTGCTATAATGACACATAATTGCCCATGCAATCTGTACGTACCCGTAGCTGGTTGCATGTCGGGTTGCTTATATTTTTCGCACTGTTTTTCGTGGGGCAAATAAAAAAAAGGCTGATGACTATGATGAGCCATTCCTCATCATAGTCATCATCAGCCTATAGCAGTCCACTGCTGGAAATAGGCCTCTTCAATCGCACACCATTAGCTGATGGAAATAAGACTCCTTTTCGACTGCTTTCAGAGAATGGTCATTATCCTCCTAATTAATTTAGGGTCGACGCAACAAGTGTTCTTCTAGACATCTTAATCAGCTATCATTTAAATACTTGAAAATGGATATGAGGATAATCAATTGCAAATAATTCTACATCACAAAGCGAACTCATGCAAATCAACTACACACTTCATTAGATTACTTCACATCAGCGCAAGATGTCAAGTTACTTCGCACAGGTTCCCGGTACCCCTTTTGTGGCAGTCAACAAGACCCAAGAGTTGCAATTCTAATAATAGATGTATATTCAAATCGAAGTTATCTAGATGATTTACGAAGTAGCAAGACTCGTAAGAGCACGTTTGCTTTGGCGAGTCTCCTCTCGAACTGGCTAATGAAGGCAAGAGAGAGGTGGGAGCTCTGTTCTTCGTCAGCTTTCACTCTAGGCGGCCAATAAAAGCAAGCCAGAGATAAGGAACATGAGTTCTCCCAGGAGATCAGGTTCGTGAGGTCGCTACTGCCCAACAGCTCGCTCGCTGCAACAGCAAGCTGCCCTGCGGGTAATACACACATCAAAAAAGTCTAGGGATCAACATCCCTAACATTTGTTAGGGATGTTGATCCCTAGACTTTTTTGATGTGTATAGATGCTGTATATTCAAATCAAAGCATTCCAGATGGTTTACGAAGTATGACTAAGAGGCAAAGCAGCGAGTCAGGATACTAACAGAATCGCGGCAATTCTAATATTAACCCAATAACAACACCGGTACGCCTACTCTTTGTTTACACAATAATGTAGGCGTCAAATCAACAGTTGACTGGAGTCACAACGATATGAGATTAATTTGTAATTCATTTGTGATGGCACCCACGGCGCTGCTACGATACTTGCTATCCTAGATACGTAGTTGTTCATCTTGTTATCATTATCAATATAATAAAGCTAAACAGTATATTTGTTTGTTATGTTTTACGCGCTAATTTCTGGAACTACCTGACGGATTGGAAAAAATCTATATGTGTAGGTATGATAGTCAAATTCATGAGGAATATTAGAGGCTGTATAACATCACGCTACGGTACGACTCACGGGAGCGGAGCAGTTACGTTAACGTTACTTAACGTGGATGAAAAAAACCACGCGGTCGAAGTCGCAGGCAGAAACTTGTAAGTAGTTCGTATATAAAAAAAAACAATATAACGGATGCTCAAAAACCCCTTTCCGATTCATTTTTTTTCTGAAATGCTTTAATGATATGATAGGTTCCATTATTGTACTGACAGGTATCAAAGTTGATCGTGATAGATCGCTCGTTCTCAATCATTGTTAATAACCAAAACTGGAATCTTTACATTAAATGCAGAGGTGTAGTACGCTGAAATCGGCTTTAATGCTAAAACTAGACCATGCCGTATTACCTTTTTTTTTTTTAGTTGTTAAGAAACACTTGGTATCTTCACGACTTCATAACTTTGCATTTTATTTCAATATCAGAAGTATTTCCTGGCAAACACTGATCAGCTTTTGATTATCCAGAATCGAATTGAAATAGAATAAACAATCCGTTTAGCTAGCGGACATACATCGAATGGCAGTCACAGTCGTAATAGCCTGAAGCGCGCGGCGCGAGGCGCGACGCATCCGATCTGCACCTGCAGCGACTAAACTACATGTTTATGCCCTGCGTGATAATTAGGCCACGTTCCCATTAGTCTGGAACGGCTGTTTAGGCGGAAAATAGCGCCCGTATATCATTATATAGCGGGTGTTTTACCGGAACCGTTTTAACGGCCGGAAGTTTCTGGCAAATTCTCATAAAATTCACTTGGTTTTGGACGCTTTGCGGGTCCAGTTTTAGCTAGTTAGTTTGTTTTAGCAGTTTTGCTATTACTGGAATCAAATGTAACAGCTCACATTAAGGACCGTAATTAATGTTAATTATAATCCGTGGTGCCTATTGGCCTAGTTCTGTTCTGTCCTCTGCTTGTTATGTAAGTAAATAAAAAATAGGTTTATTTTTTCATGTTCCCCCGCTGTTTTTTTCTGATTAATTTCCTTGCGGGATCCAAAACAGTTGAATCGCATCTCCGGGACTCGTCGAGCTTCGTTGCTTTTGCGCTTTTCTGGTGGTCGCTACTGTTGATTCTGGCTTTCAGGAATTGCAGTGATTGGCAATAGTATGGCAGGCTTTGTCCAGTTTTAGCATTAATGCCGATTTTGGCGAACTACACCTCTAAATTCAATGTAATAGATTTTAGTTTTGCTAAATTACAATGATTGAGAACGAGCGATCTTGGGGGATCAACTTTGATATCTATAAACCCGCTATCATATCGCAATAGTCGATGAACTCCAGCATTAAATCGTTTTCATGAAAACACTATATTCAAGGTGACATGTATTTACGAGATAATCTTTTAACTCCGTGGTTTGTAGTACGCGATTCTCAGGATTGAAGTATCATGTTACTCGCATCTTTATGGATCAGATTAGCGGGTTTAGGTGAAGGAAATTCTATACACGTTTGAATAAGGACAATAAAACTAATGTGTAGACGGGGAAACTGAACATGTTTCTCCGAAAGTTCTTGTTTTACCCAAACACGTTGAGGTTTGTTACACAATTTATTAGTTCTTGGTTATCAATAGGGCATTCGCTCATACCTTGTGCGTGTCGTATGAGCTGACTGAGGGATTAAAAGGAGCTGCACCATCTTACTATGCATATAGTGTCGTATTGCATTGAAAGGAACCCTAACAAGCCTCCCCCTAGCAACAACAGCCGGAGTGCCAGACGAAAAATGGCGCTAGTAGACCTATTGTTCTTTACAGCTTTGTTTTTAATTAACAGTAGGTGCCTACGGAGTTTTGTGGTATTTTAATGCCCAAATATCAAGGCTCTTGGAAAATTAAGAGCCCATAATGATGTTCTTTATGTTTTTACATTCCAATTTCTGATAATGTGCCAGATAAGGCCATGAAATCATTATTTACTTTCAACTTGTTTGTACACCTGTGTCACCAACCATGACATGTTCCACTCTCATGACTGATGGGCATAATCACATGTTTCACCAACTTCCGTCAAAACGTACCATAACGCCTTTTTGGGCGGTAATAAAGTTAAAATTTGATTAACCTGTTGTAAATTAGATATTTGTGTATATGTGTATGTGTAGTTATGCGTACGATAATGTAAAATGGCTTAGGTTTATCATAGGAGTACTTAATTGTTTCCTCTCAGCAATACACCACATTCAAGGATGCTATGAAGTTGGCACAATACAATTATAAGCAACGTATTTTCATTTTGTATGTTACAAAATTTTTTTACCGGTAAAAGGGCTAAAAGAAAAACCCCACAAACCGGTGTATTCAAGGCATGTCATTCCGCGGGAGTTTTATGAAAATGAAATGCTTGGAAGCAATGTTTTAGTAGACTCTCAGATTGTGACGTGTCTGTATCTTTAGTTTTCAGTGTTTTCGTACATGAGTAGTACCTACGACATTTCAGACTAAAACCGTTGGCCTCGCGGTTGCTACCGCGTTTGCTGAGCCTGGGGTCCTGATTTGATTTCTAGGCCAGGCATAAAGTGTTATTGGGTTTTTCTATTAAAAATTTCTCAATAGCAGCTCGTTTACTCGGAAAGCACGTAAAGTCATTGGTCCTGCGCCTGATCGCTCCCCGTTCGTTCTATGAGAATGAGGGAAGAGGAGTGCACCTGTGTTTGTGTTTGCAACGTGCACTATAGTGTCTCCTGCGTAGGTACTTGATTAGTCTCGTTGAAATTGACCGCCGTGACCGAAATTCGGTCTGGAGGATATTGTTATTATGAGTAAGTACGTCATTGTGTACATCAAAATAATTCTGCGAATGAGTCAAGTACCTAACACCAGAATCAAGTACCTAACACCAGAATCAAGTACCTGTGGTTATAAGAGCTTGTTCTTACTTAACAAAAAATATGTTCTTACTGTTATAAGAGCTTGTTCTTACTTAACAAAAAATATGTTCTTACTGTTAGGTATGGGTTTCCAGTATGTTATTGTACCTACCAGAGTTTAAATTTTTTGCCGCTTATAAAAAAAATATGTGCCGTCCCATACAATTCAAGCTTGTAGGTAAATTGCACTTTTGAATGGAATTGCTGATTCTTTTAGAGAAAAAAACAAACTCTGGAAAAACAACTCAAATCGAATCTGTGGTTCTACAGATTAGCTGGATTAAACAAAAAAGAACAAACAGACAAACTCATTAGACTAGTATTAGTATAGATTAGACCAAATCATACAATTAATTTGAGCTTCTAATAATAACTTCGTTTTTGCTAAATTTAAAATTATGGTAATTTAATGATCCTGTTTAGTCCTAGATGTCCTTGATTTTTATGCGTGCAGTCTTTAACCCATTAGAGACTAGCGTTGCCATATGGCAACGTGAGGAGTCGATTTTAATTTACGGATCATAATCAAAAACTAAAAACCTCAGCTATCTTTTGTTATTAAAAACATAAAGTTAGATATACAAGTCACAGATAAGATATGATTTGAGGTCATTTAGTTCTCAAGTTTGAGGGTAGTGGTTGATTCATTTGTTGGTTGTCATAAATTTTGCAGAAAATGAGCACAGAAAAACCGAAGTCTTACTTATTTTTATTTGGCGCAGTTTTTTATTTTTTCTTTGCATAATACATGTTCAGACACATCTTAAGTTTACAATAATACTAAATAGAATGTATTTTTTTATGTATATTTGACGTCACGGAAGTTATTTTGCATGTTGCCATATGGCAACGCTAGGCCGATAAAGGTACATTTTCCCTGAAAGTATTTATTTTTTCTTATTAGATTGAAGTTACATAAAATTGCTGATTTATTATAACAAGGACTTGATGATGATTTACAAAATATATTATATTGAGCCTCCTGAAGTGGCTGAACATATCAGTATTATGTTCAGCCACTTCAGGAGGATTCTGCTGATGAACATTTCAGCTGGACTGATAGAAAATTTGACAGCTAGACAACTTCTGATGGGTGCAGAAGTTGTGCCTCAGGACAGGAATGAACCGGGGTCGCGGGACGTTTTAACAGGATACCGTGGCCCCGGAACGTAAAGGGCTACAGAAGGAACAGGGTGGTTTAGTCAGTAAAAGATTGTCAGTCTCTTCCGCCCCACCCAGGGCGGAAGAACTCATTGGCATCATGGCATCATGGCCTCATGTTTGAGGTAACTTACGAGTGGAAGAAATCGGATCTTGCCATGTCTTGCAAAACAATGTATAGAAAGTGATGTGCAAATCTGGAAGGATTATTTCGCAGCTGAATTTTCGTCGTGAGATAGTCCAAATATACTTGAAAACGTATAGAATTCCTCCTAAATCTGGTGGTCGACCTCCAGATGTGGATCTAGGGTTTTAGAAGGAGTTAGATATGACGGTGAGAATCACTTTCCATCATCAGTAGAAAAGAAACATAGATTTGTTGGAGCTGACTGTAAAACTATTGGAAGAGTTATATGTTCAAAATGTGACGTTGGTTTTGAAAATTATCATTTTAAGTTATTATCGTTGTATTTTTATAAATATACTAAAAAATTAAAGAAATATTCCAAAGTTTCTTATTTTTCTAAAAAAGCAAAATATCGGATTTTTGTACCTTGTTTGGCCTAGCGTTGCCATATGGCAACAGTCCAAAACTCAAAATTGGGTGATTTTGAAATTTTTTTTTGGCCTAATTGTGTTATCTGGTCATCATTCAACCCAAATATACAAATAAAAACACAAAATTTGAATTTCAAAAACTCAGTCCCTAATGGGTTAATTAATAAACCCGTTTTATTGTAGAATTATAAGCAGTGATCTATCTATAGATACTCATATTATAAAGATAAAGAATTTTACTTTTACTAATAAACTGAAGAGTGTGTTTGTTTGTACACGCTAATCTCCGATTCTGAAATTCTTCCGCTAATAGGAAGCTACGTTATCCCTGAGTGCTATAAGCTATTTCATTATAAATAAGGAGCCATAAGAAAAACGTGGACAAAGCCGTAGACAAAATCTAGTAATACAAAATTTTCTAGCTTCTCAAATTTCTAAAGAATTTAATCAGTGTTAGACGGAGACATTTCTATTATGCAGGTCTGGAATTGAAAATCTGGCTCGAATCGACATACCTATTTAAATTGCGAATGGCATTCAGTTGCTCGGACGTGCAGACAGCTTGCATGCTTTAGACGGTTGCTGGAGACGGGAAATCTACCCTCAAGCTGCATATTTACGAACAGCTTATTCCTACCTAGCCATTCGAGTAAATCACGGGGCTTAACTCTTTGCGCAAAACTTCATTTTCTAAAATAAAAGTAGCCTAAGTTATTCTTAATAAAATTATGTCTTTGAAAGTTTGCAGTTTGCCCAGCAGGAGACAGTACAGACTAGTAAAAAAGAAATAACAGTTCCAACTGTTATTTCGATAATCGTCCACGATTAAGAATTACAGTGTTCCGGGCAAGTACCAATGTGACTTTTCAATTCGTGCTTTCTAAAGTTTATCTCAGACATCACTGATTTAGTTCCGTGCCTCGGAAAGCACGTTAAGCCGTTGGTCCCGGTTGTCATACGTAGATCTTTGACAGTCGCCAGGGGTCGTTATAAAGCCCAAAGACTGATAAGCAGTTTTACCAAGGGGTATCGTATACTCAGTAATTGGATTGTTGAGGTCAAATAGGCATTCGCTCCATGTAAAATATTGGTATTCAGCTGCATCCGGTTAGACTGGATGCCGACCCCAACATAATCGGGAAAAGGCTAGCCACAAATCAAATTATTGGCACCATACAGCGTAACATACTCATACCACAGTAAATAAACTTCGCAGACAGTTTTAAACAGGAAACTTAGTGTATGAAATTGCTGTTCGCGCTAAAGCTAATTTCGTATGAATAATCAAGATTGCATGCGATCAAACGAATGTCAGTACCTACCTACCTATGTGGCAATTCTTGGGAATACTGCATACGCAAAAACGTGGGTTTTGTTTACGTATTGTTTAATATTTGTATCTGACCGAATGAAAAGCCGGTGAAAAGTTTCGAGATCACAACGATTTAAGTCCTTGTTCTGAGGAATATAAAATAAACTATTTATTGATGTTATGCCTAAAAAAATGGTTAAACTGAAGTTAATGGGTACGTGTCTACGTAACATTCAGTTCAGTAATCCATCAATGAACTTGTCATGTGCCAAAAATATTTTTGTCGGGCCATGTAACGTGAACGTTAATGTTGGTAATATGTTTTTTATGACTCCGATACGTGTTTTATTGGGTACTCTCTCGGAATACCGAGCTATGTTTAACCGATTCTTAATGTGCCGAAAACCCTTTCGGTATTTCACTCATTTTGTCAAATAATTTAAGTGCCGAACCATGGACAGATGCATAATGATGGATGCCCTTGCTTGCTCACTCCAGTCTTCCTTCCGTCTTACCTTCATTCCGAGCTCGCTTCGCTTGTTCGTAAAATCATTATTATTAGTAGATTTAAAAAAGAAACCACTTGGCTAGAGTTGACGATGGTTCATTTCTTCCAGTAGGGCTAAAAAAAGATGCAAGATGATAACGATCTATAGAACATAACTTATTTGGTCATTCCATTATATTAAATCGTACTTGTTAGTTTAGTAAAACAAAAATTGCAAATGGTTAACAAAGAAATAACAAAAAATCATGCAATCATTGTGTGACCAAATGAAACAAATGCCAAATAAGTTTATTTATTGTATTGTTGTTGAGGCGAATTCATAGTAATAAACCGAATTCATGGTACCTAAATTGTTCAGACTGAATGTAACTAAGTACTGGTTTATGCCAATTTTGACTAGGCTTTTTACGACATAATTATAACATAGTTATATTTAAAAGTCTATGTCGTCGACCCATCTGTCTTCCTACGCTTCGTATCTGGCTTATCGTTCAGTTCTGACGTGTCGACAGCAGCGTGAGGTGCCAAGTCAACGGAGCAGAACAATCGCTTCGCTTTGTTAACTTCTTGTGTTTTATTCTCAAATACTATCAAGTGTATCATCGTTGGGTTTACCTTATTCTGTCGGCACAGCGACCCATTTGCTTTGACCCCGATGCGAACAAACACCAAGTAGTTATGTTCGATCTTCGGCAGATACTTATTGGACATAGGAAAAAATATGACGAATTGCTCGGTTGGTTTAGTGTCAAGTGCGCCTACTGGCCTGGTTTTAATCCCGTAATCGGGTAAAGTGCTATTGAGTTTATCCATAAAGAAAATTATCAGTAGTAGCCCTGAGACTGCATCTGGCAGTATCCTCTCTTCTATACAATGCGACTACATGCTTTATCTCTTTGTTCCAGATAGTAATGAAGCACCAGCACTGACGGCCAGCCGCTACGATGCCGTCGCGACAATGAAACACTACTCCAGTGGTCCAGTGTCAGTCAATGACTACTTTATGATGTACCTAGCGAGATGGAAGCGGGCCGCAGTTGTGTTGTTGTTCATTTGGATCGTCGTCACTTACCTTGTTATATCGCCACTAAGGTGCGTACAGGGACTTGACTTACAAAGCAGTGTTATACGAGGTTCAGGGTTAAATGAAGGATGTTTTAAACATCTTGGCTTGTTCGAGGTCCTTTTGCTTAATGTGCTAATCCCGCCTTCAAATTAGATGGTGGTAGGGTAGACTCATCTAGTGGAGGGCTATATCAAGTCGGGGCGCGGACCATGCGACCTTCCGTTTTCCCCAGATGGAGAGAATCCATTAAGACTTCCGTAGAAAAAAAAAGTGGAGGGCTATATGCTTTCATCTATAGCAATTAAAGCATGGATACCCAACCGCCTTCCAGTAGACCCCCAGTAGTCTTCAGTAGATCCACTACACGTCACCAAGTGGGGCTGAGTTTTTCTGAATCATCTGCAAAAGGGGAAACGGTTTGTAGTTCATTGTCAGTTTGCTACTGATTGGCTATTGCTAGGCAGATGGCGTTTCTGCTAGGCTCTTGGCAAAAGTGAGATCAACGAGTATAGACTTGAAGCTGGTGAATAAAAGCTTGTGAAAGACGTAGTGTTACTTTTTCCTGGTTACCATAATTTGCAGCCTTATTTTGTTACGTATTTAACTGCAATTTTCTTAAGTTATTTTTTTTGTATTCCAGCATCAAGGACCGGTAAGCTAATATCAAGTAAAACTTGTGTGGCGATTGCTGTTCTTTCGTATTAATTATAATTTCATCGCTTTGTTTTTTTATTGTGTTGTCGTTTTGTGTGTAATTGAATGCTATTATTATATTCTTGAGCATTACGTATGACTAATGACGGCATACTGCAATTATAAATTCGCCATAACAAATGCTTTATAAAAGCTTGTGAGAATTCAAAATAAAATCAGGCCTGTTTGTTTATAAACGTTTTTTTATCGTGTTTGGGGTTTAATGTGCTGCAGTTTAACTTATTATTAACATCGACTGTGTCCTCGGTATGGTTGTATGAGTTATGTCATTATCAATATGCTTGTTAAACATATTGAATGTGTAAGAAGGCGGTGCACTGCGCCCAGCCTCCAGCATTCATTGAGAATTAAAGCAGCAACCTTCCATTTAGCATAGGTACTTATAATATTTGTACACACATATTCCCAAATGGAAAGCCATTCCTATAGGAGATGTAAATAGATACATCACAATCCAGTCAACTACGCATAGCTCTTAACAAACTAAGCAACAATATATATTTATAACAAAAATTTATATTTATAACAAAAATTATTGCTAGGAAACGACTTTTATTTTTGATGTGAAAATCAATGTTCATGAATTAATGTTGACTTAGAACTTTGACCTTCAATATCTCTGAACTACAGATTTCCCAGGTATAGTCCAGAGCAAAAAAGATCCCAATGATGGATAACTTTCGGTTTTAATATGTGTCATAATTATTACACCCTTTATTTGTTTTGTACAGTTTTTGTCTTCTGTTTTTTTTTTACACTTTGATTCTCACAAACTTGGTTTTCAGATGCAGTGGAAGTCAAGATGAGGTTATAGAATTCCAGGAGAAGTTAAAAAAAGTGTCGTCCCAGTTGGAAAACTTGAGGCAGCAGCACAGTAATCTTATATCACAGATTAGAAAGTCTTCTAGGTAAGTGGACGATGAGATTTGATGCTGCGTTTACATAATAGGCCTATCATGGCCTATTATGTAATGCACGCTTAGACAGTGGATCGTACTTTAGTGGACCGTTGGGGCAGACGAGTACCTTAAGTGGACTCTGCTTAAGCTTGCCAGTAGGCAAGCTTAGTGTCAGACGCTCTCAGCTAATTAGATCGACGACCTTAAGGGGTCTTCACCGAGTGTGATACGTGACTTCGAAAAGTGTAACACCGAATAACACGTCCCCGTAAGTTTACGAATACGAAACACTTAACAACGAATGCACGCTACCACGAAAAACGTAACGCCGTAGCAATGCGATCTCGAATAACTAAATCTCTAATATTCACTTTTTCGAAACACTTAACAACGAATGCACGCTACCTCGAAAAACTTAACGCCGTAGCCATGCGATCTCGAATAACTAAACCTCTAAAAGTCATCGTAAAAAGTCTTTATTCATATAATAAAATATAAAATCACACAAATCAAACATATTTGAATCTCATACTCAGAATCGACGTCTTTTGCTCACAAAATGCGTCATTTGGCCGCGTTAGCCTATTTAAAGCCAGATGAGATACCTGAGGCTTTTAAAATACTAAAAGAAAAAGTATTACCCAAAGATGCAGTGAAAGTCACAGATTGGTTTTCCAAATATTACGTCAATGGTACTTATAAAAAAAGGACTACCCAAAACCTAGAAACATTAAAGACAAACATGCAAAAAGAGCCTCCATTGTTTCCGCCTGACATCTGGTCGGTAAATAGCTCGATAGGGACTACTGTTCCAATTACACAAAATGAGGTGGAATCATGGCACCACCGCTGGAACACCCTATTGGGCAGAAAGAAATGGAATTTATATAAGACCATTGAAGAATTAAACAAGGAACAAAAACACACAGAATTAATAGTTGAAAAATTAAATTTACAGTCTCAAGAAACCAAAAGAGCAAAGAAAAAGGAAAATAGGGAAGCAAAAATTCAAAAACATTTGGAAAAAAAAGGAAACAATGGACTTAACCACATTTTTAGATGGTCTTGCATACTTGTGCTATTTTAAACGTTAATTGATTTTTTAAAAGTTTTTTTTTAATGTTCGATTTGGTTGATTGTATTGTCATGGAAAAACGATTGATTTGGTTGATTGACACATATTAGGACTTTTTTTTTCTCAAATGTTTGATTTGTGTGATTTTATATTTTATTATATGAATAAAGACTTTTTACGATGACTTTTAGAGGTTTAGTTATTCGAGATCGCATGGCTACGGCGTTAAGTTTTTCGAGGTAGCGTGCATTCGATGTTAAGTGTTTCGAAAAAGTGAATATTAGAGATTTAGTTATTCGAGATCGCATTGCTACGGCGTTACGTTTTTCGTGGTAGCGTGCATTCGTTGTTAAGTGTTTCGTTTTCGTAAACTTACGGGGACGTGTTATTCGGTGTTACACTTTTCGAAGTCACGTATCACACTCGTTAGTCCTCTATAATATGCCCCGTCAAAATCGACCTATTTACCAAATGTCAATTTACACATTAATCTATTCATGTTTACAACATTAATTACACTTTGTTGACAGCTAGTTAAAGAGAAATAATGATGATAATACGTGGCCCATTGTGTAGAGCTAGCGATGAGCTTTTGTAAAAAGTTCGTCTTATTAAAAAACCATATCGTTAAGTAAAAATACATTTGGTAATTTTTCATAGACATTCATTGAAATCTTTGAAGTAGGTTATTTATTTAAGCTAACAGTAGTGAAACCAAAACTCTTAATTGGTGCAACAGGGTATCGCACAGAATTATTGGCAACGATAGAACGCAACTGAATGGCAATTAATTAAAACAGTAGGAATATAATTGCCATAGAAAATAAAATAAACCATTATAACGGTATCGCGCCCTATAAAAAACTTGTAAATCATTATTTTGTTAAGAAACATTATCACACCTTTCTTCAAAACATTCCAGATTAAGGACATAGTGGGGAATTGAATGAAATAAGTTACATGCCGGTAGGATGTAAAGGTCCCATCAGTGGCGGATTAAGAGGGGTCTAGCTGGTCAAGTCTCCCCAAAAGCATCTCAGTTTTTCCGTTCTGTGCTTTTTTTAGCGTGTTCAGTTTTGTTGTTCTGGAGTTGAGACCCTACCGATTGGGTAGTGTAATAAGTGCTTTACAAAATCGTAGAACAATTTTTAATGTATGAACCTCTATGTAAGATAACTAGCTTAGAAATACAATGGATTAACATTCCTAACAGTACAGACATTCTCTGTTCTGTACACACGAATGCGTACGGATGCGCAGTAGTAAGTCATTCATAAACTACATTTAGACTATTTTAGTTTAGTTTGATCTGTGCCAATGTAACCATAGTGATGAGTAAATGAATGAATGAAAGAATGAATGAATAATTTATTTATTTGCTAGAAAATGAGCATAATTAAGGAATGGTACTGACAGAAATGGTTTTATCGTTATGGATTTTTTTGTCGTGCAAATACACTATACATATATTTAAGTATGCAATACAGTCCACAGTATAGATGTATATTACTTACTCAGGACAATGTAGATGCATAAAGCTTCCTCTTAAATCACTCTATCTATTGATAAAAAGAAAAAAAAAACTGCATTAAAATTCGTTGCGTAGTTTAAAAGATCTAAGCGTACTTACAGACAGCGGGAAGTTTGTTTTATAATTATGTACTATCGACTAATATATCAATACTTTGATTTGTAGTGTGGCGTCTGGATGGCTAGGGAGTCCTTCTACAGCCAAAAGGTTAATGAACATATTTTAGTCCTAATGTAACTAACTCATTAATTAGGTACTAAATAATTAGAGTTCCGCCTGTTTCACCAAGTGCGGAAATATTTCTGTCTTGTCTGGTAAATGATTTGATTCCAATTTATTCATTTACCTGCAGTACCTACCTCTAGGTACTACCTAGTCGGAATCTGTTCTTGGTTTGTGGATGTTGTTACTTGTTACTAATGTGTAGTTAGGTTTACATACTTCTGCAAGTTCTTATAGGAAACGGTGTTTACCCATTTGTGGTGTTTTTCTACTTAGGTTTTAGAAATTTCGACTGTGGTGTTACTACAACCTGAATTTTAATTTAATTTTTTTTTTATTTAAAAAAAACAGCTGATCCATACAATTTGATCGTAATGTAGTACATTATTGTATGGATCAGCTGTTTTTTTTTCACATTTCGTACTATGTCCCTTAATAAAAGTTGTTCATATTCATGAGTACATTCACCCCCTGAAAGATTTGCAACGGATTAAAATTCACGGTGTATATCTATAGGGGCAGTAGAAAAGCAGAAGTTTATCTTAAATATAATACAAGTAGATTCAAAATCTCCTTTAAATATTGATATACAGTGTTTTTGAATCCAGTATCCATTGTTACAACCAAATACGACGAATGTTAAACTAATGGATTTTCATAATATTTCTTTCTCTTTTTTTTTTGCTGGGAGTAAAAGACGCTGGGTTGGTTACCCATAGTCTTAGAAATAAAAGCACCTGTAACTTGTAAAGTACTAATCTATGATAACCTTTCAGTCTCAATGGTAACCTGAAGGACATAGACACAGGGTCCCTGTTCCTAGACGGGGGACAGGGGCCGACAGAAGACTATGAGAATCTAAGAAGGAGGATCTACTCCAACACTAAGGAACTATGGTACTATGTGCAACATGAACTGACTAAGGTGATACAGGAAGATAATAAGGCGGAGAAAGTACAGACGATTTTGGACCAAATTCGTGAAAGGAAAAGGTTGGTTTTTGTTTTTTAGTAGACTATAGGCGTGAATTGTGATATTAGTATGATATGTTACTATGGATGTTTCTATAGATAGTTTTAAGAGGAAAAGCTTCAACACGACATGTTTAATCCATGCGTCATGTTCGTGAACGGACGCCGTCAGTTGACACAGGTCATCTCTGTCAACTCGCGGCTATTTTAATTTTGTTACTTATAAAGTTTTTTTTTTCTAGTCCTTTTTTTACGTGCACAGCTTGTTACATTGTATCCATAGATTCAACATGAAGTGTGAATCCGTATCTGTGGAGTTGCTTGCTTGTACTTCTCCATTACCTACTGTTTGTACCGAGCAACTAGCTTTAACTATTTTTGACTGACTGACTTCCTGACAATTCAAAAATGCCTGAAAATACTTAGTTGTCGACAAGGCAATACCTACCTACAGTACCTACCTACCGATTTTTATTAAATACTGTAAGGAATTATGAAATGCTGTCCGGCAAAAATATTTAAGTTTTAGGAAAAAAAAAGAAAAGAAAAGTTCCATATTCAAAATTTTTTATTTGTAGAATTATATTGTGTTGAGTGTGGTCCATTAGGCTCGCTCATGGTGCGAATCAATCTTTACTATGTTTTCATACAAATTCAATTAAAAAAAAATACGTGTCAACTACAGTTGTTAATATAAAGTAGAATTAGCACGTGCCACGATTAATGTAACATAATTGTAATGTACATACATATTTGATTCGGTTAAAAATATGACCTTTTGAGTTGTATTAATGAAACCGGTTGTAACAAATAAAATAATAATAATAACTCATTTATTGCAGGCGACACAGGCCCATAGATATATACCTTAACCTAAACATACATAATTATTATTTTATAATTTAAAAGTCACTTCACTTTGCACTAAATAGCCTTTGTGCTGTCCTGTGGCACTTGTCCGCGGAAGCGACGGAAAACCACGTCCTGCGGCCAAAAGTCTTCTTGCATGACGAGGGGCAGATAACAATTCGGTACTCGCACCACGAACGCTTTGAAGTTGACGTTGCGGCGTGACTCCAGTAACTGCACCCTCGGCGTGTACCTAGTCTTTTGGCGCACGTACTCTACGATGTCCACCTCCTTAGTGGTGTAGTGCAGGCGGGAGATATACACCGGCGTGTTCGGCTTAGCGGCACGCAGACTTACATCTGGCTCTGGCTTACATGCAGTTTGCCAATTTTAAATGTGGACGGATCTTGAATCGGGTTTTTGGGTCTTAGGGCCAAAGTACACGACTTTTTGTTGTGCGACCGAGTCCATCATAAAATCTGTGAGGTCGATAAACAGACTTATGGTCTATGGATTGTTTATGAATTATTTTTACCCTTTTTCAAATCAAAAAATCAAATCAAATCAAAAAATTGCGTTACAAAATGAATGTCATAACATACACGGAGTGCTAAAAGCAGGTCGTTTGGTCGTCAAAGACTTGATGGTAGAAAAATTCAGTTTAAATGCTTGTAAAAGGTTATCTTAGGAATTTCTGATTCGATTACGAAAATTCCTTCATCAATAGAAAACTTCATAATTGCCTAGTATTATACGATAGGTATATTTTAAATAAAAAAATAAAATGTCTTTTCAGAACTAGATTTGGAGAAAAATAATTAGGGTAAAGCACAACAAAAAATTAAACTGCAGATAACATTCTCAATGAGGACGAGGTCACGGGCAAATGCTAGTAATATCTATGATCCAGGACAACTCACAATCTATCCGATAACATGTCAGTCTTTGAAAATCAATATTCCATCGTCGTTTTGCAATAAGCCCTATCTGGCAAGGTATTGCACAGTGTGAAGTCATACAGATTAATATCAGCACTTGCTCGTAACAAACATGGGTAACGAAGTAATTAGCCGCTCGTTGTGGCGATAAACTGTAAAATTTTTAGAGGAAACGCGGGGTGAGTGGTTCAATATAACAAATATTTCATAAACTGAATAAGATGGATCCTGTGTCCTTAGGTTATTATTTTTTTATTAATAGTTTTCAATTTTTTACACTAGGCTACAGTGGACGCACTAGGCGACAGTTATACATACGCAATTTCGAGCATTTTTTGTGGGTTCTAGTGCTTATTAAAATAATGTATCATTAAAGGGAAAACAATAGAGACATGCAAAATTTTGTATGAAGCAAAAACCCCCCACATTTCCTCTTAGCATCGGCAAAAACGTTATTTTTGATTGGAACGTAAGTTCGCAACGGAATACAATCAGTTAGGAGTTGTCAAGGTTATTTTTAACAAGCACGCATGTTCGTGTACGTTTTGTTTTGTTTGTGTGACTAAATTATGATTGGCTAATCTTGCAGTTAATGTCGCTCTTCTTATAAATTCATTCGACCTCTAAACTTATGTAAAATGTCGTCATCACCCAGCGGTTCAGGTTAAACATGAGGAAGGAAGTACTCATGTAACTTTTCCAGTTTATATGTATATAGGTACTTTCTAAGTTTATCTTGGACATCACTGACATCGGTGAAGGAAAACATCGTGAGGAAACCGGAATGTATAGTTTTTGTTGTATGTGCGTTTAAAATCATAAAAACTCAAATACACAAACCGCCAGGCCCAGAACAAATATCTGTAGGCTATACAAATATTTGTTCTGTGCGGGAATCAAACCCGCGACATGCAGCGCAGCAGCCAATCGCTTAGTCACAGCATTAACCGTGCCGTCATCAGTTAATATAAGTCGGAAATCGCTAATCCGCCTTGAGCAAGCGTGGTGATCAATGCTCGTGCCTTCTTATGACAAGAGGCCTTTGTGCTGCACTGGGATAATAATAGGCTGTATTATTATAAACTTATGAGCCACTAGCATCGGTTCTCGTCAGCGTCACAAAAAAGAAACAAACAGTCACATGTTTAAAGACGTATATGATGGATGAGAAGAGAATGCTTGTCTTTCTCCTTTTTTTTTGTGGTGGTAAATATCATCAAATGAGTCCTTCCGCCCTGGGCGGAAGGGACTGTCAGACTTTTACTGACTAAAAAACCACCCTGTTCTTTCTGTTGCCCTTTGCGTTCCGGAGCCACGGTATCATGTTAAGACGTACCGCGACCCCGATTTTGTCTTTCTCCTTGAACCCCTCCAAATTACCACTTGGGTCGGTCACAGCCCAGCAGCACTTTCAACTTCCCTCTATTGTATTCTAATGGTTGGACTTCTGAGTACCTCACGAATTGTACTTTCTCTTTATCCTGTTGTGTGTGATGTTACTGAGCCTCAGCTTCATCTTTTTCTTTATATAAAAAAGGTACGAAATCAACTAAAGTCGGTCATTATTTTGAGTTTGTCTGCTCCTGACCATGTAGGGTCAGTTCACACCGAGACACGACGCGACGCGACGCAACGTGACGATACTTAAAGAGGCCAATGACTTCGCGATGCGCCGCGCGGCGCCGCGAGACGCATCGCAACGTCGCCGCTCTTGGGCCCAAAACACACACAAGCGACGTAAGCAGACAAGGGCGTGTCTGCGCCGCGTCGCTTCAGTATAATTCAAAAACGTCGCCTGCATACATTTTGTATGAAATCGTTTTGAAGCGGCGCACGCCTGCGCCACGCCTGTTCCACGCCTGCGCCACGCCTGTTCCACGCCTGCTGCCTTACGTCGCTTGTGTGTGTTTTGGGCCTTGCACGTCGCGCGTACCGGCGATTGACCGCTGCGTGTCGCGATGCGTCTCGCGGCGCCTTATATTTTTAAATTAAATTATTTATTTTAAAATATTGAGTTTCAATATTGATAGTGTATAATATGTTAATAGTGTTTGTTATTAAGTGTATAAGTTATTAGTAACAAATATATTTAAGTTTTCCTGTAAAACTTTCATTAAGTCTAATTAATAGTGTTCGCGATAAACTCATATTTTAACTGTCGAAGTAAGGTTATCAAACCATGACCCCTTTAGAAATTTGATTAAAAACCTATGATTGCAACATGTCAACACGAATTTGTTGTTTTACACTAGACTAGCTGTCCGCCGCGGTTACACCCGCGTCTTTGGTTACTGCTCCGCTCCCGTAGGTCGTAGCGTGATGGTATATAGCCTATAGCCTTCCTCGATAACTAATCTATCTAACACTGAAAGAATTTTTCAAATCGGACCAGTAGTTCCAGTGATTAGCGCGTTCAAACAAACAAACAAACAAACAAACACTGCTGCTTTATAATATTAAGTATAGATTAGTCACAGATATACGTGCAAATAAAAGTACAATTTAGATATGCATAGGGTTGAAATTGTATGTTGACTGCTTTTCCTGTTAGTTTGTATGCATGTTAGATGGAGGAACAATAGTGCAAAAAATGGTGTATGTATGTAGTCGTATGTATATGCACATACACACACCATTTTATGAGCTTTTGATGTTCACATTATGTGTGTGTATAAACCTTGTTTTTAAAAACTTTGCCCTACATTAGGACTTTATTCTGTATCGTGGGTGCGTTTACAAACAAATAAACTTACATACATAAACAACCAGATCCGGAACAACTAATTGCAGGTCATACAAAAATTTGTTTTGTGCAGTAATCGAACCCGCAACTCGCAACACACCAGCCACTTACTCAGCTACTGCGCTAACCGTGCCGTCAACAATCAATTTTATTGTTACAAAATAAGAGCGCGTTTCCACTATGTCGTGACGACAGATTATCGCGTCGTGTTAAGCATCGTGGCTTGTGTATTTAAAGGCCGCTGCATACGTGACGGGTTTTTATCCGGACGGGACGTGACGGGAAGTTTTGGAAACATCGTTGCATACAAAATGTATCCAAATACGTATATGTCACGGGAACATGGACGGGCCGGGAACGTGGACGGGAAAAATCTCGTCGGCGACGATGTTTAGCACGTCCCCGTTTAGCAATAGCAATTAAAGCCAATTCTTGAATTGAAAAATCCATCTTTCTTTGTTCACAACACTAGCACGTTAGATACGAATCAATGTCACGTTGCGTATGCGTTTGCACCACGTTCCCGTTTTGAACGAGGCAATCACGTGCCCGTCCCGCTCACGTCCCGTCCGGAGTATTTACCCGTCACGTATGCAGCGGCCTTAAATGGAGGTGTTCACATATAGGACGACACGGTTAACTGTCATCCACGACTGTTTTTTTGCAGTGACGACAGATTGTCAAGCTAGAGGCGACAGTCCTCTTACGATAGATTTATCGTCACGACATAGTGTGAACGCGCCTTGAGAATATTTTTGTCTTAGATGATTTCCATCTGTTTTAAAAGAATTATATAAAACTGTCCTTTATTACAGATCGCTTCTCTCCGACCAGCAACTGTTCGAAGAGCTGGACGGCTACCACGATTGGCGGCAGACGGAGGCGGCCAACGTTAGCGACCTTGTACAAAGGAGGCTACATTACCTACAGAACCCGCCTGACTGCAAGGATGCTAGGAAACTTATATGTAATCTGAATAAGGTAGGTGGATTTGAAGAATAATGTAACCAGGATTATGTAAAAACCTAATTTAAAAGAGTGCCGTGGAGTTTCTTGCTCGTTCTTCTCCATAGAGACCTACCTCCGTTTTGGAACGAGCAACTAGCTTCAACTTTCGGACTAACTGACCGACTCCTTGACAACTCAAAAGTGCCTGTAAATGGTCTAATTGAAATAAATGTTTTTGACTTTGACTTTGAAGCGTCAATTTTACAAAATATTCTCCATTTTTTTTACTGGTTATATGGGAGCGTATATTTTGAACAGGGACATAAAAAAAAGCAAATATGACTTATGCAATTTTTTTACCGACTTCAGCAAAGGATGGTTATCATTTTAGCAGTCTATCTAATGTGACATCATTTGGTCTACCAGCCTATGAAATAATACTAATTAGTTACGTGTGATTATG
Source organism: Hoplodrina blanda (assembly GCA_949316365.1). NCBI lineage: Eukaryota > Metazoa > Arthropoda > Insecta > Lepidoptera > Noctuidae > Hoplodrina > Hoplodrina blanda. The sequence continues at coordinate 13,359,499 of OX438589.1, forward strand.
CCTTAAAAAAAAACATTTTTTTTTCTATAGTCTAACATAATTATTATTTTGACTGTTTGTGTTTTTTTTTAATTATAACATCCATACAGCTTTTTAATTAACGTTTTTGTTGTAGCCGGGTTTTAGTGATTTAACTTTATTTTTTAATGTTAAAAAATGGTAAACAATGTATCAGTTCCTTGCCAAGATTTTTTTTTAATTTCCTTGTTATTGTTATAATCCTCATTCGCACCTATTGTTGATCTCCTTGTTATTATAATAAAAAAACAATCGAGTCCCAACCTTATTTTTCAATAGAACTACATTCGTTATTCACATGTTTGTTGTAAATATTTTCACAAACGTTTGCACGTGGCTGTCACTAGGAAGTTAAAGGTTGTTGGTAGCAAGACTGGTGTGCACAAAGTAGTTACATTTGCGCATCCTCACTCGTCTAGGTTGTACAAACAGTTTTAGTTAAACATAAATTTTATTAATCGACTAAACAAAAATCCATTATGTTTAACCTAATAGCTCCACCTGCTCCCATGAATCTTGGGAGCCCTACAATCCCTGTGCTATAATTAGCACGCAAACAAACGCACCGGTCACCATCCGTCAACACGCGGCTCGCGGTGACAGCGCGCGTACGCATCCGTCATTAGGTCATTGACACTGACGTCGTGTTTACTTAGTACTGCTATAGTATAGAAAATTGAGATTTTTTCACTATAGTAATAGCATATCTATACTAATCTATACTTATTATTATAATGCTGTAGAGTTTTTTGTTTGTTTGGTTTATGAGAATATTCAACCACGTGTCTAAGGCCGTTAAAGACATTCCCCTGGGTATCGTAAATACCCTTATCATTTTACATCAGACAGTTTTGGAACCCGAAACAATTGCTTTAAAAAAGTCCAGAAACTGTTAGAGCGTGATAACTATGTGAGAAAAAGTCGATAAAATAAAGGATTCTGCCACGTGGAGATTGTTATGGAAATCCCGACAAGTAACTATGTAACATAATGTTGTGACTTGTGCGTAAAGAATTTCAGTGATAGAGTGTAAGTAGTCTTTATTCAGATAAATTTTGTCCTTTACAAACGTTTTTAATAAACATTTAAATAATTTCGAAAATGGAAAACTAATTTTACTATTCACAGAAGTATCTATTAATAAAATAACAAACCTGTCACGCTAGTATTCTTCTTCTAAAAATAAACGCAAAGAAAAGACAAATATTAAAAAAAAACGGGTTGCACTCCGGGAGTGCCGGCAGAAGTGAAAACTTGATTATTAACGTTTACGTTTACGTTTACGTTTAACATACACGAACATTCGCGCAAGCGCCCTGCGCTGTCTAAACGAAACAGTAGGCCCAGGCATACATTTTCGCCGCGCCGTAGAGAGGGGATAGCTGTCTACTCTCCATCCGTCTTACGCTTTTTCGATCAGGTCACGTGTCCTGACGCGCACGTGTCCTGACGCGAGTTTAAGATTTTATACCCATTACAGAAAAAGTGCTCAACGCCGCTAAAGAAGTTTTCACTTCAAAAAAAAAAAAAAACGGAAAACTGCGCAACAGTCGTTCCATATTCAAAAATATATCAGAAAGTCAACGCCTTTTACGACATTGTAGCAACTAAACTCAAATATCGTAAAGTCTATTATCGTAAAGCAAGGTCAATAGATTTATTATCTAATTTAATTGACCTCATGTCCCGATACGGTAGAAGCTGTAGAATTGAGTTATCAGTTATCAGCAACATTGTAATAAACAGCTAGGCGTGAATGATTGATGATATTGTCGCTACTTGTTGGCACATTCTTTTAATGCCAATAAAGCACATAATTAATACGTTGCTTTGCTTTAAAGCAAAAGTTTAATGCCAATTTATTAGCTAGTTGTTGCGTGAACGTTACACATTAAAATTATATGAATGTTCGATATGCTTTCGATTGTTTGACCGCGTTTGGAGATTGAATGATCTATTAGAGCCTGCGCGCACTAGCGATTTAAGTTGGCCGATAGTTTAGTCGCTATCGTAAGACGATACGTAAGACGTATGATTTTTAATCGTCAAATGCGCGCACTGCCATATAACTTCATACTGAATTCCAGAACGATCAAACTATCGCCCGATAGTTTGATCGCTAGTGCGCGCAGGCTCTTACTTTGTATCGTGGGTGCGTTTATAACCGTATAATGCACTTAATACTAGACCCAGAACAACTACGGTCATATTATTTGTTTCATGTAGGATTTGACTTAACACTGTGAATAGACTATGTTATCTTTATTCCCATACTTACATGGTTTTGTTAAATTGTACTTATTGTTAGTAATGGAATTTCGAAAGTTACATTCAATTCGTGACTGTGAAAAGGTTAATGCAGGAAGCTCGCATGTCATGCAAACAATACGCTTGAGAGATTTGTATGCCAGCCAATGTATGGTGTAAAAACAATCAGCTTAATGGAACTGGGATGTAGGTGAAATTTATTTAGTAAGATTTGATTATGACAGATACTGGGATAGGTGAAACTACAGTGGGTGGCCAAATTATTAGGGACAGCGCCGAGATTTTAATAATTTCTAGTTTGTTTAAATTTTGCAGGGAAATGGGTTGTTTTAGGCCCCACGGGTATTTTTATTTAAAGGATTTATTAATTGAGGTAATAAAAACATCAAGTCTGTAGGCAAAACTATTTATTTATTTTTGGAAAAAGAAAAAATTATACGTTATTTGATTTCTAGAAGTCGTTGGTACTGGTCCTGCCTCATGTTCCCTTCCACGGTCAGAACGATGTATAGGCGCCTTATGCCTTTCGAAAAGGTCACAGACCACAACATGGTACTTATTGGGTGTTTAGCCCCCCCACAAGGCAGTTCATGCAGAGTCTGTATGGAGTTATACCACAGGGCGCCGTCGCACAAAATAAATTTTGTCGAGCAAAATCTGAAATATTGATTTATCGGAAGCATACCTGAAAAAATATTACAAAATCGCAATACAGTGACAAACACCACGTGCTGTTCTATTAAAAGACATATTCTTACCCGACTCCAGCCTGCAAAAGACAAATTTCGGTGTTGTCTGGCCCATTGAAGTCGTCTCTTCTTCATGTTCTCTGTGAGGCGTGGTGTCTTGATTGGCCGACGACCTATCGAGTTCTCTTCGGCCAACCGCGCTTGTACTGTCCTTTCGAAAACTCCTTTTCTTTCATCGTTCATCATCGTAGACAAACGGGCAACACCCGTTTTACGATTTTCAAGCCAGATATCTCTGATTTTTCGATCTGTACGAAGAGTGGTGATCCTTTTTCTGCTACATTTTTTCACACGGCCTACCTCCAGAGTATTGTTCTGCTCAGTTTACATTTTTATTAGAATAACTACAAACCTTAAAACACTTGCAATTGTTGCTATGACCTCTCTGGGCATGTGTAGAGTGCAGTATTAATGTTTTTGTTTCTCTATTTTTTCTTGAAGACGTGTCTGAAACCTTGCCCATACTAGAAAAAAAGTAATTTTGAGGTTCTCAAGTTATAACTTTAATAACATTAAAATTCAAGTATTAAGATTAAAAATGGTACCACTATACGAAACATTACTCACGTTCTGACTACGGTTAGCTGAAATAAACTTGCAATGTCAATCTGAATTTTTTTTTTTTACACTTCTACCATAAGAATAATTTTCAACAAAAATCAAATAAATGAGAAATTCACATCACTTTTCAATAAAAAGGTACCAGCTCTACAATTTTTTCACATCAAAACATAATATTAATATCAGTAATAACATCAAATAAAAAAAACCCCGTATAAATCTATTACTTTGTTTAAAAATAATGTTTTAACTAGATATTACATTTCTATGAGCGCTGTCCCTAATAATTTGGCCACCCATGGTAAATAGTAGCTAGTAACAATTCTCTCAGTGAGGTTTAGGTGAACTGTCACCCTACCTGTTGCTAGGGTTTGACAGCTTACCTGAAGCTAACTTTACACAAAGGAAAACATCACTACAAATTATAAAACAAAGTCCTCGTCGCGTCTGTCTGTCTGTTCGCGATAAACTCAAAAATTACTGAACGGAATTTCATGCGATTGTCACCAATAGATAGGGTGATTCATGAGGAAGGTTTAGGAATAAAGTATATCAAAATGAAATATTAAAATGAAATATTAAAATGAAATATTAAAATGTAAATCGGTTGAAATATACGATAATTGTTGGAAGTGTCGAAAAAGGCAAGCCATCGAGAGCTTTCATCCTCGATTGCACCCATGTTATTTATGAATAACATGGAAATTATAGGTGGATAAGTAAATCTCCACTCCTCTCCAATCATAAGTACTTTCGAGCTTTTTTTTGCACTTTGCATTTATAGTCGACCGCTATCAACCAATACTGGCTAATATGTTTGTCTCAGCATAATTTATTTTTGCATGGTTCACGTCGATTTAGATGAATGTAACGTAAAATGAAGAATTATGAATAATGGCCGGTTTACTCGAGACTAGATTTTCAATGCCAGGATAGTATACTACTAGTTTGACTTTTGACTTGGCTTTACTGTCTTAACTTAACCGGTCAAGCCCCGGCTGACTTACAGGTATGAAGTATGGGATTTAAGTATTAACACAAGCTTACTGGATCTGAAATGTAGCCAGTTCCGCACACAAGAAGCCAGGTTACTAGCTGATGCATACCAGGCATTAGAATCTTGTGCACCTTTCTTTTCAACATGCAAAACAGTAAACTTTAACATTGGAAAACATTCATAGAAAGCGGAATTGGATTGCTCCAAAAGGCAACCAATTATACATGCAATCTATAACTTATAACGAGCATAACGAAATAGGAAAACGAGCGTGACGTAATATGGCTAAACTTATCGCGTATAGTAAGTCTTCCGGACGACTTTTTGGCGAGCATTATTAAGTGACTTGCTTTTGCCTGCGATTTCGTGCGTGTAAAATTAAGAATTACCCCAAAGTCCTAAATTATCCCTGGAACACATAAACGGGGTAAAAAATGTCCTATGTGTTAAGTTGGATCAATATCTAAATGTGTGCTAATTCGTTTCAGCCTTGTAATCATGAAAGAGTAACAAACTTTCGCATTTATAATTAGTATTATCCTTTTATTATTTGCACCTACCATGTTTTCTCTTCACCACCTTTTTTTGACTGTTACAGAATGCCTATCGCATTAAGTCCGCCTTGTACTTTTATTGCATAAAGTTTAAATAAATATCTTATAGGAACCGTACATTTTTCGGGATAAACCCTAGCCTATATACTATCCGGGGTTGCGGGACGTCTTAACAGGATACCGTGGCCCCGGAACGTAAAGGGCAACATAAGGAACAGGGTGGTTTTTTAGTCAGTAAAAGTCTGACGGTCCTTTCCGCCCCACCCAGGGCGGAAGGAGTCATTTGATGATTTTTACCAACTCAAAAAAAAAAAAAGCCTATAATATTATTCCAGACTATAATCTATCTCTGTACCAAAATGTATTCAGATCCGTTCAGCTGTTCTGGCGTTGGGTAACAAACAATACATCCTTTTGCATTAGTTTATAATGGTAGTAGGATTATTATGGACGGCGACGCGGCGCCTATATGACTCAACTGTAGGGGGCGACATGCAAGTCACTTATGCTAAATGCTTCTGAATGTCAATAAACGAGCTGAAATTAACACTATTTGGTTAGTACTGTTTAGTTAGAGATGGTTGTGGTTGTCCCGGTTGACGGCGTAATGCTAAATGTTGACACGATATAGAACGTGTATCATCAGAGGTGAACAACCTCCGGAAGGTCGATATGTAGATTTAATATTATGGATTTGCTAGAAGATAACAAGATTTATGTGGTTGCGGTTTGGTATGCCTCTCTTTGGAATTTTATGGTTATTGTTATCGCTATTTGTTTTAATTTAATTATTTATCTTTTAAATTTGATTTGTGAATGGAAATATAACAAAATAATAATATCCTTACTTATAATAATAATTTTAAATTGATCTCAATAATTATAACATAACATTAACAAACAATACCAACTTAACATAACAATAATTTCCATAAAAAAATATAATAAGTAATTTTTTAGTTCACATAACTTTTTAAAAATTGTTATATTTTTGAGTTTTAATTTTAGGTTTTAATACTAAGTTGTTGTGCCCTAACAGGGTCCATAAACTGTACTTTAGCTTTAAGCATTGAGTAACTTCTATTATACACATTATGGAATGCAAATAAATAATATGAATATGTGAAACCCAGTACTAAATCGAAATAGTGCATTATTTTCTTTTTTTTTGTCACCAGGGTTGCGGCTTCGGCTGCCAGTTGCACCACATAGTATACTGCCTGATATTCGCGTACGCCACGGAGCGTACCCTCATACTCAACTCTAAAGGGTGGCGGTATAATAATAAAGGCTGGGATTATGTGTTCATGCCTATATCTGATAGCTGTACTAGCGCCTATGATGATAAGGTTGTGCAGTGGCCAGGTAATACTATATTACTTTTTTTTTTCAAAGCTAAAGAGTTTGTATGGTCGCGTCATCTCCGGAAATACTAGTCTGCTTTTGGAATTTCTTTCACTATTAGGAAGCTACGTTATCCCTGAGTGTTATAGGCTACATTTTCCAGGTCGGGAAAAGTGTTATTAGGTTTTTCCATCAGGAATTACTCAGTAGTAGCCTCGGAGTCTGGATTTGTGCCCGGTTGATGGCAATAGACTCGCCCCCTATTACATGGGACTAAAACTTAACTGGCGAAATGTGGGTGTACTAATAGGTACACCTCTGCCTAACCCTTCGGGGATAACAGGCGTGATGTTATGTTATGCCAGGTGTCAGTTAAAATTGACGAAAAACGGTTAAACCTTTTCATTTCTAGACTGTACATCAAATTCGAATAACTTTTTCTTTTATAGTCCTGTTTGTTTCTTTCAGTGTCATACGATGCCAAGGTGATATCTCTGACGTTCATAGACTCGATATCTCAGAAGCCCAAGTTCTTACCCCTCGCCATACCCAAAGACTTGGCTCATAGGTAAGTCCGACCTGTATTAATTAGGGCTCTGCTAATTTAGGCGGCTGGTGCCGTACTTCTGCATCGCCGAAGAGGTGCAGGTGTCGAATGGCACACGGACGGTTGCTTCATGCAGTTGTCCATAAAACTTCAATATTAAATACTCTTTGTTCAATAATGAGTCTTGCTATTATGTACGTAGTTGTACTTGTATCACATTGCATTATAAAAAAAAATATGCTCCACCAAAGTCACGTGGTATATCAATAAGAATACCACGATATCTTATTCGTTAAAATCCATTAGCTTGTTTAGCCTCTACAATGAAACACATACTTTCATACGAACCAAAAATATTACCCTCCTTTTGAGCTCTGTCGCAGTCGGCAATCGAAAATACAGGAATTTTAGATGTACATCGAGTTATTTTTGGGCCTTTACAAAAAAAAAAAATACATTAAAATTTTAATTTTTCTTAACACATGTCACAAGCGTGTCTTTGTTGCATAAGCTTAACTTAAGATATGATAAATTACAGGATAGCACGGTTTAATGGTGACCCCTCTTCTTGGTGGATCGGTCAGATGCTCAAATACGTGCTGAAGCCGCGACAAGCGATGCAGAAAGCGATCAACGAGACCATCGCCAAGATGAACTTCAAGACGCCTATTGTTGGGTAAGACATACTTAAAAATATTAAATAATAAAGTCATTACAAAATATATTTTGATACACTCGATTTAAAGTTTAAACCTGAATGGCAAATTATTTGCTGAGTCGTAGCCATGCTGTATTTCTTGAAAGAGGAAGGGAGAGATGTTACATACTTTAAGCTATAACATTTATCCAGTAATGGAACGTAAAAAGCACATGTGCTTAACACACTGTAATAAGAACCTTAAAATGGTGTCAATAAGAGCCATTTTACGATCTAGTGTGTCGGAAAATTAATTAATTTTTCATTGTTTTATTTCTGTATAGTGCATTACTAGGTTTACGACCATTGGTCGTATTGTTTAAACTTTACCGACCGGATAATGTACAGTTACTAATCGTGATAATGGTTTCCGTTTTGTTAATTTATTGCATGTTTTTGATATTATTTTTCCGATGCTTTGTTGTCTGAATTTTAAATTAAATGCTTAGTGGTCAAAAATTAATTTTAATAATATCAATATTAGTATTTAAGCAATGTCCGGCGGACATTACATGTAATAAAAAAAATACCGGCCATGAACATGTCGGGCTATGCGCAGTGAAGGCTTCCATAGTTGCTTTCTTTTCCAAGTAGGTACATTTTAAAGTTGGTCGGATTCTATTTTACCATCTGTCAGCGTGGTCAATATTTATATCCATGCCAAATTCAGATTTCTAATACTAAGAGTCTCTGAGCAAAACCACAAATAGGCAGAAAGACAGACGGACGCACATGGCAAAACTATAAGGATACCCTAAAAATGCTCTTTCTACCAAAAATAAAAGAGATTTCCTGGCATAGGTATTCAAAAATGTTAATATTCGGCTTCTTCCTTATCTTGCTCGTGTCGTTCCTTTTCCAGTGTCCACATAAGAAGAACAGATAAGGTGGGCACAGAAGCCGCCTTCCACTCCATACTCGAGTACATGGCACATGTGAAGGACTACTACGACCAACTGGAGCTCACGCGCACAGTGGACGTGCGGAGGGTGTACCTAGCTACGGACGATGCTAACGTAAGTTCACCCTACAGACACCACTACACCCCCATATACACACAAACACCCTCTCTACACACACTCACCCCCGCCACACACACACAGACTCTTCGAAAGCGTAACAATTTTACGATGGCATTGGCAGTATTAGTTAAAGTTAAACCAATTACAGTAAATCAATCTGATAACGTGGTTATATAAATGCAATAAACATGTGCGTGGACAAAACATGAAAAACCAGTATGACTATGTCAACAAGCCTAGAGCATTTTTGCATGTACCTATCAACTAGTGTTTTCGTAAAATATAGGAAAACCCCAGTTTGAGTCGAACTGATTTATTGACAGGTCACGACTTGTGAAGAAAACTTATTATCACCAGCCAGCAATAACAATTTATTGAATAGGTTGTATACTCCTGTTTTGTAAGTAAACAGAGTTTGCACTTAAACAAGTAGATAGAAAGAATTCACACATACCTAAATACAATACACGTTTTAATTAATTGACTTGTTAAAAGTTATTGCCAATATCCAAGTCGCCTCAAAAATGTTACCGATCTATCCTATGTATACTTACCAACCATCCTGTTATTTCATAAGACGGAGGAAACTATTCTCCTGTGGCGGATACAGGATAGTCGTTCCTCGGGCTAGGCCCGGCTGAAGATAGGTTTTTAGCAAAGTAAACAAAAACTAAAAAAAGTTAACTTATAAAAGTTTTATTAAAATATTATATCAACTTCACTTTAAGATTAGTCACGGAAGAACTCAGATACAATCTGGAATTTTATTGGAATGTTGATTAATAATTTAGAGTTCTTGGTAATGGATTGAATATGTAATTTGCATGTGTGTATTGTATATTCAACACAATGTATTTTGTTTATAAATAAAGGAAATGAAAAAAAAAAAAAAATTGAAAATGCTTTGGAGGGGAGGGGGAGGGGGGAGGGTGATCTTAACCCCCCCTGGATCCGCCACTGTTATTCTCCACCACTCAGGGATTTCTAGTGTGAAACTACTGCATTTTTTAAACAGTAAAATTCAAGAAAGATTTTGTTATCTTACAGGTACTCGAAGACGCTCGCAAGAAATACCCAGACTACACATTCTTAGGCGACCCGTCGATAGCGAAGACAGCGGCCACGCACCGGCGGTACACACCGCTGTCGCTCACCGGCCTGCTGGTGGACCTGCACATGCTGGCCATGTGCGACTACCTCGTCTGCACCTTCAGCAGTCAGGTGCGCCGAAAGAACATACTAGTTTATAAATGCTTTGGAAGGGGTCATCAATGCGTCTTTGTCCTTAAAAAAAACAGACCAGCGGTGACCAGGACGGTTGTCTGTTGTCACCGCTGGTCTGTTTTTTTTTTATTTCAAAATGTGTTTAAAAGATGTTACATAAGGCTTAAATCTAGAGTACTGCTATGGACACAGATAGGGCACAGCAACAATCTTATCTTAAATTCAACAATAAGATTAAGTATAAAACAATTCTTATTTATTTTAAATTAAATAAGGATGGAAAAAGGCACATCACATAGTCGTATTACCGCCCGACAAATTAAGCTTTTGCTGGAAAACAACTTTTCTTTATGAAGTAAAAAAAACACTGTGTGTGGTCGCTCGCAATATAACGCACGGTAAACATTGAGATCGATTGAAATATGCTCATAAAGTTTGGGCAGAGAACGGAGGGCTATGTCGGACTCTTACCGACTAAATCATGGTACCTTTTATACCATGAGTCGAAAGCCCGGTCACGCTGTTCACCTAGATCGTTTTAAAATAATTATTATATGTATTTATATTACTATTTTTCTCAAAACCCGTCAGGTCGGCCGCGTAGCATACGAGATGATGCAGACGAACCGCGTCGACGCGTCCAACAGTTTCTTCTCGTTGGACGATATTTACTATTTCGGCGGTCAGAACTCACACGACCGCGTCGCCGTCATGCCCAACGATGGAATCTATCAGGATATATCGTTCCAGGTACATAATTGCAATATTCAGTTGTTAATAGATGGCCTTTTTGTAGAGTAACTAACTCCCGGTAACTCGAACGAAGGAATATGTGACAAATAATATAATCAAACTCTTGTAAGTTGCTGTAATTTGTTGACTGAATTTTGGAGAACCCATCACAACAATTGACAATTTGTCAATTGGCAGTTTCGACATTTTGTGATGTTAATTTAATTGCATGATCTTTACCTTTGCCTAAATGGAACTTAATATTTTACTGAATGTCTTCATTTAGTAGTTTACTATTCAGTGACAAGTGATAGTAGATTTTGAATCAACTAAAAGCACAGTTTATTTTATTTTTATTTTTATACGAATTGTCCAAATTATTTTGCTAATTTCCCATTTAAAGTCACTCAAATGTGATAACTCTTTATTGCCTCGCTGCAATTCTATAAAAGTTTCTGCTAATGAATGTTGGAATTTTAGCCCCAATATCGCTGAAAAACAGGCCCGTTATCTCCGTGACAACCTTTGATCGTCGAGGGTATGACGTAAAAGACAAAAATATAACGTCAGATAACAATAAAGTGAATTTGTTTATATTATGCAGGTGGGCGATTTAATCGGTATCGCGGGCAACCACTGGAACGGTTACGGCCGGGGAACTAATAAGAGAACAAACATGGTGAGTCAACATAATAATCTATACTAATATTAAAAAGAGGTAATTTTTTTTTTGTAAGTTTGTATGTAGGGGGTAATCTCCGGAAATAATGAACCGATTTTGAAAATTGTTTCACAAATTGGAAGCTACGTTGTCACTGAGTGCTATAGGCTATTATTTTATTATCAAAAAATTAGGGATCCGTAAGAAAAATCACGCGAACGGAGTCGCGGGGAGAGTGCTAGTTATTTATATGCGCCATGTGTGAGTGGCGACCACGTACCGGAAGGCGCAGTGTGGGAAGGCCCCAAGGTGGACCAACGACCTGCTGAAAGTTGCAGGAAGCCGCTGGATGTGGGCCAAGCAGTAGCGGCCATTGTGGCTATCTCTAGGGGAAGCCTATATCCAGCAGTGCCCGTTGTTCGGCTGACATGTTGATGATGATATTATACGCCCATTTAAAATTGGCTTTTGTTTAGTAAAAACAATATCACGTTAAAATTTCTCCCATTTTTTCGAGGTAATTTGGAGTGGAACGATTTTCAATATTTAACGGTGATTAATTTTAAATCTATTCTAAGCATAAGTTTGAGATTAACATTGAACTGTGATTGTTGGATAGTACTTGAGTTGAGAGGAGTACATAGTAATGTTATACATTTGACATATTTAGTTAGTTAGTTGTTTGAGTAGTTGAATTTATTGAGAGTTGTGTGTTGGCTCAGTTTGACAGAACTAAGCTCAATTATCTCGGAACTGTCACTCCTTCACACAGGTATATAATATACAATAACCTAGTTAGGAGATCAGAACTGCGCCCACTATGATTGTAGCAAGACTGTAATTTTACAAACCTTGAACTATATACCCATGTACTGCAATACTTAAAATGATCATTAAAGATTTATAATTATTATTATTATAATTAAACACAAATAAAGTTAGATATGTGCCAAAACTCAGTTGAATTTTTTCGGGGAATTGATAACTTTGCGGGCGGACGGGATCTTTTAGTACCGGCTTGCTGCAGCGCTGGAGCAATGCGAGTGTCTGGCTGCATACTGACAGTTGTCTTTTGTCATACAGCTGACACGTCAAGAGCACGTCACTTTTAACCTTCTAAACTGTCACAATTTTGTTCCAGAACGGGCTGATACCTTGGTACAAGACTGTGGACCACCTGGTCCTCTACCCATTCCCGGAGTACAAACAAGTGCCGATGTACTCCGACACACGACAGAAGGACTTATAAGGACTGCCCTTTGACTAAGTTTACATCGCAATGGACTAATGAACGCGTGACTAGCGTTATAAATCGTTTGTTTGTTTAAATAAATCAAGGAGTTCGTTCTACTGGTTGTCTCTTGTCAGTGGAAGTATGGTCGAAAGAGATATGTGTACAGGCTTGATGTGAACGTTGATAGGCAGAACATTGTTATAGAAGCTTGCATAACGGGCAGTGCTAACAACTCGAGCAGTTTTCATAGAGTAATTGATTGATAATGAATTTAAATGTAACAGTAATATAGTTGAAAATTGCATCATTGCGTGCAAGATAATAAAATCCGCGTGGATATTTTGTACACAATTTTCAACTGTATTTGTGAAGTTTTTAAGTTCATTATTAATTCATAAAAACTGCTTTTATACGGTAAACGGGGGACATACTTTAAGGGAGTGTATTACTCATGAAAATTAACAGCTTTCGCTATGGGACTAACCTTGAAATCGCGAAAAGGAAATCGGCTATTCAATGCATTTGTATGGAAGCAGGTATTTTTTGTTTCGCGATATCAAGGATGGTCTCAATTAAAGCACTTGTCTTGTTTATCGTAATACTCTGAATATAAAATGTCATTTTAAAGCGATAATCGACCTCGGTCATCTAAGCAAAATTTTAAATGTTTTTTTACTTAAAAAGTTACCATCATCGCTCAACTGGCTGAACAATAATATACGTTCTGTCCCTTTCTACCCTGTACACCTATCTCTTTTGCGCATAGTAATAAATATTTATGTCGTGTACGATCGTTAAAGTTTTCGTAAGCGTCTTTTACGGGCTTGTTAATTGTTAATGACTGGCAATGATTACTATGTCGTGAGCGTGGAATACTTCTCATTGCAGTGGTGGATCTAAGGGGGAAAAGGGGGGTACATTCTTTTGAGTTCTTACGTTCTATGCTTTTTTTAGTTTACACTCAGCGGGGTGAAGCCCCCCCCCAAACGACAATCCTGGATCCACCACTGTCTCATTGGGTTTCTGTTGAATTTCTGATGATATGATGTTTAAATCATAGTTTAAGATATAATGTTCACGTTTGCAAAATGTTCTACTTACATACTTGAAGTTTTCAAAACGGGTTAATTAATTAACACTAAGAAACTTATGAAGAATCGAAATACGATCTTGAACGTTATCTTGAAGAGAAAAAAGTCTCAAATACATTGATATGATAAAAAATCAAGATACGCACTGATAGATTCCTAAACGACCCGTAAAAAATGAGCGCACAATCCGAAAATGTGCACTAATATTATTCAGTTTAAATCGTTTGAAAAAAGACTTTATGCAGAGGGTATAAAGTCAAAATTGTTTTAAATTAGTTATGTTCTTTAATTACAAACATCCATAACGCTTTATAGAGATATTTGCAATGACAGTGTATCTAGATTTTTTGTATATCAATGTTAAAACTCTATACGAAAATAACATTAGGCGCGAAGTGAGCGCGCGAAATTCAATGTGGTGCAAATATTCTTTACATTTTTATCAACATACAACCTAACAGTGATTTGAGAATGGAATTTCGCGGGTTACCTTAAAGCATTATCCTTAACAAATAGCTCATAATACATACTCAAAATTCCAATACAAATGTACTAATATAAAATTTATAATTTATTTAAACAGCTAGCCTGTGTTTTGTCAATACAACTAGGAGACCGCGTAGCGCGCGGTGTCCCTTAGTTTGCGGCTAAAAGAACGTAATTCGGCGAGTTGTCTCTGCATTTCTTCTCAACTAGCAAAAAGTTGTGTAGTATTTGAATTATACAACTAACAGACATGTAAAGGTTTTATAATAGTTTTGTAGCAGTTAACAGTTTTATAGTAGTGTTCAATTCGACGCATTAGTTATATATTATTTTTTTGCTAGTTGGGATTTCTTACAAAAGTCCTGTATGTGCCATACAGCGACGCAAAATTAGTGGTCAGTTTCAGTTTAATGTAAATTACGAGCCCAACAACTTACAAAATTTTGTTCCTTTGGCCTTACATTTAACGTGGACGCATATCTGACGAATGTCGCGCTGTGCATCGTCGGTCGCGCATGCCAGAATAGTCAAAGTCAAAACTTTTATTAAAATTCGACCATTAAAAAAAAGGCACTTTAGAATGTCATATGCAAGAAAAAAAGAATTGAATCGTGTTGCCCCTTCCAAAAGGTAGTTTCGTATGGAAGTCAAATCTATACTTAATATTATAAAGCTGCAGTGTTTGTTTGTTTGAACGCGCTAATCTCTGGAACTACTGGTCCGATTTGAATGATTCTTTCAGTGTTGGGTAGTCCATTTATCTAGGAAGGCTATATGCTATATACCATCACGCTACAACCTACGGGAGCGGAGCAGTAACCAAAGACGCGGGTGTAACCGCGGCGGACAGCTAGTAGATAATATTTACACGCATAACCAATCACGCTGATGCGTTAATGCGTCAACCGTACTAACGACGATGCGCTAGACGCATCTTCGTTAGATATGTCTCCACCCTTATTAATTAGACTCACAAAATCCAGGGTTTAAGCTTATTGCCTAAAAGTATTAATTCACGTTTTGAATTCCTTCTAATGTGAGATTTTGAATCGGAAATTGTTGTTAAAATCGGCGCTGGCGTCTAAATATTTAATTTAGTTCTGGTTTGCGAACAATACGTTCCTCTATGAAGATTTCGTACATAAAGTCGTTTGTGTCTCACTCTCACTATGCACGGAAACATTGTGTGTGTGTTTGTTTTACTACACTGTAGTGAGTAGTCAAAAAAATTCTTCATTTATAGGATTAAAGTTTTAACGAATATTCTACCCGAATTGGGTTGTAGTTTTGCCAAAACCAAACGACACATAAAATTCTCAAATTTTTCGAAGTTATTGCTTTGATTTTGAATATTTAACGCTGATTAATTTTAAGCTTAAGTTTTGTATGTATATTGGTCTGTTATTACCGGATAGTAACGTATTTGGCGTATTAGATTTATTTGCCCGCGTCGGGTTGCGAAGCCACAGCCTCTTGTATGAAAGGTTTACTCGAAACGATTGGGACCATTTTTTTTTCAAAAATAACAATAAAAAAAACAGCTGTTCAGTACATTTATGTTCGTCTAACTCGTCAAAGTGTACTGAACAGCTGTTTTTTTATTGTTATTTTTGAAAAAAAATGGTCCCAATCGTTTCGAGTTTGATGATCGAGTTTATGGCTTTCGGTTTAAGAACGACCTAAAAGTAACCGTGTATATTAGATTGATTCGTTTTGGCATAACTAAGCTCAGTTATTTATAATTTTATTTTGTTATAGACGTTTCCAAAACAATCCTTTAATAAGTACCTAATAAGTTGCTCATAATAGTCAGCAGTCAGTCGCTTTAAAGCGCTCAATGTTCTACTAAACATATTCCAAACTCATGCTATCCGTACCGACCCAAATAATACAAGAACTAAATAAAATATACTTATTTACGCCTTAAAATAACATTGCATTTAGAATTCCTACTTTCGTGTCTATTTTAAAGACCACACATTTTATATTTTTTCTTTTAATTATATATGCAATAACGCACTAATTGTAGTCTATGACTATCTACTAAACGTTTACTAGTGAGAACTAGGACCATTACAAGTAAATAAATTGTTATCCTTGGCGTACGTTAAAACTCGCGCGGTTGCATGGAGCGGGTGCCCGAACTTATTAGCGCTCAGCACACGCACAGTTCGGACCGCGGGAAACAGCACGCGCCGTTCCAATCCCTCGCTGCGAACTGTATAAAATGTATGACCCGCACATCTACACGTACAGTTCGGAGCGAGGCGCGTGCTGTTTCCCGCGGTCCGAACTGTGCGTGTGCTGAGCGCTATTACACTACCTAGTAAATACACTACGTCATAACAGATAAAGAGATAGGCTCCACCGCTTGGTTAATCGGGGGTTTCCGACCGCACTTGTCACACTACGCCCACCGTATCAATAGCATCCTACCGATTGGGTAGTATAATAGCAGACATCGGAATAGGTAAAGTATATTTACCTAAAGTTAGAAGAAGTAGAGATAAACTACTATAACATGGCGCGCCCCTCCATATTACTATTTCAATAATAATGAGTAATTAATGATGCCGCTAGTCGAGCAACAATGACACGCTGATTTGTTTTTGTTTCGAGAGCCGTCTCAGTACGCACACATGCGTTGTGGGTCTTGTAAATACTTTTAAAAATACTTTCAAACGTTTTGAATTGTGGAGGGGCGCGCCGAGTTATTGTAGTTTATCTCTAAGTAATATAGAGTTGATAATTGAATAGAGTTGTTGATGTTTTGTTGGCCTGTAAGTAATTTTTGCACCTATAAATGCACTATTAAGAAATTATTTTTAATGTATTGTGTAAACAATTGTTGGCTAACCTAAATAAATAAATACTTCTGCTAAAATCCCGGTATTGGATTAAAACCCGGGATTTAAGAATAGCAAATTACTTATTGCGCTTTGAATAGATTTGAACTAAATTCTGGAATTGAATCGTCATGTTTATGATTTAGAGGAGGTATTATCAACTCTATGTTACTTACTTCCTCAAACTTTACGTAAATAATATTACTCTACCTATTCCAATTTCTGGTAGTAAGCGCTATAGCTCTGTTCATATTATTTTTCAACACAGAGACGAAAGCATGCACCTGCGCGAGTTTTAGAGTACCCCCTTAATTATCAGAAAAGACATTCCAATCAGACTTGTTTCTTAATATTTGAGCTGAACATGAATTATACCTTCTTTTGGGGTGTATCATCGATTTAATAATGTTTCTGTTGATTTGGCAGAAGAAAACTTTTTGAAGATTTTGTGAGAAATTAGTTTTTAGCGTCATAAATTCAGTTTCAGAAATAATATTTAAGGCAATTTTTTGCAAACTAGGTCAATCAATACACCTCGAAAAGTAAACCTGTTATTTAATAAACGTGAAGTACAGTTACACTAAATTCAAACTTCTAAAAATGTTTGATTTGAAGTTTGTACAGGTTGTAACTTTCCGCGTTCATTTATAAGAGAGAAAGAGTACACGTAGAATTAGTGCAGAGCCAATTAGAAGTACAATATGCGTTATGCTAGGTTTATGTAGCGCGGGCGGCTGTCATCGGGAACTATTTTTTATCTGTGCGTACTACCGTTCCTGACATAACAAACATAACATCACGCTCATAATCTCCAAAGGGTTAGGTAGAGGTGTACCCATTAGTACACCAACATTTCGCCAGTTATGTTTAAGTTCCATGTAATAGGGAGCGAGCCTATTGCCATTGCTGACGTTTTAGGTAACCTCTGTTCCCAACATTATATTATTCATCATAATAATTTAAAAAGATGTAATTCCTGCTTAATCTCTACGTGTACACTGTAGTAACGAAAACTTCCCTTTCATCAAAAGGGAGTAGAACTGTCAATTCTACTATCCGCCTCTCCCTCATAGGGAATGTGCGCGAGCGAGAGGCAAGAAATGAGTACTGAAAGACCTTTGTATTATTAAAACATTCGTTATAATGATTCCTTCAATTACACATTCATACATTCTAATTTTGATCTTAACTGCAGTGTCATCGATTGTTCTGATTCGCTGGAACTCATTATGACCATTTTGTATGGCAAAAGAAAAGTGTGATTTTTGTGCCGACTCAATTAACTATTTATTAAGTCGAAAGCAATTAAAAATCTAATTTTACAGTTAATTGAAAATTAATCGGATTTTCTGGGATATTATAAATCAAAGTGTTTCTTATAAGAAGTTATGTCTTGGAATTATCGGTTAATGCTGTCAACTACATAAATAAGGACACAATAACTTTTGTTAAAGTATCGAAAATGCCGAACCGAATGCGCCGAAAAGGCTGATGTGTGTAGCGACCAATACTAATTTCACATGATAAAGTTACAGCTTGTTGCAGTGCACGTTCCATTGCGTCAAGAAAATTGATGGCACTGTTTGACTAAGTACTAACCATAGTTGAACTAAGACTATAGCTGATATAAAATTCACGGTTCTACCGCGGCCTATATGTGTCTGTATATTATACTGTGTATAAATTATGTTCGTTTACTTATAATGTTTGTGTGTTTGGTTGGCGCTGCTGTGGTTATTGTTATAAGTTTACTCAAAATCGGTTCTGCTAAAGCCGAATTTTAGCAATGTTTGTCCAAATGTTGACTCGGTTGGTCCGAATCTGTTCTATTGATCTATTATACTGTTTCCAACTGTTTGGCCCAATATAAAAATTTTGCGTCCATATTAATTTATTTTTGTGTAAAATTAAATTTAAATTTTCATCATAAGATTATTTTATCCACAGTAGTGTCATAAATAAACTTTTGTGGCGTCATTTAAAAATAATTGCAGTGATAAAATAAATAAATGTAAAGTGAGTCTCCGTGATTTTCTCAAACTAATTTATAAAAACTTAGGTACCAAAATTAATTAATATTTAATAGGTGAAAACTGAAAACTAACTTTTATCTAATTTATTTTTCAAAATTGGCAATGTATTAAATAAGATCTGATATAAAATAAAAAAAAAACATGGCCCATGATGAAACCCCATGACCTGACTTGATTAGGCAAATTTATCGAATATTTTGTTATTTAAATAAAGATTTTAGTTCTTTTTTATTTATATTTGGCCATTCTATTTTTAAATTCGATTGAATTGTATAAAAATAAAGATTTGCTCATGTAAGTTAAATACTTTTTTTGTTGTTTATTTTTTTTTATGAATGTACCTTCGTTAATTATTATTACTATCTACATACTAACTATGTAGCCGTGTATGCATTGTCTCAAAAACATAATTATGTAGGTATGTGACGTGTTAATTACCCAAAATGTGTAATCCGAGTGCTATTATAAGTACATGCCTTATATCTGTTAATAATCGGTCATATAAAATATAGTAAATATGTTACAAATGTAAAAAAAATATATAAACTAAAAAGATAAACAAAAAAAAAATTGAATGAAAAATATTCTCGAAAACTTAGTGCAATTTTTTATTTAAAATTATATTTCGGTAATATTAATTTTAGTTAATTAGTTTATTGGAGTCAAACAAATTGTTTTAAATTGTTTACTGTCTAGAATGCATGTTCACAGGGTATACTTCCAAGTTTCAATATTCCCATTTATACTAAGGGCAAATTTTTCAATCGTCAAATAACTCTTAGCGGAGGGATAAATATGGCGGTTTGACAGCTTTTGTAAGAAAATATGTCAAACTGTCATATTTCTTCTTTAGATAAAAGTTATCTGACTATTGAAAAATCAGCTCTAAATGTAGCAGATGATTACATAAAAGCACTTCAACATATTTTCATGTTATTCCATATTATTTATTTTTCCATAGTATGTAATAATAGATTTTACTAGAAAGGTGATATCTGGTGTATTTTTTAACTTTGTATCTGTCGGAGCTTCTGTAAGATGTATGATAAAGTAACATGGACCTAAAATGTGTGTATATAGCTTTATAATATTATAGTGTATATAGAAAGGAAAAATAATATAAATAAATGGTAACATGTGAAGGTAACCTGAATTTTTATTTAATTTTTTCATTACCTTTTCTATTTTATTTTACATTTAGGTAGCCTGATTTCCATTTCTCCTACATTAATATACAATCTACATCACAACATATTTGACTGCTCCGTCGCGTCGGTCTTGTGCCCGCAAGCGTGACTGGTGAGCGAGTCCAGGGTTCGATTCCCAGGTCAGACAAGTCTGACAACAAGTTTTACCAGGGGTATTGTGTTGCCCAGTAACTGAGTTATGGAGATCAGATAGGCAGTCACTCTATTTGAAATACTAGTATTCGACTGCATCCGGTTAGACTGGAAACCGACCCCAAGTAGGTCTGGAAAGGCTAAGCAAATTTTTTAATTGATCAAGCTTACCATCTGTCACGTTTCTGCCCAACTCTCCATGAAGAAACAGCGTGAAGACACTTCACGTTTTTCCTTATACATTTCTTCGAATCGTGCGCATGCGTGATCAACTGATCGCCACTTACCCTATATTTAAGGAGTCCCGCTACTTTAATACATTTTCCTTATACCGTATGGAAGGGTAAGTAATGCATGTTTGCGAACCGGGACTTCCATTATGTAGAAATATTGATTGCAATAAGGGCCACGAGGGTAGCGGGTTGAGAGACGTAAAAAAAGTATTTTATCTGTAGGGGAGGCCTATCTTCAGCAGTGGACATCCTACGGCTGATATGACGATGATAATTAATGATGATGATGTAATAAGTGAAATTTACAGTTGGAGTAAAACAGTGCTCGTGAAAAATAGAAAATTGAAAGCTATTTACAAGTTTCCGCTGATAAATACGTATCACTTACCTACATGTATAATATTAGGTAGCAATGCAATGAGTGGTCAGACTTACCTCTATCTGTAGTAGGTAGGTATATGTAATTTGTTGTTGTGCAGTGGATTATTATTTGTACCATCTGGTAGGCGGATTGATCTATCCCTTATGTCCATAGGCCATTTTCTTCCGATGAAATCTTCACTAATAATGAATCTTCATTTGGATTTAACTAATCCAATAGATCGGAAATATTGGAAATTAGAAAAACCTAAGTAGGGGCCTATGTCTTGACTGCTATATTAGTTGAAGGTCAGCGACAATCAATAAAATGAATTTCAATATTTTTTTTATTAATAAGATCGGTAGATTGACGTAAGTATCATCAAAATCGGACCACGCATTTGGTCTCTAGAGAGCCGCAAATGAACAAACATACATTGTATACATAGGCTGATAAACACATTACCCTACTTCTTGTTGCGCAGTTGGGTAAATTGAGGCGTTTTTGCCAGATCGAGACAGATTAGAATGCGAAGGTTCCTAAAAGTTTCTAGAATCACCCCCTGACCAAGATGTGAGCATTGGGTTAAAAAAAAACCCCCGACGTCGGCCATCTCTCAAGAAACACTCCCGGCTGATTCACATTTCAAACAAAAAAAAAACACAAAATCAAAATCGGTTTATCCGTTCTGGAGCTACGAAGCCACAGACAGATACACACGCAGACACGTCAAACTTATAACACCCCGTCGTTTTTGCGTTGGTCATCAAAAATAATGTTTTTGCAGCGAATGACTACCCTACTCTAAAGACGTTTAATATAGAGTGAATTTCTAAACAAATAAACATGTTAACCAAACTCCACTCGCACGTTAAACCACTTTCTTAAACCTTACTTTTAATGGCCTCGTAAAAAGCGACTGCGGCGAAAGTAGCCTCTCTCGCCAAGTTCAATAGCACGGCATAACAGTACCGCGTCGACTCTTGCTTGCGCAAGCTGCATCTCGTTGCCTGCAGTCGCTTGTACATGGAGCCAGGATGTGGAGTGAGCTATTATTTGTCGTTTGTTGTGTGACCACGGTTTTGCCGGCGAAACATTTGCCGAAATGGAAAAAACAGGTCGGTTTTAATTTTTAGTTGTGTTTTTTTTTTATTTATGACTTTGTTTTGTAAAGCCTATACCTAATTATTTAGTTTAAATATTAATGGTTATTTAAGTTATTATAATTTGTTAGCGACCCGCCACGGCTTCGCACTAAATCTTCCTGTTGAATCACTCTAGGTATCTATTGATAAAAACCGCATTAAAATCCGTTGCGTAGTCGTACGGCGACTTTGTTTTGTATTATGTAGAGAAGTAAGCAGTAAATTAAACATACTTAAATATTTATAAATATTTTGAATAAGTACTGAAGTAGGTACTCAAGTACCTACTTGGGTATTAAAAATATTCATTAATTATATTAAAGTATTATAAAGGAATAAAAAATCCTATATTAGTTTGTTATTATTTAACCATAACTGGCTAAATAAGGGTGTACTAATGGTTACACCTCTGCCTAAACCTTCGGAGATTACAGGCTAATAAATTAATTAATAAACCCGAGATGAGCAAATGTTTTTACCGGCGTTTTCCCGCAGCCCACTTTCTCGTTGGCTTTCTCACGACTCATATTAGAAAGTTCCTTCGGTGACTCAGCGAGATGCGTGCGATCCTGTAATTAGGACGGAAGGAGAAGCCCATCGCTTTCTACTCCTATTACCACTTTACCTATTAATGAACCTGAAATGCAAATTCAAAAATACCTATGCAAAATCTGCGCATGATTAGATTAAGACCGGATTTGAATCTCGGTCAACTTCTTTATTAAAGCTTTCGTCAACTTGTTCCTATACATTTTATTTTATTGCCTAAAGTTGGTAGGTAGGTGGGATAAATCAGCTGGCCACTGAAACCTAGATAAACACAGCTCTGTTGCAATACTAAGTAATCAATCAAAACAATTATTTGTTCATGATGTTCTGAGTACGGTACTTACTTACCTGCGAGTGTTCTACATTCATTATATTCATTTATACATAGGTCTAAAAAGTTTGATGAGATCATTTTCTAAAAATTGTGTAACAGCTAATCTAAAATGTATGAACTACATAAGTCTGAAATAAATGAATTATTATTATAAATTCAAGCGACTTAAGTTTTCCATAGAAACAGAGATTTCCAAATTATCTTTTTTGAAATAGGTAACACATTTCAAAAATGTTTCTCAACTAACTTTTTAGACCTGATATCTTGTTTTTGTGTAGGAAGTTTCATTAAAATCGGTTCGTTCATTTAAAAAAAATTAGGGTTTTCAAGTTAACGTAAACGCTCTTAATTTAAAACATTAAGTATTTTGTTTGTTGTAGATTGACTAAGGTACCTATGACTTACTTAGTCTCTCTCTTGTTCGACTATCTTTTTGTCTTTTCGTGTAACTTTCTTAGGAACTGCTGTACTAAATGTTTCAATGTTTTTAACAAACTGTCTTTACATCTTTACGCACATTTCATTCCTTCTACACTGTGTGACCTTCTCACTAACCTGTCTTCTACCATCTTTGTAAGACGGTACGTATCCGACAGGCGTGTGAGCTGCCGGCGGTGCAGAGCGAGCACAGCCACTACATCTGTGACGACAAGGGGGAACCCAAGTGCTTGCCTGGCTGGCAGGGAGATCTCTGCGATGTACCTATCTGCAAGAAGGGCTGTGATCCTTTGCAAGGTAAGCATTTCTACTAGAGTATGCTCTAAAATTGATATTTTACCTGGTTAGGTACTAGCGTGAGTAGGCCAGCTGGTTTATTCTGCAATAATCGCCCTTGGTGAATTTAGGTAAGCTGAGCATAAAGTTAGGGGTGCGGAAGAATGCTCAGAGCGACCCCGTGCCTTGACCAAAGATAGTTGGAGGTACACCGTGGGGTCGGTAGGAGTCCGACACTCCACTCCGCCTTCTCCGAGCCGGAGGCAGTGCATGAAGATTTTAGTTTTTACCTGCTACATAAATTTAATCTATACATATAAAATTGTAGAAAAGTGGTGTCTGTACAATGGAAATATATAAAAAAAAAGTAGCAGGGGTTGTTATTATACCGATGCCGAACCCGAAGTTGTAATTAAATTTTTTTTTGTCTGTTTGTCTGTTTGTCTGTTTGTCTGTGTGTTTGTGCACGCTAATCTTCGGAACTACTTGACGGATTTCAATGTTTTTTTTTTGTTGTATAGGTATTAAGTCCGGGCAACATATAGGCTATAATTTATCTTGGAAACTTGAACACCTGATGCAGAACCCCAACAGACCAGCTAAACTATAAGAGATACAAAAATGGTACCATAGCAAAAATTGTTTCACGTGATGAGCATTTTCTGCTAAGAGAATTTTGAAGATCTGAAACACCTGATGTGGAACTTCAAGAGCCTAGCTACACTATAACGTATATAGGAATGACGTCTTAGCAAGAGTTGTTCAGCCTGATGAGCACTCTCTGTTGACGTATAAAGATTGTAGATCTGGAACACCTGTTGTGGAACTCCAAGAGCCCAGCTACACTATAATATATACAGGAATGACGTCTAGCAAAAGTTGTCCACCCTGATGAGCACTCTCTGTTGACGTATAAAAATTGAAGATCTGGAACACCTGATGTGGAAATCAAAGCTCAATTTCACTGTATTATTATAAAATAACATAAGCTGGGAGTACCTCCACGCGGTGAAGGCGGTAACAGTTTAGGACTGATTTTCGATGAAATCTCGCTCATCCCGTTGTTTTCCCGTCCCCAGGCCTTAGAATTGTACATCAGACGTTTCAGATCTTCGATTTTGACGACCCCGTTGTCGCTGGCATAAGCAACAGGATCCGCGTACGAAGTCGCGGGCAGAAGCTAGTGTACTAATAAGAATAGTAGTACTTAGGTTTATTTAAAACAGATGAACACTCTGACATTGTGACATTAATTTACCGACATTCTGTACTACCAATAGAATTTGTAACACAACAGCAGTTGAACTATTACAATTTTAAGTGTGCTATCATATTGGGTTTAGCCTATAAGGATATTAATTGTATGTCAAGAATGAATAAATAAATAAAAAATACGGTACCTATTACGCTGCAGCATCACTCCACTTTCTTAACACAAGGAATTGAATTTAAGTTAACATCGGGGTCAAAGTTTACTGTGTAATGTTAGCATCTGGCACGTTACCTAGAACTTTCTTGTAGAAAGTTCAACGGTTTTAGAAAACTTGTAAGCATCATTTTTAGTCACGACTTTAATTTAAATCACTGAAAATACATAAGTCTGGTGGTTTTAACGTACACAAAGGGTACTCGGGACCCAATTACTAAGTTTTCGCTGTCTGTCTGTCCGTCTATACGTCCGTTTTACACATTTATAATAATTTCGTAGCATTAACAAACACAAACAATATACCTAAGACTAACTTACGTACCTATAACTAAAATAAATTGTTGTCTAATTCGTACTTGATTTCGATAATTTCGGTTCCAAACTTAATTTTGTCGAGAAAAATAAGCAAAGATTACAAAGTACCTATACAGTTCCTAATCAAAAAAAATTACAGCAATTGTAGCACCCTAAATTGGCATTATTAATAAAAGCTCTTATTGAAACCAGCACAATTTTTTATAACACTGATATCTTACTTTGAGCTAACAGAGAGTTAACGGCTCGTTCCGTTTTATTCAGCTCATTACCGATCCGCTACGACTGATGTCTGTACCGGGAAAGTTTTTGTGCAATAACTATCTTCATCATAGTCTTATTTTTAGAGAGACGCTTATTCTTCTACTACAGGGCAATGGCCTCTTCTTATGCAGTAAAGGCATGAGCATTGATCACCATGCTTGCTCAAGGCAGATTGGCGATTTAGGATTTATACTTAGGTATAGTCTAACATTATCAAACTGAAGAGTGTATTTGCAGGAACGCGCTAATCTCTGGAACAATTGGTTTGATTCTTGGCGACGATTGATGATTGGCGTGATAGAGAGACGGAACTATACATGCCTGATAACGCCATCCCGTTTTCGCAACAAAACAATGATGGCCCTATTTGCATTGCCAGGGTACTGCAAGCGCCCCGGCGAGTGTCGCTGCAAGCTAGGCTTCTACGGCGAGCGCTGCAACAAGTGCATCCCACTGCCGGGTTGCCAGCACGGCTACTGCAACGAGTCCTTCGAGTGCATCTGTAGGGACGGCTGGGACGGCTTGTTCTGTTCTGAACGTGAGTATTGCTACATTTTAATTTTATATAAAGCCGGGAACCGTACATTTTTTCGGCATATAAATTATATTTATGTGCTATTCCAGAATATAATCTATGTCTATATTACTAAACCTTCCCTGTAAATTTTGCGGATTTTGTCTCTCTGAGAACAGAGAGACAAAACCAGATCCGTTTTAGGCTACAAAAATATTTGTTTCGGAGGCTATGCCATGAGAGGATATGACATTCTTCTCACTGTGTTTGGTTGACAACTATTTCAAAAATATGTCATAGGTTTATTGTAGGTATTCATTGTCTCCATATTAAATTACTGTACTCTGTGGTCTCCATCATGAATAAAGATTTTTGTACTAGTTAATGAGAACAAACGCATTTAATAAAACTATTGTTGGAACTCCTGAACATTGTATTGAATCCTGGTGAAGTTCGAGGAAGTGACTATGTTAGTGATTCTCAACACGAATCTATACATATAAAATGTTTTGTCCTGAATGACTGACTGACGGATCAACGCACAGCCTAAACCGCTGATGATCTGAAACTTAGAGGGTGTGTTCTTTGTATTACGTAGGCATCCGATAAGAAAGGATTATAATAAAAAACATTATTTGGTTTAATTTTAATCTGAATAATACATCATTGTATTTATTATCTTCATAGCTATTTGTCGATCCGACTGCCACGCGACCCGGGGCTTCTGTGAGTCGCCAGGAGAATGTCGCTGCAAGCTGGGCTGGGCAGGAGCCACCTGCCGCTCTTGTCAGCAGTTACCAGGTTGCCAACACGGGTACTGCGACAAGCCGCTGGAATGCAAGTGTCTGCCGGGGTATACTGGACTGCTTTGCCAGACTCGTAAGTATCTCACATTGAACAAGCCTCTTATTTTTTAATCTTAATTTAAAAGATAACCACGTTACTATAGTACCTACTCAATCGTTAAAAAAAAACTAATCAGTCCATCCATCATCCATTCAGACCATTTATTTGTTTCATTTAATAATCTTTGCACACACGCGTAAACACAAAGAGAAGGCATAGGTAGGTACAAAGGCAAGGCCTATTTCTCAAGAATCTTTTTCCAGAATACCTGCAATAGGATATTGTATAGAAGAGACGTAAAAGATGAAAAGAAAATTGAATACATAAAACTGTTGATTGTTCTAATCCTATCTATATTTTTTTTTGTTGTGGACTATACCTGGGATCCATCTGGTTCCGAAGATATTAAAAGTCAAAAATCCACTTTTTCAAGGATCCAAACAAAAATAAAAGTCGTTTCCTATTATAGCAATAGTTTTTGCCTAATGGTACTTAAGTAGTTTGACACATTGATGGGACAGAATGTGTAATATACTAATGTATGGATATTTTCGTTAAATTATCATTTATTTTTACATTCAACTGCTGAATAGGTTTATATTTAAATAACATAAGTACTATAACCCTTTTCAGCAATCTGTGCGTCCGGGTGTCACACCGAACGCGGGTACTGCCGTCGTCCAGGTGAATGTCGCTGCAAAGTGGGGTGGACTGGGGCCTTCTGCAACGAGTGCCACAGGTACCCTGGCTGCGTCCACGGTACCTGCAACAAGCCCTGGGAGTGCAAGTGCGAGCCTGGCTGGGGAGGCATGCTGTGCGATGAAGGTAAGATCCAAAAACTGGTGAAACTTTTTCATCTCTTAGAAACTAAGAAGTTTTTTCCTAGATATGCTGGATACGAAAGTATCTTTTAAAAGGGGCAACTAGATTTAATTATTTTGTCTTGCAAATGATGTTCACAAGCGCTTTTTAATGGTCTAATTTAAATAAATGATTTGACTTTGATGACGACTAGTCTACCTGTCATATTAGGAAACTTTTTAATACCGTCTGTGAACATCATTTGGCCCTAGATCATAGTAACTATTCTCTAATCTTTGCCAAGACTAGAAAAGGAAACTACAATTGATTTTTTTATAAACGATGTCCTACACAAATAGGGTTTCACATTCACAAATAATCAGACCCGAAGCACAGTAGGCCCGCAGCCAATAGCTCAGTCACTGCGCCAACTGTACCGTCAATTAAAACGGTGTCTCCTTTTTACAGAACTAAACTACTGCGACAAGAACCCGTACACTTGCGAGAATGGCGGAAGATGCGTCTCCTTAGAATCAGGCGATGGTCACTTCAAATGTTACTGTCAACCCGGCATTACAGGCAAACGTTGTGAAATCGTGCCTGAACTTGCGATGACCGCCAACTCTACGACTACCGAAGATACCAGCCCCGAAGTTCAGTCGGAGACCTCCTCAGAACAGGGGAGTAGTACTACGGAACCCAATAATGGGGACAACGAGACTGAGTGATGTTTAGGTTATTTGCAGTCGCATCCTAAGACTATATGTATAAGTTAGAAACATTTTTTGAGATTTTTATTTATACACATTGTTTATCAAACCTAGGATTTGGGCAGATTTTTTATCTGCACTAATTGTCGTTCTGGATTTCATAAAAATTAAACCGTATACTCATTGTGATTGGTCAATTTTGTACCTTGAATAAGGAGTGAAGATTATGGTGTTTACTTTATAAAATGATGACTCGAGATGATGCTATTTGCATTGTGGTGATGATGCAAATGTTATGATTCTAGCTCGGTTAAGGGGCGTAAAGTTTAATAATAGGAGTAAGTATGTTCGTGTTTGAAAAATAATTGTTGATACATGTTAATTTGTAATAACGTGAATATTATGTAGAAACTAGTACGAAGACTTGCATGATATCTACTCAAGCCTGTCTAATTATGGCCTGTCGACTTTTAAAAGTCACTCAATACTGTCAGCCGTATAAAGGTAGGTACACAATTTTACAACATTGTTCAATTTCTTTTAAACTTTTAAAGTTAACAGAGATAGAATATGTTTTAAATAAGTTTAGCGCTACTTAAATGTATTTAGTGACTTCTGATGCACGCAGATCTTAGTGCATTTTGGGAAAGAACAATTTAGAAATCTTGGACTACTTATATCCCTACACATAGTATAAAAAAAGTCGCTTTCCGCCGTCTGTACGCTAGATTAACTACGCAATGGATTTTCATGGGGATTTCATCAATAGATAGACTGATCCAAGGGGAAGGTTTATACGTATAATAAGTATTTACATTGCACCCGTGCAAAGCCGGGGCGGATCGCTAGTTAGATATAATATATGAGGCTAACTTCGCATCAAGGCTTTGTTAGCGCCCTCACCTGTGTTTAAAATAACCTCCTCAAAAGATTTGGATTGTTTTCTCGTTATTTTTTAAAATTATCAGATTATTATTGAAACATGCTCATGGCAGGCTGTTTTACTATAATATTTATTTTCTAAACGCGAACGTACAATCTGTATTCATAGCTAAAATGGTTCCGAAATTGGAATAACTAGTACATTGAAAATAAAATATGTTTGTGTTGTTTATGAAAGTGAATGATTATTTATTATTGTGAAGTTGTTGCATGTAAAGTATGATTGTTCTTAATTTAACTATTTAGGCTTAAGTTATTATTTGAAATAAAATTAATAAAAAATTGACTGTTTTACAATTTTGTATTTTTATTTTTTGTTATTTTCTGTACCTACATGTTTTTTGGCGAATTATAAAGCAAAGGTTGAGTGGGTGTCTATGCCGAAACACGGACATTGATGCATGAATTTTTATTTATTATATTTTATTTATTTTATGTGGCTCTCCAACAATGAGTACCTACACTATTACATGTTATATATAGATTCCAAACTTAAGTTTAAGTGCCCCATTACTAAAAGGAGAGCACTACATGCACTATGTTTTGCGCATAAAACGCGATTAGTGCGACGAAGTTCGACTTTGTTAACGAAGTTGTTAATTAAAAGTAGCCTAAGTTCTTTCTTTAGATACAAACTTAGTCTGTATTATAGATTCAAACATCAGAATCCGTCCAGTACTTTAGCCGTAAAAGCGTAATAAACTAATAAACAAACTCGCTTTCGTATTTAAGATATAGGTATGGATAATAATATTAAACGGTAGTGAGAAATGTATCGGGAACTGGAAATGTAAAGCTTTTGATAAATCAAATGTGATCGATCAAACAAACTGGTTTCTTCATGCATCGTGCCGCAATAGGTTTACTTTAATAAACCCGTGATCCGATATTAGTAATGTGATCTAAACAAATACATGTCATATAAACATACGTCATGCCTGTAATGCCCAAAGGGTTAGGCAAAGGTGTAAGTACCCATTAGTACACCCACATTTCGCCAGTTATGTTTAAGTCCCATGTAATAGGGGGCGAGCCTATTGCCATCAACAGGGCACAAATCCAGACTCCGAGGCTGCTACTGAGAATTTGCTTATAGAAAACCTCAATAACACTTTCCGAGGCTGCTTCTGACAAAGTGTTATTGGGGTTTTCTAAACCCCAGTAACACTTCACAATCGAACCCAAGAGTTAATGCTCAGCAGTCGCGCTTTGCGACCACTAGACCTGGGCGCCTACCACCATCTCTTATAAGAATATTATTTTAATATTTGTAATTTCTGTTGTTGCATTTTCAACTCTCGGCGCTGATCCGAGCGTTGAAAATCGAACAGTGCGGAAGGCAAAGTAATATTAAAATAATATTGTTTTAAGAGGTTGTGGTTGGCCCCCTGGGCTAACAGGTGTGATGTTATGTAAAAAAAAAGAACCATCTCGGAAAATTAAATGTTTATGTTTATGCGACACATTGTTTCTTTACTTACAATTAAGGCGGCTATAAGTTTTTATAATTTTTTAACACAACCCAGTTAAAAGTCACACAAAAAATTATGAAAATCCTTCATCGATATTTTTTTTACACTTATTCGTAACACATGTTAAGCAACGAATGTTTAAGTAAACTGATTAACTTATGGTCACTGTATTACAAATTCAAATAGATCTCTATTACTTAAAAAGGAAGGCCCACGCCCGTCTTGAAAACTGGAAATTATCCGTTTGGGACATTCTTTAACGTGGCCGGACTAGTTTTTGTTTGTCCATGTTTATTAGCGCATAAACTCCCAGCTTTTGATTAAGTTTTATAATTGTAGATCTTCGAGCTTCTTTGGCATTACATCGAGTTAATCTTCCAAGGTTGCCAGTATTGGCAGACTAACCTCATTTTAGAACGGGTGAAATTTTACTGATCTAGGAAAATGCCTAGTATCGAAGCTAGCAAGTATGCAGTACTATCATAACTATCTTAAGTATATCCTCAAACAGCCATGTTACAATAACATTAGATATGGCGACTCTAGGTTTTCAGTTCATTTCTCCGAAAATATGCCCTGTACGTCTGGTGAGGTCTTTTAAGAGTAAGAATTCCACACTTCCCGGTCTTATCCTCGAAGACAAGACCGGCCTTTTGAAGGTTTCTCCCCCTAGAAAAAAGGTTCTTAGTTCAAGACGAGAACTTATACTAAGAGAAAAAAAATGCCAATCAAAAAGTTTATTTTAGAACTGTAAGTGGCTGATCAGGTTGCGTCGGGCATATCACTTGATAG
The DNA here is from genome assembly GCA_949316365.1 of Hoplodrina blanda. Taxonomy (NCBI): domain Eukaryota; kingdom Metazoa; phylum Arthropoda; class Insecta; order Lepidoptera; family Noctuidae; genus Hoplodrina; species Hoplodrina blanda. The sequence goes on from OX438589.1 coordinate 13,391,324, forward strand.
ACTGCCCTCGGGGGGAGTCTTATATAATTTTTCCTAATTATGTAATCTGTTTGAACGCACCAAGAGGGCTTCCACTATGACGTGAATACTTTGCAAATTCTAATGAATTCTGCTTTAATAGGTCCTGGTACAGAATGAAGAATAAAAAAAGAACGCTGTAATTTGTAGTCCACCTAAAGTATTTAACAAAATGGCCGTCAGTTGGAATCCGAGTGCGAATTGATTAATTTTTGTCTAATACCATGTGCAATACTGCAGCGGATGCTTAAGGACCACCGGCTGCTTGGTGACACGCTTTTAGGTCACCTAGAACATGTGTCCATAAGCTTTTGTCGAAAGTAGGTAGGTTTGAGAATGAATGACATGTGAATAAAATTATTTAAAACAAAAATGTTCTCATGAAAATCTGCTAACTAACTATAAAACCTGTATATTAGCTGCTTTAAATTACGACTTTAGTTAATGTCCCATGGATCGTAGCGTGATGTTATATAGCCAACCTTCCTCGATGTAAATGGCTGTACAATGCAAACTGATTTTTTAAAATTAGACTAGGTGTTCATGACTTCCTGAGAATAACGCGTTCATAAACTAACTCTTCTGCTCTATAATATATTAGTTAACATGTCACAGCCCACTGTCACATAATTTTTCCACTTTTTGGTCAATAATTTGTATAAAAATTACAGTACATGAAATTATAGAAATAAAATGATAAATAAATAGTAAATTATAAAAATTGTAGATAGAATAAGGGCACTAATATCTAGGATTGTCGTAAATCAGTAAGTATCCCGCCAAATAACTAAATTTCAAAATATTAATGAGCTATAATTCTTGTATTAAATTACTATAGAATACTTACTTGGGTATGGACTGTCAGTAAAATTCCCATTGACTCATCTTGCTTCTGCATCAAGCTTGCTTATAAAACTCTTAGTCTTAATTCAGTCAATAAAGTGGTGCATCATCAACTTCACATACAACTGAACACGACGCATTAGGTGTTCAATTAATCATTGAATACTTCCGATTACCACAAAAACTTGACCAATGCTTTTCTTCATAATTAAGGTAACATTTTAGAAGTTTTCTATAAATATACTTACCCAGTACCACTACAAAACCCAATTGTCATCTGCCTAGCTTTTTCCCAGCAGTCTAACCTGATACAGAAATATTGCTATTGATAGCAATATTTTATAAACAGCGACTGCCTGTCTGACCTCCACAACTCAGTTACTGGGTAACACGATACTCATTGACAAGACTGGTTGTCAGACTTTTGGGTTTCTGACTAACGTAACGGAAATTATGGTTTTCCTTACTCCTCCGCTATGCTTTTCTGGTGAATTTCGTTGCGGGTGAAGACAGTTGAGTTGTTCCTCCGGGACATCTCGGCCATTGTTGATTCTGGCTTTCAGGAGTTGCAGTGATATGGAATAGAGTTGTGGGCTTGTCCACAAAAAAAAACCGTAAAAACTGTCTGTCTGTCTGTAGATCTTTATCTACGAAAGACAGCCGGGACCAAAGGCTTTACGTGCTCTCCGCTGTACGGACAGTATTAAACCAAATAAATATATACACATCAAAAGTGTCTAGGGATCAACATCCCTAACAAATGTTAGGGATGTTGATCCCTAGACACTTTTGATGTGTGTAGTTAATACTTGTAATAGAGCTGTCTTGGCATACAGGAGTTGCGCCTACGTCTATATAAGCGCGGAGCCGACTGCGTGTACGCAGAACGTTGGCACACTCGAATAGTTGCTGAAAGTAATGTGATACAGTGATCTCGGATTTTTATTTTTATTTTATATACTTACGTATATCTATATAAATTATTTGTCATGATGCTGATCTTTGTTTTGATGGTAAGATGTTTATTATTATTTTATTTTAATTATAGATGTTTTGGTATGTAAAAACACTGAAAGATATTATGTATGTAACGTATTGATTGGTTTACGTAAATAAGATATGGGATCTAATCGATGACTGTCGTAAACTATTCTAGAGAGTAACAAATTATAGGCAACACTAATGTGCTTAAAGCAACAAAAACTACTTATTTTTTTACCTGTAAAATCAGGAAGATAATCTTATGGAGATATATTTTTAACTTCAACAAAATATATATTTATATTTTTTTATTTTATTTTTATTTTATATTATATAAACTCATTAGGGCATTAATAGGTCAGAGTGTGTGTTGTTGTCTTAAAATATACCCTTTAATAACACATTTGGACGATTGGTAATTTAAAACATTCCCTGAAAGAGGATAAGTTTATAAGTTTACAAGCGTTTGTTTCAAAAACCCCGAAAATTTAGGGTCGATACCTGATTGACTATGTTTTTTTTTTCGGTTTTCGATAAAAACCTGAATACTTATTTAATTAATTAATTTTCGTAGAATTAATTCGTTTAAAGGATGTATAAGATTATTTTGCGTCTAGAGCTACATCAATAGATTTCTTACAAAAGTGCTATAACTCAAAATCAACACAGTCTCGACCTCAAGTTAGCTAGAACTAAGTATGAGTTTTTAGTGTAATAACACGTAAAAAAGAATACATTCCATTTTGTCACAGATAATATAATACTCTCTCATAAAATGTCCATGTCTGTTCCCTTTTATATGTAACTAGCTGACCCGCCGCGACTTCGTTCGCGTGGTATCCTACCCCTATCCCTACCCTACTCCAACCCTACCCGTGCGCCATATTTTCTCACCGTTTAAACCTTCCCTGGACTAAGACAAACATTTCAAAACCATAAACAGCTAAATCGGTCCAGCCGTTCTCGAGTTTTAGCGAGACTAACAAACAGCAATTGATTTTTATATATAAAGTAGATAGATAGTAGATAGTAGATTACTTACCTTGCTTAATAATACTTATCAGATACATGTAAAACAAGCATAATATGTTACAATATAATCTCAACACTTAAAAGAAAATTGAACGTAAGTAACACATGAACACTTAAGATCAACTTAAATGGTGCATGCATAAATAAGCATGCATATTAATAAGTGTAAGTTACATCAAGCCCATATGGTCCATTACTTAACATCCCGTCATAGGGAGACGAATCGCGTTTACATACATGGAGATGTGACTAATTAAAACAGGTGTATCCGTCTGCTATAGAGGTGGTCGGGAATTTAGGAAAGATAGGTGGTCACTTTTGAAAGTATCCTGTCATGCAATGTCGGTGTTGCATCAGGTTTAGAAGGATATGAATAGTGACGGATAGTCGGATACTTTATTCAGCTTTTATAGTTTAACATATTAAGCATTTTATTTAATTATAAAAAATGTAAGCTTTTAAAATGTAACTTAACATCAACTTACTTTTATTTTTCAAAAATAAAATTCAGCTATCTGTCAGTGAAAATGTAACCCTTCAAGAATAGGTCTAGCTGATTAGGAAGGATCAAACAGATATTTTGGCGTTATAAACAGACACTTCAATTATTAAATATTTGAATAAATAGGGGACGATTTTTTTCACAATATTCGGACAACCTAATTTTGATATTATTTCATTGATTTTGATTTGATAGAATGTTTATTGTGTTGTGTCTATCAGTAATGGAGGTATTTCTCATGTCATATCGTGTTGCGTGTTGCATCACATTTAAATGCGATTCGATGGCAACACCTCGCTTGTAACGAACACCCTTTTTTCCAAAACCCAATTATTAGGTTTATTTTGTTTTTTTTATGTAACGTAAAAATATAACTGTCAGGAATTTTAGTGTAATGTAATTCAAACATACTTTGTTGGGAATTTAGAAAGGGTTTCACAGTGGCATCCTGTCTCATCCTGTGCGTATTGCATCAGTTTCGTCGGTTAATTAATAGGATTTATTTATTCAATGGGACATGAAGTACCTTCGTCGATATCCGGGTTCCCCAGATATAATTATAAAGACAATTTTTTTTAACCTTTTCTTGCGTTGCTTTTTGAACTTGAATTTGATGATGGCTCTGGTGTTATAGATGCGGTCTTTGAAAATTTTAAAAATAAATCAGTGGATTCCTACCTTAATAATTTTATAATAACTATGTTTTTATCTAACATGTGATTGACTTTGCTTTTTGCTTTACACATCCAGAATTTAAATTAAATTCGTTCGATTTTTGAATTGGATATTCCCCTTTTGTATATAATGGCTTTATTTATATTAATAAGTGATACCAATTTGTGCTTCCTTATGTACTTATGCCTTCCATCTGGGGAGAACGGAGAGTTATGTCGGACTCTTGATCTATGGTTCCATCAGAGACCATGAGTCGGGAAATCGTAGTTCGCTTGACGCATGATTCCTCACTTACTAGGCCTTACGACAGCTGTTGACAGTGCGAAGATTAATTTAGATGTCTAATTACAACTTACGATACCCTCAGAAAGCGATAAGGATCTATTACCGACACGGCAACAACAGTTACATTGTATTACAAATAACTTCTTGATGGATGAAGCACTTGATTGGTTACGACGCTAATATGCGCTGCACGGTAGATCAGGCGCAAATAGGGCTACCAGATCCTAATTCTGGAAAGCCGAAATACCAGTTAAGCCGGACTTTTAGGGTGAAATTAGGTAAAAAAGCCGGATTTTGTGTTTCAATTTTAAAATGATAATTTTTTTTTGATACTTTATCATTTATAAGCTCAACTTTTATTTAAATTAATGTAAAAAACCTAAAACAAATCAGACAGGCCGGATACCGACTTATTTGGCCAGATACGCATCCTACTATTTTTTTAGGGTTGGGAAGTCATCAAATGACTTCTTCAGCTCTAGGCGGAGTAGAAGAGAGTGTCAGACTCTTACTGACTAAAACCCATCCGTGTTCCTCCCTTTGTGTTCCAGGGCCGCGGTAACTCTTTCGAACAAAATCCGCAACTGAGGATACGCATCCTAAAAGTCTGACTACGTCCGGCTTTATCCGGATGTCTGGCAACCCTAGGCGCGTGCCTACTACACTTTTTATATCAAAAAGTGTACGTAACCCTCTTCGGTGTTACTTGCGTTAAGTAAGGATTGTTAATCATATTCGTTCATAGTACGTAACTTTAAGTAGTGACTGGTGTAATGGAAATGTTGGTGCGTACTTTGTAAATAATAGTATTTAATTAGTTGTGGGATAGGATACATTGATGGATAGATTGGGTAGACTATTGTAACTTTGTATGAAAAGAAATATTATTATGTCCATTCATTGTGGAGTAGAGACTGATTTGTGAGTCTGACCAAGGGGTATCGTATTACCCAGCTACTGGGATGTGGAGGTCAGATAGGCAGTCACCCTAAGTATGTAAAATACTGGTACTCAGCTGCATCCGGTTAGACTGGAAGCTGTCCCCAACATAATTGGGAAAAGGCTAAGCAGATGATGATGATGAGTCTAGTCATTATAAAATTAAGTTATTTCTGTACAGTAGCCTCGGAGTCTGGATTTGTGCCCGGTTGATGAAGGCTCGCCCCTTATTACATGGGACTTAAACATAACTGGCGAAATGTGGGTGTACTAATGGGTACACCTCTGCCTAACCCTTCCGGGACAATAGGCGTGATGCTATGTTTTGTGGGCCGGCGAGGGGCCCAGGGACGAAATCCCTCACGATCTTTTTTGACCCCCTTCTATTAATTATTTATGTAACATCTTCGTCCCGCCAGAGCATCCCATCGGCGTAATCACAAAAAATAGGTGACAGTGGAAGGGACAGTGGCAGTCCTGTCACAACAGTCCATAATGATTGTGTTTTAGTCACTAAGGACGTAGGCAAATACCTATCGTGCTGACATTTATAATAGCATATTCTAAAATGATATAATTAAGGTGCCTATTTAAAATCGATCTGAATTACTAAGTTACCAAATCTTTCGAAACCTTCCAGTAAAACTAGAGTGACCAAACCGACTAATAAAACTAGAGTAATGACACAATCTACACCATATCAATATGACATCTAGCAACCTAAATCTAACAAAATTATTATAAATCCTCCAATCCGGCATTAGGCAACGTGAAATGCAAATGAGGTAGACCGTAGGCTGGTTCGTAGGTATACCTGAGTACCGGAAAATCGGTATTAGAACATATCAAGTACTAGCTGATTCTAGATCAGGTATGTCCTGAATGTTAAGCTATGGGTATTTCGACACGCTACTAAATGAACTTATACGGTGTAATTGATACCTAACTGTGTACAAATATACACATCAAAAAAGTCTAGGGATCAACATCCCTAACAAATGTTAGGGATGTTGATCCCTAGACTTTTTTGATGTGTGTATATGACACAATTGGGCACATGTTGTCAATGGGCCTGCAGGTGCCTGCAGGTGCTTGCAGGTGGACGGTACAGTTTTTTGAGGTGCCAAAGTATGGTCCACGTTAGAATCTTGGGTAATATTTAAAATATTAGTCGTCCACATAACTGATTTTTCACCCCCCAACCCTCCTGGACGTCACACGTTTTGCAATTTTACATAATTATAAGATTGATAAAATTAAAACAGTAGTGCCAAAATTATTTTTATTTCCATATAGAATTTTGAATCACATAATTTTTTATTAGTTTTACATAAAGATACAAACTAATTAATTATAAAATATTTATAAAAAAGACAGAAAGGAGCAACCTCATATATCAATAAGTATTACCTACTCAAATGAGTAGGTAATATTTTTAAGATTTTCGTTATTATCTACAATTAAAAGTTCGTGTTTCAATACTTTAAATGTTTTCATGTGACGTCACAAAGCTTAGAACATCTCCCACCCCTCAAGGCAAAAAAAATACGTTCCTTAACACCTGCTGAAAGAAATACTCAAATCGATAAAAGAAAAGTAATAGCCGTGGGAAAAAAATGAAAAAAGCTCGCCAACCTAATTCCCTTTAACTACCGACATTAAAGACTGCAGTGGCATACATCAGTGTCCAGTGCCTAGTCACTGCGAGGTCAAGGTGAGCACAAGGTCAAAGACAACACGTGCTTAGCCATAAGCATAGAATTGGATATATAGCGTATATGAATAGGGTGAGTCAGGTGTGTTTAGCGAACAGCTGATTTGCACTTTCTGGATCTCATTAATATAATTTACTTATTAGTTACAATATTTTCGACCCATTTGGGGTGAAAACCCTTGGGCCAAGAAGTCCATGACCCCCTGGCCTTTTTAAGGAGTTGTCCAAACGGTTGGTTGACTATTCCCGGCACGGAATGGCTGGCTATTACCTTAAATTGGCCAGAGGCTAAGCATTGCCATCCAACGTGGCAATACTGACAGTCTTTTGGAAAAATTCTCAGTTGACAGTAATTGCGGATGAATTTTTTGATGCTATTTAGTTTTAGTTACACAGCACAAAACAAATAAACAAACCGATCTAGATACAGCTCTTAGGCAAGGTATCAAAGGGTCAGAGTAATCGACTCCGGCGCAAAGTTCCGTGAGCTGTAGCCGGCTCGCCTCGCCCCCGTTCATATCGTAAGCGCAGCCGAACTGGGACAAAACTGACATATTAATTCTATTAAGATATTTTATCGTCAACGAATATTTGCAATCGAAATTATTGCTTTTCTTATTTTGGTATTAAGCATTGGTAGCTTTAAATATTTCTACATTGCCTACATTCTCAAGGGAAGTTTTATCAATACAAATAATAATTTAACACGAACACTTGGTTACGACCTCGATTTAGTTTGATTCGGCGCTTTATTTTACACTAAACTTATTTTCTGTCTTTTGTTTTCTATTTCCAGTCGAACGAAGTCGACTATAATTGTATTGTAGTATTTTCTTAAGCATTTTGCCTCGAGCGTTATATTTTCTACACCTTACTGTACATGTTTTTTGTAAGTTTCTTATCTCTTTGATTCCAGGTGCTGCTTTCAGCAAGCAGTCTATCAACATCAAAAGAAATAGCTGATAAATCTAAAGTGTCCAAACTCCTCGCCACAGAGGGGATCAAAAATGAGGCGGTTTCAGACAAAGGAGTCAAGAGACACATCCCTGCGTACGGCTACGGGGGTCACTCTATCGGCTTCTCTTCACCAGCTATTGGACTGGGCCACTCGCTTGGAATAGGCCACTCAATTGGATTATCCGGACCCAGTATTGGAATATCTTCGGGTGGTATCGGAATAGGTGGAGCTGGTATCGGAATAGGTGGAGGCGGTATCGGCATAGGTGGAGGTGGTATCGGTATTGGAGGAGGAATCGCGGCAGGGCCCGCAGTCGCCGTTGCTGGTCCAGCCATTGCTGCAGGTGGACCTGTCGCGGTGGGTGCAGTAGCCGCTGCCCCAGTAGCAGTTGCCGCTGCCCCGGTAGCAGTAGCTCCAGCAGTACAAACATCCGTTAACATAGAACCTAACCCAGTAATCTTACGTCAGGAAGTACCTCGATACATAACCAGAACCATCACGCGTGATGTGCAAGTACCAGTACAAGTTCCCGTTCCCGTCCCCGTAGACCGTCAAGTGCCATACCCAGTAAGGGTGCCAGTACCAGTACAGGTAGACAGACCTGTACCTTACCCGGTCGTACAAAAAGTCCCCGTGGAAGTAACAAGGCAAGTGCCTGTGTACTACGAGAGGAAAGTGCCATATCCCGTCAGGGTTCCTGTAAACGTGCCTGTTCCGTACCCTGTTACTGTTGAAAGGCATGTGCCAGTTGACAGGCCCGTGTATGTTGACCGACAAGTCCCGGTGCCACAGCCCGTCTACGTGGACCGCCCCGTCCCTGTCCAGGTACCCGTTCAGGTGGACAGGCCTGTACCTGTGCCGCAACCTGTGGTCGTTGACAGGCCTGTCCCTGTACCACAGCCTGTTGTCGTTGAGAGAAGAGTCCCTGTACCTGCAGTAGCTGCTGTGCAAGCTGTTTCCGCGGTCCCTGTTGCTATCGGCGGAGGTTCCGTAGTTTCGGGAGGCTTTGGAGGTGGTTCTGTAGTTTCGGGAGGGTTTGGAGGTATCTCGGGAGGAATTGGAGGCATATCGGGAGGTATTGGCATTTCGGGCGGGATTCCGATTTCTGGTGGTTATGGAGGCGGTTACGGAGGGGGCTATGGTGTCTCGTCGGGAGCCTATGGAGGAGGCTTCTCTAAGACCATTTCATACAACTCTATTGGCCACCACTAATATGTTTAACCAGTTGTATCAAATTGCATTATATCTTTGTAATTAAAGTTATTTTACCAGTGTCAGGTTTTTGTTTTATCCCTCATTACGCACGGGCCCATGGAGATAAGATTTGTAGTACGAAGAATTACCTATCCACATTTTTAGAAAAGCCTAGACAGAAAGTTACGTTTATTTCATTGAAATTCGTATGTAATAAACACCCGAGATCAGTTTTCAAACATTTATTGTAAAACCACAAAATCGTTGTCAAGAGTACTCTTTACATATGGAAACTTTAAAAGATAGGAAAACACACGAAATATAAAACATTAAGTAGGTAGTATGGAGGGAGTTGAAAACTGCTGTTCAGTCAACATTTTGTGCGATATTTAGAAGAAAGAGAGATAATGATAAACATAACATTTTCACACTTAAAAATATAATTAAGAGTAGTATGATTTCTTTAATTGACAATGAACTAAAGCTCCTTACGAATAGAGTTGAAAATGGAATAAATTCCGGATGGCAATAGCAGAACATCTTGCATGAAACTCTAATTCTGTTGCATTTTTTTCATTATCAACGAATCGCGCTCCGCTGACCGCTAGTCGTATAAAAGGACAATTTTGTAGGTCTATCATTAAAATCTATGGCACACACATTTACAAATATATTTCTTAATCTAAAGGACGTTTTATGTAATACTGTTTCGATTCTAACTACCTATTTACACTTCATCTTGTTCATTATTGCTCTGTGATGCTCCCCGCACTCGATCTAGAAAATATATATTGTTTATTAAATCACCGAACATTAAAATCAAAGAAATTATTCTTATTGATTAGTTTATGCCTTTGTTTATGAGTTAGTAAAATATCTCACGGAAACACAAAACTGGGATACAAATATCAATATTAATATCTGTGTTGTACTTAATAGTGTACTAACTTAAACGCAAAAGTTAGGGTTATAAAATATCCTAAAAGATATCACTATAGGGTAGATGACACCACCAATCAACTGACGTACTTTTTCTAACCTGTCAAAACGCTATTCTCCCATAGATTTTGTATGGTGTAAATAACTATGACGTCACTTTTGAGTAGACTCAATTGACTAACTATTTATAAATTAGAAAGCAATAAAAAATCAAAACAGACAGTTAATTGAAAATGAATTGGGTTATCAGGGCTAAAATAAAGTGTTTCTTAAGAGAAGTTATGTCTTGGTATTATTGGTTAGTGATGTCATCTACCCTATTATCACTTCTCTACATAAAAACTCATCACTAAAATTAACACCAAAACACACAGTTTACTCTGCTGTTATCACTAAATATGGCGATTTAGGATACATCATATCATCATCATCATTGACAGCTTTTTCGTAAACCAAGACTAGAATCAAAGAATTCATTCAACTTACCTTCAAAATATGACACATCTTTTGTGCGGGTTCATAGCAGACCCTGGCGGGCAGTGCCACGCTCTGGCGAACTCTTCACTGTTCTGCAGAGCCCCGCGAGCCCTGAACACTTGTGGGGAATGCTCGTCTTCTAGGTCAGATTTCAAAGAATCCTTCGTTGATACTCCACACCATAGCTGCGAAGAAGTTAATTGTATTTGAAGTTAAAACTGTGTGAAGGTTAATTCTGCTAGAACAAATCAATCCCCAATAAATAAAAATAAATAAATAAAAAAGCTTTATTGACACAAAAATAATTTACAAGTTGATTTTGGTAAACAGTAGGTACAGGTAAGGTAGGTAGGTAGGTAGGTTTTTGGTAATCCTTCTATAACTGAATTATTCGTATCAAAATAATTCAATATTCTAAATGAGCAATAACAGTCCTACTTATGTTCATTCCGAACGAATGCTTAGAATAAATTAAAAAATAATCAGCGTTGAATGTCCAAAACAATTACGAAAAAAATAAAATATGTGGGTGAAATCATTTTGGCAGAACTAAATCCAACTTAAACCCTTAGTTAAACCCTCAGTAAGAAAAAGAAGAACTACAAGAAACAGACCAACAATATGGGATAGGAAATACCTACCAGTACCTAAGAGAATGGACATAATATCAGAATTTAATAATTATGTTAACAAAGACATATAACAGATTTGTTAAATAGTACAATAGTAACAATAGTATTTAAGCAAAATCAACTGCAATCTAATCAGATTGCAGTTGATTTTGCTTAAATACTATTGTTTAAGTTAATCAACTAAACGGTTCGTTATTGGTCATCCTGATGACCTCTCCAATAAAGGTAATGTTTGCTCTAAAAGTTGCCTGAATTGTGAGAATATATTCTTAAAGTGAGAAAATAAGCTTTTCAAGTTTTTTTTTTCATAGTTATGTCATTGTTACTTACATTGCCGTAAGATAAGAAGAACAGTTGTTCAGGCGTCATGTGCTCGAACCCAGGTAGCTTCGGTTCTGGTCCTCGTCGTCTCTCCAAGTGATGCTTCAGAGCCGCGAGAGCTTCTCTCAAGCCACCATTGTCTGCTATGTTCTCACCGAGAGTCTTTTTCCCGTTTACCTGTAAATAAATACATATTTTAAGGCCTAAAGATTTCGTGAGTGATACTTTTTAGGGCATCGTGCCTAAGGTTGCCAAGGGGATCTTACATATTACTAAAACTTCGTTGTCCGACCGCCTGTCCGTCAGCGGGTGGATTTCATTATTTTTTGTTATAGCGGCACTAAAAATATACACTCTTTGAAAATTTCAACTTTCTACCTATTACGGTTGATGACATACAGCCCGTTGACAGAATACAGCCAGACAGCAAGACGGACAGCGGAGGACTCATAGAGTCCCGTGTGCCAACGGAGTCCATTACTATCTCCCTTCGGGTACGGAAAAAACGGTGGGCCAAGAGTGTTGCCTCGTGGAACTCCAAGAAAATTGTTCTCATGTAGACATGAGAACAATTATAGTACCGTTTCATAGATGAAACGGTACTATAGTTGCACTATTGACAAGAGAAAATGAGAATACATGAAACTCACATGTTCATCCAACTCAGGTAGGTAATACTCCGAGTACTGCTCAATAAAGCAGCGAGTCATGTTGACGAACGAGCTGATCGTGTTGTTGGACCACCATGGAAGCATGTTTCCGTTCTTGTCAAACTGACGACCTATAATGTGGAAAAGGACGCAAATCATTGTTATTTTCTGGATGCAGAATTGTGTTATGAGTTTTTTTTTTTAAATTATTTTTGCATTGTTTAATACTAATAGGGTTTAGTTTTGCCAAAATTAACCAAGCCACGTAATTTACGAATTTTAAAGTTAAGCTTCCTATATTCTAGGAGGTAAGTGAATTTCATACCTACAATACGTTTATATCATGAAGAAGAAAAGTAATTAAAAGCAAGAAAACCATTTACCAAAGTTATCGAAGCCATGTGTTATCTCATGCCCAAGAATCGTTCCCAGAGAACCGTAGTCAAGTGAGCTGGACAAAATGAAAGCGTTAAAGAAATGACAAATGAAAAACCTAAATACAAGGTGCAGTTTTTCATCCTCGTCAAAAAAAAAGACAAATTATCAAATAAAATTACGACACCAGGTTAATAATTGTTTATGTTTGACAATATTTCAGAATACACCTGTTTCAAATAACAGAATCGCCCCGTTCCGTACGCGGTAGTCAGTGTCGCGCAACTATATCAACTTGTGCGTGCGGGTTGATTGCCATGCCTGCCTAAACCCAGCGGCTAGATGGCTAGTTCGAATTCAAATCACTTAGTAAAAAATTATATTTATTTTATTATTGATTCTTGTTGAGAATCACTAGCATAGTTACCTACTAGATTTAAACGAGAATGCAAAACTGCACCTTGTAATTATAACAGTAAAGAACATACTTACTCAAGTCCTAAATCATAGAAGGGATGTTGTAACATCACCATAGGGACAGCTATAGAAAACATTTAAATATTAAAATTAAGTTACTGAACAGGATGAAGCTGAAGATAAATGACTAATCGTATCCAATATTGGTGCTGATTCTCTTGTTTACAAACTACACTGAACTTAGAGAATTGGCATCTCTTACTAACATACGGCAAAAGAAAAGGTCGGTGACATTTTAGAACTAAGTTAAAGATGTCAAGTTAGTTTTGCCTTGAATTTTTCCGTGTTTTTAATCAATGCGTTCTGACGTGTCAACTAAAATTGCATACATAGAAGTTTCAGATTAACTAAAATTGACAGGTCTAATTTATTTCCGCCCCTTTCTTGTTCTAATGGACAGAAAAAGATAGAAATAGCCTAAGTTTGGTTTGTGAACAAGGGAATCGGCATCATTACAAATAACTACAACTACATGGTGAAGATTAATAGTTTGATTAATAGTCTGTCATACATAAGTTTATTATGAATGCAGTAAACTATTAATCTTCATTCCTTCTTCTACTCTACTATGGTTTTATTTACAACAAATCCAAATCCAATCCTATCGTAGACTTAATAAATACCTATAAAGTATAAAACTAATGAATACAAAACTATATCGGTTACATCTCCATCACAAGGTTCATTTGAAAATCCACGTCAGACAGCATCTGTCTGGCATTATTGTTAAAATGGACGTGAAACAAGTGTTTTTGTTATAAAATCATGTTAGTTTGTAATCATAAACTCTGTTCTTTCACTGTGCCAAATAAATTTTTCCTTTATTTCTTTTGTTTCAATAATTTATACTCACTTATAGTATTCTCTTGAAAAGTATGATATGCGTTAACTTCGGTAGGATCAGTAGCCCAGGTAAAGTTATTTCCTTCTCTGAAACTATTCAAAACTTTCTTCGTTTTCACTTGATTAATATTGATCATATTCTCTAAATGTTTCTCTGGATCTATTTCTATGCCTTTGTAGTATTCTTCTAGTTTTCCTTCTTCCAGCAGCCAGTCTGGGAATCCTATGAGAGTCTTCATTTCGATGATTTTCTGGTATGTTGCTAACTTTGTATTGTCGTCCATCCATCTTGTTTGGCCGACCAGGTGAGCTAAAGAGTTTTTCAGCTCGTCGATCATAGTTATGATCTAAAAAAAATAATGTAGTTCTATTAGGTTTATGAGATAACATGTTGCAAGATTTGACAAATCCATAACTGTTTTCATAATAAAAAAATGGGGGATTATAGATCACTCCGACACCCAGTACAGAAAATGGCACATTTACTAGTGTCCAAAGTTACCCAACACTTGATCTTTAAAAAAAGAATCAACCATAAGTTCTATCGATTGGGGAAAAAAAAAATTATAGCAGGAGAACTACTTTTTTGACTTTTTGGTTTATTTGTTCTGTTACTTACTTTGGGTTTGGTAACGTTAAAGAAGTGGGGGTCAGCAATACCATAGGACACAGCCATGCCGAGCATATCATTGACTGCGTTGGCGCACTGCAGACTGCGCGGCGGTATGGTCTCATGAGCGTGAGTCTGTTCGTATGCACGTTGGAATAAATCGCGAAGCTCCGTTGTGGTGTGGACTGACATTACTTCTACCACCTAGATGAAACAAAAAATAGTATTGCAGAAATATGTACAGTCAGCAAAACAGATAGGTATGTAGGGTCGTCAGATATAGTTGAAGTATTCTAAGAAACCGATGGACGTCTTTGACTGAAACTTAACCTAAATAAAGAACTATTTATTATCTACGTTTTAAATTAAATTACATTCGAAAACATCCATCGGTTTCTAAGACAACTTCAACTATATTTAACGACCCTGCCTGCATACCTATCTGTTTTGCTGTGTGTACAATATTTACATACCTACTTAAGTAATAAATAAGATCACCTATAATAAATGAAATAAAACAAAATTGCATTAAAAAGAATTCCCCGCATCGCCGTCAACTGGAAATGTGCCCAAGAGACTGACGGCATTTTGCCAAATGACAAATCATTGATGTACATTTTTTCAGAGCAATGCGAGACTAAGTATCATAATCATTGCACTTTCTTATTTTCGGAAATTATAATTTAAATTCTTCTTGGAGTTGGATATCGATTTTTATTTTTATAATGTCTGTTATTATCACTGACTAGAAATACTAACCTTAACCCAAATATAAAGCTCCAATATCACAGGTGGGGTCTTTTCAACATAAGCAGCCATCAACGACATATACTTCAAATCTGGATCAGAAACCAGTATTTTATCCTGTTCGAAGTCCAGCACAGTATTGCTGACGCTAAACAATCCTTCTAAATATTTCTTCCAAATTGGTGAAGCTGTTCCGTTGTTGCTTTCAACAATACCGTCTGTGTGTGTTTGTATTTCGTCTACTGTATATTCTGGTATATTTGCAAAATCATCGTCGTCTATTTCTGTGGAATTGTCTGATTCTAGCTGAAAATTTTAAGTAGATAATTTAAAAACAGTAATTTTACTTAAATACTTAATAATCTTAAGAGGTGTGACTGAATAATTTAGGATCGCAAACAAAAGATATACACAAATTATGACATACATCACATACAATGGTCAACAATTAATATTGTAAGTATTATGTCGGTATACTCCTTCGCGTTCTTTATATTTTTGCAGAAATTATGTAGCAACTCCCTGATGATGGATACCAAATTATTCTATTTTGAATATAATATCACATAAAACCAATTTAAGTCATAGATTGTTCTATAACATGTTTCACATGTGACACGCGATTATTGAATATTTAAGGTTCTATTTCCATAATTACACAGTACTGTACTAAACCACGTCATTAGCCATTCAATTTATGATCATTATCGTAGCTATATAGTTTATTATTATCATCGATTCCAATATAGATTATTCAGAACTAGATAAGGAATTAATTTAGTAGATCGTTCTAAAGACTTGCATTTATGTTATGCAACCAAAGTAACTTTAGAAGCAGTACTTATACTTATATACGGGGTGTAAAAACACACAACTTATATTTAAGTTAACTGCGCATACCATTACATTTAGCAGAATTTAGTAGGATCGTTGCAAGAAAATGACTTTTACTTTTGGTGTGAAAAATTACTGTTAACTATAGTGTTTACGGGTACATCCAAAATCACATGGGTCATGTGTATATTAAAAGGTTAGTTAGAACATTTCAAATTAAACAATAAAAACATTTCAAACTTATTTTCGTAAAAAAAGGTAAAAAATAGTTGGAACTTCGATGAGATTGACTTTGTTGGGATTCTTCTGATTAGAAGGATCAGAAGAATACCTCCCGGGGACGGTCTAGGACAAAAATGATCGCAGTAATAGGAACTTTAGGCTTCTTTGTTAAATGTGGCTCAATGGTCTCTTAACACTCTTTATTTACATCGAATTCACACGGACTGCTGATACAGATGAAGTTCAAAAACCAATAAAATGTTTCCATACTGATCAAAAATGTTATTCTACTTACTTCGTAAAGATCACTGCTTGTTGCATAATATTCGTTTGCAGTCAAAATTACATTCTGATCCAGTTCAATTTCAGTTAACTTTGAACTTTTGACACCATCTACTTCTAGTAGGAATAGTTTTATGAGTTCTGCGTAGAATATCTTATGTGCTTGTGCTATCTTTTCTTCATCATCTTCATCATCAGTATCGGCATTATCATTACGACGTTCAATCTTGTACAGATAGTCTGTTGTTTTTCTTGTAAAGTTTATTAGATGGTTCAAGGTTCTTCTACCGTTATGGCGTTTTCTTTCAGTATGTGTGCTGTAATAGCGATAAATGTAATAAATGGCAATAAATAAGTATTACGGTCCTTCAGAGACATACAATAATTGAACTTAGTTCTGCTAGAACGAGTCAGACCACAATCTCTCGATAATTAAATTAATTATGTCAAACTAATTTAATACTATAAACTAGTCAATGTATATGCAAAACTTAGGCTTAAAAAAGATTACAAACAGCATCAAATATTAAAAAAGTTGGAAAAATGCTGCCTTGATTCAGTTCATTTGATTGGTTAACATTAAGATGTTCTTACCTTGGGAAAGGATTAGTAGTTTCAGGCGATCCCATAACAAGTCTGTACACAGAAGAGTTTTTAGGATCTGTGTAGATATCGAAGCCTATGAGAACATCCATGCCCATCTGCGTCTTTACCTTGATGACTGTGTCCAGCCAATCAAAGGTATATGCTGAATAGTCGAAGTCTTCTGTGGCGTTTACAAACGTCGGATATGGAGGAAGGCCTAGAGTCTCTAGGACAGCTATGACTGGTTTTAATCCTCGTTTATCTAGTGTCGCTGAAAATTAACGATTGATGAAAAAATCAAAGAAATGTACATCTTTTATTTGCTAGAAATGTGGTAGGTACTGAGATGATTCATAATATTATGTGCAAATACACATTTCGCGTTTAAGTGTCAGCAAGCAAATATTAATAAAAAAAAAGAACCTCCTCCTTTTTAAAAAATGTGTACATAGTTAACAATTCTTTAAAGGATACACCTATATTTTACATTGGGCCGCGATAAACGTTGCCAACCATTGGGTGCAAGAATAATAAGAAAAAAGCATTACCTAAAATCATGGACAAAGAAAAAGCCATGTTTTTCAGAACAGAATACATATTTTTGACAAATGAATATTAGGACGTATTACGCCTCATCATATCAAATCAACTGAACAACGTCTACTGCTAGACATAGGCCACCCTTAAAAGATAGCCACAATGACCAGTTCTGCGCTGCCCCCATCCCAAGGTTTCCCTCGACCTTTACGAGGTCGTTTAATAGTAAATAATTGATTGAAAGAATTTGTAGTCAAACGGCCATTTAATAAACGTTTAAAATTGATGATTAATTTTATAACAGTGACGTGTTCCAAATGGGAAAGGTCAACATTTGACCGAAGCGAGGGCAAAGGTATTTCAACGTAACATAATTTACTGCGTCAATTATAATTTTTCTTACGTTAAGACTAATTTCTTTGTAGAAATTAAGATTTTCAATTTTCTTTTCATACTATTAAAGTAGGTATTTGCAAAAACTATCAACTGTATTGGTCTTCTTTGATATTATACGTGTATACGTGCTACAGGTAACGTAATAATGTGAAGGGGCTCGCCAATGGCGGACCAATACCAGTCGGGGGCGCGGATCATGCGTAATGCAAATACCGGGCTCCCGACTTATGGTAGCAGGAGGAACCATTTTTAGTCGGAAAGAGTCCCCGTTATCCCCAAACGGAGGGCTTCCATGAGGATTTCCCCACGAAAAAAAAAAAGGAGGTAAGGTACCAATAATAATATTCTCTCATCGAAATTCTATCACGGTGGCCAATCTCAATGGAGACTAGTCACAAGTGAGTGCGCAAAACTCTCGTAGTCCGATGGAACGGTATACCGACACGACCAGGAGAGATCAGCCGTAGGACCAATAGCTTTACGTGCTTAGGCACGAGGCTGTAATACAACTTATAATCTTCGGGCTGCTACTGAGAAATTCGTAATAGAAAATTCCAATAACACTTTTTGTCCGAAATCGACACAACCGACCTGGGGACCACACGGTCAACAGTCATGCTTGTGACCAAGAGACCCGTCATCTCTATGAAGTATGAAAATACTCGCTCTGTATCAGCTTACCAGTATTCATACATCCATTATACATATCCTTAGCCTGCTGCACCGCTCGGGGCTGGTGACTTGTGTTTCTGTTGAGGAAGTCTCTCACGATGGAGTACACTTTGGTCTGCTTGTCTCTGAACCAGTCATATGATCGGTAGGCGTCTGGTCGCGGGTGGTCCGAACCCCAGTTGCCACATACATACTAGAAGATGAAATTAAATTATTTATTTCAAATTAGTAGGATTAATCATTTAAAGGCACTTTTGAATTGTCTAGGAGTCAGGCAGTCAGAAATTTAAAGCTAGTTGCTCGTCCCAAACAGTAGGTTTCTATATAGAAGAACGAACAAGAACACGCTTTTAAAATCAGTAAAAAGACGGATTCTTATGTTTTAAAGATGTCAAAGTCTCATTTAAGATACTTTCAAAATATAAATGAATACTCAACATGACTTGGATTCGTTATACATCTTTTAGGGGAATCTCATCTTTCTATTATAAATATGAAGAACTTTTACTACGGGACAAACTCTGAAATACGAAAAAGAAAGCGCAGCTTCATACATCCATTTTGATCGTGTTGTAGTGATTTTTAGTAGGCAACATCACATTCAGAGCATTTATGTTCATTAACTTCTTATTATTATTCATTATATTCATCGATTTTAATATATTTTTCTCATTTTTCGTAATTTTAAGTCATGTTGTATAAAATAAATTAATCCCAATAAAAGAAAATTATCTTAAAAACTAGTTACCTGATAAAAGTTTTCGCAAGGATCCGCGCTCGTGTCCATAGACAGCGCTAGGTTGGCGGCGGACCGCAGACATTCTGGACTCTTGCATATTGGTATTGGTTTCCTATTTATTGCTAATGCGTCTAAAACAATCGTTGGTTATGTTAGATGACATGATATGGTGGGGAATAAATCTAACTATATATCTATAAGCCTATAAGATAGTTGCGAGACTTAGGATGATCTTGTTTTAAGCAGATAATTGTTTTAGACGGATTTTTTTTCTTTGTTCAATGTTTTACGGTCGATATAGAATCTAAGATCAAGTATTATAAGTCAATATTTATAAGTCATATAATAGTGAAAAAGTAATTTAGTGTAGTAGTAGTAGCGTAATAGTGTAGACTATATGTATGACTATAGGTATTTTTTTCTCAAAAATATTTCAACAAAATGGAGTGCTTATACTTGATAAGCAACATGACCTAAGCAAAAATTATACTAACGTGCAGTACACTTAATATTCTAAAAGATATTTCTCTACAAAATGGAATTTTAGCGTATATCTAGAGTAGAAATTCTAGTACTAAGCCATTTAAAGGCATTATCAACTCTGTGCCTGCATTTTTTGTCCACAGTATAAATGCAATTTGAATAATTAACAAATTGAACAAATGCTTGCTTGTTGTATAAGATAGATGAACTTTTGTTCACCTTTTATAGTATGTGCAACTAGCTTTTGCATGTGACTTAGTCCGTCTCAATGTATGTAAAAAGTAGCCTATGTACTTATCCAGATCACAAGCTACCTCTTTGTCAAATTTCATTACGATCCAAGCAGTAGTTTTGCAGTGATAACGGAACAAATATATAGATGTGGAAGTGTGGATAACTATAGCTGGTGTGAAATGGCACAGAAAGGGTTATCCGCCCCATTAGGAAGGGCTGTCTGTTTTCCCTGGCGACAATTTTATTATTTGCCCTTAACATTTATTATTTTTGAATGTCAAACTCATGTTAGACTTCTAATGTCTTTTCTAACATTAAACAGTAATTATGTGCAGTTTAGTTTGCGAAATCTCTTGAAATATAAATAGGAATATGTATTCAATAGAAAATACCAACGTTAATGAATCTTTCTCCATCTAATTTATTACTATTAAGAGGTAAAGTTTCTTTGTTTGTAGGAGGATCTCTAGACGTATTGATTCAATTAGAAATAAATAATTCACTTATAGAAAGCTACTTTATCAATGACTTTCTTAAGCTATGTCTTATGATACCTATAGGTAGGTACTACATCACCACGCAGACGAAGTCGCTGGCACAAGCCAGTTTATTATATGTAATTACTCAATTATAACATAATTTTAATCTACAATGATTAAAATAATGTTGAAGAAAGTAACCCACAATCTCTTATAAGGTCACATATCAAGTAGGTCATATTATTTTTCGTACCTTCGCATCTACTAGGTAATTGCCTACGGCCTAGCGTTGAGTTTCATCCATTAAATGGATTCATCCGTTTTGTAGTTGTTGAATCATACATGTACACAGAATATCAATTACTTAGTCACTAATACTAGTAGTATTAGTGTCGTTTCTCGGAATTAAACATGACTTTGAATTGACCAATCTTGATCAATTTTTCAGGGGGTGAATGTACTCATGAATATAAACAAATTTTATTGTAGGACCAGTTCTAAAAACATGAATAAAAACAGCTGTTCTCTATAAAAACTACATTGTAAAAATGTATGGAACAGTTATGGGTGTTAACTGGAAAAAATCGTCTTGTAAGAAAAAACGATATGCCCCCTCCAGGCGACCTTCTCTCTCTATCTCTTTCTCTCCGTTCCTTTTCTATTATAATATTTTTTGTCAGGAACAGATTTTTTCTTTCATATTTCACAGTTGGTCCCATTCCATTATAGATGGAGGTCATATTCATGACTATTGTCATCCCTTGAATTGCTAGTGCATTAACAGTCAACCTGGTACAGTTACCGGCACGTAAGTTGGCAAGAGTTTTTGTAGTGGGGGAAGTTTGCGCACGCACAATTTCATACATTTTTATATGCGCGAACTTCCCCCACGTGCCGGTAGTTGTATATCCTATAGTTTAGATCTTTAATTCAAAAGTTTTTAGATATTGTAAACTTTTGACACGATCGTATGTTTTTATAATTAGCAATAAAGTGAAATACGCAGATACTTACATAAAATACTAATTATTATAAAAGCTATCAGTAACAGGATAAATATTACAATAATGACTATGAATGGTAATCTCTTCCTATATTTTCTTCTAAACCTGAAAATAAACAATTGATATAATGTTGATTAGCATAGAAAAGTGGGCAGAATGGGGCAAAGAGTTACTGGACTGGGAATCTTAATAATCAAAATTTTCTTTATCTTCTAAAATATGTGCACCTACCTATTTCGTACTAAGACTGTGTGAGATACCTATTTAAATTAAATAATTTTAATTCAAATAATGTTAACTCGAAATGAGTTTAGAATCTGGCTTTATTATTTTGATTTCAAAAGTTCTTTTTATTGCAGTTCTATGAACTTTATGGTTTAAGTAAAGCTCGAAAAGTTTATGCTTGAGCCTATTGCTCATCTCCCCAAGAGAAGAGCCATCAAGGGGTCGATAAGCTTGAATACTTAAAAACTCGTAAGTTTGTTACTTGAATACTTTGAATACGCAAAATATTCGCTACCTTTTCATGGCACCTTTACCTTTTTAGCTGCTGAATGTATAAATATAGGTACCATAACTATCATTACCAGAATTTCAGGCGAGACGTTATGAGTTTTCCTAAACATTGTCAAGTACAATAAAAAAAGATGATAAGCAGTAACTGACCTGGATGTTCTGGACCCAACGGCTATTAGATACCCGGACTCTCTCAAATCATTGCCGTTCTTCAGGGGAGGTGTGTTCGGCTTTGCGCTGCTGACTGCGCCTGCGCAACATTGCAGAAAATTGTAATTGGTTGTAATTTAATATGGTATTAAGCTTTGTACGGATGACCTGGCCGGAGCCGGTTCTGGAACAGGTGGCGAGATGTCCTGGAACTGTACCATGAAGGCTGGTTCGTGGAGGTACAGGAAAAGAGTGCTTGGAAGGACTTGCCCAGTAGTGGGACAGTAACAAAAAATAGCATATATGCCTCATAGGCTAGTAAGATGATAAGTACACTGAACATTTTAAGAAAAAGGTTACGGAAAATTAAGTTAAAGGTACAGTTGCCGGCACGTAACTTGGCAAGAGATTTTCGTAGTGGGGGAAGTTCGCGCATATAAAAATGTATGAAATTGTGCGTGCGCAAACTTCCCCCACTACAAAAACTCTTGCTAACTTACGTGCCGGTAACTGTAAAAAAAAGTAATGATTTAAATAATTAAACTTTACCCACATATAAAATCGATAGTCCATACAAATGTTTGTCCTGATTCGTGATCCCAATACGTTACAATCATTGTAAAACAAGTACATTGACATATGCGGACTTTAAAAAAACACATAAAACGTCTGATTTTAACGCGAGATGACACAAGACTGTGTTAACTAGACCAATGTTTTATTGCCTGCACTCCATTCAACATAACCATCAGAAAAATAACGTTATAACGCTATCGTTATTTTAATGTTAGCGTATAAAGTAATGGAAACCTGAAGCTTTTTACAATCAAAAATCAACAAAATGCAGAAATGTTAACAATATAACACAATAACTGCTGTTATTCTTCTAATGCTTATAATTAATGGAGTTTATGATCATAATTCTTGCAAGGACAGTTGTTAGCACATAACGATAATATATATTGCACTATCGTGTTATTTTTTGTAATATAAACTATCATTTACAAGCACTACAAGAAGACTATTTATGAAAAAAAGTTTTGCAAAAGTAACTCACCTGCAACGATTTTTTATAATCCTCGTTTTATAATATTTATTTGAATAAAAGTAAAAAATCAGAAAAAGTAACGTCAAAAGAAATCATAAATTCTAAATTCAAAAAGTTTTCCCGCCGATTTTTTTTTAATTTACACGAATTTAGGGTGGCTTGTAATTCAATGAATATGTGCGAAAAGAAATGAAAATCTCTTATTTTTTTTTCTTTGTGAAATAACATGTTCCAGAAATGATTATTAATTAATTATTTATTAATGTTGATATTTTCGTAGAATAAGTTTCCCATGAAACCGAAAAAAATCCCATGAAATCTAAATCGCGAATCAAACAAAGTAAATACTGGTTTTAAATACAATTAAAACGCCGTAAAAGAAAAATAACCGTTTACTTTTAATTTACGTAATGGTCTTAGAACAATTTTCTTCGAATAAAGTGGCCACTGTTTTTATTAATGATTGTAATCTCTGATAATAATTAAATAGGTTGTTCTCTTTACAGTTTATTTATTTTTATTTTAGTTGAATATTTTGTAGTCTAATAAGGGCTGAATTTTCAATAGTCATATAACTTTTATCCAAATAATAAATATGATAGTTTGACATAGTTTCTATACAAAAGCTGTAAAACCGCCATTTTTACATTTTTTTTTACATGTGTGTGTGTATTATGTATGTATGTGTATGCATATACACGATTCCTGATCCGAAAACCTGATCAGGAAACCGGACGTTTGCGCCCAGCCTTAACCGTCATTGGCGAACCCCTTGGGGTACTCTGAACCTACATACTACCCAGAGGCGGCCTTACCCATTGCGAGGCTCCGGGCAGCAGGTATTTGCGAGGCCCTTTGCGCGCAAAGGTGAAATGACGTTATAAGTAAGTTGATAGTAAAAGTTTTAAAGGAAAAGTTTTTTTAATCTTTTTAGCGAATTTAAATTAAAGCTTGTTTAAAAAAAAGTTTTTTTACTATTAATTTATTGTTTAGGTTGTTGCGCGAGGCCCCTGCAAGAGCGAGGCCCCGGGCGATTGCCCTGTTCGCCACCCCCTAAGGCCGCCACTGATACTACCAAAACATGGTGTACCGAAATAATTTTTATTTTATCGTTAAAACTTCATCACAATTCAAATAGTAGGTACTTTTAAAACCTATCGGATACGTTAAGGTATGCTGAAAATCTTGCAATATTCAGTACAAAAATACATGTTTTAAGTTATTCCACTGGCAAGCCAAGTACGTCGGACGTAGGAATATAGATTACATCTTTCTGCCTACTTAGGTATTTAAATAATTTACGATAAATAAAACGAAAGCTTTTTAAAACAAGAATGGCTCGAGCTGCCAGAATTCCATGAACACATTACATATTTGTGTAAGACGTATATAATTTACAATGTTATGTACTTTTTGGCTGACTTGTTAGGCAAGTGGTTGCGAGGGTGCTGGGGTCGTTTGCCCGAGAGATTTTGCCCGAAGTGTAAGGCGGGCAAAGCGTTTAAGTTATTTTTCGTTTATGATTAGGTACTCTGTAGCAGTACTATGAGCCTGTGTCGGTAAATAGGGCCATCTCTTTGTTCTCCTACTGGATTAGTAGTGACTAGTTCAATAGTAAATTTTGATTATTAATTATTATAATTATTAATTATTATTATTAGTATTATATCAAAATCATAATAACAATTTTATGCTCTGTTATCATCTAACGATCAGCGCAAAATGAAAAGTATTATGCTCGAGTACTTTTCATTCATTAATGTAATATAAACTAAAATGCAACACAAATACAGTTGGAAATTGCGTAATTACTTGTAAGATACCTAATACCGGATGGAATTGTAAACTTGCACACAATATTCTACTTTATTTGTTAGCTGTCATAGTTCATTATTAATGAATAAATGATATTGAATGAATGAATTAATGATATTGCTACTCTTGCGACGGTCCACCTGGGTACACCAGGTGGACCGTCGTGGTGACGTTTGCCTATAATATCGTCATCTGCAATATCGCGCAGATGCATTGCTATCTTAGAGAAAAAGCCAAATATCTTATCAGACTTAAATTATTAGACCATTCAGGCTGCATTACTTTAATATTTTGTTTATTGATATTAATAAATACTCGTATATTAAATAATATTACATATCAGAACAACATTATAAATATTTATCTGAGTTAGGTAGGGTCGGCAGTGTCTTTCTGCCTATTAGTTACGCACGCTGCTGTATTATAGAGCATGCATAAGAGCGTTCGCAAATACAGATGCACTCTCTCCTCCCTCACTGTCACATTCCGATGTGACGGCAATCCGACACGACCGGGGAGAGTTCAGGCCCGGTATCCACCAAAGCGGAGACGAGAGGAGATGTTTCGTATAACCAATCGGCTTGCACTATTTTCACATCTCACCGCTTAGCTTCAACACAACACCGTTACACCGTATCCTATTGGTTGTTTACGAGACATCTCTTCTCCTCTCCGCTTTGGTGGAGTCCGGGCCTCAGGCGCGGAACCAACGGATTTACGTGGGTATACTTACGGGTTACCGTAGGTCCCATAACATCGCCGCTATCTTCTCCTGACCACGCGTTCATTTTTAAAACTTATTTACTATTAATACAAACTCATGAGTTTCATTGTCAATTTTTAAAAGTTAATTTTCCGGTTTTAGTTCACATTATAATTGTATTTGTGTCAATAAAAACTACTTCATATTAAATAAGCACTTTATTAAAATTTCAGGAAATTACTTTCCAAACACAGCTGATTTTATATGTTCCACCAAAAATGTTTCATTCAATCACATTAACCAAAAGATTCCACGTTTATTTTGCTTAAATTATTTTCATTTAATATTCATTGCTTGATTGCACTATAACTGTTCCATAACATTTGAATATTCCCGGTAATGTATGACGTCTACGTATTAGCGATCGTCGTTTGTTTAAGTTTGGCTACATAGCCTTATGGTGGCGGTTAGCCCACTGAAAGCTCGCTATGCTACTGAAAGTTGTCTGTACTTTCAGTAAGGTGACTATGTTTTGGGCTTTTAAGGAATTATTTGTTTTGTTTGTCAGCATTTGTTGTAAACAGATAAGCATTTAGGGTGACTATGTTAAGATGAGTTGTTGAATTTAGTTTTTAGATTTTTGTGTGAGTGTCGTTTTAATGAGGCTGTTAGGTAAAAAAATCTTAGGGACAGTTTTGCCAGTGACATACGGATGAAGGATCAGAAAGACCAGTAAATCAAGATTGTATAGACCTTCGTTTGCAGCAAATGAGATTGTTGAAGTCTACGAACTCATAAATAAAATGGAATTTTAGAAGTGGTTTATAATATCTGGTAGTCCGATAAGCTAGGTTGTAGATCTTCATATAATAATTCCTGATCAAAGTTTTGGCTATAATCGTAAATATTACCAAGATATCAAAGACATTTCCAGACATTTCCAACAAACTTATCCTTACTTTCCCAAAAACCATGGTCCCCGTTCTACCCGGTTCACAGGACAGTGGTGATGTGCAGGCTAGCACGCGATCGCTAGTGATGTGCCACTCCGCTATCGATTCAACGACATCGAATCCCTTACCGTCTCCCATTCAAGGCACGAAAGATTGCGTCGTACCTCTGTTTACTCACAGTAACAGCATGCTTTTATTTTATTGTTTATTTTTAAGCTTGCTTGGTATCAAGGTCGAGTGGTACTTAGTGCGGGGGTTACGGATTTTGAAACGGTCGTAAATATGACTGACTTTTGTAGGTCAAAGTGAGTTTTTTTTATGATTTAGGTTTTTAGTGGCAGCTTCTTCGAGATCTTCAATAATAATAAAACTTTTATTTCAGAAAAGGTCCATAGGGTTGTTAGTAACAATTTACTTAACAAAACTAGTATTAGTAGGTACAGAAAAATAAACATGCGGCTACACTACAGCGTGTAGCTGCATCCACCTCTGCATTATCGGAGAATCCCATCAGTAGAAAAAGGTGTAAGCGATATCGTAATCTTATATCTAGGAGTTATCATCCTTATGCGTTCAGTTACTCCTTAGTAACTTACCAACATGAGCTTGTCGTCTCTGATTAGTAATCAGCAATTACCTCCAATAGTTTAGCAAATATGAGAATTGTAGCCGCAATAGAATTGGTATTCAGAAAAAGTACTTAATAATTTGCTGGTTGTTAGTTTTATATACAGACTGCCCCCAACATAATATAATTGGGAAAAGGCTAGGCAGATGATGATACTGACTGCCTCATTGGAGTTGTAGTTTCACGAGATACTTCTAAGTGTGGTGTCCTGGGTTTGATTTTCAGACCGGGCAAACTGTTATTTACGAGTAGTATTTCCATGAGGAAATTTTCAGTAGCAGTCCAGAATTAGAAGCACTCCCTCTTCCCTGTTTCCTCTTCCCTGCACACGCGTGTGCAGTACAAATTCTCCTAAATGCTTGGCTAGTCTCTATTTAGATATTTCGTGACCGAAATTCGGTAGTAATTTATAGGTCCTGTATATTAAGTATATCGATAGGTTATAAATGGACCTACACTAGTCAAATTAATTCTATATTTGGGTTAATCCATTAAATTCATTTTTCTATTGCTTCGTCAACTTTATAGGGGTGCCGATATTTATATTTTACGCCATCGTAAGCTAGGTGTTCTAGTATACCTAACCCATCACTAATCCGGTCGATATTCTCATATGAATATTGCATATTATATTTTAGTGATTAAGGTCTTTCAGTCAACCTCTTTATACCTGAAAACCTGAGTAGGTCATAATAAATAAGATGACACAGAAATGAGGCCTACCTAGATACCAATTTCTGTAAATTTAAAAGAAATAATATACTGCGCTAATGTTACAAACATTATGTCTTAATTTATAATAAAGCTTAGATCTGTCAAACTACCCAACACACAATTTTATGATAATACAATTATTTCCGTCACACTAATTCAATATACCAAATGAGTTAACATCACTATCCAGCAAAAATAGGTCAATAATTGTAGGTACAGTCAGCAACAAAAGTCGATTAACAATGTTACTTTTTTATATCATTTAAACAGACACTAAACACATAATGTACTGGCTTTCAGAATTTCAGGATATAGCTAAGGGTTATTTTATCTTAATTTTATATTCATTGCGTTTTACTTTTAATATTGTACTTAATAATTAGGATTTGAAAATCATAAATGTTAATCGACTTTTGTTGCTGACTGTACATAGAAATCTTGCAATTTGAATAGATTTAAAAATAATCAGCGTTCGATATTTATACACATATAAACTATGTTCTATGTTTTTTTTGGACATCACTGACATTGGTGAAGAAAAAACTTAGACGAAGTCGCGAAATAAAAAGTCGCCTATTAAAAGTGTCCTTCCTTGGGGACCCGTACCAAATTTCATCAAAATCGGTTCAGTGGTTTAGTTGAGAAAGCGTATTAATCAGACAGACAGAGTTACTTTCGCTGTATAGTAGTTGTATTCATCGTTAAGATCACCACCATCATTATTATCAATGCCTTATATATATGAACATCCATCACAAAAGATTTTTCGGACGATAATATTCTCAAATTATGCTCATAACAACTGTTGTAATGAGCGAAACTTTCGAATGCTACCATTACTGCTGTAGTGCCAACTCTATGAACTATCAACGTCGCACCACCATATAAAATCCATTATATATTTACGCTATTTCGGTCTGTAGGAACCCTAACGACTTTTGTATGACCTACAAGGGCTAGCGCGGGCTTACGTTGAAGTATTCGGATTTTTATTGAATTTTAGGTATATGGTAAAGCGCAACTGCTAAGCATCCTTATGCTTAGCAGTTGCGCTTTACCATCTTGGGTTCGATTTCTAGGTCAGGCAAAGTGTTATTTTGTTTTTCCATCAGAAATTTCTCAGTAGCAGCCTCGGAGTCTGGATTTTTGCCCCTTTGACGGCGATAGGCTTGCCCCCTATTTCATGGGACTTAAACATAACTGACGAAATGTGGGTGTACTAAGGGGTACACCTCTGCCTAACCCTCAGGGGATTACAGGCGTGATGTTATGTTTATATGACAAGTATGACTAGTATCTTTACTAATATTGTTAGGCTGAGGAGTTTGTTTGAACAACCTAATCTTAGGAACTACTGGTGTGATTTGAAGAAATATTTTTGCATTATTTAGCGAGTTTATCGAGGCGAGGTTTATTTAGGCTATATAATAGCGCGGAACGGAGCAGTAATCAAAAACGTTACTTAATGCAAATGAAACCGCTGGGTAACATAACATATCATCACACCTGTAATCTCAGAAGGGTTAGGCAGAGGTGTACCCTTTAGTACACCCACGTTTCGGCAGTTATGTTTGTCGTTTAAGTCCCATGTAACAAATCCGATTTCGAGGCTGCTACTGAAAAATTCCTGATGAACCTAATAATCTTAACCCGACCTGGGAATCGAACTCAAAACCTCACGCTCAGCAGTCATGCTTTGCGACCACTAGACGAGGCAGTCCGCTGAGTATAGCTAGTCTAAATACGAAAATATTATATTAGTGCCTATTTATATGAATATAGTCTTTTAACGAAATATTTATAATGTGCGAAACGACTAAAAAAAAACCATCCATTTCGTTTAGTCTGCGCGCTTGTGCTAGGCTCTCTAGACTAGCACATGAACACGCTATGTTTGTTCAGTGTAGCTTGATTAATGTCTACCCATCCATACTAGCCTGTCAATTACTTTAATAATATGACGGACGACGACTGAACGATGGTCTGTAGGGCAACAAGAAGTTTTCCAAACAATTACATCGTTAGGGTTATTTGGGTCAATAAATATGCAATTAGGGTAAAAGTAATTGATTGATGTAAGTGCAGCGAAGATTTTGTTAATATAAAACTTACGATACTCCCTCTCATTTTTTGTCACCTTGGCTTTCCTTTCAGCTGGGAATACAATCCAAAATTTCTGATGTTTCGTGTGAATTTTTCCAAAAAAATCTTTCATACGAACTTTGTCGTGACAATTACTAACTCTGCATAAAAAAAACAGCCAAATTAGCAACTTGGCTGATCTTCTTTTATACATGTGGCAATTGATTTTCACTTTTATACAAATAAAAGTTTACTATGGGTTACTGGCCGAGATTATTAGGCCCGTTTGCAGCCACCAACCTACCAATGGGGTACCTTATCAACTTAAAGTTAGTTGCTAACATGAGTCCATTTTGTTATTTAATCTCAAAGCAAATTTCCGTAATTGGAGACTTTCCACAACAATGCCAGTCTTGTCATAAATGTAGGTTAAAAGAGCCATATGTTTGACAGATTGAGAGAGATTAAAGAATTACTTCGTAGGTATCAACTTTTAACTTTGAGTTCCATTTTCGGTGCAAGCGGGCCTATAAATCGATTGAACAAGACAATTGTGTTTTTTGATCGAGCTTGCTTACGTATAATGTAAAATACTTGTTCTACATTTTTTTTCTAAAACCGAATCGTAGAACTTATTACACGACTCAACATTGAACACCTCGACATTCCAATAAAACAACACATTCAGTACTGATGAAAAAAAAAACTTTATTTTGCACCACAACAATACGGACACGATCTCAACGCTTAAAGAAAAATATTTACACAACAAACTTTCGATAGTGATTACCATCCGTGGCCATATCCGCCGTATCCGCCGTAAGATCCGCCGTATCCGCCGTAAGATCCGACGGAGACGTACTTCTGGACTACTGGCTGCGCGTAAGTCTGCACCACAGGCTGGGCCACCACGTGTTGGGCCACTGTCTGGACTACTGGGGCGGCGTGGACAACAGGCTGTGAGATAACTGGGGCAGCGTGGACCACTGGCTGTGCTACTTGTACTGGGTGCACGATCTGGGGGAAACAAGGTTAAGTTATTAACATTTTTATAAATGAATTGGTTGTGTTAATTTGAAAACCCGAAAACTGGGGGCTTTATATAATTAATCGCAATCGTAATGTCAGTCACAATATGTCAAAAACGCGTCTTATTTTCCTTACATTTTTTGTCATTGATTGTCGTTGAGTTGAAATTGCGACTAGATTTTAAACGATAAATACCATCAGTAAGGCGATTAACCCACGGCACCGTACGCCGCTCCGGCATGCGGTGGCGGTGAAGCGGATTTCAATGCGGTTGTCCGCACGGCGATGCGGTTCGACCGCATGACCGCACGGATCGATTTTGACCAGTTTTGGTTTTAACCAGTTATTTTTTACCGGTTTTGACCAGTTTTCAGGGTGTCCAGGTTGGGGTTTTTTTTCCCCCAATTTGGGGAAAAAATTTGGGGAAATTTTTTTTAAAATTAAAACTGCGGGGTAAATTCTGGGGAACACATTATTTCTTGGCGTAAGTTTGGGGAAAAATGATTTGTGAATGAATTTTTTTAATGCAGTGCGCAAATATTGACATCGCGGAAGGTGGCGGAATAGAGAACAAACTGCTATGGGTGCGTTCCATTTCTCGCAATACGTAGCAACTGTGAATACACGCTTGGATACCAACTCTTTTCTTGTTATTCCGGTCAAAATAGATATTCAAGAGTAAAAAATTCGCAACAAGCTGAAAATTTGTATGAATGTTGTGAACATCATCATAAACAAATAACATATAACGCCCTTAAAAAAATTCCATTACATATATTTACCCCCTAAATTTGGGGAGAAAACCCCTAAATTGGGAACCCTGCACGATGATCCGCACGGTGATGCGGCGCCCCGTGTGTGAAGCACCGCACGACCGCGCGGACGTCCGCACGGTGATGCGGTTGTGACGAGAACACCGCTCGACCGCGCGGTCGTGCGGTGCTCGTGTGCGAGGTTCAAGCGGATTTCATAGAGGCTAGTGCGACGTGAGAACCGCATCACCGCATGCCGGAGCGGCGTACGGTGCCGTGGGTTAATCGCCTTAATTGATTCCTTGTATCATTACACCAAATAAAAACGTCGTATATCGATGGAATAAGGGTAGATACTAAAGGTCCATAATTTGCGCGCTTTTATTTAGTTAGAGCCTTGTTAAAAACGTAAATATAATTTTCTTATCACAATGGCTATCCTAACACAAAAACAAACGTAAACAAAGTACCAAAGTTTACCACACGGAAGCTAGCAATTATGTTGATTAGCGGTACCTGATTCTACCACAGGAATGATTAAACTGTGCCACCGGTAAGGCGATGTTTACTATGCATTTCTAATTTGGTACATTAAAACTTTTCGGATTTCGTAGCACATTGCTACGAGAAGCGTAGCACAGATGTTAAACCTTATTAGTCATTAAATAGGCGTCTTAATACAGCTATAGATCAATAAGCTATATGTTATTCTAGAACATACACCAAGGCTGGGTAAAATCACTGCTATAAGACGCGTAGTGCGACTGCTACGAGACGCGTAGTGCGTCTGCTACGAGACGCGTAGTGCGTCTGCTACGAGACGCGTAGTGCAGCTGCTACAAGGCGCGTAGTGCGACTGCTACGAGACGCGTAGTGCGGCAGCTACGAGACGCGTAGTGTGGCAGCTACGAGACGCGTAGTGCAACTGCTACAAGGCGCGTAGTGCAGCTGCTACGAGGCGCGTAGTGCTGTTATTGGAAGCGTATCAGCTAGCTTCATGATTATTGCAGTGCAGGGGAGTATGCTACATAATATTGTCATGCAGCAATATATTGAACTACTATTGTTTTACGTTATTGATATGACTAACCTGCTGGAACGACGCATAGCTAGTGGCTGGCTTGGCAACAGCTACTGGGGCTGCGTGCACCACGGGTTGAGCCACTGCTACGGGTTGCGCCACTGCCACCGTGGGCTGGTGCACGTAGCTTACTGATGATAGTTGCTAAAACAAAACATTTATTTAAGTTTTATTTTAATTTCTTCATAAAAATCGCATCGATAACTTTTGGTCAATGTTACTTAGTTTGCGTATGAGTACGCAAGTTTTAACTATAAGTCTATTATTATTAAGTTCATTATCAATTCACAATGGAGACAGATTAAGCATTTATTCTTGATCTGCCTATTTATGTCAAAATTGTCACATTTATATTTTTTATTATTTTCTTCTATTTGTCGTGATGGTTTTGTGGTTAAGGCCTCTCATGCATGAGGTTATTGGTTCGAATACATGTTGTATTTATTGTCATTAATTTTATTAATAATATTTAAGATAGGACAAACAATAATTCAGGTTGGCATTATAGAAAGTTCTAGCTTTGTACTCACAGCAGGTGCATGCCAACCATCAATAATGCCGCCGGGCCTCGGTTTGGCAGCGGCAACCGACAGGATCGCGAAGAGAATCTGTAAATAACAATATTGTTCTTATAAGAGCCGCCAAACATATATAAGCGTTGTGCCGCGATGCCGCAATGCAACGCGTCAAGGCAGTTAAGGGACGAGTAATCTGGTAGGTGTATCTAATAATGTGGGTGTAAAAGTACCAAAAGACGCAGCAATGAAATATTTTGTAGGTTATTAAAAAAAACAGCTGCCCCATAAAACAGTGCAACACACATAAGATTAAAATGTAAGGAACAGAAGATTTTTCTTCGTCGAAAAATTTCTTCGCTGCTGAAATAAAAAACGTTTACGTTAGGATGTCCCTTATTTATTTATTTTTGGTTTATTCGCGAAAAAATGTATTGTTTGCAAAGGAAAGATCTCAACCCGATATGCAAACCAATTTCAATCCAGACGAAAGGTAGTACTCTAGTTCTTTTCTTATATATTTTTAACTTTTTGGTTTGTTGTTAGATTTGTATGGGAAGTAGCGTGACAGCTGCAGCCCCAACACAAGTACCTAGGTAACTTACTGGGGCTGCCACAATTTATGTTACAAATGCAATGTTTGAGATGAAATAAAACATTTTTATTTTTTTTTATTTTTATTTATGTATGTCAATTTTTAAAGAAATTTAATCTTAACCTGAGGTTCATTCAACCTTTGTTATTAATCGACTTCAATAAAGAAGCAGGTTCTCAATACGACCATTATATTTTACTTTTAAAATTGAAACAAATTATTAGGTACTCGATCTATAATAAATGATGTTGTCCTAAATAAGCACCATGACAATGTTCATGTACTTGATGCCTCGTGTTATAGAACAATCGATTTTACTTATAAATATAGAAATGATTGCTTTCCTTAAAGAAAGAATCTACAACGTACCTATATCTTCTTTATTTATACATAGTATAAAAAAAAGTCTGTACGCTTAGATCTTTTAAAGTACGCATTGATTTTAATGCAGTCTCAGCAGTAGGTAGGTACTGTGTTATTACGTTCAAAAGTGCCTTAAATAATGGCCTAATTAAATAAATTATTTGACTTTGACTTTAACTTTGAATACATCACTTATACACACAGATGTAGGTATGGCCTGTACCCCGTGTTCACAGCAATTTAAACCTTAGCATGCTACTGCACTTATGACCCCTACTGTACCTACCCGCTAAGGCTTCACACGAATGCAATGATTAGTGTGAAACCGGAGCGTGTATATGCGCGAATATTAAAAAGCTGTAGTGTTTGCTTATTTGTTGAAAAGCGCTTATCTTGCTAACTACTAGTTTGATTTGAATAAATCTTTTTGCTTTATATGTATAGCCCGTTTATCGAGAAAGGTGATAGCTTATATAACATCACGCTACTACTCACGGGAGCCGAGCAGTAATCAAAGATGTAACTTAACATGGGTGGAACTGTTGAATAAAATATGGCGTCTTCAAAGTACTTCTAACATTAATAAAGCTCCTTTGTCTATCTATTGATGTCATCAATATAGTTTATTGACTTTTCATTAATAAGTAATTTTTATAATGGACACTCGTTGGTCAGCGTAAGGAAAGTAGGAATATACTCTAACACTATTCTTTTATTAAACGATTATAAACTTAAATGCATGTCAAATATAGTTGAAAATTGTGTGCAGGATATAATTCCACGTGGCATTAATTATTATCTTATGCAATTTTTAACTCTGTGGTATGTTTTGGTTGTTATACGTGTACAAATGACTAGCTTTTGCCCGCGACTTCGTCAGCATAAAAGCCGGGCATCGCGGACATAGATTCCGCTAAGTCATTTCTTGGGGTCCAAACTTACCCTTTACCATAACTTATAAAAATCGTTTTAGTAGTTTTTCGGTTAATTATAATATTAATCTTTCCTCTTTATAATATTAGTGTAAATTACTCTTCGAGAACCTATTTTAGAATTAACTCAATTAATTTATTAAGGCACCTATTGACAGACGTTGATATCAAATTCAATAGCTGTGAGGAAAATTTGTATAATTTATGAAAAACTCAAAAATTTACTCTCTCCATTTAGAGAGGTATCTAAATACGAATCTGGTAACTATATTATTGATCTTTTTGGGGTAGAAACCCTCAGGTCGTGTGCCTATGGCCTTTTGAAGGAGCTTCCCGTGACCCAAGGGTTAGAGGTTAAGCATTGCCATTCAACGTGGCAAAGCGGCCAAAAGTTTGATGCCATTTTGTTTTAGTTTCCCTTTTTTTTAATTCTGATTGTTTTTTTGTAATTAAGCCTGTAAAAACTTTGCATTTTACTTAAATAAATAATAAGATTCTTAAATAAAATAAAGATAAACTTACAAGGGCCCGCATGGTAGACTGTTACTACTGAACTAAGAATGTAGAGTGTGTAATTAAGTGCGCCTGCGCACCTTATATACTCACACGGAATTTTCAGCTCATTCCGAACTAGGGCTCACATCTTAGTGCCTAGGTACGTGACGAGACTAGACATAGCTTATGCATTATTGGTATTTAACATATATTGGTTTAATTTTTATTAATAACTGTGAAAGAAGTTGGCATTCTTTGCCTGTTTCAGATGATTTGGTATGTTTAAAAGATATTTTTTTAATTGGAAATTACTTAGTGGTGGTGTTTTTAACTGCTTAATACATTCATCGATTAAAACGACTACAACTTTTTGTTACGAACTCTTTCGTTTTTGTTTTTAAAGTATTATGTTTTTGACGTTTGTAGTTTAGTTTTTTTTATTTTTTCATTTAATATTGTTTTTTTTCATTTCATTCATTAAATTGTGTTCATTTCGTTTTCAAAGCTTTATTTCATTTCAAATACAATATACAGTTAACTCACCGCCTGCAACTTCTTCTTCTTTATCGTGTGGGCAGTAAGGTCTTACGACCCCACACACCCTAGTGTCAGAGTTTCTAAACCGCCTCAAGGGCCTCTGGCTCTCTCGCCTGCAACTGTAAACCAAGATTTCATAGTTATCTGATGCTGTGACTTAGTGCCTTAGGCATTCCCTACCAGTCAACCAAAGCTGGTAAAGAAATAACATGTAAAGTGCAAATTATTGTACGAGCGTTTATTAGAATTTCAGAATAAGAAAATGCTTTCAAAATAATGACACAAATAAATTAAAATGAACATAAGTCCAAAATAATTAAAGTTCTGTTCGCTTAGGTAAATGACTTAAAATCATATTCATATTTGATAATTTCTGAAATAATAAATCATTAATTTCATAGCCATTCAAAGATTACAACATAATTTGAAATACCGACGATTTCCTAATGATATAATTTATATGTACAAGTTATTCTGTTTGATAAATTATGGAGTTACCATCGTATATTGATAAAGCCATAACATATTCCCGTGACCATAAAAAGTGATAAATGGTAAATATTTTATATCTGATTAATAAATTATCGCTGAATGGGAATTCAAATAATTCATAATGTATGATTGAAAGTGATCTTAAGGTATTGCCTAGCCTAGTTGGGAAGCTATGTGTCATTAAAAAAAGAATTCGGGCTAGTTATGGAGCATTCATTTCGTTATGGCGATTTTTACTATATTGGCCAACACTCCATCAGACGTATAGAGCTTAAGGCCCTTTTACTTGCACATAGTTCACGGCACGGTCGTGTAAAGTAGTAATGTATGAGCTACAATGAGAGCTTTCACATAGCACGGCAAAGTGTCGTGATCATATGCATGTGAAAAGGGTCTAATTGTTTAAACCGAGGATTTTTTTAACGTCACTTCATAGCAAACGATCTGTCAGCCCACTGATGTCAAGTTGTCACCGCTGCCTTTAGATGCAATACCAGAGACTTTGTAGATGAGTAATTATCTCAGAGACAATGTTGAAATGTCTTAAGTACCTGTAATTACTATTGTGGACAATAGTGTGGGTTATGCGTTTTTAACTGTTATGCATAAACTTAATGTTAATATTGTAACGTACCTATAACTGATTTTTGTCCGTAACAAATAAAATTACACCAGCATTACCCTTCAAACCGAATAAGAGTAACGCTGATTTGTGACAGGAAGATAGTATGAGCATGATGGTAGAACATCGCGGGCATTAATTGTCGCTGAGATGGAACTGTGATTAGATTTTGAACGTTTTTAATTACGGAAATATACCTTCTGATTTTTTAGCATGTCTCAAATAACAGAGTACAGATATACTTACTTATAGAATAATCAGGTTTTGCCCGCTAATTCATACACGTGAATTTTCTTACGACAGCTTTTTAAATATTTAGCCTATAGGCAAAATTTTTTAGGCACTCAAGGATATCGTAGCTTCTTATTTGCGAATTATACATAGATTATAGATATAAGCAAAGTTATAGTTAAGTTATTCGTGATTTTCCTAATTTTAATTATTCCTAAGTTAGAACTTATTTAATTTTCTCTCTCTACTACCCTTTTGCTGTGTCCTACAGGGTCCATAACGATCTCAATTATTTAAGTTACCACCTAAGCATACATATCGAAAAGCAATAAAGATATTGTAGATTGAAAGAGTTTAAATTAAAGGAGATTTACGCGACCAAACAAGCAAACTCTTTAGCTTTGTAAAATACAGAATCAGGTCACGTTTAGACTTAGGCGCTCCACCCACTGCCCCGCGCCCCGTCGCGTAGCGCGGGATGGCAGATTTTACCGTTGTATGCAAGTATCTCAATTTATATAGAAATCACGCCTAGCACAACACACTGCCGACGCGGAAACGAGCGGGAAGGCGCACCGCGCGCAGATTCTGCCAATCTGCGCGGGAGCGCGGGGCGTGCCGTGGGATATGACACACAGCTCCGCAGCCCCGGGCGTGATTTTATACTGCAAAGACGTTTGCACGATGGATTTCGACGTAGACAAATTTATTTAGCGCGAGGCCGTCGTAATCTGCTTCACCGCGCGGGGGAGCAGATTTCACCGCTAAGTAAGGCAGATCTGCGCCTCCGTCGCCGCGCGCGTTATCTGTCGCTCTGCTCACCGCGGCGGGACGCATCTTCAGTGGGTGGAGCGCCTTAGCGATAAATCACTTGATTCAAACTTAAATATGACAGTATAGATAACAAACGTGGCTATGTCTATGAACTGACGGCAACCTGTCTGCGATAAAACCTACATACTCAGGTCAGTAACCGCAGAATAAGACACATTGTCGACTTATACTACGATCAATATTGTTAATAAGGTCGGCTCATCTTTACTTGTTAAGTTACCTGTTTAGGTTACTAAGAAGCCTCTAGAAGGAAAGGAATGGACTCGAAGAAGTTTGCGATTTTTTTAAGACAAAGGAATACCTATCGTTCGTATTCTCTCGTCTCTAGAGACTATCATCTTATTTCCCTTTGATGGTTGAAGCCTCTTTAACCATCAATCAATAGATACTTAACTATTTACCAGATAAATTTCAAAAATGAAACAGAATTTGATGAAATAGGAACTTATTGAAATAATGCTGTTATTATGCTTTTTATTTTTATCAGGCACAATTCCAAACAGGCTTTAATTTTTCATATATATGCTCGATATTCTTCAAGCTATTAAAAATTTTCCGTACCGAAAATTCCAGCAACATTGAGCCCATCCGCAACACAAAACTCGACCCTCAGTCATGCAACCACTACAAATATGGCGGCCGATGCTGTTTCAAGTTTATTCAATACTGACGTCATCTTCGTCTAGTAATGGACCTACCATTACTAGACGAAGATGACTCAAGTGACTCATCCTTCTTGGTATGTAGACTTGTTAAGGATTACCTCTATGTAAGACAGACTTCCGTCGTACTCTTTACTGCATTCGCAGAAACAGGTGATCTCCAAACTAAGGATATTATGCGGATGTGCCAAATACTGGAATGGAATTAAAGTTGCATAGAGTGGTGTTCTTACTAGATTTTTTTGTGACTCATCAAGATTCGAGCTGATTGCCCAGCCCAGATTATGATTATGAATCTTTTAGATGCAATATAATACTATATAATTAGGGATGCAAAAGTGTGGAGTACCTAAGCTGATTAAATGAAAGCTTTGGACAAAAATGTCATTATAGTATGGAGACTCCATACCTTTTTGGAATTGTTTAAAGATTTGTGAAATGGGCGCAACATTAGACTAGATACAAATTTATGAGACCCCAATTAGCTCGGAATAGCAAAAACGATGGCGAAATGGTAACAGAATAATTTAATATTGCACTGGATCCTGACGTTTCTATCCCTTGATGAATTGGCTTGTATGTGGAGCAGGCTTCCGGCGCTATCAAGTCCTCACTGAGGTACCGTAGTTAGGACATCGCAGACCTATCGATCTTGTGCTAAGCAATGGGCGGAAAAGAGCATATGAAATGCGTGGAGTCAAATTTTTGTAGAAGTTTTGGAAGGAGAGGATCTTGCACATTTAATTTTAAGAAGAGGGTTCGACAGTGAGTTGTGTTATATGCGCTTGTACGGAAAACAAAGAAGCACTTGCTGTTATAATATTGTCAGCCTGTATTAATCAAGCTCTCTTCTAAGACTTCCAGATATTCAAATGGCCAGCCTAAGTTTTAGATCAAATAGAATCATATATTTTTACTAGCTACAACTTTTGTAAGTACCGTGACTTCTCCATAGATTTCCTAATATCATCAACAAACTCACAGCGCTATGTATCAACCTATCAACTGTAATTGGTCCAAGTTTTGAAGTCGTCTGCGCAAGAGTTGACGGTTCGTATTCCAGTCAGGACTTAGAAACTATGTAGTTGTTCTGATTCTTGTTAAAAGAAATATTAAAGACGTTTTAGATTCTTCGCTGCACCGAAGTATCGATATATGTGGGAATTCTTTACTTTTTCCTCGAGTTTTTGTCATGTAACAGATATAGTTTTGTAGCAGTTCAATAAAAAACTGTATAAAATTAATACTTATAGATATTTTGAAATTGTACGGCTGGTTTATAGAAATTGTATTGGATATTGTGGAAGCTATTTGTGTCAATCGATAGTTGATGATGTGAAAATATTTGTACTGAGTTTATCAGTCGCACGATCTGAAGCTCCATTTATTTTGTGCTATGAAATGTGGAAAATAAAATTACTTAAGTGAAAGACACATGAATATAAATTAATGTGTCTTCAAATAGGAATTAGATTAAGTACTAAAATTAATTTGTTGTCTGCCTTTGTGCTTGTTTGCATTATTTGGACTTCTGCTAAAATTCTTTAACCGATGATTAGGTATTCGCATTCAGCTGATAATCACAATATAAATTAGTCGTTATAAATTACATTATATGACATGATAATATTATAATCTAGCCTTTGCCCGCGACTTCGATCGCGTATATGTCGGTTATGTTATGGCGCGGATGCAGACGAAGTCTAAGCCTAATTCCTTCTTTGGTGTTCAAACTTATCCCGTACGAAATTTCATCAAAATCGGTTCTGTGGTTTAGCCGTGAAAGCGTGACAGACAGACAGACAGGCAGAGGGACTATAATCGTATATTAGTATGGATGTTACTAGATAAAACTTTTGTTTATTTATGCCCTTACTAGCTTTTGCCCGCGACTTCGTCCGCGTATATGTCGGTTATCGCGGCCGCAGACGAAGTCGAAGTTGAAGTCGGATAAAAAGTAGCCTATGTCCTTTGTTGGGGTTCACACTTACCCTGTACCAAATTTCACACAAATCGGTTCAGTAGTTTAGGCGTGAAGAAAAGACAGACAGACAGACAGACAGACAGAAAGACAGACAGACAGACAGACAGAGTTACTTTCGCATTTATAATATTAGTTAGGATAAAGGTAAAAAACATCAAGATATTTTATCCCTACAACACTAAATACTTTAGCGTAACAGTAACGACATTATTTCTCTAATTTTATTATGTAGTTATGTCTGATTGCCACATTAGGCGTACTGTACACCATTTAATTTTTACACGAATTACAACACATTCCAGAATTTCGTTATTTTGCCGACCGACAGATATTGTCGGTGCCATGTCGGCTCTCCGAATACGGACACCGATCACATTTCCGACCGCGTCTCGAACTGACATGCACTTAATTAGGTACTCACCTATTGCAGGGATATTTGAATTTTAAATGTTTTACCTAAATGTAGAGTATCTTAGGTACTGTTTTTTTTTGTGGTAGATTTAGACTTTTTTCTTTAATTGCTGATATTATGGAAAAGCACCTATGTAGATCAGAGGGACAATTTGGGTGCTTACCACACTTATCATTAATCAATATTTCTAAGTCATAACTTTTTTAAGAAAACATTTTACTACTGTTAATTGAGAATCTGTTGAAAATCCGATTGATTTTCAATTAACAGTAAAAATAGATTTTAATTAAAATTAATCAAAAATAAGCAAGTACCTAAATAAGTAACGTCACATTTTACTATTGCTTTTCAAAGTCTATAGGATTATCGCGTTTCGACAGCTCATAAAAAAAGATATAATCATCCTCAAAATGCAAATAAAAAAATTTTTTTTATCTAGGTATCCAATACCAGCCAATTACTGTCCCACTCAAACCATGTCAGAGGCCCTTAAGGCGGTTTAGAAACTCTGACACTAGGGTGTGTGAGGTCTCCGGCGAAGCGGCAAACCTCCTTGCCGGATTACCGCCGTGGGATCTGGAGGCTACAGTCCTCCAGCGCGTCTACGAGTGGCGCGTGGACGCGCAGCGCCGGGGCGAAACCCCGCTGCCGCGGCAAATCGCGGCACTGCGGATCGAGCTCCGGTGCGATCTCATGGCGGAATGGAAGATGCGACTGTCGCAACCTAAGTTCGGGCACGCTGCAATCGCGGCGGTAAGACCCCTCTTTGAGGAGTGGCTGGAGAGGCGCCACGGCGTCCTCACCTTCCGGCTGACGCAGGTCCTTACCGGACACGGTTGTTTCGGGAGGTTCCTGTGTCGGATTGCACGGGAGGAAACGCCCGGGTGTCACCACTGTGTGGACCGCCCGGAGGACACGGTGGAGCATACGGTGCAGGTTTGCCCCGCTTGGGCAGAGCACCGCCGTGTCCTCACGGAGGCGATAGGCGGCGGCGACCTCTCGCGTCCGGACCTGGTTCAGGCCATGCTCCGGGGCGAGAGGGAATGGGATGCAGTCACCTCCTTCTGCGAAGCAGTAATGCTAGCGAAGGAGGAGGCGGGCCGCGTGAGGGAGAGAACATCCTCCACCTCACGCCCCAGCCGCCGCGGGAGACGCCCAGGGCGTCGGACGTCGCGAGGCGACATCCGGCCACCGTAGGCGCGGGCTTGCGGACGGCGAGTAATGGGTAGCTCGCCGTCCGATCAAGGACCATGCCCGGGTCGACGGCGCGTTCTGTTCGCGCGCGCCTCAAAGAGCTGTCAGCACAGGGACAATGGCCCCAATAGGGGCCAAACGCCTGCCGGGTTGCGGGACGTCTTAACAGGATACCGTGGCCCCGGAACGTAAAGGGCAACAGAAGGAACAGGGTGGTTTTTTAGTCAGTAAAAGTCTGACAGTCCCTTCCGCCCCACCCAGGACGGAAGGAGTCATTTGATGATTTTTACCACCTAAAAAAAAAAAAAAAAAAAAGGGTGTGTGAGGTGTTGCGGGACGTCTTAACAGGATACCGTGGCCCCGGAACGTAAAGGACAACAGAAGGAACAGGGTGATTTTTTAGTTAGTAAAAGTCTGACAGTCCTGTTACGCCCTGGGTGGGGCGGAAGTGATGATTTCTACCACCTAAAAAAATAAATAAAAAAAGGGTGTGTAAGGTCGTAAGACCTTAGTGCCCACACGATAAAGTAAAGTAATCTAGGTATCTTTAAAATATCAAAATTCTTTCCAAAGCTTTAGTCCTAATATACCTAAAAAATTAACATGTATGGAATACCGGCGACTACCCCGCCCAATAAGTTTGGTGTGGAACGCATAATGAATTGCCCTCATTATTACATATGTGTACTAAGAGCTGCTTATGGTCAAACTTGGCGGGCGAAGTGTACGTATTAGGTAAATTTTGAATAATCGTGAGCCGAGTGTATTGATTCCTAATGTAGCCTAATGGGTGTGTGCTAAAAATATGCTGAGTTTTTCTATAGATTATAAGATTACTTAGGTAAAGTAGAGCAACGGGTTTATTAGATTATCTAATTTATTATTCAGAAAGCTTACAGCCTTCTGCCCCCGACTTCGTCCGCGTTAATGTCGGTT
The DNA here is from genome assembly GCA_949316365.1 of Hoplodrina blanda. Lineage (NCBI taxonomy): Eukaryota > Metazoa > Arthropoda > Insecta > Lepidoptera > Noctuidae > Hoplodrina > Hoplodrina blanda. Next base: position 13,435,278 of record OX438589.1, read on the forward strand.
ATCATTTCATTTCATTTCATTTCATTTATTTTCAGACTAATAATGTCCATAGTTGTTAGTAACAAAGGTCATATTAATACTATGTTAGTCAAATACTAGAAATCAAATCAACAAAACTCAAAGTAATAAAATCATAACGATACAAAGTTCTATCTACAATCATAAAATCAAAAAATAAATAAAATCATAATGTCCACAAATCATGTCAAAAATAATAATAACAATAAATTAAAATAATACATGTCCACAAAATAATAGAATACCTTTAATTATTCAATACAAATTACCAAATTATCATTCACTTACTTTACATTGAAAAGGACCCCTCCGGATCCGTGTACGATCGCGGACACAGATAAAAAGTAGCCTATGTCCTTTATTGAGGTTCAAACTAGCAGCGTACTAAATTTCATCAAAATCGGTTCACTAGATCCAGAGATATCCCTACATCCTCATAAACTTTACCTCTTTATAACATTAGTATTTAGTTTTAGTTTCTTTTTTATAATTAAGTCTGTAAATATCACCTACATTAATAAATTATTAACATTTTTATATAAAGCAATAAGAAAAAAATGTGTTTCAATCAAGTAGATTTAGCCCCCCAGTACCGTAATCACACTTCAATGATATCAGTAACACCTCTCGTGAAAGCTAGCATCCTATTTATTTAAACACAAATTATACACATAACATCACGCTTGTAATCCCCAAAAGGGTTAGGCAGAGGTGTACCCATTAGTACACCCACATTTCGCCAGTTATGCTTAAATCCCATGTAATAGGGGGCGAGCCTATTGCCATCAACCGGGCACAAATCCAGACTCCGAGGCTGCTACTGAGAAATTCCTGGTGAAAAAACCAATAACACTTTACCCGACCTGAGAATCGAACCCAAGACCTCATGCTCAGCAGTCACGCTTTGCGACCGCTAAACCAACGAGGCAGTCTATAGCCTATATTTAAAAACGATGTGTAATTATTGTCTACATCAAACATAACGTTATTAACCTGCACCGCATTAAAGTATATGGGTCACGAGTGGTCGATACCCATAAATGATGCATGCCATCGATCAGACATCGATGGTGGGCGATGGTCGGCTGACACGCGATGCCCGCGTACCAGTGTCAACGAGGTTATGTGATTATTAGCATAAGGTTCTTTTTTAATTATTCGTTTGAAAGTAGGTAAACAGATAAACACATGAATTGGTTTAATAACAAAAAAATCTCAATTTTTGTGCTAAAATTTAAATCAATAATAACAATTGCGCGAAAGTGAAAAAGAAAAGATCATAAAATATCTCGATCTCGCTCACGAGATTGATCAGTATGTGTTTTCTCTTGCATTATCAATCATTAATTATTTTATTTTTTGTTAACCTTTTGTTTTTTGTATAAATTATGAAGTAATATGCTTGTAATGCTATAACTTTTAATAGGCATACTTATGAGAATAGAAACATGATTATAACAGTTTCGGAATGCTGAAGGTCAAATTCTTTAGGTTTGAGAGATTTTTGTTTTATTTATGTTTAGGGTTGGCGAATCGATTACTTAAGATATTTTCCCTTTTCACTGACCGGTCAAGCCCTGGCTGACTTACCGGTAAGTCAGAACAATATGGGACTTGAGTAATTAAGAGGTCTATATCATACATTAAGTGGATGACAATACCTATTTCATTTTGTAAGCATACTAGTTTGTGCTCACGATTTCGTCCGCTTGAAAATCAGAAATCCATCAGAAATTTCTCAGTAGCAGCCTCGGAGTCTGGATTTGTGTCCGGTTGATGGCAATAGGCTCGCCCCCTATTACATGGGACTTAAACATAACTGGCGAAATGTGGGTGTACTAATGGGTACCTACACCTCTGCCTAACCCTACGGGGATTACAGGCGTGATGTTATGTGAAAATGTCAAATCCATTCTTATCACCTACCTATAGATACCTACTAACTAACTCTACCTGCTAACTTTCAGCTTGATTTCGCGTTTAGTCAGTAAGTGAACTTTCGATTTTATATAAAAGAGATGGTTTAGATAGTTTCAACTGCGTCTGTAATAGTTAGATACTGTTTTCCAAAAAAAGTAAATGTGTAAGCACGTAATTACAAGAACACATACGTTTACGAGTTATTTCGTGTGTTGTCGTGATTTCTGTCTGTCGCTTTGTAAGATGGATAAGTGCGATTCGCAATAGTAACTGACAGATTTACCTTTTATGGTGCACCACCATTTCAAGATTTTATACCTAACCTAGATGTTATTTGGCACCAAAATGCTGGGAACCTAAGGCTTTTCGAGTTAATAGGATTTGAGAGTTTATTGAGGTCTTAGAACTAGGTAATTATCGTTTTTTATTGAGCTTAAATAAAACACAATCTCTCAAAAATTAAATAAATTACGTTAAGTTAATTCTATGTGCCAAATTCAGCCCTTACAGTTCAGTGTTTTTCTGAAACTTATCCTTAGAATAGATTTAAAATTAGTCAACGTTCAAAATCCGAAATCATTACAATTTATTTGAAAAAAGTACCTCGTTGGTCTAGTGGTCACAAAGCGCGACTGCTGAGCATGAGGTCTTGGGTTCGTTTCCTAGGTCGGGCAAAGTGTTATTGCGTTTTTCCATCAGGAATGTCTCAGTAGCAGCCTCGGAGTCTGGATTTGTGCCCGGTTGATGGCAATAGGCTCGCCCCCTTTTACACGGGACTTATACAAAACTGGCGAAACGTGGGTGTACTAATTGGTACACCTCTGCCTAACTCTTCGGTTATTACAGGCGTGATCTTATGTATGTTATGATCCTTTGAAAAATAGGAACAAATTAACGAGGCTTGATTTGTTTTGTGGGAACTAACCACCATTACCTTAATGAAATAGGTACCTACTTGTATTTGTATATCTTGAACCTCATATTGTGCGGTACATATTCTGAGTAAAATATAGCAGGTATGTACAGTCAGCAACAAAAGTCGATTAACAATGTTACTTTTTTATATCATATAAACAGACACTAAACACAATAATGTACTGGCTTTCAGAATTTCAGGCAATAGCTAAGGGTTTATTATATCTTAATTTTATATTCATTGCGTTTTACTTTAAATATTTTACTTAATAATTAAGGTTTAAAAATCATAAATGTTAATCGACTTTTGTTGCTGACTGTACGTTTATGTAGGGCGTATGTAGCCTCATAATGGGAAAGTTTTAAATTCAAATAATATAGTACTACGTTGTTTCCAAATCTGTTATTAACCTAGATATAGTTCAAAACTAGACAGCTGTAATGGTTGTCACATCATTAGTTATTTACAATTTTGATGTATCGTCCCACATGGTTGTCTACCATGTTTCAGTCTGAAAGCTTTTAGTTCTGAAAGGATGACTAATTGCAGACTAACATGATGTACTACTTTGCCTATAATTTTGCTAAGCTTTAGGCAGAGATGAATGTATGTCTGAATGCCTACATTTCACGATGATAAACGCAATCGAAAAACGTCAAATACATAAAAGAGACCTAAATCGAAAGCGATTTCATTTAATTGAGTTCGATTTTATTGTACCTAACTAATTAAATTGATTTTTCTAATTTAATACAATTTGGATTTTATTAATTTATTTTGATAATATTATTACATCGTGAGGAATTTTTACTACCAAACCTTTTATGCCACGCTTCCCTAGTCCGCGCGAGTCTCATTCATTTTGACAGTTAAAAAATATTAATTGCGTTACTTATGTACGTTGCCCAGTAGATACACTAATGGTTACAAAACGCGTTTGTTGCGAAAACGGCCGGAGGGACTTTTGAACATATGAATTAATCGATTTTTAATTCCTGTCAAAATCCTTTGGATTGAGATAGCCGGTTTGTCTAACTACAATTCACAATGCTTTAAACAAAATACCGTATCCAAAGTCATGAATCAATCAAGAACAATCAATCTATCAATCAATTGGGAACTTCAGTTTTGATTGATTGTGTTGTATTGACTTTATGTCAGTCTTGTTACTAATGACAACTTTTCTAGACTTTATGGAAAATTTATGTGACTAGACGATGGCCTACAAAAGTGTCGTTTATTGAAAAGTAATTTTCTTAGAATTGTCTGATTTGTTTGTCGTACGGTCTTTTTAAAGTTCTGTAGAAGAAATTATGTTGTTAACTTCGTGGAATCAATTGTAATATCAATAGGCATTGAATCGACTGCGTACACAAGTAGGCCGCATACATATTTTAGTGCAATGGGGTACTATAGACACGTCCGACACCCAGTGCAAGTGCGGAGGTTCTTTTAATCCTACGTCATATTTGAAGAAGAGTCTTAATTACCCTTGACGGTCTGAACAACGCTTCTGACGTAGCAATAGAATGAGAAGAGAAGTTGATTATGGGAACCGTACATTTAAAGGGGATAAAAAGTAGCTTATGTCCAGACTATAATCTAGATCTCTGTGCCGAATTTCATCCAGATTCAGCCGTTCTGGCGTGATTTAGTAATAAACATCCATACAATCTCCCGCAAACTTTTATGATAGTAGTAAGATTATGATGTATCGTGGATAAGAGAAGAAAAAGAAGAAACAAATTATCTTTAATGCGAAATTCAGCTTAGATTAAAGATGTTATTTACCGTATCACTGATTCTTTTAACAATATTACCAAAACTAATTTATCCAGCACTATATTGCAGCGACATCTATGCTTCGTATAAGACAACACCGTACCAGCCACAAACTTTACGTTTTAGGAATGTATGTAATTCTGGTAACTATCTAGGTACTGGTACTACCTAGTTATGTAACTAATGTATACTAGTTTTAGTACCAAGTGTTTAATATAGATGGACATTTTACGCATTTTACGATAGAAATGAAAAGTGCTTTTGAAAGAACATTTTTCATTGCTGTTTTAATAACCGCTAAAAGGGAACCCTCTTTCGGGTTGTAAGCTTTTATTTAACTTGCAATGTATGTTTGTTCGGGTGGCACCTTGCAACTCAATTTTGATTTTGATGTTTGTGTAATTTTGATGTTGTGTATATTCAACCGATTTTGCTGAAAATTTGCACGCTTAAGTATATCGCGTGATAATGCAATATTAGGATGACATAAAGCTTACTACAGCTACTTTTGCTTTGAGTGTAGTGTTCTTTAAGTCCCCATAACATACATATAACCATGCTTGTCAACACAAATAGCGCTACATAACATTTCCACAATCACTAACTATAGTGTCAAAATTGATCACTATGTTTAGCCTACTGTTCCTTGTGACTGACCCATAGACAACCGACCTCTTTCCCCCATTGTGCAACGGTAAGCACCTAGTTACCAGTAAATATAGCGGGGTGTTCCGCGTTCGATGCTGGTCACGGTATGTTGTGCAAGATTGTCCTTTGTTGTTGTATTGACTTTATCGATCGTGAGTAATTATTGTTAATCATTGTCTATGCTTAACATTTTTTTATTCTTGTGGAAGTAAATATGTCATAAGGTACTCCTCCTACACCACCACTCCACTTATCCTATGACACTCGGCAGCAGTGAGTGAGTAGCTTTCTATCAGTGAAAGAATTTGTGTATTCTGATTCTGATCAGCATTTCCAAAGATTACCTCTTACAAACAAGTAAATTTAAAAAAATAAGAAATAAAGCTGCAATATCTCATGTGGCTGTGGCTATAGGTACTTAGAACATGAAAAATACTCAACGAATTAATGTGTTTTTAAGTCATCCAACTTACTATTTATTATTACACGACTGCCCAAAAAAAAGGAGTGTTATGTGTTTAGGGTTAATGTATGTATGTATGTATGTATGTGAGTTTCTTTATTCCACCATAACTTTTAAACGCCTGAACCGATTTAGATGTATGGGGTATCGTTACAATCCTTGCATCGTTCCGAGTAACATAGGCTAGTTAAAAGAAACCGGTGTGGTCACATTAAAACGTAAATTAATACCAGCCTCAATTTATTTTTTTTAATGAATCTGGTCGTGTCTATGTTTATCGTCTAGAATATGACTAGTAGATTTAAAAAATATATAACACTGTTAATAAAAAACGTAGTAAAAAAAAACTGACGAGTAAACAAAGTAAGTACAAATATGTGGAATTTTTGCAGTCGTGTTTTTTAATTTTTTTAATTATAGTAGCTTGTTATATTACTCATACTGCCTACACTTTTTTATCTATTTATTTTGTTCCGTTCAACAACATAAGGGCAAAGCTTATTACATACTATAGATAGCAAGTATCTTCAGCTTTCTGACTAACAGTCCGATTCTTAGACACTTCAAATGCTTAGGCTTTGACTTTGACTTCTGACTATGGCCTCATAACCACTTATCCTTCTGTGTGGCCCCACATTGTATCCACTTCCATACTTTCGCCGTCCAACCATGGTGTAATTGCATAAGGCGACATAATCCGCTCCATTTCCACCGATGACATCATTGCATCACCATGCCCAGCCATGATTCAGGTATTCGAGCCACGTCCTTTTTCCTATAGAAAGTGGTTGCACCACCAGTAAAGGACTGTGATGTAAGAACAGATGTATGTTTTGGATGTTTATATTTACAGTAGCGCTTAAATGGCACATGGTCAGTTTTTAGCGTCTTTAATTATTGTTATTGGTACTGTAACCTTTATAATACATACATACATAAACTCACGCCTTTTTCCCATGGGGGTAGGCAGAAACCACAGAACGCCATCTGCTACGATCCTTACATACTCCTTTCGCCTCATCTACGTTTATACATCTCGTCATACAAGCACGCCGGTTACGAGTACTCCGCACCTTTACAATGAAAGTAAATAAATAAATAAATGGTGTTTGGTAGGAGTGACAGTGTGATGCTCTACAAAGACAAAGTTTTTGTTAGGCTTAGGTGCTCCGCCTTTGATGTCAGGGTTACGGGCAACTCGCATTTAGCTATTTATGACGATTCTCTCATAATTTTAAGAAATTAGCAAGTGCTACACCTGGCAACCGTTAAAGAAAACGTTTTAATAGTTGACAGTTATGTAAATAAAAGTTGCATCGTCCTCGGAGCGCCAAAGATTTTACAAAGAGCTTTTCAAGTTTTCCCTCTTCTCACCCAAAAAACTTATGCGGTCATGAACTGTCATATTTACTTTTAAGGGTTTCTACAGCTATTTCCGCTGCAGGTGCGATTAAAATAGCTCCAAGTGTTCTTAGCCATAAATTCCATTTTGCTGCAAATTATTGCAGTAATGTTCAATCAGTATAGATATACTGACTGAACAATACTGCAGTGCAGTCATTGTTGGATAACAATGACTTTTCTAATTAATGTAATGATTTTCTTGTGTACCTACGGCTTAATTTAAGTCGAATGATCTTGTAAGATACTTTATTTAATTTTCTTAATTTGACGAAATAGGAAGACGGTGTGTACACCTTTAGATATAGGTAGTGCTGTATTTGATATCAGTAAATGTTGATAGTCCAAGTAAAACTAAATACAAGATATGATATTAAATTCTTAGGTCTTCTTAGGTAAAGTAGCAAGAAAAGACAGAAACTACTTGATATACATTTTATTACAAAAAGGCCGTACATTAAATAGTTTTTAGCCGACTGCGGTCGAAATAAACTCTTATTCTTCATCATTAAAGCTAGAAAATAGAAAAATAGACATCTATGTACAACAGTGCTATACCAGGTACTTGCTTCCGAAACCTTACCGACCAATCATATCCAAGAGATCTTGCGAAAACATGAACCAACAATGGTTTACCAAAAGGAGTAAAAAATATTACAAAAATACAAAAATCTAAAATCAAAATATGTCGAATAATATTTACATATACATTTTACTTAAATAAATAAAAGGTTTTTTTTCTTTATGAAAATTGAAAAATTATGTTTTTATATTTATTTGCCATGGAAGCTGCCATTTTTTAAAAATATATTAATAAATACGTAATAATTATAATGGCAATATTAAAGTTTATTGCTCGGTATGTTCAAAAGTAAATTTGAAATAGGTTACACAAATTTTGCTGTAACTGGCCAAAAGTAAAAAAAAACTTTCTTTTTGTTTTCTATGGCGTTATCACGGATAACCTATTCCGAATAGACTTTAATTTTTAATCTCGACAGGCTTCGTTGTGATTGCACTATATCCCTAACGTCTCTCACAAAACCTGGACCTATATCCGTATCAACTGTGACGTCATTTACCATGGCGAGCTGCTATTGGTTAGTGTGAATGCTCGCGGCTTTTCATTGGCTACAACTAAAGTTAGCCTCAATCCTTACAATGCTGGTAATATTTTCAGATCACATTTATGAAAATGACAGATTTTCTCGACAGATATAAGTCCGAAGGTACTATCATACACTCACACCTAAATCTACACTTAACTACATCACATAATATCGTTCTGACTACGCACAAGAATCAACATTTCATTTTGTTGGATTTCATCACTTATTTAATGACAGATTAAAAACGAAAATCCTGATTTACTTCAAAATCTTATTTTTATTTAATTTGGGCTAAACGACTCACAATCATTTAAGAATATGGCGTCAACTCCCAAAAAGTTTCCTACAGTTTTCAATCATACGTTCTAAATTCGAAATTTGAATCTGTCATCGAACAAGTGACGTCACTTTATCCTTTACCATCCGTATTTGGAGTGCAATGAGTGTCCATGGGCTAATCCGTGTCCTAAGCCATGACCATGGAAGTCGTGGATGATGGGTGCACTGGCGTAGGACTTGACGACGGGGACGGCGACTGGGGCAGGCACGGGGACAGCTACTGGTTTTGGCACAGCCACAGGGTAGGGTTGGGGCACGGGGACACCGACCTGGAAAGAAAATGTGAGTTATTGATTTAATGCTTAGAAAAATAGAAGCTGCTTGCTTCTGAGGAAGACTTCTTGGCTGTTATAGACGAAATTAGGTTTTCTTGTTTAATCTTTTGGGTTCAAAATAAAATTGTCACCCAATTTTTTACATTCACGTCCGCGCCATCTTCGCAGATTAGTAATTAAAGTCAAAGTCAAAGTCAAAGTCAAATCATTTATTTCAATTAGGCCATTTTAAGGCACTTTTGAATGTCATTACAAGAAAAAAAAATAGAATTGAATCTAGTTGCCCCTTCCAAAAGGTAGTTTTGTATGGAGAAGAATGGGCAAGAAACTCCATACGTACTCTTTTAAATAAAGGCCATTATGATCTTCTCGCTATGGTATAATCTATACTGTTATATTTATTTCACTGTAAACCTATTAGAACAAGTACCGTCATAAATGACTCCAGTTAAGTATCTAGCCTCTAGACCGGTCTAGTATTAAGTTCAATTGAGCGGCGTGTGCGACGTTGGCATGACGGAAGCGTCGCTAATGTCGATCATTATCTGATTTACGCTCTAAAAAGCCTATAATGATTCATTGGGTCGGTGTGGTATCAAGTCGGTTTGTTACGTTGGTAACGTTTTTGACTCTTGTATGTGCATTGGAGACTTATACGGGAGCAGTTGTGTGTGTTCTTTTTTCTTCTTTGGACTTTCTGATTGTATCAAAGTCTTGGAATTAGTGTGGTTTACCTCTATCACTACATAACGGCTGATTTGCTACAGAAGTCGTATTTCCCATTTACCTGCTCGTTGTTAAAGTCTTATGTACCATTAGCACTCTCCTCGCGACTTCGTTCATGATTTTTCTTAGGGGTTCCAAAACCTTCCAATTAGCGAAATAATTTTTAAAATCGGTTTAGTAAATCCAGCGATTACCCTCTACAACCTCTCAAACTTTACCTTTTTATAATAATAGTACCTATAGAAGATGACATGTAGGAGTGCTACTTTTTCAAATAATTATTGTGTTTATTTACTTTTTGATAATGATGTCATCAAAGCATGATGGTGCCAAGGCCATATTATAGCACACCATTGGGGAAGTTTACGTTATACAATCCACACTATCGAGTAATCCTAATCACTTCATTAACCTACTAGCAGTAACACGTACAGCAGGTGATTCTTGCAGTACTGTGGTAGAATCCTAAGTAATCGTAAGTGGTTTACATAGAAGTGTTCTGATTCGGGTTTATTTAGCAGGTCCAGTAGTGTTTTCCTGTTGTTTAATGGCATGTTAAGATACTTTAATGCGGGAATTTTAAATTGCCCAATTGTTGGCAATTTCTTACTATCTTGGAATTACTGTAAATTGCTTTGTGTTGCTTGTCATAGTTAACGAAATTTACAAGAATTGAGTTATTGAGTTGCCCGTGTAAGCGCATAATGAAATTTTGCCGAATCCAAAAATTTTACTACTGACCTTAAGTGTTTGGAAGTCTTGTGTAAAAATTCTCCTTTGTGTGTGTAGTCTGACAACCCGAGGGGGGTTGCTAGACCCTCCCCAATGTTATTTCTAGTGGATCACACTGGTTTCTTTTCTCATATACGGCATTTGGATTTATGTCATAAGGTATGGCATATTAAACGCCCTATTTTGACTACTCGGGACCACAGAATCTTGTAGACTCGAATGGGTCACTATTGAATACTTACTTGTTTAATGACGGGGTAAGGCACGGCATGAGGCACGGGTACGGGCACGGGACGGTCGACGGGGACGGCAACGTGTCTCTCCACGGTCACGGGGTACGGCTTGGGGACCGGCACGGCGTAGGGACGGTCTACGGGGTAGGGGACGGCCACCTGAAATAGAGATGATGATTTGTTTTATACGTATGCGGTTGAAGCTTTTTAAGTTCTTTTGAATATCTTGCAAATTTTTTCTTTCATCAAGTTACTGGAAATATTATGAAACCATTATGGTCATTTCTGCGACCTCCGGAGGGCAATTATCCTATTTTGTAAAAACGAAGGCAATCTAATCTCAGTCGGAATCTGGCATTTTTTGACGTTGATTCTGGCTGAGATGAATTTGTGACTAGAATTTATACACTTCTAATTAGTAGAGAGCCTGCAGTTAATATTTTCTTTGGGATCAAAATCAAACTGATTGTTAAAAGCAAATCAAAATCATAGTGAAAACTCACCTTAACAGCCACGGGGTAAGGTCTATCCACAGGCACAGGGTAAGGTGCAGGTACTGGTACTCCAACATGCTTAGTAACAGTCGTGTGAACATCAGCTCCAACTATAGCCCCTCCAATAGGTCCCCCGACGAAAGGCCCAGCGTATCCCGCTGCTACAGGTCCCGCAGCATAGCCTGCCGCGATAGGCCCTCCGCCTAAGTGACCAATGTATGGCCCTGCAGCAAGGTGCCCATGGCCTACAGCCAGACCATGGCCTATTAATGGAGAGCTGTAATGACCCACGAGGCCACTTCGTTTCTGGACAACTTTACTCGGTTCCGGATCCGCCAGAACTGAGGCTGCCAAGAAAAGTACTGCGATCTGGAAACAAGAAAGAGATTTGTTAAATAAAAAGGTTGCTATTTGGTCTTTTGTAGTCCATAGAATAAATATCTAAGAAGGATTTCGTAGATTAAGTATTTGATGGTTTGGTTTATATTTTACTAGCTTATACTCGTGACTTTGTGCGCGTGGATGTCAAGTATATCATGAAATATACACATCAAAAAAGTCTAGGGATCAACATCCCTAACAAATGTTAGGGATGTTGATCCCTAGACTTTTTTGATGTGTGTATGTCCTATACCACTACTACCATTGGATCACCCCTCAAAAATAATAAAAAACTTATAACTATAGTTTTGTTTGTTTTTTTCCTACGTTCAACATTGAACGGCTATAGGCTGATATGATGATGAAGATGATTATAGTTTAGAAACATAAACACAAAACTCTAGTTTTAGACACTAGATGACTAGAAGATTAAGAAAAATCCGGGAAGCCAGACAAAAAAAAATCCAAACTACAAACACAAACAAAGGCTAAGCAAAAAAAAAAGCTATGCAAATGAAGAGGAAAGTGTAAACAACACATCGATCACCAAAATCGAAGGCTCGGATGCATTTGCGCATAAATTAAGCAGGACAATGCATCCGATATTACTTTTACTTATTGCGTGATATGACTCCATCATGCCACTTGAAATGCGAAGAGGTATAGTCAGAATCGAAATTCGTATCGCGATCAGAATTTCAATGAAGGGATTCTTTACTATGGATATTAGAACATGAATTAAGCGTGTCGGTTACGTATGTACAATCAATGACAAAAGTGGTGTTGGTTGATTGGTAACCCGTACAGTTTAGTGATAGTTTTTGGTGGTGTTTGCGTTTGCCGCTGAGCGTGGGGTCCTGGGGTCGATTCGAAAGTGTTATTGGATTGTTCCATTAGGATTTTTTTGTTGCAGCCTGGGAAGTTGGTGGTGTAACAACCTCATGTCTCGAAAAGTACGTAAAGCTGTTGATCTTGCACCTTTTTTTTCTTTTTCGGGGAGTCAAAGGGCAATATTGTTTTATGTAAAGTTTCACATATTGTTACTGTTAAGACATCATATTAGGCGCATTGTTAACGACAGGGTAAAGACCTTTGACTGCAGACAATAAAGTAAAGGCATGAAGTGTGTGGGAATTGTCAATGACTGGTTGATATAGGTTTTAATGTTTTGTTTGTTAAACCGTGAGATCGGTTAAATGATTGTGGAATAAATAAATGTCTCGTTGAGGAATAAGATTTAATTGGATTGTTTAATTTTGACTAAAATATTGATTTTACTTATAACATGACATCACGCTTGTAATCCCCAAAAGGTTAGGCAGAGGTGTACCCATTAGTGCACCCTCATTTCGCCAGTTATGTTTAAGTCCCATGTAATAGGGGGCGAACCTATTGCTATCAATCGCGCACAAATCTAGATTCCGAGGCTGCTCCTGATGGAAAAACCCAATAACAGTTTGCCCGACCTGGGAATCGGACCCAAGACCTCAGCTGTCGAGCTTTGCAGCCACTAGACTAACGAGGCAGTTACCTTCCTCCTCCTACTAAGGGAGGCTCCTTTATACAAAGGCTTGAACCTGTAAGACAGCTTCAATGAAATGTGGATCTAATAACAAGATCAGAACATACACGGATGTTGCTCGATTTGAACCAGGGAAGGCGACATACAGAGAAAAAGAACCTGTGCGTTATCTAACTACCCGCAACCTGCTAACTTTGCGCGGTTACGTTCGAAGCAAGTTTATAATTATGTTACTTTTTATAGTTTAGAACTTTAGATTAATAAAGTACTTAAGCAAGAGTGTAAGAAAAAATTCTGTTCCTTACAGTTTTTCTGAGGCACCTATATCAGAGTTGATCCTACAGTAAAAGTTGTTCATATTTCGAGTAAACTCGGCCATAATGAAACGTTCATTTCTCGAATTAATTATATTAATTTTAGATTGGTGATATATCTATTTTAAGGCAGTTTTTGGAGTTGACACTGAAATGTTACTTGTTGACATATTGAATTTTTGAGAAAATTTGTGTTGTTTGTCGTTTTAGGGAAACCAAGCTAGTAAAAATTAAGCTAGGTATTTTGATTAGACCTTATATTGTTATTTTCCTTTAAAATGTTAGAGAATTTTATGGTTTTGTGATGGTTATATTAATCAAAAATTGTGTGTCATGGAAATAACCTCATGAAAGTTAAAGGTTAAAACTAAAACTAATTTAATACAAACATGGGCAAACTTGAGTGTTAATTGCTTGACCTAAGTCGATATACATACATTTTGGGACAGAAAATGTAGAAGTTCGGTTTACTTATTGTTAACTTTATTGATATGTTTAAAGTAAGCTTGAACCTGACATTTAAAAAAATAAATATATAATATAGATCTTCAAAATTAAGTTATTAAAGGTTTAAAGTAGTTTTTGTTACGTTTTTAAGGGTCAAGAAATACTTTATAATTAAGTAATTAACTAAGCAATTAAAGGTAATCAGTAGTGAGATCGTCGATAGCAGTAACATACACTTCGATCTTATATCGCGATCATTTAGATTGCATTTTGCGTTAATTAATCCGTGAGAAAAGCGCGCGTAAAACGTAAAATTAATTATCTGTTAAGAATTATAGATTTCCTAAAAGAGGTGGGGAGATGACCTAGACGCGCATCGCAAGGGATGGTTTCAGGTGGCGCAAGAATACCTGGAAGGGCTGGATGCCTTTACCCAGCAGTGGGATATTAAAAACTAGCCCCAGCAGTGGGATAGAAAAAAAATATTTTTATACATTTTAATAATTACTTAAGTAATGACATTTTTTTGGTGGGCAAAAAAAAATTAATTGTTATTTTACATTTTCAATGAACTTAATTTTTAGTTACACCAAAAAACTAACTAAATGTTTCAACAACACCGTTTTAACTATACATTTTTTTATTGAAACTAGGTTGTAGTTGACCTAATTAGTACACTTACATAAGACTTCATATTGGAACAATACACTGCACTAAAACTGTTTGACACTGTAAGGATCGAGCCACACTGTGCATATGTGCTCCAAGACCCACCAACCACTTATATAAGGCTGGCAGTACACCACCCCACTATCAGACCCATTGGTTTTAACTCCAAACGCCACTATTTGCGACACTTAGTACTTATGTTGCAGGTATGCCGACAATTTGGACGTTATTCAAATTAGCTAAGATTACTTAGTCATTGTTTTTGTAATGAGTTTTGTGTTTGTAGGTTGGAAGTTTGATTGTTACCGGTTGATAGTGGTTCTGTGGGGTTGAAGATTGAGCTAAATAAGGGTTAATTCTGTCCCTGTATATTTTTTTGTAACTTATGAAACTGGGCTGTCATGTGACTTTTTCTATTTATATGTACAAATACGCGCCATGAAAGATGAGATTTGACAGAACACACTTTGACGTCGATAAAGGAAAACATCGTAAGAAAACCTGGACTTATAGTTAATTAATTTTGAAATCACGGTCAATACTCGCACTTCTCTGTATGAGAAGGGGCTGTTGCCCAACAGTGGGACAATAATAAGCTGGTATTAGATATTATTATTTTTATTGCCTTTTACTTGAATAATGATAATCCTTACAGAACATTTAGCATTGTGTATACGCTGGCAGATTAAAGAAATCATGTAGTTGAATTTACAATTGTCCTTTAATCTGTGTATTAGTCCTTTAAACTGTGGTTCACTAAAACGCTCCAATTCCAACTTTCACCGCGACACATTTTAACAGCTTCCCCGTCCAGTTTACTAAGACCCTTGTCCACGGTTCGTCCACGCAATCTATATCTTCAACCAACTCCTTTTCCTGTACCCTATATACCACGAGAGGTCATCCTAACTGGTCGTCTCTAAAAGTAATATAGTATCTGTCTATATTTCGACCAACGTTACTGTGAAACTAACATTTGGAATGGGAGATATGATCGGATTTTGTTGTCATTTTGATTTTAGCTAACGAACAGTGACAGTAACAATTTCAGGTAGAAAGGTTTTTTTCGTTCGAATAATGACGTAAATTATGGCTTGATTTTTTAAATTTCAGCAGTGAATTAATATTATGTACAGAGTACAGACTAAGTATTTTATTTTAATTTTTGCTCCCTCTAAAAATTTCACTTGTATTGTGTGGGTGAGTTTACCGTATACGTATAGACCCGAAACAACTGTAGGTCATACAAATATTTTTTCCGAGTGGGAATAGAACTCGCGATACGCAGTGCAGCAGCTAAGCGGTCAGCCTCTGCGACAATTGTGTTGTAAAACGTATTTTAACATTATTCTCAACTTTTTCTTTTGAATTAAATCTTTTTTATTATATTTTATTTATTATTTATGTTTATGTATATTATATGACATTTTATAGTAAGTATGTAGAATTTAATTATTTTGTACTTGTGTACACTTCATTTTATTATGTAAAATTTTTGAGTACTTTTTTATTTTATTTTTTAATCTTTAATTTTGTTGTTTTACTCTCGTACAACAAATTGCACCTACTATGTTATCTCTTCACCACCTTTGGTGGACTGTTAGAGAATGCCTAAGGCATTAAGTCCGCCTTTGTACTTTTGTTGCAAAAAGTTAAAATAAATAAATAACTACAGAATTATTATTCTAAAAACAAAAACAAGTAAACACTTGGGCGTTCAAGAACTCATCCACATCGCTGCCGTTCCCAGAAGCTTGGCAGCATTGCCACATTAAATGGCAATCCTAATTCTTACTTATTACGGTATAATTTAGTGTAAAGTGTATTTTGTGTGTGTTTGTAATGATACCTTAGATAGCTGATAGATAGTAGTCCTTGATGATTGGTATGTAATTTGTAAACGGTTACTGATATTTACTTTAGAAGTAAAGAGTAGATTTTGTCATATCCCGTTTTACGATATGTTTTTATGTGGTTGATTTTACCGGGTTGACCTCGTGGTTGCACGCGTGACTAGGTAAAAAGCGCACGCCCACGCAAAAGATCACGCAGACGAAGACGAAGGCCCAGGCTAGTGCTATATAATAAATGGAGTATTGGTATATACTCAAGTTTCATGTTAAAACAATAAACGACCAGTTTCATTGATTTATAGTAAATAGTTTAATTAGTATCAAGGCATTTCCCACGGTAACAAATTAGTCATGGTTAGTCAGAATGTTAATGTGGGACGCAACCTAGGGCTTTGTTGTGATGGGGACATTTGATTTTGGATGTCTTCCAATTGCCATGACGTATGTAGGTCAGTGGTAAAGGTACCGTAATTAAAACATGCTGATACCTACGTTAAAGTGGTAACAAAATTAAATTCTTTTTAACACGCTTTTATTAGCTTCACTTGTAACTATGTATGTAAGAAAATCTTGGAATCTTAATTTGACCCACTTCCCGGTCTTCGATTAGGATGAAATTTTTTCACACGCTCTGAGTTCTGATGACAATACATGACTAGCTAAGAAACGTCATTATAAATCCAATATGGCGGCCTCCCCAAGATGGCGGACTGGCTATTCGAAATCCACCCCCATGATAATGGGTATCAAATGAAAGGGTTTGCTGTCAGGAATACGAAAAAAATAGTCACGTGACTTAAATCCAACATGGCGGACATCCAAGATGACGGATTGGCTATTTGAAATGCACCCCCATGATATGGGTATTAAATGAAAGGGTTTGCTGAATGGGATACGAAAAAAATTAGTACGTGCTAAAAGCGTGTTCTTTAGTTTTTTAAACTATTTTTCTTGTATACTTTAACATTTGTTATGAATATTAAATAGATCCTTAGATATTTATCCTAAGGATCTATTCGATATTATATCAATTACTCCAGACTGAATAACGATCACGGCGATTATAGTCGTAGAAGATATGTAGGTATGCTCAAACACATGTGCAGTCACTTTTCTCTCTCTCTTATTACCTTAGAACTACCTATGACCAATCTGTCTGACAAGCATTGTAATTTTAAAAATTAGTTCGGTATATCAAACTCTTACTGACTAGAAACTACCCCGTGTTCCCCACACCCTATTTGCCGATCGCCGACTGCATATAACCTAACCTACACGAGTTATTTCCAATAACATGGAGATACGAGTATTACATCGTATCCCTATGAGGATACCTTACATAAAAGCCCTTCGCCTCTGACACCGGAGGAAAGGTCACGAGGCGACATTGTAGGTTACGAATGCTATGATGCAGCACTCTACATAACCCAGAGCCTACTGACCTTTCGCTGGAAGTTTTAATTATGACTAGATTTAACTTTCAGCAATTTGAGAATTAACATTTCTTAATTTCTCATTTGATTGCCAGTGTTTGCCTGTGACTTAGTTCACGTTAATTTCATAATGGATTCCTATTTTTTGATTACAAAATAAATAGTAGGTACTCGGTAGGCTATCGGTCCTGTAATTCCCGAGATTCGGCGCGATTAAACAAATCAACAAACAAGCTTAATAATAATTAGTAGATACGTAAAGGTACATATTTTTTAATGTATTTTTTTAATTATAATTACATAGACACTTTGGTGAACAGCTGAACGATGACTATGTATAATAATTGGTTTATTCCCATCTCATCCCCTATGCTTTTATGTCTACAATAATAATCCATTGATGTTTATTGCTTTTCGAATTAGAATTACGATTATCCTATGGTATTTTATGTTAATTTTATACTAAAACCACAACTAGTATCACCCATCTGATATACCTAAATAAAGCCTTCAACCCATCTTCAAAATAATCGGAAATTTAAAAATCGTACCCGTTACATGCGCGTTCGTGTTCGGCCATATCTGTTTATACCAGAGACCTCGAAGATGTGTTGCTAACCCAAAGACAAAGCTAAAGTGTCATTCCTACCTACTTAAAATAGGTTCAATTACTATAAACATTCCTAAAATACATCGAAGAATGCTTCCACGCTTGAAGGCTGAAGATAATATTAGTAATTATTCCTTTGATCTCAAGAAGGTATAGCTTGGAATTAGACCTTTTTCAATCAAGCGAATGCTTGTTCTACAGGTACCTAGGTATGTCTATTTATCATTTGCTGGTACCGACAACCTTTACGTACTTTGTAGAGCAATCGACGGAGTTAATTACAATTTTGTAACAGAACCAAATAACTAAACTTCAGGATGTATATCAAAAAGGCATTAGTACTGTTGCACAATAGTGTATAAATTATCCATTTGGTCCAAGGAAGGCTGTATTGGTTGATAGAATAGAGATGCAAAGAGGTGTGTATTAGAACGTTTCGCAGATTTTCGGATTTTGCGCGATCTGAATCAGCTTAGCATCTAAGATCGAGGGAGAATTTTGAATAATGTAAACAGTAATAGGAAATTAGTATCAGTATTGAACATACTTTTACCAAGATCGAGATAGAACTATAAAGTCAAACATATTTTTAATAATAAAATATAGCCTATGCCACCCGAAGATAGGGTAGCTTCCCAACAGTAAAATAATCTTTCAAATCGGTTCAGTAGTTTTGGAGCCTTTCAATGCAAACAAACTAACAATCAAATCTTTCCTCTTTATAATATTAGAATAAACAACTTTCAATAGTTCTAGACAATAAACAATTTTCTTTCATTTCTTTTTACTATAGACAAGTTCTTTGTCATATCTCTCTTATTTTCTAATCTGTGTCGCGAGCTAAGTGCAGGAAGGCATGATGCAACCCCGGACTCAGTCGAACTGGTTTCAATTTATCTGCCCATTATTTAGGTGCTATATTAAATTCTGCCCCGTCTATTACTTCAAGGATGTCGTTAAGTAATAGTATTAAATCCTATGTGTATGTCAATAATGACTATACTCCTAGTTTTCACCCGCGATTACTGCTCCGGTCCTCTGGATCGTACCTGGATATAATTAAAATAAGTCTGAAATCGCCAATCCGCCCTAGGCAAGCGTGGTGATCAATGCTCGTGCCTTCTTCGTATGAGAAGAGGCCTTTGCCTTGCAATGGGACAGTAATAGGCTGGTATAATTATTATAACAACTTCTAAAGTTCTGAAAATTTGGTTTTCAGAACTTTAGAAGTCGTTATAATAATTATAGCTAGCTCTTTAATTTTGTATTACTTTTTGTTTATTATCTCGTAGAACAATACAAATTAAGGCATATTGCTCCAATTCCTCGCTATAGACGGAGACAGTTCGATTAGTTTATGCAATCAAACGTGCACTGTGTTGGAATAGCCCTTTGTAATGGACGCTCGCGGAAAATGCGTGCGCGTTTTGATTATATCGTAGACTGCCTCGTTGTTCTAGTGGTAGCAAAGCGCGACTGCTGAGCATGAGGTCTTGGGCTCGATTCCCAAGTTGGGCAAAGTGTTATTAGATTTTTCCATCAAGAATTTCTCAGTAGCAGCCTCGGAGTCAGAATTTGTTGACATGAGACTTAAACATACCTGGCGAATTGTGGGTATAATAATGGGTACACCTCTGCCCAACCCTTCGGAGATCTTACCCTGCGTTCAATATCTACATGATTTTTTGCTACCCGTATTATTTTGGCTTTATGATAACTTCATTGCATCAAGTATCGCAGCTCAATGCTCCGTTTGAAGATGTAGATCATTGCATCAACAAACATAACTCACAAATCTGATAATTCTCATGGCGTCTGTCGTTTCACGTAACTTTACTGCCAACTAAACCTTTAACATTAGACATGTACTGTAGAGAGTCTGACTGGTTTAGCCATATTCAACCTTATTTTGTTAGTTTATATTTCTTTTTACGCTATTATGCCGTGATGGCCCTGTGGTTGAGACGCCCGCTTCTCTTGCATGAGGTTGTGGGTCCGAATCTGGGTAAGTACCAAAGTGAGTTTTCCAAATCATAATATGTACTTTATAAGTTTAAAAAAAAAAAGAAAAGGGTATGCTTAGATGGTTCGGTCATGTTGAGAGGATGAGTGAAAGTCGATTAACAAAAGGTATTTATATGGCAGAGGTGAGTGGCAACGCAGGGAGGGGTCGCCCTAGGAAGACCTACACTGACCTTATTGGTGAGGTTCTTCAGAAAGGTCAGGTGCGGAGTACTCGTAACCGGCGTGCTTGTATGACGAGATGTATGAACGTAGATGAGGCGGAAAGGAGTATGTAAGGATCGTAGCTGGTGGCGTTCTGTGGTTTCTGCCTACCCCCATGGGAAAAAGGCGTGAGTTTATGTATGTATGTATGTAAGTTTAAAGTCAAAGTCAAATGATTTATTTCAATTAGGCCATTACAAGGCACTTTTAAACGTCAAATATAAAAGAAAAAGGAATTGAATCTAGTTGCCCCTTCCAAAAGGTAGCTTTGTATGGTAAAGAATGGGTAAGAAACTCCATACGTCCGATATATCACTGACATAGTTCCGTGCCTCGGAAGGGAAGAAAAGGAATTAATTTTCTAGACGCTAAAGTGTCAACGTTTAGTAGTTCCACACGCGACCGTTGCATCAGTAAGCATCGCCCGCGCAGATCTCACACAGATAGCATTGCTTAGCTACGCGACTACCACTCTAATAGGACACTACGTTTGTGCGTTATACAATACGAAACAATGAATTGAAACGGTGCAACTTTTGTGTAAGTCGAGCTTATATGCAACTGTAATGTTGATGAGATGGGGATTATATTCACTGCCTCGTTGGTCAGAGCTCTGGGGTTCAATTTCCAGGTCGGGCAAAGTGGTATTGGGTTATTCCATCTGGAATTTCTTAGTAGCAGCCTCGGAGTCTGGATTTGCGCACGGTTGATGGCAATAGGCTCGCCCCTATTATATTTGTGTTTTATTTTATCTTTTTATTTTTATGTGTCTTTAATTATTGTAATTGGTTTTATAACCGTTTTAATTAAAGTAAATAAATAAATTAAGAATGAATTAAGAATGGGACTTGAACATAACTGGCGAA
Organism: Hoplodrina blanda; assembly: GCA_949316365.1. NCBI lineage: Eukaryota > Metazoa > Arthropoda > Insecta > Lepidoptera > Noctuidae > Hoplodrina > Hoplodrina blanda. The sequence continues at coordinate 13,456,655 of OX438589.1, forward strand.
ATGTGGGTGAACTAATGGGTACACCTCTGCTTAACCCTTCGCGGATTACAGGCGTGATGTTATGTATATTCAGTTAGGACTAGAGAACGTGAAGGCTGGGAACTGTTGCTTGTAATTATATGGTACAGTCAGCAACAAAAGTCGATTAACATTTATGATTTTTAAATCCTAATTATTAAGTACAATCACAGTACAATATTAAAAGTAAAACGCAATGAATATCAAATTAAGCTATAATAAACCCTTAGCTATTGCCTGAAACCCTTAGCTATTGCCAGAAAGACAGTACATTATGTGTTTAGCGTCTGTTTAAATGATATAAAAAGTAACATTGTTAATCGACTTTTATTGTTGTCCGTACATATTAGCTTCAAAGTTGATATATTATCCCAAGGGAACCGTATATTTTAGCCTATAAGTGCTGTTTTGGACTATAATCTTTTATCCAGATCTCTTCAGCCGTTTTGGCGTTATTGAGTAGCAACATCCAGACATTTGCATTTACATTAGTAGTAGAATATAAGTAAAACGAATCATTTTTTTTTTCAAAATAATAGCTCGTGTTAACCTCTTTTATCTGTTTAATTAAGTATATTGTGAGTTCAATAAAGCCAATCAAATGACACACTAATCGCTAATTACTAACCTACTCAACCATTAATTAGCATTCATTCATATAGTCTAACAATGTCATGTTGGTGGCTCGCCAACTGTCCCGGATTTCATAACATTTGTAATATACCCAAGGGACGGGGCTATGGAGGACAAACCTTTATGTAATAAAGGCGGTAGTCTTAGTTTCTGGGTCATGATAATGCGAATTCGAATGAATTGATACTGGTAGGAAGTTACGGATTATTCATGAGTATTTGGGTAAGACTTAGAGAGTTAAGATGAAAAGATTAAGGGCATGACTTGAGCTATTCACTGTCTACTAGAAGATCCATTAATTTAATGGTTATTGCAATGATAATCAATCAGTTGTTACCTCTTTGTGCCTATTGGCCTAGTTCTGTTCTGTCTCCTGCTTCTTTGGAGGGAAGTGGAAATAATGTATTTTCTTACTCCTCCGTTATTCTGTTCTGTTTAATTTCGTTGCGGGATCCAAGACAGTTGAATCGTTTCTCCGAGACTCGTCGAGCTTCACTGTCTCGGTGCTTTTCTGGCGGTCTCCACTGTTGGTTAATGTCTTTCAAGAGTTGCTGTGGTTGGGAATGGGGTGGTGGGCTTGTCTACTAGAGAGGTGGCCCAAATAGCGATGTCCAAAAGAAAATATTAAAAGCCTCTTTCTATGAGCTTCCCAAAATAGCTCCTTGAATGTTCCGCGATTTTTTTTAGCTGAAGAGCTAAACATTATTTTGATATTTTTTTGGGTTATTCCCATCTAACCATGGGGTGTTTTGTAAAACCCATAAAGAAAGGCTTCCAAAGTATTTTTCAGATGCCTTATCTGAACCAGCGTGTATAGGTAGTTGCAATTTTCAAAAACAAAAATCTTGATACTTTATCAATTAAAATTAATATTCGAAGACATTCATCGGTTTTCAGAAAAGCATCAACTGTATCTGACGATACTGCTTAGGTACTTATTTTGATGACTGAACGACTTTTCTAGTCTTATTTTTTTTTAGACATTTTATGATTTCAATTTTAATTTGATGAAGAATCAATATTATTAAGTGTCATATTTATAATTCAATATTAAGCGTCATGTAGTTTCTTTCACTTCAGGCCTATTTTTTGCGACAGGAAGATATTTAAATAAGGTCTTTAAGTTAAGTGCGTATATAGCAAGCGTACCAGATTAGTTCAGGTTTAATCAAATCAAGATCGATTTGCTATCATGCTTGTTAAATACATGTCACGTTCAACAAGCCGATTAATCACGACAATATCAGGCTTCTAGAATCTCTAAACTCACTCCCACATAGTGCGACATTCCAACAATTTCTACATCCTTCACCAACTTCACCAACACTGAGCTAATACTATAAATAACACTACATTCGAAAGGGACGCAGGCGCAGTTCCCACAGCTCCTTATTACAATATAGATCTAGACTCTAGACCTTGTTAAAACGACTTATGTAACTTCAAAACCTCAATCGATTTTGAACGTTGTCATAAAAGTAGTAAGGTTCGTTTTTGGTTTGTGTAGATGGTATCAATTGACACGCGAAGAATGCATCGATGCTCTACTTTCCATAGTGTGTCTCAAGGATTTTATGGGTTTTAGTTAGTGTTTGTTTACGTTTCCGTTACACTTCTAAGGAATAGTAGAAGTACAAAACTAACTTTTATGATCAGCCCTGACTTTTTCGAAATGAAAATTAATGTGACAAATTGACAGCCAACCAATCGCATTTTTGTCATAATTTTAGCTTAGATTAGGTACATATTTAATACCCCACCATAAATGTAGGAAGGGTATACCGGGGTGGTATTTACTCAGTAAGAGTCTGACAGACCTCCCCCCCACCCAAGGGTAAGGAACATCCATGAGGATATTCCTGCTCGGACAAAAAAAAAGGTACAGTTTACGGTTAAAGTTTCGTTGGTTCGTTTGGGGTTGAATGCGGAAGGAAGGTACCAGGTGATGTGGTATAATGAAGGACAGGCAGGTTCGGCAGGGTATTTCGAAAGGCTGATTTATGTGCTTGACGACACAGGTTGATATCGAATGATATCTATTAATAGAAATGCAGCAGTATGGCGCCAAACATCATTTATTTAAATGATACAATAACGTATTTTCCTTAGTTACGAGTAACTCACAGTTACCACAGATTGACTAGTTGACGATACCATCAACGTGTGCTAAATTATCTCATTAGTGACAATTAACGCGAGAGAGGAATTCTTTAGTACTGATTTGGAGATTTATTGTACTTGTATTCATTTATGCTGGTACTATGAGAAGGTAGTGTAGGTGTTGAATATGATGCTGTAATAGGAGCATTTAAAGTCTAATTTAAAAGAAGATAACACAAAAAAAATACGCTCATGAACTTTGGTCCTAGTGTTCAAAAATACCTCATGCCAGAAGAATAAGTAAGTACTTCTGGTCTGTCTCACCACCTTCAACTATTATATTGACTAAAGGGGCAATTCTGTTAATTTTAGTAATGGTTGCAATCTAACTTCAACCTTAGTTTGTCACGGTGGAGCATACGGTGCCGGTCTGCCCCGCCGTGTCCTCACGGAGGCGATAGGCGGCGGCGACCTCTCGCGTCCGGCCCTGGTTCAGGCCATGCTCCGGAGCGAGAGGGAATGGGATGCAGTCACCTCTTTCTGCGAAGCAGTAATGCTAGCAAAGGAGGAGGCGGGCCGCGTGAGGGAGAGAACATCCTCTGTCAAAAATGCCATACCTAATTTTTTTGACATTGATGTCGCTGTATATTGCTATTGCGATTAGAAATTGGCCTTCATATTGAGACAACTACCACAGAAACATCGATGCATCACTACAGTGTCAGTTATCAGCTAATGTCATTGTAATTTACCTTTTTGGTGATTCCAATTAAATACTTTCTTTTAACAATAGATGCCACTCGATTTACCGACATATTTTTTTTACAGCGAAGAAAACACACAGTTTTTTACAGTGAGTTAAATTGCATAAGCTTACATATAGCCATGAAGTTCTGCTCATTCTGGTAACATCAAGTAACAAGCTTGAGTATAACTAAATGAGCAATTAAAGTAACGAGTAATACCGATGTCTATTTACGTCTCACATAAATAAGAACAACTTAATCCAATCTGTTATGTTACGATATTTTCATTAAAATGTTGATGAAGTTCTTATAAATTACACTAGGTACATTCATAATTGGCTAGTTGACACCATTAGCCAATAATTCATAATTTAATAAATTAATGGTAAAAAAACTTTTTAAAACAAGCTTTTTACTGTTATATTACTAACTTTATTGTTTTCTATTCTTCAAGCCCTTTTATTGGACACCCATATCAAGGGGATTAAGATAAAATATGTAATCCACTACCTTGGAACGCCGGCCATATTGAAATTATTTCAATACTGAGTATTGCTCATTGTATTGTCACCAAAACTAAAGTTGTATGCATAATTTCAGCTCAATCAAAACAACAAATGGTCGAAAAATGGTTTGCAAATTTTGAAAGCTTACATACGGACAGTGCAAGCTAAATGTAATAAAACCAAGCTAAATAAAAGCTTGTAAATACACTTTAATTGACCCCTGAAATGATGAGAAGAGATAATGAGATGAAATTATGACTTGATTTTGAATGTTTTTAATTAGTAGAATTCGGTTTCTGTTCTTTTTAGGTCCGCTTGAGCCAAAAACATAACTCAGAGATTAAATAACAAAGTATGATATTTTGTAATTTAACCTCGGGTTAGCAACTAACTCCAAGTTTATATTTTGTCACAAGTAGGTCTTAGTTTGTGAATGTGGAATGGACAGTCGTTAAACAAACATCGTAGATAGGCTGGGGTAGTATTAATATTAATATAGTATGGATACAGCGAGAAGCAGCAATATGAAGTTATTATAATACTTAAATATGATTGGTTTAAATATTGGCGCAGTCAGACGTAACGGCGTAAATACATATTACAATAATACCTAATAATTATAAACCTTCCAGTAACTTTCCTTTGAAGGTAACAGGTAAAAGTCTATATTGCTTTCCTACTTCACTTTTCTGGACCTACCACTTCATATTGTAGACCTCTTTTAGACCTCTTCCTGATAGTTTTTATGGACTTTCACTACATTTTACAAATCTTTAATACTTTCACCGCCGGGCCAAAACTGTTGAAGGTCAAACCTCCACTAGCGTAGGTCACGGGTGACCTACGCGGCGGTTAATGTGTTAAATAACGGTGCTAAAAAAACACAAAGACAAAAAAGACAAAAGATACAAAATACGAAATAATGTGTTTCAATCACGTAGAATAATTATCTCGGCTGTCTTTCACGTGGGGTTATAACTTTAATCTTCTTATTAATAATAAGACGGTTTTATTTTTTGACCAACATCTTGAGAAACTTTCGCTCAACAGCTGGGCTAAGATTCAGATGCAGAAGGCGGTTGTATTGGACACGGCACGCATAGTGAGGAGGTTCCTCTCTCTGGATCCCTAACCGCCGGTAGCTTGGGTTTTACCACCCCGTTGCGGGCGGAGCACTATTATTATACATTTTTTTTAAACTATGTTATTTTTAATTTCTATTTTTTTAAATAATTATGTTATAATAAAGAATGTGGAGTATCAAAAGATGTTTATTATTCAATACCAACTTCTAATAAAATATGAGTAAGGTATTCCACCGCACCCATCCCTCATAAGTCTCAGGAAGGCAAGCCCGTGCCAGATCGTATCGATTTTATTGCAGTTTTCACTCGTCCATGACATAATCTTCACGCCAGTTCGTATAAGGCGCCCGTCAGTCAGCCAGCTCTATAAAAAAATGAAATCATTTCTAACTACATGACGTCATGTTACGGCAGTCCTGTGATTACGACATGAGACTGTGACACAAGTAATTTCAATCTGGGTGGCTACTGTCAAAATGAACTAACCCACGTTAAATTTTCCCCGATTTTTCGAAGTAATTGTAAAAATACAACATAATATCACACCTGTAATCACCGAAGGGTTAGGCAGAAGTGTATCTGTTAGTACACCCACAATTCGCCAGTTATGTTTAAGTCCCATGTAATAGGGGGCGAGCCTATTACCATCAACCGGGCACAAATCCAGACTACGAGGGTGCTATGAGAAATTCCAGGTGGAAAAATACATTAACACTTTGCAGGACCTGGGAATCGAACCCAAGACTTCATGCTCAGCAGTCGCGGTTTGCGACCGCTAGACCAACGAGGCAGTCAAAATATAATTTAATTACTTATTTACCGAAATATATTTCATTAGAGCGAGCAGCATCGAAACCGATATCCTCCTTTATTACTAGTTTAGAAGCGCTTACGCATACATGCTATACAAAAATGTCATGAATAGATTCATTATAATGTAAAACCGATATTTCTTCCAACCACAAAAAGCCTCCACAGTTCATAAAAATAATAACAGTGCAATAGGTCAGTACAAAGACAATTGATGTCGGAAATACGTTATGTGCGAACATACATACATACAGTGCCTGCCTACATAGTATGAGTTTTTACATTTATCTATTGTTAATTGTACTAACTATTGTCTTTTAGTCTTGTTGAATTGAATGCGATTACAATGCTGTTAATAAGTATTTAGTATTGCTTACTATGTGTGATAGTTTTTTTACCTAATATACCGTACTAGCAACCTGCCCCGGCTCGCACGGGTGCAATATACTTGTAGATAAGCATAAACCTTCCTCTTGAATCACTCCATCAATTGATGAAAACCGCATTAAAATTCGTTGCGTAGTTTAAAAGATCTAAGCGTACAAGCGGCGGAAAGTGACTTTGTCATATACTATGTCGTAGAGATTGGGTTGGATTGAGGTGTACCCAATAGTACACCCACATTTCGCCAGGTAAGTTTAAGATCTATGTAATAGGGGGCGAGCCATATCAACCGGGCACAAATCCAGAAATTCTTGACTTGACATGGAAAAGTCAATAACACTTTGCCCGATCTGAGTATCGAACCCAAGTTGCGCAGCAGTCGCGCTTTGCGACCACTAGACCAACGAGGCACCAAGTGGAATAAATATTCGTTATTCTAAAACATAAAACATGGTGATTAAGGCTACGACTAGGATCACATCTTTAATTTACAAGATTACACGTGAATCCGATGTACTTTATATAAAAATATGAACAACTAGCGACCCACCCCGGCTTCGCACGGGTGCATGTATTATACATATAAACCTTCCTCTTGAATCACTCTATCTATTTAAAAAAACCGCATCAAAATCCGTTGCGTAGTTTTAAAGATCTAAGCATAATTATATAGGGACAGACAGACAGACAGACAGGGAAAGCGACTTTATTTTATAATATGTAGTGAAGTATTACAAATTAAGAATTACCGGTTAATATTGGAAATGTAGACCAGTCTTAACAATTTAACAAACAATAGTGTGTAAGCCATAGCAATCTGACCTACTAGTAATATACCCATCCACATTCTTATTAACAAATCGCGATACATTGACACCGATGAGTCTGTGACGATTAGATGCGTTTACGTCGTATGCGCGTGTCAGTCTGTATGCATCGCACGCGCAGGGATTATCGGCTCGGGTGTCAACATCAAGCCGCATGCGCGCGTTGTGTTTGTGAGTTAGGAGGAGGCTTCATCGTCGGACAGACAATAATAATTATGGTGGATGACTTACGATAAGACTGTTTTGTTTTTGGAGTATTCCTGTTTGAGCAACTATTTTTTGAGCACCTATGCATTGAGCACCAAAGGTATTGAAGGTACTTCGAAAGATACTTCGTTTTAATTGTTAAAGAAAGGAAGTTTAGGGTTTATTGTATAAGAAGGAGGGACACTATAAGATGCAGAGAATCCTCAGGAAACGCATAAAAAACTGATACTGATTTTTTTATTTATATTTTCGCTATAAAATGTCGTGATGGATAGGATATGGCGTTCGCCTCTCATACAAAAATTGCGAGTCAATGTAACTTTTTCAATTTATAATCTTGGACATCACTGACATCGGTGAAAGAAAACATCGTGAGAAAACCTAGACTTAAAATTAATAGGTCTGAAATCGCCAATTCGCCTTGAGCAAGCGTGGTGATCAATGCTCGTTAATTTTTTGTGTTCTTTGTCCCGCAGAAGGACAATAATATGCTGGTATTATTATTATTATTATTTTCTCTACACCCAAAAAAATATATAATAAGTAATATGTAAAAAAAACTATATTATTTGTACTTAATTGCTTTAAAAAAAAATGTGTTAAAAATATGTTGCAATAACTCAGGACTGTAAAACTGTATAGCTTTTAAATTCAAATGTAAATGCATGGAACATAATTTAAATGTATAAAAAAGTCACTATTGAAGAGATATTACCAACATTTGAGCATACTAAAAAGTTTTATCAGCAATTACGGGACATACAATAGAAATTTTGACCTACAATACAATGTATGAATAGAAAATAAAAAATCCAAGGTCAAATTATTATCATTGTTCTGTGTCATTTTATGATCTAGAATTTCATATGACCTTGCTCTATGGGAACTTTTGCAATGATTTAATTACATAGTGAAATTTTTTCTTTTGTTTTGACAATATTATTGTATCAAATTAAAGTAAATAGTTTTGTTCCAAGGTAACATAATTGGCTAAAGTAAAGTGTGTGAGTACAGATGAACCCTGCAAAGTTTAGTTAAGGTAGCAATGTCGAGATAATAAAGATACAGTACCTACATGAGACATATCACTTTCGTATGTACTGCAAGTTAGCATAATGGAAACAGATATCTTGGCTGTAAGTGATTAGTAAGTTTTTAGCAAAATAACTTGATTTCAAAACTGAAAGTGTTTTTGCTTATTTAGAAATTCAGTTAGTTTGATGGAAAACTGAGTAACACGTCATCATCATCATTTTCCTGCCCTTGTCCCATGTTGCTTGGGGTCGCTACAACCCGTTTTCTTCTTCCATTCCGTCCTGTCAGCCGTCATGCAATCACTGACTCCCTTTTCTTTTATATCATTCTTCACACAATCCATCCAACTTTTCTATGGCCTTCCTCTTCCTCTCCATCCATCCACAGTCACAATATATTGCTGCCCCTATCTTATTTGCTAAATGTCATTGAGATTAATTACTTATTTCCCAAAATATAAGCTGATTACTTTTGCGTGGAACGCGCAGTCGAGAGAGTCCCCTATATGTATTCCTAGCCCAATAAATATGCAATGGTAATGCGAGGCGTGGCGAGTGCCGTTGTAAATAAATATCTACTGACCCCTTATTCTAATAAAATTAATTATTAGAGGAATTATTTATTTCAATTAGAACATTTACAGGCACTTTTGAATTGTCAAGGAGTCGGTCAGTTAGTCAGAAAGTTGAAGCTAGTTGGTCGTTGCCATGCTATGCATTTGATCCAATGCAGAGTTCCGTTCCATATCTCGGAAGTTCATTAACAGATTATGACAATATTTGGAAACCACACTGTGGAACCACCTGGGAAGTATACCCTTTTAAACAAAAAAAGAATTTTACAAATCGGTTTAAGCGTCTTCGAGTAATCGGGGAACAAACATAAAAAGAAATTAAAATAAAGATTCCGGCGAATTGAGAAATTACATTTAAAGGCGCCAAGCAATCTATAGTAACAAAATGATGCTTTTCTCATTTACCCAAGGTCTTAAAACCCAGCTCCATCATAAGTATTACAAGAATGTGTTGTTTACCTCTGTAACCATGGTTACATAAGGAGTACGTGTGGTGATAAAAAACCCAGGGGTGTTGAGATCACCAACAAAGTTAGTAGTGCAATGGTTACGTTACCGATGTCATGTGTACAGAATTTTGTAGATTATGTCCCACATTCTGTTGGGCTTTGTATTCCTTGCTGATCTTTGTTACGATCAATTTATTGAAGCGGTGTTGATTGATGTTTTTGTTCAAAAGCCGAAAGTGATTTTTTGGTTTCTTGTAGGTACCTACTATAGAGTCTAATACAAGAAACCAAAAATATTACTTGTCTAGTAACTAGACAAATAATGGCATGGACTGTATCATTCAGAATACTACATTACATAATTGGATGGCTAATGATCTACTAAAAAAAAAATTCAAAAGATGTTATAATAGGTAGGTATACGTCTATAGTTTTTTTTATTAGTATGACAAGCAAGCTCCACAGGCGAACAAGATAATAACGATAAATTTGTTTATTTGTATACGCTAAGCTCAGAAACTACAGTTCCGTTTTGAAAAAATTCTTTTGCATTTTATAAGCAAGCTACACTCACATCTTACTAAGACCCATGAGAGCGGAGCAGTAGCCAAAGATGTAACTTAACGCGGGTGAAAAACGTGGACGAAGTCGCGGGCAAAAGCTAGTGGAAGATATGGGAACATGCAAAACTTCCGTTATAGATATTGAAAATAGAACAAAGTGGAGGAGAAAGATAATGTACGTGACCTCATTTTCAGTTTGTCAAGATTAAAAATAATAATACCAACCTATTATTGTGCCACTGCAGGGCAAAGATCTCTTCTCATACAGAGAAGGCACGAAGACACTCCACTTGCGGATTAACGATTTCAGACTTTAATTATACCTAACTCCAGATTTCCTCACGATGTTTTCCTTCATTGATGTCGGTGACGCTTAAGATAAACTTAGTTACATATGAATTAAAGAGCGAGGCAAGTCCTCCAAAATTCGCATTGGTACTAGCCCAGCATTGACCCCCCCTCTTCATGCATTTGAAGCGACATCTTTAAAACAGAGCCATCACATCACGACATAAAAAAGAAACAAATAAATACATGACAACACAAGGGTGGTTCTTTTATATTGTAAGTTATTGGAAAGTAGTCCCTCAACTGCCAGAAATCGTCACGTTATGCCCATCCAGGAGACCTTCCATCTCTTTCTATTTGTATCTTCTGTTATATTCTTTTGTTTTACGCCAGATCCTGACGAATATCCTCATTTAACTGATGGCGAAACTCCGAAATCACATACCAGCAATGATAAAAGTAGGTACTTAGTTATTTTAGCATATACCTAGGTACCATACCCTGATCTGAATAAGCAATACCTACAAACGACCTTACCGTCTGCTATGGTAAATAGTTGATTGTTATGCGTCTGTTGCGTTGTGGTGATGAATCAATTGGGGCAACTGGGCCATCGATGCGCTTGCGCCGGTGCTACGCGGAAGATTCAAAGACGCCGAAGTGATGATTTATTTTAGTCACAAGTTTTTCTATTACTGTGTAATAGTTATCATAGGTGCAGTGTTGAATCCTCATCTTTCAGGAGGTTGTCATACTAGACATAAATAATCAAACATAATGACTACACCAGATCAATAATTAATACACATTTGATTTTTTGGTTGTTTATTAAAAACCAAATATTCTATATTTTTCTTTTCTTTTTTATTTTCTTTTAATTTTATTTTTTTCTTATCTTTTACATACTGGGCTTTTTCATTAGGAATTTCTCAGTAGCAGCCTCGAAGTCTGGATTTGTGCCCAGTTTGCGAAATGTGGGTGGTTCCTTAACCCTTCGGGGATTACAGGCTTGTTGAGAATCAATAGCATAGATTCCAACTTGAATTTTACGAGGATTTAAAACTGCACCGAGTTATAACTGCCGTTTTAGGCCGTTATTTTTCTAATGCTAATATCAAAATAAAGTATAGTTAGGTGCTGATTTAACTAAATTGACTAAAAGACCACGACCATGAAAATGTAAATTTTGACTTGGCGAATGGTATTTTTCAAGAAATTCGTCGGAGAATCTCTCTTTGAACAATGATAAGATACTATTTGAGAAAACTTTTCATAATGACATTAATACCTAATCAAACAATTCAAAGAAAAATCGTGTAAGACTTTGTACTAACAGTGTTATAATATTAGCACAAAGCTACGTCATCTACTGATGACGTTAATGTTGTCTTAAGTATAATTAAACAGGGCAGGGGTTCGAAACCTATGCGTTGTGACGCCCTGGGGTGTCTGGGCCTGGAGCGGAGCTGAAGCAATCCCCTTGGCTTAAATCGGTCGGATCACAAATCATCATTATCATTCATAATTAACATCTATGGAGTTTCTTCAATTAAATAAATACTCGTACATAAAGTAATCTTAATGTGTGCTAGAAAGTAACACACCAATATCTTATTTTAGATGGGCGTCGCAAAAAAATTACAGCATAAAAAGAGAATCGCAGTATACAGGGTAAATGAAAATATACCCGAAATCTTAAAAGGGGTCATTGCTGTACTCATAATTATGAACAACTTTTACTATGGGATGGGACCAACCCTGAAATCATGAAAAAAAAATCAGCTGTTCCCTACTAAAATGCTACGCAACAAGATCGTAATGTATGAAACAGCTGATTTTTTTTTCATGATTTCATGGTATATTTTCAATTACCCTGTATAAAAGAATTGGATACCCCTGATATAGGAGTATAAAACAGCACATTTTTTTGAATTCCGTATGGCATTTATATATTATTCTTTAGGCATGCAGCAATTTTCAACTCTATTTCCATAGATTTAAGTAGTTATTTATTACATTAATCGATGAAAACCACTCGATCATTTTGCTAAGTATGTCTGTGTTGACAGTTAAATAACAAAAATTCATAGCGATAGCATGTAAATGAGTTGATTACAATACATCTGTGACATCCAGGCTACTGTTTCAACGCGGAAGATGCGTAGGCGTTGATTAATTTTGGTCACAAACCTTTATCGCCAATTGTTACATTTTCGCAAGAATTTAAATTTAAATTGAATTAGATGCGTGAGCGCAGGGAGAAGTTACGTGTGCCTACAGTTTGCATACGTTCTAGTCATTTGTATAGTTAATTTCTGGTAGGTCTTGAAATATGATACAGGCCTGATTTAGTACCTACATAATTACTTAAACCTAATCAAGTACCTAATGAAGTCTATACGTTCTATCTACTTATTTTTTGATGGCATTTCGTTCTGGTTTCTTTTTTTATTACTAAGTTTGTAAATATTGTACATATTACCTAAATAAATAAATACAATTAACTTATTTGAAATCGAAGTTTCATTTATTTTTGCCTGCACTACCACTTATTGCCGTTTTCAATTAAAAGGTTATGTTTAGGTATTCAAAGCCACAAAAGTCTTTAAATCCCCACGTCGTCGTCACAGGTGTTCATTATGTTCGCCATCAGCCAGTTTACTAACCTATTACATAAAAAAGTTACAGTACACTGTACAGTACATACATACCTTCGGAAGGCCTAGCATATGAGCGTGAGGAGTAATGTAAATTCGATCGATTTTTACATTATAAATAAATACTTTTTCACATACTTTTTTTTTCTATCTATACTTAATAAATATGCATAGATAGAAAATAAATATTGTCTATTGTCTTTCTATACATATTTATTGTCTTTGAAAGCTTTATTCATATCAATGGGTTATATCAATTCTGTTTGTCGAATACCTAAAATTGAACCAAAATGCTATAGATTTTTCGTAATTCAAATCGAAAAAACTCTTAAAAAACGAAAAAGTGTAATATTACTTTAGCTTCGGTAATATCCGGTGTTAGTTCTGTGTGTTGTTTTGTACTGCCACAGACTTCCAACTTTTTTAAATTCAAAATTCAAATTCAAATTCATTTATTAGTGTGATTTTTGGTACATTTTACATTAGATCTTAATATTAAATCATTTTCGTTCCTCAAAAATCTACCTTAAAAGGTGTACACTCTTTCACATATAATTATTATAAAAAAAAAGAAGAATAATCAACATACTTAGCACAATTTAACTTAATTAATGGAAATAAAGATAATAATACAATGTCAAAATTAAATAATATCAATGTCAAAATCTGTTAAGTCTGTTTAAAATCACCTTAAATCGAATACTCTTTTGTTAGCGCTCGTGCTAGGCCTAAAGAACTGGGTGTATCATGGCACTTACTAATGTATTCTTGTTGACTAGCAATCCCGTATCTTTTCATGTACAACAAAAAGCTGTGGGGCTATCCGCCATGTTAATTATGTAGGAAACTGTAATGTAACAGATACTTAGATCTGTTCTTTTATGGCAATTGAGTCGTTGTCAACTACCTCTACATATTCTGCCAGTATCATGTTGAGATGGGGGTGTAGCGGGGCAAACTCACGAATTTTACACTTTGTGGTAGACACTTTACCAGTTTGTAGGAACAAAAAAATTTATCCTTGATAATTATTACTTTTATAATATTTCCCGGTTCAGTGTGTATAATCCTAGGTACTGACCTTAAGCTCACGTTACCAAAATATATGTGGGTGTACTAATGGGTACACCTCTGCCTCACTCTTCGGGGATTACAGGCGTGATGTTATGTTATGTTATGTTATAACTGCTTGCGAGTTAAGGCATCCGGTGGAAGTAGTTAGAACGGAAGGACGAAAGTTTATCTTTATAGTGGAGCAGACAGCAATTAAAACATGATAAAAATTCAGCAGGGGATCAAATCAGGGGATCCGAACGGATGAACTCGTTTTAGCTCATGTAAAAGCTCATGTTATGGCAAAAAAATAGAAAACAAAGAAATACTTAAATAGTAAATTATCTTTATTCATCCAGATGCACCTAGAGTCAAAATTATATGTATTTGTAAAACTACAATTCGTTGTATATGAAGTTCTTAGGAGGCTAGACTTAATTAAATGTAAGTAGCATTAGGTACAGCTTTCACTGGGACGTGGACACTAATCTGTCAGTCAGTCTGTGAAAAAAACAGAGGAGGGAAATGTTTGAGCCGTATACGTGTAGTGCCAGAACCGCATTCTACAGCTTATATGGTGCACACATATTCAGTTGTCGGCTACGTAACTCTTCATAAGGGTAATGATTTGGTGGGGGAGAGAAGCGGGTGATCAAAACACACACATACATGCATTTTTTAAATTAATGATTTTTTTTTCGACGTGAACATAAAGATGAGCTATTGGTTAACAAAGTTTACATAGTTCATGTGAATAGAGATTCACACGAACTGTGTAAACTTGGTTAGCTTGTTGAACAACAATTAGTAATTTACTAATAGACGTCTTGTACTTTGACTTTTTAAAGGCAGAACAATTTAAACGAAAACAGTCAAATTAAGTCGGCGATAAAATGAAATTAACCTTTAAGATATAATTCAGATGGGCAATTGTTGTCATATTTTTAAGAACTTTCTCATTGTAATCTCAGTCTCAAACCACAAAACTGTCAAAAATATCTCTAATTTGTTTTGGACATTGGATATCGCTGAGATAAGATTGCGATTACAGTTTTAACGTACTTGGCTACGGGGCCTTCTGATATGCTGATAAAAAAGAAAATGTAGTCGAGCTTTTTATATAACCTTAGAAGAAGAAAGCTCTAAGGCGTAAGAAGTTTTACCTACAGTACACTCTCCGCTTCACACTGTGCTCTCTACCTAAGCACACCGCCCGTGATAATAAGGAATCCTATGTTTTTACGAGCTATGCGTTTTGAATAGACGCTCAGTGAACAAATATCCTGTGCACATAATGTACTGGGCATTACACCCACTTGATTTATGTACATACTTATGGTAATGCATTACTTTAGTTACTTGCAATCTGTAACTTATGTTAAGCTATTGATGAAAGACATTTTCTGTGGAACTTACTGATAGAAGGCGGACTCTCGAAATTTAAAACGTTTCAAATAAATCTAGTTGCAATCTTATGTTTCTGTAACTTATTTATGTTAAGCCATTGATGAAAGACATTTTCTGTGGAACTGGCTGATAGAAGGCGGACTCTTGTTTAAAATGTTTAACATAAATCTAATCGCAATCTAATCGTAGGACAATCAATGCCAAAATCTTGTCAAAAATGTAAATAAAATAGAGGCATTTTTGT
Source organism: Hoplodrina blanda (assembly GCA_949316365.1). NCBI lineage: Eukaryota > Metazoa > Arthropoda > Insecta > Lepidoptera > Noctuidae > Hoplodrina > Hoplodrina blanda. Next base: position 13,472,241 of record OX438589.1, read on the forward strand.
TACACTGACCTTATTGGTGAGGTTCTACAGAAAGGTCAGGTAATAGCACAGCAGGTCGCAGCAGGTCGCAGTACTCGTAACCGGCGTGCTTGTATGACGAGATTTATGAACGTGGAAAGGAGTAAGAGCGAAAGGAGTATGTAAGGATTGTAGCAGGTAGCGTTCTGTGGTTTCTGCCTATCCTTATGTGTGTAATGTTATTCATAGTGTCTATTGAGAGGTGCAATCCCTTACTCAAAGACCTAAATCTATATATATAAAAATGAATCCCTGTTTCCCTTGGTCACGGCATCACGCGTAAATGGTTGGACCGATTCTACTTTTTTTTTTGTTGTGTTTGTTATTGTCAGAAGGTTCTTATAAAAAAAAAAAGTCGGAAATGTCGGTCTCAAGGGTAGGGGTAGGGTAGGGGTAGAATAGGGGTAGAGTAGGGATAGGGGTAGTTTAGGGTAGAGGTAGGGGTATCGGTAGGATACCACGAGAACGAAGTTGTGGCGGGTCAGCTAGTCGTATATACGAATAAGCCTTTTCTAACTGGAAATCAATTCGCAAGCTAGTTTGAGATTATAAACTATTAAATGTCTAATGATACAAGCTCTAACGTAAACAATTCGTATATTATAAGATGTATATAAGAGATAGCGGTCAGATAGGCTATTACGTGTCCCGTACCGGTGTAGTAGGCTATACGGCTATACCTAACCAGTCTACTGTAGGGGACTAGTCTACGTTAACTAGATCTAGAGTGATAGGTGACGCCCGTGTGTGTCACCCATGTGGATCTGTATAGAGATGTTTGTTAATCTTATTTACTACTAGCCGCCCCCGCAGCTTCGCTCACGTGGACCTTTGTGGAGCTTAATTATAAATACGAAAGTTTGATTGGATTACTCAATCTCGCTAGAGGATAGACGGATTTGGACGAAATTTGGCAGAGACATAGATAGAATAGCACATAGCCTTTTTACCCAGAAAAATGTACACATACACATTAAAAGCATCACGCGAGGGAAGGCAAACAGTACTTTTTAGAAGCATCTGCTCCTTTTGTAATCGGATTTTTGAGTATTTTGAATATAATTTTTTCATTTGATCATGATGACTAAGTGGCCTTACATTCTTAGACATAAAAGTGACATACAATTAGTTAGATTTTAGTCTCTTAGTTCTGTCAAAACAAGTTTACCCACAATCTCAATTAAATTACTAAAATACGCTAAATGTTATTATTAGTTTTAACGTGGGATATTTCATTTTGGGAGATCTAAACCTAATTTAAACAGAATAGTCTTCATTTATTTGCTTCCAAACGACTAAATACCAGCAACTGAGCTAAACTACTTCAATTCATTGATCAATTGAAGTACCTACTGAGGAAAAAAGTGTGGTTACAAACATGTACATTCCGCTTTGATTACCTATGAAGGTATCAATGCGTAATTTACATGTATGTAACCACAGTATCAATACCATCAAGTTAACATCTTATTAACATAAATCATCTTCTTGATCGCATTCCTCAAACAAGCTATAACTTACAGTGGGTAAATACCGATAATTATCAGCTCCATATAAATCCTTGGCAGCTTTCCTATACAGGGTGTATAAGCCGTGTTTCCGCTAAACACATGATGTTATAAATACCATTACTTTCCTTCACTGAATCACTTTCATTCCTCACCTGAGCTTGAGTAGTTGAAGAAAATGTTTCGAGTGTATTATGTAAGTTGGTTTTGGTATTTTTGGGTTTATGGTATCTATCGTTTTTTAGGCTAAAGGCCTGCTTCACTGTATCCACTAAAAATAAAAAAAAATAAAAAAATCATAGCATTGTGTTTATGGATTTGAGTAGAATTAGCTTTTGCCCGCGACTTAATCCGTGTAAGTGTAGGTTATCGCAGACGAAGTCGCGGAATGAAATGTAGTCTATGTTCTTTCTAAGAGTTACTAAACTTACTCCAAAACAAATTTCATCATAATCGCTTCAGTAGTTTAGTCGTGAAAGCGAAAAAGACAGACAGACAGAGTTAAGGGCGAGACAGACTTATAACACGCTACGCCATCCCACGCGTGCTTATTGGCCAAAAGACAAAGAGTAGTTTCACGAGATGAAATGTGGCCAATGAGAACGCTTGAATGCCGTGGCGTGGCGTAGCGTGTTATAAGTTTGTTTCTACCTTTACTGTCGCATTTAAGTATGGATAAAGATGAACATAAAAAATATGAAACAGAATTTGTCTAAAATTATCTACCAGATAAGTCACATTATGGAGGTGGTAAAAGAGTATATTGTTAGTAAAAAATACTGTAAAGTAAAGTTGTTTTTAGTCTAGGCTATGTGAAAGAATTGACACATGAGTTTGAAAAGCTTTAAAAAATACGCATATTCCGTGTCCGCTTGCAATTTGCCATATTACCTGTATTTAATATCCAAATAAGAAATTACCCATCACTCAATTAGAAATTGCAAATAGCCACCAGATAATTAAGCGATAATATAATAAGTAATGAATGGACAACGACCTATGCTTATCTTTAATAGAAGTTAATTAACAATGTTTTTATATAAGTACGCAGTTCATTATAAACTGTGTACGTACTCATGTCATTGAAGCCGGTTTGTTGGTATTGTGGCCGGAAGTTAAATTATAGATAGTGAGAGAATCATTGTGTAGTTCCAAATAAAGGTCCGGAACTTGCGTTGATATGTGATTTGTATACTACTGCAGTATTTGACCGCGCCCACAAGTTATGCACTAGAGGTTTGCACCGGAGCAGTGAGTACCGGAGAATAACCGGTGATTTACCGGTAAAAGATTATTATAAAGTATATCAATTGATTATTCTTATTTCTTCATTTTTAATGTATAATTTAAAAAGAAGAAACAATATTTCTTTATTCTCCGGTGAGCTCCGGTTTTTCACCGGAGATTGCCCAATCACCGGTAAATTCAATCGGATGTTAAAATCTCGTTCCGGTGCAAACCTCTAATATGCACTTCAGTGTGGCGGGGCTCCTAGATGAGAGGTATGCCTTTTGTCTCATAAAGGCATCTCTTTTTAATATTTGAGTTTTCTTAAACACATATAATATTAAAAACCTGTCCTTGTCCTTGTGTTCTGAAGTTTATCCTAGACTATAGAATAATGGTAAAAAACCAAATATTAAAATGATATATTTGTCTAAAAAATACATAACATTAATTGAAAGACGAGAAAATATATGTGTGTAAAATCATGTACGGAACCGACAATCGTTTTTCGACGGTAATTGTATTTATTTTGGAAATTTAACTCTGATTAATTTTAAATCAATTCGAAGCATAAGTAACGTGAATTTAATTAAAAATTCTTTGTATAAAAATCTATTAAAATGGTAAAAATAAAAGTAGGTCGGGTGTGACGTTCTGGGAGTAAAGTTTATCTAGGTTTGAGATATAAAGAGTTACAGACCTCATTTATATTTTTTTTTTCTCAACATCCATGTGACCTGTTTTAATCCATTATTTTTATTAATTTTGCCTTCTCCATTCATTTCTTCGTGGGTTCCAGTTAGTTGAATCATGTCCGTGCGACTCAATTGGGGCTTCATTTTCTGGGGCTTGATTATCCCGACATTTTTCTGGTACTTAGTTGCCACTATAGCTTCTGGTTTGCAAAAGTTGCAGTAGTTGGAAAAATAGTGGTAGAATTATCCAAAAAATACTACTGGTTTTTTTTTTAATTTTAGTTTATTCGTTACAAACAGAAATTCAATTTTTTTTAAAAATATTAGTTTAGATAACGCCTATAGACTTAGAAAGAAAGATTATACTAATCTCAGTTTAATGAATGACTGGAGATCATTCTAGAATTCTGGCTTTAGTGCGTGTATCTAATCATAATACATGCGTAGTTAAGTAAGTACCTATATTCGTTTAGGTAACTGATAATATTATCATATCGATTTTGAATAACGATAAAGAAAAATTGGTTTAACACGTTTATAAACGTTTTGCACATAATTGCAAGAAGCCCTTTTTTTTCGTTTCTTAATATCTATTCCGACGGTTGTTTTACCCTGTCGAAGATTAACCGGTGGTTTGAGCTTGATCTTAAAGAACTTTTTTTTTGCAGATTTTGCTGTTTCTCTGCATGCACTACGCAGAAAGTGCTGACCAGGAAAAACGGTCCATAGGCGCAGGCGAGGTTGGCATTGGTGACGGCAGCGCTGTCATAAGTGGCATAAGTGGTGGCGCTGTCATAGCTGGCGGTGCTGGAATAGGCGGCATAAGTAGCAGCGCTGGCATCGGTGGCGGCGGCAGCTTCCCGATCCGCCACACATACTCCGAGTACCACAACCGAGTCGCCATCCCCGTCCCCCAACCGGTCCCCTACGGCGTCCCACGGGCGGTCCCCTACCCCGTCCACGTGGGGGTACCCGTCGACCAACCGCGCCCGGTCGCCGTCCCAGTACCCCAACCTGTGGCCCAAGTTATATCTCGACCCGTCGCTGTTCCTGTGGACCGTTCCTTCGCATACCCGTACGCGCAACCAGTGCCTGTTAGTGTGACGCAGGCAGTTGGGATCCCTGTGCCTCAGCCGTATGCTGTAGGGGTGCCTTCTCCGGTTCCTGTTGCAGTTCCCCAACCTGTTGCCGTGGTTGGAGGCGGCGGTGGGTTTGGGGGTATTGGAGGAATTGGGGCCGTGGGAGGAATTGGGGGTATTGGTGCAATTGCTGGGATAAGCAGTATCGGTGGTCTTGGTGGTATTGGCCACGCTTCAGTTATTTCCCAGCCTGTGATTGGTCACGGCTACGGCGGTGGTGGCTCAATCGTGGCGTCCCATGGATATGGTCACGGTCATCACTACTGATTCATCATTACAAGTCAATAAATTACTATTTATTGTAGTTTACCAAATATTTTATGATTATGTAGTATATTAAGTACTTACTATCGAGTTGATTTGATTATGAAGCCGGAAGGTAGGCACTGGAACTTCGTATTTTGGTTTATTGTCATGAGATGTACTCTGGTTATACATGATTTTAATAGGTCATATATGGGTCATATGCTTTAAAAGGCCGTGATTGTCTAATTAATAAATTGCTGCCGCTCCATGTACTTATCAGGCGTGGATTCAGACTCATCAAGAGTGCTAGAAGCCTACGAATCTCTGAGCAAACTATCACAGAAGGAGAAGAGCTATTATCTAGGGGTCAGTGAAAACCACGAAAACATTGATATGACAAAAAAAAACAAAAAAAATTGAAGATATTAATTTTGCATTAATTTAACTATGGCAGCAATTATAGCTTAGTCATTGTTCTCTTTCTAATGTTTTTTCCGATTCAATAACCAGACACATAATGTTGTTTCTACCTAGTTTCAGCAATTTACAGCATATTGTTAATTGACTATCGTCCGAAATATCAGGTTAGCGGATATTTTTAGTGTTACCTATTTGCCTGTTTACCCAATTTGTATAAATAACCTATAGATATGTAGGTACCTATAATGCTATTTACTTCTTATGTGCTATTAAAATTATTTGTTTTTTAAGAAATTTACCACCAATGTAATTTTAAGTCAGATATTGTATAAGTAGGTATGTACCTATATTTTTCTGTTTGTTTAATGTATACCTACTGACTGATGCACCTACATAGTCATAATATAAAGAATAAAAGCTTTAATTATTATTATTAAGATTGTTTATGGTGAATAAAATAATATTTCATCAAAATTGTATTTGTATTAATACTTTTAAAATAAACAACAAAATATAAATACCAACGGTTTAAAGAATTTGTCGTTTTTAAGCTCTCAGAACTAATTCACAGACGCTTAAAGAATCAAATTACACAATGTCTCTCTATAAATTGTAGCTGATGTCTTTTTCTAAGGTATAATCTATATTAGTGGAAAGTTTTATCAAAATCCGTTGAGTAGTTATTGATTGAGAGAGTAACAAACATTAACGCATTCATTCTCAAAAACTTTCTAGTTTATAAGTAGTAGTAAAAAATACAAAGTCGAACAAGATTCATAATAAAAACACTAACAATTCTTATGTACTATTAGCTACTTTTTATTTAAAAAATATGTACAGTTCCCATGGAATAAAATCAACATAGACGCGGACGAAGTCGCGGGCGGAAGCTAGTAAACTATAATGTATTACTGGAATGTTTCATAAACTCACGCCTTTTTCCCATGGGGGTAGGCAGAAACCACAGAACGCCACCTGCTACGATCCTTACATACTCCTTTCGCCTCATCTACGTTCATACATCTCGTCATACAAGCACGCCGGTTACGAGTACTCCGCACCTGACCTTTCTGAAGAACCTCACCAATAAGGTCAGTGTAGGTCTTCCTAGGGCGACCCCTCCCTGCGTTGCCACTCACCTCTGCCATATAAATACTTTTTGTTAATCGTCTTTCACTCATCCTCTCAACATGACCGAACCATCTAAGCATACCCTTTTCTATATCTTTGTCACTACATCCTCTTTTAATCCGCAACGGTCCCGTATAACCTCATTCCTCACTCTATCGTTCAAAGTTACACCACACATACTTCGCAAGGAACGCTTTTCCACAGCAGTCGTTTCGTAGTCGTTTTTTAATGGAAATCGGTAAACAAGAAACTCATAAAAAACACTGATTTTAGTGCAATAACATAGCTTGTACCAAAACAATGTCTATAACTTTGCAAAAAATAATAACATATTGTTTTTCTTCCATAAGTATCTCGCGCTGTACGTGGATAAATAAAGGGATTATCTATCATTATCGTTAGTGCCGTTTCTAATACCGATATTCCACTGATAACGCAGCTGTTATCGCGTACTGATAACACAGTATCAGTCTTTACTATTTTGGCGGACGGATTGGACATCTCTCGTGATAAAATAATAAATTATTTTGTGTAAAAATTGTTCTTTTTGTGTAGGAAGTGATACGTTGCTTTGTTTTGTGTTTGTGATAACGAATTATGAGGATAATGTATTCAAGTAAGTATTTTTTGTTTATATTTTGTTTTTTTAATGTTGTTTTGCAAGAGTTATGACTAACAGTGAGTGTTTTACGAGTAGTTGATTGACATTTGAGTATTTTTGTGTTTCTACGCAGTTTGGAGTTGTTTTTTAGACGCTGTAGGTAAAATAGTTAAAATATTAATATTTAAAAAGAAAAAGTAAAGAAAACCGACCAAGTGTGAGTCGAACTGGCATAAAAAGGGTTCCACCGTAAAAATTTTAACGCTTTACAAAAAAAAATATGTTACTTTTTTTATCTTCTCCTTCTTTAGAAAAAGAAGAAGATTTTTTATTATTTTTGTTGTTACCTATTACGGCCATAGTATTACACCAAGTGTCTAGCTATTAAGGTTCAAAATATACAACCTGGACAGACAGACAGACAGCGAATTCTAAGAAATACCTACCCGTTTGGCACCCTTTAAGTATAAACAACTATACCGTTAAGTCTACAACATTCTCTCATTTTCATATCTATTACATTAAGTGTCGCTCATAATCATTTATAAGTATCATCGAAATAGTCAACAATCTAGATATACGTCGAATATTTAGTTGTAAGCGCCTAGGGAAAATATCATTTCAAATTGTGTTTGAGCAATTTATTGCCTGAATTTGTTATTCAGGCCCGCTGCGTGATCATATTATGTTTCTTTATTAGGAACTAGCTTTTGCCCGCGACTTCGTCCGCGCAAATGTCGGTTATCGCGGACGCAGACGAAGTCGAAGTCTAATAAAAAGTAGCCTATGTCTTTCCCCGGGTCTTAAACTATCTCCATGCCAAACATCAAAATCGGTTCAGTGGTTTAGGCGTGAAAGCGAGACAGACAGACAGACAGACAGATAGACAGAGTTACTTTCGCATTTATAATATTAGTAAGGATAGCCAGTCTATTCTGTAAAATAAACCCTAGGTGAATTTAGATGAAGTGCGCTTGAGGTGAACTATCACTAGAATCGGTGGTATGAGAGCTCACTTTAAGCTCTCTTCACCGAGGTAGACTTTTACAGAAGAGCAGTCCAGATGATATTTTTAAAAATAGGTTCTATCTCAAGAAAAAGTGTTACTTACTAAAAAAACTCTGATACTCTTACTAATCTTACATAGATTAAGATAGTTACACAAATATCTACTGTTTTACCATGAACTAAATTTTCTGAATACGACCTTGTTAAAGTTCCCACATTCTGGAGGATTGTTGACTTACTAAGCACATGCACAAACAACCAAGCTAAGCATCATCATCTGTTGTAAAGGACTACGAAAACCATGTTCCTTGCTAAATGTTAGCCGTAAAACATTGTTTACAATATTTACATTACACTACACGCAAAACATTCTTACTTGCAAAAGAAAATAGTTCTGTTAAAAAATATTTTCTTTTTAAAAGCAAGCTTTTATGTTGCATTGTCATGAAATATGCATTTTAAATTCGAAATTCCATCTCAATCGACCACCGCGAAGTGGGTCACATTGTACGTTCATTTTACATCCATTCTATATTAAAATTATGATTTTGTATTAATCGACCTTTGTCGCTGACCTACCTACACTATATTGAGAAACTTTTCTTCTTCTTTTCTTCATCAATTGGGTGTAGTAAAGTGTTGTTTGCCTTTTAAAAAACAACACTATACTAGAGTCTCTAATAAGTTTGGGTAAAATAACTTAATTCCCCATTTGTCGAATGATCTATGAGGAGAGATTTTGTTCCTGATCAGGTGGTAACTTTCGAAAAATACTTAAAAGAGATAAAAGATTCTTGTAGTGATAACTATAAAATCTTACCAACCCGGATTTGTTGACATTATATCCTATCTTCACAAAGACTTTGTATTCCAAACTACCTAGTAGTGTCATAATGCAGATATTTTTTTCCGATTTGATATCATTGTTTGGATGCATGATTTTGACAAGATTTATCAAATTTATATCCGCTGATAGTGCCGAAACAGTAACCATATTGATATGATGGGCAGGTAATATACTTTATTGCACGTGTTGAATGATTTTTAAGACTAATCAAAATGAACAGTTATCAATTTTTTTTTCATCATAATAAACTATGTGGGTCAGTGATGTCTAAGCTAAAACTAATTATTAATTATTAGCCTATACTAGTTTATTAATAAGATTTTATCACTAACATCTTGTCTAACACCTCTTGTTCCTAGATTTGTATGCAAACAAGCTGTTATAGCTTGTTTGGAGTGAGGAGGACTTACCTAAATTTTTTGTTTGTTTTGAGTGAGGAGGAAGAATTTTGTAATAAAAGCCAAGTTTGTCTAACAAAAGCTTAATATTTTTCCAGAGATCCCGTTTCTCTTAGAAAGCATCCCAAGGCAGAAGACGTTTGGCTGCCTCTCACTTAGATATGGATGTCTATTCTCAGGTTTAGTTATAATAGTAAGTATCATGAAGCTATTCTCTATATAATATAATCAATAGGTATATTAAGACTCATCAATAAATGTGGAGGGGCACCAAACCTTAACTAAGGCAAACGTATGGTTAAACTGACTTTATTCCAGAAGTGCTCCACGTATTTTAATAAGAGTGGAAGAAGACATAGCGTTAAACCTGGAGAGGTACATCAGTTTGTGAAAGGGAAGCAGTCACATAGTCCCACACGTCTTGGTCAAACGCCTGTAGTGCTATGTCGAAATATCGGTGTTTTTGGTGAATTGAGCACGAGGTGAGCTTTCAAACCCTAGCATTAGGTGTGATGATAGCTCACCTCAACCTCTCATCTTTACCGAGGGAGATTGTAACTCTGGTTATCTTTTTACCGTAAAATAAGGTACCTAGTTATTATTGTCATGTTTTACTCAACAATAATACGTATTCATTAAAAAATTCAACAGTTTATATAAAGATACCTGCATAAATTGGGTCTCCTAAAACTGTAATTTAGATATTAAAAACTTGGAGTAACCAAGAAATCCTTTTCTTTTCATGAACCGTTGTTATCATGATATTAACCTTACCAATATTTTGATTTCAGTTATATACAGTCTTAGCTCTAGCACAATGCTTGGCGACTCTGGACAAGCAGATCCCCGGCCCCGTGGACACGGACCACTGGGGGAATGTCTTCGTGTCCTGCTTCGAGGTGGCTGTCATCATCTGCCACATTATCACTCTGATACTCACTACTATCATGCTGGTTGGGGTGCTGAGGGTACGATACCTCTTATAAATGATTAGTCTTTTTCTTTCATTGGGAAGTCTTTATGGGTCCCTTCCGTCTGGAGGGAATGGAGGTAGAGGAATTAAAACCCCACGGTTTCTCCCGCTAAGCCTGGTAATCGATTGACACATGATCCGCACCCACGAGTGGTATTGGATCGCTATTGGCGGGCCCCTTACCCATGTGCGGCAGGTTCTGCGACCATACATTTCCCTAGAGAGGCGCCTCTGTCTCATCCCTACGTCTGGTTGAACGACGAACTGCCTGCAACTTAGTCTATGTGTCTATGTGTTTTTAGAACCGACACGAATAACTTCGACAACTGCCACATGTATTGATAATGATCTTTGCTGTTGCGACTACTTAGAAAAAGCTAGTAAAAGTAAATCGTCTTCACTTTGATCACAGCGGACAAACCGTTACTTTTGAGTACAACACACCAATACAAAAAGTTTAGGTACCAATAACAGCTGACTATAACATCACGCCCGTAATCCCCGAAGGGTTAGGCAGAGATGTACACATTAGTACACCCACATTTCGCCAGTTATGTTTAAGTCCCATGTACTTAATAGGGGGCGAGCCTATTGCCATCAACCGGGCACAAATCCTGACTCCAAAGCTGCTACTGAGAAATTTCTGATGGAAAAACCCATTAGCACTTTGCCCGACCTGGGAATCGAACCCAAGACCTCATGCTCAGCAGTCGCGCTTTGCGACCACTAGACCAACGAGGCAGTCAACGAGGTAGCCAATAACAGCTGATAATGTGGAGTCTGAAACGTTTTACCAACAGTCGATTGGTCCATGAACTATTGGCCAACAGAATCTTTAAACCATTAACTTTTCATCCAAATAACTTTTCATCCACGAACGTTTCGCCAACATGATTTTTCGTCAGTGAATGTTTAGCCAACAGAATGTTTTGACCATTAACTTTTCATCCAAATCACATTTGGCCCATGCACTGTTCCCCAACAGAACGGTACGTCAGTGATTGTTTAACCAACAGCATCTCTTTTTTTCCCCATGAACTTGTTGGAAAAGTTATATTTCAACCATTCCATTACTACCCGAATACAATATCCACTACTTTATTTAATAATGCTGCTTGGTTTATTATTTATTTATTTATTTATTTTCTTTGTAAAATGAATACTATTTTTTTTATAAATTGTGGTTTTAATTTTTGACAGTACCTACCAGCACTCATCAACCTATCTAAAATATTATGGTTGCGTTGCAATGTTCTGACGATGGCACCTTAAATATAATTATACAATTACGATCTCCGTTCACAAGCTTAGTGACGTTTTTCCCTTGGTGACATTACTAATGGCGCATTTTCATTAGTCGATAGGGCCCGCATGCGGCGAGTCCCCGCATGCGACATAACAACCAATGAAAGTTACAAGTCGTTACACCGCATGCGGGGATCCGCCGCGCATGATTTTTACCGACCGTGATATCGACATGCGGGCCCTGTGGCATGCGTTCTAGAAATCTGTCGCACCCCGCATGCGGGCCCTATCGACTAATGAAAACGGTGACAATGAGCCATAAGACTTTAAATAGGACAGCCCTTACAATATCTTTAGTACCTACATATATAAAATTTTTATTTTAAGGTAATCAGTGGATTATAGTACCTAACAACAACAATAATATAACGAAACATAAACTAAGCAGCATTATTAAACAAATTAGTGGATATTGTATTCGGGTAGTAATGGAATGGTTGAAATATAACTTTTCCAACAAGTTCATGGGGAAAAAAAGAGATGCTGTTGGTTAAACAATCACTGACGTACCGTTCTGTTGGGGAACAGTGCATGGGCCAAATGTGATTTGGATGAAAAGTTAATGGTCAAAACATTCTGTTGGCTAAACATTCACTGACGAAAAATCATGTTGGCGAAACGTTCGTGGGTGAAAAGTTATTTGGATGAAAAGTTAATGGTTTAAAGATTCTGTTGGCCAATAGTTCATGGACCAATCGACTGTTGGTAAAACGTTTCAGACTCGATAATGTGTTATCCCACGAAAACACATAAAATGGAAATAAAAGTATGGAAAATAAGTTTTAAGCTGCATCAATATGCGTGCCATATTTTAGATAATCCCATTCAATCGTTTAAGCGTCAAAGAGTAAACACACTTGCAATGTCAATCCGAAGTATTTTGATGGAAATCAACAATCCATTACCTACTTCATATGTTTGAAAAGTTCGTTTGTTCGTCAATGCAAATGACGCAATGAAAATTTTTTAGCTGTTAAAATTAAACTTAACAAAACTGGCGAAATTTCTGTGTACTAATGGGTACACCTCTGCCATCGGGGGTTATAGGCGCAATGTTATGTTATGTTATGCAAAAATTAAAGGCATTTATTCACTCACATTTGTTTGTGACGGAATCAGGCTGCTGATTTCATAGACTCTGACTATAAGAACATTGTAAAATGTAACCGTTATTAATAACACAAAGATAGAAAAGGGTATGCTTAGATGGTTTGGTCATGTTGAAAGGATAAAATAAATAAATAAATAAATATCTTGGGACAACTCACACACGGCCATCTGATCCCAAGCTAAGCAGAGCTTGTGTTATGGTAACCAGACAACTGATATACATACTTATATAATTTATAAATACATACATATTATAGATAAATTACACCCAGACACAGAACCAACAATTATGCTCATCACACAAAATTTGTCCTGGGTGGGAATCGAACCCACTACCTCCGGCTTTGCAGTCAGGGTCACTAACCACTAGACCAACGAGGCAGTCAAAATGAGGATGAGGATGAGTGACAGACGATTAACAAAAGGTATTTATATGGCAGAAGTGAGTGGCAACGCAGGGAGGGGTCGCCCTAGGAAGACCTACACTGACCGTATTGGTGAGGTTCTTCAGAAAGGTCAGGTGTGCAGTACCTACTCGTAATCGGCGTGCTTGTATGACGAGATGTATGAACGTGGATGAGGCGAAAGGAGTATGTAAGGATCGTAGCAGATGGCGGTGGTTCTGTGGACTCTGCATACCCCCATGGGAAAAAGGCGTGAGTTTATGATACATACTTAGGCGTTATTAATTTACTTAATATTTCACGATTTCAGGAGAGAGCATATCTGATGAAGCCGTGGATAGTGTGGACATCTTGCATAGTGCTTGGCAACATGCTGCTGATCATCTTCTGCACGGTCGTTATGATGGTGTTCAGCCGATTTGAATATTCGCTGATGGTGTACTATATGCTGGCTTTCTTGGCATTAAGTGAGTAGATACCCTAATTTCAAAAATTCAAATCATTTCTTTCAAATAAACCTTTTACAGGCAATTTTGAATTGTTAAAGATCCAGGCAGTAAGAAAGTTAAAGCTCGTTCCGAACAGTAGATTCTATGGAGAAGAACGAGCCAGAAACTCCAATATCATCTTTTTAAAATCAATATAATATACACATCAAAAGTGTCTAGGGATCAAAGATGTATTGGTAATAATACATTTTTGATCCCTAGACACTTTTGATGTGTGTATTACAAAAGGTTACATCGTTCAGGAGATTTATAGATACGTTTTGTCATGTTATAACCATTTTATATGAATGATATAAAATGAAATGAATGATATTGGTGATTAGATTTTAGAAAATAAATATGAATAATTTTAGTTGACAATGCAAAATAATACAACCCTGTATAATAAAGTCCATATCATAATCCTCAGGAATGTCAATAAGTAACATGCTCATGTATTGTCCCTCAGTTTTCCGAATCTACATGTTGATGCTGGTGTCAAGTCACTACCTGGAGCTCGTTGAAGAAAGAGTGGAGCGCCTGCGCACTCTGCTTAACACCGAGACGTGGCACAATAATGCGTAACATTGCCCTCAATTTACTGTACAGCGCTTTAAAGCGGACTCAATGATGACGTCGAGTAAAACTGGCGGAACCACTTCAATACGAGAGAGATGACGAAAACAGAAAAGCCGCTAAAGAAAAACATGTTTCTCTAAAAGTTTAGAAAAGTGGCACTACCATTTTTTATTCATTATTAGGTGTAAGGGCCGATTCGTGCGTTTGGTAACGGTCTGCTGCAGCACTGGAGTAGTCCGGATGCCACATTGCACTGGTTGACAAATTGAATTCATTTATAAGTTCAATAATTGTACCTAATTGATTATATTAAATCAATAAAAGAAACATATTAATATTTCATAGGCTTGGGCCGAAAACTTATCGTAAATCTCACTACACACAAATAAAAAATTTAGTCATTAAATCGGGTACAATGCAATTTTTTTTTGAGATCATGCCGTTGTCCCCGACGTTTGTGGGCCCTGGGCACTTGTCCAGAATACCCAGTGGAGAAAAGGGGCCTGTGTACAGCCCGACACTCGGATTGCTCCAGTGCTGCAATAGTCCACAACAACCAACCGCATAAATTGAAAGAGCCCTAACCTTTTATTGCCTAAGAACCACATGTTGGCTGACCTACTTATCGACAAGCTGAAAATAGTATTAGTCAGTGTGTGCTAATTAAGATCTCGCAATATTTAGGAACGCGGTTGGTGTTTATTTTTGTTTGTACGAGTAACATGCATATTTTGATACTCGTAGTATTCAAGACTGACCCTTGATTCCCAAACGAAAAATTAAATTGACTAATTGTTCGGTTAAATTATCAATCGCTAGCTCTTAGCTAGCGCCCACGGGTGACTTTGTCACCGTGACTTTATTTTGTGAGCGCACTCTACTTTGGTAACATGACGTCACAATGACAAAAACTTGAATGTCACGGTGACAAAGTTACCCGTGCGCGCTAGCTCTAAGGGCCGAAACTGCGTTAAGCGGGTGCCCGCGACGGGCAACCGTCGCGTGTCTACGCGCGTGGACACGCGGGCGGGCTCCGTGGGCACGCGACGGGTCCCGTCGCGGGGCCCGTCGCACATAGCTCGTTTTTCAGGATTTAGGCGGTCAAAATTATTTTATGTGATATTTATATTACAAAGTAGTTACATTAACAGAATTCAGTGTTTGGAATAATTTACCGAAATTATTTGTTGGTGCACGGTAGTGTGCCTTACCTATTTGTGATTTTTTATAAAAAAAATTTTTTTTTTTGAGATCGTACTTAATTCCAAAGTTTTTTTAAACATAAATTTAATATACACTCACGTCTTTCCCCAAGAAGAGACAACTAGAGACACCTACCTAGATAGGTGCCCACGTTTCACTAATACTTTTGGATATTATTAAATAAATAATGTCCTATAAATAGGTAATTAATGTTTATTATTAAAATCTTCACATTCGTTATAGGTACAATAGGAAAGTTACATAAGCTAAATATGTAATCACTACAAATAATCGATTTTGCATCAGAGACTTAATCATCTACAATAGCTGCATGTCTCAGGCAGAAATAATTTTGCTGCGGTTTATCTTCCTCGTACGAACTAATAAATGGATCGGATGTTAATAGTAACCTATGATAAACATTTAAGTTAAACCGCGCGTGACCCCGCGACGGCTTCCGTCGCACGGAGGCGGGCCCCGTTGCGTGGGTGCGGGGCGCGCCTCCCCGTGACGGACGCCCGCGCGGGTCCCCGCGACGGAGCACTTTTGTATGAACCCGCGCGGGTGCCCGCTTAACGCAGTTTTGGCCCTAAGGGCTCATTTACGGAGACGCGGTGCGCCGCGCGTCGCGTGCGGCGTGGCGTCAAGCGACGCGAAAATTAGTACCTACGACTAAAATCGCTTCTCCGTAAACGCACTATACAACGCCATATGTTTGAATTCAGTGCAGGCCGCGTCGCACAACACGACGCGCGACGCCCCGCGTCTCTGTAAATTCAATTTTCGTTCAAAAAACAAAAGAAGTGACAAAGCTCGCTCTTGTTTCTGTATATCGCGCACACATTTGTATACGTACTCGTATTTGCTTCAAGTAAAGACCACGCGCGTTCATGAGATGTAAGAACTATAAGGTTGTGTTTCCATCAGAGATTTGAGAAGTAACGAGGAATGTCTGTGCAAATTACTAATGATATCGCTTACCACCATCCAAGTAAGCCACTGCAAACACAACCTAGCAACATGGGGATTATAGATCCCACCGACACCCAGTGTGAGGGAGGTGCTCCAGCTAACAACCACCCAAGTAGGCCTCTGCAAACATAACCTAGCAAAATGGGGCATTATAGTTCTCACCGATACCCAGTGCAAGTGCAGTGATCCTTACCAGACGATGCCACATTTACTACAGTGCCCAAAGTGTCCCTACACCTGTAATTTAGAGGACACAAAAAAGATCACTGATGTCACGATGAACGTGGCCACATACTTACAAGGCCCAAGGTTTGCAAAAAAAAATGGACTCGAAAAGAAGAAGATCGCTCGGTCTGCGTGGCGTCAGGGGGCGCACGAGATCAGTCCTATACTAAATGTATGAAATTGATTACTTTCCCACGCATGGCGACACGCGGGGCAGGTTAAGTATAAACGCAGCTTAATGGTTGGTTTCACACACATCTTTTGCTATATATCCTCCCATGTCTCCGGTGGAAACACAGCCTTACAGGGTTAAAATTAAATTGTTATAATTAAAATTGTGATGCATTTGTATGTATTCATTGTCACTTTGTAAATATTTCACAAATCATTATAAAACTATTACTTAATATTAAATTTTTGCGAATAAAACATTTAGGTAATAATTTTTAATTATTCATTTTTATTTGGCATAACATCTTTTAAAATCTTAATAAAATAAAAAAATCTACATATATTTACAATTCCTTTTTTAAATGTTACGTGGTGTACAAAATAATTATACTTTTTTTTTAACATAATATCTAACGACATAATTATATTCATAGAAAAAATATTTATTTATCCGCATAAAGGTATCTCATTGAAATATTGAGGAAAAATTCGTAATAGTTATATTAAAATATTCAATAGTCAAGGTTTTTGTACAAAATTATGGGTCATGAACATAATTAACTACTTACCTACTTATTGTTGACCTTTTTATAAAATGAAATATATTGTTGTAGCATTCAATGAATAGAAGGAAAATACAATATTTAAGTAATGACTTGATATTAGTTATTTATAAATAAACTTTTATGATGAGGTAAAAATATTTATGAAAATATATTGTAAACAACTTTTTATAGGTTTCAATATAATTACAGGTATTTTTATGAAATGTACCAGTCATTCTATGAAGCGAGTCTGTGTAAATATAACAATATAAAAAACTAATCTAGCGCCTAAATACTATAATCTAAAGGTAACTTGAACTTACACCAAAACGTTATAATCATCATACCTATTTATTTTTTATTTAGTATCACTTTTAACTTTTATTTAATTATCTGTTCTATTAAATTTTAAAAAGAAAAATAATTCTGGTTTCAAAATGTTTTACTTTTGTTGGTATTTAAATTAATTATATTTATTAACAGTCATAGATATAAAAAACAAATTGAATTACAAATTATAGATTGCGCGAATTAACTACAGACGCCATTTTGAATCGGTTACGTCACCACACGCTCTAGTGTTGTCACATTGAAATATTGAATACACTATTATTTACATTTTTTTTTCTCAATCTTTACTTTTTATTACCGTTGTGAACTTTCCCTAATTTTATTCTTACTTGTAAATTAACTAAAGGCAATCTAATTAACACTAATTTAGACGGCGTCCGTTTCTCTTGAATACTTAACTGAACCATCTCTTTCCATCTTCACTATTGAACTCCAGATGAGGATCACCAGATACATTTGAAGCACTGGAATTCAAACAAACAAAGTGTTAATGACACAAGGTATTCATAGTTGACACCTGTAAGATGAACAGCTGTCAAAAATACGTCATCATATTTTTTCCACAAAATGACAATGTAAAGTGCCAACTTTATTTTGGTGCAACGGATACTCGTTGCACCAAAATAAAGTTGGCACTTTTGAATGAGCAGGAGTAAGTTGAAGCTAGTGGTTCGTTCCAAGACAGGTTGGTCTCTTTAAAGAAGAACGAGCAAGAAACTCCACAGACATTCTTTTCAATAAAGCTTTTACAAAATCCAGATTACATTATTCTTATTGCTATAATTATGTGAAAATAATGCCGGTTAATAGCAATATACAAAAAGTAATAAAGATATGAGCCATGGCAGTTAAGAGATGGCCAATCCCAACTGACAGCGCCCATTCACAAACATGACGAGCCACATAAATGTTTGAACTTACTGAGTTGGAACAGCACCAGGAACAGTTCGCTGGCAGTCTCCTTGGTGAGGAAGGCGAGGCTGTACACGAAGCCGAACACGGAGTACACGATCTCGAAGTACAGGTACACCTTCATGAGAAGCACGTGTTTCTGAAACATAGTGAATGATATTTTGAGGAACAAAGTTGTATGTTGTCGCTAGCTATGTCTTGGCTTTTTAACAAGCATGGATTATTTTTTAAATAAAATTATTAATAACTAATTAATTCTACCAACTTCTTCTTCTTCTTTTTCTTCGTCTTTCTACTAATTTTTCTTCTTATTAATTATTATTTTTTTAATAAAAGGTTTGGTCTTATGGAGTCTGTTACTCCTCAAATAGGTGAACCTATTTTTTATTAGCTTATACACACATCTAACATTTCTTGACTTCTTTCTTAGCTTTCTTATTATTATAACTTGCCCATACTGTCCCAATGTTAGGCAAAGGCCTCCCACCATTCCTTCCAACGGTCTCGATTCTGAGCTACTTCTTGCAAAATTTACAGGCAGCCGTTCAAATCGTCCCAGATTAAAATCAATATTGAATTTAAAAACAAGCGTGAGTCGTGAGGTACATAAATATATAACTTTATTAGTCCTAAAAAGTACCTACTAGTAATAACTAATAGGATTTACCAGTTTCAATCTCGCATAATTAAACCCTTAAGAGGTTGATTGTCAACAAAATGTTGAATATTTTACGTTTCAAGTTATTTCCCAATCATGTTTACAATTAACTATGGTTTAAATCAAGTGTTTATTAATGTGTGAATCTTCACATTAGTTTTCACCCAAGTGACCAGATCATGTTTAAGATCAATTTTATTTTAAACCAGTGAGGTAATCTCAAAACATTGACGCATGCAAGAAAATCGGCCAAGCGCGAAAAAAAACATGTTTTTTGTGTGGATACCGTCTTTAATTATTTTTTTTTTAGAACGGCCATAATAAATACTACTCTGTGAAAATTTCAAGTATCTATACCTATTACGATTTAAAAGATAGGGTAAAAGCCGGATAGTCGCCCCGGGGGTATAGTTGCCTGATTGCAATTACTCTAGTTTCGCGAATGAAACACATGTTATTTTATTTATCTATCGAGAGACTCTGCAACTACAACTAAGTTGACCGTGTTGCATGTCTCTGTGCGATTGCATGGGACGGCTAGGTGCGATCAAAGTCTCTGTCGCGACGAGGCATCTATCCTAAATGTAATTTATATAGAGATGGCAACTATCCCCTATATGGGATAGTTGTCCCAAAATTTAGAGGTTCGCAAAAATCGCCAATACTCTGGAAATATCAAAGATAATATTTATTCCTTTCATAAATTTGAAGATAATAAACCAAAGTAGTTACCCGTTTAACAAATAAAGAATCTCGCTTTTTATACTCAGAAATATTTTGATATTGATTCTGTGATAGACGGACAGACAGATATAGTACAGGACAGTAAAGTCCTAGTAATACGGTTCCGTTTGGCACTATTTAGAATAATAATAATAAATCATTTATTCTCAGGTAACAAAGACCCATAGATAAATACCTTAACCTAAGTATACTATATAATAACAATTGTGTTAGTAAATAAAACTTAAAACTATGTTAGTAACACTTGGTTGCACTAAGTCTTTGTGCGTTCCGGTGGCACTTGTCCGCGAAACGGATGTACGGAACCCTAAAATTCTACAATCGTGCATGTCTCTCACGAGAAATACATTATCTATATAATTATCTGCATGATTCTATCAATACTAGGTAACATAGTTAAGTATATTGTTACAAACAAAATGATATATGGAATATTAACTCTGAAACAAATGATTTTATTGCCGTCCGCGTCGACGACCCACTGACCGATTTTTCCGTACAAAATTTGGACCCCCGTTTCATGCCCTTAGGGGGTGAATTTTGGAAAATCCTTTCTTAACGGATGCCTATGTCATACAAAGAATACACCGTCCAAGTTTTAGGTCTCTGCGATCAACGATTTAGGCTGTGCGTTGATCCGTCAGCCAGCCAGTCAGTCATTAGGGACAAAACATAATCGAAATAAAAACTATCCTATCTTTTCAGTTTGACCAAATTACACACAGCAAGCCATATTTCTTAAAAAATGGTTGAGTAGTTTAGGGGTCCATCCCGGCCAAACAACATGACGCGTACCTAATAATTTAAATTAAGATAATCAAATTTTCCACTCACCCTATGCAATGCTACGATGAATGTGACAGTCATGATGACCTCGATCAGCAAGGCGATGACATCGGTGATGAGCCTCGCCAGCTCCGAAGCGAAGGCGGCCTGGTCTGTCTCCGAAGAGTTTCGGATGTAAGATATGTATAGCGACAGGAAGCATGTCACTACTATTGTTAGCATCTGGAAGTGAGACGACCTTGGATTACTAATAGTGGACTGAGAAATGGCTGAAATTTTGTGATCAGATAGAGACATATAACAATAATTTTCTCTAGACCGAATTTTGGTCACGGCGGCCAAACTCAATGGAGACTTAGTCACGTACTCAGGAGAAATTGTAGTCCTCAAGTGTGTGTGCAAACACAGGTGCACTTCCACTTTCCTCACTTTTATAGTCCAATGGGACGACATTTCGATACGACAAGGGAGATATCAGATGCAGGACCAACGGCTTTACGTGCTTTCCGAGACACAGGGATGTTTCCCCAATAACTTCTAAACTCTCTCTCTCTCACACAGGGATGTTTCCCCAATAACTTCTAAACTCTCTCTCTCTCTTCTCTCTTCTTCTCTTCTTCTAATTTCTACTGCAAAACCCAATTAAACTTTCTCTGACCTGGACATCAAACCCTGGTCCCCCAAGCTCAGCAGTCGCGCATGCGACCACGACATTAATGAAGAAACGGCAGTACCACTTGAGCTTATAGGAGTAAGGTTCCTGTTGAAGCTGTTACTTGAAAAAGAGCCTAGCATGCTCAATGGTTTTAAAGAAGATAATGATGGATTTTGCTATAGGTACAAAATTATTATATGAAGAAATTACAGTAGAGTATTTACCAAATTGATATACGCGAAGGCTATGAGGCCCTTCCGCAGTGGGAAGCAGAAGCAACATCTTGTCAGCAGGGGGATCTCCACAGCATCCTTAATCTTATTTCTGAAAAATGACAAAACATTACCAATTAATGAAATGAAGACGAAATTGGATCTGCGGCTCGAAGCGCAGTAGCCGATCGCCCAACCGTCTCATCATTTTACCAAACAAACTATTCCCGTTCATGATGCACTGATTAAAAAGCTTTCTGGCTGACGCTGGCACGCTGATAAAGTACATGTAAGTACAAAGGTTGGTCACGAACGAGGGTCTGATAGCTACTATCAGTGGCCCTTATCGCCGGACGTTCATGTTACTTGCACTTTATGGATGTTGGGACTTTTATAAATAATTATATCAATTTGATTTTAATGAAACGTTTATTGGAATGTTTATTTTTATTAATATTGTCACTGGTTGACCACATTCTGTTAGCCAAAAAAATATAATGAGAGCATATTTAGGAACTATGCTTGTAAAATAGTCATTATTTTAACTAAGTACCGTACCGATAGTTCGCTCTGTACAAAAGTACCAAGTCAAGTAATTTTTGGTTAATAAATAATTTTATTAAATTTTGTAGATCCGGTAAGGGCACTATATAATATCTTAATAGGAACAATCATGGATCATGATCCATGATTGTTCCTATTATATCTAATTTTTACTCACCACCTATAAGTGTACATTATGGATTGCAATAAAAGATTTGAGATTTCCCCAAACCTAAAAGTTTAAAATCTAATACACCTACAAGAAAAAAAACAGTATTTGATTAACGACAAACATTAGTTATTAGTGCCCTTATCCTACCTATAAAACTTTATCCCATTTAGTTTGTTGTTGACCAAAGTATGATTCGACTACTCTTGTGAGGAGTGTCGGTACAACTCTTTTAATTCTCGTACAGTTTAGACAATTTGAAATAGGGACACTTTAAAACAACATTCAACACAAAACAAGCTGATTTGACTCTTATAGCTAGGCATGTTTACTTAAGCGTTAAAACATAATAATAATACAATATTCAGGCAAATGTGTGTAATGGTGACGACAACGGTAGATATCTACCTACCTAATATGAATAATTATAATTTCGCATACTAAGGTCGAATACAGCAATTCTCGCATAATGTGACGGTCAATCACGCGTGTTTTACTCAAAGACCTCTGCCATCTATATATATCAACCTAGTTTTACAAACTTGTTTGAAAATATTCTCTCGGCTTATTTCTGTCACGATGGCCAATCTCAATGGAGATTAGCCAAATACTCAGTAGATATTATAGTGTACAAGTGTGTGCAAACACAGGTGCATTCCCTCTTCTCTCACTCATAGTCCCATAGTACGACAACCCGATACCTACGACCAGGGACAGAACAGGCGCAGGGTCAGTGACGGGGCCCCAATAGGGCCAAACGCCTGCCGGGATCGCGGGATAACAGGATACCGTGGCCCCGGAACGCAAAGGGCAACGGAAGGAACAGGGTGGATTTCTTAATTTTAGCAACCCAAAAAAAAGGACCAACGGCTTTATGTGCTATCCGAGGCACGGGCGGTCACACCACCGATTTCTAAACTCCCGGTTACTACTAAGATAATATTCTTACTGAAAAAACTCAATTATTACTTTGCCCAACCTGGGAATCGTACCCAGGTACCTGAAACAGGGCAGTTCCTTGTCTGATATTATTCCAAATGAGTTAACTGTACTGTGTGTTTCTTATGGTAACGTTTTCTAAAGTTCATTAACCTTTATTGTTCAAGTTCAAGTCAATTAACTAAATGACTATCAGCATACTCCATGACAATACAATTTTTTTTGTGTGTTAAAAACATGCGTTTGTGTAACTTTATGCATCAAAGATACAGAGGCCAAATATGCCTTAGGGCAACAGAAGGAACAGGGTGGTTTTTTAGTCAGTAAAAGTCTGACAGTCCCTTCCGCCCCACCCAGGGCGATTCATTTGATACCACAAAAAAAAAAGGCTTTCTCTACCAGTTAACCAAAGGTGGTGAAGAGATAACATGTAAGTAAGAAAAGGGAGTCAGTGATTGCATAATGGCTGACAGAACGAGAAGGAAGAAGAAACGTGTTGCGCCGACCCCAAGTAACATGAGACAAGGGCAGGAATATGATGAAGAGCAAATGATTATATAGGTATGTACGATAGTTTCCAAATAAAGCCTGTATAACTTAAGAAACATCTATGTGACACGACGCTACCATGTCATGTGCGAACTAGTGAGTTCCTACCATTCATTTATGACATTATTAAGTATGTGTTCGACTTAATGAGCATGGCAGTTAAGAGCATTGTCATGCTCACTCAAATGTCTCGCTGATGATGCCGCATGTATTAGATCATTCAGTTCCTTTCAAGACGATTGAGCAAAATGGTGCTGATTTTCGTGAAGGGGCGTTGCCAGATCAAATTGGTTTTCCCTTGACTGCCATTTTTATTTTTATTGTTTTATATTGCTATTCATCTACATTGTTTTCACAGATATAATTATGTACCTATGTAGAAGCAACAAGTATAATGTAACCAGGATTTTGTAAAATCTTGTTTTAAAAGGTTTTTTTTTGCAAAAAATGAAAACCGACTTCAAAAAAAACACTAAAAAGTTAAAAATAATACTATAACCTACCTATATTAATAAATCTAACCTAACCTACGATTAACCTATATTAAAATTTAACAAATTTTTGGAGTTGGTGCCAAGACCGAGGATATTACATCCAACCGTATGGCACCGACTCCAAAAAATTGTTAAATTTTAGTATATCCGATTTTGATAAAATTTTCATGGAATCATTTGGGAAGTATAGCCTTTCCAACAAAAAAAGAATTTTTGAAATCGGTTGGCAAGCGACGGAGTTAAGCGCGAACAAACCTAAAAAAAAAAAAATACAAACATCCGAATTGAGAACCTCCTCCTTTTTTAGAAGTCGGTTAAAAAGAGTATCCGTGGACCCTTGAGCAAGCGTGGTGATCAATGCTTGTGCCATCTCTGTATGGGAAGAGGCCTTTGCCCTGCAGTAGGTCAATAATAGTCTGGTAATTTTTTTATTAAATATTATAGCTAACTCTGCTTATACTGTGTACTAGCGTGTGTAGCAAGTTAATGCCGCTTAGTCGTCGTCCCATATTCCGGACAATTAGCTGACAATACTAGATAATGATCGCAGGCGACTGCCGACTGTCATTTAACTTAGGCACATATCTACTGAAAGCGATGCGATACGTTTGCTTTTATGAAATTACCTAAAATGCAATCATGTTTCGTTTGTTTTTCAGTGTCAATCTATCAAAAATGCTTAATTTTACCTACATTTTCGACCACATTTTATAATTATTTATCGCTGAGTTGAGATTGCATCGATTGATTTTGTACGAGAATTGGCGTCCTAATTACAAAACATCTTTTACCGATAGAATGTTACATTATTGAAAAGTGCCGTAGGATATGTTTTATAAAAAATATATAGATGTAGATTGCAGGACTGCGTTTGTTGAGAAAAAGAAAGCAAAAATTGTTGTTGATTATTACATTAGCTTCTTCGGTTATGAAAGCTAAGCTTAGCGTCGCTTATACTGGAACAATGCAACAAGTGACAACCACTACGTAATACCTGCAACAGCACGTAAGTCATAAAACAATTTGTATTCAGACATTATACAATTCGAACGTCAAAGAATAGCGAGTGTTCATGTAATGGCTTGCATTCACAAAACTTAGAATTCAGTCGAAATAGTTATTACTGGCACAAATGCTGGTGGGAATTTGGAAAGAATGTCAGCCTGTTATTGTCTCACTATAGGGCAAATACCTCTTTTCATACAGAGAAGGCACAAGCATGATCACCACAAATGCTCAAGATAGATTGCCGATTTCAGACACAAATTAATTTATAAATTCAGGTTTTGTCCCGATGTTTTACTTCACCGATGCCCATGATGTCTAAGATAAACTTAGAAAGTACATATGAAATAGAGAAAAGTCATATTGGATTGGATTAGCTATTTATTTGTATGACAAATAATATGAGCAGAAGAATTGTAAAGTGATGCAAGTAGGCAACCGTAGGAAAATATTGTAAGATGAGTCTCCACAATAAATAGCTAGAACCTTTAGTTCAGCTCATGCTGACACGACAGAAAAAGACAAAAGATAAAGGGAGCGAAAGAAAAAAAAGATACCGAATTTTTATATATATAAATAAGAATATAGTTCAACGGTTGAATGACCTTTAAAATTTATGAGCAAGACGACACACGACAACTGCATCCGAGGGAAACCCGAATAATATGTACGTATTTGAATCTCTGCCAAGTATTTTAAAATAAATCTGCGTAAGTCTGTTAGTAGTATTTTGTCATCGTAATCTCCGTAGATATTATTTTAAGAAAAAAAAAGCATTGTTATTGAGGACAAAAATTACATAAAGTATTACGATACGGTACGAAAAAGAGTGGTAGTATCATTCTTGTTTACGTGGTGATCTTTTTTTCGAACGAATTCAGTACATGATTGTAGACCGACAAAGACGAAAATTCTTCGTCGGTTATTAAAAAAATAAAACAACTTTTCCATACATTTTAACTGTGTAGATGTTGCTTTTATATGGTACAGAAGCACCAGACGAAATTTTCATCGCATGAGGGTCTAGATCATACTGAATCCATGGTTTTCTTAACAATATCCTTTCAAGCCGTTATAAAGACCGCAGAAGTGACTACCTGATACAGTATGAACAGCAGAGTAATCTAGCTGACCTTCATCTCCAGGCTTCAATAATAACATCGAAAAACAACGGCTAGATCCTCAAAAGACAAATCTGAAGTAAAATCTAACTAACTCAGACATATTCATTACCATTCCCCTTTAGAGAACTCGTGGCGCATATAACTCGCAGATCAAAAGGTAGATTAAACATCAAATGAATTTATTCGTCCGGTGTACGATAAAGCAATAATTGTGCAAATGTAAACTGTTTTGGGTAATGTTGGAATCCGAAAGATTGTGATTGAAGCGAGAACTGCTATCTATTGGATATCAGGTCTACTGTTACTGAGCAATCTTAGCCTACCAAGCATGAAGTGATTGTTTATTTTTCTGTTAATTAACGCATATAGGTGCACACACCATCAGCACACAGCTGAAAAGGTCTTATTTTGGACAAAATCCTAGCATAAAAACTCACACAGTAAACACAGAAACAACTTCCAACTCCGCATTAGTAGCTAACACGGGCTCATTTGTATGACATAACATAATTTGTAATTTAAACTCAAGTTAGTAACTAACTCTGAGTTTAGATTTTGGTGCAAGTGGGCCTAACGAAATTAAATTTAGAATCATGAGACCCGAATAGATAATATGTGGCAAAGATTTGATCATTTTATTAAATTTCGTACCACCAGTGTATGCCTTGTACCACAAAACTACTAGGTACATTATTTTTCTCGACAGCTGAGGTTATCCCACCATCCTCATTAGATTATATAATGACTACGTCACGTTTCATGGTACCTGGTTACGTGCTATGTACCCCATAAACTATTACTATTATTAACGTCTCTATTTTGAACGTAATAACGTTTATAATTAAAGGAAATGCGGTCGGTTTAGCGAATAATTTCTGTCATTTTCGTACTGGATTTTGCTTTCGCAAAATTACTTTACGGGTGATCGGTAATTGTGGTCTAATTTCCGGAGTAAGGATAAATGTTAGAGCTAATTAGAATTGAGGAAAGCCTTGCATTGTTAGTTAATTATTTTGTATTTTTTTATACCAAATACTCAACAGCAACAACCTGCATTTAAAAATGTATCCTACAATTTGTGTATTCAGAATCCCAGCTCAATCAAACACCGGGAAGCGGGTCAAATTTAACTTGGAAGATTTGATCATATTCTTATGGCCACTTTCCAGCTCCATCGGACCAGCTCTGTGGCATCATTATATTGCATTGTTATGCAAATTGCACATTTTCGCAAAATTTCATCTCAATCGAACATCGGGAAGTGGGTCCAATTTAACTTGTAAGATTTGACCAGACACCGGGCCAGGTAAAAATAAATAAAAGCTTAGCCGTAAAGAGGATTTATCATATTGACTTCAGAGTATTGATATATAAGTTTTGGAGATTTTTCTTTTTTTATTGTCTCATCTATTCTTTAGTGCTTATAACCGTGACGAAGTAATACGCGTGTGTATGTTTGTGTAGTTACCCATAAATGCAGAAACGTGACCGCTCGAGAACTAAATGATGACAGTTCATTAATGAACGAAGGTCGGACGATTAGATGTAATTCAACTGACGATAATTTCCGACAGTTTGCGGTCTCGGCCCGAAGCCATTGTTGTCAAATTGACATATTTACATAGTACACAGGATGCACGTGGACAAATTGAGGTATACTCTCATTGTCTAGGAATATGTGGAGTCAGGTGGATATGATAGACGATGATAACAGAGAACGAGCCGCCATAATAGAAATACATAGACTTTATGAAGGTATTCGTTCTTAACTATGTACTTATTCTTTTATCTATTCTCAATCATTCAGCTATGCGCAGATGACGTAGCCTGGCGATTACGGGATTTCAGATCATAATAAATATAACAAAAGGTCGAAAATCATCACAATACAACATGTTCCTTCTGATATCCCGTAACTCTAGGGTAAGAGACTATGTCAAGAGAAATCTGGCTTATGATTTTTTTTTTTCATTGCATTTTCGTATCCAGCCTGGACCAACAGCTTGTCGTGCTTTCCGAGGCACGGAGGAGTCTCGGTGTGTAAAAATGGTCACCCATCCACAGACCAACCCCGGCCAGCCTGATGGATCGATCCTTGCCCTTCAAGTGCCAGGTGAATCTTTGACATGGTCTCATTAATACACTACAATTATGAGATAGGTATCAAAAGTAACAAGTTGTATTTAACTTCTTTTTTTTCTATAATAATATTTAGGTTCTGTTATGTTATATTGGAAAACGTAAAGTTATGAAAACTAGGAGAAAACTACAATGTTATAATCATAATATTATAATAAGATTGTAGGTAGACTAAACATAGCAAGTAAGTCTAGACTTCAAAATAAAATGAAAATGTCATGGATTAAGGTATCGTTACCACATTTACGATTGGCGCCCTAGCTGACCGATTGACTGCTGCATTACGTGTCGTAGTTTCGATTCCCGCCCGGAACAAATGTTTGTATGCCCTGAGGAAGTCATCTATGGCGCCCGCCATCGTGTCCTCGGTCTGCCGCAACCCTCTAGTCTTGCGATATACGGGCCCACTGCTTAGCATCACCACGGCATCCGCCAGACATGGCCCGCCCAGTCCCATTTCAACACAATTATTCGACTTTATTCATTTTTCTTTCCACGGTCACTTCATTTACAATTTGCGCAACCATAATGATGATGAGGTACGCTCGCCATGGTTTACGTATGCACAAAGAATCCAATTCCCACAATTAAATGTTACAACATGCGATGACAGAAAGTTTACACGCTATAGTTCCCAACGGAAAGAATATTAAGTAGATGTTTCACACTCATAGAATTCCATGCCCATACTAAAATTTCCTGACAGGTTGACAAGAACAGCAATAATAATACTTCCCGTAACAACCGAATTTCCGCAATGACAGTCAATCTAGGCTAGCGAGAACACCAGTCTGTGCGCAAAAAGGGAGATAACGGACCTCCCAATTTCCTCACTCTCATATTCCGATGGGACGGGCATCCGACGGAGAGATATCAGGCGCAAGACCAACGGCTTTACATGTTTTCAAGGCACAGGGCTGCCACACCACCAGCTTCCAAACTCCGGGTTGCTACTGAGAAATTCCTAATTGAACCAACCAATAACACTACAACACGCAACCCAGGACAATACGATCCGCAGGAGTCACGTTTGGGATCGCGGTTTCAACGGTAAGACGGTAACAATAACGGTACTATAATGTATGCAAATAAATTGAATGTAAATTAAGTGATTCAACTTTATATTGAAATATCTATAGGTCATACAAATTGCTTGAATGCCAAACATGACATTAATCACAGCAAACAAGTATGTGCCTAAGCGGGAGACGCAGTAGATAACGAAATTAGATATTCTAAAAGTCTAAATAGATATGCATGAATCTAAACATAAGATTCAAAGAAAGAAAGAAATAGGTAGTGCTGACGATGATTTAATCACAAAGTAGATGTAGGAATGGAACATTGCCGGTGTGAAAAATGGGAGTGAGACGACGGAAGATTTGAAAATGACGATTGGAAAACTAGTAAGACTGAAAGACGAGATTTTTTTTAACACTAGCTTCTGCCCGCGTCAAAGTTGATCCCTCCATGCCTACTAAATATACATAAAAATCAGTCGAGCCATTTCGGAGAAGAGCGGCCACAAAAATCGTGACACGTACAACAAAAAAAGAATCAGCCAAAACGGTTCACCCGTTCTCGAGTTTAGTGAATTCATTTAATTAACAATTAATTAACTTTCGAATTTAGTCATTCATTTTTGTTTATACAGAAGATGGAAGATAGATAAAGCATTAAGAAAGAAAATTTTCTTAATTCCTTTTTATTCATTTCATTTCTCTCGGTCCCTTTTCGAACAAAAGTTTTCCCCTATCAGTAGACGAAGATAATAATAAACATGAGCCAGACAATCTAGTAGTAATAGTTAACGGTTGACCAACGATCGAACATTAAAATATTCACGGCGACATGACGTTTATCGTCGGCTTTCTACTGACCCTTATTTCACTTCGTCCATTAAGTGGTCCACTGTCTGCCATTGTTGGCGTAAGAGAAAATACCTAGTGTTCGATTAGATTCGTTTGCATGCAAAGTGGATAAAGAAAAGTCATGGATTAAAGCGTGGTAATTAATGTTGTTGAATTTTTTGCAATGGCTGTGTTTACTTTGTTGAGCAGCAGATTGTTTAGTTTTAGTTACTTGTCTTGTCTCGTTTATTTATGTACACATATAAATTACATTTTTTTAAAGACAATGTGACTTTTTAAATTCAAATGTACTTTCTAAGGTTATCTTGGACATTACTGTCATTAGCGAAGGAAAATATCGTGGGAAAACCTGGACTTTATAATTAAAATAAGTCTGGAATAAGCCTTGAGCAAGCGTGGTGATCAATGCTCATGCCTTCTCTGTATGAGAAGAGGCTTTCGCCTAGCAATGGGATAGTAATAAGCTGGTATTAATATTAATCGAATAATAAAAAAAAAGAAAGAAAGGTCAGGTGCGGAGTACTCGTAACCGGCGGCGGCGTGCTTGTATGACGAGATGTATGAACGTAGATGAGGCGAAAGGAGTATGTAAGGATCGTAGCCGGTGGCGTTCTGTGGTTTCTACCTACCCCCATTGGAAAAAGGCGTGAGTTTATGTATGTGTGTATGTAATAAAAAATGTATTCAGCCAATATCGGGAACAGGATCCAAGGCGGGTTTTGCCCAGATAGGTATATTGTCTTCTGAAACAAGCCCTTGATCTAAATGCCTACCGATCTCTTTATTGTGTTACGTTTTCTCGATATTACTAAAATCAGCTGTTTCCTACAGTTTGACTGTGCAGTAGTGTGAGGAACAGCTGATTTTCTTTTTGTGTTTCAAAGCTTTTTAAATGAGTACTTAGTAAGAGCTCTTCTTCAATGGAATAAGTAGCCTTAGTAGCTACATTTGAAAGTGCTATCTCCTTTGAAATTATCATTGTAAATTAAGTTCAAGCAACTGATCAATTCTTCGATTTCCCAGGCAAACCATGAAAGGAACGGTACACGGTATAATTTGATTTAGACACGTTCGTGCATGCAAATAGTTTAGATTTCACATTCAAACAGATACCTATGTAAATACTTGATATCGTATGTGAATCAAACATTTTTTTTCAGTCATTCTATTAGCAAGTTCGTGGTGAAACTATGCGACAAGACAATGTGTGACAAGATGTGATATGAACGGGCGCTGTCAGTTGAGATTGGTCATTTTTTAACTAGTTCTTCTACATAGATGACTGACCGACTCCTTGACAATTCAAAAGTGCCTGTAAATGGTCTAATTTTATAAATGTTTTGTCTGAATAGTTTATTGTCTTGAATAGTTTATTGTTGATCGGAAAATCATCATGAAGAAATATGTCTTTCGTAGCTTAGGTATAGTAACTTTCGTGTCTCTTAATGTGCTGCTATTAAATAACTACCAAAATTGGGTACCTAATTGGCACTAGCACCAACCAATAATTTCAAAAACAACTTCTTTAAAAAAACATTTCATTTTAGCCCTGAAAACCGGATTAATTTTCAAAAGTAAAAATTGATTTTTAATTACTTGAAAACCAATAGTAGTTAATCAATGGTTCGTTCGTGGGAATCGTTTTGACAGCTTATAAAAAGTATGTCAATTGATTAGTAATGTCAAATACCCATTTACCATTATTAAGTACCTTCGTTATAAAAATAATTCTCGTAAAACAAGTAATACTATTAAAATTCAGACAGTGAAGAATCGCATAGCTTTAAAAAAACAAGTTAATATAATATCTGTTATTAACGTTTTTAATACATTTTTAAAAATCTCGCCACGTGTGAGTCAGACACGTCCATAGGTTCCGCACCACCTTACAATATTTAATATTCCATACGCAAGAGGAAGGCCAAAGAAAAGATGAATGGATTGTATGAAGAATGATATGGAATAAAAGGGAGATAGTGATAGCATGACGGCTGACAGGACAGAGTGGAAGAAGAAAACGTTGCGCCGACCCCAAGTAACATGGGACAAAGGCAGGAAGATGATGATGACAAAAAATACTTTTTCGTACCCCCATTAATATACTTTATTTTTGTTTAGCGCCGGCCATAATTAGGGTTCAAAAGATACAGCAATATAACAGCGGCGTCTTAATAATAGGATCCCATATTTAGACCTTTGGGTAACCCTAAAAAGACTAGACCACGTAACTGTCTGGTATAGATGAATCTAAAAACGCGGAAAAATCACGATCTTACGTTTTTTATACAAATAATTGATTGCAATCTTTGTTCACCTTGAATTTTAATAGTTTACTAATAAAAATGTTGCATTCCGTTAGTTATTTACACCGTATACTAATATAAAAAAAAGGTGATGAGATTTTTTGTTTGTGTGTTTGTTTAATTGTGGAAGGATAGGAATAATATAATACAACCTGAATTTTAATTCGTTGTAAATCTTTCAGGGGGTGAATGTACTCATGAATATGAACAACTAAGGGACATAGTACGAAATGTGAAAAAAAAAACAGCTGATCCATACAATAATGTACTACATTACGATCAAATTGTATGGATCAGCTGTTTTTTTTTTCTCTATGTCCCTTAATAAAAGTTGTTCATATTCATGAGTACATTTACCCCCTGAAAGATTTACAACGAATTAAAATTCACGGTGTATAGTTATCATCATCATCATCATCCACAGCCCGTCTTCACCCACTGCTGGGTATAGGCCTCTCTTTTTTTGTGCCAAGCTCCACGGTCTTGCGCCAGCCTCATCCAGGGCACTCCCGCAATGGCAACAATGTCGTCTGCCCATCTCGCCGCCGGGCGACCAACACTTCTTTTTCCATTTCTTGGACGCCACTCTGTCACAGCTTTACTCCACCTGCCGTCACCGCGCCTTGCCAGGTGTCCTGCCCAACTCCATTTGAGTTCCATAACTCGATTGCCAATATCGAATACCTTCGTTCGTCTTCGGATTTCGACGTTTGGAACTCGGTCTATTAATTTTATGCCGAGCATGGAACGCTCCATGGCTCTCTGTGCTACTCTGAGTCTGTACACAACCTCCTGTGAGAGCGTCCACGTCTCAGCACCGTACGTCACGTACACTATACGTATGTATAGTTATAATTATCTATAATTCTATTCTAATATAATAAAACTGAAGAGATTTTTTATTTATATGTTTAATCGCACTAATCTCTGGAACTCCCAGTCTTTTTCTGCCAGTTCTTTTTTCTACACTAATATTATAAAGAGGAAAGATTAGATTGTTTGTTTGCATTGAATAGGCTCCGAAACTACTAAACCGATTTGAAAATTTCTTTCGCTTTTGGGATGCTACACTATTTCCGGGTGACATAACATCACGCCTGTAATCCCCGAAGGGTTAGGCAGAGGTGTACCCATTAGTACATCCGCATTTCGCCAGTTTGTTTTAATCCCATGTAATAGGACCCATGGTCCCATGGTCTCATGTATATTATATTTTTAAGAAAATCACGCGAGCGAAGTCGCGTGGAGAGCGCTATGTATATGATAGTCAAATTCATGCGGAATAATATAGACTATAAAACATCACGCTACGACCCACGAAAGCAAAGTAGTAACGAAAGTCGTAACTTAACATTGGGAAAAAAAACCACGCGTATAATACGTGCCACGAAAGATGAGACTGGGCACATCACACATTATTTCGCAATAATTATTACAATATTGTTAACTTTTACTCTAAATGTCATCGAAATATCCCAGAATAGACACACAAATTATGGATAACTATTTCGTACGGTCGGGGTCATAAGTGCAGTAGCATGCTAAGGTTTGAATTGCTGTGAACACGCGGTACAGGCCGTACCTACATCTGTGTGTATAAGTGATGTATTCAAAGTTAAGGTCAAAGTCAAATCATTTATTTTAATTAGGCCACTATAGGCACTTTTGAACCTCATAACACAGTACCTACGTTCACCTCAAAATTCGCACACGACGTCGGAAGGTCGTAAGTTTAACCAAAGTGTCAATCGAATTGCTTTGTAGATTGCTACTCCACTTATGACCGCTACTGTACATCCATACCTGCGCAAGCTCCCCATTACTGACGCATGTCAAGTCTCATCTTCTGTGGCGCGTATTGCACGAAGGCCCAGGGAGCAGTTAGAAACCTAAATTATTACTATTAGGTATCTAATAGTAGGACACTGTTGTGTGGTACCACAGAATAACGTGGTACTATGTTGAATACCTGAGTGTGTTTGTTAACACGGCTTCCCGTGTCATTGTCCGCATTAAATAATATATTGATAGGTACTAGAGGTGACGTAAATCTTTTCCTATTTCGTCAATAAAATGTAAACGCCTGCCTATTGCATGCTTTGCCTTGCCTTGTTTGCTGTACCTTGTTGGTGTAGTGGTCGTAAAGCGCGACTGCTGAGCATGAGGTTTTGGGTTCGCGTAATATTAAAATAATACTGAATAATACATTGTGGGAGGCCGCCTGTTACTTCTTGAGATTAGCAGGTTCAAACACACGTCTTCAGCTACATAATTTTAGTATAATTATCACCGCTTTTTACTACGTTATGGGCACTTTTTATTTCGTTTTAGCTACGTTACTGCAACTAAAATCACTCCAGCAAAAAATATCTTACGTACCTGATTATAATTAAACATGAGAATTTGTGTTAATAAATAGTTGGTAGTTTTAGCAGTAATACAATAATATTGTACTAGTGTACTATGCAATAACCCTGACACGAATTATAATTAGAACAATGCTAAATTAAAAGCTTTTGGAATAGGTACATAGATAGGTACATTGTTTTCGCAGTTTTGGATTCCCAACACACACAATCTTTAATCTAGCTGCCGGTAAACAGTCAATTGTTTTCTCAATTGGTGTCTTTTTAATGTCATGAATTGTTTATCTGGTTCCATTTTATAATTAAAATAAAATTGCACCATATTGTTATACTAAAATATAATGGCTAAAGATTATACAATTTGGGAATTTTATAAAACAATGTTTGGCTACATTATATTAATAAATGCAAAGAAAAAAAAACATTGCCTAATTTGAATTTTTGAATTTTAAAACGGTTATTTTTAGAACATTGTAGGTAGTTCGTTGTTTTTGTTATATTACAAACTAGCTACTGCCCGCTACTTCTTCCGTGTAGTTTTTTACCCCCTATAAGTTACGTGTTTGGTTACTGTGGCTACTACTCGGCTCCCGTCGGTCGTAGCTTGATGTTATATAGCATATAATATTCCTTATGAATCTGGCTACAATATGCTATTAGATTAATTCCATACCGACTTTCAGTTTCAGAGATTAGCACGCTTAAACGAACAAAAATAATCTTTTGTTTTGTTATTAGGACAGATCACACCAAGTTTTAAAGTATTGCAAAATAAATTTGAAAGTCCTTGTACACAAAATACTAACAATAGTTAGGTACGCACGGCAGGTTTAAGTAAATATAATATGACAATGTGTCAATGCAAATAGTAAGCTATTAAACCGTATATTTTATTGTTACCTTCAAATCAAAAAGTTTGGTTGTTTCTAGTGTCCGTAACCATCAAGGTTGATAGGCAGATACATGCAAAACCAGATATTCACCGCATCACAACCAGTTGTGAAACAATGTGCATCCTTATTACTGAGAAATGTAAGGAAGAACTAAGGTCAAATACTCCTTTGTTTTAGCGTATCAACTGCTAAGACAAACATTTAATCAACTATTTACTTATTTAAATAGTTATTTACTGCCTCGTTGGTCTAGTGTTCTGAGCATGAGGTCTTGGGTTCGATTCCCAGGTAGGAAAAAGTGTTATTGGGTTTTTCCATCAGGAATTTCTCAGTAGCAGCCTCGGAGTCTGGATTTGCGCCCGGTTGATGGCAATAGGCTCGCCTCCTATCACATGGAACTTAAATATAACTGGCGAAATAAGGATACTTCTGCCTAACCTTTCGGAAATAATAGATACATCCATCCAAATTTTCGCATTTATAATAAAACATGACACGAACATGAGGTTTCGCGTATGAACGCATTCAAATGGGCATAAAAATTTCACTGGGCCCTCTCTAATCGGTTAAACGCCTCATCATCGTCATCTGCTTAGCCTTTTCCCAACTATGTTGGGACCGGCTTCCAGTCTAACCGGATGCAGCTGAGTAGGGGAGCGGGGGGCACGATGTTACAGGGGTAAGAAGTTACACGCGTTTTTTATCGGGATTTTAAACTCTTTGATGGACATAATTGGACTCATTCGTTATCTTATAACATCGTGCATTAGATAAAAACAATAGGTAACCCGCCAAGCGCTGAGCTGCTAGGTTATGTGCGTGTGTCCCGATTTCAACCAAGTAAGTAAAAAAATCCTTTACAAAATTTTTGATTCCTGATGACTATATTTTTTATTTTGTCAAATTTTTTAACCTTGAACGTTCATAATATATCTACCTTTAATTTACAATATTGTTTTATTCTACTATCGATATCCATTAATAATGACTTCAATTTATATTAAAAAACGTGCCATGGGGCAAGTAGTTACAATTTTTTGGGGTAAGTTGTTACATGTAACAACATGTACATGTAACAACAAACCAGGAAAAACTAATTAAGAAGTGAAAGTGAATAATTTAATTACTACAAGTTGTTATTTGCAGACTAAGTCTGTGTTTTTATATAAGATTTAAAAATGTTCCTGCCAAAGTGATTTACTACAAAAAAAAACTTTAATAATTACCATAATAGATATTATAATTACTCATAAATGTTAGAAAACTGTATAAAGTGATCTCTATTGTTTATATCGTTTTGAAATACTAATAAAAAAATTTGTATCACTGATGAATTTGTTTATTTATCTACCGTAACATCGTGCCCCGATGATGTAACAACTAGCCCCGATTCCGGGGTAAGATGTTACAATCTACTTGTTTAGTTAAATTCTCCATTGTGAAAAAATTACATAAATTTTAATAATTTTTCAGTCATATTTTAATAGCTAAATAGACATACTAACATTACAAGTAATCAAATGTATAATTTATTTGATAGCTTTTGTCATATTAACAACTATCTAAAAATTGTAACAACGTGCCCCCCGCTCCCCTACCAGTATTTTACATGGAGCGACTGCCTATTATCTGACCTCCACAACCCAGTAACTGGGTAATACGACACCCCTTGGTCAGACTGGTTGTCAGACTCTCAAGCTTTTGACGTCTCGTAACGACTGTCAAAGTTCCACGTATGACAGCCGGGACCAACAGCTTAACGTGCTTTCCGAGGCACGGAATGATGTCAGTAATGTCTAAGATAAACTTTAGAAACTACTGTCATTGTAATGTCTACTTTAACTCTCGACTGACCTTCCAGCTAATGTCCTGTTAGAATGTCGCGTCGCTTGACATTTTAATTTACTTACAACGTAAAGAATTGAGCTGCCCTTCTGGTAGATTAGTTATCACTGCGGGAACCAAGAAAACCTGAAGGCCTATTCTACTAATTATGAACGTTAAAATCTAGTTGCAATCTCATCTCAGTGTCAAATCAATGTAGGTAAATTCATTTACATTCTAATCTCAGAAGGAGGAAAGGAGGAGATTAGAATGTGTTCGTTTCTAAAAGTTAGTACTTAGTCTTTTTAAACTGATACCTACATCAAAATAATTCTGCTTAATGGAGCCAACCCACGAGGTCATTGCAAAAGCCTCGACCAACACCAAAGGTTATTCGGGTCTGGTTGTTTATGCGTTATAGAGAAAATCTTTAATGTGGGGCAACGTTTTAAAAAAAGTGTTTTGTAAAATTTGAGAGATTTTATCGTGGTTTATTGTATCATTTATGTCTTGTGTATCTTTGTCACTTGAATGAATAAATGAATTATTATTATTATTTGTTGTAGATGAACAAATAAATAAATAATAAATAGTAATTGTCGGTTGATTGGTTTTGACACAACGTATCCCTGTTGTATATTTAACCCGACCGACAGGTATATTTACTACCTATAATGTATTACATAATACTACAAGGAATGCGATGCACCTACATCTCGCAACACTGATTTCCTCATGCTCATTTAATAGGTAGGTATTCGCTCACATTTCTCATAAATGTCAGTTCAATACTAATAATAGGAAAGAGTTGAATGCATCGAATGTTAATCGATTATGTTGAAAAATTTACTGCAAAGATAACAATTAAATTGTAATTGTTAAAATTGTATGATACAGGTTAGTAGGTACTATAATATCTCTACAAAGCATATTTTTATAAGATTTAGAGCCTGCGCGCACTAGCGATCATACTATCGGGCGATAGTTTGATCGTTCTGGAATTCAGTATGAAGTTATATGGCAGTGCGCGCATTTGACGATTAAAAATCATACGTCTTACGTATCGTCTTACGATAGCGACTAAACTATCGGCCAACTTAAATCGCTAGTACGCGCAGGCTCTTATGACGACTAGTAACGATACGGTTACGGACACTAGAAACAACCAAACTTTTTTATTTGAAGGTAACTATAAAATATACAGTTTAATAGCATAATATTGCATTGACACATTGTCATATATTTACTTAAACCTGTTTTGCGTACCTAACTATTGTTAGTATTTTGTATAACTACAAGGACTTTCAAATTTATTTTGCAAACTTTAAAACTTGGAGAGATCTATCCTAATTTAACAAAATTGAAGAGTAATTTTGTTTGTTTGGATATACTCTGATACTGAAAGTCGGTTTGGAATTAATCTGTTTGCATATGATAGCCAGATTCATGAGGAATAGTATAGGCTATAACTATAACAACACGCTACGGCACAACACAAGGGAGCGGAGCAGAAACCAGAAACATAACATTTAGTCTCTGCATCACCCAAAGGTAGACTGGTAGAAAATGCCCAAGGCATTCAGTCCGCCTTTGTACAATGTATTTTTTTACTTGTGCATAAAGTTTGAATAAATAAATAAATAAATAACGCGGGTGAAAAAAACCACGCGGTCTATGTCGGGAGAAAAAGCTAGTTCAGATATAAATCTAGTGGAGGTGAGGAAGGCGACGGGGCCCTAACAGGGCCAAACGCCTGTCAGGCTCGCGGGACGTCTTAACAGGATACCGTGGCCCCGGAACGCAAAGGGCAACAGAAAAAACAGGGTGGTGGGTTTTGCTGTCTTAAGTACCTACTCCTCCACTATTCTTTTCTGATTAATTTCGTTGCGGGACCCAAGACAGTTAATCGTTTCTCTGGGACTCGTCGAGCTTCATTGCCTCGGCGCTTTTTTGGCGGCCTCCATTGTTGATTCTGGCTTTCAGGAGATGCAGTGGATAGGAACAGTGTGGAGGGCTTGTCTCAATAAAAAAAGGTCCCTTCCGCCCCACCCAGGGCGGAAGGACTCAGTAAAAAAAAGGTGAGGAGTTTTGGTTACAAATCAATTTCGCTCGAAAACCAATGGCAGATTATATTGCGATATATTGCTCAATTAATATTGTTATACCCATCACGGACCATTTTGATAACCGTGGTAAATATTTTGATTGCAAAACCCAGTATTTTAAATCGTTAGGCGTTTATCTGAGAATGCATGGTATATCTATCTTTATAATTCGGAGACAAGTCTTGATTCTGTATTAGAAGAAACCAAAGGTATTTCTGACAAATTCAGTCGCTTTTCAATAAACTTTTAGTAACCTTTGAATCGTTCACAATTTGATCCCTAATTATTTTTCTAAAATTAAAGTAAACCTAAATTACTCGTTATAACATTAACTATATACCAGTAAAAGTCTCGCTAAAATCGGTCCAGCCATTTTGGAGCTAAACCGGATCAA
Source organism: Hoplodrina blanda (assembly GCA_949316365.1). Classification (NCBI taxonomy): domain Eukaryota; kingdom Metazoa; phylum Arthropoda; class Insecta; order Lepidoptera; family Noctuidae; genus Hoplodrina; species Hoplodrina blanda. The sequence goes on from OX438589.1 coordinate 13,512,490, forward strand.
ACAGACAGATAGACAGACAAAAATTTGGAAAATTGGTTTTTGGTTAAGTACAGTGTAAACATTTATATTTGTATTTAGGATCAAGTAGTTATTTGGACATTGCAAACAGATCAATTGTATTTGTTTGTATAGATTCAAGAGGTATTGAATTCATCTCAAAACTTTGGTACATTCAAAACTCAAGCATCGAATGACTCACTGACGATAAAAACTTTCACTGATGAGTGATGCACGGAGAGACCCGGTTACCTTGGCCTCGAAGATATACGTCATCGGTTTCGAAGCAACGCGCTTCTTTTGTTTTCTTTTACATAAACAACTGTGGTTCTGTGCAGTCGATAAAAATAATAAAAAAACGTTTTGCTGTTTGCGTATCGAACTAATCATTAGGGCGTGGTCAAATTGGGAGCTATTAGCTAGTACTTAGAAGCTATTTAACTGTTTAAGAAGAACCAAACCTCAATTTGATACACGAATTTAACTTTCGACGCGTTGGTTTAGTCGCAAAGCGCGAAAGCTGAGCATAAGGTCTTGGGTTCGATTCCCAGGTCGGGCATAGTGTTATTGGGGCTTTCCATCTGGAATTTCTCAGTAGCAGCCTCTGAGTCCGGATTTTTGCCCTATTACATGGGACTAAAACATAACTGGCGAAATGTGGGTGTGCTAATGGGTACACCTCTGCCTAACTCTTTGGGGATTACTGGCGTGATATTATGTTTATGTAGAATTTAACTTTGTTAGTTTATGCTATATGACATCACGCTATGGTTCACGGGACCGGAGCAGTAACAAAAGGCGTTACTTAACGCAGGTGAAAAAAAACACGTACGAAATTGCAGGTCTTCTAATAAGTTGGTCAGTTCTGAGTATGGTCGCCACACACTAATAATTTACTAGCTCACTATCCATCAGTTAATAGCTAACCAGTCTGACCACTGTCTTAAACATAGGATACAAAAGCTTACGACGACGATTTGAAGATTTGTTTTGGTAAATTGAATCTGCGTTTTCCTTCTTGTTATTTTTAGTTATAAATTCTTGGAAGTCGGGGATTTTCTTAGGCTGCTTGTTTTCGTTTGTTTTTATTTTTCAAGAGAATACGGATTTGAGTATGAAAATATATTTTTGCGCATGAGAAGACAGGAATTTTTATGTGATGCTACAACAGATTTTTTAAGAATCTGTTTGCTATTTTAACAGAGTTATCTACGACGCTGTCGCTACCTACAGCTTGTTTGAAGGGAAGTGGATTTGTGTTTTTCTTACTCCTCCGCTGTTCTTTTCTAATTAATTTCGGTTTATGGCTCAAAACATTTGGCGCTTTTTTGGTGGTCGCCACTGTGGAGCCTACTGTCAGGAGTTACAGTGGTTGGGAATAGTGTGGCGGGCTTGTACCTACAGCTAGGTGACTAAAAATTGAAAAAACTTTATAGCAGAGGCCCGAAATTGTCAAACACCAAATATGATATAATATGTCCGCTGTACGCCGCCATTTTGAATTTTCCTAAAGCCTATAACAAGCTGAACACCATGACATTTCTAACGTGCCCCATTTATTAATATACAACGAATAGTGTTTGACATTTTTGCACATAGACTGTTAAAATCATTATTCTCTTTTTGGCTTTGCCGTAGCCGGGTAAAACACATAACACATGTAGGTAGGTCTATATACTGCCTCATTTACTTCTGATGTGCAACAGCAGTGTCTTAATACCTAAATAAGGAATATACTATCTTAATAGTATAGTATTAAAACACCATTTCCATGTCGCGGTGTGTAAGCACTGCTGATTGCTATAAGGTTGTGTTGTGTTGTCCTCTTTGCTCACTGAATTCAATAAAACGGGGTTTTTGTCAAGTCACTTGTTGCTTGTTATTATTAAGTTTTATAATAATTTAAGGAAAGAGGGCTTTCCGTTATTGTGGGTTGTTTCGAACAAAATCCGCCATGCAAGGAACCATGTAACTTATGTCTTTTTTTATGGTGGTAAAAATCATCAAAGGAAGACACCACCCTGTTCCTTCTGTTGCCCTTTACGTTCCAGGGTATTTATGTCTGAAGTGGTCTTTTAAAGAAAGTACCTGACAGATGGTCAGTCACGCTGTCTCCGTCCGTCCGTTTGTCACAGAGACGGGTGCAAAATTTCTGACAAAAAAAAACTGTCATATAGGTAAATCTTGTCCGTAACATTACGAACACAACAAAAAAAGAATCGGTCATATCGGTCCAGCCGTTCTGGAGTTTTGCGCTCATGTATTCATTTTTAATTAAGTATCTAAATAGATAGATAGACAAATATAGATTTAAAAAAGCCCTGTAAGAAAAATGCAAAGCAGTTTTTTACAACTGGTTCTGGTACGTGCCAGTTACTATTTCCATCGCATCTTCACGACAATAAAACATGCACACAGTGTAATTATGTGAATACGATCTCGTATAATAAAGATTCATTAGGTAGGTAGTCAAGGACGAGATAATAACAGGTTTATTTTTAAGACTCATATTCGCAAGGATTTTCCGTCTTCATAACATCATCACGCCTGTAATCCCCGAAGGGTTAGGCAGAGGTGTACCCAATAGTACACCTACATTTCGCCAGTTATGTTTTAAGTCCCCTGTAATAGGCGGCGAGCCTATTGCCACCAACCAGGCACGAATCCAGACTCCGAATCTGCTACTGAGAAATTCCTGACGGAAAAACCCAATAACACTTTGCCTGACCTGAGAATCGAACCCAAGACCTCATGCTCAGCAGTCGTGCTTTGCGACCACTAGACCAACGAGGCAGTCCTTTTAATAAATAATTTGCCAAAATATGACTAGAATACTACTAGGGAGTACTAGGGACTTACTTGGAGTGCTGTCGGGTACGTCTCCATATCGCTGGTAGACAAAAAATTGCCAATAGGTATCAGAAAAAATAAATCATCGTAATTATATAACTGTTTTTGCATAGACAAGACAAAACGTCACGTTTATCAATACATCTAAAATAAAAAACGTGACATTTTGATTTGAATAAGACTTTATAAAAAGGTGTAGGTAAGCTAACCCACTTTTTTCTGGCCGCCACAGTACGTAGGTACCACAGTTCTTAGTAAATATGATCGGGTATACCTATTGTTAATTATATTTATTCTATAATTTATAAATGTACTAACTGACGCGACCACACATTGCTGTGTGTGGCTTAGTAGTTCTATCGAGATAAAGAATATCTTATCTTCTAAGTTTGACCAAACTACAAACATTAAGCCAAATTTCATACAAATTGGTTAAGTAGTTGCGGAGTTTATTCCGGACAAAAATCGTAATGTGAGATTTTTTAATATTTTTTGTAAATTTTGGAATGCGTCGTAGGACTGGTGTTCGCAAAGCGCGACTGCTGAGTATGAGGTCTTGGGTACGATTCCCAGGTCGGGCAAAGTGTTATTGGGTTTTTCCATCAGGAATTTCTCAGTAGCAGCCTCAGAGTCTGGATTTATGCCCGGATGGTGGCAATATGCTCGCTCTCTATTACATGGGACTTAAACATAACTGGCAAAAAGTGGGTGTACTAATGGGTACACCTCTGCCTAACCCTTCGGGGATTATAGGCGTGATGTTATTTTATGAGTAAAAAAACTAATGACTTAAGCCTGACTCCGAGAGCTTAGTTCACAATACGTACAGATTATGTGAGCTTAGTCCACAATACGTACAATGATATTTTCACAACATAGTCGTATTAAAATAAGTTAAAAATAAATATTGTGTAACAAAATTCGTGGAATTGTTAAAAGATGTACTTATATCAGTAAATATCATTGTGAGTAATTGTACCAACCGGTATACAGACCGGCCTATGTTCTGTAGAATGAACAATGCACAGTTGAACAAACATTTCGGTAGAAGTCAAAGTTAAAGTCAAAGCATTTATTTCAATTATACCATTTACAGGCACTTTTGAATTGTTAACGAGTCCGTCAGTTACTCGAAAGATAAATAAAGGTGCCGATTCGCTTGTTTACAAACTAGACTAAAAGAGAATTGGCATCTCTTACTGACATACAGCTAAAGAGAAGGACGGTGACACTTACAAACTAAGTTAGAGATGTCAAATTAGTTTCGCCTTAAACTTCTCCATATTTTTAATCTATACGTTTTAAAATGTCAACTTTAACTGTTTATATGTGTCAGATTGACTAAATTTGACAGCTCTTATTTACATCCGTCTCTTTCTTGTTTGATTGGAGAGAAAAAGGAAGAAACAGTCTAAATTAGTTGTTGCGTTGGTAGTTTGGTACGTCTCTATGAAGAAGAATGAGATTTTTGTTTTTAGTTTTTGCATCTACATTTTTATCTTTCTTGTAAATGGCGTTCAAAAGTGCCTTTCAATGTTCTAATTGTAATAAATGATTTGACTTTTTGCGAGCAAGAAAACTGAGGGACACTCTTTTCAATTAAGTTTTTACAACATCCTGATTACGTTATTCTTGTTAAAAAATCTGCATGTTACAGTAACCTATCGTTGCATGAGCCTTGAACAACGGCTTAAAAAAGCAGTTGACAAAATATTGTGTGTAATCGCTGGAGTGGTATTCGAAGAGAATTTTACAGATTAGCGCCACTGCAGAGCCTATTCTGTAAACTTATCGCTAGTGACAACAAATAATTCGAAAGGGATTCCACTTGTTTTAAAGAATACTAACTACTACTGTAGTTAGTATTCTTGAAAACAGGTGGAATCCCTTGCCCGTGCTTCCCTTTCTTGGTGAAAGCTCTACTGAGCATTGGTGTTAAGAATGAAATTACAGAATCAGATCTGCGGTTTATGCAGAATATAAAACTCCATCGGTGTAATTAGGTGAAGTGAGCTAGAGAGGAGCTCTTAAGCCCTACACACACACAGCAGAAGCGGGACGGGCGCGTGTCCAGTGAATTGACATCCATATAATGAAAGGAATTCAACCTGCCGTACTGCCGACCCAACCCGCGACTGTCACGCTCCCAATGTCTGTGTGTGCTAGGCTTTAATCTCTAGCATCAGCCGGTCTACCTATTCAGTAAAAATCTCTGTCGGTAAATTTAGGATGAGAGGAAATCAGTTGGGGGCGCGGATCATGCGTAATGCGAATACCGGGCTCCCTACTTATGGTAGCAGAAGGAACCGTAGGGTTCTAGTCGGTAAAAGTCTGACATACCCCTTCGTTATCCCCAAACGGAGGGCATCTATGAGGATTTCCCCACGAAAAAAAAAAAAAAAATTGAGAGGAAATAAACTATCAATTCCTAGGATGAGGCGGTCTCGTATTGAATTGGGCCTCGATAATCCTATAGCGATTCTTGGTCACTAATCGAAGATCTTTAGCTCAATAAACAAGTCACAACACAGTTTTAATGTGACTTCAATACACCTAATGCCTGATAAATGTCATGGCTGCTTAACTGGTCAACATATTTCTATTAGCATATTTTTAACTTCAGTAAACATTACGTCACTTGCCGCCTATGACGTCACTTTAACCCACTGACCATTGACTTTTGTCACATCTCACAATGCTGAATGTACACTGTTGTGTTTACCTACATTGTAAAATCAATGGATGCTGTTTAAAGTGTAGACGGTCTTCAGTGAAGTTGGGTTCTAACTGACCGGGATATCGCCAATATTCAGTATCTGCCTTGTATCTGTCTTCTCTAGAAATGAAGGTACACAGTGATTACTTATTTTGCAGAATTTTGTACCTATTGCAGTATCTACAGTGGTTTTTGTTTTAGTTATTGGTAAAACGGGGTGAATCGAGATTATTCGAGATGCAATTTTAAAATGGATTTTAAACTTAAACTAATACAGTTTGTCGTCAATAAGGACACTAATTTGTAAATTATAATTCAAGCACGGTAGAATCCTTTTTGCCAACAAACTATATTATTTCAACATTATCACTTTGAAAGTTTTGTCCCGATTCTTGCCTTTCTGTTCACTCCGTTCCACGGTACTTACATCGTCTTCACATTCTCATAATCTAGTACTTATACTAATATAATAAAGCCGAAGAGTTTGGTTGTTTGTCTCCTCAACTAGCATTTGCAAACATTTTATTTGTATACGTATATATGATAGATATTCATAAGGTTATATGTTATCGAACCTGCAACCTCATGCATGAGATGCGGGCGCCTTAACCATTGGGCCATCACGACTTACATTATTTGATATGCTATGAGAAAACAAGATTAGTTTGCTGTTTGTGCTACTAGCGCCACTAGTGGCGAAAGTTGGAAGTAAATTCTCTCATTAAGTACACCATAAAGTAATCTGTTACTACAATCATTTCAGAGAAAATTATCACAAACATTGTTATCTCTCGCTGTTAATTTAGTTTAATACTCCTTCTGATAACAAAAGCGTATGTATCGCTTTAGATACTAATGTAAACATGTACTGTTAAAATAGAAATGTAAAACGACAGCGCTTTAAGGGAAACACTGTGGCATCTTATGCGTTTGTAATAGGTGCGATTTTACAACAAAAAGGTATAGTTTGACGTGCTGTCTACTGTACTAAATTGAAACGGTTGAGATGGCTAATTAACCATCTAATAACCAATTGGTTATAAATCATTTTTAATTACTTGCTCGTTTATACACAAACTCCGAGACTAATAATCGCATGTGCTTTGGCTAAGTATTATACCTATCTCTAGCGTACAATTGTTAAAGTACAAGTGCGAGAAAAAGATGAGAACATATCTGAAGATGCTGCTAGTTACTTCGGCCTAAGTATTTATAAGGCTCTAGACAGACGGACTGCATTCCAACTGCCAAAACTGCGCGTAGTTATTGGAACTGCAGGCCAACTGCATACCGACTGCACGGTCGGTTGGCAGTTTCATTGCAGTCATGGTAAATGTTTGGCAGTCGTGCAGTTGAAATGCAGTCCGTCTGTCTAGAGCCTAAGAGCTCATGCAGTCGTGAAGAGATTTATTCTAGGTATAGGTACAGTGCCTGCAATACAGCATTTTGAAAGGAGCAACTAGACTTAATTCTTTTTTCTTGTATATGACGTTCAAAAGTGCCTTTTAATGGCCTACTTAATTGAAATAAATGATTTGACTTTGACTTTTAAAATACTTGCAGTCGGCCTCACGTCAGACTTTTTGTAGGACCAATTTATTGGACCGTTCAGTACTTTCATAGTTTCGGTAAGCTGACGTTTTGTGGAACATCTGTGTAGGTATATAAATTATGTATTGGAAAGCATGATTGTGTTCCATTTCTCATCAACAAAAATGAGATAAAGTTAACGACACTCACAGCCGCAGTAACGCAAACCATAGCACACCACCATACATAACCATATCTATAGTATTCATTGTTATTAAAATATGTATTTATTATAATGTCTCCAAGCAATGGGTGCCTGAAGGTCGCCGAGGCCGGCCCATAAAGAGGTGGCGAGAAGACCTAGACGCGCACCGCGAGAGCTGGTAAGTAAGATGGTAAGTATTTGTCCAGCTGTGGGACATTACAGATTAAATAAAAAAAAAGATATATTTCTTTTTGTATTTAAAACTACTAAATATTCTTGAAAAAGATTGTTTAAGGTTAGCCACTATTAATCAAGAAAATCTCATAAAATAAAGAAAAATAAAGAAATGTTTATTTGCCAAAGGTTATAATTATTCTTCATATTATAATAATATAATTGTTTAAAAAAACAATTTTGAAAATCAATTTTCGTAGACTTTTTAACTATTGTATTGTTAAAAATTTATGAAGACCTTTAGGGATCGCCAATATAAATGAGTACCTGTGCAAAGGGTACGTTCAAGTAGAACCACTAGCGCTAACGGACTTTCACTGTTGCGTTACAAACCAGCAAATGCCAGATTTACCCAACCCGAGCATCGAATGGATGACCCCTAGGTCATTGCGCTGTAGCAAGAAAGGTATTATTTAGATTGAAAACAAATGTTTACTGAATTGAAACACCACATTGGGTCGAAAATAAAAAAAGAAGTGTAAAACAAAAGAATCTTACGGACTATTTAAGCAATAGTTTGGATGGATGGATGGATGTTCCTGAATCACGCCAGAACAGCTGAACAGTTCTGGATGCCTATGGATTATAATCCTCATGAATCTGGCTTTCGCATCCAAAAATATCTTTTCTAATCCGACTGGGTACCAGAAATGGACGCGTTTAGGCAAACAATCAATCTCTTTCGCTTTATTATATCAGTAACTAGCGACCCGCCCCGGCTTTGCACGGGTGCATGTATTATACATATAAACCTTCCTCTTGAATCACTCTATCTATTAAAAAAAAACCGCATCAAAATCCGTTGCGTACTTTTAAAGATCCAAGCATACCTATATAGGGACAGACAGACAGACAGACAGGGAAAGCGACTTTATTTTATAATATGTAGTGATAGTGATAGTGATAGACAGTAAAGATGTTTAGAAATTTAGTGTTACCAGCCAATGACCGCAGCGTAACTACCATAAGATGCCATTGTTCAATATTTTTGTTTAAAATTAATTAACTTAGGAAGTTAGCACAGTTTATCAGAGCAAAGTCTCCTAGATAAGCTGTGTGCACATAATCAACAGACCGTTCTAAAAATGTTGTATGTAAGACTGATTAACGAAGAATTAAAAGCCTTATATGAATGAAATTAAGGTTTGATATAACACTGGCATGCGTATGCAATTAGAGGAAACTATTGCCTGACGTAATGGTTAATTTGTTCTAAATTTAAATTGTAATGCATTCTTGGGCTATGAAAACAATCAACGCGGTGAGATATAGAATTCGCAGGATTATATTGCACGTTCCAAACGAACCAAATCTAAAGAGGACATAATCATAAAACAGGCTGACTTTTAGTTAAAAAGGCAAAAGTACTCATGAATATGAACAAAAAGTAGTCTTCGATAATTACTTTTTAATAAGTGTTTGTTCTTTTAGTTTTTCTTGCTTTTATTTTCATCTTTTTTCCATGTAATAATTCCATGAAATATTTCCTGTTTGTCCATTAAATTGTTCTTAATTCGGTTTTTTCAAAGCTTTACCTCATTTTTAACCATATCATACAGCTCTCTCATCGCTTACAACTACAAAATATTGAAAATAAAAATCAGCTGTTCCCTATAAAAATACGTTACAACACGATCAAAATGTATAAAGAAGCCGGTTTATTTTATTCATATTTTAAAGTTCCATTGTAAAAGTCGTTAAAATGGCAAGTATAAATTCAACTCGTATATATTTAGCTACATCTTCAATCATATTTCAAGGTCCACAGCAATAAAAGTAGATTTTAACCGGTTAAAGACATCAACACAAAAACAACGTAATAAACACGAAATATTCCGAGAAACTAATCATGTTTTCTAAAAGACATAGACATCTTGTTTACTTGGTATGATGTGATTCGCAGAAGATTACTGGGCGTTAGGTAGGCGGATAGTTGACTATTATGTAGTTTACCGCTGAAACTATTAGCTGCTGAACAGGGACGTAGCTACCGCCGTATCAGCCGGGGCCCCAACCGACAGGGGCCCGAAGCTGCGTAAGCAAATATTCGTAAAATTGTATCCACTATCTCATTCAAGCTCTTAGGCCATACGGTAAACTTCCCGGAAAAAAAAACTTGAGGTTTTTTGTGAAAAATGAGAAACAGGGTGTATAAAGTTTCTCATCTCCTGTTGAAAAGGGAGGATCCTCCAACCAGACGTGGTGTTGTGTCTAGTGGGCTGCTGCCCGACGGTTGTTGTCAGGATTTTGTATAAATGCTAACGTCGCGCCGAACTTTGATTGCGCGATGTAGGAATTGTCAGTTCTAGTTCGTATTCTGTGCGATAGATGTCGCTACAAATCTATCTACCCCCCATTTGGGCTTTGTCACAGTTAGGTAGGAGGGCCCCTCAACAATTATTGATATAGGGCCCGTTTAGGGTAATCTACAACACTGCTGTTGAATCATTAACTGTTTCCATGTATATAGAGACTCCTACGAAGATTTCCAGACAGTGTAATGTTCATTTAGCTCATGAAGATTGATTGGATGGGCTGTGTGAATTATTATTAGCTTGATCCCACTGAAGGGCAAAGGCATTCCGCAGAGGCCTTATTATTCCCTACGTCCATTTATTTTATATCTATTTAGCGGTATTTGTGACCAGATTTTAGTGAAGGTGTCTCTTATTCCGCCATCTGGGCTTGACGCTTGGGTCCGCAATGTCGATGTGGCGGAATATTTGATGGGTTACAATAATTTACCTTTTAAGTGTACATAACACTTAAAAGGTAAAGTTTTTTTTTCAAAATGTAATAGGGGGTGAGCCTATTGCCATCGACTGAGGCTACTGAGTTTCTGATGGAAAACCCTATAACACTTTACCCGACGTGGGAATCAAACCCAAGAACTCATGCTCAGCAGTCGCGCTTTGCGACTGCTAGACCAACGAGGCAGTCAAAATAAGTGCTAAATGTATTTTCTTTATATAGAAAACTTTGTAACGTAAGCGCTTTTAAAGGTCGTACAGAGGTACCATATCGTGCTGATGTCCCATCTGAATATAACAATGTTTTGTTTTATTAATTAGAAACATATTTTGATTAAAAAAAAAACGTTTTCGATTCAGCCTATACTGGTATTTGAAACTGGATTTCGGAAGAACGGAACAAAATTGAACCCGTTAACTGCTTACGGAAAGGAAATACAATTAGCTTAGCTTAATTTATGGCAAGTTCATGTTGAATCGGTTTTATGTGAATAACGGAAAATTTGTATTGGTTCACAAAACGTGAAAAACTTATCTAATATTTTTACTACATACTTACAGTGTACTTAAGCAAACCTTAAGGCATCCGAACTATTACAGTAGTGTACCTACAAACAAATTTCTAAACGTGCAAGAAAACTGGAATAACTTCTAAACATTTCCGGAGCAAAAAATACAATACTTTATATTTTCAATCGATCTTAAATTTAGTTAAAAAAAAATGGTTGACGATGTCACCAAAACACACACAGCCTAAAATGCGTAGCTTTGTAAAACTTTCGCTCACAACACTTACTTCAAACTAGTTTCGATAGAGGTGGACATGACGCGACGGCGCGTGCGCGAACTACAACGATTGGTGCAACACTAACCTGCGCCGGAGTAGACTTGACGCTTCGCGATGCTCCGTTTGGTATTTTTATGGAGTGTTAAAACCCACTTGTAGGTATTTGTTTTCGTCTAAAACTAAATGTCCAACATCTGTTGTCGTTGTGGCTAAAAATTAAACAGAAGATTTAGGTTTTTGAATTATTTACCCACTATACTGACGTTTTATTTTGTATCCTAGAAAATGCCTGAAAGAAAAATCGTTACCATTTTCTTTTCAAATCAAATATTATATTTGCTACATCATTAGCAACAATACATTTTAGTCAAGTATGTTGATGTACATTCAACAAATTAAAGAGATAGATATCCAGGGTCGTCAGATATAGTTGAAGTTTTCTTAGAAACCGATGGATGTCTCCGATTCAAACTTAACTTAATAGAACTGTTAAATCTGTTAATCTGTTGAACTACACACATACATACATACATAAACTCACGCCTTTTTCCCATGGGGGTAGGTAGAAACCACAGAACGCCACCTGCTACGATCCTTACATACTCCTTTCGCCTCATCTACGTTCATACATCTCGTCATACAAGCACGCCGGTTACGAGTACTCCGCACCTGACCTTTCTGAAGAACCTCACCAATAAGGTCAGTGTAGGTCTTCCTAGGGCGACCCCTCTGTTGAACAACATTTAAAAACATCCATCGGTTTCTAAGAAAACTTAAACTGTATCTGACGACCCCGCATACCTATCTCTTTTGTTCACTGTACCCTAAGACATTTATATTATCACACCTAAACATTCACAGACACACTCAACCTTCAACTTTGTAAACCTCTTCAGGCTTCGCAGACTCTTGAGAAGATCACAATGTTATGTATTATCGTTCGTCTCATTCCACATTTGTCTTGTTTTACTTACCTTTCCATGACTTTTCTGAGATCAAAAATATTATGGTTCAATTTTCTTAGTGTTTAACCTAACATTTTCCAAGTTTATTATTAAGTACTTTTGAGAAGTTTTTAACATAGAAATCATTTTTTCCCATGGTAGAAATGATTATTGTGCCTTATCTTTTTGATATACCTCCTTATTGATAAAAATATTATGGAAAAAGTGTTTTTAGGCATATTTTAGTCGTTGCAAGTCCAAAATGGACTTGCAAAAACTTGATTGATAAGTTATTTAAGTACTAGGTACATATTTGTTTAAAGAATATTAGATAATATTAGGTATTGTAAGTATTCTGTAACTTAAGTGTATTGCCATATAGATACAGGTTTATTCCTAGTTCAGGTAGAATCCTATTATTATTTACCTATAGATTTTAATGCCCCAATTTTTTTTTTTGTAAATCAATTATTTTAATAAACAATTTTATAATTACAGATAGAATTTATCTAGCCAGTATACTATATTAGTGTTTAAATTAGGCAGGCTGGGTGATGAACCCGCACGCACACAGTCGCACGACACTGCCTCCGGCTTAAGCAATGGGGTGATTCTGCTTTTTGAAAGAGTTGTATTCTGAAGTATTATCAAACGTAAAGAACTGGAAAAAACAAGTATTTATTCATTACTGACGTGTCGTAGTTTTATTTGTTTTTTTTTATGACAACCTTCTAAAATTTACAGGATAAAAACATTCTTAAAGGATAAAAAAAGTAGCGTAATTATGTGGTATTCCGACTATAATCTATCTCCGAGCCAAATTTCATTCAAATCCGTCCACCGTTCTGGCATGATTGAGCAATAAACGTACATCAATGCAAACTGACGTATTTATAGTACTTAGTAGTGAGATAATATAATAGTTAGAAATAAGATTAAAGTAAGCTAGTTTTCTTTTTACGATGGGAAAATCTCTATTGTTACATTATGAGTTAATAATATTAAACAACATTCCTTATTGTCATCAGATACATTAAGTACCAAAGAACAGTACTTGAATAATTTCCTAGTTTATTCTCTGTTCGACTAGGAATTTCTTGTTAGAGTTTTTTTAGCTGGTAATTACTGATTATTTTTGTAGTGCTGTATTTCTTTATCGAATATATCAAGTGTACAAATATACTTAACGAAGCCGAGTTTCAGGTTGTTTCCATCATTACAATCTTTTTTTTTTGTTTGGACCTGGGAATATTTTGGATATGGAGATATGAAAGACAAAGTCCCAACATTTTTACGAAAACAAGTTTAGTATTTACCGGTCAAACCCCGGCTGACTTACCAGTAAGTCAGAACAATAGAAAAACAATTGTGTCTCATTACGTGGGACTTGAGTAATTAAACTTTACGTAAGAAAACTTTAAATTGTTACATACTTTATATACTACTCTATATTGTTAAGTGCCAATAAACATAATGTTTCGTCACATTGGGCACTATCAAAAACTATGATTTTTCACACCAAAAAGAATTCTGTGTTTCTGTTCAGTAATTTTTACTTGAAAATTACTTAGTCAACTTTAAATAGTATCGTAGTTAATTAATGGCTTCATGATGTATCTTGTTTAACCCGTAAGTTAATCACTTAATTAACAATCAAAACAGACAGACTAAATTAAATATTCAACATTTTATTAAATACTGTGTTATCTTATTTACAACGCACACATTCTCACGTACAAAGTGCTTGGCTCATGATGGTAGTCGCTGTTACACACTGGTCCGATGCTGCTCGTACGCAATATATTGGATCTCTCTGCTCTCCTCCCTCACGTAGATCACGTTATGTACCAAAAATAGAAGGTAGATGTTCAGGGCTGTGGAGTAGAAAGATATTGGGTTAATATTTGGTTTCTGGTGACAAAGGGGCGTCGCTCACACGATTAACAGTCGAGGTGCAGTTGAGGCGCGGGCGCATAAGGGGCGTCGCCCACACGATTAACAGTCGAGGTGCAGTTGAGGCGGAGGCGCATAAGAGGCACGCCGCAACAAGGTTTTCTTTACAAATGAATGGTAGTGCGCTCACATACAAGAGTTGCGGCGAGGGCGAGGTGAAGGCGGGGCGGAGGCGAGGTGCAGGCGGGGCGGAGGCGAGGTGCAGGCGGGGCGGAGGCGAGGTGCAGGCGCAGGAGGGGCGCTCAAGTGTGCCCAAGCCACGATTCCACCGCCATTTTGTCATTTTGTCATTCAAAATGCATAGCCGCCTGCGCCTCGACTCTACGCAGAGACCTATCCTCGACCGTGCTGCGACGCCGCACCGCCGCTGACGCGACGTCGCCTCGACTTAACCAGTGAGCGACGCGCCAAAGAGGCACGCCGCAACAAGGTTTTCTTTACAAATGAATGGTAGTGCGCTCACATACAAGAGTTGCGGCGAGGGCGAGGTGAAGGCGGGGCGGAGGCGAGGTGCAGGCGGGGCGGAGGCGAGGTGCAGGCGCAGGAGGGGCGCTCAAGTGTGCCCAAGCCACGATCCCACCGCCATTTTGTCATTTTGTCATTCAAAATGTGAAGGAAGCATAGCCGCCTGCGCCTCGACTCTACGCAGAGACCTATCCTCGACCGTGCTGCGACGCCGCACCGCCGCTGACGCGACGTCGCCTTGACTTTACCAGTGAGCGACGCGCCAAACGCTCTCTCTATGTTAGTTTCAACAATAAGTATTTTCTCGCGTCGTCGAAAGGTCGAATACGCCTATGGTTAAGGTGCTCGCTTCATATCAGCTTCAATATCGGGCAAGTACCAATATGACTTTTCAATTCATATGTAACTACTTACTTTTTAAGTTTATATTGTATATCTTTGACATCGGTGAAGGAATACACCGCTAGGAAACCTTAACTGAAAATTAATATATGACTGAAATTTCCAATCCGCCTTAAGCAAGCATTGCGGTCAATGCTGCCTTCGCTGAAGGATATAAGGCCGTTGCCTTGCAATGAGACAATAATAGACAATGGTATTATTTATATTCTCACATAAGTACTAGCGCTGAGGCTGTACAAGCAAGCATTAAAGTCTTGTAAGTGATACAAAATGAGTTTTTCTGGAAAAGTACCAGAGTCATCGACATAGATTGCAGAGTAAGCAAGCTGAAGCGGCAGTGGGGCGGCTATATTTGTTAAAGGATCTCAACCGATAGCCGGTAAAGCAGACGAGTCCTAAAGCGGACACAGGCAAGCGTAGCGTTTGAGTGTCTGACCCAGCCAGATGGGGCGACGACCTTTAAAATGTGATGGAGTTTGGGGGAGGTCTATGTCCAGCAGCGGACTGTGATAGGCTAAGTCGACTTTACATAAGTCAACACTGATATTCAAAAGTTAGAATATCATTTCACGTTTTTCTGGTTACAGTTATTTATAGCCTGGTCTGGGACAAAAATGTTCTCATCAATATTATCTCAAAAAGTAAGCTAAATGCCAGTTTTATGTTACACATAATTGAATCGAATTATGTTTTGAAATCCAAATATTGTGTGTGCTATCATTGTGTCGTAATGAGTCCATGAAAGTGCACAATCAGCTCTGATGCAACGCGAACGCCGATGTTCATTGCATAAAAGTGTTTAAAACACGTAAAATAAGGTAAATTATCGTCCTTCAAACCTTGGAAGTAGTTGAGTGTCTTGACCTGTTTTATAATAATATAGAAAACAGAAATGTGAAAATCTACTGGGACCGGACCATTATTACCGACAAAACAATTCATTACAATAGACCTGACATCACCGTTCATGATAAAATTGATAAAACAGTTTACCTAATAGACACAGCAATACCTAATTCACACAACTTACAAACTACGATATCCGAAAAACTAAGTAAATATCAAGACCTCGCCATAGAGATAAAAACCCAATGGAAAGCACAAACAGTTGACATCGTACTCTCCTCCACCGGTATTGTACCGAAAACTATAACACAAAGCCTTAACACTCTACACATGCCAACACACACACTATACATGCTTCATAAAGCCACTATACTCAACACTTGCCGCATCACCCGAAAGTTCCTGACTTCTTCTACAATCTCATCCACATTTTCAATCTAAATTACCCCTTATCCGGCCCGTGTGTAAGGACTTTAACTCTCTTAGAAGAGAAGAAAAACAAAGAACCAAAAATATAATAATAATAATGCTTTTATTTCAGGCTACTTAGGCCCATAAAAATACAATAAAAGCGATCGCCCAAAAAATCGCAAATTACTGTAGGAATTCGTCATGATCGCCCAGACTGACCCATTTCTGAGCCAGCCTTACCGGCTAAAACTACGCTCCTGCCGCGGCGAGACCCCCTAAAACAGAAAGCAAGAAGAACAGGAAGAGAACAGAAACAGGAAGTCCTTATCACAAAGTACCTTATGTATTGCAGGATAAAAAGTAGTTTGTTTATGTTAAGTCTAGACTACAGACAATGAGATCATCATCACTACATATTATAAAATAAAGTCGCTTTCCCTGTCTGTCTGTCCCTATATATGCTTAGATCTTTAAAACTACGCAACGGATTTTGATGCGGTTTTTTTTAATAGATAGAGTGATTCAAGAGGAAGGTTTATATGTATAATACATGCACCCGTGCGAAGCCGGGGCGGGTCGCTAGTTTAGGTATAAATGCAATGTAATACTAACCTACAAAAAAGATGTATATCATGTTCTTCTTGTACTCCGTGTAATCGAAGAAGGGCAGGTCGGCGAGGAGCGTGATCAGCTGCGAGACCGTCGCGAAGTAGAAGTAAATCTTCAGCATTAATTTGTTTTTCTGAAAGTATAGTTTGAAAAAATTGTATCTAACTTCAGCGGGACAACTCTAACTTTTATATGGGAACGTTCGCATTTTAATATCAGTCTGTCGAAAATGCCTCTATTTTTTTAAATGATATGAAATGTTTTTGGCATTTACTGTCGCGGAGATGAGATTTTTCAACCGACTTCAAAAAGGAGGAGGTTCTCAATTCGGCGCGTATGTTTTTTTTTTTTTATGTATGTTACTTGATTTCTCAGCCAATTATGAATAGATTTTGATAATTCTTTTTTTGTTTGAA
Organism: Hoplodrina blanda; assembly: GCA_949316365.1. Lineage (NCBI taxonomy): Eukaryota > Metazoa > Arthropoda > Insecta > Lepidoptera > Noctuidae > Hoplodrina > Hoplodrina blanda. The sequence continues at coordinate 13,529,605 of OX438589.1, forward strand.
AGAGTATACTTGGGAATAGGTCCCATAGAAATATTGTCATGATCTGATGATGAACTTCAGAGATATGGAATGGAACTCCTCATAGGATCACAGCAGCATTAACGTAACAAGTGAAATTGCTTTGTTTATACGTGTAGTCGATGACTGACTGAAGGAAAAGGGGAAGGGGGTATGTCAACCCCCTACTTTCCAAAATTAAATATATCGTATGAGGTATTGTTTGAAAGGGCTTTTTGTAAGGATTTCAAACATTAAAATACACAAGCACTAAAAAGTGAAAAATAAAAAGCTTTTTTACAAAAAAAGATAACCGCCTTCAAAAACTACAAAATAAAAAATAACTTTAGTTTTGGAAGTCGGTGGCAATACTTACGTACATAACAAAAAACAAAACCATAGCCACCGACTTCCAAAACTAAAGTTATTTTTTATTTTGTAGTTTTTGAAGGCGGTTATCTTTTATTGTTAAAAATGCAAAAATGTTAGTTGCAATCTCATGTCTCTACCACTACGAGAATTGCCCTTTAAATCAGCGAGTTTACTTCTGTCAAAACAAGCCAACAATCTCTCAATAAAGGCTGATTTAGACGGTGCGAGAAATATCGTGCAAGTTGTGGTACATTTCCGTCAAGGATCAGTCACTTTTGACATGACAGCCGCGCGGTCCCGCAATGTACGTCAAATCGCACGATATTTTTTGCATCGTCTAAATGAGGCTTAACAGTTCAATATGCATCCAAAACGAATGCAAAGAAAAGATTGAAAATTAATCAGCGTTAAATGGATAAACGATAAATTTAAAAAATGGAAGACTTCTTGTCGTGGAGTGGTTTATTTTAGTAAAAGTGTTTCTGATATCGCCTGATGTAAATATAATAGCAATCTACACATGTCGGTGTTTACTTCAATCTTTGATAACCATTTAGTCTTTGTTGTAAAAAAAGGTCTCACTTTGTCATAAAGACACTACTTGGATCACAAAGTAAAGCACTTTATACTAGGAAATCAATATGGTCTAAAATATCAGAATAGTCATACCTCTATCATTGTAGTATGGCTAAAATTGTCAGGAATAACAATATCTTTTAAAACATAATACAAATCAGTAGGCACACTTGTGTGAAAAATTAGAATACATATCTTTTATATCTTTTTTTTATGGTGGTAAAAATCGTCAAATGAGTCCTTCCGCCCTGGGTGGGGCGGAAGGGACTGTCAGACTTTTACTGACTAAAAACCACCCTGTTCCTTCTGTTGCCCTTTACCCTTTTATATCTTAAAAGGTTCCAGCATTGAAGCAAGCAAGTATGTAAAGCTACTTTACGACATTTTTCTTTATCTATCCTCAAAACTTCAGCCATGACTAGGTCTGGTCAGGTCTGGTCTTTAAGGGGTCCCGCAAGGTCCATTCCGATCTATGAAAGGCCTTTGACTCACCCTATGTACACCGATCAGTAGAACCACAGTGAGCACGATATCTGCTAATGCAGCAGTCACTATAACTGGCAGATGCACCGCAGGATTACTGTAGTGCATGTCTCCGTGAGGCTTGTCGCTCGTCAGCTCGTCCACCAGCTCGTACATCAGCATCGGGAATGCGACTAGTGCTAATGTCTGAAAGAGATTGAAGGAACTACATCTTTGATTTCCATATTACTCTCCACATTCTTTAGATAACATACCATCACGCCTGTAATCCCCGAAGGGTTAGGCAGAGGTGTACTCATTAGCACACCCACATTTCGCCAGTTATGTTTAAGTCCCATGTAATAGGGGGTGAGCCTATTAAGCTATAAGCTAATTTCGAATGTCTAGTAGACTAGTTAAATAGCGTGTCCTAACTTTAAGCAACGTCTATAAGTACATAAATAAGATGGTTATTTTTTTTTGTTTTGATAATCTTTAAGAATAATATTGTTCTGTATTATTTACCTAATGAAATGACATTATCATTTCTAAGAAATACCAGTGCTTATAAATTATGAAGATGGGGAAGTTGCTAACAAATATTTGTTGAAAAAACTTGGGTAATGCGTTATCTTGGGCTTTATGACTAATATATTTATTTACCACGTTTCAGATAGTTTATCTTACTTTCGGGTCATGTTTAAGGAAACTTTATTTTCTTATTAGTTATTATGATAAGACAGTATCCGAAAGACATAATGCTGTGTCTTTAATCCGATAATCTTAAAACATAGTGAAAAACAAAGTCGTTTCCCGACGTCTGTAGGTATGCGATCTTTTAAACTACACAACGGATTTTAATGCGGTTTTCATCAATAGATAGAGTGATTCAAGAGGAAGGTTTTTATGTACGGTAGTATCCCGTTCGAAGCCGGGGCGGGTCGTTAGCTAAGTATAATTGAGTTTTTCTAAAAGTAAAATCCGATTATACCTAATACTAATATTCTTACTACTGAACTACTTAAGTTTGGATAGATGTATGTTTGTTACTCAATAACTCCAGAACGGCCGAACGGATCTGGATAAAATTTGACACAGAGATAGATTATAGTCTGGAATAGAACACAGGTTAATTTTTATTCCGGAAAAATGTATGGTTTTCGTGGGATAATATACTAACTTTGTCAAAGTCAAAGTCAAAACATTTATTTTAATTAGACCATTTACAGGCACTTTTGAATTGTCAAGGAGTCGGTCAGTTAGTCCGAAAATTGAAGCTAGTTGCTCGTTCCAAAACGGAGGTAGGCCTCTATGGAGAAGAACGAGCAAGAAACTTCACTTTGTCTTGGACGAAATCGAAGGCAGTAACAAATAAATAATACTTACTAGATCAGCATATCCAAACACAGCTATCCCAACATAAGTAGGTATACAAAAACAACACTTCCTAACTAAAGGTATCTTAGGACATTTTAATTTACAGAAATTCTTCATTATTTCTTACACTTAACATACATTTCACGTCAAATCTCTTCAGTGACTGTGTATGAGCGGTTCTTATCCAAAATGGAATCCTCTTAGAACGTCTTTTATAAGATACTTCCGCTATTTAAAGACACATTCATCCTAATATGTGCTGTAGATCCTTGCTTATCCATTGCTGTTTTTAAGAGACGATAATTTAGAGACCTCTATAGTAATGATCAGTGGATGTCGCGTTAATGTATTACGTCAGTAATTTACTTGTTTAAGTTAGTTGCTTGGTACAATGATTTGAATGAATTCCTCGGTTTTCATTGATTTATAAATTAACATTGCATTGCATTCTAGACCAAGTGTGCTGTATGAATAGTGAAATGGCTTGAGTTTTACAATATTAGTTACTGACTGAAAAGTAGGCTATAAATATTTAAATATTTAACTTTTCATATAGTCATAATAAATCAATGTTTTGCCAAAAATAATAATAGTGATGGATAGTTTTTAATAGTACCTAATAATAACAACAGACAATGGTCTTGAATTGTCTGTTGTTATTATTAGGAAAATTCAAGAATATAATATTTAAATGAAAAAAAAAGCCGCTAAGAGTTTTTATTGAAGTACCAAGTAGCGCCATCTAGTTTGTCGGATGCGAACTAAACCACCTTGAACGATGTCGTTAGTGTTGATATTGATGTCTATTTTTAGATTGGTAAGAAAGTGTCCACAAAGGCTTTTGTCCAGCTGTGGACGTCTTCCGGTTGTTACATTGATATAGGTAGAAGTCATATTTATTGACCACGAGACTTACATAGTAGGTATAGGTACTGTATAGACTGGCTGGTGTAGCTGTATGCGACCTTATTTTATTAGTTTATATTCTTATGGCATAGACTCTGTTCTAAATTTGAAAACGTCTGCTATGAGGATTGACAGATGGCTTAACGTAAGCTCAATATACGATATAATTTGTTAAATTGTGTCTCAATTAATTAGATTAAAACCCCGGCGGGTTCAATCTAATAAATCTAGTAAATTAATATTAGTATGGATAAGCAAAAACTTTAAAAATGGTTTTCCTAGAGTTTCTTGCTCGTTCTTGTCCATAGAGTCTAAACTAGCCTATTCGATCCAAACTTTTGTCTCCAGAATATAACTTTTTCTCCCTACCTCACCTAGAACTAAATAATCCAACAAAGGAAAATTTCCGCAGGAGAAAATCACCAGTTCCCTTGAAGGAAGACATCATCAAGTTCAGAGCAGTGTATCACGGCTCGCGTCCTCCAACGCGACTTGTGAATAAGATAATGATGCCTCAGGGCTGCCAACTGGCAACAATCTATCTCTTGAGTTACACTTCTTTTTTTTCTGAGCTTGGTTTTTTTTAGTCTTAAAACCTTAAATGTAGCATAGTTTTCTCAACTTAGCTTTTCATTTTTTAGAAGCCTCAAAACGAATGAAATGGCTTCCAGAATCTTCTCCCTCTTTCCTTCTCGTATTGGCACATTCTATCTCAAGAGTAAAAACGTAAAAGTGTTTCTCAAGTGGAAGCTGACTGCTGCATTGCTTAGTGTAAGGACTCCATAAAACTCGATTCCTACCGGTTTCCCTTTTGAAGTAAGAAACATCAGCTCTCTAAAGCCTCAACTAAAAAGATTATAGAAACGCCTATACTTTTGTATATATATTATTATATATATACAAAAGTATTATAATTGCACAAATAATTAAGCAATTGTGCGTCTGCTTCCCTTTAACAATTTTAAAAAAATTGACAAAAATTAACAGTGGTAAAGGGTCCATCTCTTTGCCACTGTTAGGATCCCAATAAATTATCCAGGGACGTGAAAATGACTTTTTTAGGGTCAATTTAGATAACTTAACAACAATCTTTTATAGTGACTATAACTCAAGATTTGCTTTCGGACTCATCGACAGACACGATTCCGAATATAGCGGACGCGCCAGCCCTACACCTTCACCAACTAACTCAGTCGCTATTCCCCGCACTGTAGACCAAACGTTGCATGTAGAGCTACCAATGTCACTCTCAATATAAAAGTATCATGTTTATATGTTTGTGTTTGTGATAAATAAGTATTAATATGTTGATTGAAATACCTGAGCTGAAGAGATGTTGCTTCTGCTTGCCGCTACGTCGTGGCATACTTGTGTTTGGATACCTGAGCTTGGTTTGTGTTATTTTTTATACATTGTACCCGCATATTCAACGTGAATGATGTAATCTAAATGGATGAACGAGTAAGAGACTACAAACAAACAAAAGTCAAAGTCAAAGCATTTATTTCAATAAAACCACAGGCACTTTTAAGTTTTCAGCGAGTTGGCCAGTTAGTTAGACAGCCTAAGATTGTTCCAAAACGGAGGTAGGCCTCTATGGAGAAGAACGAGCAACATACTCCACGGACACTCTTTTTATTTAGGTTTTTACAAAACTTGATTATAATAATCTTGTTTGTTCTATGTGAAAATAATGAAGATAAATAATAATAATAGAGGTGTAAGCCATGACAGTTAAGAATGACCGAAGGTGCAACTAGCTTAAATTTTCTGACTGCCTAACTCCTTCACAATTCAAATGGTTTATTTGAAATAATTGATTTGATTTTTGAATTTACCTCCATTGGTTTGTAATCGTTTATTGATCGCCAGATCGAGGAAGATATGGTCTCGGATGCAATGCGCATGAGTAGTTGGTTCGACCTTGTAAAGCCCGCTTACCAAGATTGTCTTTTACGTGAAATTATATTATTTAACTTCGTGAATTAAGTAACTTTAACTTTAATTTTTTGACGCATTACGCCTGTGGTATCAGTTTTGTGTAGTTATTTTTTAGTTTTGATTTAATTACCAATATCTTCTAGAAGATAATAAAAAAATCTCAAAATTCCTGTACTGTCATAAGCACTCATAAGCACAATAATTTGATGGTTCCGTTTAATATTAAGAAACCGCACCAGAACCCTCCCTGTGTAGCACCCGTTAGGGCTCATAGGGGAGACTGTAAAGGGGTCTCCTCTAAGCCTCGCTGTTTACTGTAGCACGTAGCCACTATGCTACCCTTTTCTAAGGTCACTATGATGGGCGCCCAAAGTCCCCGTTGGCGCGAGTGACCTCAAAGGCACACCTGCTATGAAAGAGCCAGGGTTTTAGGTGTTGAGGCAACCCCTTCCCGACGCCTTTTTCTTCAAGCGAGATCGGCCCTCTCACGCTTAGCAATTTGAGTTCTACCTAGGGTGCCTAGACAGAGGAAACAGACAGGATATTCCACTTACAGGATTAATATGCGCAGTTAACTGTTCCATGGCCTTAAACTTCGTTTGTCTTGCAATTTATCCACTTATGTGTGTATACAGTAGAATGCTGCTGCATCTGGCAGAACTCCGCCGAGTTATTTTTAGTTACAAGAATAATACCTCGTTTTCTTTAGAAAATATCTATTTTAATCTATACTAATATAATAAAGCTGAAGAGGTTTTTTGTCTGTTTGTCTAATCGCTGGAGCTACCAGTCGGATTGTTTTTATTTTTCTTGTATGTGATAGCCAGTTTCATAAGTATATTATAACATCTCGCGACCCACTTGAGCGGAGCCAAGGACGTAACCACGCGGACGAAGTCGCGGGCAAAAGCTAGTCTTTATATTATGTGTCAATCCATAATACTATATTAGAATTTCCAATGTTTTTATTAGGTAAAATGGTCATCATTAGATATTCCATGTTTACATTACGAAGTGATAAAAATTATTTACTACTTATCGTATCTGGACTATTTACAAACATTGCAAGCTAGTTCCCTGAATTAAGAGAAGATAAGTTACAAATATTGTCCAATTTCCGCGTAAACGTATTACCTATTCATTTACCCGACCATGTAAACAATAACAACGCTTGTCCAGCTTGAGAATCGAATCCAAGACCACGCGCTCAATAACTGCTTCTGGCTTCTGAAGACCTGTAACGACTGTCAAATATCCAATTATGACAGTCGGGACCAACGACTTAACGTGCTTTCTGCACGGAGGAGTGTCGGTAAAGATGGTCACCCATCCATGGACCTACTCCGGCAAGAGTAGCTTACCCTGATGGATCGTCCTGTGCGACTGTTCTTACTAAGCCACGATCAGTAGCCTACTACTGACATTTGTTTAACTTTACTTCTTGCTCAAAAAAAATTTCCAAATCCTTTTTTCTTTTTCCAGCTGGTGACATGCCTGTTTGGGATCCTGCAGGTGGTACTCTGGAAGTACTTCCGCGACATCGAGAGTGCCTTCACTACCACGGCAGCCCTGTACCGAGGCGTGGTCATGGAAGCCCAGCTGTGTGTCATATTCATACTTTATTCGTTGGATTTCTTGTTCCACATTGTTTTAATTGTTGGAGCTCATTTGGTAAGTGTGTTTCCTAAACCCAATAATTTCATGTTCAACCTGGGAATTGAACCCAGGTCTTCTGCTCAGCAGTTGCACTAAGAATGGACAGTCTTTGGTATCCATGTGCACCGCAAATACGTATCATCACGCCGGTAATTCCGGCAGAGGTGTACCCATTAGTACACCCACATTACGCCAGTTATGTTTAAGGTCCATGTAATAGGGGCGAGTCTATTGCCATCAACCGGACACAAATCCAGACTCCGAGGCTGCTACTGAGAAATTCCTGATGGAAAAACTCATTAATACTGCCCGACCTGAGAATCGAGCCCAAGACCTCATGCTCTTCAGTCGCGCTTTGCGACCACTAGATCAACATGGCAATCCACAAATCAGGTGTCTAAGAGCATTTTTGTGGTACTTGGGCTTCCATGGTATGCCTTAATTGTATGTTAAAACATTTCAGAAGAGGCGTCGTCTTCTGCGCATGTACTACTACTACGAGCTGGTGACCATGGTGGCGACCCTAGTCGTGGTGCTGATCACTTACGTAGACCTGGATCGGTTCCCCCGATGGAACTTTGTCGTTACGGAGTTCACTCTTGCGTTCACAGGCTTTGGTAACGTATCTATTTGCTATAATTACATTCTTTCGTTAGTTTTTGTTTATAATTTTTTCAAAATTTGGTTGCCCTTCGATAGGAATTTCTTCTGTATCGTAGGTGTGTATACAAATCATATGCAACTCTTATATAACTTATACCATAAGGTAGGTATACAACTCTTATACAACTTATACCATAAAGTATACAACTTATACCATAAGGTACACAACTCTTATACAACTTATACCACAAGGTATACAACTCTTATACTTAAACAGCCAGACCCGAAACAACTATTTGCAGGCCATAATAGAACAACAATTTACGTGCGGAAATTAAGGCCGGGCGCAAACGTCCGGTTTGCGATCAGGTTTCCGAATCAGGAGGCGTGTATGTACATACACACACATACGGATTCGGAAACCAATCTGGAAACCGGACCTTTGCGCCCAGCCTTATTAATAAAGTCCAAAATCGCCAATCCGCTTTGAGCAAGCGTGGTGATAAATGCCTTCCCTGTGACAAGAGGCCTGTGCCCTGCAGTGGGACAATAATAGGGCGGATTTATACTCTTTCTGACATAATACGCTTGAACAGTGTTACAACTCTCTCTGACATGTTACGTTTGTACAGTGTTACAGATATATCTGCTGCTGCTAGTCCGCAGTGAGCTGCGCAAAGAACGGTATCAGGAGGGGAGGTCCAGCTACACTAACCACATAGCCGAGGTGTTCATAGACCCACCGCTCAGGCGGCAATGGAGAACTATACTGTAGAATTAATAAAAATATGTTAACGTTCAAGTAATATTTTTATTGATTAGCCTTAGATATCTATACTTATATACATACGGTATGGAACTCACTTCTAGGCAATAAATGAAACCTCAAGTAATACTAGTCCACAGAAGTATAGCTTAATTAAATTTTAAATCGAAAACCGAAAATTAAAAAAGTAAAATTTTCAAACAAAATAAATATCAAAATAAATTCAGTTATAGTAAACACTCTATTGACAGTTCTCTGTTGACTGTTCTGTTGGCGCGGCTTTTTGATTCGTTTGAAAATTTGAGATTTACGAAAAAAAATTGATCCAATTCTACAGAGTGTTTAAATTTGTTCAAAATTAAAACTACTTTTTGACCTAATTACTGGACCGATTTCGTTAATTTTTTGTATATCGTCAGAAAAGGCGATAACAAGTATGTCATATAATTTATTGCATTTATGTGATCCCCATACTGTATAATAATAATACGTGATGAAAAAACTCTGCACCCATTTTCACTGTTCATTGTCACACAAAGAAGTGTGAGAATTGGCACAGTAAATTTTTATTATTATGTTAAATTCGACGACATCTGCAGAAAATGGTAAAATTTCGACCATTGTATTAAAAATATACACATCAAAAGTGTCTAGGGATCAACATCCCTAACAAATGTTAGGGATGTTGATCCCTAGACACTTTTGATGTGTGTAGTTATTAAAAACTTACACTTAATTAAACTCACAACGTTGTTAATAAAAACATAGATTGGTAATTAAATAGGATAATTAATTTGCGTTTATATTAAACGCAAATTAATTAAATTAATTAAAAAAATATTAAAACTTTTAACAATCTTGATCGAAGGGTTACAATAAAAAGACATTTTTATGTAGATAAACAGAAAATAAATAGTCTTATTCTTATAGTCTTATAACAACAAAAGGTGCATTTTTCATTCTCATTCATGTGTTCTAATTCTAATAGTTATTACTAGACATTTTCACCAGACCCGTTACCCGCATTATATTGGTATTTGTTGATCAACCTCTTAATCGAATATATCAGCAATATCTCCAGGCCTGTAGAGAGAGAAGACAAACATTAAATTGAAGAAAACAACGAGTTAAACAGAACTTAAAGGTAAAAGTTTTAAAGGTCATTTTCTGAAGTGAGATTTTGATGATAGGTTACTTAGCAAATTATTTGCTACTACTTTACTAGCAACCGGCCCTGGCTTCGCACGGGTGCGATGTAGACACATAAACCTTTCTCTTGAATCAGTCTATCTATTGATGAAAACCACATTAAAAAGATCTAAGCCAACAGATAGTGGGCTACGACTTTGTTTTATACTATGTAAAGATTTAAACTTTATGCAACAAAAAGTAAAAAGGCAAACTATCCATACTAATATTATAAAGTCGCAGCGCAAATATTTTTTGGGAAAACCTAACCTTTAAAATAACTGCAAGTGAATACCTAGTCACGTTAACATTTCTAGATACTTACAAATATTTACAGTGGCAGCAACGCCAAATACAATGGCGTCATTATCAATAATTGGGTAAAATAATTCATTGTAATGATAAGTTAAATAGATTTCTCCAAAGAAGTGGCCATCATAATAGTCCAGAGTGAAGCACTCAATCACGGCGACGATGTAGATTATAAGTGTCAGTATGCAGTAGCGGTAGTACGAGCGGTAGAGATCAGCACTTTTCTGCAAAAGAAATCTAAATATACACATCAAAAGTGTCTAGGGATCAACATCCCTAACAAATGTTAGGGATGTTGATCCCTAGACACTTTTGATGTGTGTATATAAAGCGAAAGGACACTCACTCACTCATTCACTCACTCGTCACGAAATATCGAAAACCGCTTGACGTAATAGATGAAAGGCAGGGAGGCAGTTTATAGTTAGTTTTTTTTTTAGGGTGGTAAAAATCATCAAATGAGTCCTTCCGCCCTGGGTGAAGCAGAAGGGACTGTCAGACTTTTACTGACTTAAAACTACCCTGTTCCTTCTGTTGCCCTTTTGCGTTCCAGGGCCACGGTATCCTGTTAAGACGTTCCGCAACCCCGGAAAATTCAATTGCAATTATTTAGCCATTCATTCAGTCAGTCATTAGCAAAAGAGATAGGTATCTAAGGTCGTCAGACATAGTTGAAGTTTTCTTAGAAACCGATGGATGTCTTCGATTGAAACTTAACTTAATTAATGAGCTGTTTAATATCTACTTTATAAATTAAATTACATTTAAAAACATTATCCCGTTAGCAGGGTTTGGGATGGAATCCTAATAAATGGGATGGGTGAAAAGGGGAATTTCGCACCTGGGCCCGGCTGGCCCGGCCTTAATTAGGAAAATATCTAAGGGAAAGCAAAAACAATTAGCTTTTCAAATTAATGTCTATACACTATGTAACAAAAACCCTGTCAGATCAGTGTTGCCGTTGATCAGTTTTTATGTTTTATTTTAATTTAATTACTTCTTCTTTCTTCTTTTTTTTTTTCATTGGGGAAAAATAATAATCTCAAATCCATTAAATGGTTACGTATATGTATACGCAGTACGATGCCGAATAATACCCTTAAGGATCGGACAGGGTTTTTGTTACAGGCTGTATATAGCATTTTATCTATTCACATAATATAGAATTATATTACCACATTATGGAACGCGTTAACGCCTGACAGGAAGTTTTCAATAATTAGCGTTCATGGTTTTAGTGGTAACAAAGACTATAATAACATAGAGGATACCATAGGGTACTATATGGCTTAGTATTAATTAGGCACAGAAGGCCAATTCGACTAATTAAAAAAAAATTGACGGGATGTTACAAGAACTAATTTGGGTTACGTTTACATTAGAATAAAAATTGGATTTAGCGCAAAAAGAGACACATGAAATTGTGAAGTGTTTGAATTTATGTAATTTGCATTTACAGAACAAGCTTGAACCCCAAGGAGGGACATAGGCCACTTATGATCCACGACTTTGTCTGCTTCAACAATAACCCAAGTCGAGGGCAAAAGCTACTATAAACTATAACTTTGCTGACTCAAGCACTGAGGACGCCCGGCAGTTGCGCTTGCGACCACTCCAGCTAATTTTTCTAAACCAACGAAGAAGTAATTGTTTTATATTGAATAGTTTACCTTGATCCCAGCTACGATGAACGTGACTAACATTCCAAACTCCACAAGTTGGGCTAATGTAGCAATTATTCCAAACGCCACAAACGAATCTCTCAGGGAATATATAAACTGCTCAGGTTTCACTTGCGTGTAGTCATGAAATGTTTTTAAGACTATTATACTAGTCCAAAATACTGACACTACCTGTGAAATAAAAATAAAATACAATTAGAAACACTTTTTTTCCTTAAATTTTTTTGAGTACCTACTTGGGCCTAGAGTATCTGGGGCATTTTTAATGGCCTCTAAATTGTAGGCGTCGTCTATATTTTGGGCAATGTACTCAGAGGGGCTCTCTCGGTAGGAGCACCGCATTCAAGTTAAGATAGCACGGTTAAGTTTTGGGTGCGGTCTATTGAGCGTGTTATATTATTATGGTAAATAATTTGATTTCATTTTCATATATGGGTAAATATTCACTGTACGTATACAAAGATTACAATTTATCTTCATGTTTCGTCTCATGGGCATGTAAAACATAACTATGGAGGTAAAATTTAAATAACAGCAAGAAATTATTGAAATACTAAATACAAAATAAATTTAATGAACAGTCAGTGTGCTTCATTACCTGACCCATCTTTCTCTCTACTTATTCCTAAAAAGGGTCACATAATGCAGGGCACTCACCGTACCTATTGATCGTGTAGGCCAGTGGAATTATAGATTTCAGTTTTTTTTAATAATTATAATAAGAATAATAATAAAGGAAATAATAATTAACCTTTATTTCAGGCAACTAGAGCCCAAAAACACAAATACATAAATAAATAAATAAGTACAATAACTATAAACTAACACATATTTTAAATAATAAACCTATAAAAATTACTGCACACGAAGTAGTTTTTTTAAATGATGTCCAGTATCACTAAGCTTACTACTGATTATTTTAAGATATAGATTATATACAGATTACACGTATATGAAGGTTATAGCAATGTCCACTTACCAATCTCACACACGCCCACACCATTAATCCCCATCTCAGGACGCCGTTATTAGTCTGTCGGCTTTCTTTGTTTATTTCACAGCCACCCATTTGAGGCCTCAATTTTGGAGTGTGCATTGTGAAAGTTTAATCTTACAAAACACGTAAGCTTGTACTGAAAACACTAAAATTTTTTTGATGACGCCTGAAAATATTAAAAAGAATTTTGTTATTTGCACCCCTTGTTACGCGCCGGCCTAATAGCTGACGAGTGTAAAAAGATACCGAAAGTACAATACGCGCCACGAGAGATGAGACTTGACAAGCGTCAGTAATGGCGTAATATCCCAGCTTGCGCAGGTATGGATGTACGAAATAGTTATCCATAATTTGCTATCTATACAGGAATATTTCGATGACGTTTAGATTAAAATTCTTATACTTAATATTTATTACGAAATAATAAAGTTTGTGTGGCGTGTCGAGTCTCATCTGTCGTGGCACGTATTGTACTCCCTATCAATGCAATATTTTTTTTTGTCTTGGACCACCACCGCTTTTTCGCGAAAACCATTTTTAAATGTCATAACTAGGGCTGCCATCATCTAAATTGCCGACGCCGGACAAAAACTTCAAAAACCCCGGACATTTGGGTGAAATTGAGTGTTTTTACCGGACATCCCAGAAAAAAATATTTTTACAATACAGAATTAATTAATCGGGATTCCCCTGACATTAAAAGTGTCCGGGTTTCATTCGGACTCTTTTTGACAACCCCTTCCGGACGTCCCCCGGACGCCCTCTAAAGTAGGACAAATCCGGGGAAACCCGGACGGATGGCAGCCCTAGTCATAACTAAACTTTAAATACTGCCACAACCCATGTACTTATCTACTTTTAGATGCTCCTGTAAGCGCAATGTTGATATACCTTGAATACTTTTATTAATATACTACTAATATATCTACTGTCATTTAAAAAAATATTTTATGGAAATAAATTTCGTTTTTTTACTATATAATTCACCAACCAACCAACCAACTAACCTGGAGATTGTAATTAATAGAATAGAATAGAATAGAATAGAATAGAATAGAAATCATTTATTTGCATTGAATGTAGGTACATATATGAGATGTTACAGTAAAAAAAAACATTGTTCCTGGTACATTCTACCATTTGGCATGCAAAAACTTACACTTATAAACGATTATAAAACTTCAATTTAAAAGCATTCACAACAAAGTATCTTAATAAATTATGTAACAAAAAATAACAATAATAACAATATCAGAATTAAATAAAGTAACAAAAAAAGCTATATAATTTGATCTGTTAGGAAATCTGACACAGAATAATAACATTTTTGTATTAAAAAAGACGTAAGTTGTTTCTTAAAAATTCTTAGAGGTTGTTCCTTGATGCTATTTGGAACCTTATTATAAATCACAGGTGCCATGCCTAAGACACTTTTTTTTAATAAAGATGTTTTGTGAGCACCAGTACATAACTCATATTTATATTGAGACCTGATTGATGTACTTACTTCGTTTTGTTGTGTCCTCTAAAGTAGGGAATATGTGACTATTACTTTTAACAAATATGGAAAGCTCTAAAATGTAAAGACAGGGAAAAGTAAGTAATTTATTATCAATGAAAAAAGTTTTGCAGCTGTCTGTTACTTTTAATTTAAACATTGCTCTTAGACAGCGTTTTTGGGCTTTAAATATATCCTCTCGCCTACAACAATTGCCCCAAAACATGACACCAAACCTTAAATTCGACACCACTAACCCATGGTAGGCAGCCAGTAACGTGTTGGTGTTTAGGTACCTTTTTGGAAAGGTTATATAGGAGGTACGCTGATGAACCTAATTTTTTGCAAATAGCTTCAGCTTGTGGTTTCCACGTAAGTTGGCTATCAATTTTAATTCCTAAAAATTTGGCTATATTTACTTTGTCGACTGTTTGGCCATTGTAGGTTAAATTCAAGTTTCCGGGTTGAATACGTTGGTAAAAATGCATGACTTTAGTTTTTTTTATGTTTATTAATAAATTATTAATTCTCCACATTCTTTATTTTAACATATTTTTTTACATATTTTTTTTATACAAATTACAAATAATATAAGTAGTTTATAAAACAAAAATATGTATAAAAATAGTGCTCCGCCCGCAACGAGGTGGTAAAGCCCAAGCTACCGGCGGTTAGGGATCCAGAGAGAGGAACCTCCTCACTATGCGTGCCGTGTCCAAGACAACCGCCTTCTGCATCTGACTCTTGACCCAGCTGTTGAGCGAAAGTTTCTCAAGGTGTTGGTCGAAACTTTTCGCTATTAAACCGTTCACTGACACGACAATCGGAACAATAATTGTCGAGTCCATACTCCACATGCTAGTAACCTCGTGAGCTAGATCGAGATATTTAATGATCTTTTCTTTTTCAGCTTTCACAAGGTTCTCATCATGGGGAATAGTGACATCAACAAGTATTGCACGACGCACCGACCGATCAATTATCACTATATCAGGCTTATTAGCAGTAATAAATCTATCAGTGATAATTGATCTGTCCCAGTAGAGCGTGATCTGACCATTATCGAGAACTGGTTCGGGATGGTATTGATAATACGGTACCTCGATTTCCACAAGGGCATATTTAAGGGCAAGATTATAAATTATTATTATTAAGCCAGTTAATTATTGTTTTTAAAACGTTGTTAGCATCAATTTCGTATTGCTCTTTATTAATACAATTAATTATCGCTGTGCTGTCATCAGCAAACAAAACCATTGGATTAGAAATTTGACGTGGCAGATCGTTTATGTAGAGTAAGAAAAGTAACGGCCCGAGGACGCTCCCTTGTGGTACGCCGAATTTAATGTATCTAAAGGAAGAAACATGTTTTATTTCTTTTTTAGACCTCATACAAACTCTGGAAACTTCTGTTACTTGCTTACGACCGCTTAAATATGATTTTATTAAATCAAGAGCATTTCCACGTATGCCATATGCGTTTAGTTTTTCCAAGAGCTTATCGTGATTAACGTAATCGAAGGCTTTTGACATATCTGTGTATATAGCACATACAGGTGTTTTAGTATCTACATTTTTCATGACTGTGTTTAACAAGTCAAACACAGCCATATTAATATTTTTGTTCTTTCTAAACCCTTTCTGTTCGTCACAAAGAATATTAAATTTTGTTAAAAACTTATAAAGTGACTCATAGATCGCTTTCTCCATTATTTTTGAAAATATTGGGATGAGAGCAATATTATAGGTCTATAGTTTTCCATAATTTCTTTGTCGTTCTTTTTAAAAAGTGGCTTAACTACGACGGTTTTTAGATTCTCAGGAAATATTCCAGCAGTTATACTATTATTAATGATATGACTTAGGGGAGCAGCTATGCTACTTGATACAAATTTGATTGCTCTTGTTGAGATACCATCATAACCGAAACTTTTTTTATTTTTTAAGTGTTTGATTATTCTCATTATGTCTTGCGGAATAACTGGGGATAAAAATATTGAATGGTCGTTATATTCTATAGGTACAGTATTATCTGTTGTAATTTTAGGTACTTCCGAAATCTGATCGATAAAGAAATCATTAAAAGATTCAGCAATTTCTTTAGGGTCGGTTATCAACTTACCATGTTTTTTTATTTGAGAGATGGGCTCTCTTTGAGATTTAGTGTTGTTTATTATTTGCCAAGACGTCTTTGATTTATTTTTAGAGTTGTTAATTAAATAGTTATTCTGTGCTTTCTGGGTCAATTTTATAATTTTTTTAAATCTTCGCGAATATGTATCAAATTTTATTTTATTTTCATCTGTTGGTTTTAAACTATGAATACGAAGTCTTTTTAGTTGGAAGTTATCCCCGATTGCGATAAGGTTGGTTACCAATAGAAATCATTTTTACACACTAATATTTAAGATAATGTGTAATCATAGCTATTTTTTTAAGATTTACGGCATAATTTATTGTTATTTTCAAATTTTCTAACAACAAAATGATTTATTAAAGCAAAATAACTTACCTTAATCAAATTTAACTTTGACTTATCACTTAAACGTCACTAAGTAAGTAATCACTCGTGAATATTACGTCTGCGCCCCTCACAGTACTTATCAACACTGTTTAATTAGTCTATTTAGTACTCTTTATTTATATAATTGTGTACAGCACAAAAATAAATTTTATTTCCAACGTGTGTGTGGATGAGTTTGTTTGTAAACAAAAAAACCCAATTATCTAATATAGATCAGGATGCTGGGTTTTACGACTTTTCGCTCGAAACCACGAATGTACTTACAATAAACGCATTTTTTAAATCCTTATTTAGACTATGTGAGAAATGTCGTGCGATTTGCCGTACATTGCGGGACTACGCGGCTGTCATGTCATAAGTGACCGATCATCGACAGAAATGTACCACAACTTGCACGATATTTCTCGCACCGTCTAAATAAGCTTTGAATTTCAAATTTTTCGTTTTACACTAATTATTTGCACCTACCATAATTTTATTATCTCTTCACTACCTTTGGTTGAATGGTAAAGAATACCTAAGGCATTATATCCGCGTTAGTACTTTTTGTTGCATAAATAAATAAACTTGGCTGCCACACAGCCGTGTGTCTAAATTAATTTAACGTAATTTATTTAATTACTCAGAAATTGTGGGTTTGTTTGTTTTGGTAGAACTAAACTCAATTTAAGTTTATTAAAAGTTCACCTTCATTTTGCCACTACTTCTTTCTCTGACATAATACTCTTGTACAGTGTTACAACTCTCCCTGACATGTTACGTTTGTACAGTGTTACAGATATATCTGCTGCTGCTAGTCCGCAGTGAGCTGCGCAAGGAACGGTATCAGGAGGGGAGGTCCAGCTACACTAACCACATAGCCGAGGTGTTCATAGACCCACCGCTGAGGCGGCAATGGAGAACTATACTGTAGAATTAATAAAAATATGTTAATGTTTCTAATATTTTTATTGATTAGCCTTAGATATCTATACATATACATATAATAACTAGCTGACTCGGCCACGCGTTGCTGTGGCTCAAAATTGCTATAAAAAATATTGAGATATTATAATAATAACATAAAGAGATATTATTTATTTTAGTTATTACTAGACATTTATAGCAGACCCGTAACTGGCACTATATTGGTATGTGTTGATCAACCTCTTAATCGAATATATCAGCAGTATCTCCAAGCCTGTAGAGAGAGAAGAAAAACATTACATTGAGGAAAGTTCGATTTAAACACAACTTAAAGGTAAAAGCTTTAAAGGTAATTTTTTGAAATGAGATTTTGATGATAGGTTTTTACTAGCCACCCGCCTCGGGTGCATTGTAGATACATAAAGCTTTATCTTAAATCAGTCTATATAATGATGAACGTACAGGCGGCGGGAAGTGACTTTGTTTTATACTATATGTAGATATTTAAAGTTTATGTAACAAAAAGTAAAAAGGCAAACTATCCATACTAATATTATAAATACGAAAGTATCTCTGTCTGTTTCTCTGTTACGCTTTCACGACTAACCTTCAAAATAACTGCAAGTGAATACCTAAAATAGTCACATTAACATTTCTGGATACTTACCAATATTAATACTGGCAGCAATGATAAGTACAATGGCATCATTATCAATAATTGGTATTTCAAAATCATTGAAATGATAAGTTAAATAGATCTCTCCAAACCAGTGGCCATCAAAATAGTTTAGGGTCAAGCACAGAGCCACGGAGATGATGTAGATTATAAGTGTCAGTATGCAGTAGCGGTAGTACGCAAGGTAGAGATCAGCACTTTTCTGAAAAAGAAATCTAAATATATAAAAGCGAAAGGTCACTCATTCACTCACTCACTCATCACTATGTAAAACCAAAAATGGCGCATGTTGTGTTAGCCTGTAAGTACACACATCAAAAAAGTCTAGGGATCAACATCCCTAACATTTGTTAGGGATGTTGATCCCTAGACTTTTTTGATGTGTATACTTAATGGTTGCACTTATAAATGCACTTGTGATGTAGTATGTATTCGATGTATGTATGCTTGTGTGCGTGCTTATAATAATGTTTAATGGACCAAATATACTCAGTATTCAATCAGCATTACAGATGTTTCATTTTGTCTAAGTCCCGTCCTTATATGGCGACCGTGACACGACGCCGACGGGACGGGATTAAGAACTAATTTTAATGTATTGTGTAAACAATTGTTGGCTAACTTATAAAAATAAATAAATATCACGAAATATCGAAAACTGCTTGTCGTATAAAGAGGAAACTTGGCAGAGAGGTAGTTTATAAGAAAGGATTTTCCAAAATTCACCCCCTAAGGGGATGAAACGGGTGTCCAACATTTGTATGGAGAAATAATAAATAATAACCAGCCTATTATTGACCCAGTGCAGAGCAAAAGCCTCTTCCCATACAGGCCACACTTAGTCAGAGCGAAATGATTGCAGACATACTCAACAAAAGAGATAGGTAAGCAGGGTCGTTAGATATAGTTGAAGTTTTCTTAGAAACCAAAGGATGTCTTCGATTAAAACTTAATTAGCTTAATTAATGAACTGTTTATAATCTACTCTTTAAATTAAATTACATATAAAAACATTCATACCGTTAGTACCCTTCGGAATGGAACCCTAATTAATGAGATGGATGGAAAAGGGAATTTCGCCCCTGGACCCGGCTGCAGACTGAATAAAGAAAATATCTATGGCAAAGCCAAAACAATTAGCTTTTCGAATGAATGTCTATATATAGCATTTTCTCCATTATATGATCACATTATGATACACGTTAACGCCGGACAGGAAGTTTTCAATAATTAGTGTTAATAATAATTGTTTAGTCTAATTATTATGATTAGCGTTCATGGTTTTAGTGGTAACAAAGACTATAAAAACTAAAATAATAGAGGATACTATAGACTCTATGGCATAGACTAATATATGGCATGAGAGAAGGCTTCGTATTAATTAGGCACAGAAGGCCAATTCAACTAATTAAAAACGTTCAAAATCTAGTCGCGATCTCATCTCAGCGACAATCGATGTCAAGAAATGTAGGTATAAATTAGAGGCATTTTTGACAAATTGAGACTAAGATCAGATTGCGATCGTTCCTAAAAATTAGTAAAATTGCCCCCCTATTCTTTTGGGCTCTTAACCTAAGATGTATCTACAAAAGTAAATGAAATTAATGTGTCTGTTTCTAATGTCAAAATAACAGTTTCTTATATACATAATACCTATGACAGACAGAAAAAAAAATGCTAAAAGTACCGTGAATCAATTTTGAAATTTTCGTCTGTCTGTCTATCTGTGTGTTTCGGCCAATCTCCGGAACAGCTGGACTCATTTTGACGGGACTTTTACTGGCAGATAGCTAGGGCTACTTTTAGATTGTATAAAAAAATGGATTCAGCGCAAAAAGGGGCACATGAAATTGTGAAGTGTTTGAATTTATGTAATTTGGTACAGAACAAGATATAATCCCAAGGAAGGACTTAGGCCACTTTTGATCCTCGACTTTGTCTGCTTCAACAATAACCCAAGTCGAGGGGAAAAGCTAGTTTTACCTATAAAATTACTAACTCTGGCACCGACGCCTGTCAGTTGCGCTTGCGACTACTGCAGTTCAGTTTACTAACGAAAAAACTGTTTTATACATATTATTGAATAGTTTACCTTGATCCCAGCTACGATGAACGTGACTAACATTCCAAACTCCACAAGTTGGGCTAATGTAGCAATTATTCCAAACGCCACAAACGGATCTTCCAGGGAATATAACTGTTCAGGTTTTACGCGCGTGTAGTCATGAATTGTTTTTGAGACTATTATAATAGTCCATAATACCGATACTACCTGTGAAATAAAAATAAAATACAATTAAAAAAAAAACAATAATTCAAATCTGGCGAAATGTAGGTGTACTATGGGTACACCTCTGCCTAACCCTTTGGGGATTACAGGCGTGATGTTATGTCAAATCAGTGCGCACACGTCAGAAGTAACACTTCATTTTCAACGACGAGAATCACCCTTACTCTCCGCGCCTTTAGACGAGGACGGTGTTTTCAAAATGGGGGGGTCTATACCAGCAAAGTGGGGCATGGATCAACAGTGTAGTTAAAGAAATGATTTCAGATTACGAGAATGCTTAGGTTTGAAAGTTAGATATTTAAATATTTTCGCAATAAAAAACTTTTTACTTTCTTTTATTTTTTTAGAGTATTTGGACCTAGAGTATCTGGGGCATTTTTATTGGCCTCTAAATTGTAGGCGTCGACTACACTTTGGGAAATGTACTAAGACTACTACTCTCTGGTCAGAAGCACCGCACTCGCACTGGGTATCGGTGGAATCTGTCCCCCATTTTGCTAGGTTAAGTTTTGCAAACAATTACAAAGATATTGTCATACAATTGATCTCCATGTTCTACCGTGTCATGGGCATGCAAAACATAATTATGAAAATAAAATTTAAACGAATTTAAATAACAGCAAGAAAGTTTTGCAATACATTACCTGATCCATCTTTCCCTCTACTTACTTATTCCTAAAAAGGGTCACGTAATGCAGGGCACTCACCGTACCTATTGATCGTGTAGTGCAGTGTAATTATGGATTACAGTATTTTATTTAAATGATGTCGAGTATCACTAAGCTTACTACTGATTATTTTAAGATGCAGATTATACGTATATGAAGGTTATAGCAATGTCGACTTACCAATCTCACACATGCCCACACAATTAACCCCCATCTCAGGACGCCGTTATTAGTCTGTCGGGTTTCTTTGTTTATTTTACAGCCACCCATTTGAGGCCTCAATTTTGGAGCATGCATTGTGGAAGTTTAATCTTACAAAACTCGTAAGCTTGTACTGAAAACACTAATATTTTTTTGATGTCGCCTGAAAATATTAAAAAGAATTTTGTTATTTGCACCCCCTGTTACGCGCCGGCCTAATAGCTGACGAGTGTAAAAAGATATTAACTAAACCGAAAGTACAATACGCGCCACGAAAGACTTGACAAGCGTAAGTAATGGGGAGCTTGCGCAGGTATGGATGTACGAAATAGCTATCCATAATTAGTAATTCAGAAATATTTCGATGACGTTTATATTAAAATTCTTAACAATATTATACTTAATATTTATTACGAAATAGTAAAGTTTGTGTGGCGTGTTAAGTCTCATCTCCCTAACAATGCAATATTTTTTTGTCTTGAACCACCGACGATTTTTTACGAAAACCAGTTTTAAATATTATCATAACTTCAAACTTTAGATACTGCCACAACTCATGATACGTCTGTAAAGGTAGAAACAAACTTATAACACGCTACGCCACGCCACGGCATTCAAGCGTTCTCATTGGCCACATTTCATCTCGTGAAACTACTCTTTGTCTTTTGGCCAATAAGCACGCGTGGGATGGCGTAGCGTGTTATAAGTTTGTTTCTACCTTAAGCGTAATGTTGATAATACTTTTACTAATATACTTACTTACTGTTACTTATTTTAAAAAATCTTCTATATTATATGTAAATAAATTTCGTTTTTTACCCGACTACGGCAAAGCCAAAAGAAGGGTTATGATTTTGACCGGTATGTATGTATGTATGTATGTTTGTATGTATGTTTGTTTGTTCCCTCGTAACTTCTAAACTACTTATCATTACATGACAAATGAGGTGTCGTTAGAAGCGTCTCAGTTGTCCGCTGGTTATAGGGTAGGTGACGTGTCACAAAATCCAATATGGCGCCCTCCAGGGGATGTGAAGTCGTTATCGAAAAAAAAATTTTTTTGCACAGTATCGACATGGGTATCAAATTAAAGGGCTTGATGAGCACATTTGAAATATATATACATTATATAGCTTTTACTAGCTACTTTGCCTGTTTTTAACAGTGTCAACATGGGTATCAAATGAAAAGGCTTAATGAGTACATTTGAAATTCACTCGCTACTTTGCTTTTATTATTATATCAAGTAATTAAATAGAGTTATTCCTTCAAATAATATAACCCCCAAAATAGTGTAAATAAAAAATAAGTTAAAAATAACTAAAACCCGACTACGACAAAATCGCGCACTGAAAAGTATAAAACAAGAACAATATTCATTTGACCGATATTTTCGAAATTTTTAAGTAATAGCCGTGGTCGTATGCCACCTGCGGTTGTTTCACACAATCTTTATTGACTAGGTGGCATACGACCACGGCTATTACTTAAAAATTTCGAAAATATCGCTCAAATGAATATTGTTCTTGTTTTATACTTTTCAGTGCGCGATTTTGTCGTAGTCGGGTTTTAGTTATTTTTAACTTATTTTTTTTTTATAATATAATTCAACCAACCAACCAACCTGGAGATTGTAATGAATACGAGGTCTTTTTAATTGGAAGATATCCCCGATTGCGATAAGTTTGGTTACCAATAAAAAATCATTTTTACACACTAAAATTCAAGATAATGTGTAAATACAATATAACCATTTTTTAAAGTTATCCGTCATATTTTAGTCTTATTTTCAAATTTTCTATCAACAAAACGATTTGTTAAAGCAAAATATCTTACCCTAATCAATTTGAACTCTGACTTATCACTTAAACGTCACTAAGTAATCACTCGTGAATATTACGTCTGCGCCCCTCACAGAACTTATCAACACTGTTTAATTAGTCTATTTAGTACTCTTTATTTATATAATTGTGAACAGCACAAAAATAAATTTTATTTCCAATGTGTGTGTGGATGAGTTTGTTTGTAAACAAAAAACCCAATTATCTAATTTAGATCAGGATGCTGGGTTTTACGACTTTTTGAATGGGTCTGGTGTCGTTTTTGATAGTCCAATACCGCATTACTAATTTTGCTCAAAACCGCGAATGTACTTACATTATACGCATTTTTTTAAGCCTTATTTAGACTATGTGAGAAATGTCGTGTGATTTGCCGTACATTGCGGGACCGCGCGGCTTTCGTGTCACAAGTAACCGATCATCGACGGAAATGTACCACAAATAAGCTTTGAATCTCTAATTTTTCGTTTTACGCTACGGCAATTATTTGCACCTACCATGTCTCTTCACTACCTTTGGTTGACTGTTAAAGAATGCCTAAGAGCTGGTTCACGTTAGATCGGACCGACAGTTTTACCGTTGACCGACTGTCGAGTGTTGCTGTTCACACTGGAAGCTGCCGATCCAACCTAAGTTGAACACCACCTTCGTTACCGTCGTTTTACCATAGCCAACCCACAACTGCTTTGTGAATCAGGCCTTAGGCATTAAGTCCGCCTTTGTACTTTTTGTTGCATAAAGTTTAAATAAACAAACTTGGCTGACACACTGCCGTGTGTCTAGATTAATTTGACATAATTCATTTAATTACTCAGAAATTGTGGGTTAGTTTGTTTTGGTAGACTCAATTTATGTTCATTAAAAGTTAACCTTCACTTTACCACTACTTCTTTCTCTGACATAACGCTTGTACAGTGTTACAACTCTCTCTGACATGTTACGTTTGTACAGTGTTACAGATATATCTGCTGCTGCTAGTCCGCAGTGAGCTGCGTAAGGAACGGTATCAGGAGGGGAGGTCCAGCTACACTAACCACATAGCCGAGGTGTTCATAGACCCACCGCTGAGGCGGCAATGGAGAACTATACTGTAGAATTAATAAAAATATGTTAACTTTTGTAATATTTTTATTGATTATCTTTAGATATTATTATAAACTTACAAATGATATAGGTAGGTAATTAAATAGGATAAATAATAAAATTTAAGGTTAGTATCTTACCAAAAAATAAAAACGCAAATTAAATACATCTAGCTATGACATCTAAAACATTTGGTCTAATGACCATCATCATTTTGCATGACTGTGTTGATTTTTAAAATAATCCATACTTAATAATAGTAGTAAGTAGTACATGAGTAAGTTTGTTCTTAACTACAAAACGCGTAGACTAAGAGCTTGAAACCTAAGAAAGGATATAGGCTACTTTTTAATCTACATTTGTCTGCATTAAGTGGACGAAGGAAGTCGTGTGCCAAAGCTTAGAAATGTAATAGGGAAGACTAGATATTTTCACCAGACCCGTAACCCGCATTATATTGATATTTGTTGATCAACCTCTTAATCAAATATATCAGCAATATCTCCAAGCCTGTAGACAGAGAAGAAAAACATTACATTGAGAAAAACATGGACCTAAACACAAATTGATCGGTAACGTTTTTCTGTATACTTACAAGTATCCAAAATGGCAGCAGCGCCAAATAAAATTTCGTCATTTTTAATAATTTGTACAGCAAAATCATTGAAATGATAAGTTAAATAGATCTCTCCAAACCAGTGGCTATCAAAATAGTCCAGGGTCAAGCACAGAACCACGGCGATGATGTAGATTATAAGTGTCAGTATGCAGTAGCGGTAGTACGCAAGGTAGAGATGGGCACTTCTCTAAAAAATAAATCGAACAATCATCATCATAATATTAGCCGAACGACGTCCACTGTTTGGCATAAATAATAATAATAAAGCCTTTTATTCCGAAAACTAGACAGTAACATTTACATTAATGGTTAATTAACTAAAGGTTAAAACAAAAATCACAAAATGTCTCGCATTTCGGTGTGCCTCATGGCATAGGCCTCCTCTAACAGTTTCCATTGTCTTCTGTCGCGAGGTAATCTCCTCCAGTTAGGACATGTTAGGCATAGGCCTCTTCTACAGATAACCGGTCCTGCCGTGCACCCAGCGGTTTCCTGCGACTTTTACCAGGTTGTTAGTCCACTTCGTGGGGGAACATCATTCGAACAATATTGGAAAAAGAGCGTTTTGATTGTAAAGCCAACCTAGGTTTAATAGTTTTCTGAAAACGCTAATCAGCCTTGAGCAAGCATGGTGATCAAATGCTCGAGCCTTCTCTGCATACGAGGAAGCCTAAACCCTGCATTGGAACATTAATAATGTGAAAAATCTTAGTGAATATTCTAATAAATAAAATTGAAAAACAATAAAAAAGAAATGGAATAAAATAAAAAAGCAGCTCATACACACACAAGGCAGTCGAGAGCGGGTGGCGTAAAGACATAACGGCATGAGAGAGCGCCATGCCGTTTATCGTCACGGCAAACTGGTCGATTATACTGGCAAAGTGAGCTAATAGACGTTTCACATCAAAAAAAGGTGTAATAAAGGTAAGTGGGTATTGCCATAAAAGTAGTACCTGAAGGGTTGAAAATAAGTACATTTTTACATATTTCATAGTTTACCTTGATCCCAGCTACGATGAACGTAACTAACATTCCGAATTCCACAAGTTGGGCTAATGTAGCAATGACTCCAAACGCCAAAACTGCGTTACTATCGTAATGAGCCCTCTCCGGTTCAAGAGAGTCTAAATTAGACCATAATAATAATGCAATAGTCCATAGTACTGACACAACCTGCGAAATAACAATTCAACTTATACTAAAACTGTAGAGATTCTTTTTTAGCGACTTTATTTTATACTATGTAAAGATAGAAGAAAAAATGTATTGGTTCATTGTTACAAAAACAAAACATATCTTATTATTTTAGTAAAATTACTGTAACTTCTTTAGTCTTCTTCTTCTTTCTTTATCGTGTGGGCAGTAAGGTCTTAAGACCTCACACACTCTAGAGTTCCTAAACCGCCTCAAGGGGCTCTGACATAACGTTAGACGTCGCTATATTTTTTTTAAATGTTGTTAATTGTAGGGCGGTTACCAAACTAGGCAGCGCCTGTATCTGGGAGGTTATATTAGATTTAGATAGCAATGTCCACTTACCAATCGCATACATGCCCACACTAGCAACCAGCATCTCAGAGACAAGCAGCATGAGGAACCCTCATCATTAGACCGACCTTGTTTGTTTATTTCACAGGCACCCATTTGAGGCCTCATTTTTGAAGTGTGCATTGCGTAAGTTTTATCTTTCAAAACGCGTAAGCTTGTAGGTACTGTTGTTTGATAACACTAGAATTGAAAAAATATTTTTTTAAAACAAGCTTTTATTTTAAATTATTACAATATTCAGTATTGAACATTTGTATTGTCATCAGAACTAAAGGTGTACATGCAAAATATCAGCTCCATCGGATACCAACAAATGGTCGACAACTTAGTTACTTACATATATACTTACATACGAACAGTGCAAGCATGTAAAAATAAAAACTTAGTGTTCTGTTAACAAACTAGAATGGCTGTCAATCTTTCGTTCATACGTACCTATAGTAGATCTTTTGTTCGGGAGTGATGAAATCGGTACAAGTAGACTTTCATCAAATGTTGCAATGATCACCAACCTTGATTATTAACGTATTAGTGCGCAATTGAGAAAATTTCTACCCTTCGTCTTCACAATGATTAAGTAAGGGAATAAAATTCAAATAAACCACTCGCGCAGAAATCAACAGCAGAATAAACCCGTCACTGGCGCATTCGAAACAAACTGCGCAAGCCATACTAAGTATACCTACTTATAGGGCTCCATTCCTGGTGCTGATGACGCAGTAACCGCCCGCTAATTTATTAAGTCAATTGATTATAAAAAATATTGTGTAGTTTGCTATTTCAACCGTATAATACATGGCGAGTCATTATTAGAGCTAAAATACATAAACGCGACACGACGCGTCGTGCCGTGAATTTCTACGATGCTTGTCGTAGATTTGTCGCAACGTTTCACGACGGAACGACGTCGTATCGTGTGTTAATAATTCTACAAATGAAAATTTGAAAGACTTTGCTAAGTAGCTTTTGTGCTTTGTTTAATTTTAAAGCAGCTTTTGTCCCCTGTACCTTTTTTGTGAATGTTATGTATAATTGTTATGTATAATGTTATATATACCCATTAGAAAAAAAAATAAAAAAATAAATAATAAATAAATGTTTTTACTTATGTTTTTTATATTAATATTTAAAAATGCAATTTATATGTATAAAAAATAAATAAATGAGAATAATAAATTATTGTCTTAAAAAGTGCAACATAGTTTTTGTTCTCTAGACCCCACACTAGGATTCCCTGTGTCGTGGGATCTAGTTATTTCATTTTGTTACATTACAGACAGCAATTAAAAATACAGCAACAATACATAACTATAAGTAGGTACCTACTTTGTACTGTACTTTCAATGCTTGATGTGTTGGTCTGTATAGGGTCTATGCTATTAGTGTAATGCGAAAGTGACTCTGCATTTCTGCCTATCTGTTACACTTCCACGAGTAAAACATTGAACAGATTTTTATTAAATTAAGTACGGGGTAAATTTTAATCCCAGGAAAGGTTATAGGTGTTGCGGGACGTCTTAACAGGATACCGTGGCCCCGGAACGTAAAGTGCAACAGAAGGAACAGGGTGGTTTTTTAGTCAGTAAAAGTCTGACAGTCCCTTCCGTCCCACCCAGGGCGGAAGGACTCATATGATGATTTTTACCACCTTAAAAAAAAAGGAAAGGTCATAGGTCACTTTTTATTCCGCGACTTCGTCTGCGTCCACGATAACCGACATTTACGCGGACGAAGTGGCAGGCAAAAGCTAGTTAAAAGAAAAGACATCCTGTGTTGAGGTAAAAAGTGAAACATGTAGGAAGAAACAACGGTTGTATTTACAGTATCACAATTAAAATTAAAATAAGTTTTTTTGTCCTTATTTATTAAGAGATGTATGCTATAAGGTTAACTTACAATTTGAATCAAGCTTGATCGAAGTGTTACAATAAGTAGATATTTTTATGTAGATAGAAAATAACAGAAACCAGAAGCAGAAACCTCAGAACGCCACCTGCTACGATTCTTAAATACTCCTTTTTCCCCGTCCACGTTCATACATCTCGTCATACAGTCTAAATATACGAGTATTATAATCCTGAATAAAAAAAAAAAAAAAAAAAAAAAAAAAAAAAATGGAAAAAGGAAAAGGAGCAAAAAAAAAAGGAAAAAATAAAAAAGAAAAGGAAGCAAAAGGAAAAGGACAAGAAAAAGGAAAGGAAAAGGTGCATTTTTCCAAATTTTTTTCAAGTCCTGGAACAGCTGTGTCAATAAATCAAATAATCCATACTTACTGTACTTACAAATCTTACTATTTTAAATTTTAATGGAAAAGTTGTTATGGCTAGATGATTGTTATGTTACTCAATCACGCCAGCACGGCTGAATCGATCTGGATGACATTTGGCACAAAGATATGAGGATTAAGAGGATGTAGTGACAAAGATAGAAAAGGGTATGCTTAGATGGTTCGGTCATGTTGAGAGGATGAGTGAAAGACGATTAACAAAAGGTATTTATATGGCAGAGGTGAGTGGTAACGCAGGGAGGGGTCGCCCTAGGAAGACCTACACTGACCTTATTGGTGAGGTTCTTCAGAAAGGTCAGGTGCGAAGTACTCGTAACCGGCGTGCTTGTATGACGAGATGTATGAACGTAGATGAGGCGAAAGGAGTATGTAGGGATCGTAGCAGGTGGCGTTCTGTGGTTTCTGCCTACCCCCATGGGAAAAAGGCGTGAGTTTATGTATGTATGTATGTAAATGCACGGTTCCCGTGGGATAATAAATTAAATTTGACGCGGATGAAGTTGCGGCCAGAAGATTGTAATTTAAGGCTAAACTACAAAGTTTCACCAGCACTGTAATCCTCATAACATTGATATTTGTTGATCAACCTCATAATAAGATATATCAGCAATATCTCCAAGCCTGTAGAGGGAAAAGAAAACATTACACGGAGAAAATCATCTACTTAAAGGGTGTGTAATGTATGATATAATAACAAATGCTCTAATTTCACTTGAAATAACGTTCACATGATATAATTTTCATATGCTATAAAATCATATAACCTAATTTCATATGATATAATTTTCATTTAATATAAAACATTTAGTATAACGTTCATTTTATATAATTTTCAATATGTATAATATTCTCTTTATATAACATTCATTTGACGTTCAGTTCTAACCTAACTCAAATGGCACCTAACCAAACCTTAAAATATTCTATGCATGGTCGACGGAGCCCCGCTTCGCTTCTTATAACTTAGCTTTTGCTATGAACTTCTCTCAGGCGTCAGGCAAGCAAGCATGCAGCATGCAAGCAAGCATGCAGCATGCAAGCATGCAGCATGCAAGCAAGCACGCAGCATGCAAGCAAGCATGCAGCATGCAAGCAAGCACGCAGCATGCAAGCATGCAACATGCAGCAGGCATGGTTTCTGTCACGGCTCCGGTGCTGCGGGGCTCCGGTGCTGCGGGGCTCCGGCAGTCCCACGCGAGTTTATCGTCGCAGATGGATTTAACGCTCACCACCGCAGCTTCGGCTTGCTGGCCGGCTACGCCGGCCAGCCTCAGCCGCGGCGGCGAGTGTTACAACCACCTGCTCCTCAACTCGCGGGCCGCCTCGCCCCTCCGCGCCTACGCGATTTTAAATTACACTCTAGGGGTAGGGCAAACAAGACTGCGTGGGGTCGGATTTACAGCGATTCGTTTTTGTCACTAAATCCTAATTTTTAGCAAATGTTTTAGGACTAAAAAAAATATTATAAATGAACATTCGGAATAATACACATAAAATATAAAACAAATATCGAGATTGCAATAGCCACACAATGAATATTTCGCTGTAACTGTATGACAGTAAGAAAAATAATAAATTCGTGTATAGTCTACCCACCTCATGCATAAAAGCAAACTTTTGTAGCAATTAATGCTTATGCGATGCATTTTTGCTAGCACCATACTAGCGGGCGTTTAAAATCGTATCAGATTTTCTTAATTATATTAAAAGTTACTTAGAGATTATGAATATTATAGTAAATGAATAATATACTACATGAATATTATGTCAAATGTGCATTATAGGAAATGTTAATTATATCATAAGAAATTAGATAAAATGAAATTATATCAACAGTTCATTATCTCAACTGATCGTTATATTAAACAAAATTATATTAACTGAAATTAGGTCAAGTGAACGTTAGATTTTTTGTTATTATATCAACCGTTACACACCCCTACTTAAATACGTAGTAAATAAAATAGTTTTAAATGATACTTTCTAAAGTGACATTTTGATGAAAGATTACAAACAAACTACTTAGGGGAAGGCGGGACATGATGGGGACGCGAGGTAAGACGGGGTCACGCACACATACAAGAAACTAGACTCTTGCGAACAGAAAGCAATAAGCCAATAGGAAGCCATACTCGATCAACCGTCAGCGCGACAGAAACAGTGAGTGGGAGTGCACTCGTTTTTTGTTTACAAACGAAAATCACGTTGAGTGTCTCGTCGATCTAATTTTACGCAGTTAAAAACGCCTTTACTGTAAGGTAAATAAGACTACCCAATTTATGTCTTCTCTCGTATATGGTTGTTAGTGTTGTTTACTTTGTTGTGGTATGGTTAGACAAAAGTTCAGTTAATATTTATTTTTTGAGAAATTATTTTTTGTAAATCTGCCTTTGGGGTAAGACGGGGTATTGGGTATACGGTAATCATCCGAAGGTTGGGTAGGCTGCCAGCTTTGTGGACGTTGGGCTCACAATGGTTGTGCTGGTGTGGATGATGAAAACACCGAAGAAATTCATATTTGTATTTATTGTGATAATAATTAGCTTACCCCATCTTGCCCCATTTTCATTACCCCATCTTACCCCATGGTAAGGGGCAAGATGGTTTTTCGAAAGTTCCTATCAAATCATTTATTTAAAAAAAATGCTATAATTTCATCTCCCAAAGACTATGCCAAATTGTAGTTAGATTAATAAGGCATTGTGCCATAAATAAATAAGCATAATAAACGCAATGATTATACTGTATTTTTGGTATTTTCCTTAGATACCCCATCATGCCCCGCCTTCCCTTACTTTTGCATAAAATATATATAAGAAATAATTCGGAGCCAAAGGACTCTTAAATGCCAATGATTGTCACAGCGTAAATAAACATTCTGCAAAACATTACAATTCATGTGACCGATGACCGGGCTATGCATAGGTACTTACAAATATTCAAACCGACAGCAACGCCAAATACAATGATGCACGTTGAATTTACATCTTCAAATATATTTTGAAAATGATAAGTCAAATAGATATCTCCAATGAAGTGGACATGACGATAGTTCAGGGCGAAGCACAGTGTCATGGCGATGATGTAGATTATAAGAGTCAGGATGCAGTAGCGGTAGTACGCGCGATAGAGGAAGGCACTTCTCTGGAAAAAAAATATGATCAATAAATTTTTGATAATTGAAAAAAAAGGCGTTAAGATTGTAAAGATGCTACCCCACAAGTAACGACTTGATTCAGCTAAGCCATGAAAAGATTTGATTTTTACGTATTAGAGAACAGACAGAGTACGAACCACCACGCTGCGCTTCAAATCGCGGACTATGGACCTATGCCAAAAGACTGCCAGGCTAAAATGGAATCAGGATACATGCGCGAAAGACATTTCCGCGAAACACACTTGCGCCAGACCCTTTTGTGAGACAGGCTGTTTGCACGACTAGACCTTTCCGCGAAATGTCTTTCGTGCAAATGTACCAGATCCGGGTCAAATAGGTTTGGGCGGGACACGTCAGCCGTATGCACAGTGACCGCTGGGCAAGAGTCTCTACCCAATGGATGTCCGAAAATGGTCGACGTCACCGAGGCCGACCCAATATGAGGTGGCGAGATGAGCTAGTTTCGCACTGAGTGGGTTAGCTCGAGATGGCGCAAGAAAAGAATACTTGGAAAGACCCGGGAGAGACCTTTGCCCAGTAGTGGGACATTACAGGCTAGTGAACAAATTAAACATAGTTTACCTTGATCCCAGCTACGATGAACGTGACTAACATTCCAAATTCCACTAGTTGGGCTAATGTAGCAATGACTCCAAACGTGAATATCAAATAACGAATCGCCAATATGGAATGATCTTGGGAATAACGCTCATTAGGGTTCATGTAATCTTTAAATGTCATGAATAATAATACAACAGTCCATAGCACTGACACGAGCTGTGAAATTAAAACAAAATAATTTAGTATTTTTCATGAGAGTTCGAATCCGGGCAAATACCAATGTTAGTTTTTCAATTCATCTGTACCTTCTAAAGTTTATCTTAGACATCAATGACATCGTTACGTGCCTCGGAAAGCACGGTAGGCCGTTGATCCCGGGTAATGCGATACTGGGTAATGCGATACCCCATGGCTTACCATGGAGTATCGTATTACCCAGTAACTGGGCTGTGGAGGTCAGACAAGCAGACTGTCCATGTAAAATACTGGTATTCAGTTGCATCCAGTTAGATTGGAAGCCAACCTCAATGTAGTGGGGAAAGGCTGGGCAGATGATGATATAATTTAGTATTTTAAAATAAATTCGACCACCACTAAGCCACCTCCTTATTATTTAGATAGCAATGACCACTTACCAATCGCCCACATGCCCACACTGTTAACCACCATCTCAGAGACGAGCAACATGAGGTACACTTGTCTTTAGACCGACCTTGTTTGGTAATTTCACAGGCACCCATTGGAGGTCTCAATTTTGGAGTGTGCATTGTGAAAGTTAAACTTTCAAAACTCTTAAGCTTGTACTGAAACCACAAATAATTTTATGGTAACGCCTGAATTAAAAAAAAACCTGTCCTGTAATAAACAAAAATATTGACAATTTTCGTACAAAGATCTGTAGGTACGTCTGTAGTAGACCTTATGTTCAAAAGCAATGGAATCGGCATAATAATCACCTATATCACCGATACTCTTCGTCTTCACGATGAAAATGTAAGAGAACAAAATACGAAATAAAGCACTGACACAGAAATCAAGTCCAAAATAAACCCGTCACTGGCCCATCCGAAACTAACTGCGCCATTTGGACTCCATTCCCGTTGCTGATGACGCATTAAACGCCCGCGCGTGAGTAGTTTCTATTCTCAAAAACAAGGATATGAGCATTGATCATTACCGGAGTTAATAAACGCGTCAACATATAGTTTAATCTGAGGTAGCCATCAAGTGTTACTAAGAATTTTAGAAACACTTTTGGGAAGATCACGATTAGATGAATGAAGGAATAGAGGATAGAATGAAAAAGCCTAAGTATACAAAACTTCGATATTCACATGATAGATTTGTCTATCTCATATAACAGATGGCTAGTATAGGCCTATAATAGCCACTTTAATCTGCGCGGGCACAAGAATCCACGGAGTCACCACTTAGCCACCGTGTTGTGTGTGTCGGTCGTTCTGGAATTTAACAATCGCGAGCGCATTTACACGTGATTTACCTAGGTACTTAAAGCAAAAGAGCCTGTTGTTTTCATATTTAAAATTAAGTGAGTGTGTTTGCTGATTTTTTCACGTCTCAACTGGGTCTTTTCATTTTCATAAGTTACAATTCCAAAACTTTCAGTATATTTGTAGGATATTGGAAAGTGTTCCAACAAGATGCGCTTAGAGCTACCGGTACATACTATTCTTAAAAAAGGTTCAAGACTTCAGAATTAAGCTAGAGTCCCCAATTAACCCATGGGAAGACAATAATGGGATTTAAATAATCCTAATATCTGGATGCCAAATTTTAGTTAAAACCGTTCAGTTTACAACAGACAAAAATATAGAAATAAAAATAAACACTTAAACTATTTTTTTTCTAGAATGCAACAAACGAAGTTTAACGTACCCAGATCAATTCCAACAGTTCCCTGGAATGCTCGATGATATCTAGAGGCCGCAGGATCGCGGGAGCGCGGGCTACCACTTAGCCACCGACTTGTGTCGCTACTACGCAGGTTAGGTACCACTTACGTAGCGCACGCACATACGAGTCCGTCTACTTCCTACTTATAGTCATTGGAGGATGAATATCTTCGTTCGTTTCTGCTAATTGACAGTGCATCTGATTTATAGAAAGCGTTTAGTGCATTTGTCTGTAGAATTCAAGTTCTAATACTTCAAGTCCCACTTAATGAGACACAATTGATTATCTATTGTTCTGTCATACCGGTATGACAGCCGGGCCTTAAGTGGTTTGTGGTGTTAATATTTTGTTTCTGATAAGATACTGTCAAGAAGGATTAGCCTTGCATTTAAGGGTCCGTCCACACAGACCGGCTCGGAGAGGAGAGCAGATTCTTATCACGTTGAAAACAGAGTTTTTAGTATTTGTAGTAAGGTTCATTTTTGCATGTGCACTGCTTTTGTCATTAAGAATGCTTGAACGCGCTTGGTGAGAAAAAATAAGAGGAGCCGACCGGCTCCGATCGCGTACATTTTCTCGTTCACGTAGCCGATCGGCTCCGATTGCGTCCGGTCTGTGTGAAAAGAAAAATGCGCGCCGATGCTCTCCGAGCCGTTCTGTGTGAACGGACCCTAATCAGACATTCAAGTTATCCCATAATTTAAACGACGTAATATGACTCCGTTTTGAAAGAGATAATTATGTTTACAGCTTTTAGATCCAAAATATTATTTATATACTTATTGGGAATTCTGCTAATTTCTTATCGCTTGTTATTGTTATTGTACCTTTATAAATGGGGGAAGATGCTTAGGTACTTGAATTATTATTTTATAAATTTTTTTGTTACTGTCTTACTGGTTTCCTACCGGCCATGCTTATATTATATCGACGCCATCACGAAGTGGGACTAATATTCGTTCACCAATTTACAGAACTGAAATTGCTAGGTGCTACTATTCATTCTAACTAATATTATAAATGTGAAAGTAACTCTGTCTGTCTGTCTTTCTGTCTGGCTGTTTGTCTGTCTGTCTTTTCTTCACGCCTAAACTACTGAACCGATTTGTGTGAAATTTGGTACAGGGTAAGTGTGAACCCCAACAAGTGACATAGGCTACTTTTTATTCGACTTCGACTTCGTCTGCGTCCGCGATAACCGACATATACGCGGACGAACTCGCGGGCAAAAGCTAGTATTTCATATTCATATTTATTTATTTGCATACCATAATGTGTAATAATAATAATTACACATGCACAGTGTGCCTACAGGAATAATAGTGTCGGTTGGTGTTTCATTTCATCTTAAAGCTGTCGAAAATTAAACTATTTTCAGTGATTCAAGTGTATGATGTGCTACTACGAGAAGTGAGTATATAAAAAATTATATACTTAGGTATAAAAAAAATGATAAAAAATAAAAATAATAATTATTGATATATTTTTTTCTTCGTCGAGTTGGCATCGGTTCCTCGTATGCATTTTAAAGGTACAGTTACCGGCACGTAAGTTGGCAAGAGTTTTTGTAGTGGGGGAAGTTTGCGCACGCACAATTTCATACATTTTTTCATGCGCGAACTTCCCCCACTACGAAAATCTCTTGCCAAGTTACGTGCCGGTAACTGTAAGAGAAATTAGGATCCCAAGTTACATAAAATAAAAAATCTTTATTGACACAAATAATCTTTTACAAAAATGGCGAGGTCCTAACTTCTGTGCTATAATAGTTCACAGATCTAATAGATCTGTGTACTTCGTTCTCTGGCTACGTTTTAGTTACATGCGGGCGGAGCATTGGCCATCTACTGTTCTAGTACCTGCTTAACCTGCTTTTGCAATTATACTTTCCATTCTTATGCTACTGCCTTCGATTCCCAGGTCGGGCAAAGTGTTATTGGGTTTTCCATCAGGAACTTCTCAGTAGCAGGCTCGAAGTCTGCATTTTTGCCCGGTTGATGGCAAAAGGCTCGCCCCCTATTACATGGGAGTTATACATAACTGGCAAAATGTGAGTGTACTAATGAGTACCTCCTGCC
Organism: Hoplodrina blanda; assembly: GCA_949316365.1. Taxonomy (NCBI): domain Eukaryota; kingdom Metazoa; phylum Arthropoda; class Insecta; order Lepidoptera; family Noctuidae; genus Hoplodrina; species Hoplodrina blanda. The sequence goes on from OX438589.1 coordinate 13,566,294, forward strand.
TAACCCTTCGGGGATTACAGACGTGATGTTGTGATGATACTTACGCTATCTTTATTTGTATTTACCAACTCATTTATTTTGTTAGCAATTACTTATCAATAGGAAGTTTGTATCACGTTGTGGAATTATTAAATACGAGTATCTTGAAAAACCGCTTGTTTTTGTTATTGTAAACAAATGAAGATAAATCTCGAGCGCATATCTTCCAAACATTCATATATAATACGTAGCTATCTACAAACTTAATCAGTACCAAGTCAACTGTTGACCTCATCAGTTGTGTTTCAATATTCTTATTAACTGAATCTTAACTGCAAAACTCAAAAGCAGTACTTAACTGTTTATAAAAGGAAGGTTTAATAGCTTGAAAATAAAAATGTATACAGAGCTGCCAGTGTGTAAAAGATGTTGTTTCTGTTTGCCGCTACGTTACGGGTTGATCACGTGGGGATATCTCAGATTGGTAAGTACTGTAAAGAGTTTGTATACCAACGCAACGTAAGTCTGGTCGAAAATGTTTTATGTTCTTGCCAAAATTCTAGAAGAGATTTAAATCTAATCTAATAGTAGTATTTTTTACATGGGCTTTACTACTAGCCCAGGGTGCTAAGTGTGAGTTTTTCCACTCATGTTCGCTTGCGAGCGCGATAGAATTTTGTATGGGAAATAAAGTTTTCCAAGTGACCACCAGATGGCGCTATAACTTCCCATATAAAATTCTAAGTTCTAACGCGCTCGCAATCGAACGTGAGTGGAAAAACTCACACTTAGCTTTCTGGGCTCTCCGTGTTTTATTACTTAACTAGCAGCGACAGGGTTAGAACTTAACAAAAAACTACGAGTAACTCGATTGCTTGATTTTCTTGTGCAGTAGTTTATTTATTTAAACTTTATGCATCAAAAAGTACAAAGGCGGACTTAATGCCTATTGCCTTAGACATTCTCTAACAGTCGACCAAAGGTGGTGAAAAGATAACATGGTAGGTGCAAGTTATTATCCGAGAGTAAAACAAACAAAATTAGAGATTTAAAAAAACAAAATAAAATGAAGTGTACTACACAAGTACAAAATAATAAAATTCTATATACTTACTATAAAATACCATATAATATACATAAACATATATAAATACTATATCTTATAAAGACTAGAAAGGGGGAGTAGTTCCCTTACAGTAATTTCTTAGTACAGCATATGGTAATAAAGTATATTAGTTTCAATTTAATTATCTGATTACTCTGTTGGCCTCAGGGTCGCAAGTACAACTGCTTAGCAAAGGGTCCTGGGGGCCTACCACCATCTCTCAAAACCATTTCAATATTACTTTGTGTTAATTTAATTTCAGTTGTTGAATTTTCAACTCTCGGTGTCGAGTCAAGCGTTGAAAATCAAAACTTAAAATGAAACACTGACTGAAAACCGACCCCAACATATTTGGGAAAAGGCTAGGCTAAATGATGATGATTTTCAATTAAATTATCTCATTTTAATTTCTTTCTTTTCTAATCTAAAAAGTTGTGACTTTTTTTTCTACATTTTGTTTTTGTTTTTTGAAATGTTAGAAAAAATTACACATCAAAAGTGTCTAGGGATCAACATCCCTAACATTGATTAGGGATGTTGATCCCTAGACACTTTTGATGTGTGTATATTGTAAATGTGTGAGCACTGTGTATCTACAACATTAATTTAACTTTCATTTCTAATCTTTGTAGCACTTGGTACGTATTGTAGTACTTTACATGACTTATTTTAGGTACACATCGTCTTCACATTCGTATAAATAGAATTAATGTACCTACTACTTATTGTTAACCATATATATATATTTTTTAAAAGAGTAAGCATGGAGTTTCTTGCCCGTTCTCCTCCATACGAAACTACCTTTTGGAATGGGCAACTAGATTCAATATTACAATTTTTCTTTTCTCTCGTAAATGACGTTCAAAAGTGCGTTTTGATGGTCTAATTGAAATAAATGATTTGACTTTCACTTTGTGTTTTTTCTTTTCAGGCTGCATCCATATTCTTCTTAGTCGCAATGTCAATAAGCTTCTATTCAATGTTGAATAGGTATTCAGAGGAACATAGGAACTTTAATACAAATTTTACAGTATTAGGTTTCCTGCTTATATTGGCAATGACAGACGCAGTGTTGAACATTGTATTCATCGTCGGTGGGCATAAGGTGAGTTTTCATAAAAAAAAAGATATTATCTATACATATAAAATGCTTTGTCCTATACGACTGACTGACTGACGGATCAACGCACAACCTAAACCACTGATCGTAGAAACCTGAAACTGGAGAGTGTAGTTCTTTGTATGACGTAGGCATCCGATAAGAACAGAGATGAAACAGGAATCCAAAGTTTGTATGGAGAAATCAACTTTGACGAGAATGAAGTTGGCAGAAGCTAGAAGCAATATAAACATTAAACATGTAATTATGTAAATAAGTCAAGGCAGTTAAGAGATGACGATTTCAGCTGTCAGCGCCCGTTCACGAACATGACGCGTGGATACAGTACTATTTATATTTATTTGCAATTTTACCATTTATTATTTTTCAGAAAAACTTGGATTTATTGAGAGCCTACTACATCTACAGCATTATTCTCTGTACCCTGACCGGGTTGATTGGCATCATCTTCACCATATTCCCCTTATTTTTGTTCGAGGCCGGGGAGAAAGATCTCGTATTCAGCATTTGGGTGTATACCACAGACGTAGCTGTATTGTGGGGTCAAATCTGTGAGTACATTTTTACAAATACTAAGGCTCCATCCGTCTGTCCGACCGTCTGTCAGGGCTGTATCTCATGAACCGTAATAGGTAGAGAAAAACCAGTGTTTATTACTATTGCCACTATAACAACAAATAATAAAAACTAAGTAAATACCTACTAATTATTTTGTACTTTTCAGTGGGTCGGTTTCTAAAGGCGGTTTTTAAAAAAAAATTAAAGAGAAAGAGAATTATCATTTTTGATTTGGTTTGATTTTTTTTTAATTCATACTTCATAGTGTTAGGTACTTACTTCATTTACTTAAGGTTTTGGGCAGTTACTAGTTTGTTCATAGTTGGTCAGGTTCTCCATTAATTTTAGAGATAGGTTTTTTAAAACTGCGAAAATCCTTTCGTTTAAAAATTAAAAGGTGGTACCATACAATTTATAGGTTTTGTGTTTAGGTTAATTATTGTAAATTACTTAACTAAAATAAGGCAGCTCCTAACAATTATTTTTTCAACATTTCAGTTGTTCAAATCTACATGTTGTTACTCGTGAGGAGCGAGATCGTCAAACTGAGGAGCAACTGTGAGTTCAGGTTCGTGAACAACGCGACTGATGCGGAGTGCACCGTGCAGTGTAAAGTGAACATGAACGGAGAACAAGGAACACAATGAAACATTTGTCGATGAATTGTTTTATTACAAGAATCGTCGAAGGTTAACCATACCAACCATGTGTACAATCCACTTTTGTGATATTAATTAAGTTTAGTTTATGTAATTGTGAGATATGGTACTTGAATGATTTGGTTAGTTATAATAAATGAATATTTTATAATTTTATATGATTTTCTTGAATTGTTTTATTACGAGAACCATCGGATATTAAGAGCATTATTTTACGCCTTACGGCATTTCATAAAAACTTTTAAGTCCTTATTTGTGTTACAGGAGCCAGTGTCTTCTCCTACTATAATAGTTCAAAGATCCATAGATCTGTGTACTTTGTTCTCTGGCTACGTTTTAGGTACATGCGGGCGGAGCATTGGCTATCTACTGTTCTAGTACCTGCTTAACCTGCTTTTGCAATTTTACTTTCCATTCTTATGCTACTGCCTCGTTGGTCTAGTGGTCGCAAAGCGCGACTGCTGAGCATGAGGTTTTGGGTACGATTCCCAGGTCGGGCAAAGTGTTATTGGGTTGTTCCATCAGGAATTTCTCAGTGGCAGGCTCGAAGTTTGGGTTTGTACCAGGCTGATGGGAATAGGCCTGTCCCTTTTTACATGGGACTTAAACATAACTGGCGAAATGTGAGTGTACTAATGGGTACCTCCTGCCTAACACTTCGGGGATTCCAGGCGTGATGTTGTGATGAGACTTATGCTATTTTTATTTGTATTTACCAACTCATTTATTTTATTGACACTCTTTAATAGCAATTACTTATCAATGGGAACTTTGTACCACGTTGTGGAATTATTAAATATCTTGAAAAACCGCTTGTTTTCAACCGACTTCAAAAAGGAGGAGGTTCTCAATTCGGCGCGTATGTTTTTTTTTTGTATGTATGTTTCCCCGTTTCCCGATTACTCCGCCAATTATGAATTGATTTGGATGTTTTTTTTTTTGTTTCAAAGTGTATACGTCCGACTAGTTCCCACTAATATTGTCATGATCTGATGATGAAGTTCGGAGATATAGAACGGAACTCTTCATAGGATCACTGCAGAACTATCGTAATAAGTAAAATTGCTTTGTTTATACGTGTAGTCGATGACTGACTGAAGAAAGAGGGGTACGTACGTCAACCTACCACTTTCCTAAATTAAATATATCGTGTGAGGTATTGGCGGTTGTCTTTTTTTGTAAAAAAGCTTTTTATTGTTATTGTCAACAAATGGAGATAAATCTTGAGTGCGTATCTTCCAAACATTCATATTATATAAGTATCTACAAACTTAATCAGTACCAAGTCAACTGTTGACCTCATCAGTTGTGTTTCAATATTCTTATTAAGTGAATCTTAACTGCAAAACTCAAAAGCAGTAAAGCAGTAAACTTAAAGGAAGGTTAAATAGCTTGAAAATAAAAATGCATACTGAGCTGCCAGTGTGTAAAAGATGTTGTTTCTGTTTGTCGCTACGTTACGGTTTGATCACGTGGGGATATCTCAGATGGGTAAGTACTGTAAAGGTTGTATATCAACGCGTCGTAAGTCTGGCCGAAAATGTTTTTTATGTTCTATCCAAACACTTAGTCGAATTCTAGAAGAGATTTAAATCTAACAGTAGTATTTTTGGCTCTTGCGTGCTGGGCTCTCCATGTTTTATTACTTAACTAGCAGCGATAGGGTTAGAACTTAACAAAAAACTATGAGTAACTCCATTGCTCGATTTTCTTGTGAGTAGTGAGTATAGTCTAGTGGCCGCAAAGCGCGACCGCTGAGCCCGAGGTCTTGGGTTCGATTCTGAATTCGGGAAAATTGTTATTGGGTTTTTCCATCAGAAATTTCTCAGTAACAGCCTCGGAGTCTGAATTTGTGCCCGGTTGATGGTAATAGCCCCCTATTACATAGGACTTAAACATAACTGGCGAAATGTGGGTGTACTAATGGGTAGGTACACCTCTGCCTAACCCTTCGGGGATTACAGGCGTGATGTTATATAGTGCAGGAGGTCCCTTACAGTAAATTCTTAGTGCAGCTTATATAAAGTACATTATTTTCAATCTGACTGCTCTGTTGGCCTCGTCGTCGCAAGTACAACTGCTAAGCATGGGGTTCTGGGGACCTACCACTATCTCCATTTTAATATTACTTTGTAATTTCAGTTGTTGAATTTTCAACTCTCGGTGCTGAGCCAAGCGTTGAAAATCAAATCTTAAATAAAACACTTGTATTAACTGCATCTGATTAGACTAAAAAGCGACCCCAACATATTAAGGAAAAGGCTAGGCTAAATGATGATGATTTTCAATTAAATTGAAATTCAATTCCTATATTTTTTAGCTTGCACTGGCCACTGTTCGTATGTAAGTTGTCTTTTCAAACTTTTCAAACCATTTTTCGATCATTTGTTGGTATCCGATTGAGCTGAAATTTTGCATACTTACACCTTTAGTTTTAGTGACAATAAAATAAGCAATACTCAATATTGTAATAATTTCAATACGATCAAGATGGCGGATCACATAGATATTTTATCTCAATCTCCTTGATATGGGTATCAAATGAAAGGGCTTGAAGAGTAGAAAACGATAAAATTAGTAACATCACACTAAAAAAACTTGTTTTAAAAAGTTTTTTACTATAATTTTTTTATTTAAAGAGTTGTGTTTTTCTTTTCAGGCTGTATCCATATTCTTCTTAGTCGGAATGTTTGTAAGCTTCTATTCATTGTTTTATAGGTATGCAATGGAACATGGGAACTTTAATACAAATTTTATAGTATTGGGTTTCCTGCATATATTGGCAATGACAGATGTATTGTTGAACACTGTATTCATCGTCGGTGGGCATAAGGTGAGTTTCCATTCAAAAAATTGATATTATCTATCTATACATATAAAATGCTTTGTCCTGAATGAATGACTGACTGACGGATCAACGCACAGCCTAAACCGCTATTCGTAGAGACCTGAAACTAGGAGGGTGTGTTCTTTGTATGACGTAGGCATCCGATAAGAAAGTATCTTCCAAAATTCACCCCCTAAGGGGATGAAACAGGGGTCCAAAGTTTGTATGGAGAAATCAACTTTGACGCGGACGAAGTCGTAGGGAGAAGCTAGAAGCAATATAAACATTAAAAATATAATTATGTAAATAAGTCAAGACAGTTAAGAGATGACTAATTTCAGCTGTCAGCGCCCGTTCACGAACATGACGCGTGGATACAGTACTATTTATATTTATTTGTAATTTCACCATTTACTATTTTCCAGAAAAACTTAGATTTATCGAGAGCCTACTACATCTACAGCATTATTCTCTGTACCCTGACCGGGTTGATTGGCATCATCTTCACTATATTCCCCTTATCTTTGTTCGAGGCCGGGGAGAAAGATCTCGTATTCAGCATTTGGGTCTATACCACAGACGTAGCTGTTCTGTGGGGTCAAATCTGTAAGTTAATTTTAATTATTACTAAGCCTCCGCTATCCATCTGTATCTCATGAACTTTTGTAGGTAGATATATATTACTATTGCCACTATAACAACGTACTTAGTGTTAAATATTTGGAATTGTGCCCGGTTGATGGCAATAGACTCGCCTCCTTTTACATATGGGACTTAAACACAACTGGCGAAATGTAGGTGTAATAATTACAAACGTGATGTTATGTATGTTAACACACCTATAGATATTGATCTAAGCGTGATCAATAATAATATCTATACACATAGGATTATGCCTCTTTATGCGTTGCAGTGAGACAATTAAGGACTTAAGCTTAATTCTGAAGGGTACGCAGACGAATTTGCGGAGAAAAGCTAGTATTTAAATAAGCCCATAAGTTCATAACATTATTTCAAACAAAAGGCAGCTCCTAACAACTAATTGTTTCAACATTTCAGTTGTTCAAACCTACATGTTGCTATTCGTGAGGAGCGAGATCGTCAAACTGAGGAGCAACTGTGAGTTGTTCGTGAACAACGCGACCGATGCGGAGTGCACCGTGCAGTGTAAAGTGGACGTGAATGGAGAACAAGAAACACAATGAAACATTAGTCGATGAATTGTTTAATTACAAGAATCATTGAATGTTAACCATACCAACCATGTATACAATCCACTTTTGTGATATTAGTTAAGTTTAGTTTATGTAATTGTGAGATATGGTACTTGAATGATTTGGTTATGTATGATAAATAAATATTTTATAATTTTATATGATTTTCCTGAATTGTTTTATTACGAGAACCATCGAATATTAAGAGCACTTACGCCTTACGGCATTTCATAAAAACTTTCTTATTTTTTTAAATGAATAACCCGATTTTAATAAAAAATTGTTTTACAGCTAAATTCGACCGAATTTCCGTAGAAACAAAGATTTCCAATAATCTTTTTAAATAAAACATTTCAAAAATGCTCTCAACTGATGCCGGCCGTACACGATACTTCCTATCGTCCAATCGGCATGACGCTACCGATTGGATCAGTTAGAACTGACCGTGTGTGGGAGTGGATTGGCATAACAGATACTTGACGGCACAATCGAATCTCGATTCTTTTGGCTTGATCATTCCGATTGGATCATGCCGATTGGACCGTGCATGGCGGTCTCGCGATTGTCAATTCAGTTTGGTCAAGATTCTTCATTCATTCGAAATAATTACAATAATCTTGAGGCGTAGCCCTCAATTTTTTTAATAAATTTGTATGAGTAAACTGTTTTCTTTTCATTAGCCATGTTTGCACCTCTCTGCTGGATCTTTTCTTTTTTTTTTGTTTCATTTTTACGAGTAAATGCCCAAAACGGCTAAAACATCGTCATCTGTCACCGGTGACGCCATGGCTTCAACTGAACGTCGCTGCCGATTGGACAATTTAAACTGATCGTGTGTGGTGTATATAGACGAACTGCAGATTGGATCAAGCCTGCAGCGTCATGCCGATTGGACGATAGGAAGTATCGTGTATGGCCGGCATTACTTTTTAGACCTATGTATCCTGCTTATTCATAGTAAGTTTCATAAAAATCGGTTCATCCATTTCGAAAAATAAGGAGTTGAAAGTTTGTATGAAATGCTGTAGGTTGAAAACGCTCATAACTATACGAAAGATGAGTACAATCCACTCTTGTGATATTAATTAAGTTTATTACGTGTAATTGTTAGATGTGGTACTAAATGATATAATTTTATATTATAATAATTTATAATTTGTTGTGATTTAAGTATTTGTAGCTAGCTTATTCCCGTGACTTCCTGGTCGGTATAGCAATAGGCTCGCCTCCTACTACATGGGAGTTAAACATAACTGGTGAAATGTGGGTTTAATAATGGGTACACCTTCTCAACCCTTTAGGTATTAAAGGCGTGATGTTATGTTATGTTTACATATTTTTACTAAGGAAGACGGGCTAAACTAAAATGCCACAACTTTTTATTTTGTTATTCACATATATTCTGATATATTTAAATAATAGTTTTAGGTTGAAGTTTACTGTTTTCTTAAGGTCAGGCTTTAAATCATGCCGCCGCAGGAGACGCCCAGGGCGTCGGACTTCGCGAGGCGACATCCGGCCACCGTAGGCGCGGGCTTGCGGACGGCGAGTAATGGGTAGCTCGCCGTTCGATCAAGGACCATGCCCGGGTCGACGGCGCGTTCTGTTCGCGCGCGCCTCAAAGAGCTATCAGCACAGGGACGGGGCCCCCAACGGGGCCAAACGCCTGCCGGGGTTGCGGGACGTCTTAACAGGATACCGTGGCCCCGGAACGTAAAGGGCAACAGAAGGAACAGGGTGGTTTTTTAGTCAGTAAAAGTCTGACAGTCCCTTCCGCCCCACCCAAGGCGGAAGGACTCATTTGATGATTTTTACCACCTCAAAAAAAAAGGATTTAAATCATCATTTTATCATCACTTAAGCCAAAAGACTCCACTGCTAGACTTAGGCCTCCCCCAAATATAGCCACAATGATCCGCGATCTTTACCTATAATATTAAAAATTCTTATATCTTTTGTCTTTTTTTCCCTAAAATAAATTTTAAATAATCTTTAAGTATTATTATTTACCAGGTCGTCGGCCTTCCCACACTGCGCCATGTTTAAATAAATAAATCAATAAAAATTAAATCAAATCCAAACAAAAATTGAATGTTCATTGTCTTTAATAAACTTAGCATCACATGATTCTACTTTTAGTTTAAGAACTTAATAAACAAGCTGTGTCCCATCTTTCTCCATAGATTCACGCGATATCACCGTTTCTTCTAAAACGACTTCGACTTCCTTTTCATCCATCTGTGCGGCCACCTGTTCCTCACATGTCATGGTACATTGTGCTTCAATTGCGTTGTTCACAAATCTGAAGTCGCCGATGTTTCTCAATTTGATGGTCTCACTCCTCAGTAACATAAGGAAGTACGCTTGTAAAACTGGAAAGAAAATAAGTATATTGACACAGTTTATATATGGTGCGGGAAAACACACCCGTTGTGTTTCTGCTAAAAAACACAAGTGCGAAGTTCCGTTTTTCGGATAAACTGAATTTTATTAAAGTTATGACCAAAAATAAAAATTTATCCAATCCGACTGGTAGTGCCAGAGGTTAGAGTAAAAAAGTAAAACAAAAATGTCTTCAGCTTTGTTATATAAGTATGTAATAAAAAAAGAAAACATTTTATTAACAAAGACTATGTGCAAGCAAAAATGAAAATAAAAATTAAATAACAAAACAAAAAAATAAGAAAAAACATAACTGCGGCTCAAACAGGCCTAAATCAGCATAAAATGCCAGACCACTTCTGATGCTGGTTTTAAAGCTGAAAAATTTAGGATACGTATAATGAAGAATAAAACATTTTTCTTACCTAAAAGCATGAAATACGATGAGCCGACTATGATCATACTTTCCAATGAACGAATATGTAAGCGTCCATACAACAATATCTCAAAAACCGACGCAGCTGCTAATAGTAGCGTGGTTATCAACATCCCTATGCTGTAAAAATAGAATCCTCTTAACAGCTTCACATTTTTCTGTAAAAGAAAAACTTTAATTATATCGCATGTAAAAATACGCTTAGCGGAGCCGTATTAGATGATCTTCTAAAGTCCCCGGCACGAGAAGCTATACATTTTGTAAACACTCATTCAGGGGATCGCAACTCTTATAGTCCAAGATCCCATCATCTCAAGAAAATATAAAGATCATTCTTTCAATCCATTCATATATTTATTGAGTCATTCAACAAATTGAAGGGTTAACTCATCCTGTTTCTTAGAATCATACCTCAATAATAAACACGCAAAATAAGCAATCCGGGCAAGTACCTACTAATATGACTTTTTTTAATTCATATGTACAACTTTCTAAAGTTTATCTTAGACATCACCGACATCGCTGAAAGAAAACATCGTGAGGAAACCTGGACTTGTGATTCATATAAGTCTGGAATCGCCAATCCGTCTTGAGCAAGCGTGGTGATCAATGCTCATGCCTTCTCTGTATGAGAAGAGGCCTTTGCCCTGCAGTGGGACAGTAATAGGCTGCTATTATTATTTATTATTATAAGCAAAATAAGATTAACAATCTCACCTTATGACCTCCGACGATAAACACAATAGTCGCCACGAAATCCGTTATGAATGATGTGAGCCTTAAGATTGATATTGAAAAATACAATAAGAACCGGCTCAACATTGCTTTTTGGTCATAATAAAAAGCAATAATTGCAAATGTATGTATTAAATACCACATCATTACAGGAATTATAAATGCCTCTGCACACTGAAACAGAAAAAACATGACGCGTGAGTCCGAAATCGCCAATCCGCTTTAAGCAAGCGTGGTGATCAATGCTCGTGCCTTCTCTATAAGAAGAGTCCTTTATCCTACAGTGAGACAGTAATAGGCTGGTTACTATTTATATACTTCAAATATCTCAAGACCTTGAGGTCCAAGGCCTTTGTAAAGCATACGGTCCGAAGCCAACTCGCAGAGTCCCCTAGACAGTTTCAAGATTAAATGATATACCAACCGACAATTATCCCTCATATGCACTATGGAAGTGCATCAAGAGATAACTTCCAGTTGACTATAGCAGGCCATGGAAACTAAAAATAATAATCAAAGTACTTATTGCTGGTATTTAGTTGATCTGGGTAAGAGAGAGACGCCCCTAAACTGTAGCCTCTAACGCGATTTTGAACGATTGCGAATACGATACGCCCACTTGAAACTAAACCTAACTACTTAGCCCGAAAGAACCATTTTTATTGTTTCAATATGTAAGTCGTTATGCACATAAGCACTCCTTATTTAATAAATTAAATTATGGGCACGCCCTTCATCAGTTGAGTGGCCCTTATAAAAAATAACAGTAAAGACTACCTTTTGACTGCCACTTTTCTTACGGATTCCTCAATTTTAACAGAAAGAGGACGGTTAAGCAGAGGTGTACCCATTAGAACACCCACATTTCGCCAGTTATGTTTAAGTTCCTTGCAACAGGAGGCGAGCCTATTGCCACTAACCGAGCATAAATGCAGACTATTGAGAGATCCCTGATGAAAAACCCAATATCATTTTACCCGACCTGGGAATCGAACCCAAAATATCATACTCAGCAGTCGCGTTTTGCGACTACTAGACAAACGAGGCAGAAAAAAAATAACCTATAGCACTCAGGAGTAATTTTGCTTCCTAGTAGCGAAAGAATTATCAAAATTAGACTAGTAGTTCTGGAGATAGGTAGGAACTTACAATCTTGATATAACCCCACGCGAGCAAACCACGTCGTAGAGGCAAGCAGAAACAACATCTTGTGCAAACAGGAACTTCTCCTTTCATTTTGATCTTCGGTACTGTATCAAAAGTCTACCACACTTAAATCACCTCTATTGGCAATACACTAAAAGCCTTAAAAAGCAAAAATAATAAACACTTTAGACTAAATCAAAAACTAACTTAAAACACTCAATTTAAATAGCAAATAAATTAATCATTAACCTCTGCACACAACAAGCGTTGCCAATGATTGTGTGGGTACTATTATTGACGAATGCAGATAAATATTAACAGTATTAAATGTTAACATGAAATTCCGTGATTTTTTTCACATCACTGTTGGTATGCATGACTTTCAATGACGATAAGGACCTAGAATTTTGCCATATGTGTTTTTATATAATAGATTAGTCTACTATTGTAGAGACTCTGTCTGTTTTAATTTAAGCCATGTCTAACCTTATTACACGACTGCCCCAAAAAAAGGAGTGTTATGTGTTCAGGGTTAATGTATGTATGAATGTATGTGAGTTTCTTTATTCCACCATAACTTTTAAACGCCTGAACCGATTTAGATGTATGGGGTATCGTTGCAATCCTTGCATCGTTCCGAGTGACATAGGCTAGTAACACTCTGGGCTCTCCGTTTTTTATTTATTACTTAACTAGCAGCGACAAGGTTAGAACTTAACAAAAAACTACGAGTAACTCGATTGCTTGATTTTCTTGGGAGTAGTGCAGGAGTAGTCCCTTACAGTAAATTCCTAGTGCGTAATAAAGTACATTATTTTCAATTTAATTATCTGATTACTCTGTTGGCCTCGTCGCCGCAAGTACAACTGCTTAGCATGGGGTCCTGGGGCCCTACCACCATCTCTTAAAACAGGACTTTTTGAGTTGTGATCATAGTGAGTGCGACTATAATGCAATGTCTCAACTGCTCTTTGAGATTAACGCCACTTAGGCGCAGACACATGTTGTCGGAGATTCCGAATAACATCATGGACATTTTACGAGTCTGGATCTCACCAACACCGGTAAGAATGCACATTGTCTTTTTAACGTAGTATGATTTTTTTTAGTTAGGAACTGCGCTTTATGTTTACGTAGGTACCATATAACAAATCTTAGAGGACAAAAGTACAATCCATGTCTGTGTGTTAGTTCCTCACTTCACCAGTTGGGTTACTTGATTGTAACATAACCTATTATAGGTAGGAACCTTCTACTGATGTGTTGGTAATAACTAACTTATTTACTAGGATTGTTTATTTCAATCAGTTAAGTGTATTCGAGGATGAATTGTGTGTAGTATCATTTAAGATTACAGTTGCACAGAATTATATTTATTTAAATATGTTTTTCGTACCACTTGCTCAAAAAAGTGACATTCTATGCCACAAAAAGCGAACATAACAATAGTCATTTTTAATCTGTTAAAAACAGGGAAAGAAAATTGTACTGAATTTCATTCATTCTCTAGGGAGAGAATGTGATTTAAATTTGGAATACTTACCGAAATTTATACTGCACTACATCTGTGTTTACACCATTGAGTTTGTATATAAAGCATTATACATCTTTTTGAAAAAGGAATACGCATTTATTATGCAGTTATGATTATCAAATAAAATTACGAAAACCGACGAGGCCGTATGAGCTTGATGCGTTTGCTTTTCCGACAAAAAAATATTAGTCTAGGAATTTGCCGCGTTTTTGTTTTCTTCAAATACATAAACGTTAAGTTTATTTTAATTTATTTTTATAAATAACTTAATGTTCTAAAATGCATATCTCATATTATTATTGTGTTAATTTTTTCGCAAATGGTACGAAAAGTAGAGTATTTTCCTCGGTGATAAAGCTGTCTTAGTCTTGGGTGAACTTAAATCCCTCGCTACGCTCGGGAGTATACCTCGAGTCCTTCGTTACGCTCGCGATTTAAATCGTCACCCGCGACAGAAGACACTGCTTTATCCCCTTGGTTAATAATCTACTATTTTTTTCAGCTGTCAACATAGCTAAACCGTTACAGATTTTACACAAATATGCTTCAAAGACACCAAGCTCGCCTGTAAACCCATTCAGACCCTTTTAAATAGCTTTTTTCAACTATTTCTTGGTCGAACATAACCTCAAAATAGTAATTTCATTTTTGTAAATATCTCGGAAATGCCATTGTAGTTTGTGTTAAATCTTTTGAGGTAGTATTTAGACATGCCATCGAGTATTTTAAAGTTGATTTGATGAAGACACAAAAATTTTGAATTGAGTACATTTGTCCATAGTGCCGTGGGCATTCTCCTTTGGAACTGATTCGTGATTGTTTTGGATTGAAACCCCCGTTTGTTGTAAAATATCGTGTGATTTATGGAGGATAGCACCCACCTCGTGTTATTGAGACACTGTGAGTGAACTTGAAGTGCGGGATACCTCGGAGTTTGGTACGCGCTGTGGATCAGCGCCCTAGGTTTGACATCACTCCACACTCATTACATTAAACCCATACACTCACACTTCATACATCCGACCCTTAGGACAGGTACCACAACTTCGGCCATCGGAAGCACTGGGTAAGCGGTTATTATTATTAAGTTTTAAGGCAAGAGAACTGTTAGTTTGGCTCCGTCTTAATTGCCTCTGGATCAGCGTCGAACAATTATTATTTGCTAGGTCTTCCGTCCACCTCGTGGAGGGCCTACCCACTCTGCGCCATGTTTAAATAAACAAAATTTTTTTTTTATGTTTATTGTTTCTTTATCAAACTTAGCACCACACGATTCTTACTTCTAGTTAAGAACTTAATAAACAAGTTGTGTCCCATCTTTCTCCATAGATTCACGTGATATCACCGTTTCTTCTAAAACGACTTCGACTTCCTTTTCATCCATCTGTGCGGCCACCTGTTCCTCACATGTCATGGTACATTGTGCTTCAATTGCGTTGTTCACAAATCTAAAGTCGCCGATGTTTCTCAGTTTGATGGTCTCACTTCTCAGTAACATAAGAAAGTAAGCTTGTAAAACTGGAAAGAAAATAAGTATATTGACACAGTTTACATATGCTTAACGCAGTGTCACTGCAGATTAATTAGTGCGGGAAAACACACCCGTTGTGTTTCTGGTAAGAAACGCAAGTGCGGGGAACACACAACCGTATGTGTTTTTCTACAGCGAACACACCAACTATGTAGCCAGCTGCACTTCGGGCTTGGTGTAGCGAATGCATGTTCGCCCGCAGTCAACGCGTACTTTAAGTTTACTAATGACCATTTTTCCATACAAATGTAGGTATTCCCATATTTTTCTCCCTGGATTTTAAGCCTAGAGCAATAGTATTTTAACCCAATATAGAATGACGGACCGTTTCGTTTTTTAGGACAAACTGATTTTTATTAAAGTTATGATCAAAAAATTGTGTGCCGCACAGCTGCGCAAAACAGGCCCAAATCAGCATAAAATGCCAGACCACTTCTGATGCTGGTTTTAAAGCTGAAGAATATAGGATACTTACGGATAATGAAGAATAAAACATTTTTCTTACCTAAAAGCATGGAATACGAAGAGCCGACTATGATCATACCTTCCAATGTATGAAGATTTAAGCCTCTAGCATACAACAACATCTCAAAAACCGACGCAACTGCTAATAGTAGCGTGGTTATCAACATCGCTATGCTGTAAAAATAGAATCCTCTTAACAGCTTCACATTTTTCTGTAAAATAAATACGTTCATTATATTGCTTGTAAAAAAACACTTTTAACGGAGCCGAAATTTATATGTTCTCCTTTAAATCCCCGCCACGAGGAGCTATAAATTTTGTAAACATACATTCAGGGGATCGCAACCCTTATGGTCCAAGATCCCAGGGCCGCCAGTCGTTACTTATTTTCTCAGAAACCAAATGTGTGGGGTTAAGTAGAGGAGGAGAGTATAGTGTAGTAGTGTAAGCCATACCTAAGTAGTATAGCTTGGGCCGACGGCTAATTATTAAAGGTCGGTTCACATCTGACGGAAGATACGTCGAACGTATCGTCTTTTGTATGGTCGACGCACTAACGCATCATCGGTTATAATTATGTGTATGGTTGGATATTTTATTATCTATTTGACTGTTTCTGCGTTACGCGATTGACGATACGCGGCGTATTTTCCGTCAGATATGTGCCGACCCAAACAGGTACTCAGTGCTAAAGGTAAGCAAAAATAATATTCACATTTCTTAAAGTTATTAATCAATACTGCCGGACACTTTCCATCTGCGTTGACTTTTACCAGACACTTTAAAGCTCCCAAAAAAAAAAGTATCTTTACATACATAACATAAACTCACGCCTTTTCCCATGGGGGTAGGCAGATACCACAGAACGCCACGTGCTACCCTGCCTGCCTGCTGCTGCTATGTATCTTTACTTAATTAAGTAGTAACTCTTATTGAAGTGTGAAAATATGACTTTCCACTAACGAAAGTGACCGAAACATCGGTTATAATATGACGTTGAATAAATTCCCATCATTATTTACTAAACCTATATTTTAGCAAATATAAAAATCATTCTTTCATTCCATTCATAAATTCATTGAGTCATTCAACAAATTGAATGGTCAACTCATCCTCTTTCTTAGTATCATAACTCAATAATAAACACGCAAAAGCAATTCCAATCCGGGCAAGTACCAATGTGACTTTTTCAATTCATATGTACATACTTTCTGAAGTTTATCTTAGACATCAGTGACATCGGTGAAGAGGCCTTTGCCCTGCGCTGGGACAGTAATAGGCTGGTATTATTATTTATTATTATAAGCAAAATAAGATTAACAATCTCACCTTATGACCTCCGACGATAAACACAATAGTCGCCACGAAATCCGTTATGAATGATGTGAGCGTTAAGATTGATATTGTAAAATATAATATGAACCGGCTCAAAATTTCTTTTTGGTTATAAAAAAAGGCCAGCATTGCAAATGTATTTATTAAATACCACATCATTACAGGAATTATTAATGCCTCTGCACACTGAAACAGAAAAACATGGCGCGTGAGTCCGAAATCGTCAATACACCTTGAGCTAGCGTGGTTATCAATGCTCTTGCTTTCTGTACTTATAAGAAGAGTCCTTTATCCTACAGTGAGACAGTAATAGGCTGGACTATTTATATACTTCAAATATCTCAAGACCTTGAGGTCCAAGGCCTTTGTAACGCATACTACGGTCCGAAGCCAACTCGCAGAGTCCCCTAGACAGTTTCAAGATGAAATGATACACCAACCGATAATTAACCCTCATATGCACTATGGAACTGCATCAAGAGATAACCTCCAGTTGGCGCAGGACTAATCAAGACTAATTTGCAGGCCATGGAAACTAAAAATACTTATCAAGGTATTATTTGTATTCAGTTGATCTGCGTAAGAGAGAGACGCCCCTAAACTGTGACCTCTAACGCGATTTTGAACGATTGCGAATATGATACGCCCACTTGAAACTAAACCTAACTACTTAGCCCGAAAGAACCATTTTTATTGTTTCAATATAAAATCCGGTATGCACATAAGCACTCCTTATTTAATAAATTAAATTATAGGCACACCGTTCATCAGTTGAGTGGCCTTTATTGAATAGAAACTGTTATACTGGACTACCTTTTGACTGCCACTTTTCTTACGGATTCCTAAATTTTATAGAAAGAGAAGGGTTAGGCAGAAGTTTACCCATTAGTACACTCACATTTTGCCAGTTTTGTTTAAGTCGCACCCATGCAACAAGGGGCGAGCCTATTGTCATTAACCGGGCATAAATGCAGACTCCGAAGCTGCTACTGAGAGATCCCTGATAAAAAAACCCAATATCATTTTGTCCGACCTGGGAATCGAACCCAAAACCTCATGCTCAGCAGTCGCGTTTTGCGACCAGTAGACCAACGAGGCAGAAAAAAAATATAACCTATAGCACTCAGGAGTAATTTTGCTTCCTAGTAGCGAAAGAATTTTATCAAAATTAGACTAGTAGTTCTGGAGATAGGTAGGAACTTACAATCTTGATATAACCCCACGCGAGCAAACCACGTCGTAGAGGCAAGCAGAAACAACATCTTGTGCAAACAGGAACTTCTCCTTTCATTTTGATCTTCGGTACTGTATCAAAAGTCTACCACACTTTAAATCACCTCTTTGGCAATACACTAAAAGCCTTAAAAAGCAAAAATAATAGACACTTTAGATAAACTCATAAACTAACTAACTAACGAACACTCAATTTAAATAGCAAATAAATTAATCATTAACCTCTGGACACAACAAGCGTTGCCAATGATTGTGTTTGTACTATTAATGACAAATGCAGATAAATATTAACAGTATTAAATGTTAACATGAAATTCCCTGATTTTGTTTACTATCACTGTTGGCATGCATGACTTTCAGTGATGATAAGGACCTGGCATTTTGCCATATGTGTTTTTATATAATAGACTAGCTTTTACCCGCGACTTCGTCCGCGCATATGTCGGTTATCGCGGACGCAGACGAAGTCGAAGTCGAATAAAAAGTACCCTATGTCCTTTATTGGGGTTCACACTTACCCTGTACCAAATTTCACACAAATGGGTTCAGTAGTTTAGGCGTGAAAAAAAAGACAGACAGACAGAATTACTTTCACATTTATAATATTAGTTAGGACTAGTTAGTGTAGAGACTGGCTGTTTTAGCCATGTCTAACCTTATTTTACCTTTTGTACATGATTTTATCCGCATTGTTTTCTTAAGAATCTTTTTTTTTATATCTAATAAAATATCTAAGACTATTGCACTCAGGGATAACGTTGCTTTCAATTAGCGAAAAATAATCAGAATCGGACCTGACCTTATTATTCGAAGGTTCTGCCTCATTGGTATAGTGGTCGCAAAGCTCGACTGCTTAGCATAATAAATGGTGGTCCACTCATCAATTAGTCCTTAGTTTAACTTTACTTTAAGTTACTAACAATAGCGTTTAAGTGCAAAAATGTTACTAACTTTATGGATCTCTCAGTTATCCGAAATAAAATGATTTATTATTATTATTAGCATGCGGTCTTGGGTTCGATTCACAAGTTGAGGCAAAGAATTATTGACTTTTTCCATCAGGACTTTCTCAGTAGCAGCCTCGAATTCAGAATTTATGTCCGGTTGATGGCAATAGGCTCGCCCCCTTATTACATGGGACTTCAACATAGCTAGCAAAATATAGGTACTCATGGGTACACCCACAGTACGGGTACACACATCGCGCCTGTATTCCCCTAGGGGTAAGGCCTCTGCCTAACCCCTCGTGGATTACAGGCGCGATGTTATGTTATCCGGAGGTTATCGAATGCAAACAAAAAATAAAACAAACAAACGTTCCAATTTTTTAATAATAATGTAAGTTACATAAACGGAGTAATGAGAAAAAGTTTGTTCGAAATTTGAAAAAAGAATTTGATTATCCGTCACAAGGGATGACAGGATATTTAACATCCATGCGCGAAAGACAAGCTGTGCGAAAGGATATTTGTGCGATTCCACTTGCGCGAAATATATTTTACAAAGATTATTGGATTCCCAGTTAACTTAATTGTTCACTCGTCGAGTGTTACTGATCTTTAGATTTAACCCGGGGAGCGCATTGTTGGGTCAAATTGACCCACGCCATTTTGAATCGTGTGTTATTTTTAGAATTTTAGTGCGATGTCGCCGTACTTCTCAGTAGCTGGAGCGAACATTCTCCCCTATTCGTTTGTTACCGCTATTCAGTCGGGTCGCAACTACACCGGGAGATACACGAGGCCAAACGACTAAAAAGGTAAATATGACCCAACCATACACTCGATGTCGTTATTTTGCGCCAATTATTCAGCTTTTTTTATTGTTTATCATTTTATTTTTAGGTTTATTTTCAAAATGAATCGGGAAGAACTCGAGCGACAGCGGATTTTAGAAATATTACAATTTAAAAGATTTATGTTTTGTTAACTTTTGAGTGCTATAAGACAGAAGATGTCATTTTTGTTGATTTTTCGTACTACTTTATTTGAATTTACATTAAACACGTATTTCATGATGAATTCGTTTATTTTTATCTGAAACCTTTTCAGTGTTAGTGACATAATGAAATTACAGTAACAGTTTTATAAAATATCTCGTATATTGGAAAAACATTCATGTTTTCAATCGGGTCATCTCGACCCAACCCTACACTCGGTGTAACACTTTTTCACCATGCGCACCCCGGGTTAAGTACATGTTTGTCTATTCAAACGTGTTCTATTTCCGTGTCCTCTTTTGCTGCTACATCTTCACATTTCATGGTACCTTCAGCTTCAGCTGCATTGTTTATGAATTTGAACTCGCCGATGTTATTCAGTTTCATGATTTCACTTCTCAAAAGAAATATGAAGTAAGTTTGTATACCTGAAAATTATTGAGTAATTAAGTTAAGTTTAAGAAATATTTAACTAAGTAATGAAATTGAAGAATTATGGGCAATTTGGCTTAACGAAGTCGAAAGTCGCTTCTATGAAAACATGTTTCAAATATTAAAACTAAAGTTTGGTGTCCAGCCAAAACTAGTTGTATAAAACCGAAATTAAGCCGATACCCGTTTTTTTTTGCCCCTGTCGAAATCGTAACTGGTTTTTTTGCCAAAACCGAAACTTAAACCGAAAGTTCGGTCGGATTCTACTAAACTTTCAATACCCACTAACATATGTAGTGTTGCATGCATGCACCCGTAAGCAAAATATTTTGCGTGTGTCAACATTCTGCACTACCATAAAATTTTTCACACCAAAAATAAAAGTAAAAAAAAGCTGTGTGTTTTTCAGTATGCGAGGCAAACGGCTATGTGATCTGTGTGTGTCGCCGTACCCCATATGTAGAGAAACAATAAAATACAAAATGCTTACCTAAAGCTAAGAAATGAATTGAGAATCTCCAAATAAACCTAAACCAAAACTCCATGTTAAAAGCAAAAAAAAGCTTTACTATTACAACAATGGTCGTAATAGTCACCAGTAATGTAAATATCCACATCACTATGTTAATATAATAGAATGCTCTTATCAGCTTCACATTTTTCTGCGAAAGGAAAATATTAATTAGAATTTCTTTCTGTGCTTGTATATGATGTACAATTAACAAAAATGAAAAGTAACCAGTGTCCTCCGATATACCTGAAGTACTTACTCTTAGATATCGGCAGATGTTTTGTAATAAAAAATGTATTTATTCAATTAATTAAATTTTTCATTAAAAACATCCGTCGATATCTCTGAGTAAACAGTTAAATTCTGTTTGTAAGAAACTTTAACTCTGGTTAAGTACTCTTTTTTTAACCGGACTTCACAAGTTTGAATTGGTATATATATACTTATATATATATATATTTGAAAGCTATTTCAACCGTTCACCACTGGATATCGGTTATAGGTAACGGCAAATTAAGGAACCGAGCTTTCAACACTACGAGTGTGGAACGTAAGACAGTAACACGCTTGTACGATATGACAACATACAGAAAGCACTGCTAACAGAAATCTCTTTTCCTAGACAGTACGTTTCGCCGAAAACTTTGTTGATAGAAAAAATTGTTCGTAGATATCTCGGCCCATAGAAACCACTGTTGACAGAGATCTTGGTCCATAGAAACCACTGTTGACAGACATCTCGGTCCATAGAAACCAATGTTGACAGAGATCTCTGTTCATAGATAGCACTTTTTGCCGTAAACTTTGTTCATAGAAACCACTGTTTGATGATCAATGCCTTCTCTGCAGGAGAAGAGGTCTTGGCTCTGCAGTGGGACATAATAGGCTGGTATTAACCACCAATCAGTTCCAATTGATCAAACTTTACATCCGTAACATTTAGTATTAAGTAGATTTCAACTCACCTTATATGCTCCAATGATAAACGCTATGGTCACCAATAAATCCAGTAAGAACACTGCAATTACAAGGACTGGTATAATATTCTCTTGATTGAACCGGCCCAGAAAATCGTCATCTTTTCTTGTCACCTTTATATCCAATACATTCCACATGATCGAATACGACAATAACGCTATAATAACCGCATCTGCTGTCTGGAACATAGAAACACGTATGTTGGTGATGAGAGGTCATCAACTTCTGGTATATGGTTACCCATCAGACAGCGAAGAGCGTTAAGGGCTTTGACAACCTTATTTTCTCTCCTAGAAAAACCTAGTTCTCCTTCTTACCTGACTTCTCACTTTCAATATTTATGCACTGCGCACAGCAAGAATCTTCGTTCCTCTAATAATCGTATTCTGCGATGTCCTTCTCACCGCTCTGGTTTTCTTAAATCTTCTTTTCTTGTCTAGGCGGTCTTCTTATGGAATGCGCTCCCTCAGAATATCAGGATAGCCACCAGTCAGTTCACATTCAAGGTAAAAGCTCGCGAACACTTACATAATAAGTTGGCAGACTCGTCCCACAATTAATTTGTTCTTTTTCACCACCTATACATTTTTATCTCTCTCTACTTTATATATTTTGTTTGTATGTATGTATATATGTAATATTCTATTCTCGAAAATGTTTCTGTACCTATCTGTGCACCTACTCTGTTTTGTCTCTGCATCACCCTAAGGTAGACTGGTAGAAAATGCCCAAGGCATTAAGTCCGCCTTTGTACATGTGAACGTGTGCATAAAGTTTAAATAAATAAATAAATATGGCCGTATAGCCTGATACTTTGAAAAGAAACAGAAGCAAACTCAGATGTCAAGTTCTTTTTAAAGTTATACAGGTTCTTGTAATAGATATATATATCATTATGAGAACCAGATGGTTCTCATAACCTAGATAGGTTAATTTATGAGGTGAGGATATAAAGACAGATTTGAGTGGACTTGTCCAGACAGTGCACGTACGTGTCAGTCATTGTAAACTCAACTTAGAACTTCCGTTGCTCAACGTCAGGACGAACGTTACCAAGAAAGGACATTTGGGTAGGTCGCACAAAGTAATCAAGCTTCCAGATTTAGTTGCCTTACTAATTAATCGTAGTACGACATGGCTTACTATACTCACCAATTTGAAATAACCCCACACGAGTAGACCATAACGCAGCGGGAAACAGAAACAACATTTCGTAAACACTGGAATTTCTGTTTTCATCTTGATCTTCGATAGGAACTGTCTGACAGTCAAGTATATCTGGATTTAACTTTTTAACGATAGCTGTTGCACTCTATTCAAATATACTTGTACTTAATGGTTGCGTCGGTTCAAATAAACTGACATCTGTTAAAAATAACACAATGATTAATAGTAGTTAATGATTTATATGAATTCTTTCCCGAGATACTAATGATTTCGCATTACATTACACCTGATAAGCCGCGGGAATTTTGCTGTAAACTTCGCTAGATTTTAACCCTATTTTTGAGGAATGTTTCATTAATTAAACACCTGGTTAAACATGCTATCACATTTTTGCAGTTCCCACTAACTTTTCTGATGCTTTCGATACAGTGTGTCATCACTTTAAATATAAAAACCTTTCGGTAATATCACTTTTATCGGTTCTCACTTGTTTGTTCACTTAGTCGTATTTATTATTTATCTTCTGGTTAATAAACGATTATTATTATTATTATTCTCCTTTATTGAATAAATATACATATAAATTACATTTTAAATATTAATATCAAAATACAAACATTTAAAAATATAAAAAATAGTAGCCCACCGGTCGGTGGCGGACACAGGGTTATTATTATTATTTGTGTGAAAATTGAAAAGCAATTATTTCAAGGCAAAATTTATAAGGGTAGTTATAACTTCCCAAATATTTTATGGGATACCACAGGGTTCGTACGTGGGCCCCTTTCTATTCAATATTTATCAAGGAAGTTTTAGCTGTTTATGATCACTGAAAAAATATTACAAAAAATAATGGTTACATAAATTTTACTTACAATACTATTGTTGGAGAATAGCAAAACCGATATGCTATCACCATGAGTGGCGCAGGCGATCTAAATTACCGACAGTAATAAAACCGCCAAAACAAGGTTATTCCCGTAATTCCAGAGATAATTGTTCGTTTACAATTTATTGATGATAATTCTAAAATTAAAAGGTATGAGTAACTTTGTATAGACTAGTGGCGTCAGTTTTTTTTTCAGCTGCCACCATTAATTTTTATGTTATTTTGTTGAGCTATGTCAAAGTCAAAGTCAAATCATTTAGACCATTAAAAGGCACTTTGAATGTCATTTACAAGATAAAAAATTGAATCTAGTTTAAGACAAGAGGATGTATCAGCGTGTGAAGTGAAAATAAATGATGAGAGTGTGGAGCAGATGAATGAGTTTGTATACTTGGGCAGTATGTTTACAAGAGATGGAAAGATTGATGCTGATGTGGAAAGAAGAGTAACTGCGGGAAATAAAGTAAGTGGTGCTATACATGCGGATGTGACCAAACAGTCCATGCCCAAAAAGGTTTAACTGGCTGTTCACAACGGCGTGCTGGTGCCTACACTTACGTATGGAAGTAAATGTTGGGTATGGCAAACGAAGCATGAGAGTAGGATTAATGTTGTGGAAATGCGTTCCTTGCGAAGTATGTGTGGTGTAACTTTGAACAATAGAGTGAGGAATGAGGTTATAAGAGACCGTTGCGGATTAAAAGAGGATGTAGTGACAAAGATAGAAAATGGTATGCTTATTATAGATGGTTCGGTCATGTTGAGAGGATGAGTAAAAGACGTTTAACAAAAGGTAAAGGTATGGCAGAGGTGAATAGCAAAACAGGGACAGGTCGTCCTAGGAAAACCTACACTGACCATATTGGTGAGGTTCTTCAGAAAGGTCATGTGCTCAGTACTCGTAACCGGCGTGCTTGTATGACGAGACGTATGAACGTGGATGAGGCGGAAGAAGTATGTAAGGATGGTAGCAGGTGGCGTTCTGTGGTGTCTGCCTACTCCCATGGGAAAAAGGCGCGAGTTAATGTATGTATGTACGAAAGCCGTTTATGAACCTAAAATATTGAAAAGTAATGTAGTCAAAGAATTAACGCGTTCAGGGCGGTGTTGGGGCTGCCCCGTCACTGCAGCGCCTCGGGCATGTTCGCGGAGGCGCGCACCGACTGCATTCACGCGACGATGCGCAAGCGGTGCGCGTCTCTGGTGCGCAGGGTGCGGGGCAGCGCCAACACCGTCCTGGCGATGATTGCTAACAGACTGGATTGCCCTTACATCCAGCAATGCTGTAGCAGACATATTGTGGCCTCGTGAGTGTGCGTATTTGTCTGTGCTTGTTATCCTGTCTGTACTATTTTACGTCATTTTATGTATCTGTGTGTATATAAGTCTTGTTATTTGAAATAAACAGATTTTATTTATTTTTTTATTTATTAAGTGAGACATACAATGGCTGGCACAGGATTTGCGCCTCTGGTAGCAGAGGTGCATCGATAGCCTATGAAATCTTAAAAGCTATTATTACATTTAATAAAAGCCGTAAAGAACTGAAATGCAATGGGTTCCAGCGCATATTGGGCTTAAGGGGAACAAGGAGGCGGACCGTGATTGTATCAAAAGAAAAAAGCATTTATTAGTATAAGACCATACAGAGTGAACCTCCTCGTTTGCCTTGGTTCGATGATACTAAATTGAACAGATATTACGTAAAAATAGCTTTAAGAATTAGATCACTATCCCTCAGCAAAGTTTTCATACCTAATGAAAAATTTCGTCTCGCCTAACTGTCCTATACAGGGTGTCCCAGCTAAGGACGTCCAA
This sequence comes from Hoplodrina blanda, assembly GCA_949316365.1. Classification (NCBI taxonomy): domain Eukaryota; kingdom Metazoa; phylum Arthropoda; class Insecta; order Lepidoptera; family Noctuidae; genus Hoplodrina; species Hoplodrina blanda. Next base: position 13,592,287 of record OX438589.1, read on the forward strand.
ACGAAAATTTTGGACTCCTCCCTTCCTGGGCTATCCAAATCACCCCCATGTATGTTCTACGATTTTTTGCGGTTTAGGAGCTAAACGACATTTTAATATTTTTTTGGGATATTCTTCTTTACATCAGATTTTGTAGATTTTCTCTTTTTGTGTCGCATTTTTTGGAAATATTTTAATTGATAATTAATCCTGAAAGTATGAGATAAAAACAACTGTCTGTCTTATTGTCACCCGAAATTACTTAAACTTAGTTCAAAGGCAAAAATGTTGTTTTGTAAATTTCGTTGCAGATTTTCGGCTCTTAAAGAAAAATCACAATAAGGGCCCAAATCACCTTAAAGTTATTTCAAAATCTTCCACGGGCCCTCAGCTCTTTAAAACAGTACAAATAACTAGTATTTTACGGGTCATTATTCGGAGCAATTGAAGCTCGAACATGGTAAGGCGAAAAATACAATATTTTAGAACATAAGTGAAACCTAACGAAAATGAATTAAAATGAACTTTTATCAAGTTTTCAATGCAATATGAGCTCAATGTCATGTTTATTATTTGCACAATGGTGATTTGGAGTAGTTAGTAAAGTTAGGTTAGGGTTAGGTTAGGTTAGGTTAGGTAAACCTAACCCAAGTTTAGTATTTTTTTAAAATTAGTGATGTTATTTAATAAAGTCAATGACATAGAGCTCAAATTATATTGAAAACTTAATAAAAGTTCGTTTAACCTAACCTAACCTAACTTTACTAACCACTCCAAATCACCATTGTGCAAATAATAAACATGACATAGAGCTCATATTGCATTGAAAGCTTGATAAAAGTTCATTTTAATTAGGTTTCACTTTTTCGTTTTTAAATGAACGCCGATGATAATGAATTAAAACGAACTTTTATTAAGTTTTCAATATAATTTGAGCTCTATGTCATTGACTTTATTAAATAACATCACTAATTTAAAAAAATTACTAAACTTGGGTTAGGTTTACCTAATCTAACCTAACTACTTAACCTAACCTTACCCTAACCTAACTTTACTAACCACTCCAAATCACCATTGTGCAAATAACAAACATGACATAGAGCTCATATTGCATTGAAAACTTGATAAAAGTTCATTTTAATTCATTTTCGTTAGGTTTCACTTATGTTCTAAAACATTGTATTTTTCGCCTTACCATGTTCGAGCTTCAATTGCTCCGAATAATGACCCGTAAAATACTAGTTATTTGTACTGTTTTAAAGAGCTGAGGGTCCGTGGAAGATTTTGAAATAACTTTAAGGTGATTTGGGCCCTTATTGTGATTTTTCTTTAAGAGCCGAAAATCTGCAACGAAAACAAAACAACATTTTTGCCTTTGAACTAAGTTTAAGTAATTTCGGGTGACAATAAGACAGACAGTTGTTTTTATCGATCGAAGACCATACTTTCAGGATTAATTATCAATTAAAATATTTCCAAAAAATGCGACACAAAAAGAGAAAATCTACAAAATCTGATGTAAAGAAGAATATCCCAAAAAAATATTAAAATGTCGTTTAGCTCCTAAACCGCAAAAAATCGTAGAACATACATTGGGGTGGTTTGGATAGCCCAGGAAGGGAGGAGTCCAAAATTTTCGTTTGGACGTCCTTAGCTGGGACACCCTGTATGTGATAAAGTAGTAGATATACAACATATGCTGTTGGACTGTGCCAAAAACAAGAATGAACGTGAATAACTGTTGAAATACCTTTTGAACATAATGGATGTCGGACTGATTCCAAATATCTTATATCTTATGTTACCCAAAATCAGAAATTGCCAAAAAACTATGTCGCCTGGTAACAATGCCTGTGGTTTATCAGTATAACTATCTCTATCGATAATATTTTTCTTAATATCTGCGAAATTTGTATTTCTTAGTATAGTATGAGTTGCTACCTGTATCAGGGTACGATTGATATGTCCTGATGGGACAAAAACCTCAAATTAAAAAAATCGGAGTCAAGGCGCACTACGTCTCACTACGTCTGTACCCCACCTCTAATACTAACTTGTAAAAGGGGCCGCGCGGCAGCAGAGGATATTGACACTAGCCCCCCTTCCCCGACTAGATCTCACGAGTGGGCTGCCTACACGCGGCCCTCTCACTCAGTGACACTCCACAAGCACTACATAAGTACACCCGGGGTGCGAAGTGGGCTAAGTTAATACTTCAAGTGCCACGTAATGAGACACAATTGATTATCTATTGCTCTGTCATACCGGTATGACAGCCGGACCTTGAGTGGTAATTATAGGCATGACGCACACCGACCCACACACTGACTCCACAACACGGATGCCACGCGATGCAGGCACGGCGCGCGGTACTCGTACTTAGTTGATGGCAATAGGTTCGCCCCCTAATACATGGGACTTAAACATAACTGGCGAAATGTGCGTGTACTAATGAGTACACCTCTGCCTTACCCTTTGGGAGTTACAGGCGTGATGTTATGTTATCCGCAGGTTTTCGAATTCAAACGAAAAAATAAAACAAATAAACGTTTCAACTTTTTTTAATAGTTTAAGTTACATAAACGGAGTAATGAGAAAAAGTCTGTTTGAAATTAGAAAAAAGGATTTGACTGTCCGTCACAAGGGCTAAAGCTTGATTCACCTTATCAATGAAGTCACAGCTCCGGCCCAGTACCGTCATCGTGATATTTTTCTTTCATACATTCTCTATATGAACACGCCAGAACTGACACTGAGAGCACTATGTCGTCACTGACACTGACAAGTGTGAACGCGTTCATAGAGAATGTATGAAAGGATAGAAATGCCGGAACAGAAGGTTTTACATCCATACTAGTATGCGTGAAAGACACAAGCTGCGCGATAGCATACTTGTGCGATTCCATTTGTACGTAATATATTTTTACAAAGGCTATTGGATTCCTAGTGAACTTAATTGTTCACTCGTCGTGTGTGTATTAATTACTGTTCTTTAGATTTACAGTACCCAGCGATAAATATTGCACATCGACCTTTATCGCATTTCGTATTTTATACAAAGAATAACAAGAATTATCAAAAGAAGCAAATCATAATTGTTTTAACAGCTCCGAAATTAGCCGATTGTCTCTTTCCAAAGGTCGATGTGCAATATTTACCGCCGGGTACTGTAATACATGTTTGTCTATTCAAACGTGTTCTATTTCCGTGTCCTCTCTTGCTGCTACATCTTCACATTTCATGGTACCTTCAGCTTCAGCTCCATTGTTTACGAATTTGGACTCGCCGATGTTATTCAGTTTGATGATTTCACTTTTCAGAAGAAATATGACGTAAGTTTGTATACCTGAAAAATATTGAGTTGTTGAGTTATTAAGTTAAGTTAAAGAAATATTTAACTAATGATATCGAAGAATTGTGGGCAATTTGGCTTTTAACGAAGCCAAAAGTCGCATACTCTGCCCAACATTGATATTTTTATTTTATTTTCGACCATATTATACCTTATTTATTTTTCCTTTGAAAACAAGTTTCAAATATTAAAACTAAACTTTAGTATCCAACCAAAACTAGTTTTTATGGCCGAAACCGAATTTCGGTTTTAGTCTCAGTTACGGCCGAAATGAAACCGGAACTTCCATATAAGGTTATATTATCGTGAAAAAATAAATTAAACGTTATCATAATCAGTTTCAAACTAATACAAATTAAACAAGCAAAGCAAGTTATGTGACGACACACGGCTGTGAGCGCCGACGCGGCACAATGACACTTTGTGGCTCGCAGCTGAGTACAGTGAAGATAGAAAGTAGTTAGGGATTCGGCCAAAAGGCAGCCGAAACCGAAAATAAGCCGATACCCGTTTTTTGCCCATATCGTAATCGAAACTGTTTTGTTGCCGAAGCCTAAACCGAAAGTTCGGTCGGACTCTACTAAACTCTCAATACCCCATGATCTTTGTAGTGTTAAGCAAAATATTTTGCGTGTCAACATTGTGTACCTACTTACTACCATAAAATATTTCACACCAAAAATATTAATCGAAAAATTTTGGCAGTACTTATGCGAGGCAAACGGCTATGTGATCTGTGTGTGTCATCCTGCACCCCGTATGTAGAGAAACAAAAAAATACAAAGTGCTTACCTAAAGCTAAGAAATGAATTGAGTAATTCGAAATAAATATAAACCAAAACTCCAAGCCAAAAGCCATAGAACCCTTTCCATCTACAACAATGGCCGTAACAGTCAACAGTAATGTAACTATCCACATCACTATGCTGATATAATAGAATGGTCTTATCAGCCTCAAATGTTTCTGCGAAAAGAAAATATTAATTAGAATTTCTTTCTGTGCTTGTATATGATGTACAAGTTCAGTGTCCTCAGATAAAGCTGAAGTACTCTTAGATATCGACGAATGTTTAATGTTCTGAATGGAAAGTAAACAGTTAAATTCTGTTTCTAAGAAAACTTCAATTCTAGTTACTTTTTTTGCTGATCGAACTTCACAAGTTTGAATTGGTATAAAATTTGCAGGCTATTTTAAATCATTCACCACTGGATATCGGATAATAGGTATCGGCAAATCAATGAATCGAGCTTTCCACACCATCCCTTAACATAGAAATCGATCAAATCAGCGCTGCCGCACTGCTGGGGATAGACCATTCTCAAATTACGCTACAACACATCCAATCATGTCATGATTGCCCACTGGTTATAGGGCTCACTTCTCATGTACGAGGTTGTGAGTTCACAACCAGGCACGCGCAAGTATCAATGTTACGTTAATTTTTGCACACGTTTTCGTGCACACTTTTTAAGTTTATCTAGAACATCATCGACATTAGTGAAGGAAAATATAATGGGGAAACCCGGACTTATAATTAAAATTAATCTGATATCGCCGATCCGCCTTGAGAAAGTGTGATGATCAATGCTCGTGCTTTCTCTGCAGTAGAAAAGGTCTTGACTCTGCAGTGGGACATAATAGGCTGGTATTAACCACCAATCAGTGCCAATTGATCAAACTTTACATCCGTAACATTTCGTATTAGATTTCAACTCACCTTATATGTTCCGATGATAAACGCTATGGTCACAAATAAATCCAGTAATAAAAACGCAACTACAAGGACTGGTAAAATCATGTCTTCACTGACCCGGGCCAGAAAGTCGTCATCGCTTCTTGTTACCTTTATATTCAACACATTCCACATGATCGAATGCGACAATAACGCTATAATAAACGCATCTGCTATCTGGAACATAGAAACACGTATGTTGGTAATGAGAGGTCATCAACTTCTGGTATATAGCCGTATAGCCTGATATTTTGAGAAGAAACAGAAGCAAACTCAGAGGTCAAGGTCTTTTAAAAGTCTATACAGGTTCTTATAATAGTCAGATCATTATGAGAACCATCTAGGTTAAATTATGAGGTGAGGTTATAAAGACAGATTTGAGTGGACTTGTTCAGACAGTGCATGTATGTGTCAGTCATTGTAAACTCAACTTAGAACTTACGGTGCTCGATGACGCGACAAACGTTACCAAGAAAGGACATTTGGGATGGTCGCACAAAGTAATCAAGCTACCAGATTAGTTGCCAGTTCATCGTAGTACGCTGTGCCTGATATATCTTACTATACTCACCAATTTGAAATAACCCCACACGAGTAAACCATAACGCAGCGGTAAACAGAAACAACATTTCGTAAACACTGGAATTTCTCCTTTCATCTTGATCTTCATACTGTCTGACAGTCAGGATCTCACTTTTTTTTAAAGATAACTGTTGCACTCTTTTCCAATATACTTGTACTTAATGGTTGCGTCAGTACAAATAAACTGACATCTGTTAAAAATAACACAATAATTTAATAGTAAGTCGCTAATTACTCGAACACCTGATAAGGCGCGGGGGATTTTGCTGTAAACCTCACTAGTTTTTAACTCTATTTTTGAACACTGTTCTAAGAACTGCATTGTTCTCACATGCACCCGTAGATTCAATTTAAATGATGATGATGTCAGGTGTTTTCAAAAGACCAGTGAGTAAGGTTTTATATAATTGTTGTAATTTACCAGGGAGTGGTCCCTGCCTTAGGATAACGCAAATATTCACTCCTTTGTGTTTTTGGACAAGCCCTAAAAGTCTATTCTACTACAACTCCTAAAACTTTGAGGCAATAAAGGTCAACGAGTCCCCAAGAAATGGCTTAACTGTCTCAGATATCGAATTTAATCAGGGAAAAACAGTCGAGGAATAACGAAAACAAAATGTTTTCTTACTCCTCACACCCTAGCTTTCACATAACGATAAAATTTTAATTTTCATATAAAAAAAAAACAAATCAATATCTCTACAAAGGCTCAAGCTTATAAGTACCTATGTATTTTTAAACGCTATTGATCAACATTAAATATGTGGAACAAAAATCTGTAATTACACTACGCCTTCTAAATTCGTTAGTCATGCTATTACAGTTTTTTAGTTCCTACTAACTTTTCTAATACTTTCATTAAGGTAAGTCATCACTATAAATATAAACAAAAAATAAAATATATAATATCTATGGTTCTCATTTCTTTGTTCACTTAGGGGAAGTCGTATTTGTGTGGCAAATATACAATGTCGCCCATGCGCATGTGACCGCCCGTAATTTTCTCAATTTTCATGAAAAAATTTCGAAAATAAACTTTAAAAGGGGGGTCTATCTATAACATTTTTCATGTTATTCAATTAACCTGTTAAAATAACTCACAAGCTTTTGGAAATAATAAACAGAATCCAAATCGACCCATAAACTTCGGAGATGTGTCAAAAAATAGAAAGCAAATCTACAAACTCTACTTAAAAAATTAAAAATTGAATAACATGAAAAATGTTATAGATAGACCCCACTTTTGAAGTTTATATTCGACATTTTTTCATGAATATTCAGAAAATTACGGGCGGTCACATGCGCATCTGGGCGACATTGTATAGTAATTATTTCTAGGCAAAAATTGTAAAGGTAGTTGGTGACTTTCCAAATATTCTATGGGTTACCGCTAGGTTCGCACGTGGGCCCCTTTCTATTCAATATATTTATCAAGGAAGTTTTAGCTGTTTATGATCACTTAAAAAATATATTATTAAAAAAAAATATAGTTACTTACAATAGTATTGTTGGAGAATAGCAAAAACGATATGCTATCAACACGAGTGGCGTATGGCGATCTAAATTACCGACAGTAATAAAACCGCCAAAACAAGGTTATTCCCGTAATTTCAGAGATAATTGTTCGTTTACAATTTAATGATGATAATTAATTCTTGAATTAAATTTCCCACTAGGTCTACCTACAATTAACAAAAAACTCTAGTTTTATATTAATTAGAGTTCAACACAACAACAAACTATTTTATTTCGTCACAGTAATATTTTTCTGCGTATAACCCAGGAAACAGTTAATTAAAATTAAACATACCTATATACCATATACCGTCAGGATTGAGGGTCAGTAAAACTACCAGAACTCTGTCTATGCTGTAGCTGATGATCAGGTTCGTGATCAATAGACGTCGGGTATAGTAGTCCACCACTTCCGTGCAATCTGGTAGTACACTCTACACTCAGGTCCATTTGCGCCGACCAGGATTATCTTTTAATTTTAGTTATTTATTGCTAACATGGGCTTACGTATTAACATTTGTTAATTAACCTTAAGTCAGTAACTAGCTTGATTTTGGCGCATTTGTTCCCAAAATTGAAAAGTTGTCAATATGTCATGTTTTTAGACTTCGGTAAAGCTTTAAAATATTATGCAATTCAGGAATATCAGGATATTATATCAGGACTTTATCATTAGCAGCCTTGGAGTCTGGATTTATGTCTGGATAACGTGGGACTTGTAAGTCCTGGCGAAATGTGGGTGTACTAATAGGTACACCTCTGCCTACCCCTTTGGGGATTACAGGAGTAATGTCATGTTATGTAATATTATGCAGGGTGTTAGGTTAAATGAGGGACTCATGACCTTGTATTCTTATAATTATATTTGTAGCGCGAACTACCTCACTGGAACAAACTTGTGCGATCTTGTTTCAATGAGATTAAACAAAGAATGCGTCCAGTGTTAGATTTATTAATAGAATCAAGAGTATATTCATTCTGATCGAGTTTTATTGAGTTCCCAGAAAACAACCAAGAGTGATTGTCTACAAGAGTGGTCGATAGTGACAGAGATAGTTCTGCCACATGTAGAACAGTAACTGCTGTGCTCTGGGTTGTTAAACCATATTATAATAGTTTAAATATTAGGCTTAACGCTGTTCGAGAATAGAAGGTCAAGGACTTGATAGTTGGTGATTCAATTAAGAGTTCCAAAAATAATCTTTATTTTATTGGTATTAGAGTTTTATTTCGGTAGGACTTAATCGATCCCAAATGGGAACTAGCTCTACGTTTTCAAAATAAAGAGTGATGTAGACTTGTAACAGTAGTTATTGTATACAACCAAGAGTTATGGAGCATCGTATTTTATTAAATAAGTACATGGATGGACCACAACTAAATGAACTTGAATTTCTCCAATTGTTTGTCCCAATTAAAATATTACCGTAATATGAGGCAAACATTGTGTGCCGTCCTTGTAAGGCGAACCGTCATCGCCCATGCCCAGTCGCTTAACGCTCTCTAGGACGCCAAGCTTGACTATGATAATTATGTTCGTGGACGAATGGCAGACCATCTTATCAGTATGTTAGGAGTACTGTGAGATGAGCGTATGAATGTCGTTAATTATACATATATGTATAACTTCCACTAATGGATAGATGGTGGGTTAAAGTAAACTAAATAAATAAATGGTGATTTTCATGATACAACTAAAAATAGGGAGGACAAAAATCTTCATCATCATCGAGACTATTTCTCGTTAATCAGAAAAAAAATGTAATTAGGAGCGCCTTCAAAATTTGGAGGACGAATATATGTTATGGGGAGACACGCCGCGCCCGGCGCCATGGCATGGCGTCATCGCTACTTTCGCCAGTCGAAAACTAGTCTTGATAAAGAGCGCACGTCGTTCGCGCTTCTGTGGTTTACATTCGGTACTTTGTTTCGTATAATTCCAGTTCTTAATATATTCGCGTATTTTGTGCTTATAACTGTCAACAGTGCTGTTACTTCTTTGCTCCTCTATTGACCATCGTTCTAGTCATCGAATAATCTTATCGGCTCATTCTATATATAAATTTTGTTTATCGTTTACTTATTTGTTTATTTCAAACACGTTTCATATCATGACTTTGTTTGTATTATTGCGTAGGTATCTATATCGGCATATTATAGGTTAGGTTTGAGTGAGATAATTAAAACATTGTTGTTATTCACATTGTTGGGAATATTTGGCAAAATACCAATCCCTTATCGTCCGGGACGTAGTCAATATTACGAGTACATATCTCGGAATGTTACGATGTTAAAGGTTACTTTAAAAATAGTTGTATTTATCATCTATTCTCATTTCAATAGGACTAACGGAATCATTAACAGTATTAGACTCGTTCAGACTAGAGGTCAATTTAATTCATTAGTGTGATTTCTTTTTTAACAGGTTTTGAAAAGTGATTTTAGTGTCTTCTAGCAATACCTAATTAGAAATTCTTTAGACAATATCGAAGATAAAATTGACAATGGAGATACCAGAGTTTAAAAGATGTTGTTTCTGTTTGCCGCTACGGGCTGGCTTGCTTGCGTGGGGCTATATTAAAGTTGTGAGTATTAAAAATATAGAGTTGTTCTTCTTCATAAATGTAGGTAAGCTTTCATTGCACAGTCTAAAGAGGTCAATCTCGGGGGCAATTCTACTAACTTTTAGAAACGATCGCAATCTAATCTGAGTCGCTATTTTCAAAAAAATAATATCACTGCCTCTTTGACATTGATTGACACTGAGATGAGATTGCGATCAGATTTTAAGCGTTTTAAATCAGTAGAATTGGCCTTCTGGAATCAATGTTATTTTCGAACATGACTTGACAAACACATTTGTTGTCAGTTGCATGAAAAACATATGACTCATGCGGATGAACCAGACATCTTATTACACTACTATGTATACATCAACAACACACATGCGTTAATCACGTGATGTATTTTAGCAACTTTTTAATTACACCCCCCTTGATGGAAAACATGGTGAGGAATCTTGGATTTACAATTAATATAAGTCTGAAATCGCCAATCCGCCTTGAGCAAGTGTGGTAATTAATGCTCGTACCAATGTGAATTTTTCAATTCATATGTATTTTCTAAAGTTTATCTTGGACATCACTGACACCGGTGAAGGAAAACATCGTGAGGAAACCTGGACTTACTGTTCCACTCAAACCATGTCAGAGGCCCTTGAGGCGGTTTAGAAACTCTGACACTAGGGTGTGTGGGGTCGTAAGACCTTACTGCCCACACGATAGAGAAAAAGAATGCTCGTGCCTTCTTTGTAGAAGATGATGAAGAAGAGACCAAATCGGCTTTTCATTCTTTCTTACAAAAAAAATCTTAAAATTTTGCAATAAAATATTAAAGTAAATTACTTATACTTAGTTTGTTTATGCCCTAACTATTTTACTAGGCGTTTCTAAACGAGCCTTTTTTTACTGTAATTTAATATTCATTAGGTACATAATGTCTATGTTATTACTAATAATAGTAACATTTTTACGAAAATAGAATACTATGTTCTTATTATTGACGCCACAATTTCGATGTGACTGTGCCCTAATATGAAAGAAAAAGATAAAAAAATAAAATATCAAGAGGAAGGAAGTTTTCTCTTCTAGGAAAAGGTTAAGCAAAATTGCTACGATATTATTTTAAAATTTACTGCTAATTTATGCATTTTTTTGTGGGTGTACTAATGGGTACAGTATCTCTGCCTAACCCTTTGAGGATTACAGGCGTGATGTTATGTTATGTTTACTTAACACTTGTTTACTTAAATCCCATGTAATAGGGGGCGAGCCTATTGCCATCTACCGGGCACAAATCCAGACTGCGAGGCTGCTACTGAGAAATTCCTAATGGAAAAACCTAATATCACTTTGCCCGACTTGGGAATAGAACTATACTTCCGATCAATTGACGTACTTGATAAGACGTGTCAAAACGCGACTCCCACATAGATTTTGTATTGCAGTCGTAAACAAAGAGTACAATAATATATATATGAGAGTCGTAAATTGTGACATCACTTTTTTGTCAACTCAATTGATTATCTAAACTTTCGCATTCGAAAGTTTATATTAGCAAGAAGTAGGATAGTTAGATACTATCCTACTTCTTGCTAATATAAACTTTACTCAATTGATGATGTATCCAAGTCATACTTTCCAGGGACTTTAAAAAGTCAGTTATAGCTAAACACTAATGAGTCCTCGTCTGCGGGGTATAGGGGCGCGGGGGCATGACGAGAACGGAGACCGCGAATGGTGCGGGCGGGCGGGCGCTCCTCGCTCGTAGCGTGATACACAAGAGGAGAAATGTGCACTGGACAGTTCTTAAGATATGACGACACAGTGGGTAACGACGAACAAAATGTCAGCGAGAGCGAGGACTTAATAAGCTGTTTTAGAAAGAAAAGAAAGAAAGAAAAATTACTGTTTATTCACGTGAAAGTGACGAATGTATGTTACATAAAATAAAATGTTTACAAAAGCCCAAAACAAAAACAAGATGATATTCAAAAAAAAAATTGTCCTTGGAAATATTGGCCACTAACGCACGAAACGGCTAGCTATACAGACTCTTTGATGTAATAATTAACTATGCCATGTGTTTTATGTTTCAGGTAGCAAACACGTTCATCATTCCAATACTGGCATACTATATACTAAGTAATATAGTATTCATTTTATATGCGGGCAGCAAAAGATTTATTCCCTGGATCTTGTTATATGCATTTCTGGGACTCACCGTACTCATCATGCTCATAACGGAGTACGTCGCGACTATTGTGTTTATCGTCGCAGGTCATAAGGTGAGATATTAAACCTATTGTTGTGATCACATCTAAATTAATGGTATTGTCGAGTAATCATGACTTAGATTAATACAAGGAATACCTTCATTTGCTTATTTGAACTGAGTAGATAGTGCGAGTTGTTGTTAAGATTCGAAAGCGTTCAATAGCGTTAACGTTAGCAAAAATTTGTATAATGTAAATATATTAATGAGGAGCGTCTGCTCGTAACAGAGGCTAAGTAATATAATAACAGCCGCAAGGGTTGATACACCAGCTACGCTTGCCGGGGCTGGTCCGTGGATGAGTGACTATCTTTACACACCGAAACTCCTCCATGCCTCGGAAAGCCGTTGGTCCCGACCACAGTCCCGACTGTCATACGTAGATCTTTAATAGTCGTTACGAGTCGTCAGAAGCCCGACAGTCTTACAACCAGTATTACCAAGTGGTATCTTAGTATAACCCATTTACTGGGTTGTGAAGGTCAGATAGGCAGTCGCTCCATGTAAAATACTGGTATTCAGCTGCATCCGGCTAGACTGGAAGCCGTCCCCAACATAGTTGGGGAAAGGCTAGGCAGATTTTTGATATAGGTATACTAATATATTTATGACATACTAATTGTAGTCGAATGCGTTTAAATGAAAGAAGAACTCCCAATAGCCACTCTAATCCTTTAGGATAAAAATGAAGCCGTGCTTGGAGCTTTAAATATCACCCTGATCTTGTTTTACAGGTATACCTATATAAACCATGAGTCAACCTTATTAATGATAAACCTTTCTCTTTCACAGAAAAACGCGAAGATGATAAGAGGATGCTATATCATCAATATTGGGGTGCTGATAGTGACGGCGCTTTTGATTGTTGCGGCAGTTGGCATTGCAATAGTGAATTGGGGGGACACGACGCTGAATTTACTATTGTTTGCAGCGTATCTCTTGACGTTAAGTGAGCATTATTTTTGATTATTTTTATTTTAATAGTCATGAGGCAGGATGGAAGTACAAGGAGAAGAATGGATGGATCAAGGTCATGTATGAAGTTGAGGTTTCGATACCACTGTGACTTTTTAATTTAAATGTACTTAATACTACTAGTATAGCTTGGACATCACTGATATCAGTGATGGAAAATATTGTGAAGAAACTTAGACTTAATAATAAACTTAAGTCAAAAATCGCCAATCCGTTAAGAGCAAGCGTAGTGATCAAATACTCGATTATTTGTTTGCTTAAACACGCCAATTTCTGGCAGTCAGATTGGAATTATGAATTTAAGCGCATCGACAGTATAAAGAGAGTCGTATTATGTGGCAACAATAAGAATCTTAAATACCAAAAAGAATATTATATCAATATATCTAACACCAAACGTAATTCTTTACAGTTGTGCAAGCTTACTTTACTCTCCTACTGAGGAGCGAGTTCATCAAGTTGAAGAGTCAAGGCGAATTCAGATTCGTAAACAATTCACCAGAAGCTGAGTGCATCATGACGAAGAAAGACAAAGAAGCTGAAATGCAAGACGTTTAAGAAGAAGAATAAGTAAAACTGAAGGAATAATTAACAATACACGAAGGCGACGTGTATACCGATACGTGTATACCGAACTTGAAATTGAAGTCATGGATACGTCATGACACGGCGATGTAGAACATGAAATGAGAAGAGTGATATGAAAATGTTGTACAAATTAAAATAAGTGTTATTGTTTCTGTAATAAACTTCAATTTTGAATCTGGATTTATTTATTAATAAAATTGAAGCTTCTGTTTGTAATGTTGACATAATAACAGCTTTTTACAAAATGCATATGAATATTTGCAGGGTATTAAGTATGCCAATAAACTATTTATTTTCGAGAGCATATACAACGATACAGTAGGGGTCGTGGAGTATTTAAAGCTTCTAGTTATATTGAAACTTGTTATCGTAAGAAAACGTGACAATAATTTGGAACTTTGACCTTTTATATTTAGGTACGATCCAGAGAAGGCACAAGTATATGTCACCACGCTAGCTGAAGGCAAATTGGAAAATTTCAGATTTATAATAATAAAAAGTACAGGTTTTCTCCCAATTCTTTACTTCACCTATGTCAGTGATGTAGATAAACTCAGAAAGTAACAGTGCCCGGTATCGAGCCCAATACAACCTCCTCAATACAACCTCAATACAATTATTTTATCCACTTTTCTTAAAAGGAAACTCGATTGCTCGAAAGTCAACCAGTCTCAACAAGGAGTGTCGCGTAATCAAGTAACTGGCTTGTGTAGGTTAGATAGGCAGTTCCTCTATGTAAAATACTGGTATTGAGCTGCATCTCATTGGATTGGAAGCCGTCCCCAACATCGTTAGGATGAGGCTTCTTACCATGGATGCGACATGTCCTACCATTCACCTCGCGTCGCATGCCTTGCTAACTGCGCACATGAGGACCTAATGACTGCGTCAGCGGATGTAGTTGTCATTGCTGAATACTGAGCCAAAGATAATAGAAATAATTATGCAACATGATTTTTAATTCGTTATTTAAACAAGTTAGTACTCATGATTATGGGACCTACTTACTCTGAATTAATATTGTGTTTTATTTATTTCTAAGTAGATCCAGTATTAAAACGTGTTCGTGAGAGAAAAGAATGAAAAGTCATGTTGTATGAACAAGAGTAGAAAGTGTAAAAAAAGTGCATGAAATAATAATTTATTGTGTCTTAATAATTCACAAGTCTTCATCTTCTTTATAGTAAACATTATATAATAATAATATATATAATATACTTAATAAATTTATTTAAGGTACATAAAGGTGTGTAGTACGAATGCATTTCTAATTACATGATGTAAGTACTAGATTACTGAGTAATCTGTATTTAGGAGATACAGTTTCAACTCCCTATTTGAATATCACAATAATCATGTTATCATGTAAAAAACGTATGACTTTATAATATTTAATAAATCAAAACACAAAAGTAAAAAACTTAAAATTAAAATACCTAGAGAACAAGAAATTAGAGTGATGTCTATTTGGTGTGGTGAGGGGGTGTGTATGTATAATATATATGTGTCATTATTCTTTATCTTCATCCAAATTTCTACGTTCAAATTCTATTGTAACTTTTGTTTTAGTTACATTGTTCAAAGAGTAACCACTTGCTCCTTCCTTACTTACAGCTTCTATTTCATCTTCTGTATGCACTTGTCCTTTTTCAAAGATATCTTCGTCCCTATCGTTATCATTTGCTATTTCATTTTGTTCTTTACACTCAATTGTACACTTTGCTTCAGCCGCTGTATTCACAAATCTGAAGAGGTAGTTATTTGTCTCAAGTTCTTTTATCTCATTGCATAATAGTAACATGGCATATGACATTACTGAAACAAAAACAAAGTTCACTAAATATGAATCGACGTAAGTTCCTTTTTTTTTGTTCGAATTTGTTTTTTTTTTGTTCTCTAATTTTGCTGTTTTACGCTCGTACATTCATTTGCACCTACCATGTTCTCTTCACCACCTTTGATTAACTGTTAATGAATACCTATGCATTAAGTCCGCCTTTATACTTTTTGTTGCATAACGTTGAAAACATAACATACCTAACATCACGCCTGTAATCCCCGAAGGATTAG
Organism: Hoplodrina blanda; assembly: GCA_949316365.1. Classification (NCBI taxonomy): domain Eukaryota; kingdom Metazoa; phylum Arthropoda; class Insecta; order Lepidoptera; family Noctuidae; genus Hoplodrina; species Hoplodrina blanda. The sequence continues at coordinate 13,607,914 of OX438589.1, forward strand.
GCAGAGGTGTACCCATTAGTACATCCACATTTCACCAGTTATGTTTAAGTCCCATGTAATAGGAGGCGAGCCTATTGCCATCCACCAGGCACAAATTTAGACTCCGAGGCTGCTACTGAGAAATTTCTGATGGAAAAACCCAATATCACTTTGCACGACCCGGGAATCTAACCCAAGACCTCATGCTCAGCAGTCGCGCTTTGCGATCACTAGACCACTAGACCAACGTGGCAACTAAACGAGGAAGGTTGAAAAAAAAAAAAACTCACCGATTTCTATACTAGCTCCTGATGTTACTACTCCAAGTTTTCCGAAGAGAGGCTTAAGGTATATCCATTTCACCGACACTTGGTACTGCATGTATAGCGAGCAAGAGTAGTAAAAGAACATACAGAAAGAGTACACTGTAAACACTGTTAGAGATGTTATGTTTCCGATCAATGATATCTTCAAAAGCTTCGTGTTTTCCTGGAACATGCAAAAGATAATATATTTATAGGGTCCGTAAGTACCCGAAAGGAACGAGACCCTATTACTAAGCCCCCGCTGTCCCTCCATCTATATGTCAGTGGGCTTTATCTCATAACGCGCTAGGCCGGTTTTAATCAACCGAAATCCGTTCAAATATTACAAATGCGAAAGTCTGCCTGTCTGTCTGTCTGTTAAGCTTTCACGACTAAGTAAACCACTGAACCGATTTTGATGACATTTGGTCCGGGGTAGGTTTGAACCCTAAGAAAGAACTTACTAGACTTCTATAAAATGTTTGTACAGTAGCGGTCATCCGTCATAAGTGGAGTAGCAATCTACAAAGCAAATCGATTGACACTTTGGTTAAACTTACGACCTTTCGACGTCGTGTGCGAATTTTGACGTGTACGTAGGTACTGTGTACGTTCAAAAGTGCCTTATAATGGCCTAATTAAATAAATGATTTGACTTTGACTTTAACTTTGAATACATCACTTATACACACAGATGTAGGTATGGCCTGTACCCCGTGTTCACAGCAATTCAAACCTTAGCATGCTATTGCACTTATGACCGCTACTGTACGACCATTTTGGTTACTTACTGTATGAGCTGCTAAGATGAATATAATATTGAGTATTACATCCACTATCATTACTATTAAATTCGCTGTTTCACTGAATATTCTGCCATCATTTTCGTCTTTAATTAATATGCTATTAATTCTCTCTATCCTCCAATATACGAATAAACAGTTTACGACCTGAAATAAAAAAATAAAAAAAAAAATCTTACCTCCTATTACAGAAAAAAATTAAAGATTCAAACCAGCAGTTACAGAGATTAATGTCCAAACAAAAAAACAAACAAGACGGTCTTAAGAAAACGGGGTGAATAGAGAGGCAGGGGTGAATCGAGACGGAACAAAGTTTGTCGCCAACAAGGAGACCAATTTGTAAATTATAATTCAGTAAAAACAATACTTAGAGTCTTTTTTGACAACAAACTATATTATTTTAACAATAAAATCTCTTTTAAAGTTTCACCCCTACCTTTCTATTCACCCCGTTTTAAGGTGTAGGTACTAACTTTTAAGAGTGATCACAATCTAATCTCACTTCTCAGTCTCGATCTGAAAAAACGCCTCTAATTTACAAACATTTTTCGATATTGATTGTCGCTGAGATGAGATTGTGACTACATTTAGAACGTTTTTAATTAGTAGAATCTGATAATAGAATATTATTCAGGGCGATTAATAACATTGTGGTAAGTTTTCTAGAAATTCCCATACAATCAAACCATATCGTAGCAGGAAACGGAAGAAACTGCTTATAATCTCTGGCTGGACACCCGGCATGATGATTAAACTGTCCTCCAAGAACGCGTTAGCAATTACGAAAAAAAAATCTAAATAAATAAATTCTATAATGTACTAATCAAACTTGGAAACTGCCAATAAACAATGATCACTGTCAAACACTGTTTATTTAAAAATACTTTTAATAATATTTATTATTAAATAAACAGTTTATTTTGGACACAACACTTTCCGATGATAGCCAACTGAGCAGTACATCTGCATACCTACTAAAAGCTCATGATGTCATTACCAAAATGATAAGCAAAGCACCATTTTGTGTACAGGGTGTACTTTCAAACAAAGGATCACTACAGCAGCCATGATAAGTAGACCGGTACAAATATAATAATACCAGCCTATTACCCACTGCAGGGCAAATGCCTCTTCTAATACAGAGAAGGCACGAGCATATTGATCATCAAGCTTGCTCAAGGCGGATTAGCAATTTCAGACGTATAAATTACAACATTGGTTGCCACAACCTGAACAGAGGCGCCCGCCTTTGATGCACGAGGATGCCTTAATCACTGGGTCACCACGACCAAGCAGGCTGAAGTCATGGCCTGGCTGAAATCTTGGGCAATAAAGACTATGAACAACTTTTATTACGGAACCAACTTTGGAGTATAAAAAAGAATGATCTATTCAACACGAATATGTCACAACTACAACATAATCAATATGTAGGAACAACTGGTTTTTTTTTCATGTTTTAGAATTGGTCCCCTAGTAAAAGTTGTTCATATGAAAGACATCTTTTACTCCTTAAAATATTGCCAATTAATAAAAAACCTGCCTGTATAACAATGTTCAGGATTTCATTTTCCCTAACGTGATTCATGCGGATGTGGGTGTATTGCGGATGCAGCAGTCAATAAAATTGTAATTACTAAATCAAATTTCAGATTTAAACGTAATTTCCAAACTGTAATACCTACGTTATTGAAAATATAGGGTAGTTGATGGTAGTTGTAGTTGACACCACCATCAATTGACGTACTTTTTATGACCTGTCAAAATGCGATTCTTCTATAGTTTTTGTATGGCTACATCGGCCTGTGACGTCACTTATTTGGTAATTCAATTGTCTAACTATTTATTGATTTCAAAACCACAAAAAATATAATTTTACAGTAAAATGAAAATTCTCCTCTGATTAATTTCGTTGCGGGATCCAAGACAGGTGAATCGTTCCTCTGGGACTCGCCGAGCTGAGTTGCAGGGGTTGGGAAAAAAAGGGGGGCTTGTTCCAAAAAAAAAACCGACATTCACCGGACGAAGTCGTAATCATAAACTAGTTCAAGAATATGGCAAAATTCCCGGCTCTTATCATGTTTGCAAGTTGTGCACCTAGTATGATGTAAACAAAATGTCGGAATTTTATGTTAATTGTAAACAAAGAAATGTGGGTGTACTAATGAGTACAGTAGCGTTCATAAGTGGAGTAGCAATCCCACAAAGCAATAGATTGATATTTTTTAACTTACGACCTTTCGACGCCGTCTGCGAATTCTGACGTGTTCGTAGGTACTGTGTTAATACATAATCGCTTTACACACGGATGTACAGCCTGTACCGCGTGTAATTCAAACCTTAGCATGCTACTGCACTTATGACCGCTTACTGTACATGACGTATCTCTACGTAACCTTTCGGGGATTACAGGCATGCTGTTATGTAGTGTATTTTCCTTATAATCTGCAGTAGCTGTGTGGTTTATTAGGTACTGTGTTATTTATTTGTAAGAGCCAATTAGTCCTCACACAGTCATGGACAAGGCTTGTTGTGTCCAGACGCGATTGATTCTAGTACGAGTATCTTGTTATTTAAATTAAGTGCAATTTAGTATTGTATTTTATCAAAAGTGGCTGCTTTTTATGAAAATTAAGGGATTTAGACTTACATTGATGACCCAAGTATACTGTCATCCAAGTATTATGACAATTGTGTAGTGTGCATTTTGATACAATCATCTGAATCATCGTCATCATCATCATCATATCAGCCTATGGCCGTCCATTTCTGAACGTAGGACACAAATACAATACCAAAGTTCAAAATGAAAGAAGAAATTCCTGTCTGCACAAGATGTTGTTTCTGCATGCCCCTACGACGTGGTTTGCTCGCGTGGGGTTATATTAAGATTGTAAGTTGTAGGAACTATCTCCAGAACTACTAACTAGTCCGATTATGAAAATTCTTTTGATAGCTAAATTATCCGTGAATACTATAGGCTATACACATATATTATGTTGCTTCCTTGGCTTACATCTTTATATATTTCTTATTTTATTGTTCTATATTCACCTTCATTGTTTTCACATAAGAAGCAACAAGTATATTGTAACCAGGATTTTGTAAAAACCTAATTGAAAAGGGTGGAGTTTCTTACTCGTTCTTCTCCATAGAGGCATACCTCCGTTTTGGAACGAACGAGCAACTAGCTTCAATTTCCTGACTAACCGATCAACTCCTTAACAATTCAAAAGTGCCTGTAAATGGTTTTATCGAAACAAATACTTTAACTGCCTCGTTGGTCGCAAAGCGCGACTGCTAAGCATAAGGGCTTGGGTTCGATTCCCAAGTCGCGCAAACCGTTATTGGGTTTTTCCATCAGAAATTCTCAGTAGCAGCCTCGGAGTCTGGTTTTGTGCCCTGATGGCAATAGGTTCGCTCGCTATTACATGGGACTTAAACAGCACTGGTGAAATGTGGGTGTAATAGTGGGTGTATACACCTCTGCTTAACCCTTCGGGGATTACAGGCGTTATGTTATGTGTAGGTATGTGCTCTGACTTTGATCACATTCGTGAAGCAGTATATAACAACATTTTTTCCTATACTTATTCTAAAATGTGTACATCTCTTCTGTTTCAGATTGCAGAGGGCGTCACAATTCCGATAATGGTGGGATATTTCATGAATTTATTAGTGATGTACGGTTTTTTTGTTAACAAAAGAAATATTTTAATCCAGGTCCTATTGCATTTTCTTTTATCACTTTTAACATTCACATCAGTTATATCGGATTTCGTGGCGACTATTGTGTTCATCGTCGGATGTCATAAGGTGAGATTTTAAATCTTTTATGATGTATTACTTTTTTTTCTTTTTTTTTAGTGGTTATTTTTGTACGATGATACTAAATAGGATGAGTTGATCATTCAGTTGCATGAATGAATGCATCCATGAATGAATAAACGAATGAATAAATGAATGAAAGGGACCTTTATTTGTAAAATCGAAGGGATACCCTTTATTTATCATAAACAGCTGGTAATACAAACTTCGGAATAGCTAATGGACCCTTTTCTTTTACAGAAAAATGTGAAGGTGTTAAGAGGATACTATTTTTACAACATAGTGATGTTGATAGTGACGATACTATTGATAACTTCGTCTGTCTGTCTGACTGTCCGATATTCTAACGACACAGATTCATCGGAAAGTAATATCGCGATTTACTCAGTGTATTCCGTGATTATAGGTAAGCGAAAAATTTAGCGAATTTTTTCGTCTTGAGTTTATTGGGCACATAATATAAAACAAAGTCGCTTCCCGCTGTCTGTCTCTATGTATGCTTAGATCTTAAAAACTACGCAACGGATTTTGATGCGGTTTTTTTAATAGATAGAGTGATTCAAGAGGAATGTTTATGCATCTACATTGCATGCACCCATGCTGAGCCGGGACGGGTCATTAGTAACATACCTATATAATTTTCTTTCCAGTTTTACAAACCTATTTCCTTCTGCTACTGAGGAGTGAAGTCATGAAACTGAGGAAAATTGGCGAGTTCAGATTTGTAAACAATGCAACTGAAGCAGGATGTACCATGATATGTGAGGAACCAGCTACGAGACAGATAAATGGGAAGGAAACTGAAAACGTTTGGAAAGAAAAGGAGACATTGCATGGATATATGGAGAAAGATGAAACGAGAGAACGAACGAGAGGAAACGTGGGTTGGTCTCGTCACCATACAAATGCTCTCGCCTTTCTGGTTTTTAACTCTAAGTCTGAAGCAATGTTTCTTTTTTAAGTAAAGCAAAAGGATTATGTAGGTAAGGATCATAGCAGGTGACGTAAGTTTAACTATGTACCTATATACCTACTTATGTAAAATAAATATCAACTATTTCTATGCCTGAAATGTTCTTTTTATTTTAATTAATCGGATAAGAACTATTTTAATATTATTTTTGTGTGTGCACTATTTGTGTCAAATAAACATTTTTTCTTTCTTTTCTTTGTTTTATGTAAGTCATGTGGCGCTAAATTTACTTAAAACAATATCTTACAGTTAGATTTCGATACGATTTTATTTTAGTTTAATTAATTTAAACATGGAAGACTTACTTACCTAAAGCAAAAAAGAAATCCTTTAGACCTTTATAAATACCTAGGTAGGTACCTACTTACTACAATTTGTAATGTGAGCATAAAACATTAACACATTGATAGTTAGAACTTTAGTATGTATTTAGATAATCTTTCTATCAACTTTTTATGATAAAATATAATTATAATAAAAATACTATCTATATCTCTGTAACTAAAGGTTCATTACTTAAATGAGTTTACTCTTTGCCTAGATGCCAGTGTAATTACAGACACAAACATGAGAAAGAAGAATGGCGAAATTGGTCCTAAGTAAATAAAAAATTAGCGAATACACGCGAAGTACACGGTCTAATTTATATCAATTAAAATAACAAGTTTAGTGTTCTACATAAAAAATACTGAGTTATTATAAAACGGGAATCAAAAGTTATTAATGTTAAGTTAACAAGAAAAATAATCGTCGTGCAGTTTCCGAACGCAACTTATACATTCCTTTCTACGCTAATGATTAGTAGATAGAAGACAGAAGGACGTTTTCGCTTGACGACTTTCCTTCTTTTAATACCATCTTGTTAGAAAGTTGTTAAATATTCTGAATCTAAAAACTGACGAAACGTACCAACCATGTGACCAGACCTTAAAAAATAAATAAGATTAAGATTATTTTGACATTATGTATGGAATGGATATCCATTCCGTACCAAAACCAAAAAACGGAACGTCAATATCAAATTTGCTATTTTTTTTCATTTGTTTGTTATTGTGTCAAAACTCAAATCAAAGTCATTAATAAAATTAATTTGAGTTCAGCGGCTACTCGGCTAGTCGGATTATTACACATAATATTATTATTTCTGCGATTTTGTGAATTCTCGACGACTTGGCTGTCAACTATTAAAATGCGTTGTGCAAATTGTCAATTATGTATTACTCGATTGCGAAGACATCGCTTGTCGGAAGAAAGTCCCGAAATAGTTGAAAGAGTTCAGAGATGGGTACATCCACGCGACGTGAGTATATTATGTCAACTAAGTTGTTGAATGTCGTGAACAAGTTTATAGGGAGCTAGCAGAAATAGAGAATTATTTTTGAGTCTAGTTTTTATTGTAGTTCCTTAGTAATCTTATCATAATGATGCTCATACTGCTCGTTTTAACGTTAACCATCAGGTAATCCACTGGATATATCAATTATAGTCTGATTTATTTTAGAATCCTGAATTCTGTAGTATGACTTCTGCCATTTTAATGATAAGTAGTAGGAATTAGGAATATCACAGCGTGCAAGAGGAGGATTTGTCTAAAGGATAGACAAATCTAATTCATTTTGGGCCATAAAAATAATTTTAGTTTTTCTTAAACCATGGTAATATTATTTTTCAGATAACTGGAGAAGACTATCTGTGTCACTCATGTTGGGAGTTAATAAATCGTACCCCAAATGAAGAACAAGAAACCCGACCACAACTCGGCCATCGTAATGTGTGTGCTGGATGTGGCAGATCTATTTTGAGGATCAGAAGCAGGAAAATTCTTCGACCTGACATGACTAAAAAGGAAACCCAAATAGGAAACATAATAGCTGGATGGATAACACCCCGACAGGTTGGTTAGGAAATAATTAAATATTTTACCCACCTATCCATATTATTATTTTTATATTTGTATTTTTGATAACTTTTTGCTGGTATTGTTTCAGTTAACCTTCAATGACAAAATATGTGTGCCATGCCATTTGCGGGCACAGAGAATCGTAGACAATTTTCACAAAAGCTCTGCTCTTGTTGTATCTTCCACAATCAGTCAGCCTACATCTTCTCAAGAGATAGATCAAGAAGTGATAGTAAAAGTTGAAGAGGTGGGTCCTGATCTTGTTGTATCTTCCACAATCAGTCGGCCTACATCTTCTCAAGAGATAGAGCAAGTGATAGTAAAAGTTGAAGATGTGGGTCCTGATTTTGTTGTATCTTCCACACTCAGTCAGCCTACATCTTCTCAACCGATAAAGCAAATGACAGTTGAAGTTGGACAAGTGGGTCCATCAACTTCTGACCGACCATTGGAGGATACATCTACCGAACGAATCTTGCGCACAAGAAGAGTCCCTAATATAGTAGAGAGTGAAGAGGTTAGTCCGGCAACCCCCAACACATCTGCTGAACAGATTACGTTGCCCACGTTGAGAAGAGCAGCTGACACTGCTCGTCATTGCTTATTTTTGAAGTGCAATAACACTGAAAAACGACATTTGCCTGATTGTCTTAGAAAAAGAATTATTAAGGAATTTAATTTCTTCATTCCAAAAAATGCCCGAATATGTAATTTTCACATAGGTAGTAATTTATTTCATGAATTGTATGCTGCTGAAAATGCAATTTCAAGATTTACTGCTGCACAAATAGAAGAAATTGTGTTTTTGCTGTCAGATGACACAAAATTGGATTTCAAAAATCCTGAAAATATTGATGACCATCTATTTAAGTTCTGGTTTGGATGGACAAAAATAGAATTTAATGAAATTCTGATAGAAATACCGCAATTAAACTATCCAAAACTTAAAATCGGTTTAAGTGCACTTTTGTGTAAAATGCGTACTAGAGACAATAATGAGAGAATCTCTGCATTTTTTCAAGTGCCAAGAAGAACACTTGAAGATTACATGAAACAGGCACAAAAAATTCTTCAAGAATATGCGCCTACACATTTAGGATGGCAGCATAATTCAAGCGACGAATTAGTTGCCAGAAATTCTTTTCTTGCCGGTCACCTTCTTGGCAATCATGAAGAGCCTACTGAATGAAGGCGTTTAATGCTATTGCTGATGGCACCTTTTTATATACTCAAAAAGACTCTATTTAATAATTATTTCAAAATTTTTTGAATAGTTATTATTCGACCTAAAAAAAAAGGAGGAGGTTCTCAATTCGTCGGATTTTTTTTTTGTATTTTTTTTTATTTATGTTCCCCGATTACTCGAAGACGCCTGAACCGATTTGGAAAACTCGTTTTTTGTTTGAAAGGGTATACTTTACAATTGGTCCCTTAAAAATATTGTCATGATCTGATCATGAACTTCGAAGATATGGAACGGAAGTCCTCATATATGATCATAGGAGAACTGTCGTAACAAAATTGCTTTGTTTATACGTGTTCTCGATGACTGAAGGAAGAGGGGACAGGGGGTAAGTCAACTCCCCTTCTACCACTTTCCAAAATTAAACATATCGTATGAGGTATTGTTTGAAAGGACTTTTTGTAAGGATTTAAAATATTAACGACAAGCACATTTTTAGTAGTTTGTTGCAACAGCTACATCATAGAAGCAGTTGGACCTTATCCAGCCACCAAAAATGATGCTTCTATAATGAAAGACAGAGAGAGTTCTAACATAGAACAAGAACCCTTCATATCTTTTTTCTCCCAACCTCTTCAAACTACTTTCCATTAGATTTTTTGTTAGTATTAAGTCGTTATTTAACTACACATCAGTTTTAATAATGGAGGCTACCTCTATCACTGGGTCTCAAATTACATGCTAGCTACCTCGCCTTTCTCCTATCAGCTTTGTTTCGATGCCTTTAACCTTTTCACCGCCAGCGAACACAGAACGCGATGCCTCGCCCAGCGCCAAGCTATATGATAATTGTTAAAATGAAGAGCAAGTAATGAAGTCGTGGCGCTGGTGGCACGAAAATCCGGAACTTCTATTGAAGTCCGTGGCGGTGAAAAGGTTAACATTGCAGAGTGCAGAGGCAATGGTACTCTTTAGGTACTAGTTGAAAACAAAGATTAAAATGGTCTACTCAAAATTGTTAAAAATCATATAAAATTATAATATAAAATATTCATTTATTATAAAATACATTATCAAAACATTTAAGTACCATATCTCACAATTACACAAACTAAACTTAATTAATATCACAAAAGTGGATTGTACACCATGTTTCGTATGGTTAACATTCAATGGTCCTTGTAATTAAACAATTCATCGACTAATGTTTCATTGTGTTCCTTGTTCTGCATTCATGTCCACTTTACACTGCACGGTGCACTCCGCATCAGTCTCGTTGTTCACGAACCTGAACTCACGCTTGCTCTTCAGTTTGACGATCTCGCTCCTCACGAGTAGCAACATGTAGATTTGAACAACTGAAAAATGGAAACAAATTGTTAGGACCTGCTTTTTGTTTTAAATAATGTGATTAACTTATGGGCTTATTTAAATACCAACTTTTGTCCGCAATTTCGTCTGCGTACCCTTCAGAATTAACCTTAAGTTCTAAATTATTTCACAGTAACACAATAACCGGATTAAAAGACCCCGTTATTGTGTACACATAGATATTGACCTAACTTAACACATAGGTGACATAGGTGATAGCCTAGATCAATATCCAGATGTGAGTTAATTTCGTTCAATATTTTAAGGGCGAAAAACTAACAAACATTCATTTATTTATCCATCAATACATTCATGCGTCCTTATAAACTTATTAACACGATAGTATTATTTCCACCGTGAGACGCAATCCTTTTTTTATAAGGAGGAAATAGGCTGTAGGGCCAACATGACTGTCGGCATGGTGGCTTGTTGACGTAAAAGCTTGTAATAAAAATGTACTTACTGACTTGACCCCACAAAGCAGTTACGTCTGTGAGAAAGATCCAAGAGTTGAGTAAAAACTCTACCTCGCCGACATCGAACAGAAACAAGTGGTATATGGTCAAGATGATGCCAATCAACCCGGTCAGGGTACAGAGAATAATGCTGTAGATGTAGTAGGCTCTCAAGAAATTCAGGTTTTTCTGAAAATAAAAATAACATAAATTTTAATAGTGGTGATCAGTGGCGTAGCTAGCATGGGTGGCACCCGGGGCGGATAACTGTATGGTGTCACCCCAAAAATAAAAACTTAAAATTAATAAACATCCGATAAACATAAAGTACGAATTTATTTAATTATTACAAAATGTCTTTCAGAATTAAAATATAATATTGTGATAATGTAAATTACTAAATACAGGGTGTCCCAGATAAGGACGTCCAAAAAAAAATGTTGGAAGCCTCTCTTCTTGGGCTATCCAAACCACCTCTATGTATTTTCTATACCAATTTTTTTTCGTTGGGTGTCACTCCCTGGCTGGTGGCACCCGGGGCGGACCGCCCCCTACGCCCCCCCTAGCTACGCCACTGTGTTTCACGCGTCATGTTCGTGAACGGGCACTGTCAGCTGAGATTGGTCATCACCTAACTACCCTGGTTTGTATCTTTATTTTTATTTTCTTTACCTACATTGTTATCAGTATCACATGTTAAAACGACAAGAATAATGAATTTTGTCTGACCTTATTCTACTGATAATTAATTAGGTCTTATGGTCAACATTATTCGTTTCAATAGGTATACATACAAACTTCGTAACAGTTATACATAGAGTTAGAAAACTTCGCCTTTGTAGAGCTTTATCTCTGTCACTCTTTGATCAACGCAGGCATAGGTAACAACAATATCATCATCAGTCTTCTTTGATTAATTGATTGATAATGAAGTAAAATTCAATAGAAGTAAAGTTCAAAATGGCGTACTTAACTGTTTTCATTGAAAACACGGAAAAGTTCAAGGCAAAACTAATTTGTCATCTCCAACTTATTTCTAATGTGTCACCGTCCTAGTCTTACGCTGTATGTCAGTAAGAGATGGCAATTCTCTAATTTTAGTCTAGTTTGTGAAAAAGAAAATAGGCACCAATATCTATCTCTTGAATGAAAACTCACCTTATGTCCACCAACGATGAATACAGCGTTATACACTACATCTGTTATTGCTATCAGAAGCAGGACACCTAATATTGTAAAACTTGTATTAAAGTTTCTATGTTCTACTGAATTCATTTCCACCATCGAATAGAAGTTTATGGACATTCCCACGAAGAAGAATATAGATACAGCCTGAAAAGACAAAACACAACAATTAAAATAAAAAAAAAAAAATTGAAATGTTATAGTTTGATTGAAAATCATCATTCATCTACCTAACCAGTCCAAGATTTTGAGAAGTAGGTACAATCATAAAATATATCTAAACTGAAAATGTCACATTGGTAATTGCTCGGTATCGAACCAGCGACCTCATGCATTAGAGGCGGGCGTCTTTACCAATGAACCATCTCAACTTGTAGGTATTCTTATGAATTCAGGATTTATTAGCACTGTACTATGATCACTCTACTTGTGATCACGGTACGGGTATGGTATGGGAGTTGATTGACAACAGACTGACTTTTTCTGTAAGAATGGCGTGCTCACCACTTCAACCCAGCATACAAGGGCCCATATTCAAAATACCAATCGCTTATTCTTCGAATTTAAATCCCTTTTAGAATTTGACTGAGTGTTTTAAAACTTATAAACCTTTTCGACCAGACTTACTTTCAGCCAGGTTGCGTTGGTATACAACCTTTGCAGTACTTACCAATCTGAGATATCCCCACGTGATTAAACCGTAACGTAGCGGCAAACAGAAACAGCATTTTTTACACACTGGCACCTCTGTACTCATCTTTTCTTTTTTTCTTTTCAAGCTATTAAACCTTTCTTTTTTAAACTATTCCGTTTTTGTCAGTTAAGTTTCAGAATTAGAATATTAAACACAGCTGACGAAGTCAACCGTTGACTTGGGACTGATTAAAGCTTGTAGGTATAATATGTAAGTATATTAGGAAGATACGCGCTCAAGATTTATCTCCTCCGCTTACAATAACAAAAACAAACGGTTTTTTTTTTCAAGATGTTTCAGATTTCTGGGATGTGTCTATTACCAATACAGTTAAAGTAGGCTAAAAAGTAACATAATCATGGCCGTTAAGAAATCAGTGACACTGAAACAAAAAGCTTCATGTGTTCCCAGAACACGTATTTTTTGTTAAAAAAAACTTTACCCAGCACTAGGAATTTCTCCTATACCTATTGCGTGTGCGTTGCGTTTATTTCACACCAATAAAAGTCATTAATTTCCCAGCAATAATTTTTGCTCAATATTACTTAGTTTGATGGACAGAATGCGTAATTAACGGCTAGGTATGGTGTATTTTTACACCCCGTATAATCTGCCTCAATAAATGACTTGTTTTATTTATTTTTCTAACAGTTTATTTTCTTGGTCTGTAACAATAATTTAACTTAAAAACTCAATTTTGTACCACTACAGCAATTTCTATTCGTATCACAATCATCAGATCATAAATTAGTAGAGGTTTTTTTTTCATCTTGAACAAATTATGTTTTGCAATAGATTCGTAAGTTCCATGTTAATAAATTCTTTCTTTATCTCCATCGGCTTTATTATATTTATTGGTTTTATAATCTTCTTCGACTTTATTATCTTCTTCACATTTCATCTTACATGCCGATTCTGCAGCATTGTTCACAAATCTGAAATCGCTGTTTGTTCTTTGTTTTATAAACTCACTTCTCAGTAGTAGGAGGACGTACGCTTGAATAACTGAAAATAATTAGATTAGGTCTTATGTAGGTACCTACTTCTTTAGAAAAAAAAATCAGAGATCATTAGATTTCCAATTATATTTTTTAAATGAGACTTTTCTGAAATATTTCTGGTAAGTTTTTAGACCTATGCATCCTGCTTATGCGTGGGAAGTTAAAAATAAAGACTTGAAAGTTTATATGAAATGCCGTAGATACCTACCTATGTCGTAAACGCTTTTATCCGACGAAAAAATTCATCGCTGGGAAATCTAGAATCATGTACCTAATGAATTCATGGTAAAAGTCTTCATTACAATGTCCCTTTATGCTATGTCTAAACAAAAAAAAACATCAAACATTAGGTACAAGACTTACTGATTTGAGCTATCAAAGTGAGTAGGTCACACAACAGGATCCAGAGGTTGAGAAAATCCTTATCCTGCCATTGCATTACGTAAATACCCTGCAGAACGACAGCGACGCTCATGATTATCATCACAATCCAGAGAAAGAAGCTGTAGATATAGTATGCTTTCAACAGCTTCAAGTCTTTCTGAAAAGTAAGGACTGACTTACAAACTATTGGTGATATTTCGACTAATCAATTAACATACTTTTTATTAGCTTTCAAAACGCACACATTTTAGTATAGTAATAGTGAACTATTGATTCGCTAATTTGCCAACTTACAATCAACTTAAAATCAACATTTGATTTCAAACCAACTAAAAATATTACCTTAATAAAATGTGTTTTTTTTAGTTGTGTTGTGTAGTTAATAGTGTCATCAACCCAATAATATTTTGGAGATATTATATGTTGGGAATTTGGAGCTGCAAGATGGCTACATAACTAGCCATTCTAGCCAACTTCTAACTGGGTTTGACAGTATTACCTAGCCATGGAAAAACTGACAAAAACACAAAATCAATTTGCAAGTACGAGGTGTAAATGTACGGTGAATTTCACCCTTAGTCTCTTACTTACTTACTCTAGGTATAATTTGTATATTATAATTTAACTCACCGTGTGTTCGGCTATCACAAACACAACATTTAGCACAATATCCACTCCAGCTAAAATGACAAAAAATACGAGCAAAACTACGTATATTGTGTATCCCGATTGAGTTTTGGATGCTCTTATCGTATGATAGAGAGCATTTGTGAGGCTGACCAATAGTAGGACACCCGTTACCTGAAAGTATAATAAATTCAGGTTTAGTAGTTTGAAAAATACAGTGTTCTTCTACCATTTTTTTTTTCAAAAGATGCCGGTGGTCGTGGTTGCGTTTATAAACATAAAAACTCACATACACAAACAGCCAGACCCGAAATAACTGTAGGTATGTAGGCCATACGAATATCTGTTCCTTGCGGGAATCGAACCTGCGACACGAAGCGCAGATTGTTTTATGCGCGGCATGCATTATCATAAAACAATAGGTACATACAAATATTATAAATGCGAAAAGTAACTTTGGCTGTCACGTTTTCACGCCTAAACCACTGAACCGATTTTGATAAAATTTGATATCTATGATTTCAACCCTAAGAAAGGACGTAAGCTACTTTAATTCCGCGACTTCAACTGCGTCCGCAATAACCGATATTTACGCGGACAGAGTCGCGGATATAAGCTAGTATCTAGTAATATGCTAGTAGATACTCACCAATCTGATATAACCCCACACAATCAGTCCACGTCTTAGTGGCAGACACATGCAACATCTTGTAAACTGCGGTAGCTCCCAACGCATTCTGACTGAATTACTTTTCCACTTTTTAGAAAGAACATAAAATAGATATTATATATGTATACCTAATTAACTAAGAGAATACGTTACTCATTAATTTATATAAGTAGCTACAATAACAAGCGATAATAAATTAGTGGAATTCACAACAAATTTTAAATATTTTGGACCTAAAACTTGTAAACATAACTATCTTTTTGCTACAACGGAATTATACCTAGGTACTTATTACGTCATTTGTAAAGGACCATGCGACAATTTGGGCCCACTTTCAACATTGCTCAACAGTAATGAGACCTATATCAAATGAAAGCTCTTAAGATAGGCTTCATTTCATTCTATGGCAGCTAAGTTCAAATCGAGCGCGAAAATGGTGTTTTAGTGCATTTTGTCATTTTTATTAAAACCTTGAGCCCAGTTTTCCACATTGTTCAACAGTGATAAGACCCATGCCAAATGAGAGCTCTTAGGGTGTACTTCATTCCATTCTAAAGCAGCTAAGTTCAAATCCAGCGCCAACATGGTGTTTTAGTACGTTTTCAAAAAAAAAATATATTTGTTACTACTATAACTGAAAAATATGACAGTGCTTCTCAACAGTGATGAAACCCATGCCAAATGAGAGCTCTTAGAGTGAACTTCATTTCATTCTAAGGCAGCTATGTTCAAATCCAGCGCCAACATGGTGTTTTAGTACGTTTTCAAAAAACATATATTTATAACTATTATTAACTGAAAAATATGATAGTGCTTCTCAACAGTGATGAGACCCATGCCAGATGAGAGCTCTTAAGGTGTACTTCATTTCATTCTAAGGCAGCTAAGTTCAAATCCAGCGCGAACATGGTGTTTTAGTACGTTTTCAAAAAAAAATATATTTGTTACTACTATAACTGAAAAATATGACAGTGCTTCTCAACAGTGATGAAACCCATGCCAAATGAAAGCTCTTAGGGTGTACTTCATTTCATTCTAAGGCAGCTAAGTTCAAATCCAGCGCCAACATAATGTTTTAGTACGTTTTCAAAAAAAAAAATATTTTTATAACTATTATAACTGAAATATATGATAGTGCTTCTCAACAGTGATGAGACCCTTGCCAAATAAAAGCTCTTAGGGTGTACTTCATTTCATTCTAAGGCAACTAAGTTCAAATCGAGTGCGAAAATGGTGTTTTGGTGTATTTTGTCATTTTTATTATATCTAATATTAGAGTTCTGGCTAGCAAGTCACAATTCATCTGGAATATGGCTAAAATCAAAATCCACATGAATAAAAGGTTTTAATAAAAATGACAAAATACACCAAAACACCATTTTCGCGCTGGATTATATTTTTCAGTTATAGTAGTTACAAATATATATTTTTTTTAAAAACGTACTAAAACACCATGTTGGCGCTGGATTTGAACTTAGCTGCCTTAGAAGGAAATGAAGTACACCCTAAGAGCTCTCATCTGGCATGGGTCTCATCACTGTTGAGAAGCACTATCATATTTTTCAGTCAATAATAGTTATAAATATATTTTTTTTGAAAACGTACTAAAACACCATGTTGGCGCTGGATTTGAACTTAGCTGCCTTAGAAGGAAATGAAGTACACCCTAAGAGCTCTCATCTGGCATGGGTCTCATCACTGTTGAGAAGCACTATCATATTTTTCAGTTATAGTTGTAACAAATATATATTTTTTTTGAAAACGTACTAAAACACCATGTTGGCGCTGGATTTGAACTTAGCTGCCTTAGAATGAAATGAAGTACACCCTAAGAGCTTTCATTTGGCATGGTTCTCATCACTGTTGAGAAGCACTATCATATTTTTCAGTTACTAATAGTTATAAATATTTTTTTTTTTAAAACGTACTAAAACACCATGTTGGCGCTGGATTTAAACTTAGCTGCCTTAGAATGGAATGAAGTACACCCTAAGAGCTCTCATCTGGCATGGGTCTCACCACTGTTGAACATTGTGGAAAACTGGGCTCAAGGTTTTAATAAAAATGACAAAATACACTAAAACACCATTTTCGCGCTCGATTTGAACTTAGCTGCCATAGAATGAAATGAAGCCTATCTTAAGAGCTTTCATTTGATATAGGTCTCATTACTGTTGAGCAATATTGAAAGTGGGTCCAGGCTTCATACAAAGGTGCCCATGCTCCTTACCTATGGGAAAACCTGAATGTCTGATACAAGGCTGATTCTTCTACACAGTCTGTCTAAACTCCAACACAGAAACAAAAGATTAACGCCACAATTTTCACTTGTTTTAAAACTTTAATTCTACATACAAATGCACAAACACGACGAAAAATAGATGCACAATCAATATTAGGAGAAATCGAAGAAGATTCTCATTCTCCGATTGCTATAAGTAGGTACAGAAGTAGGAAGTAAACGGACTCGAATGCGCGTGCGCTACGTAAGTGGTACCATAACCTGTGTGGTAAGGACACAAGTCGGTGGCTAAGTGGTAGCCCGCGCACCCGCGATCCTGCGGCCTCTAGACAATGTTGACTATTTCAGGAAACTGTTTAAATTGATCTAGGTACGTCAAATTTCGTTTGTTTCAATGCTCGTGCCTCTGCATGTAAAGAGGCCAGCAGGCCTACCATAATCTAATTAAAATTGATTCAAAAGCAAGACATTTCAGTTTAGGTTCTTAAACTGCATCGCTCAATGACTTCTAATTTCAGTTCAAATTTGAAACGTTAAAACAATATAGATTAGAGAAATATTAACTTTAAATGAATTAACAGTAGAGCGTTTGAGTTGAGCTGCTATAAGGATGTCATGGTACCTGTGGTAAATTGAATGAACAAAACCAAAACTTGTGACTCAATTTGGGAAAATTGCTGTCATTATATTGACGTCGTGGTACGAATTTGAAGAACAGTAACTTCAGTTTAGGTCCTAAATTAGTAATTGGCTAGTAGGTATTATTATTAACAAATAAAATTGCATAAAGACTCGTTGTAGAGTTTAGTTCTAGCAAACCTGGCTTTATTATACGTTACCTAAAATTACTTAAGTAATTGAAAACCCACATAGATACCTAAGAATAAATATAAGTAATGTTAGATTTTGAAATCAAAACTTAACAAATGTTTTGAAGATGAAAATAAAATTACTTAAGTAATTGAAAACCCACATAGATACTTAAGAATAAATATAATGTTAGATTTTGAAATCAAAACTTAACAAATGTTTTGAAGATGAAAATAAAATTACTTAAGTAATTGAAAACCCACATAGATACCTAAGAATAAATATAATGTTAGATTTTGAAATCAAAACTTAACAAATGTTTTGAAGATGAAAATAAAATAACACCGAATGAAAATACAATGCTTTTTTAAATGTTTAATAGACAAAAATGTAGAAACAAAATTATTTTCTCAGTACCTATTCTTTATTTTAACTTATTTTTCTATTTACAAATATAGAAAAAGTACCTATTATACGAGTTCAGAATTTTCGAAAAAGGCTCTTCACAGTAACCTTTTTTTCAATAATCGCAAGCTTTCATTCTATCATTTTTACTTCTAATCTCTCGTTGTTCGGTTACCACAATCATTAATTCCTTCTTCACAAGTACCATGTTTCTCTTCATCAATTTCTTCTTCTTCTTCAGAATGCATCGTACATTCACATTCAGCTGCATTGTTTATAAATCTGAACTCGTAGCTTTTCTTAATTTTAATCATTTGACTTCGTATGAGTAGAAGAATACATGCTTGAATCACTGAAAGATAAAATAAACCGTTTGGTTTTTTTTTATGGTCAACTATGTAAGTATGTAACTGTTTTGTATTCTATCCGATTTTCTACTACGATTATAAACGCGAATGTTTATGAGGATGGATGGATGGATAAATGGACTTTTCACTCGTAAGTGGCTGATCGGAATTAGCTCAAAATTGACACACATTATAGATGTTGATCTAGCCTAAGACATAAGATTTTTATTTTTAACACAGGAATTTTTATACCATTTTTGTATTTCCGTGAGATAATTTAGAACTTTGGCTTAATTCTGAAGTCTACGCTGACGTAATCGCAGGGAAAAGTTAGTTAATTAATAAATCTATTCTATTCTTCCACCAAGTAAGTGAAGTAAGTACCTACAGCTTTCAAATTATAATAGCCCAATGGTATAACTTACAGACTTGAGCAAGAAAAGTGGCCAGGTCAACTAGCAGCACCCAAGTGCGAAACTCATCGATCTCTTGCAGATTGAACCAGTACACAGTGTAGGCCGACAAGCCAAAGCCTATCAGAGCCGTCGTTATCCAGAGGACGAAGCTATACACATAGTACGCTCTTAACAGCTTCAGGATTTTCTGAAAAACATAAAGAAATAATTAGAATCAGGTAGTTACCGTGACAATCCATACTAACAATACTATGCGAATGTGAGTTTGTCTATTTGTCTGTTTGTTGAGCTTTCACGATTACCTACACTACTAAACCGATTCTGATGAGGTACAGACTAAGCTTGAACCCTAAGAATCTGAGATAATCGACCATCACGTGGACAAATTCACTGGCTTTAAAAGCAGCAGCAGCGGGAAAGGGCAACGTCTCCTTTGCTTTTTTATTAAAAAAACACTTCACACTTCGATTTTTTCGAATCATATTAATCATCGGTCTATAAGAAGGGAAAATATAAGGAAGTTTGTCATCATCATCATCATCATCATCATATCAGCCGTAGGACGTCCACTGCTGCTGAACATAGGCCTCCCCTACAGATTTCCAATAGGACCGGTTGGAAGCGGCTTGCATCCAGCGCGATCCCGCGGTCCTCATCGGATCGTTTGTACATCTTGTATGTTCGGAAGATAGTAACAGAAACAATTTTCACATTACCTTCTCCCTACAGTCTACCTAGATGATTCATTCTCGTTGTAGGTGTATAGGTACTCACCCTATGTCCACCAATAACAAACATAATGTTCATCATAATATCCGCTAGTGTGAACAGCATTAAACATGCCAACAACGCTGCATAGATTTTGTAACTTATATCTGGTTCAGTTTTGGTTAGACCCAGCATCGTAGAAAATGATTTTTCGGCACCAACCATCACTAGAGCGGATATAACCTGAGGAAAAATTAACCAAACAGCTTAAGTTTCATCTCAATATACACACATCAAAAAAGTCTAGGGATCAACATCCCTAACATTTGTTAGGGATGTTGATCCCTAGACTTTTTTGATGTGTATATTTCGGGAACCTTTTTTTAGGTGCGCTGTGGAATTAATCCTCATGGACTGCCTCCGTCGTGGGGGTGACGCAGGGACTCTTACCGGCTAAAACCACCGCGGTATTCCACCTCTGCCCATGACATGGGGTGCGGGATTCGAATAAGCATTCACCGCTCCTATATCTCGGGACCCTGAGGGCCCGGGCCTTTTGGATGGCGTACGAGGGGCCGAAGCCAACTCGCAGAGGCCCCACTCTAAATGAAATGAGACACCAGCCAACAATTATCCCTGTATGTGCACCTAAGGAGAACCCCTCGGTTGGTGCAGGACTATTACAGGACATAGAAACTAAAATGCTGGATTAAGGGTAGGTACCTCTGGCTCTCTTACGGGTGCACCTACGTACGATCCAACGAGGTGAACGAGGGTAGGCAAATATATCAGGTTCAGCTATTTAAAACTTGTATTCGTATAAAAACGTGAAAAAATGTGCTAATTATTTTAACCTTCCATATCTCCGTAACCTAAAGGATCACAGGTAAAAAAAATATCGCTATGATGGAAAGGACATTGAACATTGGACATTGATTGACTCGGCTTCGTCGAGTGTTCTTTACACCCGTTATTATGTACCTAGTAGCTACTCACCAATCTCACATATCCCCACGCAATCAAACCGTATCGTAACGGCAGACATAAACAACATCTTGTGCACACCGGTAGCTCTAAGCGCATCTTGCTGGAACACTTTCCGATATCCCACTAATTCACTGAAAGTATTGAAATTGTTACTTATCAAAATGAAGATACACAGTTGAAATCATTAGCAAACACACTCACTTATTTTTAAAACATATATAAAAACAACAGGCTTGTTTCCTTTAAGTACCAAGATAAAGGTAGTTTTTTAAATAAAAACAGAAAGACTTGTAAGCGCGCTCGCGTTTTGTAAATTGTATGAACGACACACACAACACGTTGGCTAAGTGGTGGCTCCGAGGAATCTTGCGCCCGCGCATTTTAAAGCGGCTATTATAGACCTATCCTCGCTGCCCGTTATCATAAAAGACGAGATGGACAGATAAAGTAAAGAAAATCCCTCATCTTTACGAAAACTTGCATAGGTACCTAATATTTCCATTTTATCCTTAAATATTTTTTCATTAGCCTAATCGTCATCCTCCCAAAAGTTAGTCTTGAAGGACTTGCATCCGGTTTTATTCTAAGTGAATCTTGACGATTAGGTACTCTCTTAGACAGCTAAACTGTAAGGTAACGCGTCTATTAACTCCTTTAATGGTCGATGCTCATATCCTTGTTAACCGACGTAATGCGTCATCAGCAACGGGAACGGAGTCCGAAGTTATGGCCTGCGCAGTTTGTTTCGGATGGGCCAGTGACGGGTTTATTTTGGAGTTGATTTCTCTGTGCGAGTGCTTTTGTTTCGTATTCTATTCTCCCACGTTATCATTGTGAAGACCAAGGGTAGACATATCCTCAACTGTACCATCCTT
Source organism: Hoplodrina blanda (assembly GCA_949316365.1). NCBI lineage: Eukaryota > Metazoa > Arthropoda > Insecta > Lepidoptera > Noctuidae > Hoplodrina > Hoplodrina blanda. The sequence continues at coordinate 13,630,062 of OX438589.1, forward strand.
AATTGTACGTTTATAACCTGGTGAATATTGTAATATCTGATGAAAGTCTACTTAAACCGATTCCATCACTCCCGGACAAAAAAATATAGGTACGTATGTACGAAAGATTGATAAGTATTCTTGTTTGTTAACAGGACACCACATGGCTAAGAATAGCCACTGGTATGTAGTCATGTAGGATTGAAAGAAGGAAACACCTATTTAAAGGTTTGGGTAGGAACGAGCGCGAATGATTGTGTGTACTGTGAATAAAACTGACTCTATTCATGGACATACTTGCATAGTAGAAGACTACACTGGATTTTGTCCGCGACTTTTCTTACGGATCCCTAATTTTACCAAAACAAAATATGGTCTATGGCACTCAGGGATTTGACTACCTCGTTAGTCTAGTGGTCGCACAGCACGACTGCTGAGCATGAGGTCTCAAAGTGTTATTGGGTTTTTCCATCAGGAATTTCTCAGTAGCGGCCTCGGAGTCTGGATTTGTGCACGGTTAATGACAAAAGACTCGTCCTTTATTATATGGGACTTAACATAGTATCTACGCCTCTCCCTAACCCTTCTGGGATTACAGGCGTGATGTTATGCTAGCACTCAGGGATAACGTAGCTTAGTATTAACGAAAGAATTTTCAGAAACAGACCAGTAGTTACGGAGATTAGCGCATTCAATAGATTAGCAAATTCTTGTTTTGGCGGTTTCATTCTTGTCGGCAATTTAGATCGGCGTACGCCGCTCTTGTCCATCGCTTATCTGTTTCACTATTCTTCAACAATAATCAAAAATCCATCCATTTCTGATTAGAACCAATTGTTATAATTATATTTCTTAAACTAATGACCCCATCCAAGTGAGAAAAACGCGGGATTATTGATAGAACTTGCCATAGATCACTAATAAACAACTTATAGTGATCGAAAAAAAATTAAAAAAAAAAAACAAATCAAATTTAATATTTGATTCGATTTGATTCTTGATAGTTGCATTAGAACTCGCCACGAATCAATAATAAAATAAATGTTTTTTTTTTTTCTTTATTTTCAGCAGTTGATTTTCGAATTCTTGCTAGCCATCTTGCTGCTGAGCTTCGCTCGGCTAAGTACTGGACCTACGCTTGATATACTCTTAACAGACAGTATATCTGTACCGACGCAACCAACAACTATATTAGAATAAATTGAGCGCAACAGCGCGTTAAATCTTAAAAAAGTGATAGAGTCACATCCAGAATTACCAGACTGTCAGACAGTATCGAAGATCCGAAATGCAAGGAAAAATTCCAGTTTGTACAAAATGCTGTCACTGTTTACCGCTGCGTTATGGTTTACTCGCGTGGGGTTATTTTAAATTGGTGAGTACCAGTCGTAAGATCGATGAACTAGTAAGGCAACGAATCTAGCACATTGAGTACTTTGCAATGCCTACCCAAATGTCCTTTCTTGGTAACGTTCATCGCGTCGTTGAGCCCAAGTTCCAAGTTAAGCTTACGACGACTGCACATGCACACTTGCACAGTCTGTCAGTTCCACTCAAATCTTTATCTTTCTTATATCTCATCTCATAAACGAACCTAATGGTCTCATATTGATCTGCCTGGAAAGTGTAAAGACTGTTAAAAAAAATCACGTGTGAAAGCAAGATTTTAATCTGCTTACAAAATGTTTCTTTTCCTTTGGCGTCGTAAGACTCTCGAGTGGTAACCACGTACCTGAAGGCGCAGTGTAGGAAGGCCCCTTCAGTAGGTGGAAAGACGAACTGGTTGACGTAACGAGAAACCGCTGGATACGGACAGCGCAATACCGGTCATTGTGGCAATCTTTAGGGTACGCCTATGTATAGCTGTGGACGTAGTTCAGATAATTGATGACAGAATGGAATATGTACCTATTATGTATCAGGTTATTTAGCCATATACATACCTTAAGTTGATGACCTCTCCAAACCGTTTGTTTCTATGTTCCAGATAGCAGATGCATTGATTATAACGTTATTAACCACCTCTACGATATGGACATTAAATAACATATCTGAAAAGGATGAAGAAATTCGGAGGCGGGTCCACCAAGACCTGATTATACCAGTCATTGCTTTTGCGGTGTTCATAGTGGATTTATTGGTGACCATAGTCTTTATCGTTGGAGGACATAAGGTGATTTGAAATATAATACTGTATGTTTAGATAGTCAATTAGGGCTGACTAGAAGTTATTAGGATACCAGCCTACTATTATTGTTCCACTGTCCCACAGGACAAAGACCCTGTTCTCGTGTAGAAAAGAAAGAAAAAAGTAAAACTCTATTCGCGTGTAGGTAAGTGACGAACATAACATAAAAAAATTTGTTTACAAAATCTGTAGCCAAAAAACGGAAAAAAGTAACTAAATATGAGCATTGATCACCACGCCCGCGCCTGCTCAATGCGGATTAGCGATTTCAGACCATTATTTCTTTTGATCACATGTTTGGACGTGATGTAGCGTAATTTAGGCATGGTCTTTGCCTGGCAGTGGCCTTGAAAAGGCTGAGTTAATTGATTGGGTGATTATCTGTGTACAAAGTATAAAAAAAAATAATTGACGGCTAAATTATGTTCACGTGTTTACAATATTGGGAATAAGAAGGAAATTCTAACTATTTTTTTTCTTTCGCAGAAAAACGTGAAAAAGATAAGAATATTCTATTATGTTAGCATAGTGATGTGGATACTTACATTTCTGGTAACTGTTGTGTCAGATTTTATGTCGATCGAGAGTTATATGCTTTCCGAAACGGTATTTTGGGTCCACTTTTTCCGGAGATTCTCATTTCATTTCATAGCTTTAGGTAAGCACTTTGTATTTTTACATAACATCACGCCTGTAATCCCCGAAAGGTGAGGCAAAGGTGCACCCATTAGTACATCCACATTTCGCCAGTTATGTTTAAGTCCCATGTAATAGGGGGCGAGCCTATTGCCATCAACCGGGCACAAATCCAGACTCCGAGGCTGAGTGCTACTGTAAAATTTCTGATGGGAAAAACCCAAAAACTCTTTTTTTGCTAAATTTACTTCTCAATTATTTTCCAGTTGTACAAACTTACTTCATATTTCTTCTGAGAAGTGAGATTATCAAACTGAAGAACATCGGTGAGTTCAGATTCGTAAACAATGCAGCTGAAGCTGAATGTACCATGAAATGTGAAGAAGTAGCAGCAAGAGAAGATACGGAAATAGAAAACGTTTGAAAAGACAAACATGTACTTAGTAACACACGACAAGTGTAATTGTTCAATTAACTGAAAGTGAAAAGTGAAAATCAATAGAAATTACGAAAATTATTTTTAACTAGCTTATGAACGCGACTTCATTCGCGTGCAAATCGATTATCAGTGCCTTTTTTTTTAGCACTAATCCCTTTTCTTCTAAAATAAAAGAAACGATATTTTTTTTAAATAAATCCTAAAATCACAACTTACAACAACAGCTATCTCACAGTGAAAGTCCGAAAGTTTCTGTGATTAGTAATACATATAAACAAGAAAGACAGAAAACATTTTTTTTGTGTAAGTAGATACGTGTAAAACTTCATAATAATATGCAATACCTATGCATTAGGTAAAAAGTTGTTATTTAAACAGACCAGTTCAATTTTACTTATTTGTATGTAACAGATGCTAGAGCGTGTGAAAAAAGGGAATGGAACTTAAGCAATAAGACATTGTAGGCCATTAAAACAAGTTCATGTTACTTTTTTTAATAAATTATTTTCTTCTTCTTTACTTATACTTTTTTTCTTTAAATAAGTTCCGTTTGAATCCATGGACTGTATAGAGTCTATTGGCTCTTATTGCAGGATTTGTTAGAATTTCCGCCGACTTACGAGAAGTTTTTACCGCTTGCGTGTTTATAGCCCGGGCTGCCCGGGGGGCGCGGAGCGGTCGCTCGTTCAAGTGGTTTCGGGTTTCGCGCGCAAATAGTTCGAAACACCGTCCGTTCCGTAAAGTAAACATCTTTGACTACATGTTGTGTCATAAGTAAAATTATGTTTTTTATGTAGTTCGATAATAGGGCTTTAGGATAAAATAAAAATATAAGTTATTAATTGCAATAGTTTTTATTTTTCATACGCACACAAACAAAAAATTCAACTTTTTGTATCATGTGTCACAAAAGTGTGTTTATTTTAAAATATACAGCATGTAACAAAAAGCCTGTCCGATCCTTAAGGGTATTATTCGGCATCGTACTGCGTACACATATACGTAACCATTAATGGATTTGAGATTATTATTTTTCCCCAGTGAAAAAAAAAAAAAGAAAGAAGAAGTATGTAATTAAATTAAAATAAAACATAAAAACTGATCAACGGCAACACTGATCTGACAGGGTTTTTGTTACATAGTGTAGAGCGATAGCCTATTACATTTTATTTTATTGATCTAATGTTAATCATGTACCCCACCAAATAAAACATTATTAAACTGCTAACGTTTTAAGAGGCCGGATTTGACGTTTCTCCAACGTAATAATTTGAAAAATTCAATTCACAATCCTGAATAATTACTATGTTACCCATACACTATAACAACGAGTATCACTTGTAAACATTAAGTTTAACTTAATTTTGAAAAAATACACTCATAAACACGAATTAATTGCCGATTTATATTTTGACAAGACGTTTTGACAACACTACACAAAGGATTTTGATAGCTGTCAAATCCGGCTTGTTACAATGTTAGCTGTTTACGTTTACAGCTTAAGTTATAGACCGTCGAAGGCCGACAAAGGATTTCGGCCGCGAAAATTTTTTCATAGGTAAAACCATAAAATGTGACTAAATTAGGATAGCTAAGTAGGTATATTTTTAGAAAGCCTATTTATTCTACGTTAACTAACGTAAAACATACTTTTAAATAAACTTATCTTCAAGAACATAATTTCTACATAAATACCGACATGCAGCTTCGCACGCAAAAAAAGTTAAAACCTGTTTTTGTTAAAAAAAGTAATGGCCGTTTATTATTACGATGGCATGTCTTGTTGTCAAATAATTGTATCGTTAATAAAGTCAATTGGCGCCAATCGCCATTCAAGAGCAGCAACAACAGGGCCGACGCGGTGGGCGGTACACACGGGGGGTTTTCGCGCTCGAACCGATCCAGTACATTAAAGGTTAATGTATGATGTGGTCATAAAGTTACGTTTTATTGACATTTTGTTCGTAAATGAACTAATACAACTACTTATCATGAATGGTAAAACAAAGTGATTTTGGTCCCACAGATATTTTTAACCGACTTAAAAAAAAGGATTCTCAGTTTCACCTGTATGTTTGTATTTATGTTTGTCCGCGATTATCTCGCGTTTGGCTGAACTGATTTTGATGCGGTTTTTAGAAAAGTATTTGTTACATTTAGGAAAAGAATTTAGTACTTTAACCGACTTAAAAAAAAAGAAGGAGCTTAGTTTGTATGTATGTTTGCGCGATTATGTCAAGTTTGGCTGAACCGATATTTGCCAGCATTTTAAATATTAGCGACAAGTAATAGGTATTGCACTAAAAAATGAAAAATAAAAACTACCACCAACTTCCAAAACTAAAGTTGTTTTTTTTTATTTTATAGTTTTTTATTTTCTACCAACTTAAAAAAAAAGGAAGGAAGAATGGTTTTAAACCAAACTCTTGGTTTGGCGGGTTTTAACATAAGAGATGGTGTCATTAGATTCGATTATTTTTGGCAATGAAAGTCTTTAAAACATACAATGCAGAGCGGTACTTTGCATGTATCGCACCGCCAACCGGTTCTGGACATATCACCTCTCTTCGAGCACATTCTGCATCTGGCCCTGTTAGATTCGCCCTTTTCTATAAAGTGCTGCACTTTGGGGCTAGATTGAACAGATTGGGGATGAAGTCGAGCTGAAAACGCTTGAAATATGAAGTCCACTAACCCAAGCCTAAATTCACGCGCTGATGTCTTCTTGACGCGATGGTGGTTATATATGATATTAGCGTTGAGTGTTGTGATATTCAGAAGTCGGCGGAAGAATTTCTTGTACCAGACAAGATTACGAACTCTTTCTATGGGAAAGGCTGCCAAAAGTTGGTCTTTTTTGTCAACCCCTCCCATCGCAAGATTGTAATCGAGCACAACCTGTGGCCGGTATTTATACTGGCCATATTTCTCTCTTCCACCGACTTCACATTTGTGGTAGGTGGAAATTAGGGAGACCAAATTTTGGTCTTTCCACACTACCACAGCCAGGTCTTCAGTATAGCTAAATATCACTTCCCCAACGCGCAACTCATTCTTATTGACCTTTTTTAAAGTGTCGGGAACAAACTGGCGGTTTAGACGTAATGTCCCCATAGTATCGGTCCCATTTCTCTTCAGGGCACGCGATAGCAATGGAGAATTATAAAAATTGTCCATTACTAACGTGTGCCCCTTGTTGAACAGAGGCCGAGCCAGGTCAAATACTACTTTTGCTGTTGATCCCTCTGGATGCTCTTGGGCTTGTGGTGCAACTGAATCACTATGATTAGCAATACAGTTACTACTTTTGCCCGCGTAAACTACAAATTTATATAAGTACCCCGTTTTGGACTCGCACAACTCAAACGTTTTAAGCCCGACCTCCGCAGCTTTAGTAGAAATTTTTTGGGCCCAATTGAGTCTACCCTTCCAAAGCAGAAGTGACTCGTCGAGCGCTACTTCTTGAGCCGGGTAGTAGAGCTCACTGAATTTTTTATTCAAGTGGTCTACTACCGGCTGTATTTTAAACAGTCTTTGCTGCTCTTGAGTAGCGCTTGGGTCAATATCATCGCTGACAAAATGTAAGCAACTTTTTATTAATAGAAATCTACTATATGGCATTATTGTTGAAAGATTAGATTTCATTACGTAAGGAAGAGGTGGGAACCAGTATTCTTTTTCGACTGATAGTGGGTAGAGGCCCTGCCACATTAGGATTGCTAGAAATGTCCACACCTCTTCCTTACTCACCGGTTCCCACTTACGCATACGTGCATGTTCAGAGAGCATTCCGGATACAAGGCACGATTGTGCATATCTATTCGTCTCATCAACGATTAGTGTAATAAGCTCTTCATTAAAAAACAAACTGAAGATGTCCATTGGGGTCGACACGTCCGACATTGAACATCTCGGGCCTGGCACCCCCGTGAAGGTCTCCCGTTTGCCTTTAAAGACAGATTGATCATTACACCAATCGAAAATGAGATCTTTTCCTGTGAGGAGTCTCTGGATAGCATGATCGTTCTCAGTATCCAGAATGCTTATCCGTTCATGCGCGTCAACGTCCAGGTTCTCGGGTATGGCGTGCTCCACCGGATTCTGGTCATCACTCTCGTCATCCGATATTTGAGACAGTCCATCCCGATCTTCCCTCAGCTGCCTGCTATCTGCGATCACCGGATCCTCAATCGCCGAGTTGCCGATGTCGGATGTTTGCATCATATCTTTTTAAAACAAAAATATACAATATTATTAAGTTCCAGAAGACAAGCAAACATAATTAGTAACAATAGTATTCGCTTACTCGATTCTCGTAATGATGGTCGATAAATCCTGTAAATAACAAATTTAATAAGTATTTTAAACGTTTCATACTGTCTAAATAATTGTTTCAGTTCAATTTATCTTATGGTGGACATATACGCTACGAGAAATCGTTACGATCAGACTGTACAGTTCGAACGGTACAGTATATTGTACATGGCATACAATAAAAAATCGGACGAAACTGTACAGTTTTATAACATACATGTAGCGATTTATCGGTACCGTTCGAACCATTAAGGCTTAGGCTGTGTTCACGGAGACGCGGGGCGTCGACGTCGCGTTGTGCGGGGCGGCCCGCTCTAAATTCAAACATATGGCGTTGTATGAGAGTGTTTCACGGAGAAGCGATTTTTGACGCGTTTGCTTGAAATGCAGCGATTTTTGCGGCGCACGCAGCGGTCTTCTCGCGCATTCTCGATGAATCCAGGGTTGCCTTAGGGTTGACATAGGGATTTTCCCCCAAATTTAGAATAAGAATAAGATTTTTTTTTATTTGCTCAAACATGTGTATGCATACAGAATTAAAATAATACATGCATGCAAGATCTTAAATAAAAGTGGGGGTAAATATATGCAATGGGATTTTTTAGGGGCGTTATATGTTTAGGGGTATTTTTAGTTACTTTTAGCTTCTTATTTATTAATCTTTCTTTTTTATTTGTTGACCTAGCGGCTTAGCGTTACCTAGTACCTTACGAGTTACGACCCCACACACCCTAGTGTCAGAGTTTCTAAACCGCCTTGACATGGCCTTGAAGAGCCTTGGACATGGTTTGAGTGGGACAGTAATGGGGAAGGAAGAGTAGGTATACTTGTTACAATATTTTCCTGCGCGAATGATTATTTAACATTAGCGGGAATTTCATGCGATTTTCCAATTTACATTTCACTAAGTTCATAGCACTAAAAATCATACCCTCGATAGAATGAGGAAAAATTAACAAAGAAATTGCATTTGCGTCTTCTTGAACTCGAGCTTGTCCCTCAGAATCTGTGAAAGCTATTGCTTCACACAAAAACACTTTGTTTAATTCCAACTGAGGATATCTAACTGCCGTCATTCATCATTCCATTAGCCACCAAATACAAATTCTGCCCACCAGCAGGGGGTCCCAAACTACCAGATCTAGTGGTAAATCCACTAAGTTGGCAACACTGTGAGTATCCCGCGTGCGCCGCCGCGGTGCCCGCCCCGCGTCTCTGTGAACACCGTCATATATTCCCATACATTTGTGTTTACGCGTGCGATGTCGCTTGACGCGCCGCCGCTCCGTGAACAGAAAATCGCACCACGCGCCGCGAGACGCCACGCCGCACGCGACGCCCGACGCCCCGCGTCTCCGTGAATGAGCACTTACGGTATTCGAGGTACCATCGCGTTTAGCTCCCAGGTCTGTCGCACTCTCAGTGGAGGGATTGCCGGAGTGTTCGGTGTTAAATGGCATGGAACTCTTGAAGGAGATTCTTGTCTGCAAAAAAAAATTACTCACTTATAAAAACCGAATATACTCGTATTAAAAACATAATAACAAAAGGTTTAAATTATGAACAATTACCTTCTATTACGTTTGCGCTCTGGCGCGTCAGGTAATAAAAACCGCGCCGTCTCTTTTTGAGCCTTCATTTCGAACGTTCTTCTGCTTCCTGCTGCACCGCCGCGCCGCGCCGCAACGCGACGCCGTGCTGGGCTGCCGCGCCCTGCTCGGCACTGCTGCTGCGGCTGCTCTGCCACCACGAAATCTATCGATTCGATCTCTACCGCCTCTTCCTGAAGGACTATCGGAAGTTCATCAGACCTAAAAAAAAGAAAATATTTATTACGTGTAATTCACGAAGAAAAGGTACAAGACTGATAAATACAAGTTTTAACACTTACGGCTCAAGATCGCGCGGTGAGTCTGAGCCAGCAGCAGCAGAAGTCGAAGCCCGCGGCGATGACGATGAACTTGACCTATCAAATAAAAGGTTTTCATTTATTATATGTATTTACAGAAAACCATTTATAAAAACAACAAATTTTTTTATTACTTACGTCATTGGCAGTGGGCGGAACTCGTCGTCGAACACCGACGATATCGTCCCCAGGGGGACCACAGCCGGTTCCGGCTCGTCCCACTGGAAAATTAGAGCTTGGATAAAATAACTACAATTGATATCATTAGATTCTTGGCCACCAACACAGTGGGTGTTGTTGGCCAATACATAGTTTATCCAAAGTCCCCCACCAAAACAGCAAAGTCATTCCAACCAATCAAGACATGCAAACAGTCAGGCATGACAAAACTCAGCTATCTCACTCTCGGAGAGGACGCCTGTGTCCCAGCAGTGGTAAAGCAGTGATAATGTTTCTTCTTCTTTTTGTATAGACGATCAATCTATAATCAATAAAACTGATTGTCTCGACTGGCACTAGCTCAATAGTGGTCGCAAAGCGCGACTGCTGAGCATGAGGTCTTGGGTTTGATTCCCAGGTCGGGAAGTGTTATTGGGTTTTTCCATCTGGAATTTCTTAGTAGTATATTTTACATATTTTACCACAATATATGGCTCGGCCTCTGGATCTAACTCGGCCCCGGGATCTAACTCGGCCTCGCCGTAACACTCTTCAGCTTCATTTTCGAGCTCGAAGTCCTCGCCCTCGTCGTCCTCGAACAATTTCTTACAAGTCTTCATTGGTCTCATCCTCGGTAATTTTCCATGATGACATCTAGAAATAACAAATAAAAACTATTCTATAAACTGTATACACACAACAACAACCTGTAAACATAACTGGTTAAATGGGATGTCCTATGGCTGAAGGGGAAACGGGACAATGTCAATGTACACAACAAGTACTATGGTCCTAGGTAGTTACCAGGGTCTGATGATCGAGCTGAAAAGTGGCCCTAAGAACTTCGCATTATAAATAGGCTAAAAACTTGACTGCCCCGTTGGTCTAGTGGTCACAAAGCACAACTGCTGAACTGATGAGGTCTTGAGTTCAATTCCCAGGTTGGGCAGTGTTATTGGGTTTTTCCATCAGGAATTTCTCAGTAGCAGCCTCAGAGTCTGGACTTGTGCCCGGTTGATGGCAATAGGCTCGCAGTCTATTACATGGGACTTAAACATAACTGACGAAAAGTGAGTGTGGTAATGAGTACACCTCTGCCTAACCCTTTGGGGATTACAGGCGTGATGTTATGTTTAAAAATTAAATGACAAGAATTTTTTTTTAAAAAAACATGCTTTATTACCTGTTATTACCTGTCAAGCTTTATTGCTTATTACCTGTCAATTAATTGTGTGCTCATTGCTTTGCCAAGTTAGCACACTTATGGGTTGGGTATGTACCTACATCTTAATAATCGCCGATTTAGACCTGCTTGGCGAATACTGGCTTCCCTCGAGGATAGATCGAGGATAGACGATAGACCATTTTATATCAAAATATGTTACACCTTCTTTATTTTTCCTGACGTCCTTATCTAACAGGCTTTTATATGAAACTAGCTTTTGCCCGCGACTTTGTCCGCGTATATGTCGCTTATCGCGGACGCAGACGAAGTCGAATAAAAAGTAGCCTATGTCCTTTGTTGGGGTTCACACTTACCCTGTACCAAATTTCACACAAATCGGTTCAGTAGTTTAGGCGTGAAGAAAAGACAGACAGACAGAGTTACTTTCGCATTTATAATATTAGTTAGGATTAGGATGGTCTTTTTCTTATCATAATTAAATTATTTTTAACATTTTACTAATTTTAAATACTTAACAGGTAATAAATACTTAACAGCAAATAAAAATGATTTGATTTGATTTGATAAAAGCTTGATTTTAAAAACTTATTTTTAAGCTTAGGTATTCAGTATTGCAAGCAAAAATCTCACACGCCCCGCCCCGCCCCGCGCCCCCCGGACTTTGACCAGGCAAGCGTAATGGTAAGGAGCGGTAAGGTAACGGTGCTCTTTCAATTTGGTATCATTATTTTCGCCTAGTTGCATGGTAAAATGTTCTAAGATTGTAGGTACAGTGTGCGTATGACCGACAGACAGACCGAGTAAAAAAGTTAACGTCAAAATGAAGTAAGTGGGACTAAATCGGTTAAGGAATGGCATTTTATGGCATGGCGTCCGCGTCGGTAAGAAGTTATTTCATCGTAGGTATTTTTTAAAATTTTCATGAATGTTCAAATTCAGTTATTACATCGTTGTAGATAACATTATTTTGCACTAATTATTATCATAAATAGCTAAGAAATCTTCATCAAAAGTCGTAATTTTATTTGTGAATATTTAAGTACTGTTTGACTAGGAATTTCATGTATTGTAGGATTTGTAAAGCTCTAAAACTAATAATAAATATATGTTTTGGTCATTCGAGGTGTATTTTTATATTAAATTAGGTACTTACTTTGTTATCCGTTTGCCAGCTGATATGACCCCTTTTCAGGTTTCGGATAAATTTTCAATGACTATAAAAAAAAATGTTAGCAATTAATTAGGAACATTCCATTTATTAACAAGCCAAAATTAAATATTCGCAACAAAAAATAAATAAAATAAAGATTGAAGTAAAAATAAAGTAAAGTATAAAACCATAACAAAATTATTCACCGTACCAAACAACCTGTGTGTGCCGATCCTCTCTACAAAAAATGACAAGATGGCGGCTATGACGCGCTATGTTCATTCAAAATCGGAGACACAAGTTTGTTTTTGTTTTGGTATGAACTCAAATGAGACGAATCTATCATGATTTTATATCAAAATAATCGTAATGAAATACTTTACTCATATTTTGACAGTAAGGAGGTGCAATACAATACAAAACTTCAAAAAACGTAAATATGTTCTATAAAAGTTCAAGTTCAACGACCGACGTCGTATTTTATTACGAAAAAAGTATGATTAATGCTCACCGTAGTCCAAACACACACCACACAGTGTTTCTCGACACGTTAGTAAATTGTTTTTATAGTTTTTGATGCGTCCTTTAAACTATTTTGTCTCACAATCACGAAATAACACACCATCTGAGCTCACGGAAAACAACAAGAGGGCACTAAACTTTGAGCGCGAATTTCTCGCAAAAAACTAGCGCCACCTTTGGCAAAAATACGTATTATTTATCAGAGACAAGGATAAAACATACGTTTAAGTGAATAAATGTAAAGGTTAGAACGAAATAGACATAATTTCAACATGCACCTGTTGGGTACTAGAGCACCCGCGAAACAAGCAACGGACTTTGATAGCGGGTCATCTAGTACCCAGAAATCACTCAAGCGGTACAAAAAGCGGTATAAAAAAGTACTCTGTGATTACACCACAGCCTCTGTGACCTGAGCTCACGGAAAACAACAAGAGGGCCAAAAGCGCCCTCTCTTGCTGGTGGAAGGCAATTTCCCCCAAAATTAACAAAATTAGTCGCTAGATGGCAGCAGTAGAAGAACATACCAAGGAGGTTAAAAATATAGGGAGCGAGCGCTTGGAACATTGTAACCGTTCCTCATTTTTCTTAGAAAGAGAGGCACTGAGTTTTGTATTTTATCTCGTTCTGGCATTGTTAAGTGTATTAGAAATTGTGTAATAATTATAAATAATAATATATTATTATTGTGTGTATTAGAAAGAAACAGAACGCACTCGGTGTCTTTCATTCATTTCAAGGTCACCGAGCTTAGAGTATATAATTACAGTAGTATAGAGCGCGCGCAACGAAGTGGGAACAGTAGGCACGGGTGAGAACAACACGACGTTCCCGCCGCGAGCGCTTGTATTCGTGGTTGAGTGCTAGCAGTGTGCGTTCCTCCAGAGATTTTTTTCATATTTACCTATCAAAATGGTCAAATGTGCAGTTCGATCTTGCAAAAACGATACTAGAAAACATACAAAACTGAAATCCAGTATCACATTTCATCGGTAAGTCGATTTTAATACTTATTTTTATTAAAACAAATCACGCATCGCGGGGTTGAAGCAGACGTGGGAGGCGGGCACGCACAGACCCGCCCGCGCACCGCGCTCCCCGCGTGATACTGTAGTGATGTGACGAGACTAACGCTGTAGTCGATATTTTTGATGTGTGTTTTGATCGATATACTTGCTAATATTTTTAATGCGAAAGTATTAAAGCGTTAACGTAAAGTATGGAATGTTACGATATCACGTCAAAAATGTGTATGTATGTAAACAGTTATTTTTTCTTGTTTTTCAGCTTTCCAAAAGACCGGAACTTGATGAACAAGTGGATTATCGCTTTAAAACAAATAAATTTTGAACCAAACATATGGAATAAAGTTTGTTCAGTACACTTTCTGGATTGCAATTTCTATGAAACAAAAAAGTCCCACACTAGGAGAATCGTGGGTGCCGTAGACACACCTAATATAAATATAAGTACCTACCTGGGCGACCGAGCTGGCTTGATGAGACCTAGCTAAATCGATTTTATGCCATATATACCCCCATATTGCAAATTACATCGAAGTCGTTTTTTTTTTTTTGAGGTGGTAAAAATCATCAAATGAGTCCTTCCGTCCTGGGCGGGGCGGAAGGGACTGTCAGACTTTTACTGACTAAAAAACCACCCTGTTCCTTCTGTTGCCCTTTACGTTCCGGGGCCACGGTATCCTGTTAAGACGTCCCGCAACCCCGGCAGGCGTTAGGCCCCGTTGGGGGGCCCCGTCCCTGTGCTGACAGCTCTTTGAGGCGCGCGCGAACAGAACGCGCCGTCGACCCGGGCATGGTCCTTGATCGGACGGCGAGCTACCCATTACTCGCCGTCCGCAAGCCCGCGCCTACGGTGGCCGGATGTCGCCTCGCGACGTCCGACGCCCTGGGCGTCTCCCGCGGCGGCTGGGGCGTGAGGTGGAGGGTGTTGTTCTCTCCCTCACGCGGCCCGCCTCCTCCTTCGCTAGCATTACTGCTTCGCAGAAGGAGGTGACTGCATCCCATTCCCTCTCGCCCCGGAGCATGGCCTGAACCAGGCCCGGGCGCGAGAGGTCGCCGCCGCCTATCGCCTCCGTGAGGACACGGCGATGCTCTGCCCAAGCTGGGCAGACCTGCACCGTATGCTCCACCGTGTCCTCCGGGCGGTCCACACAGTGGTGACACCCGGGCGTTTCCTCCCGTGCAATCCGACACAGGAACCTCCCGAAACAACCGTGTCCGGTGAGGACCTGCGTCAGCCGGAAGGTGAGGACGCCGTGGCGCCTCTCTAGCCACTCCTCAAAGAGGGGTCTTACCGCCGCGATTGCAGCGTGCCCGACATCGAAGTCGTTAGATCTGTTATCGAGATCGTAATTACATCTCGATCAAACAAACAAACAAATATATAAATAAATATACAAACATTTTTCGTTTAATACTATAGTATAGGAAATAAAAACATAAAATGTTCGTAAAAAAGATATTTATTTACATAAATAACTTATCGATAACTTGTTGCCGACACTCAACTGATACATCCCTATTTGTTACACTCGCCAATATAAGTACCTACTGCTCACTTGCCTACGATGCGTACCTACTAAGCAATTGGTGCGATATGCGCGCTCTTTATTACTGTAATTATATACTCTAAGTCACCGAGTTAGGACCGTTTCTGTAGTATGAAGCGCGCACTCCATATATTTTTAACCTCCTTGGAACATACAAATATATAGAAATAATAAATTAATGTACTACCGATAAGTACAAATTTCTGATATTTTGTTAATTATTAATGTGTTGATTTATTTCTTATTGTTCATTTTAATAAAATTGGTAATATGAAATAAAAATATTTTTATATAATGGCAACTTTCTATAGGTACTTCGGGTACTTCCGAACCATTTCCGAACGAAAAAGAAAAACACAACACTTCACAATCACAACAGCATCTGGCTGCTGGCAGCTGCCATTGTTCCGATTGTTCGGTTTTGTCTAATTTTGACAAGTTTTCTCTGCGTTGTTCTATTGTTTCCTTCATTCCTTGCTTTTTAGACGACTTGGCGTGATAACGGATTCTGCGACCTCTGCTTACTATACGACCTGGCCTGTTATTGTACTGTGACACCGATTGCTTGCAAACCTGATAACTTGGCTTTTCTAATACGGACTTTGTTTGTTTGCGACCTGGGACGTGAACTTTTTACAATGCCGAAATTAAAGTGTTATTTTGGATGTGTTGTTGATGGTAAGCTTTATTTCATTTAGGTATTTTATATTCTATAAGTGTAATTCTATTTTTTACGTACTTGTAAAATATATTGTGCCGTGCACGTTTATGCTCCTTAATTTTTTATTTTTGTAAATATTGTAGTAACAATATGTATTAAACAATAAAATTTAACTACAATTTCTGAATTGTGATAGTTTCACTCAAATAGAAATATAAATTTTCAGGTCCCCTACACCGTTACCCTAAATGGGATTATCCACATACAGAAAAATTTGATCTATGGAAGTCCATACTCAGTCCAGCAACTTCAGCACGAGGCAATGAATATATTTATAATAATGTACGGTTATGCTACAGGCACTTTGAAGAAAAATTTCAATTACCAAGTCATCGCTTGACCAAAAATGCAGTACCAACATTGAATATATTTTGTAAGTATTCTACATAAGTAATCCCATACCTGAAGGCCTCTATTACTAAGCCTTCGCTCTGATTGTCTGTCTGTCTGTTTGTCTGAGATCTGATATTTTTACAGAATGTGTATTTCTGTTGCCTCTATAAACAAACAAAAATATAATAATAAAACAAATAATAAAAATATGCTAAAAATGGTACGGAAACCTTGTGTGAGTCTGTCTCGCACTTGGCTGGCTTTGTTGATAGATTTTTACTTCTGTATAAGAAATGTTTGCTTAGAAAATAAACTGCATCTATAAAATTATTTATTCTATTTTGAATTAACTAAGCATTTCTCATTATATCCACAGCTTTGAGTCATACTGAAGAACAGCCCTCAACATCAGCTGTATCAGTGGCATATAAAGAACAGCCCTCAACTTCAACTGTATCAGTGGAATATGAAGAGAGGTTCCCAGCAACATCTGGAATTGACTCTTTAAAATTAAGACATAATATAATGGCTCCAAGTAAGTAACTAATTCATATCGTACTAGCTTTTGCCCGCAACTTCGTCCGCGTATATGTCGGTTATCGCGGACGCAGACGAAGTCGAAGTCAAATAAAAAGTAGCCTATGTCCTTTGTTGGGGTTCACACTTACCCTGTACCAAATTTCACACAAATCGGCTCAGTAGTTTAGGCGTGAAGAAAAGACAGACAGACAGACAGACAGAGTTACTTTCGCATTTATAATATTAGTTAGGATTAACAGATTCCAGATGATGTATTATATCAGACAAAGAAGAAGGGTCACGATACATACAAAATTTACCCAGGCCCGGCGCAAACGAAACCTATCTTGGTTTTTGCATTATGTTATGTACATCAATTATCAGTAATAATTTTTTTTAATTTCATTGGCTAACTTAGTTAAAATTGCCCTTGTAAAAGGATTCGTTCGACAAATAATTTTCATTTTCTGGATATGAAACAATACTTTTTGTTTATTCATTAACCGAATTAAGAAAAGGAGGATGTTCTCAATTCGTGGAAATCTTTTTTTTTTATTTTGTATTGTTTTTTTTAGGTATGATCCCCGATTACTCGAAGACGCCTGAACCGATTTGGAAAATTCTTTTTTTAATTGAAAGAATATACTTTTAAGGTGGTTCCGTAGAAATATTGTCATGATCTGATAATGAACTTCGGAGATGTGGAATGGAACTCCTCATAGGATCATAGCAGAACTGTCGTAACAAGTAAAATTGCTTTGTTTATATGTGTAGTCGATGACTGACTGAAAGAAGAGGGGGTAAGTCAACCCCTCCCCCCTCTTCCTTTCCAAAATCAAATGTATCGTGAGAGGTATTGTTTGAAAAAGCATTTTGTAAGGATTTCAAATATTAACGATAAGTAATATTGCATTAAAAAAATAAAAATAAAAAACTTTTTCGCAAAAAAGACAACCAAAAACTATGTATATGTTCGACTACGTATTTTTTTAAATTATGTATGTTTACCGATTGCTCCGCCAGTTGTCGACCAATTTTCAACATAGGTACACTCCTGTAGTCACATATTTAATTCGTGCTAATCTGATGTAGATCTTCGGAGACAAACAATTAACCTCCTCAATAACGAGCAGTACACGTATTGTGATTTGGTTATTGTACTGAAGATAATTGCTGACTAATCTATCCGTGGTCAAATAATCATGGTCTTCGAAGATAACTCATGAAACTTGATCGATTTAAATAATCTGAGCGTGTTCGGCCAGCCTACGGTACTGCGCTGACTTTGTTTTTTAGGATGCATAACGCAGATCAACTAGGAATTCGTTTTTGATAAAACATTTTCACAAAAATAGTTGCTTTTTTTTAAGTTGTTATTTTTCACTTTTTAGTGCCTACCTACTTACCTCGATGTACTATCCCTACCCCTCTTCCTTCAGTCAGTCATCGACTACACGTATAACAAAGCAATTTTACTTGTTACGACAGTTCTGCTATGATCCTATGAGGAGTTCCGTTCCATATCTCCGAAGTTCATTATCAGATCATGACAATATTTCTATGGGATCAATTTTGAAGCATACATTCTTTCTAACAAAGAAAGAATTTTCAAAATCGGTTCACAATTGACCGAGAAATCGCGTTAAAAACAAACAAAAACAAAAAAAAAACAGCAACATACAGTCGAATTGAGAACCTCCTTTTTTGAAGTCGGTTGAAAAGGTTTTAGGTCTAGGTTTTAAGCCTGAAAGTCTGATTACCAGTCTTAACAATGGGTATCGTATTACTCAGTTACTGGGATGAGGAGCTCAGATGGACAGTCGCTCCATGTAAAATACTGGTATTCAGCTACATTCGGTTAGACTGGAAGCCTAACGGCGACCCCAACATAGTCGGGAAAAGGCTAGGCAGATGTTGAGGTAAATAATAATATTTTACCTTACGAATACAGTTTCAGTAGGTTAGCCACGGAAATCGAAAAAAAAAAAAACATATTCTTGAAGTACATTCAATAACTAAACAACTGAGATTAGTTTCGTTTGCGCCGGGCCTGGGTCACAAAAGACCCTTCTTCTTTACCTCTGCACGAAATGTCATTAAAATCCGTTTGGTAGTTTTGAGTGAAAGAGTAACACACATCACCTATCCATCCATCCATCCTCACAAACTTTTACATTTATAATATTACTAGCTGGTGCCTGCGGCTCCGCCCGCATGAAAGTCGAATAAAGTATCCCACGTGTTAATTCAGACTATAATCTAGGTACCTCTGTGCCTTTATCAAAATCTGTTCAAAAGTTTTTGCATGAAAAAGTAACAAACATCCATCCATCCTCATTGGTAGGATAAGTAGGAAGTAGGATACTAGGATTAGTAGGATTGTAGGAAGTAAACATTGGATACAACTGGATTATTTTTTTTTTTATTACAGCCCCTAAGAGAACATGTTTAGCTATTGTAAGGCTAAACGTGAAGCTACAGAAACTAAGGGGGAAATGCAAATCACAATCAAGAAAAATACGCGTAGCTCAAAAAATATCTACTTCCAAAAATTTTGTGAAATATATTGAAAAACTACCTGATGCGGCACAAACTTTCATGAAAATGCAAATGAGGTGGAAAAAGAAACCATGAGGGAGATGCTACACTACTGAAGAAAAAATTATGTCCTTAACAATCATGAAGCAGAGTCCAAAACCCTATAAACTTTTACAAAAAATGTTTGTGTTACCTTCAAAACGTTGTTTACAAAAAATACTTGGGGCATTTAGGTAATATGAGACCAGGCATTAATAAAGAAATATTAGAAAATTTGAAAAATGTGGTTCAGCAAATGCCAGAACAGAAAAAGCTGGTCAATTTATTATTTGACGAAGTGTCTTTGTCGCCTGGTCTCTTATATAACGCTTTCCAAAATGAAATCATAGGCTTCGAAGATAATAGCATTAACAAAAACAATAATATTGCAGACCATGCGCTAGTTTTTATGATTAAAGATAACTATTTATAAAACAAAACAACCTATTTCTTTTACATTTTGCCAAAACGTCAAAAGTCAAAATTATAGAAGCAAAAAAAAACCAAGGTTAATAACCAGGGCTCCGAATTGTTGCCACAATTTGCGATCAATGTACATCAAATACTTCAACTATAAAAGATTCAATAAAAGAAACAGCAGAAAGATATGCCATTGAACAGGAGCCTATGGAATATATAAAACAAGTTTTGAGGTAAACAACATTAAAGTGTTCCCATTATTAATTTGATCCACCCCATCTACTTATAGGTGTAAGAAATACTAGTAATTTGTTGATAAAAGATGCTAAATATACACAAAATGGGGTGAATACACGAAGTGGGCAAAATGGGAACATTTAAAAATGTTAATGGCTGTGGACGTAGGCGAAGATGAAAGTCGTCTCGTAAATAAACTAACTGAGAGACATATTGATAAGGACAAAATGAAAAAAAACGAAAGTTAAATTAGCCGCTCAAGTATTCAGTCAAAGGGTGTCTTCTGCAATGAGATTTTTATCAAGTAAGTGTGAATAGATTTCCTTTACAATAATTTATACTTACATTTGGCTGGTGTTTCTTTTATTATATTTTATTTAATTCAGCAATACTACATAGGAGAATGATTATACTGTATAATCTATGGAGGCCGTCTATGAACTTTGAAAGCGAATTTCTCGCAATCTAATAAACGAAAACTAGTGCCACCTTCGGCAAAAATACGTATTATTTATTAGAAAATAGGATAAAAATACGTTTAAGCGAATAAATGTAAAGGTTAGAACGGAATAGCCATAATTTCAACATGCATCCGTTGGGCACACGAGCACCCGCGAAACAAGCGACGGACTTTTACTCGCGGGACCTTTAGTACCCAGAAATCACTCGAGCGGTCTGTTGGCAAACAAATAAAAAAAAGTAAAAATAAAGCTGCCTCTCTGATTGTCTCGTTAGTCTATACTAGCCTTCGTCCGCGTGAATTTACTTCCGGATCCCTAATATTTTTATAATCGGAGCAGTAGTTCCGGAGATTAGCACGTTTAACAACACAAACAAATTCTTCAGCATTATCATATTATTATGAATAACCTTGTTTGGGCGATTTAATATAGTTGGTGATTTAGATCGCTGCACATCGCTCGTGTTTATCATATACATGATTATATTTTTGGCTATTCATCAGCAATATTATCGTAGGTAGGTAAGTGTTTTTTATTATTAAAAATATTATTATATTAAACGGCTAAGACCTCACTTGTAAGATTTTACGTATTGAATAGAAAGGGACCCACGTGTGGACCCTGTGGTATCCCAAATTTGGCAAGATACCAATACCAGGGTCATCGGTTTTGGCTGAAACCTATTGCTAATTCCTCACACAAATACGACTCCAACCAAATGAAAATCATTAATAGGGAGAATCATAGATAGTTGCCTTAAGAGGAGAGCAATTATATATTATAATACTTAGTGATGATTCACTTAATCAAAAGCGTTGCAAAAGTTAGTGGCAACAGTAAAAACACGATAGCATTTGCAACGAAATTAGACAGTGTAGTTAAATTATAGAATTTTCGTTTCACATCATGCCAACCTAAAGTGTTGTCGGAGATTCCTTTTCAAGCAAGACAAAATTTCCGGGTTGCCAAATGAGCTTAAGCCTTTGTGATAATGTTTTTAAGTTACAACTTATAAGGCACTTTTGAACGTCATATACCAAAACAAAAGAATTGAATAGGCTAAAGGTGGTTTTGTATGGAGAAGAATGGCTTATCGAATGGCAACTTCATACGTACCTACTGGCATACGTAATGGCAGGGACCACACCCTGGCAATGCCTTTTGTAACTATTGAACATCTTACTCACTCATCTTTTGATAAAACCTGAAGGGTGTTAATCCTGCTGTATTTGTAGGATGAAAACGTATTAAGTATGTTTTTTTTTATTATTAAACTAAGTACCTACAGTATTTGAGACAGTTGACGTGGAGTTAATATTAGCGGTTTTTACAACAAAATTCCCGCGCCTTATCATATATTTGTGTAGAACATACTTAGTCATTAGTATCTCGGTATACGCTTGATAATTATAAAAAGTAAATTACTATAAATAATTGTGTTATTTTCAACAGATGTCAGTTTATCTGTATCAACGCAACCATTAAATACAAATACAGGATATTGGAATTGAGCGAAACAATTCGTTTTCAATCTGCAAAAAGTGATTAAGTGAGATACAGTAATACTTGACTGTCGGACAGTATTGAAGATCAAAATGAAAGGAGAAATTCCAGTGTTTAAAAGATGTTGTTTCTGTTTTCCGCTGCGTTATGGTCTACTTGTGTGGGGTTATTTAAAATTGGTGAGTATAGTAAGATATGTCAGGCTCAGTGTAAAGTCGGTAATAGCTGTCGTCTGACCCACCCAACTGGCCCACAAAAGTTAGACGAATTTAAAACTTCTGCAATTAGCGGTAGATAATATAATTAATTATGAATTCGAAACGTACGAGCTTAATGAGCTAGAACGACTTGCTCAAGGCCGCAAATATTATAGAATACTTTTATGCCAATTTGATCTTTAACACGTCATGTTAGGGAAGATAATCTTTTGAATATTGTTTTGTCACGCAATGGTGTTGTTTTCAACTACATGACCTCGTGGTAGCTACTGAGAATCGTGTCTGCATGGTTGTGAGATCAAAACTGGGTTTGCATTTTTTGTAGCTTTTTGTTTAACAATAATTATACGTTTTTATTTTTTGAATAATTTCATACTTATATTATTTATATTAAATTAAAATAGATAATTTGAATTAACTATTTGAATACAAAAATAACAACAGGAATGATTATGATAACGATTTTATTCATTATAGTTATTCTTAGTCATTATAGGTAGGTATACTTAGTTAAATGTAAAATAAATGCATGACAAAAATGTTACTTGCCATAATATAAAGCTAAAACATATTTAAATTGATAAAAAACAGTGTCTTCGTTTCGATAGTGTCTATAAAATACCTATATTTTTATTTTTAAAGTAGATAAAAAATTATGTAGTGAATCAACATGTTATTTGTTTAGAAATATAATATTTCTACGAGTATTTTTTAACAATAACATCACCACATTAACTGTCATACCTAGGTACTTATAAAATAAAAGTGAATATAGCACTAAATAGGTACATACTTTGATGTTTTACCTACTTTATAGATTTTTTTATAAGTATTTTTAGTTTTAAATATGGTTATGATCGTAAAAAGAACCTGCTTCATTTTTATTTTCCTATTATACCCACATCCTTACTAACATTTGAATACCAGTTTTATAATGAATACGCAAATTGTCTTTCAACTACCCACTTTTGCCCCATTAAGTATTGTATTCGTTCATCGAGTCGCGCTAGTCTAATTAACTCATACAAATTAAATAACTCTTAAGGTAGAAACAAACTTATAACACGCTACGCCACGCCACGGCATTCAAGCGTTCTCATTGGCCACATTTCATCTCGAGAAACTACTCTTTGTGTTTTGGCCAATAAGCACGCGTGGGATGGCGTAGCGTCTTATCAGTCTGTTTCCGCCTTTAATGTTATTAGCAGAGGGTTCAAATTCGTTCGTTTTTAGTGTGGGTCAGGCAATAGCTATCACTGACTGTACTACGATGAACCAGTGAGGCAACTAATCTGGCAGTTCGAGTACAACGTACATCGAACCCAAATGTCCATTCTTGGTAATGCTCGTTGTTGTTGGGCTCCATAAGTTGTGAGTTGAGCTTAGGATGACTGACACATCTGTCTTTTTATAATTTCACCTCATAAATTGACGTAGGTACATGGTTCTCATAATGACCTAACAATTACAAAAAACTGTATGGACTTTAAAAATGATGCAGAAAACTTAGAAACATGGAAGTTTGTTTCTGTTCCTTAAAACTGTTAATTAAAAAAAAAGTGATGTGTCCAGTATGATAATCTATTACAGAATTAAAATATTTATCACTAGCTTCTGGCCGTGACTTCGACCGCTTTAAAGTCGATATATTTTCTCACGGAAACCGTATACCGGATACCATAACGGTAACGTTAGCATATGCCCAGACATATGCTATTCCAGACTATAATCTATCTAACTCTGCCCAATTTTCCGTTCAACCGTTCTCGTGTGAATGTGTAACAAACGTCGATCTATACAAACTTTGGCACTTAAAATAGTAGTAATATTAATCAGGCTATACCGAATTGTTATCTGCCCCTCGTCATGCAAGAAGACTTTTGGCCGCAGGACGTGGTGTTCCGTCGCTTCCGCGGACAAGTGCCACAGGACAGCACAAAGGCTATTTAGTGCAAAGTGAAGTGACTTTTAAATTATAAAATAATAATTATGTATGTTTAGGTTAAGGTATATATCTATGGGCCTGTGTCGCCTGCAATAAATGAGTTATTATTATTATTATTATTATACAGTTACATGTCACATACCAAATGTTTGAATTGAATGTCCTCTCGTTTACCAACATACATGTTTCTATGTTTCAGACAGCAGATGTGTTCATTATATCGATGTTGTCGTACTCGATGGCATGGACAGTAATGAGTATGAACAGGATCCATTCTGGAAGCATTGACGACGTACAGAGCAGGTTCTACCAAGAAATGACTATACCAGTCATCGCATTTGCAGTATTCTTAGCAGATTTCTTGGTGACCATAGGGTTTATCGTTGGAGGACATAAGGTGATTTAAAATCTAATGTGATGCATCTAATGTTTGATGGCTGATTGGAAGTTAATACCAGCCTATTAAAATAAAATAAATAAATCTTTATTCAGAATCTTAAAAGATAAAATACTCATAACAATGTAAGATGCGGCCTGTGCTAGGATAATACTGTATTATTTATTTATTTATTTATATTTATATAATCAGGTAAGTTACACCCATTTTGTTAGTAAATATAATTATGCTTATAACTACTTGTTGTATGACCGGCTGCAGGAGCTCTAACAATATGCTTTATGTAGGACAGTAGATTCTTTTTGTTTAATACTCGTAGGATCTAACATCAACTTATATTTTATTTAACTTAAATTATAGTTAAATTCAACTAACTTAGAACTAAGCACATAAATATTAAAGTATTTGCGTCAGCAGAAATATAAATTTGGTTGCAAAAACACATTCGAGGCGCTCTTGTTTATATTCGACATTTGCATCCAATTTTTTTCTTGCATTTGCATTTTGGACATTTGCAATATTGTCCCACTGACTCATCCTCATGCAGAAAATGCATGAGCACCACTCACACCACCACCTGTCATCACTCTTGCTTAAGGCGGATAGGCGATTATAGACTAACATTAATTACAAGTCCGAGTTTCCTCACGATCTTTTCCTTCACTGATATCGGTGATGTCCTATGTTAGATAACAAGCTACTATAATTAAAAAATTAAAAAACACTAAGTACTGCAAAAATTGCGCACATATTTGTACTTTGTTTACTCGTCAGTTTTTTTGCGACGTTTTTTATTTACAGTGTTATATATTTTTTAAATCTACTTGTCAAATTCTAGACGATAAACATAGACACGACGATTAATTTACGTTTTAAAGTGACCACACCGGTTTCTTTTTATTTTTTACTAGCCTATGTTACTCGGAACGATGCAAGGATTGTAACGATACCCCATACATCTAAATCGGTTCAGGCGTTCGAAAGTTATGGTGGAATAAAGAAACTCACATACATACATACATACATTAACCCTGAACACATAACACTCCTTTTTTTGGGGCAGTCGTGTAATATAAAAGGCACACTGGTACTTGTCAGTGCTTGGTTGTTGCGAACCCACAACCTCAAGCATGAGAAGTGAGCGCTATAAGTCTATGACCAGTGGGCATTATTACGACATGAGTATATGTGTCAAAGCGTAATTTAAGAATGACCTATGCCCAGCAGATTTGAGGGGCTGAGTTGATTGTGATATCATTTTTGTTGCTTGTACAAAGTCAGAAAAAAATTCTAATTACCTAATATTTTTCTTTCGCAGAAAAACGTGAAGCTGATAAGAGCATTCTATTTCATTAGCATAGCGATGTGGATATTTACGTTAGTGATGACTCTAGCGTTCATTGTTATGATAATAGAGAGCTTTATAAATTTCGGCAGGTCATCTTTGCACAGATTTATACTGACATTCTCATTTCATTTCATAACTTTAGGTAAGCAGTTTGTTTTTTTTTTTCTGAATACTGGGTGTGAGAAGTCAAATTACATAGCCGTCAATAACACATACGGACTACGCAAATAAAAAAAAACAAATATGATTGCTGGACTTTTATTATTCATGTGAAATATCACATGGTGTGGACTGCTTCGTTGGTCTAGTGGTCGCAAAGCGCGACTGCTGAGCGTAAGGTCTTGGGTTCGAATCCCAGGTCGGGCAGTGTTATTGGTTTTTTCCATCTAGAATTTTTCAGTAGCAGCCTCGGAGTCTGGTTTGTACTCGGTTGATGACAATAGGCTCGGCCCCTATTACTTCATACATGGGACTTTAAAAACATAACTGGCAAAATGTGGGTGTACTAACGGGTACCTACACCTCTGCCTAACCCTTCGGTGATTAAAAGCGTGTTGTTATATGTGTGCTTTAGTTAACTTAATTACTTCGTTATTTTCCAGTTATACAAACTTACTTCATATTTCTTCTGAGAAGTGAGATCATCAAACTGAATAACATCGGCGAGTTCAGATTCGTAAACAATGCAGCTGAAGCTGAATGTACCATGAAATGTGAAGAAGTAGCAGCAAGAGGGGAAACGGAAATAGTAGAACATGTTTGAATAGACTAACATGTACTTAATTTGAAAGGAAAATAACACACGACGACGTCCAAATCTAAGAAAACGTAAATGTTACTGGAAGTGAACTATTTAAAATGACATAAGTACCTAAATTATTTTTAATTAGGCTATTATAAGGCACTTTTGAACGATCCGATTGAATGTCGGTTAACTGCGGGATTTTATAATAATATTAACTAAACATATGGGGGCATGGTAGTGCCCCCGCCAAGACGAGCCAACCGAAGCGCAAGGGCACTAGAACTACCGCACTCCCTAGTACCTTTTCTCGAAGCGCTTCGTCGTTTTTGAACATGGATGGTTTGGATTATACCAGATAAACAAAATTCTTTCTTTTTTTTCTTCTTTTCCTGAAATAAAAGTTACTTAAAACACTCCTTATAACATCAGTTATCGCCAGTAAAAGTAATGAAAACTAATTTTTGATGTAAGTGCCGTAAAAATCACATGGATATAGTAAAACACACACATTTCAATTTTATTTATTCGTACAGAAAGCGTGTAGAAAAATGATCCTTTTCTAAGCAGTAAGATGTAAATAAAGATCATGTTATTACTTTATAAAATAAACTTTTTTCCGTTATTATCATTGTATTATTGTTGTTGACTGCCTCGTTGGTCTAATGGCCGCAAAGCGCGACTGCTGAGCATGAGGTCTTGGGTTCGATTCCCAGGTCGGGCAAAGTGCTTGGGCTCTGAAGTTACGACAATATTTGGAATTTCTGCCGATATGGGAGAAGTATTTTATATTATGTATGGTATGTATATATTTTATATTAGGTTTGCAGCAAATGATGTTCTGTGATTTCTACTTACCACAATTTGAAAAAGGCGTGCGTTTATGTATATTTAAAAGCATTTAAACAGTGTAATTTGGCTTCATGTCGTTCTGGTTGAGATAATAAATAACCTTCTACGGACATCGATTGTAATTTAATATTTATTATAATTTAATTAAGTAGTACATTTTAAATCAAAGTTTTTAACACAGTAATGTATAACGTAGACCTTACTTTATAAAGAACTAGCTGTCCGCCGCGGTTACACCCGCGTCTTTAGTTACTGCTCCGCTCCCGTAGGTCGTAGCGTGATGGTATATAGCCCCTATAGCCTTCCTCGATAACTAATCTATCTAACACTGAAAGAATTTTTCAAATCGGACCAGTAGTTCCAGAGATTAGCGCGTTCAAACAAACAAACAAACTCTGCAGCTTTATAATATTAGTATAGATAAGTATTTTATTTTATTTATTGAGGGATAATAAACAGCTACAATATACATGTGACATGTTGAAAAAATAACATATGGCGTGTTGACAATTTTATTGCAAGTTCTAATACAACTAGTACATATATTTCAATACTTACTAAATATTAAAACTAAACTAATTACAGATACTTTATACATGACCAGAGGGCTGGCCTTTTCTTAGGCCAAAGAATCAGCATTGCCATACCACGTGGCAATGCTGTCAGCTTTTTGGGCACTTGCCCTATTGACAGCGACGCGGACGAATTTTTTGATGCCCTATGATGTTTCCCCTTTCTGTCTGTTTTATAAATTGTACATATTTTATAATCAATTAGTTGACAATTTAAATATAATATATAAAATAACGGCCCGTACGGGTGCAATATAGATACGAACTATTACAAATAAACCTTCCTCTTGAATCACTCGAATCTATCTATTGATGAAGAAAGTTTAAAAGATCGTTTGTTTTATACTAGGTATGTAAAGATAAAAAATTAACTACATATAAAGTTTAAGTACATATTTATCGTTTAACATCACTTTATAAGACCTAAGAAGATTTAGACCCATGATTTTACATTAATCTTTTGCTTTATTTTCATTCGTTATTCTTTCATGTTCCATTCAATCGTACACTTTGTTTCTGTCATATTGTTTGGAGAATTACATTGTTCTTTATTGTATGTTCCTTCAATTTCCTCTTCTACTGTCACTTTATCAAATGTGTCTTCTACTCCTTTTTCCTCGTCCTCTATTTTTATAATTTTGTCCTCACTTTTCAGTGTACAGTTTGCCTCAGCCGCGCTGATCACATATCTGAATTGGCAGCCATTTGTTTCAATTTTTTTTATCTCATTTCTTAGTAACAACATGACGTAATATTTTATTACTGAAACATAAAACGAGTAAAAGTAAAAGTTTAGACATAGTAATAATATTACTTATAAAAATTGCTATTTAAATAGGAATTCATGAAAGCAGTTTATTATCGACCTTACGGGTGTCAAAAACCTGCTTTTAAATAAAAAAAAACCGCTCCTACATCGGTTCACCCGTTTAAGAGCTATGGTGCTACACAGACAGACATACATAGCGGTGAAATCTATATAACATCCCTCAGTCTGCGTTGAGGGTTAAGACGACTCGAAGCCGAAAGTTACATATTCTTCCTATCAATGCGATCATATTTTGGTTCTTGACCCAAACCATATTGAAGGATTTTTTTACGAAAAAAGTTTTTGGTGTTTTAAATAAACTTTAAACACCCCCACGACCCCTGTGCACAATTTTTCGCGTGTGTAGGTACATAGACAACGACCCATAACGAATGTCAAAGATCCACGTATGACAGCCGGCACCAAAGGCTTAACGTAAGTACTATCCGAGGCACGGAGGAGCCTCAGTAGGTGCCTATTTAAAGATGGTCATCCAACTACGGGACAACACCGGCAAGCATAGCTTAACCTGATGGATCGACCCGTGCGGCTGTTATTAAGTACTTAGTGCAAATAAATAAATATGAATACCCAACAAACATTTCAGTCGTATAAATAAAAAATATGCGACTCAAAGTGTTGTAAACATCGCATTGAAGTAATTTAGCGTGTAATACGACTTAGAGCATCTTATTCTTACATAACTTTTAGTCGTATATTTCAGTCATACAGAAATCGTATTAACTTCTATACGACTATTTTTATGACTATTATACAGTTTTATGTAGAAACGGCGTCATTTAGTGGTAAAACCAGTGTCGTGATCTTAGTGACGTCAGTATGACTTTTTTCCCACCATTAATCGTATTAGAATCGCGAGAACCACCTTTAAGTGACGACCATTTAAGAGTGATAAATTGCACCCTTATACGACTTTAAGACAATTTTATAACTTTTATACTACCTACCCTTACACTACAAAGGAACCCTATTTCAGTTAATATGGCTGACAATATTGAACAAAAAGTATGTGCACAGAATAAGTAGTCGTTTTGATGTTGTAATATGGTTGTATATTTCCCATGTTAGCATGTTTACTAAAAATTTACATGATTAAATCACTTAATTTAAAGAATTTGCATGGCGCGTTTATTAAATTGACATAATTAGCTCATATTACCCGATAGAATTAATTTCCCAATAGATTTAATGGGCCCAATGAGTTTCAACACAATATAGAATATGCACATTTTGTACTGACATAAATTGAAGTCATGCAGGCATAATAATTTACGGGACTTAATCTCACCATTTTATGACAAAATCCTGTTTGAAAATAATACTACGCTACCTATTTGCAACAAAATGCCCCGAAGCAGCGGTAATAAACACCATCACTCGACGAAAACGTGGGTTTTGCGACTACTACACAACCACGATCTGACCAAAAAGTGGTTTATACGGCGGTTACGTCACTCTTTTAAGACACTTTTTCGTATAAAATGGGCCTATTCTCGGTGAAGCCAACGTGATGGCGACGTATTTACGACCAGCTTAGGAACCAAATGTAGAAATCAGCACGTTGTGGCGACTTGTAAAATGTTTGTTGGGTAGTTACGAACTTACGACCCAACTAGCAAAAAGTTGTATAACATTTGAATTATACAACTAACAGACATGTAAAGGTTTTATAATAGTTTTGTAGCAGTTCAGCAGTTTTATAGTAGTGTTCAATTCGACGCATTAGTTGTTTATATTATTTTGCTAGTTGGGGAACTCCTTGAAAATCTAGACACGCGGCAGCGTGACAATAAGCCAAGGTCAAGCTAACAGAACTGGCGAGCAGCACCGTGTATAATATTACACGAACCATATTTTAGAGCCACTTTTGACTCCCTCATAACTCAAAAACTATTTCACATAATAAACATGTTCTTAGGGTGTTACCACACCAATCGAGCGATCGTCGATCGATGGTAGAATGGATTAGTCGACGTCGATCGATATTTTCTACTAGACCAATCGATCCATTCTACCATCGACCGGCAATCGATCGATTGGTTAGTCGACCGGTATCCGTCGATCAATTAAAGCTACCACACCAATCGATCAACGTCGACCGATGTCGATCGATGGCATCGATCGATTGGTGTGGTAACACCCTAAGGCTTATATTATCCTAAGTTATTGTCCATGGAACTTGGCACCCATTTAGATCTTACTTCTTTTGTCGTTGAAGTTAACAACCAACTCAACCAAGGCATAATATTGAACTTGGCTCTCATTTCACAATGTTTTTGATGATAAAACTTACATATATCAATAATTGCTCCTAACGCCAACAGCACAAGTGTCCAGATGAAGGGCTCGATGCTCGACCAGCCCGACAGTTTATATAGAAACTTTATCATAGCCAAAGCATACAAAAACATGTATACGAAGTACAGTGTATATACTATAACTGAGGTTAAGTTGCACTTGAAGGCTAACTTTAACAGTTTCACGTTATTCTGAAATAAACAAAGAAATATTTAAAACCCAGCAACGGAAAATGTACATACTAGATAGTATTTTTAATTATTTGGAGGCCAACGGAACACTCGCCTTATTAAAACATTGAATCATAACATCACGCCTGTAATCCCTGAAGTGTTAGGCAGAGGTGTACCCATAAGTACACCCACATTTCGCCTGTTATGTTTAAGTCTCATGTAACAGGGGGCGAACCTATTGCCATCAACCTGACACAAATCCAGACTGAGGCTGCGATAAATTCCGGATGGAAAAACCCAATCACACTTTACCAGACCCGGGAATCGAACCCGAGACTTCATGTTCAGCAGTCACGCTTAGAGATGGGTTTTTGCCTGGACATTTATGGACGTATTGAGTAAATGCCCAATAAACGTCCATTTACGCCCAATAAACGTCCGAAAACAGGGCATTTATTTTAATTGTAAAATATCACAAATTATTACATCATAATAAGTTCAAATTACTTTAAAGTGTTTTGTTTTTGTAAAATAAAACTAAACTACTCTAAACAAAATAGGGCCCACCACGTTTTTAGGGTAAAATTAAAAAGTATTAATGTTTATCATGTTTTTATGGACAGCCGTGTTTAGGCTAGGTTTTAAGAAAGTGTTTAAACGTAATCAATAATCACAGTTGTTAATTTTTTCTAAATCAAAAACACTTTTTAGGGAAATTGCAGCAAAATAATGAGAAAAGTTTTCACCTATCACTGTTTCTTTTTGCCTGTGGCGTGAGCGATGCTATGTTTAGAAGCGAGTGAGGCCTCCTCTACTCCGTATGCACTCGCTAGCCTATCAGGTACACTTTTAATCAGATGGGTAACGTTTTGTTCCAGTATTTGTTACAACAGACTTTTACGCGGGCTTATGAGGTCCTGTACACTATTCACCTGACTGTTGTTCGAGGCTTCTATTCAGTTGATCCCTTAAATATTGAATTGAGGTCGGGACTCAGTGGCGTAGCGTGGGTCTTTGCCGCCCGGGGCCGGCCGAATTTTTGCCCTCCCCCCCGTAATGATTAGTTTAAAGTTTAAATATTCTATTTAACGGACTATAACTTATTGAAAATCAAGATAAAATTTACCACTGCTTCGAAAGGAACATACATCTATCAGTCAGGGCCCGATCTAAGGGGGGGCCGGCCGGAGACTCGCACCAATTCGCACCAGGTGGTGGCCGACCTAGCGGCACGTGCGGTTGCGATAGACTCGAAGTGGCATTGCACAAGTCCGAGGCCATGTGCTTTCATGGTCTTCGGAACGCGCCACCGTCGGGTTCCCAAATATTGGTGGGAGGGGTTCACATCGGCGTCGAGTCGACTATAAAGTAGGACTCGTCCTTGACAGCCGGTGGAGCTTCAAGGAGCACTTCCGACGTCTGGCTCCGCGATTGGACCGGGCTGGGGCTGCTTTCTGGTGGCTCCTGCCCAACCTCGGGGGACCAGGCGCCTCCTGCCGGAGGCTTTACGCGGAAGTCGTGCGGTCCATGGCCCTCTACGGGGCCCCTGTGTGAGCCCCCACCATCAGGCGGCGGCCACCAGCCAAGTTGGTTGCATGCCAGAAGGTCATGGCCATCCGGATGATCTGGGGATACCGCACGATCTCCGGCGAAGCGGCAAGCCTCCTTGCCGGATTGCTGCCATGGGATCTGGAGGCGCAGCGCCGGGGCGAAACCCCGCTGCCGGGGCAAATCGCGGCACTGCGGACTGAGCTCCGGTCTGATCTCATGGCGGCATGGCGCATACGACTGTCGCAACCCAAGTTCAGGCACGCCGCAATCGCGGCGGTAAGACCTCTCTTTGAGGAGTGGCTAGAGAGGCGCTACGGTGTCCTCACCTTCCGCCTGACGCAGGTCCTCACCGGACACGGTTGTTTTGGGAGGTTCCTGTGTCGTATTCAGCGGGAGGAAACGCCCGGGTGTCACCACTGTGTGGACCGCCCGAAGGACACGATGGAGCATACGGTGCAGGTCTGCATTAAAAAATTCGTGGCACTTGCCGCCCCCTGACATATGCCGCCCGGGGCCATGGCCCCCCCGGCACTGTCGGGACTCATTGCAGGCCATGGCAAAACTGGAATACTAGTGTCAGAAAGAGCTCTTTGTGTAATACGGGTCGTATGTGGACAAGACTTATCTTGCATAAAAACAAAACCAGAACCCACTCTCTGTTAAAATGGAATGATATGAAGTCAGACTACTCGCTAAACATAACTGGTAGTAGTTACAGCACCCTCGTTCAGAATTACCAGCTCTGTTTTGCACACCAATCGAATTTCCGCCCACACCGTAACACTTAAACCCCAGAAACGGTCTGTTCTATGGATGCATGGTTCTGTCAAAAGTTCGCCTTGTTTTCTCCACACTTGTATTTGTTTGTCATCACTATAAAACTTGACCTTACATTCGTCTATAAAGAGTAGCGGACCAAAATTAGCCTTGGTCCAGTACAAATGTTGGCGAGCGCACATTAAATGCTCTGCTTGGTGAGCCCTTGTCAGTTTGAGTCGAACGGCACATACTCTGACACATTGGCCATCTTCGTGGAGTTGATTACGAATGATTTGATCACTGACTCGTGTACCATTTGATTGCCACAGTCGGGTTTGTAAAGCCCGGGTTGTTAAAATATTCTCCCGACGGGCAGTTAACCTGATACAGCGATCTTCAGGAGCAGTCTGTTGTAGCTCTAGGATTTCCTTTTCTAAGACTCCTAGCTGCACTCGCGATTTTCTGGTACCACTTCTACATGTTTCGAATAGCTCTTTGCGACACACCGACATGTATTGCTAAAGACCTCTGAGATTTTTCCTCTGAAGCACGACAACTGCTCTCGCTGCGGTTTCCATGTCCTTATGACGTCCAGAATCAGCCATAGTAATCAATATTAGCACAAAAATCAAATAAAACTGTCCAAGAAAGCAACGACTAACAACAAAAACTACAGTCACATGAGAACACAAGTAAAAGAATTTATTATAGCTAAATATTATAATTTTCAATGTATCTTATATAAGATACATTGAAAATTATTAATCTTACCACTACTTAATGAAAAAGTCTTAATAACTATGGAATTTAACTAATTATAGTTTCTGCCCTGTTTTTGGGCATTTAAAAGGACGTTAATTCGTTTTTGCCCAGTTTATGCCCTTTTCGCCCAGCTGGGTTTAAACCCTCTGCCCATCTCTAGTCACGCTTTGCGACCACAAGACCAACGAGGCAGTGAGTGCCCGCGACTTCATCTGCGTAAATGTCGGTTTGACGCGTAGATCAAAATCTGTTCGGTGGTGTAGTCGTAAAATTGGAACAGACAGACAGACAGAGTTATTTTCACATTTTTAATATTAAGTAGATCTCTTACCATATGAACTGCGACGACAAATAGAACGGTAAAAGCCGCCCCTATTAACAACATGATAAAAACAATACTTTCTTCAAGTATACTGCCATCATGTTTTACTACACTGTCATGAATTTCCTTTATTTGCCAACACAGTAGCGAAAAGCTTAAAATCTGAAAGTAAAACACAAGTATTCTAGTTTCAAAAATCGTCGAAGCTAAAAAGTAGGGTTTTTTTTAAACTTATCTGATATACCTAATGACACAAAAGTTGATAAGTAACGGTGGGTCATGCAAGATGCAGTTTCAAGTCCTCGTCAAATATCAGAAGATTGTCAGAGGGCTGATTTTTACAAGCTTTTAATCACTATTCAGTTAACTTTTAACCAAAGAATGACAGTTTGACATATTTTCTATACAAAAGCTGTCAAACCGCCATATTTATCCCTCCGATAAGAGATAACTTCAAACAAATGATATTGCTATGAACTTTTACTAAGGCGAGTATTTTTAATAAATTGTATAATTTTGACTAGCGACCCACCCGGGCCCACCCCGATTTCGCACGGTGGTACTTGCGTCAATATCTACGAGTAAAAATCTACAAAGGAGTGATTGCACCCAGGGCCGTCTTTAACATATTGTAGGCCCCGGGCACAAGGATCTCGGGGCCCCTGTGTGTTTTATGTGTACTGATAGTTGAAAAAATTAATTTTTTCATGTTCAATTGACTCTATCTCAATTATGTGATTATATTGATGTCTTGTGACTTTTTCAATTCATATGTACTTTCTAAGTTTATCTTGGACATCACTGACATCGGTGAAGGAAAACATCGTGAGGAAACCTGGACTTATACCAGCCTATTACTGTCCCACTCAAACCATGTCAGAGGCCCTTTTTTTTTTTTTTTTAGGTGGTAAAAATCATCAAATGACTCCTTCCGTCCTGGGTGGGGCGGAAGGGACTGTCAGACTTTTACTGACTAAAAAACCACCCTGTTCCTTCTGTTGCCCTTTACGTTCCGGGGCCACGGTATCCTGTTAAGACGTCCCGCAACCCCGGCAGGCGTTTGGCCCCTATTGGGGCCCCTGTCCCTGTGCTGACAGCTCTTTGAGGCGCGCGCGAACAGAACGCGCCGTCGACCCGGGCATGGTCCTTGATCGGACGGCGAGCTACCCATTACTCGCCGTCCGCAAGCCCGCGCCTACGGTGGCCGGATGTCGCCTCGCGACGTCCGACGCCCTGGGCGTCTCCCGCGGCGGCTGGGGCGTGAGGTGGAGGATGTTCTCTCCCTCACGCGGCCCGCCTCCTCCTTCGCTAGCATTACTGCTTCGCAGAAGGAGGTGACTGCATCCCATTCCCTCTCGCCCCGGAGCATGGCCTGAACCAGGTCCGGACGCGAGAGGTCGCCGCCGCCTATCGCCTCCGTGAGGACACGGCGGTGCTCTGCCCAAGCGGGGCAAACCTGCACCGTATGCTCCACCGTGTCCTCCGGGCGGTCCACACAGTGGTGACACCCGGGCGTTTCCTCCCGTGCAATCCGACACAGGAACCTCCCGAAACAACCGTGTCCGGTGAGGACCTGCGTCAGCCGGAAGGTGAGGACGCCGTGGCGCCTCTCCAGCCACTCCTCAAAGAGGGGTCTTACCGCCGCGATTGCAGTGTGCCCGATGTCAGAGGCCCTTAAGGCGGTTTAGAAACTCTGACACTAGGGTGTGTGGGGTCGTAAGACCTTACTGCCCACACGATAAAGAAGAAGAATAAAAGAGACATAATACTCATTTC
Organism: Hoplodrina blanda; assembly: GCA_949316365.1. Classification (NCBI taxonomy): domain Eukaryota; kingdom Metazoa; phylum Arthropoda; class Insecta; order Lepidoptera; family Noctuidae; genus Hoplodrina; species Hoplodrina blanda. The sequence continues at coordinate 13,666,431 of OX438589.1, forward strand.
TTAAGCTTGGAGCAAGAAAATTATTGTAAATCGCACTGCAATTCAAATGTTTTGTCACTGAACAGACTGCAAGGAATGATTTTATTGGGGACAAGCCGGGGCCCCAGATGGTCGTGGGGCCCTGGGCACTTGCCCAGAGTGCCCAGTGGAAGAGAGGGGCCTGATTGCACCAAAAAACGTGATAGTCAAAAATACAATTAGCCATTTAATCGCAGATACATTCAAACGCCTACGTAATAGTTCATAGCAATGTCATTGGTTTGAACTTTTTTAAGTATTCCTATTAACGTAGTAGTTACACGATTTTATTTTCAGGATTGTAAAGATATGAAAAGTTACGGTTTTTTTTTTAAAGAAATACCAATATTCAGCTATTCAGCAACAACAAGTACAACAACAACATATTGCTAGGTACCATGTTTCTTATATAATTATTTCTGGGGCAGTCATCCATACTTTATAAATAAAATATATAATATAATACGAAATATAGAAAGTCAAATATCAATAAAGTATACAATACAATATTAAACATAGAAAGTCAAATGTAAATAAAATATATAATATAATACATAGAAAGCCAAATATAAATAAGAAAATATTAATACTTACACAAATTCCCTCATTTATTTTTATTAAATGAACAAGTCTCCGAAAGACTGAACAAAAAATACGCCGGTAAATTACTAGTACCTGCTCAGAAATTGCAATTATACAGTAGAAATGCCGGTTGTATGATTATTAAAATTTATAATAAATTACCTCATGCCCTGACAATGTTACCAATCAATAAGTTTAAATGTAAAATGTTCGCTTGGCTCTTAGACATGTGTTTTTATTCCGTCAATGAATTTTTAAATCATACCTTTTGACATGCTTATTGTAATTTAGATCATAATATTCTTTGACATTGTAATTTAGAATTCTTTGACATTGTATTTTTATTTTTGACATTATTACTTATTTTTGGCATTTTGACATATGATTTATTATTATAGTTTTTGTTTTATTTTTTACGTTATAATTATATTTTTTATTTTATTTTTATTATTATTTAACCATTTATATTTTGACATAGAATATTTTAAATCCTTACCAGTCTATTGATGTGTCATTAAAATCATAACTTCACTAACATAATACAAAATATTCAATACTTTAATATTCCTCTAGTACTTAGTTCTGATTTGCATGCCTTAGCTCATTACTGTATATTTCTACACCAGCAATGGTAGTATGTGTGAACCAATGTAAAATGTAAGATCTCAATGTACCATATACTGAGAAATAAATGATTTATTATTATTATTATTATTATTAAATTATTAGACATTATTTTTCATGTACTACATAAAATAAAAATAATTATAAGTATACATAAATACAAGAATATAAATAACTACAAAGGCCTCTTCCTCTCTCCTAAATTTTGCTGTGCCCGACAGGGTCCATATTGATCTTTTCTACTTTATTATTTATAATGTATGTAATAGGTTTATATGGAACGCAATAAAAAATTGAGTATTGAGTATTGAGTACTTCTATTTAGCCATCTCCTTTGACGAGGATGCAAAACGAGGATTCAATACACGATTAAAGCATGTCAACATACTTACCAGGCTAAGATATCCCCATATAATGAAGCCATAACGTATCGGAATGCAGAAGCAAAACTTTTTAAACTCTGGCAGCTTACAACCCATGATGATATTAATTCAAACAAAAGTTCTCAATTGGGAAATATTCTTTGAATTATGAAATAAATTCTGTGCACTTTTAAATCTCTTACTGGAATATTTTAGACACAACTATTCCCAATGATAGCTAACTGATAATTGAAATTTTTCTCGCTCGGAAGTCATGGCAAATCATCAAAATGATAAGCAAGGGAAACCCAAATGGGTAGCTACAAAGTTTTGCAATTATTAAACGTTCATTGATACTTTATAAGTAGGTACCTATTTGAATCCCACAGTTGTGATAAGTCCGGATGTAAGGATAGGCTGGTATTTTTGAAATGATTCACACTGGATGAATGATGACCAATTTTTTTTTACGGATTGTACCTATCATCAGTCATCAAATGACTCTCCGCTCTAGGCAGAGCGGGAGTGTCAGACTCATACTGACTAAAACCCAACCGTGTTCCTTCTAGTGCCCTTTGCGTTCCAGGGCCGCCCCGCGCCCGGCCGGTAACTCTTTCTAACAAATTCCGCAACCCTGGCAGGCAACAACGACCCATGGTTTGATGACTTAGCCATGTACAAAAAGTTCACTACTACATTAACAATAGTAACTAACTGCCCAAAAAGGGTACTTACTACATTTATATTAACTCGAGAGGAAAAATAGTTAGGCAGAGGTGTATCTGTGTACCCATTAGTACGCCCACATTTCGCCAGTTATGTTTAAGTCCCATGACTCCCATGTAATACAAGAAGGTGGCGAGCCTATTGCCATCAACCGGGCACAAAATGTTTGCGACGATTTTGACTATTTCAGTGAATTTTAATTTTTCCTGGCATGCTTTGTACCTACCTACTGGCACGTGAGCTACTGGCAGGATCTCGATCCACATGCCAGTAGCTCGTTCTTACCAGTAACTAGCATGCGTTTGTGTGAGTAACAAGCATGAACCTACAGGTATCCGCGGCTTTAGTGATACCTACTTCTTTATTTATTAACCCTTTGACCGCCAGGGACGTCTATATAGACGTAAAATCAAGTAAAGTAAAGTAGGTACAACAGCGTAATAATTATAAGCATGTGCATTGACAGTAAAGTACAAAGTACTTGTAACAAAGTATTATTTCTGATGTACCCACACACCAATTAGAGGTATAGGTATCTACATAATAATACCTAGCATTCTAAATAAAATGTATAGGACTAAACCGCTTATAGACTAAACAAAGAAATAAAACAAACTAACTGAGCAGTCAAGATAAACATCGAAAATTTTAAATTTTCTTCTTTAAATTTTATGTTACTTATTAAGGAAAAAAGCAAATTCTCAATCAGAATTCCCGCCTCTTATTATCTTTTTGTAATTACCTACTTAGTTTGCATTTACATGTAAATAGTAGGTAAAAACATCTCAATGTTCGCTCGATATTAAGGTTAGGTTACTATAAACATTGTGGCGATATCAGCAATTGTCATTTTAACAGTACCCACGCAACGATAATAGTCATTAGTACGTCCGAACTTTGAAATTCATTTTAATCTTATTCGAATAGTCGTTCATAACTTGTACCTCCTACTTTCCTATAGTCAATACCCAAGTAGCACATTAGCGATGAATTAGGTCACAAACAAGCTACATTACAGTCTACAGCTTTTATGCAGATGTACTAAAGGATAGGGCGAGTCTTTAGACTGTATTATGGAAAGATTATACACTATTAAACAGCATAGCTGACTAATGACTTGATAATGCCGAAAAAGTATGCTAAAAACATTTAAGTAGAATTTTAAAATGATCTAGTCCAGCTTTTGGCTGCATGAGATACTACTAGCTGGTTTAGAAGTCCAAGCTTGTTAACGACTGGTTAATAGAAAAAATCAACTCTCTTGTAATGGTGCGGGCTGCATTAAAGTTTCGAATAATGCCACTGACAATAGCTACTGTATGCTCCTTTCTCCAGCCAGCATAATGCTAGAAGCTGGTACATTGATTTGGTAACACCACTGTACAGTAAATAACTTTTCAAAAGAATTTATGGAGAATTTGTACTGGATAACAAATTAACGCCATTTTATCATTACAGAAACGATTTGTTATTAAATAACCAAATGATTTCTTATAGTTTTCAAGGATATTTGATAGCTTTTAATTCAAACAATATATTTTCCGCTTATTTCCTAGTAGAATACATTAAGTTAGAAAGCAATAATTCGAGTGATAAATCTATTAAGTATTCGTACACCATATAATCTTGTAAAATTTTTTCGTTAAAGCGATATTATTCTGATGGCGCGTGAAATATTTGATGTAATTACCTATACACATTTACAGTAAAATTGTACTCGCAACTCAATTTACATACAGGACACTCAAAACCAACATGAAATCTATTAAAAATATTTTAATTTAAATATGTCCGCCCGTGCACTTTAACAAACAATAAATGTCATCTGTCACATAAATACACAAAAGAAATAAAAAAATATTTTTTGTTTGGTTATTTATACTTTAATAAAAGCTGTTGCCAAGCCTCGAAACATCTAAAAGCTGTTGAAGAGAATTAAAGTAGCTGAATCTTAGGCTGCAATGACTGTTGTATAGCTGTATAAGCCATTGTACAGGCCTCGTACAGCTGTTTCAATTATTATACTGCCGTTAACCAGTCACTGTAATGCTCAAGGCTGTTTAATTTGGGGCCCAAATTAGAATTACAAGGGTTGTGTAGCTAACTACACAGCCCTTAAGCAGGAAACTAAAACAGCCTTGAGTAGTCACAAATTCTATAATCAAGTCACTATGCGGCTGTCATGTGCTACTTGGGTAGTCATGAATAAAATCTTCTCTGAAAAATTGGAATAACTATTCCGCAAATATTCGTCAATTCTGAATCAGAATAAGTGAGAAAAAATGAACAGAGAAAATGAAGCTAAGGAGGATATTCCAGAGGGTAAAAGATGTTGTGTCTGTTTTCCACTACGATATGGATTATTTATATGGGGTTATATTAAAATGGTGAGTACATCATTTTACTACTGAATCACGTCTATAAGTAAGCATAATTTGAACTGCCTTATTCTTGCATCCGGTTCCTCATCTCCGCTGCCTGTGATGTAGTTTGGGTTTCTAGGTCCTCCCGCTGGCATTATTAGTTCTTCAGAAAGGCCAAAGGTTTTTCCATAAACCCGCTCAACAGACGAGATGATAAACTAAGAGCATCTGTGAAAGTTGTTTCTAATATATCTAGTTATAACTTTTGCCCGCTACTTCGCTCGCGTAAATTCACTTACGGATCTCAATTTTTGTTAAGTACCTAATAATAAAATATAGCATTAGCGCTTAGAAATAATGTAGCTTGCAAGCTTGCTTAGAATTTTCAGAAACGGTCTAGTAGTTCCGGAGATTAGCGCTTACAAACAAACAAACAAACAAACTTCAGCTATATAATACCAAAATAGTCTTTAACTACATGTTTCGTATATAATATCAATGTTTTCAACGCCCTTTTATGCTAGGCAACAATGTTCGTTGATAGGTTGCGATATTTGTAGCAGTTGCATAAGAGTAACCGATAGAGACAAGTTTAGTGCATGCGATTGAGCGGACCTAAGTCCGCTCAATCGCATGCACTAAACTTTGTCTCTCCACCCTGTCTTGTCACCTCCACCTACGTCAGACAATCGTGACCGATTTTTGAGAAAAGGAACATAACATCACGCCTGTAATCCCCGAAGGGTTAGGCAGAGGTGTACCCATTAGTACACCACATTTCGCCAATTATGAAATGAACAATGGATTTCAAGATACCAACGCAAATATCCCACAAAAAGTCGGGCATTACGATACCTAACTACTGAACGGTCCTACAAAGTCTGGCGTGGATGCATTCCCTTCATTTCTATAAGATGATGGAGATTGTAACGATAACTTTTAATATATTACAGATACTGTCAGCATTCTTCATATTAGTCATGTCGTATGCATTATTACATACTTGTATGATGCTTGGGTATAATGGTAATGAAAAATTATGGAACCGGATCTATGCAGACATCGGTATAACAAGCGTTGCACTTACTGTATTCTTAACGGATAACCTACTGACTATGCTGTTTATCGTTGGAGCGCATCAGGTGAAGTTTTAAACCTTTTGTTTGTTACACTAGTTTCCGGCCACGACTTCGTTCGCGTGGAAGGCAGAACTTGTAGGTAGGTAGGTACAATAAAACATATCCTAAAGATACTCTGCAAGTGTAGTGTAGCTTTATGCAGGGTGGCCCGGAAGTCGACATCAGCCGGAATCGGGTAATAGGTCAAGTCGTAAGTAATACTCGTAGTTAACAAAAAAACTGTTTTTTTTTTTTTAAGAAACCCGGAATGGAATTTTTCACCAAGTCCTCAATCTGCCTTCCTTGATTCGCAATGCATGCTCGGCATCTTAAAAAGGATCGGGTTATCAGACGAGCGAATCTTCCATTATTTACAAATTCAGCCGCTTCAGTTAAGTCTCTGCCGTAGCTCAGCTACATACATTTACAATCGGTTTTAAATAAACTTTTTACCTAGTAAAAAAAAAAGTTTCTCAAATGAATTCACTAATTCTATTCCAATTACAACTCTTCTTCATGTGCTCTGGACTGTAACCACAGTTCATACTTTCCTCGTCCACCATTTTTATCAAATTGCCCCACCCTAGACCATCGACTATGGCGACGCCCTTCCAAGCGGGTTAAGTCGCGTGCAGAAGCTTATAGTTAAATACAATAAAACTTTCTCTTTCCAGAAAAACATGAAGCTGCTAAGAGTATTCTACTTCTTCAGCGTAGCAATGTGGGTAGTGACAATACTGCTGACCGCTATGGCCGTCAGTTTATCGATAGAGAGCTGGTTGTCTCAATACATGTCACCGCGTTCCTTCGTCATTAACCTACTGAATTTCTCCGCCTATTTCGTGATCATAAGTAAGTGTGTCTACATATTGTAACCAGGATTTAGGAAATTAGGACTCTCCCACACTGGTGCGTTATTATCGGTCGATAATACCGGATGCGTTATCTGTTTTTAGTAGGTACATTATGTATTAGGACGGCTACAACACACACTGCTGCGATAATAACGACGCAATAGAAATACGACGCTTACATTCCTCTGTCCTGCGATGAGTTCTTAGAACATTTGTAATGGGAGGCATGCGATCCCACACACAGCTGCTAGATCGTTAGTACGTCAAGGACAAAATTTGGTTTTACCGACGGTTACGAGTTTTCTAAAAATGAATACCGTAATGATTTTCGATTAAATAAACGAAGAAGTTTTGAGTACCTAGGTATACAAATGTTATATGTACTTAAAGAAATTATACCTATAACGGTTGGTATATCTCACGTATCTTGAGAATGTTATTGAATTAAAAATATACTAAATAACTTTATATGATACCTACTAGCTTCTGCCCGCGACGTCGTCCGCTTCAAAGTTGATATCATTATTCCACGGGAACCGTTCATTTTTCCGGGATAAAAGCTATTGCCTATGTGCTATTCCAGACTACTTTATATGTGTGCCAAATTCTATCCAGATCCGTTCAGTAGTTTTTGCGTGAAAGAGTAACAAACATCCATACATCCTCACAAACTTAAGGTAACGTAAGGTAGGATAAGACGCACCCGGCGAATATTATTATTGTTATCGTCGGAAACATTGCACGTCACATTTCTTGTAGACTTCTGTCCATCTAGTTCAAATTCACCATCAGACAGGCCTCTTAAAACAATATTATTTTAATATTACTTTGTAATTTCTGTTGTTGCATTTTCAACTCTCGGCGCTGATCCGGGCGTTGAAAATCCAACAGAACGGAACGCAAAGTAATATTAAAATAATATTGTTTTAGGAGGTTGTGGTAGGCCCCCTGTTTCCAGGGATAAACAGCTATTATTCCTTAGGTCAGAAATTACACAAAGTTTTTACTTCCTAGTTTTGCAGACTTACTTCCTGCTGCTACTGAAGAGTGAGTTTATTAAATTGAGAAGTAAACGCGAGTTCAAAATAACAGTTGTAAACAATTCTGCTGAAGCAAAATGTACCATAAAATGTGAAGAAAAGGTAGCGGGAGATGATACGACGGACACAGAAGATGTTTGAAAACAGGAAGACGTTACATCATTATGATGAGCAAGAAGGAAACGTGAAGAGAGAGTAATGAATGGGATGAATGCGTCATTAGAAATAACGATTATGTTAAGGTGGCATTCCGATGTTGGCAACCACGACTCACTGCTTTGTAGAATTTATGCCACCAAAAACAAAACTTGTAAAAAATACCAAGTCTCGCAACTCAGTTCTTCTACCGTAAAAAGTTGTGAGATCCATGTAATACCAAGTCAGTCGATTTATTCAGTCCCTACTTAAGGGACCTTCTGTCTTAAGTTATTATGTAATTAGCATTTATGTTTAAATAAAATAGATTGACTTGGCAATCGCATGAAAACACAATGTAACTCACAAGCAATACATATTGTAGTAAATAAGATTGTTTAGTGCGATAGCAAAATCGCGCTGACTGAGTCGCGAGACTTGGTTTTTTACAAGTTTTGTTTTTGATGGCATTGTGTTTTCATGCGATGGCAAAGTCAATCTATTTTATTTAAAAAGTAGAATATAAACAGTTCATTACTTAAGTTTCAATCAAAGACTTCCATCGGTTCCTAAGAAAACTTCAACTATATCTGACGACCCTGTATACCTATCTGTTTTGTTGTGTACCTAGTACTTATAGTGATGATGTATTTGCGTATTACAACGTATGACTTTGTAAACGCTCATCCTACTTATATTGAGTAGTTACTACCTAATAACAAATGTTATTAGGATAGGTACCACATAAACCTTTGTTCTACACAAGAACGAAATATATTTTACTGTGATCTCACTCATTCTTATGGAAAAAAAATATCCCTATCAACCTCTGAACAACCAAAAAAAATGTATGGATTCGAGAGATTTGACAGTAAAAGGACACACTACCAATTAAATTTTGATAAGTGGTGTAGGAAAGGTAGTTCAATAAGCAAAATAATAAAACATTTCAGTAACATTATTTTATATATTTCATTATAAAAAAATGTAATTAACTATATTTACAACGGGAAGAAAAATGAAAATAATAAAGATTATTCTTGAAATAGATTTTTGTTTCTCAGATCCTAAAATACCTATGGAGAGTGAAGGCCTGAGACAGTCACGTAACACGTAACATCACGCCTGTATTCCCCGAAGGGGCAGGCAGAGGCGTAAGTACAGAAATACAAGAAAAAATCTATATAAAATATAAAGGGCACAATAATTTTCATTTATTACACATAAACATTTATAAATCTTGATAAAAATATAAAAATAAAGTATACTTATAACTAAAATAATAACTAACAGCAGAACTGTAAAAGGATATTACACAAAGAAATATATGAAAAAAGCTATACAAAATATAATGTTGTTATAGATCTTGATAAAAAATTTAAAAAAACTCTTAAGAGGAACAAGCCGCAGTTAGCTGCAATTATATTTATGTTTTGGTGGCCCCCACCCTAGCACACGTCACACACACAAACACGGCGCTTGGACAGAAAAGATTGTATGACCGAGAAAAGGAGTGACTCTACTAGAAGTGTGCGTCTGTCTGTCAGTCGGACTTTGTGGCAAAGCTATACTCTTTTATGAAAACTGATAATACAAAAAAAAGTCAGTCAGTATGTCCACAAAGTTATACTACGTATATAAATTGAATAATGTATAATCATAACATCACGCCTGTAATCCCCGAAGGGTTAGGCAGAGGTTTAGCCATTAGTACCTACACACATTTCGCCAGTTATATTTAAGTCCCATGTAATAGGGGGTGAGCCTATTGCCATCAACCGGCACAAATCCAGACTTCGAGGCTACTACTGAGAAATTCCTGATGTAAAAACCCAATAACACTTTGCCCAACCTGGGAATCGAACCCAAGACCTCACGCTCAGCAGTCGCGCTTTGCGACCACTAGACCAACTAGGCAGTATGTGTCTTTATATTAATAAATAGATAGTGTCGTCTCTGTCGGTCAGTCACGCTGGAAATAAAAATGGCTCAAAATGGAGTCGAGTTTTGTAAGTCGACTATGTATGATATGCCTCGAAACAGGAATCTACACAAAGGGGGACTTCACAAGCCGAGCACACGTACGCCGTACAGCGGCGTCGTTTGTGGTAGCTGGTGCAATATGTGCATCGTCGCAGCTTGAAGCGGACGCCATCGGTTGTGTGTTGGTCTGTCTTTCGTGGGAAATGCCTTGCAAAGGAAAAAGGGTCTGCCGTTCTGTTGTGCGCTCTGATCTCTAACGGTCTGGCTATTCTAGGGACATCTTCTGAGTGGTACCGCATAATCTGATGGACTAACTCCAATCTAAACACTATGTGCAATTTTGGAGTATCCTTCGAACTCTGCAGCAACACGAGAGCATTTAAAACTGAGCAATTGAGCAGTCGTTTGAAAAATTTTACATTCCATTTAGCTCCTCTTCGTCTTTCCACGAGGTATGGTTCCAGCATTTGATCTTTACGATCAACGCCTCCCATATTCATGTTATAATCCAATATTACCTGTGGTTTGTACAGAGTTGGGCGATATGGTTTCGGCGCCATCGGGCCCTGTGCATTGCCATGGTAGGTACTTATGGTGACTATCTTACGTTTCTTGTCCTGGAAGGCCAAGACCACCACATCACCGGAATGACGTGCTACAAACTGGCCTTCTTTCAGTTCACACTGCGACATGAGTGAAGGCACATTGGTGCGGTTAGCACGCAAGGTGCCCACACAGTCGGTTTTGCGTGACTTTAGTAATCTGGCCAGTAGGGGGCTGTTGAACCAGTTATCCATAAAAAGAGTATAACCTTTGTCAAGGAGAGGACGGATAAGTTGGAGGACGGTGGTTGTGCTTTTCTGCACAGTGCATGGGAGACCGGTGTCATAGGCAGTGCCAGCACCGAGGTACACAAAGAACGACCAAAGGTAGCCCGTGGAGGACTCACAGAGCTCGAAAGTCTTAACTCCGTACTGGGCTGTCTTGGTCTTAATGTACTGGCGGAAGGGAAGGTTACCTTTCCACAAAGTCAAGGATTCGTCGATGCAAATATTTTGGGATGGGATGTAGGAGTCCTGGAACTTATAATTTAAATGATCTACAATCGGACCTAGTGCGAATATAGGGTCAGTCGTGTCTGTCGGTCTGCTATTATTGTCAACTAAATGAAACGCGCGGCAAAGATTTTCGTAGCGTATTCGGGTGAACATCTTCCTAAAGATGTTGGTCTGCATTATAGGATTTGTGGAAAAACAAGACTTAATGGAGGGCATCCGAATGATGCCGAGCATCATCCAGAAGGCAAAAAGGATGAAAAGTTCGTGAATGTTCGTGTCATACCAACTTTGGGCGAACGCAGCGGACGACTTAGCCAGTCCTGCGGCATACCGGTTCGTCTCAGTCACGATATGGTTCATGATGTCGTCATCCCAGTACTGCCTGAACGCCTCATACGCGCCATCGGGTGCGACAACAGCCCCAGTTTTTTTAAGAAGGAATTTCTCCCTCTTCCCTTTATAATTACCCATGGGTGACCATTCGAAGTGGTTCGAAGTTCCTTCCGCATTGAAAAAGGACTGGAATTCGTCGTCACCCACCTCTTCCACGTTCTCCTCTCTTACTCTGCTATCTTTACTAACCAGACGCTCTCTCGCTGCTTGCCTCGCATTCTCTACATTCGTTATTACCTCAGGCACATCATCATCGTTTACAAAGACCTCAACTAATTTTTCTCCTCTTGCCCACTGGGGGTCACCAATTGGCACCTGACTGTGTGCCCCCTGTGAGACGCGCCCCCTACCTCGGCCATGCTGCGCAGCACCGCGACGGCTTGCTGCACCGCCGCGCCGCGCTGCAACGCGACGCCGTGCTGGGCTGCCGCGCGCTGCTGGGCTGCCGCGCCCTGCTCGGCACTGCTGCTGCGGCTGCTCTGCCACCACGAAATCTATCAATTCGATCTCTACCGCCTCTTCCTGAAGGACTATCGGAAGATCATCAAACCTAAAAAAAGAAAATATTTATTACGTGTAATTCACGAAATAAAGGTACAAGACTAATAAATACAAGTTTTAACACTTACGGCTCAAGATCGCGCGGTGAGTCTGAGCCAAAAGCAGCAGAAGTCGAAGCCCGCGGCGATGACGATGAACTTGACCTATCAAATAAAAGGTTTTCATTTATTATATGTATTTACAGAAAACCATTTATAAAACAACATTTTTTTTTAATACTTACGTCATGGGCAGTGGGCGGAACTCGTCGTCGAACACCGACGATATCGTCCCCAGGGGGACCATAGCCGGTTCCGGCTCGTTCCACTGGAAAATTAGAGCTTGGATAAAATAACTACAATTAATATCATTAGGAAAAAAAAAAATTAGATTCTTGGCCACCAACACCCCTTCACTATACATAGTTTCCTCATAGTCATTCTGTTCATAGTCCCCCACCAAAACAGCAAAGTCATTCAAACCAATCAAGACATGCAAACAGTCAGGCATGATAAAACTCAGCTATCTCACTCTCGGAGAGGACGCCTGTGTCCCAGCTGTGGTAAAGCAGTGATAATGCTTCTTCTTCTTTTTGTATCGACGTTCAATCTATAATCAATAAAACTGAATGTCTCGACTGGCACTAGCTCAATAGTGGTCGCAAAGCGCGACTGCTGAGCATGAGGTCTTGGGTTCGATTCCCAGGTCAGGCAGTGTTATTGGGTTTTTCCATCAGGAATTTCTTAGTAGCAGTTTCGGAGTCTGGATTTATGCCCGATTGATGGCAATAGGCTCACCCCCTATTACATGGGACTTAAACATAACTGGCGAAATGTGGGTGTACTAATGGGTGCACCTCTGCTTAACCCTTCGAGGAATACAGGCGTGATGTTATGTCATATAAGTAAATAAACTTTTTAGGCCCAGGATGGGTTTATAGTACCACTATATGGTATAGTGCTAAAAAGGAATATCGTTGATTATTACAGTAAGTATAGTATGTAGTTTTCTTAGTAGGTATTAGTACACATGGCTACATATCATGCTATACATTTCATATATATGTTACGGCTAATAGCCGAAGTGCGGTTGCACCTAGTTTTAGCCGGCTACAACTAGGTGCAGCCGACCACATGCAGTTAAACTTAGATGTATCCTACTTATCTTCGGTTAGAACTAGGTTTAGCCTTCATTATAGCGGGTGGATACTTCCGAGTGGATTACAAAAAAAAAAACCACGAAGTTGATGGCAGGGTCTGTTCGCTCGATTCGCTCGCTCACTGGACCCTGCCATCCCCTTCTAACCTGTCCTAGTCGGGGTCCCCGAAGTCCCGAATTAACCGAAGATAAGTAGGATACATCTAAGTTTAACCGCATGTGGTTGGCTGCACTTAGTTGTAGCCGGCTAAAACTAGGTGTAGCCGCACTTCGGATATTAGCCGTGACATATACATATTAAGCAGATCTCGCATTGTATAGAATTTCCATATAATGAGTGGTCAGCTTATACTGAAACTGTATATCTTCATATGTAGCCATGTGCACATATTTTACCACAATATATGGCTCGGCCTCGGGATCTAACTCGGCCCCGGGATCTAACTCGGCCTCGCCGTAACACTCTTCAGCTTCATATTCGAGCTCGAAGTCCTCGCCCTCGTCGTCCTCGAACAATTTCTTAAAGTCTTCATTGGTCTCATCCTCGGTAATTTTCCATGATGACATCTAGAAATAACAAATAAAAACTATTCTATAAACTGTATACACAACAACAACCTGTGAACATAACTGGCTAAATAAGGATGTCCTATGACTGAAGGGGAAACGGGATGTCATTGTACACGACAAGTACTATGGTCCTAGGTAGTTACCAGGGTCTGATGATCGAGCTGAAAAGTGGCCATCATAAATCATAAATAGGCTAAAAATTTGACTGCCCCGTCGGTCTAGTCTAGTGGTCACAAAGCACAACTGCTGAGCATGAGGTCTTGAGTTCAATTCCCAGGTTGTGCAGTGTTATTGGGTTTTTCTATCAGGAATTTCTCAGTAGCAGCCTCAGAGTCTGGACTTGTGCCCGGTTGATGGCAATAGGCTCGCCGCCTATTACATGGGACTTAAACATAAATGGCGAAATGTGGGTGTACTAATGAGTACACCTCTGCCTAACCCTTTGGGGATTACAGGCGTGATGTTATGTTTAAAAATTAAATGACAAGAAAAAATATTAAAAAAACGAGCTTTATTACCTGCTATTACCTGTCAAGCTTTATTGCATATTACCTGTCAATTAATTGTGTGCTCAAAAGAAGTTCACTTACAATATGAGAAACTTAACAAAAAATATATTATCTTAAGTAATAAACATAGTTGTCGTTCGATCTATCGTACAATCAGTGGGTAGCTGTTTATTTTTGTTGGTCGGCCAAATACAACATTAACCTATTTTTAAAAATGTTCATTGATGGAGAGTCTCTTATTTCTTTAGGTAACTTATTATATTATAGCTGCGCTCCCTCAAACTGAATAGTTCTCCTTCCGTATAATGTTCTAACTGAAGGTAGTTCTATACTATCCCTATTTCTAGCGTTGTAGTGGTAAGTTTTTCAAGTTAGCACACTTATGGGTTGGGTATGTACCTACATCTTAATAATCGCCGATTTAGACCTGCTTGGCGAATACTGGCTTCCCTCGAGGATAGATCGAGGATAGACGATAGACCATTTTATATCAAAATATGTTACACCTTCTTTATTTCTCCTGACGTCCTTATCTAACAGGCTTTTATATGAAGTGGTCGTTTTCTTATCATAATAAATTATTTTTAACATTTTACTAATTTTAAATACATAACAGGTAATAAAAGCTTGAGTTTAAAAACTTATTTTTAAGCTTAGGTATTCAGTATTGCAAGCAAAAATCTCATATATAAGAATACTTTTAGACCTTTGGTATTTGCCAGTACGAGGTCTTTCACAATTTATCTATGAATAAGTAAGATAAGTAATAAAAAAAAACGCTAAACCCGTTGCTATTGACACTGCACTGTCATTAAAACAACTAGGTATCAGCTGTCAAACGGATTGTGAAAAATACACCTCGAATGACCAAAACGTATATTTATTAATAGTTTTAGAGCTTTACAAATCCTACAATACATTAAATTCCTAGTCAAACAGTAAATAAATAAATAAATAAAATTACGACTTTTGACGAACATTTCTTAGCTATTCATGATAATAATTAGTGCAAAATAATGTTATCTACAACGATGTAATAACTGAATTTGAACATTCATGAAAATTTTAAAAAATACCTACGATGAAATAGCTTCTTACCGACGCCATGCCATAAAATGCCATTCCGTGGCCATTCCTTAACTTTTTTTCTCGGTCGTATGAGAGCGTTTCCGTACATACCTAGGTTGTGATTTTGTCATTATTATTATATTAATAATAAAACTATAAAAGTTGGAGTTAGTATTTCATTCTCAACCCCAACATGAACATTACATCCATTTACTGTCGATTATGCACCAAAAGTGACCAAAACAGTGAAAAATCAATGTAAATTATAACGACGCCTAACAATTTTTTTTAAGTTTAAAAAATAAATTTTATGATGCTATTTCATAAAAATATTACACATAACAGTATAATATCTATTTATATAAATTAAAATGTAGCCACTTACCTTTGATTTACTCAGATAATTCAATTACACAGTCAAAAAAACGTAGAGCACCAAGCCACCTTATCGCAGAGACGCAGATTAGAGGTCAATACACCAGAGTACAATAATTAATTTCAACATTTTTACCAATGTTGCCTCACTAAATTTCTGTTCGGGACCGATTTTGTAGGCGATTTTCCACCTTCAGGCCCCAGTTAAGTAATACGCACAGATAATACCATACTTTATTATTAAATTGCAACAAAGCTCAAAGTGGCTTGTTGTCAATTGTCATACCGGGATGTCGCCGGGGCTTGACGGTACGTTTGACGGTGTCATACCGGTATGTCGGTCGCCGGGGCTTGACGATACGTTTGACGGTGTCATACCGGGTTGTCAAGAGGTACGAAAGCGGTAGCAATCTCGTTATATTCATTATAATGTTATTGGTGTCGTGTTCTTAAATGTGACTAGGTCAGGCAAAATGTTATTCTTCTTCCGTTAGGAATCTCTATTCTCAGTAGCAGCCCAGAATAATTTCAAAGCTGGTGGAGTGATAAGACGTGCCTCAAAAAACACGGTCTTAGGCCTAGGCCGCACTACGGTTAAACCGCTGTGGTTTTAATACAAGCGGCCGCACCTGCGGTTTTTTCCCGCGACTGATTTTAAAACCGTGATTTGCTACAAAATGCTCGCGGGTAAAAACCGCGGCAAAAATTGTAATCCATAGAACTTAGTTGACGCGCACGCATTGGCGTTAACCGCGGGCGGTTTTTTGGTCAGTATTCGGTAGACCGTCTTGCAGAGCAGAGCGCTGGCGCGCAATTTCAACCATGTCATTCACCGAGTCGGAGTCTGTTTTTTAAACGAACCAGAATATGAAAGTTTATCTCAAAAAATCATCGTGGTAGTACAGAAAAGACCAGCTTTATACGAAACTACTTTGCGTCAATATAGCGATAGAAATATAAAAAATATACTTTGGGAGGAAGTGTTTCAACACGTAGTAAATAATTGGATGACACTGTCGGAGGCTGAGAGAAAAAAAAAAGGTAACAACACATACTGCTACCTTGAAATCCATCTTCAAACTGCGGGTCGTTTCGCGATTTTTAATCGTGATGTGTGCGTCTCAAGCGGTTTCGCGGTTGTAGCGATTTATCGCTTGCTGAAAAAAATCGTAGTGCGGCCTCAGCCATAAGTGTGGATCTTTCTCCGGCCGTGTTGGATTGTCGTCCCATCGGGCTGTAAGAGTAGGAAAGAGGGAGTGCACATGCGGCGTGATCTAGCTATTTAGCCGCTCCGGGCAACTGTGCCGGGCAAAAATAATATTCGCCGCCCTCTTCACTAACACCATAATTATTATTATAATTCATGATCTTGCTATTCCAAACATGGAATGATATATATGATACATACAGACTCAAGCCTTTTCCTCATGGGGGTAGGCAGAAATCACACAACGCCATCTGCTACGATCCTTAGGCCGGGTTCACACTATGCCGGACGCCCAGATTTACCGGCTCGGTAAAACTGCCGGAAGAGCTAGTGGCTAAAGAATATATATGAAGCTGTTCACATTATGTCGGATCCGGCAACCCGGCCTTACATACTCCTTTCGCCTCATCCACGTTCATACATCCCGTCATACAAGCACGCCGGTTACGAGTACTGGGGGCTTACTATCACCTCTATAGCAGGGCAGAAGTTGCCCGGATATTGAACTGCCCCGCTATTTTGTACTATGACATCGTTATAGCAGGCCTGTAACAGGCCTGCTAAGTTAACGTTTACAAAACCGTTCACCTTTTTTTTTGTATAGACTTTCGTACTATGACGTGCTATTTGACAGCAGCAAAATGATAATGGAACGGCTGTAATGTCAAAATTAGCGATTGCTAAAAAGTTACTATGGGACTAGCTTTTTCAACATCGTTTTGCAATCTAAAATGATATTCGTGGCAACATGTTAGGTTTATATATATAATAAGAGTTTTTAAAGTGGATGGTGAGAATTGTAAGCGAATTAAACCAGACTTTTTCATTTTTGTAGCTGTGTAACGAGTACGAAATATGTAAATAATAAAATTGAAGTGTGAAAATCGTATGGAAAAACATACCAACGGCGTTGCATTTGGGAAATAAATAACAATAATGAAGTTAATGACAGGGAATAAGAATCAATTAATATAGGTAAGAAGATGTAACTTAAAATCATCAATGGTAACCAAAACCTATGAAAATACGTAATGTAAGTATAAATAAAAACCTACTCTACAAATCTACAATACTCAATTAATATTTGTATTTTACAGGCCTATCAAAAGATTTAGTCCCCCGTTTGTGCGAGGGTTTTGAACCTATAATGAAAATAATAAATCCTCCAAAGGCTTAGTGATCTAAGCAGAGACTAAGGTGAGTGTTATCAATTCATCAGATTTTCTATTGTGGAGCATAACTACACTAGTGTGTTTCTTGTGTATGTTCCTTGCTATTAAACATAATTTGCTGTGTATTAAAGTGACAATGAAAAACATAACCAAGTAATCTTTTAATCCATTTATTTCAGGAGATTCTCGGTATTGACTGAGAAAAACAATAATGACATCAATTTTATTTGGAATGCAGAACCAGTCTCCAGAAGCCTTTTACACTGAGAAGCATAACAAGACCCAAAAGATTATTGAGAGGACCATTGATGTACTAAAGGCTCGATTGAGATGTTGATTAGCCCATCAAGTGCTACATTTCCAATCACAAATGTTTTGCAAATGCATGTGTTTCTACACAACATAATGTAACACAGTAAATTTATGAAAATAAAACAATGACCGCATCTAGTTTAAAAAAATGTGTTTAATTAAACCTGTTTACAAATTAAATTATTATCATTTATCACATGATACTTTCTTATGACTGACTGAAACATTAAACATATAAGTAGGAACCCATATTATCCATATAAATGCAATGAAAGTTTACAAGAACAAAAACTGGTAACAGTGATGACTGCCTGCAGGAGCCATAAATTCATAATAAATTATGGTGTACTTTGTTGGTTTCTAATATGCAGGTATATGTATATAAAAACACATCATGAGTATTATTCTTTATTTTAATTTTCATCCTAAATACATAGGTATGTATAATGATTAATTAGTTAGGCTCTCCACTGGATGGAATTACTAGATATATTATTTTTCAGTTTAGTAGACTAGGAGATGTCAAGAATACTGGGGCTCCGTTGCATTCCTGTAAAAAGGTTATGTTTCTTGGATTATGGGCATTGCGGTTCTTGTATTTCGATATTTCAATAACTTCCTTTACTATAAATGTACCCATGTGTGTATTTTTGTAGGAACAACACAACAAAATACTTTTTTACAATAATTGTGACTGAAACAAAATTTACCAAAAGCACTCTATACCGCAATAAATAAATTACTTCTTATCGACTTTATTGTCTAGTAGGGCTTTGAACATTATATATTACTTTTGTAAAAGGCTGTGAAAATCATTAAATTAATCAAGTGAAATGTTGTTTATATTTACGCGCTGACAGTTGATGAACGTAGGTACGTTCTGAATATCACATTGTATCTTTAAGAGTTAAAAAGGTTTTTTTAACGTGAAACTAATTGTGCTTTTAGAGCTTTTAGATAATAAATCATGGTAAGTTGTAATACATAATCTTAGTTATAACGTGTATTTATCTAAGAAATTTAAGTTATGATCATTAAAAAAAAAACCGGTAATGTGTTAGAGAATTATATCGTAGTTTTTGAACGTTGTTTATTCACAACACTAAGACTAAACTTCATCATCAAAGCAGGCAGAGACAAGCATTGCCGTTCAATAATCGTTCACCTTTAATACGGTCATGGTACGATTTTTAGCGATTCCTAAGCAGGCCTGCTTTTGAATGGAAGTTGACTGACAGGCATTTGAACGTTTTCTTAAAAGGTGATGGTAAGCCCCCTGCTTTTGAATGGAAGTTGACTGACAGGCATTTGAACGTTTTCTTAAAAGGTGATGGTAAGCCCCCTGGAACGCCATTTGACACAAGAGATTAACGCACATTGACATTGGTATTTGTTGTTAAAATGACAATTAAATAAACATTTGAGGCTTGAGCATAGCATTGATAATAATTGACATTGACATTGCAGTCGCTAAAGTTTGTATTGGTTAATTTATTGAATTGCATTAATTAGCAGTTTTATGTTAAAAACAATAACATTGCTTGTTTATTTCTTAATTTTTCGTTACATTATCACTGTATGGGAATGAAAATAAACAGCATGGGCCATGGCTGATATATTAATGAGTAATATGGCAAAGCGCAACCACTTGGAATTAAAAAACAATTTCACAATGTATTGTGCGGAAGCGTATATAAATGGAAGAAAAGTATGACTCATCTTGACGGCTTTCACATAATTCAAGCAGGTAGGTATCCCTAAAATGTTAGTTCGCGGACTTTAAGGATAAAGATATAAGTACCTATAATAATATTATCTCGATAATCTCGATTCTTTACAGAACATGCACGCGCGCAAATCTTCTCTGCGTTGATCCGTTTCTATTTTTAGATATCATACACAGCTGCAGTGTATAGCCACAATTTACCGCAAATAGCTGCGTATAAATATAAAACACGCAAATTATTAAAATTCAAGATTCGTGTTGATGAAGATTTAGGTCCTTTTCAATAAGATGCATTTAGTTCAGTGACTTGGAAAGTACTATGAGAATATTGACATCTTGCATAATGGATAAACTGCCAGTCTGTAAGAAATGTTGTTTCTGCATGCCACTACGATATGGTTTACTTGTATGGGGATACCTGAAATTGGTAAGTCAAATATTCTACAATTTTAAAACATACTATAGTTTCCTAATAAAGGAATTAGTCTGAACTATGTAGGCAATGCCATGTTTTGACTGCTTCTTCAGCTTAAAGGTTATGGTTGCCAGTGAGCCAACTAACCAATTGGACTGATTTGGCCTGATAATCGGGCTTGAAGTCCATTAAATAATATGGTTTCTTTCTTCACCTACGAACTGACAATCTGCACACATTATATCCCCTTATAATTTGCAACTAATTGTAGATTCGAACGAAAAAATAATAAACAATTGGCAATTAAAAGGCAGACCTATTTCATGAAATCAAGCAAATTTTTATGATTTATTAAAAAAAAAAAATATTGACATGGTAGAAATAGCACAGGTATGTTTCATGATCTATTTACCTAATGGGTCTAATAATGTGGTTAATAATGGGGGTGGGGGCTAATCTGATTACATTTAGAGCACATTTTTCTAGATACCTGTCTAGATGGACGGTACTCCACCCATACATATCCTATGTTTGGGAGAAAAAGTCCCGATCCCGTGTTGTAATGGAGGCCTTGTAGCA
This sequence comes from Hoplodrina blanda, assembly GCA_949316365.1. NCBI lineage: Eukaryota > Metazoa > Arthropoda > Insecta > Lepidoptera > Noctuidae > Hoplodrina > Hoplodrina blanda. The sequence goes on from OX438589.1 coordinate 13,687,318, forward strand.
TGTGTTATGTCTGAAAAAATTGAGTATTATTAATACATGGATATCACAAGACAGAGAAAAAAAAAATGGTGTTCTTTAAGATTGTGTGGTGTGAAATGTATCATGTCAGGAATACAACAAATACAATCAGTGGCGGCTGTACCTTAAGTGCGCTCGTGCGCTGAACCACCAATTCAAAAATCAAAAATTACAAAATATTAAGTACTTCATCTTTATTTTTAAATTACCATTTTAATAGTTATTTTTAAACATACAAAAACGTATAAAAAATTTAATCTCCAATTATGGAAAAACAGTTTGAGCGCTTTACTAAACTATTAAGACTTATTTTTCTGTAAAGACAAATTCTCGTGCGCTTCGGCGAGTGCACGAGGACTGCTAATATAACTTGTAGGAGATACGAGTTAATACGCCTGACGCGTGAAACAGAAGATAGTTTATAGAAAATGTACAGAGTATGAGTGGGTTCTCGAACGCCGCACGAGCGATCCGAGGATTGCCGAGAGCATCCGATGTTTGACGAATTGACGAACGACGACGCGCGCGACGGCAGCAGCCATGATTGACATCTCGACATCAGACTACTAGTATAGTTTCACTGTATGTGTGACGCGTTAATTATTGTTTATTTACATATAATACCGTAATTGTTTTTAGTTTTTGTTTCGATTTTTTCGAAAACTTTTATTCTATAATGTGTAAGTATGGTGTTAATACCCGATTTTAATAAAAAGGTGATTGAACATTTCGCTTCAGAAAAATGTCGTCGCATTGATTTAATGTATAAAAAATAAACATATATTATGTCAATTTTTGTTTTGTTGCATTTTCTAATTTTAATATTTTAGTAAAGTGCACCACCAGTTCGATAACCCACCAGCCGCCACTGAATACAATTTTACATTTATTTTGACCTTGTTCTGTTTTATATCTTTTAATCCTGTCTCATATCATCCTGTCAGGCATACTGCAGTAAAGCTATTTACAACAATTCAACAAGCTTTGCACCGAATCCAATATAATGCATTTATACATATTTGGGAGTTCAAGAAAATTGGTGCTATGACCTTCTATTTTTGACAGTAAAATGGTTAATGTGAATTGCTATGCTGATCTGGACTGCCTCGTAAGTCTAGTGGTCGCAAAGCGCGACTGCTGAGCATGAGGTCTTGGGTTCGATTCCCAGGGTGGGTAAAGTGTTATTGGGTTTTTACATCAGGAATTTCTGAGAAACAGCCTCGGAATCTGGATTTGTGCCCTGTCGATGGCAATAACACACACCTCGGTACACCTCTGTCTAACCCTTCGGGATTACAGGATGTTATTTGATGTAATTTACGAAGGGGCGCAACTATGATGCGTGCCCTAGGCGCCATTTTCTATTGGTAAGCCCTTGTAAGTACCCAATGTTTGTTATCTTTACAGGCTGCAGCACTCGTCGTAATAAGTTTCTTCTTATTCATTGTGGCTGTTTTATCAAAGTTTATACGATTAGAGGATGTTTCAATAATTTTAATAATTACTTTGGTTGCTATTATATTGGCCACAGAAATTATATTACACATTATATTTATCATTGGAGCACATAAGGTGAGTTTGTGAAAAAAGAAAAACATAGTTTTACTTACTAGGATCACTGCCAGGGTTACGGGATTTGTTCGAAAGAGTAACCGCAGCCCTGCACCGCAAAGGGTATTGATCAGGGTCAAACCTACAAACTGTCCGTGGTCAAGACATTTGTGCAAAAAAACAATTCTGATGGACGGGTTCTGATGGGATTTTCACTGGCTGATAGCTGATAATTATAAGGAGTACATTACTTTTATTTTAAAAAAAGAATTAGAGTTCCACGCCAGAAGAACAGATATCCCGCGAGATAACCGACAATCATGCAGACGGAGTCGCGGGCATAAGCTAGTCTATACTAATATTATAAACCTGATGAGTTTGCTTGTTTGATTGTTGTTTGAATCTTGAGAACTTCTGGTCCAATTCTGAAAATTCCTGTATTTTATGGTAGGTATACATTTTGAAATAGAATTTTATTGCCTAGAACACTGAGTACATAATTGAAATAATTTTACTATTAAATTATCTTTGTTCTCAGAAAATTGTGAAGCTGTTAAAAGTTTATTATTACTATGCAATTTTCATGTGGGTGGTTACAATAAGTGTGGCTACCGTGGGTAATGTGTATATCATACGCATTTTGGATCATGCGCCATTAATCGCCTTGGATATCGTTTGCTTTATTTTCTCTATTAGTAAGTGTATACTATATTTTATTACGTCTTTGTTGGCCTAGCCGCTCTAGCGCATTGCTCAGTGTGAGGTCTTGGGTTCGATTCCCAGGTCAAAATGTTATTGGATTTTTCTATTAGGAATATTTCAATAGCAGCCTCGGAGTTTAGATTTGTGACTGGTTGATGGCTATAGGCCTGCCCCCTTTAACATGGGACTTATCATAACTGGTGAAATGAGGGTGTAGTAATGGGTACACCTCTGCCTAACCATTCGGGGATTACAGGCGTGTTGTTAGGTATGTATATTTTAACTATCAATACAAGCTCGTTTTTAATTTGAAGTGATTTTGTTGTTACTCCACACTAGGAATTTCTCCTGTATCATCTAAGGCGTCAAACGACCAACGCAATAAACAAGCTCCATTTATTCTCTCTAAGGGCTGAGATAACTTTTATCCAATGAATAAATATGGAAGTTTGACATATTTTGTATACAAAAGCTGTCGAAATCGCCACATTTATCCCCCCGTTAAGAGTTAACTGACTAATACCTATTGAAAAATCAGCCCTAAATCATAGTGTCATTCCTTTTTTCAGTTGTGCAAACATTCCTCATTTTATCTCTGAGGAGCGAAATTATCAAACTAAGAAGCAACTGTCCATACAGATTTGTGAAGAATGAAAATGACCCAGAAGGTACTATCAATTCTGTGAAAGAAGAAGACGACGTGTCAGTATACAACACTACAGTACGCATTTTATGAGAAAAAGAGTTAATTTGATGCTCGTAATAAAAAGACGGAACAACACATGAATTTATGGATCAAGAGACGAGAAAATTAAATATAAGTAGGTATTCGACAGAAGCTGTCTGTCGCGCTTTGCTATATTTACTATCAAAGTGTGCGAAAGAGACAGAATCCCTTCAGGATGAACGGACATTGAAGAAGTCAACACGAACAGTCTGAATTCAAACTTTTTGAATTGGACAGTTGACACCACTAATCAATTGACTTTGAATTGCCAACTCAATCCTATTTTAAAGTAAACTGAAAATTAATCGAGATTTCGGTGCTAAAATAAAGTGACCTTTTTTATGCAAGTCGAGTCTTGGAATTATTGGTTAATAATGTCAGCTATCCAATTGTTTATAACTTTCCTATCTACAATAGATTATACGTGAAATAAATACTCAAATCCGTGCCATAATTTAAGAACAATAAGAAATAAATTAGTTTGAGTACCTATACCTACATAATAGACAATATTCATCTGCAAAGATATAAAAAAATAATTGTAAGTATAGCCATGTTGCAAAACAATAATTATAAATATGTAAGTTTATAAAGTATAATCTGCAGAAATACGCTTTTACGGCAATAGAATTGTTATGCTCTGCTGATATATTTGATAAGATTTACCGCCGGTTCAGACAGCATGTAAACCGCGCGGTTTTCGCCGATCGGTTCATAAAATTACACGAACAAATAATTACATAGACCTGGGTTACTAAATCTGCAGTCTATGGTCCCCTTTTCTTTGTGCTCGGCGAAAATCATCATGAACTTTCTTCGTCATTAGGGTGGCGGACTCTTGCTGGCTAAAACCACCGCATTGTTCATTGTTCCCTCTCTGCCTATAGCCGGGGGTGCGAGATTAGCATAAGCATTAACCGCTACCGGTCCATGAACCCCTAAGGGGCCCTTGTAATGGACGCCGGGGGTCCATGACTATGACATGCGCCTTGCATTATCAAAAACCTCCTCAATTGACATTCTAATCCAGCATAAGCAGCAACAACCGTCACACTAACTACTTAATGTAAAACCCCCGAAAGCATCTGAGTTTTTCATGTCAAATCTTAACGTGAACTTGACATTATTCTAATTAAAACTAGGGTACCATTGTCATATTTGTCATCGATCAAAACGGAGCAAAAAAAGAAAATGGGTTTAGTCCCCCCCCCCCCCACAAACGAATATCCTGGTTCCGCCACTGCACTCGTAATTCTTGACACTAAAACAAAGTCGTTTCCCCTCTTTCTTTTTGCTTTAATGTTTTTAAGATTGATGAGCACTATGCGATTGTTTTACACCTTGTATAAGGCAGAAAAAGGAACCGTTTAATTATGAAGTAATAAAACCTTACATCCCTGTGCTCAACCATCAAAACAAAAAAGTGACAGATGTCACTTCGTTGCTTGCTGGCTAAAAAAAATAAATAGGCTATGAGCGGTTTCTGCATTGTCTGAACGGTTGGTGCTTACTAGTTGTAAGTGAGAATGCAAAGTGAGATAATAGTATCGCTACTTTTTGTGTACCTACTCAATAAAATCTTTATGGTGCCACGTTATGTAAGCGTTAACTATGTTGCTGTTTTCTTTCTGTTTTACCCCCCTTTTTAGGGTCCTGTACCCGAAGTGTTACCAACGGGATCCTATTACGAAGTCTCCGCTGTCTGTCTGCTAACGGGCTGTATCTCATGAACCATAATAGGTAGGCTTATATTTTTAGTGTGTGTTTACTGCCGCTCAAATAATAATTAAAAAAAAGTAAAAATGAAGTGAATTAAACTTGTAACAGTTGCGTCCTCATCAGGTTTTGGGAGGTTATCATAAAAGACAAATAATAATCAAATAAAATTACGACACCTTGTCAATTAATACCTCATTTACATTCAGCCCCTGCCGCTGCCCCTCGCGCTGCCGGCAATAATTCCCTATGTAGGTACTTGGTTTTTTTGTTGTTGTTTACCTCATTTACATTCAGCCCCTGCCGCTGCCCCTCGCGCTGCCGGCAATAATACTGCTGCAGCAGGATCGAGAGAAGTGTGTGTTTACATACTGCCCTACCACTCACTTCGCTTTCAAGTTTCGGCAATGGCAGACGACGAAATAATTACAGCGGCCGCGCTGTCTCTTTTTGCGATACATAATTATGTTCGATATTTAAAAAGGTTACGAATACAAAAAAAGAATGTTCGTCGTAGACGATGGTGGATGATATCTATCCATCAAAATTAAAAAAAAAAAAATCTACGCGACGTGAACCTTACGTTTCTGTTTATATTGTTTATCCGTAACATCCCAAATTACTTTTTCCGTTTCCAGTAGTTCTAAGAATTTTATTGTAATCTCATTACTCCATTCGGACGGCATTTTCGATGATCTAAACGAACGTCTTTCTCCTCCAGGCGCTCGGCGAGTAATGAGCGTCGGAGCAGAATGTACCTAAACACGCACTGCCGCTCGCGCTGCCGGTCCTTTGACTTCCGCACAAAAAACCGCCATTTTGGGGAGCGCCGGGCAGCGCGAGTGGCAATGGCAGTGGCATGAGGAGTAGGTATTGCGTTTACACACTCGTCCTGCCCACTTCCCTGCTCACTACGGCTGAATGTAAACGCGGTAGTTTAAATACGTTTGAAAATATTTCAGAATACACCTCTTTTTACCCGACTACGGCAAAGCCAAAAGGAGGGTTATGATTTTGACCGGTATGTATGTATTTTTGTTTGTTACCTCGTAACTTCTAAACTATTTATCATTACATGACAAATGAGGTGTCGTTAGAAGCGTTTCAGTTGTCCGCTGGTTATTAAGAACAGAATTGCTCGTTGGGTATGCGGAGGCGAGGCAAAGTTGCACGACTATAATTATCATTGTGTGTGTGTTCATCGCCTGCTTAAACCAAGCGGCAAGATGGCTAGATCGAATTGGAAAAACACCTACTAAAAATAGATATTGAAAAAAAAAAAACTATTTTTTTTTATTAATTCCTGTTGAGAATCACAGCATTGTTACCTCCTTGAATTTAACGAGCATGCGAAATTGGACCTTGTTTTTTAGACAAATACAACATAAATCATATCCTCAATTTATTATCTCAGCTGATGTGCTGAGGTTAAAAAGCACTGAGCCAGTAGATATTCGTGAAATAAGGGTTGGTCAACTTAAGAAAATAACATGCTTCAAAATAGAAATGGGACGGATACTGGAACGCTATTTGACAGTTGACACAAGAGGATTCCGATGGTCGCACATTTTGACATTTTGATAATATTTGACATTGACAGTCGCCGAATTCCGATTCCGAAGTTTTTATTGGTTAATTTAATGAATTGCATTAATTATTAATTATGCGGTTATTTATTAAGTTGAAACAATAACATTGTTATTTATTTATTAATTTCCCGTAAAATACATTCCCATACAGCGATTATCATTGTATGGGAATGAAAATAAACTGAGCATGGCTGATATATTAATGAGTAAATGGCAAAGAAGCGCAACCACTTGGAATTTAAAAACAATCTCACATCTCTGTATTGTACGGAAGTATGTTTTTAAGGAAGAAAAGTATGACTCATCTTGAGGGCTTTAACATAATTCAAGCAGGTAGGTATCCCCAAAATATAAATTTTAAAGATAAAGATTTTAGTAGGTCTGTACCAGCCTTTAGTACCTAATATACAAGTGCTATACTATATAGACAGAACATGGACAGAACATGCACGCGCGCTAATCTTCTCTGCGTTGATCCGTTTCTATTTTTAGATATCATACACAGCTGCAGTGTATAGCCTCAATTTACCGCAAATAGCTGCGTCTAAAACACGCAAATTATTAAAACCAATTTTTTTTAATTTAAGATCTGAAAAGTCAACTTGATGATAATTTGGGTCCTTTTGAAAATTTGGTTTAGTGACTTGAAAAGCGCACTGAGAAAATTAACATCTGGCATAATGGATAATCTGCCAGTCTGTAAGAAGTGTTGTTTCTGCATGCCACTGCGATATGGTTTACTTGTTTGGGGATACCTGAAATTGGTAAGTCATGTGGAATATTTTAAAATACCAATAGCTTCCTAATACAGGACTTAGTCTGAAGTCTGAACTTAGTAGGCAAGGCCATGTTTTGACTACTTCTTCAGCTTAAAGGTTATGGTTGTCAGTCAAAGTCAAAGTATTTGTTTCAATTAGGCAATTGGACTCAATTGGCCTGAAAATCAGGCTTGAAGTCCATTAAATAATATGGTTCATTTCTTCACTAGTAGACACCTACTACCTGACAATCTGCACAAATCGCATCCCCTTATAGTTCACAACTGATTGCAGATCCAAACAAACCTACTATTAAAACTATTTAAAAAAAACATGATCTAATAAAAATAAAATTTATTGACAAAGTAGAAATAGCACAGCAGAAACATTACTGTGAAGTAAATTATAGTTGCCTGGTAACAGTTCTGATCCCCTGCCCTAATAGTTGTCTCGTAGCATGTGTTATGTCTGAAAAATTTGAGTATCATTAATAAGTACATGGATATAGAAATTGAGAAAAAAATAAATAAATTGCAAGTGTTATTTAAGGTTGTTGTGTTCCTGCCATGAACACATTACCACACAGAGATTAGCGCGTTCAAACAAACAAACAAACAAACAAACTCTGCAGCTTTATAATATTAGTATAGACTAGCTGACCCGCCACGACTTCGTTCGCGTGGTATCCTACCCCTACCCCTATCCTACCGATACCCTACCCTACCCCCACCATACCGATACCCTACCCTACCCCACCATACCCATATCCTACCCCTACCCCTACCCTACCCAACACTACCCCTACCCTACCCTACACTACCACTACCCTACCCTACCCTACCAATACCCTACCCTACCCAACACTACCCCTACCCTACCCTACCAATACCCTACCCCTATACTACCCTACCAATAATCTACCGTACCCTACCCTACCGCACCGTAAAAAATAATAAGTATTTTCATTCACATAACTAGAAAGAAACTCAAGTAGGTTGATGAAATTAAAATACTATAGGCGGGCAGCCCTAACGCGTGTGTATGTTGTAGGCACTTAATTCAAGGTTACGGCCGAGTTAATTTACTGGTAGTATTTTTATACTGTGACACACCACACAAACTACACATTGATATAAAAATTTAGAGAAAAAATGGTGTTATTTAAGAATTTTAAGATCGTTTGGTGTGTAATGTATTCATGGCAGGAACACAGCAAATACAATATTATATTTATGACCTTGTTCTGTATTATCTTTTCATCCTGTCAGGCATATCGCAGTAAAGCTATTTATAGCCATTCAAAAAGCTTCCGAACCGAATCCAACATAATGTATTTATACATTGGAAGCTCAAAAAAGGGGCGCAACTATGATGCGTGCCCTAGCCCCTGTAAGTACCCAATTTATAAAGTTTGTTAGTTTGTTTGCCTCTAATGTTTGTTATCTTTACAGGTTGCAGCACTTTTGGCATTAGGTTTCTTCATACTCAATGTGGTCTTTTTATCAATTTATATCCGACCAGACGACATTTTAATATATTCAATAATTTCTTTGACTGGTATTATAGTGGTCACAGAAATTGTATTACACATTATATTTATCATCGGAGCACATAAGGTGAGTTTGGAAAAAAAAAACTTAGTAGACTCACTGGACTCTGCCAGGGTTTCGGAATTTGTTCGAAAGAGCCTCCGCGGCCCTGGAACAAAAAGAGTTTTAGTACTACCCAATTATGAAAATTCCTGATTCTATGGTATACATTTTGAAAAAGAATTTTGTTGCCTAAAAAGCTTTTTAAAAAAAAAAGATAACTGGAAAGTTTTGGAAGTCGGCGGTTTTGGTTTTGTTTTTTGTTATGTAGGTATTGCCACCAACTTCCAAAAATAGTTATTTTTTTTTATTTTTTAGTTTTTGAAGGCGGTTTTCACTTTTTAGTGCTTGTGTGTTAAAGTTTGAAATCCTAACAAAAAGCCCTTTAATACAATACCACACACGATATATTTAATTTTGGAAAGTGGTAGGAGGCGGGTTGACGTCTCCCTTCTCTTCCTTCAGTCAGTCATCGACTACACGTATAAACAAAGCAATTTTACTTGTTACGACATGACAGCTGTGATCTTATGAGGAGTTCTGTTCCATATCTCCGAAGTTTATCATCAGATCATGACAATATTTCTATGGGACCTATTCGGAAGTTTACTCTTTCAAACAAAAAAGAATCATCGAAATCAATTCATAATTGGCGGAGTAATCGGGTAACATACATACAAAAAAAAGAAAAAAAAGACATACAGCCGAATTGAGAACCTCCTCCTTTTTGAAGTCGGTTGAAAACTCAGAGAACATATTCAAATACTAGCTTCTGCCCGCGACTTCGTACGTGAATCCTGTTGCTTATGCCAGCGACAACGTGGTCGTCAAAATCGAAGATCTGAAACGTCTGATGTAGAATTCTAAGGCCTGGGGACGGGAAAACAACGGGATGAGCGAGATTTCATCGAAAATCAGTCCTAAACTGTTACCGCCTTCACCGCGTGGCGGTACTCCCAGCTTAATTATACAGTGAAATTGAGCTTTGATTTCCACATCAGGTGTTCCAGATCTTCAATTTTTAAACGTCAACAGAGAGTGCTCATCAGGCTGAACAACTCTTGCTAAGACGTCATTCCTATATATGTTATAGTGTAGCTAGGCTCTTGAAGTTCCACATCAGGTGTTCCAGATCTTCAAATTTATTCTCTTAGCAGAAAATGCTCATCACGTGAAACAATTTTTGCTATGGTACCATTTTTGTATCTCTTATAGTTTAGCTGGTCTGTTGCGGTTCTGCATCAGGTGTTCAAGTTTCCAAGATAAATTATAGCCTATATGTTGCACGGACTTAATACCTATACAACAAAAAAAAATCATTCAAATCCGTCAAGTAGTTCCGAAGATTAGCGTGCACAAACACACAGACAAACAGACAAACAGACAAACAGACAAAAAAAAAATGTAATTACAATTTCGGGTTCGGCATCGGTATAATAACAACCCCTGCTACTTTTTTTTTATATATTTCCATTGTACAGACACCACTTTTCTACAATTTTATTATATGTACCTATAGAAGATTTAGGTACACTGTTATCTTTGTTTTCAGAAAATTGTGATACTGTTAAAAGTTTATTATTACTATGTAATGTTCATGTGGGTGGTTACAATAATTGTGGCTACCGTGGGCAATGTGTATATCATACGCATTTTAGATCATGCATCATTAATCGCCTTGGATGTCGTCAGCTTTATTTTCTCTATTAGTAAGTGTATACTATATTTTATTACTACCTTGTTGGTCTAGCGCATTGCTCAGCATGAGGTCTTGGGTTCGATTCCCAGGTCAGGCAAAATGTTATTGGGTTTTTCCATTAGGAATATTTCAGTAGCAGCCTCGGAGTCTAGATTTGTGACTGGTTAATGGCAATAGGCCCGCCCCCTTTTACATGGGACTTAATCATAACTGGTGAAATGTGGGTGTTGTAATGGGTACACCTCTGCCTAACCGTTTGGGGATTACAGGCGTGTTGTAATGTATAGGTATTATATTAACTATCAATACAAGCTCGTTTTTAATTTGAAGTGATTTTGAGTGATTTTGTCGTTACTCCACAATAGGAATTTCTCCTGTGTCATAAGTGCTTTTATTACACAAACTCACATACACAAATAATCAGACCCGGAACAAATTCAAATATTTATTGATTCAATCGCCATGTAATCTCTCATAATCTTTTTAATCACAGCGTCATTTCTGCTTTCAGTTGTGCAAACATTCCTCTTACTATCTCTAAGGAGCGAAATTATCAAACTAAGAAGCAACTCTCCATACAGATTTGTGAAGAATGAAAATGACCCAGAAGGTACTATCAATTCTGTGAAAGAAGACGACGACGTGTCAGTATACAACACTGCAGTACGCATTTTATAAGAAAAAGAGTTAATTTGATGCTCGTTATAAAAAGACGGAAAAACACATGAAATTATGGATCAAGAGACGAGAAAATTAAATATAAGTATTCGACAGAAGCTTTCTGTCGCGCTTTGCTATATTTACTATCAAGGTGTGCGAAAGAGACAGAATCCCTTCAGGATGAACGGACATTGAAGAAGTCAACACGAACAGTCTGAATTCTGAATTCAAACTTTTTGAATTGGACAGTTGTCACCACTAATCAATTGACTTTGAATTGCCAACTCAATCCTATTTTATAGTAAACTGAAAATTAATCGAGATTTCGGTGCTAAAATAAAGTGACCTTTTTTATGGAAGTCGAGTCTTGGAATTATTGGTTAATAATGTCAGCTATCCAATTGTTTATAACTTTCCTATCTACAATAGATTGTATGTGAAATAAATACTCAAATCCGTGCCATAATTTAAGAACAATAAGAAATAAATTAGTTTGAATATACATAATAGACAATATTCATCTGCAAAGATATAAAAAAATAATTGTAAGTATAGCCATGTTGCAAAACAATAAATTATAAATATGTAAGTTTATAAAGTAATCTGCAGAAATACGCTTTTACGGCAATAGAATTGTTATGCTCGGCTGATATATTTAAGATTTACCGCCGGTTCAGACAGCATGGAAACCTCTTTAGTCCCCCACCCCCCCCACAAACGAATATCCTGGTTCCGCCACTGCACTCGTAATTCTTGACACTAAAACAAAGTCGTTTCCCCTTTTTCTTTTTGCTTTAATGTTTTTAAGTTTGATGAGCACTATGCGATTGTTTTACACCTTGTATAAGGCAGAAAAAAGGAACCGTTTATTAAGAAGTAATGAAACCTTACATCCCTGTGCTCAACCATCAAAACAAAAAAGTGACAGATGTCACTTCGTTGCTTGCTGGCTAAAAAAAATAAATAGGATGAGCGGTTTCTGCATTGTCTGAACGGTTGGTGCTTACTAGTTGTAAGTGAGAATGCAAAGTGAGATACCTAATAGTATCGCTACTTTTTGTGTAGGTACTTACTTATTCAATAAAATCTTTATGGTGCCACGTTAAGTAAGCGTTAAATAGGTTGCTGTTTTCTTTCTGTTTTACCCCCCTTTTTAGGGTCCTGTACCCGAAGTGTTACCAACGGGATCCTATTACGAAGTCTCCGCTGTCTGTCTGCTAACGGGCTGTATCTCATGAACCATAATAGGTAGGCTTATATTTTTAGTGTGTGTTTACTGCCGCTCAAATAATAATTAAAAAAAAGTAAAAATGAAGTGAATTAAACTTGTAACAGTTGCGTCCTCATCAGGTTTTGGGAGGTTATCATAAAAGACAAATAATCAAATAAAATTACGACACCTTGTCAATTTAAAATTTTAAATATGTAGGTACTTGGTTTTTTTTTGTTGTTTAAATACGTTTGAAAATATTTCAGAATACACCTCTTTTTACCCGACTACGGCAAAGCCAAAAGGAGGGTTATGATTTTGACCGGTATGTATGTATGTATGTATGTTTGTTTGTTCCCTCGTAACTTCTAAACTACTTATCATTACATGACAAATGAGGTGTCGTTAGAAGCGTTTCAGTTGTCCGCTGGTTATTAAGAACAGAATTGCCCGTTGGGTATGCGGAGGCGAGGCAAAGTCGCACGACTATAATTATCATTGTGTGTATGTTCATCGCCTGCTTAAACCAAGCGGCAAGATGGCTAGATCGAATTGGAAAAACACCTACTAATAAAAAGCTTTTTTACAAAAAAAGATAACCGCCTTCAGCGCTTGTGTATTAATGTTTGAAATCCTTACAAAAAGCCCTTTCAAACAATACCTCACACGATATATTTAATTTTGGAAACTGGTAGGAGGGGGGTTGACGTACCCCCCCCCCCCCCCCCCCCCTTTTCCGTCAGTCAGTCATCGACTACACGTATAAACAAAGCAATTTCACTTGTTACGATATTGCTGCTGTGATTCTGTGGGGAGTTCCATTCCATATCTCCGAAGTTCATCATTAGATATTGAAATAGTGACAATGGGACCACACGGGAAGCACCAGCTTTCAAATAAAAAAAGAATCATGAAAATCGGTTCACACAGTCGCAAGTTAGGAGCTAACATTAAAAAAAAAATACAGACGAATTGATAACCTCCTCCTTTTTTTGAAGTCGGTTAAAAATAGATATTGAAAAAAAAACCTATTTTTTTTTTATTAATTCCTGTTGAGAATCACAGCATTGTTACCTCCTTGAATTTAACGAGCATGCGAAATTGGACCTTGTTTTTTAGACAAATACAACATAAATCATATCCTCAAGTTATTATCTCAGCTGATGTGCTGAGGTTTAAGCGCAGGCCACACCGCCAGCTAGCGGGCGGGCGGGCTAGGCGGGCGGGCGAAGCGAACGAAGGAAACTATACAAACTACGCGAAATATTGGCGAGCTAAACTATGGGGTTCACACCGAGAACTACGGACAGACGAGCGACGGATATTTCGTTAGCTTAACTCGTTAGGTTAGTCGGTAGCTCGCGGTGTGAACCGAAGTATGTAAAGAGGTGAAACGATGTTCGCCCGCTTAGCCCGCCCGCCCGCTAGCTGGGAATCGTCGGATATTTCGTTAGCTTAGCTCGTTAGGTTAGTCGGTAGCTCGCGGTGTGAACCGAAGTATGTAAAGAGGTGAAACGATGTTCGCCCGCTTAGCCCGCCCGCCCGCTAGCTGGCGGTGTGGCCTGCGCTTAAAAAGCACTGAGCCAGTAGATATTCGCGAAATAAGGGTTGGTCAACTTAAGAAAATAACATGCTTCAAAATAGAAATGGGTCTGATACTGGAACGCTATTTGACAGTTGACACAAGAGGATGGTCCGATCATGAAGATAAAGATAAAACTGGAGTCAAGACTTCGAACAAAAGTTTGAGGCAAATACCTACAAAACATCTCGCTCTCTGTGGTCTAGAGAGAGAGAGAGAGAAATAGAGGTTGTCCTAAGTTAGAAAGAGAGAGTGAGACCACAGAGAGCGAGATGGCGTTACATTTTTTGAGCTTCAAGTAGGTATTCAAAGTCTGGGCTCCAGTTTTATCTATACCTTCATGGGTCCGATGGTCGCATGAAGGTATAGATAAAACTGGAGTCAAGACTTCGAACAAAAGTTTGAGTCAAATACCTACAAAACTTCTCGCTCTCTTGTGGTCTGACTCTCTCTTTCTAACTTAGGAGGTTATCCTAAGTTAAAAAGAGAGAGTGAGACCACAGAGAGCGAGATAGCGATACATTTTTTGAGCTTCAAGTAGGTATTCAAAGTCTGGGCTCCAGTTTTATCTATACCTTCATGGATGGTCGCACGTCGCACGGTCGCACATCACATTTGTCATATTGATAATTTTTGACATTGACATTCGCCGAATTCCGATTCCGAAGTTTTTATTGTTAAATATGCGGTTATTTAATAAGTTGAAACAATAACATTGTTATTTATTTATTAATTTCCCGTAAAATACATTCCCATGCAGCGATTATCATTGTATGGGAATGAAAATAAACTGAGCATGGCTGATATATTAATGAGTAAATGGCAAAGAAGCGCAACCACTTGGAATTTCAAAACAATCTCACATCTCTGTATTGTACGGAAGTATGTTTTTAAGGAAGAAAAGTATGACTCATCTTGACGGCTTTAACATAATTGGACGTAGTTAAACGAAAAGGATCCAACCCACAACATAGGGATGCCCAAAAAAGTCTGTTGTATCGATATATCGCATCGTAACCGTATCGAATGCGTTTGTATCGATACGCGATATTATCGTATCCCTTTGTATCGATATATCGCATCGTAACCGTATCGCTTGGGTATTTAGATTGGGTAGGTTATTTCGTAGGTAAAATATTATTATAACCCTAAATATATCGTTAACTAAAGAAAGACATAGGTACCTTTCTTTAATTTTTACAATATATTGTAAGTTATAAAAGAAAAGTATTTATATGTATGAAAGGTTGGTGTATTCATTTTAAAAAATCACAGTTGCCGCTTATCAGCAGTTAAATTTATTTTTTCGCTGTATGAAATCAGTGCAAGACTGCAAGTACATAAATAACTCTAAATAATCCCGACCTCTGCTTATTACGAATAATAATATTATGTCTAAAGGTAGGTAGGTTTAATATAAAAAAAAGAAATAAATGTTAAACAAACTTATAGTTTGATACGATACGTTATTGCGATATTTTTTTTTAATACGATATATCGAGGTGCATCGTATGGCCAAAATATCGTATTAAATATCGATATATCGTATAGCGTTGTTTCGATATTTCCCTACCACAACATGACCGAAAATGAGTCACATGAGTAGATAAACGGACCAGAGGTAAAGCTTCAGAACGAGCAAAATTGATACCTATTTTGGTAGGGTTGTCACAATTGGGTAAGACAAATTAAACAAAACATTAGTTAAATAGTTTTATTATTCAAAATTTTCATGGGACCATTCGGGAAGTATACCCTACATCCCGAATGGTCCCATGAAAATTTTATCGAAATCGGATTAGCACTTTTTGAAAAATCAACAAAAACCTAAAAAGTTATCAACATTGTCTACACCGATTACTCAGAGGTTTCTGGTCCGATTTCGATGATTCTTTTTTTGTTCCAAGTATACCTGCCATTTGGTCCCATAAAATTTTCATTTGGTTTGGTTCAATAGTTTTTATTTTCAGCTCATTGTGTACATGGGCGATGTTATTATCGGTGCTACGGAATACAAAATTCTAGTGCACATGTAAGAAAATTACGTATTTGACAATAATTTGGGTTGAATATTTAAACTAAAAAGGATAAAAAAAAACTTAAAAAAAAAATGTAACTATACAATATGTATAAATGTAACCATTATTAACAAATAAGTACCACGTTTACCATAAAAATATTCAAAATTGCAACTAACAAAATAAACAACGTGCGTTGTACTAACCCTGAGATTGTCAACTGGCTGTGCAAGCGTAAACCGGTTTTTTCCAGTTTCGCCGCATACGTGACAAGCGGCCAGTGGTCACGCACACATGCCCCGCGTGCTTGTAGTAGTGCAATCGAATCGCGCGGTTGTTCGAAACTGGGACTCTGTATACTCTGTGAATGAGTTAAGTATACCAAACTGCTCGTCAAGGTCTATATTTTCAATTAGCAAAAACAATCCAACTAAAATACGAATATTTTGACATTAGAATGACACTGGTTACCAAGCCACATGTATGGCGAGCCCCTTAGATTGTAAAATGTCTAGATGGAGTGTCAAATGCTCGCAAACTGTCAAAAAAAGTTAGTGAACTGTTCACTTATTAGTACTTTCCCGACGATTAGTGTCGATCGTGCCGCTTTGGCGTCACTACGAATTACGCGCGTTTATGAAATAAAAAAAACAGGTATAAAATGGCGTCATGTGCTATATCAGTGTGCCGGAATTATAAAGGAAGGCTAAAAAATACCAAGCACATCACCTATCAACGGTAAGTAACCAAAAAACTATGTTATATTTATTTTATGTTTTTATTTTTAGAAACATAAAATTACGCCATATTTTATCAGTGTTGCCAGTTTCTTTTTTTCATTCTCCCAACTTAACGTCATTTTTTTGTGGGTATATTAGTTAATTTATGGTTACGTTTATATTATTTAGTTGGTCTACTTTATTCATTATTAAAGAGGTGGAGTTTATCAATTCGTATTAAGTCTTTCTTTATGTGATTTTGAAGTCGATGCCTAGTAAAATTTGGGTTGGGTTTACAATTACGTCGCCTGAATTTGAGGATTCTGACACTGTGGGGGGGTCAAGTGGAGTTATCTTAAGCACCCCCAAGCAATTTTAGCTGCCGGAGCGGCGTTAAATTATAAAACAATTTTCAAAAAAATCGATAAATCACTAACTATTGCTTGAAACGAAACGTAAATTTCACTAAATTCTCACGTTTTTGAAAGTTGCGCCTGTCAAAATGCGTAAAAAGAATCGCAAAGCCGCCATTTTGCTGCCATTGACAATGAATTATTGTGCGTAAGAGCGAGCGAAGCGAGCTCGGGACTTGGGGCACCCCGACTAGGACAGGTTAGGTTAGAAGGGGATGGCAGGGTCCAATGAGCGAGCGAAGCGAGCGAACAGACCCTACCATCCCCTTCGTGGTTACTTTTTTATAAACCACCCAGAAGTAACCGTCGAGCCTCTCTGGCGGGGGGAAAGTCTGGAGGAACTCTACCCCTCTTCCCGCCTTCCCCGTCCGCCATATGACCCTATTAAGTGACTTGTATCAAGTCACTAGCGGAGCCCTAGTGGGGCTCCGTCGAGCATTTCCGGCGGGGAAAAATCGTGGGGGGCGACTCCACTAGTCCTCATAACCTCCCCACACCGCCCCCACCCCCCTATCAAAGCGACGTAATTCTAAACCTTACCCCTTATGGGAGAATTGTAGTAGCTGGTATCATTATTCACGCACACAGAGACATAGAAAGACAGTGTAAAACACCGCCTGCACGCACACAGGCTTGAAATTGATGGCACGTTTTTTTTGTTTTGATTGTAGGGCGACGCTCCATCTAGACATTATAATTATAATCTAAGGGCGAGCCCATAATTTAGTTTCGTGAAAACGATCCATTCTCCTTGGATCATATTGTAAAACGGTCAGTCTAAGAAACTGACACAAAACTAAAATGTAAAAAAAAATCCAAAGCATGTGGATCCTTTTAGATTATAATATTTACTTCAAATCTATGCAAAAGATAAATCACAAAAAGATTCAGAAAGCATGATTTTTTTTTTTAATTAAATTTTTATTAAAAAAATGCACTGGTTAAATCACAAAAACGATTCAGTACGTAGGTATGCTTGGATATTTTTCGCTAAACACATTAATGGACGTAGATAACCAAAAAGGATCCACCCCACAAAATGTTAGAGTTATTGAAGATTGAAGTTTAACCTGTGTTTGCTCATTAATAGACTTGCTCGCGTTTATTGTTTCTTAAGAAAATATGTGTGTGTCAATGTATATTTTATTCATACAAATAAATTTTATTGAGTTTAGTTTTATTTCTTGAGATATTCAGCTAAATGTGTGTTTGGATCCTTTTTGATAAAAGCTATTTTCCATTATGTTAAGCTCATTTTCATTCCGCAAAAACGATTCAAAGTAGCTAATTGCCACTTAAATCGTTAAAAATTGTTCATTTCATTAATAAAACTACTAGATTCCTAAAATTTTGTTTATTTTTTATAAAACATCAATCCAATTTACTCTTCTTCCTGTGCGAAGTCCGGTTCAAGCCAAATCCGTCCATAAATCGTCATGAAGACTCGGATTCATGACGATATGGACGGGTTACCGGGTAACCCGTCCATATCGTCGCACAGGAAGAAGAGTAAATTGGATTGATGTTTTATAAAAAATAAACAAAATTTTAGGAAGCTAAACTGCTAACGTTCTAAGAGGCCGGATTTGACGTTTCTCCTACGTAATAATTTGAAAAATCCAATTCACAATCCTGAATAATTACTATGTTACCCATACACTATAACAACGAGTATCACTTGTAAACATTAAGTTTAACTTAATTTTGAAAAAATACACTCACAAACACGAATTAATTGCCGATTTATATTTTGACAAGACGTTTTGACAATACTACACAAAGGATTTTGATAGCTGTCAAATCCGGCTTGTTACAATGTTAGCTGTATAGTAGTTTTATTAATGAAATGAACAACTTTTAACGATTTAAGTGGCAATTAGCTACTTTGAATCGTTTTTGCGGAATGAAAATGAGCTTAACATAATGGAAAATAGCTTTTATCAAAAAGGATCCAAACACACATTTAGCTGAATATCTCAAGAAATAAAACTAAACTCAATAAAATTTATTTGTATGAATAAAATATACATTGACACACACATATTTTCTTAAGAAACAATAAACGCGAGCAAGTCTATTAATGAGCAAACACAGGTTAAACTTCAATCTTCAATAACTCTAACATTTTGTGGGGTGGATCCTTTTTGGTTATCTACGTCCATTAATGTGTTTAGCGAAAAATATCCAAGCATACCTACGTACTGAATCGTTTTTGTGATTTAACCAGTGCATTTTTTTAATAAAAATTTAATTAAAAAAAAAAATCATGCTTTCTGAATCTTTTTGTGATTTATCTTTTGCATAGATTTGAAGTAAATATTATAATCTAAAAGGATCCACATGCTTTGGATTTTTTTTTACATTTTAGTTTTGTGTCAGTTTCTTAGACTGACCGTTTTACAATATGATCCAAGGAGAATGGATCGTTTTCACGAAACTAAATTATGGGCTCGCCCTTAGATTATAATTATAATGTCTAGATGGAGCGTCGCCCTACAATCAAAACAAAAAAAACGTGCCATCAATTTCAAGCCTGTGTGCGTGCAGGCGGTGTTTTACACTGTCTTTCTATGTCTCTGTGTGCGTGAATAATGATACCAGCTACTACAATTCTCCCATAAGGGGTAAGGTTTAGAATTACGTCGCTTTGATAGGGGGGTGGGGGCGGTGTGGGGAGGTTATGAGGACTAGTGGAGTCGCCCCCCACGATTTTTCCCCGCCGGAAATGCTCGACGGAGCCCCACTAGGGCTCCGCTAGTGACTTGATACAAGTCACTTAATAGGGTCGTATGGCGGACGGGGAAGGCGGGAAGAGGGGTAGAGTTCCTCCAGACTTTCCCCCCGCCAGAGAGGCTCGACGGTTACTTCTGGGTGGTTTATTAGTATATTTAATGAGCAAACACAGGTTAAACTTCAATCTTCAATAACTCAAATGTAACCTTTTGTGGATTGGATTCTTTTCGTTTAACTACGTCCAATTCAAGCAGGTAGGTACCCCAAAATATAAGTTTGCAAATTTTAATTTTAAAGATAAAGATTTTAGTAGGTCTGTACAAGCCTTTAGTACCTAATATACAAGTGCTATCCTATATAGACAGAACATGGACAGAACATGCACGCGCGCTAATCTTCTCTGCGTTGATCCGTTTCTATTTTTAGATATCTTAAACAGCTGCAGTGTATAGCCTCAATTTACCGGAAATAGCTGCGTCTAAAACACGCAAATTATTAAAACCAATTTTTTTTAATTTAAGATCTGAAAAGTCAACTTGATGATAATTTGGGTCCTTTTGAAAATTTGGTTTAGTGACTTGAAAAGCGCACTGAGAAAATTAACATCTGGCATAATGGATAATCTGCCAGTCTGTAAGAAGTGTTGTTTCTGCATGCCACTGCGATATGGTTTACTTGTATGGGGATACTTGAAATTGGTAAGTCAAATGGAATATTTTAAAATACCAATAGCTTCCAAATAGAGGACTTGTCTAAACTTAGTAGGCAAGGCCATGTTTTGGTCAGTGGGTCGTCTTAGGGGCGGATTTGTTGGAGTTGGAGTATACGCTTAGGGGCACTATGAACAGCAAAGAAACAAAAAAAAAAATTTTTTTTGGATGAAAAAAAAATTTTTTGGGACTTTTTTTTACGAAAAGTTTTCTCGAAAAAGTGCCAATTTTATTGCAGCATCTTATTAAGCTTGTCCATAAAAACAAATTAAGCTCTGAGAAGTATGGCCCTACGACGCACCGTTTCCGAGTTATGGGTCTTCGAAATTTTTAGTTTTTTATAAAACACTCTATATTTCCAAAATGGTAGGTCGGATGAAAATCTTTTCTGGAAAGAAATTGTTGCTCTAGTCGAGAACCATGAGATGGAGTAAAGAAACCCGCGAAATTTAGTAAAAAAAAAAATATGAAAAAGTGTCGGATCGTCAGCTTGCGTATCTTTAGGGGCACGGGACTTAGTCAAAGAAGAAGGGTCTTTTGTGACCCAGGCCCGGCGCAAACGAAACTAATCTCAGTTGTTTAGTTATTGAATGTACTTCAAGAATATGTAATTTTTTTTTTCGATTTCCGTGGCTAACCTACTGAAACTGTCTTCGTAAGGTAAAATGTTATTATGTACCTCAACATCTGCCTAGCCTTTTCCCGACTATGTTGGGGGTCGCCGTTAGGCTTCCAGTCTAACCGAATGTAGCTGAATACCAGTATTTTACATGGAGCGACTGTCCATCTGAGCTCCACAACCCAGTAATTGAGTAATACGATACCCATTGTTAAGACTTTGTTAAGACATTGTTTTCTTAACCGAATCAGACTTTCGGGCTTAAAACCTAGACCTAAAACCTTTTCAACCGACTTCAAAAAAGGAGGTTCTCAATTCGACTGTATGTTGCTGTTTTTTTTGTTTTTTTTTTTGTTTTTAACGCTATTTCTCGGTCAATTTGTGAACCGATTTTGAAAATTCTTTTTTTGTTAGAAAGAATGTATGCTTCAAAATTGATCCCATACAAATATTGTCATGATCTGATAATGAACTTCGGAGATATGGAACGGAACTCCTTATAGGATCATAGCAGAACTGTCGTAACAAGTAAAATTGCTTTGTTATACGTGTAGTCGATGACTGACTGAAGGAAGAGGGGGAGGGGTACATCGAGGTAAGTAGGTAGGCACTAAAAAGTGAAAAATAACAACTTAAAAAAAAGCAACTATTTTTGTGAAAATGTTTTATCAAAAACGAATTCCTAGTTGATCTGCGTTATGCATCCTAAAAAACAAACGTCAGCGCAGTACCGTAGGCTGGCCGCACACGCTCAGGTTATTTAAATCGATCAAGTTTCATGAGTTATCTTCGAAGACCATGATTATTTGACCACGGATAGATTAGTCAGCAATTATCTTCAGTACAATAACCAAATGTACTGCTCGTTATTGAGGAGGTTAATTGTTTGGCTCCGAAGATCTACATCAGATTAGCACGAATTAAATATGTGACTACAGGAGTGTATGTTGAAAATTGGTCGACAACTGGCGGAGCAATCGGTAAACATACATAATTTTAAAAAAATACGTAGTCGAACATATACTAACTTTTTTTAAGTTGTTTAACGAAAGCTTTTTTCGGGGGCTATGGTTTTGCTTGTTGTTATATACTGCCACCGATTTCCAGAACTAAAGTTAAGTTTTTGGTTGTCTTTTTTGCGAAAAAGTTTTTTATTTTTATTTTTTTAATGCAATATTACTTGAGTTTATCGGTAATATTTGAAATCCTTACAAAATGCTCTTTCAAACAATATCTCTCACGATACATTTGATTTTGGAAAGGAAGAGGGGAAAGGGGTCGACTTACCCCCTCTTCTTTCAGTCAGTCATCGACTACACGTATAAACAAAGCAATTTTACTTGTTACGACAGTTCTGCTATGATCCTATGAGGAGTTCCATTCCACATCTCCGAAGTTCATTATCAGATCATGACAATATTTCTACGGAACCACCTTAAAAGTATATTCTTTCAATTAAAAAAAGAATTTTCCAAATCGGTTCAGGCGTCTTCGAGTAATCGGGGAACATACCTAAAAAAAAACAATACAAAATAAAAAAAAAGATTTCCACGAATTGAGAACATCCTCCTTTTCTTAATTCGGTTAATGAATAAACAAAAAGTATTGTTTCATATCCAGAAAATGAAAATTATTTGTCGAACGAATCCTTTTACAAGGGCAATTTTAACTACGTTAGCCACTGAAATTAAAAAAAAATATTACTGATAATTGATGTACATAACATAATGCAAAAACCAAGATAGGTTTCGTTTGCGCCGGGCCTGGGTAAATTTTGTATGGATCGTGACCCTTCTTCTTTTCTAAGATTTTTTGTTTCTATGGACTAGCTTAATAAGATACTGCAATAAAATTGGCACTTTTCCGAAAAAACTTTTCGTAAAAAAATCAAATTTTTTTTAAGTCCTAGCGCCCCTAAGGCTACACTCCAACCCTCAATTGGCCTGAAAATCGGGCTTGAAGTCCATTAAATAATATGGTTCCTTTCTTCACTAAAAGGCGGACCTAGACACCTAGTACCTGACAATCCGCACACCTCACATCTTCTCAACTGATTGCAGATCAAAACCAAAAAATAATATACATTTGGCAAAGGCAGACCTATTAGAAAAAAATAAAAAAAATATTGACAAGGTAGAAACAGTACAGCCGTGTTTCTTAATCTAGTTAAGAAACACCAACCTTACCAGGTAACCTGTGTTTGGGAGAAACAGTTCTGATCCCTTGCCCTAATGGATGTCTCGTAGCATGTGTTATGTCAGAAAAATCATCAAACATGATGACCATCAGACAATACTGGTGTACCGTACCTCAAAAGGTAAAAACGGAACCCTTATAGGATCACTTTGTTGTCCGTCTGTCTGTCTGTCTGTCTGTCTGTCTGTCAAAACCTTTTTTCTCAGGAACGCGTGGAGGTATCAAGCTGAAATTCATATCAAATACTCAAGTCTATGGTCTCTTGGAGCTGTGAAAAAATCAAACTTCTAAGTCAACGCGATCAAAAGATACTCCCGTTTATGCCGCAAATTTTCGACACTCGCAAGGGAATCAAAACCTACAGGGTACTTCCCGTGAACTCAGAATCTTGAAATTTGGTATGAAGCAACGTCTTATAGCAGAGATATAGGAAAAATTGCGAAAAGTATAAATTTTTAGTTACATCATATAATAAAAATATTTTTAATAATTTTAAACTTACTACCCCTTTCCTCATGAACGCGTAGTGGTATTATATTGAAATTCATATCAAATACTCAAATCTATAATACCTTTAAGCTGTAACAAAATCAAACTTCTATGTCAACGCAATCAAAAGAAACAGGAATTAAAACCGCATATTTTGAAACTCGCCACTACTCGCAAGGGAATCAAAACCTACAGGGTACTTCCCGTGAACTCAGAATCTTGAAATTTGGTACGAAGCAACGTCTTATAACACAGATAAAGGAAAAATTGCGAAAAGCATAAATTTTGAGTGAGCATGACAAACTCTCAATTGCCATGCTCGTTCATGTCAAAAAAAAAAAACAAAAACTGTTACATTATATTACACGTGGTACTCATATTTACAAAATAAATAAAAAATGCTTCGAAGTTATACAATACTATAACTTTTCAAAAGTTAAAAATAAAAAGATTAAACATTTACTCCAAAAAAAAAAAATACGAATTAAAAAAAAAAAAAAAAAAACCATCTTTATAAAAATAAAAGGGAGAGCATCTCTTCCAAATATAAAATAAAAGAAAACTAATTAGTGGACCCAAGTGGCTGTGACTGTGGAGCAGGACCAGCATTAAGCCAAGCTTTTTTATCAAGGATATAATCCTCTAATTTATAATATGCTTGTCTACATAGTGTGCGTTTTATGCATGTTTTAAATTTTGTCTCGTTCAGTTGTAGAATCCGCAGTGGTATTTTATTATAAAATTTTACACAATTCCCCATAAAAGAATTTTGTACCTTAGCCAATCTAAACCGAGATTGATCCAAATTGTGCCTATTTGTAGTATTAAAATTATGTCTATCACTTCTCTTCTTAAAGAGATGAAGATTTTTCCGAACATACATAATGTTTTCATATATGTATTGACAAGGTACCGTCAGCTTTCCACATTGTTATGTTATGGATTTCATTTAGCAATAAAAATACCATAACTTTTACTTATATACCTACAGGTTTGTACGGAACCCTCGGTGCGCGAGTCTGACTCGCACTTGGTTTACCGAATTCTTAACAAGACATCCATTAGGGCAAGGGATCAGAACTGTTTCTCCCAAACACAGGTTACCTGGTAAGGTTGGTGTTTCTTAACTAGATTAAGAAACACCGTTTCTAAAACAACCATCTTTTTGTCTTTTACTGATTACACACTATCGATCAACCATCGGAATAAATTCTTAACAAATACTCAAGTCTATAATATCTTTAAGCTGTAACAAAATCAAACTTCTACGTCAACGCAATCAAAAGATACAGCAATTAAAGCCGCATATTTTGAAACTCGCAACTACTCGCAAGGGAATCAAAACCTAAAGGATACTTCCAGACGACCTGGAATCTTGAAATTTGGCATGAAGCAACGTTATAAAGTACACATATAGGAAAAATTCCGAAAATCTTAAATTTTTAGTTACATCACATAGTATATTTTTTTTAATAATCATAAACTTACTATTTCGTACCTTAGCCAATCTAAACCGAGATTGATCCAAATTGTGCCTATTTCTAGTATTAAAATTATGTCTATCACTTCTCTTCTTAAAGAGATGAAGATTTTTCCGAACATACATAATGTTTTCATATATGTATTGACAAGGTACCGTCAGCTTTCCACATTGTTATGTTATGGATTTCATTTAGCAATAAAAATACCATAACTTTTACTTATATACCTACAGGTTTGTACGGAACCCTCGGTTCGGCGGAATTTTCAAAACCGGCCAAGTGCGAGTCAGACTCGCGCACCGAGGGTTCCGTACAAACCTGTAGGTATATAAGTAAAAGTTATGGTATTTTTATTGCTAAATGAAATCCATAACATAACAATGTGGAAAGCTGACGGTACCTTGTCAATACATATGCAAAATTCTCGTGTCGCGGTGTTTGTTTCCAAACTCCTCCGAAATGGCTGAACCAATTTGCATGAAATTTTGTGTGCATATCGGGTAGGTCTGAGAATCGGCCAAAATCTATTTTTTTATTTTTTTTTGTTAATCGCATAACAACGTTTGCTGGGTCAGCAAGTCTAATATATAAAATTCTCGTGTTGCGGTGTTTGTTTCCAAACTCCTCCGAAACGGCTGAACCGATTTGCATGAAATTTTGTGTGCATATCGGGTAGGTCTGAGAATTGGCCAACATCTGTTTTTTTTTTTTAATCGCTGAACAACGTTTGCTGGGTCAGCTAGTAAGTTTATGATTATTAAAAAAAATATACTATGTGATGTAACTAAAAATTTAAGATTTTCGGAATTTTTCCTATATGTGTACTTTATAACGTTGCTTCATGCCAAATTTCAAGATTCCAGGTCGTCTGGAAGTATCCTTTAGGTTTTGATTCCCTTGCGAGTAGTTGCGAGTTTCAAAATATGCGGCTTTAATTGCTGTATCTTTTGATTGCGTTGACGTAGAAGTTTGATTTTGTTACAGCTTAAAGATATTATAGACTTGAGTATTTGTTAAGAATTTCAATATAATACCACTACGCGTTCATGAGTAAAGGGGTAATAAGTTTAAAATTATTAAAAATATTTTTATTATATGATGTAACTAAAAATTTATGCTTTTCGCAATTTTTCCTTTATCTGTGTTATAAGACGTTGCTTCGTACCAAATTTCAAGATTCTGAGTTCACGGGAAGTACCCTGTAGGTTTTGATTCCCTTGCGAGTAGTGGCGAGTTTCAAAATATGCGGTTTTAATTCCTGTTTCTTTTGATTGCGTTGACATAGAAGTTTGATTTTGTTACAGCTTAAAGGTATTATAGATTTGAGTATTTGATATGAATTTCAATATAATACCACTACGCGTTCATGAGGAAAGGGGTAGTAAGTTTAAAATTATTAAAAATATTTTTATTATATGATGTAACTAAAAATTTATACTTTTCGCAATTTTTCCTATATCTCTGCTATAAGACGTTGCTTCATACCAAATTTCAAGATTCTGAGTTCACGGGAAGTACCCTGTAGGTTTTGATTCCCTTGCGAGTGTCGAAAATTTGCGGCATAAACGGGAGTATCTTTTGATCGCGTTGACTTAGAAGTTTGATTTTTTCACAGCTCCAAGAGACCATAGACTTGAGTATTTGATATGAATTTCAGCTTGATACCTCCACGCGTTCCTGAGAAAAAAGGTCTTGACAGACAGACAGACAGACAGACAGACAGACGGACAACAAAGTGATCCTATAAGGGTTCCGTTTTTACCTTTTGAGGTACGGAACCCTAAAAAATAAAAAAAATATTGACAAGGTAGAAACAGTACAGCCGTGTTTCTTAATCTAGTTAAGAAACACCAACCTTACCAGGTAACCTGTGTTTGGGAGAAACAGTTCTGATCCCTTGCCCTAATGGATGTCTCGTAGCATGTGTTATGTCAGAAAAATTTGAGGATCAATAAATAATACATGGATGTAGAAATTGAGAGAAAAAAATATATTTGCAAGTGTTATTTAAAAAAATAAAAAGCTTTTTTACAAAAAAGATAACCGCCTTCAAAACTACAAAATAAAAATAACTTTAGTTTTGGAAGTCGGCGGCTTTGGTTTTGTTTTTTGTTATGTACCTAGGTAAGTATTGCCACCGACTTCCAAAACTAAAGTTATTTTTATTTTGTAGTTTTGAAGGTGGTTATCTTTTTTGTAAAAAAGCTTTTTATTTTTCACTTTTTAGTGCTTGTGTATTAATGTTTGAAATCCTTACAAAAAGCCCTTTCAAACAATACCTCACACGATATATTTAATTTTGGAAACTGGTAGGAGGGGGGTTGACGTACCCCCCCCCTTTTCCTTCAGTCAGTCATCGACTATACGTATAAACAAAGCAATTTCACTTGTTACGATATTGCTGCTGTGATTCTATGAGGAGTTCCATTCCATATCTCCGAAGTTCATCATCAGATATTGAAATGGTGACAATGGGACCACACGGGAAGCACCAGCATTCAAATAAAAAAAGAATCATGAAAATCGATTCACCCAGTCGCAAGTTAGGAGCTAACAAACATAAAAAAAAAAATACAGACGAATTGATAACCTCCTCCTTTTTTTGAAGTCGGTTAAAAAAATTTTGTGTTCCTGCCATGAACACATTACACACCACACAATTTTAAACAACACATTGATATAAAAAAATTAAATATTGAGAGAAAAAAATGGTGTTATTTAAGATTGTTTGGTGTGTAATGTGTTCATGGCAGGCAGAGGCGGATTACCCTTAAGGCAAACTAGGCATGTGCCTAGTGGCGCGAGGGTACAAAGGGACGCGGAGGCGGAATTGCAATTTTTTTGAAATAAAATATAACAAAAAATTAATTGCGCCAGTAAGTTAGTTATTTTTAATACAAGGGCGCGAGTTATTTTCAATATAGGGGCGCCGATGAGAAACTTGCCTATGGCGCTCTCAACTTTTAATCCGCCTCTGATGGCAGGAATACAACAAATACAATATATTTGACCTTGTTCTGTATTATCTTTTCATCCTGTCAGGCATATCGCAGTAAAGCTATTTACAGCCATTCAACATCGATCACTAATAAAAAACTAGATACACAATCTCATGCAAAAGTTCTCTTAAAACTGTCGCCAATTGTATTTACCTAATCCTAGTTGAAATGAAATATACATTAATGAAAATTCAACCTTAAACGCAATGTTTAAAGTTGTATTCACAAAACTATGTTCAAAAACTTACGACTTTTTACAACCTAAACTAGCTGGTCATTATACTTCAAAACAAATTCAATCTTACTTGTATATTTTAAAGTCTAAATTACAAAGTATCAAAAAAAGCAATAAAATTTTACGACCGAGGCTCGCTGCTAGGACAAGGTACGAGTGAGTCGAACTGTACCATTTTTTTTTCATACGGTAAATTATAAATGGTATTTTTTTTAATTTGTTAAGCATAATGTAACGTAATAAAGCATATTCTATACTTTGGAGTATATGTGTAATGATTGTAATTTATCTGAATGTAAATACATATATTTTACACTCACTCAACTCACACTCAACACTGTAAGTCAAAATTAAATCTGTAAAAAGTTACTATCGTATTTATAAAATCAGAAAAGAAGTCTCATTAAACAAAAAAAAACAATAATAGTTTAATAAAAAATTAAGGAACAATAGCGTCTCCAACGACTCCTACAGAACAAGCATCGATAACCAACAATTTAAGTGGGCATGCGTTTACGATTAATACGTTCAGTAAGAGAGTATTCACAATTTAGATGCTTTATAACACTATTTTATAACCTTAAAAAATGATTTTACGATGATTTCTTGATTTAATACTAGTACTTTAAATACAGTGATAATAATTATATAATGATAATATTAATACTTAGCGAAAATAAGAACCTCCATAATTTTTTAGCGTCTTAAATGAGTGATTTTTGCAGTTTTTAAACGAGCACTGAGGCGTGTTTACCGTCGGAGCGCTCGAATGTTTCTAAATGAAATAACTACCCAAACGTTCAGTTTGGTAGTTATTCGGTGAGGACATTTTTTGTCGCTGATTGGGTATCTAGTTTTTTATAAGTGATCGATGCCATTCAACAAGCTTCCGAACCGAATCCAACATAATGTATTATACATATTTGGAAGCTCAAATAAGGGGCGCAACTATGATACGTGTCCTAGCCCTTGTAAGTACCCAATTTATAAAGTGTTCCTCTAATGTTTGTTATCTTTACAGGTTGCAGCACTTTTGGCATTAGGTTTCTTCATACTCATTGTGGTCTTTTTATCAATTTATGTCCGACCAGACGACATTTTAATATATTCAATAATTTCTTTTACTGGTATTATAGTGGTCACAGAAATTGTATTACACATTATATTTATCATCGGAGCACATAAGGTGAGTTTGGAAAAAAAAAACTTAGTAGACTCACTGGACTCTGCCAGGGTTTCGGAATTTGTTCGAAAGAGCCTCCGCGGCCCTGGAACAAAAAGAGTTTTAGTACTACCCAATTATGAAAATTCCTGATTCTATGGTATACATTTTGAAAAAGAATTTTGTTGCCTAAAAAGCTTTTTTACAAAAAAAGAAAACTGGAAAGTTTTGGAAGTCGGCGGCTTTGGTTTTGTTTTTTGTTATGTAGGTATTGCCACCAACTTCCAAAAATAGTTATTTTTTTTATTTTTTAGTTTTTGAAGGCGGTTTTCACTTTTTAGTGCTTGTGTGTTAAAGTTTGAAATCCTAACAAAAAGCCCTTTCATACAATACCACACACGATATATTTAATTTTGGAAAGTGGTAGGAGGCGGGTTGACGTCTCCCTTCTCTTCCTTCAGTCAGTCATCGACTACACGTATAAACAAAGCAATTTTACTTGTTACGACATGACAGCTGTGATCTTATGAGGAGTTCTGTTCCATATCTCCGAAGTTTATCATCAGATCATGACAATATTTCTATGGGACCTATTCGGAAGTTTACTCTTTCAAACAAAGAAGAATCATCGAAATCAATTCATAATTGGCGGAGTAATCGGGTAACATACATACAAAAAAAAAGAAAAAAAAGACATACAGCCGAATTGAGAACCTCCTCCTTTTTGAAGTCGGTTGAAAACTCAGAGAACATATTCAAATATTTAGGTACACTGTTATCTTTGTTTTCAGAAAATTGTGATACTGTTAAAAGTTTATTATTACTATGTAATGTTCATGTGGGTGGTTACAATAATTGTGGCTACCGTGGGCAATGTGTATATCATACGCATTTTAGATCATGCATCATTAATCGCCTTGGATGTCGTCAGCTTTATTTTCTCTATTAGTAAGTGTATACTATATTTTATTACTACCTTGTTGGTCTAGCGCATTGCTCAGCATGAGGTCTTGGGTTCGATTCCCAGGTCAGGCAAAATGTTATTGGGTTTTTCCATTAGGAATATTTCAGTAGCAGCCTCGGAGTCTAGATTTGTGACTGGTTAATGGCAATAGGCCCGCCCCCTTTTACATGGGACTTAATCATAACTGGTGAAATGTGGGTGTTGTAATGGGTACACCTCTGCCTAACCGTTTGGGGATTACAGGCGTGTTGTAATGTATATTATATTAACTATCAATACAAGCTCGTTTTTAATTTGAAGTGATTTTGAGTGATTTTGTCGTTACTCCACAATAGGAATTTCTCCTGTGTCATAAGTGCTTTTATTACACAAACTCACATACACAAATAATCAGACCCGGAACAAATTCAAATATTTATTGATTCAATCGCCATGTAATCTCTCATAATCTTTTTAATCACAGCGTCATTTCTGCTTTCAGTTGTGCAAACATTCCTCTTACTATCTCTAAGGAGCGAAATTATCAAACTAGAGGTTGCAATCGAAAATTCGGATATTCAAATAATTCGAATTTGCTTTCCAAATTTATATTCGAATAGCAAATAAATACATATTCGAATATTCGAATACTATACTACCAAAAAATTACTAGTCTAAGTCTATGTTGGTAGAACTTAAAATTTGTTGTTGGCAACACTGCTTGACGGTTTGACTTGACTGACGCCATTTTGTTGCGTTTTTTCACTTACAGAACGCGTTGTTGTCAATTTCAATGACAAGCCTTTCAGAAACTTTATTTGATTTTTCCAATTTTAATTTTATGTGCCAATTTTATTGTTTTGATTTTAATTTTCTAATTGACGGTATTACATTGTTGTTTTTTTTTATTTTATTTTTTTATTTGATTTTTCCAATTTTAATTTTGTGTCCAATTTTATTATTTTTTTAAATTTTAATTTTATAATCGTTGCTAAGACATTGTTTTTTTTATAAATAAATGAAAGGGTGATTTTTAAGTGGTTTTTTTATATTTTGAAAATATTCGAATATTCGAATAATATTCGAACATCACTGAAAAAATATTCGAATATTCGAAAATCAAAATTATCGAATTTTTGCAACCTCTATATCAAACTAAGAAGCAACTCTCCATACAGATTTGTGAAGAATGAAAATGACCCAGAAGGTACTATGAATTCTGTGAAAGAAGAAGACGACGTGTCAGTATACAACACTGCAGTACGCATTTTATAAGAAAAAGAGTTAATTTGATACTCGTAATAATAAGACGGATTATCACATGAATTTATGGATCCAGAGACGAGAAAATTAAGTATAAGTATTTGACAAAAGCTTTCTGTCGCGCTTTACTATATAAGTACTGTCAAGGTGTGCGAAAGAGACAGAATCCTTACAGGATGAACGGGCATTGAAGAAGTCAACATAAACAGTCTCAATCTAAATTCAAACTTTTAGGCGCTTTGCACACAGAGCAACTTAAGTTGAGGCAACTGGCAACTCTTTAAAAGTTTCCTGTAAAAGTTGATAGTTGCTATAACGTTTACGGTTGCCGCAACTTTTTGGCAATCTGTGAGCAACTTTCATAGCCGAGTTGCTCAATCTAGGCAGTGTTGCAAACTTAGTGGTTTTACCACTAGATCTGGTGGATTGGTACCCCCTTCTGGTGGGTAGAATTTGTATCTAGGGCTTGTGGATTTTTTAGTGGGCAAGTTTTAGGTTGATCGTTTTCAAAAACAAGAAAATTTTTGCTAAATGAAAACAATATTGCACTCGGTAAGTATAATTAACTATCGCGCGAATAAATGATGATAGCATCAGTTACATTAGTTGGAATGAAACAAAAAAAAAAACAAAAAGTTTTGGTATGAAGTGATAGCTTTTACAGATTTTGTGGAACAAGCTCGGTTTCAAGAAATCGCAAATGCAATTTCTTTGTTGATTCTTCCTCATTATTCCTATACCTCTGTTTTTAGTCATTTTTAGTAGTAGTAGTGTTTTTAGTGCTATGAACTAGTCGCATGAAATTGCCGCTAATGTTATTAATTTTAAGCATTCGCGCAGGATCGACAACAAGAAAATGTTGTAACAACTATAGGTACTCTTTCTGAATCAGTGTTTAAAAAAATTGTACCAATGAAACTTAGACGTCTGCTGCGACTGAATACGATAGCGATACGTCACCTTCTGAATAATACATCTCATGCTAGACGAGTCGTATTATTCAGACGAAGACATTCATAATTTTGTACTACATTTTATTACAAAATATAAGTATTAAATTTTATTACTTTTGTTTTTTTCTTTTTACAACTATCATAGAATATTGACCGAATTTTCCTTTACTTTTCATTAAAAAAATTTAAAAAAAAATTCTTGTTGAAAACCATCAACTTAAAAATTGCCCACTAAAAAATCCACAAGGCACCAGATCACAGCAATCTAAATACTTACTTATTATTTAGATTTCTGTGCACCAAATACAATTTATTTCTATTAGACCATTTACAGGCACTTTTGAATTGTCAAGGAAAGGAGTCGGCCAGTTAGTCCGAAAGTTGAAGGTAGTTGCTCGTTCCAAAACGGAGGTATGCCTCTATGGAGAAGAACGAGCAAGAAACTCCACGCCACTCTTTTAAATTAGGTTTTTACAAAATCTTGTTGATTCTACATGTGAAAACAATGAAGATGAATATAAAACAATTATAAAAAAATAAAAATAAATATGTAAGCCAAGGCAGTTAAGAGATGACCAATCCCAACTGACAGCACTCGTTCACGAGCATGACGGATCAGCACCACCTAGCTCAACCATCATGGACGGAACCAAATGATCCAACACACGCGCCACCATCGAGACATTTTAGTGAGCATGACAAGCTCTCAACTGCCATGCTCAAAGTCAAAACATAAATAGTAACTCAATAAATAAAACGCTCCATGGTACATTTACAAAATTGAAATAAATTATACAATACTAACACTTTCAGTGTACTTATCCGTTAGATGACTGTGGTATGTAAAAAAAAAAGGAAAAGTAATCCTACTGATAACAGTACAAGTTATTCAGGTCGACAAAAAAGAGGGTAAGAAACATCATTCTCTTAGAAAACAATCCTATTTAGTGAGCCCGAGTGGTTGTGGAGCAGGACTAGCATTTAGCCAAGCATTTTTGTCCGTGATATAATCATCTAATATGCTTGATTAAATAGTGTGCGTTTTATGCATGTTTTAAATTTTCTCTCATTTAGTTGGAGAATATCAAGAGGTATTTTATTATAGCATTTTACACAGTACCCCAAAAAGAAGTGTATACTTAGTGGTAAAACCACTAAGTTGGCAACACTGCCGGGCGAGAGGGAGAGGGAGGGGAGGGTGTGAAATCGCCCGACGCGTTGCAATTGACGGTTGAGGAAACCGGCAACTTTTAAAACTGGTATAATATTTGACAGTTGCTAGTTGCGGTAATTCGAAACTAACTTAGTCATCGATTGCAGCAACTGAAAACTGTTGACGATTGCCGCAATTCGAAACTCGAGTTGCTATGTGTGCGCAGTCCAATTGAAATATATGTAAACAGCTAGTTGCCACCTAGTTGCCAGTTGCCTATATATAGTTGCTCTGTGTGCAAAGCGCCTTAGAATTGGACAGTTGACACCACTAATCAATTGACATATTGGTATCTATTACAAGAGTAAACTGTGAGGTCACTTAATTGCCAACTCAATCCTTTTTTACAGTAAACTGAAAATTAATTGAGATTTCGGTTCTAAAATAAAGTGTTTTTTTAGGGAAGACGTATTGGATTAAAATTATTGGTTACGTGTCAGCTACCCAATTGTTTATAACTTTCCTATCTACAATATTGTACGTTAAATAATTACTCAAATCTGTGCCATAATGTATGAACAATAAGAAATAAATTACTAAGTTTGAATATAAAAAAGATTTTTTACAAAAAAAGATAACCGCCTTCAAAAACTACAAAATAAAAATAACTTAAGTTTTGGAAGTCGGCGGCTTTGGTTTTATTTTTTTGTTATGTAGGTAAGTATTGCCACCGACTTCCAAAAATAAAGTTATTTTTATTTTGTAGTTTTTGAAGGCGGTTATCTTTTTTTGTAAAAAATCTTTTTATTTTTCACTTTTTAGCGCTTGTGTATTAATGTTTGAAATCCTTACAAAAAGCCCTTTCAAACAATACCTCACACGATATATTTAATTTTGGAAACTGGTAGGAGGGGGGTTGACGTACCCCCCCCTTTTCCTTCAGTCAGTCATCGACTACACGTATAAACAAAACAACTTCACTTGTTACGATATTGCTGCTGTGATTCTGTGAGGAGTTCCATTCCATATCTCCAAAGTTATTAGATATTGAAATGGTGACAATGGGACCACACGGGAAGCACCAGCTTTCAAATAAAAAAAGAATCATGAAAATCTATTCACCCAGTCGCAAGTTAGGAGCTAACAAACATAAAAAAAAAAAATACAGACGAATTGATAACCTCCTCCTTTTTTTGAAGTCGGTTAATAATAGACAATAATATAGTATTAGTTTTTTTTAGTACTTAGTATGTTTTTTACAAAGTAAAAAAAAATGTAAAGCCAAGTTGAAAAAAAAAATGTTCTTAATTAATTGTAATTTCATTTTTTTGTGTTAAAAATATGTTATAACTAGCACTCCCCCGCGACTTCGTTCGCGTGATTTTCCTTACGGATCCCTAACTTTTTTGAAAATATAATATAGCCTATGTCACCCGGGGATAGTGTAGCTTCCCAACAGTGAAAGAATTTTTAAAATCGGTCCAGTAGTTTTTGAGTTTATCCATTACAAACAAACAAACAAAAATACAAAGTTTTCCTCTTTAAAATATTAGTGTAGACAAACAAACAAACAAAAATACAAAGTTTTCCTCTTTATAATATTAGTGTAGATAAAGAATGTGGAGTGCAAAATACTTATAAAGTAATCCACAGAAATACGCTTTTACCACAGAACGGCAATAGAATTGCATTTTTTTTTATAAGATTTAGGGCCGAAACTGCGTTAAGCGGGCACCCGCGCGGGTTCATACAAAACTGCTCCGTCGCGGGGTCACGCGCGGGCGTCCGTCACGGGGAAGCGCGCCCCGCACCCGCGCAACGGGGCCCGCCTCCGTGCGACGGGACCCGTCGCGGGGGCACGCGCGGTGCGGGCTTATTCAGTCAATAACGATATGTGATACGGGTCGTACGCACGCTCGGAGAAAATCAAGGATAATAATAATAACGACTGATACATGCCACTGTTAAAATTGTACTAGCGACACTGCGTAAATATAAAAGGCTTTTTTACAAAAAAATAAAACCGCCTTCAAAAACTACAAAATAAAAAAAATAACTTTAGTTTTGGAAGTCGGTGGCTTTGGTCTTGTTTTTTGTTATGTAGATATTGCCATCGACTTCCATAACTAAAGTAATTTTTTTTATTTTGTAGTTTTTGAAGGCGGTTTTATTTTTTTGTAAAAAAGCTTTTTATTTTCCACTTTTTAGTGCTTGTGTGTTAATGTTTGAAATCCTTACAAAAAGCCCTTTCAAACAATACCTCACACGATATATTTCATTTTGAAAAGTAGTAGGAGGGGGGTTGACGTACCCCCTCCCTCTCTTCCTTCAGTCAGTCATCGACTACACGTATAAACAAAGCAATTTTACTTGTTACGACAGTTATGCTGTAATTCTATAAGGAGTTCCGTTCCATATCTCCGAAGTTCATCATCAAATCATGACAATATTTATATGGGACCTATTCGGAAGTATACTCTTTCAAACAAAAAAAGAATCATCCAAATCTATTCATAATTGGCTGAGAAATCAGGTAACATAAAAAAAAAAAACATACGCGCCGAATTGAGAACCTCCTCCTTTTTGAAGTCGGTTGAAAATAATAAAACCGGTGACCGCGACGGTCCCCGCGACGGGACCCGTCGCGTGCCCACGGAGCCCGCTCGCGTGTCCACGCGCGTTGACACGCGACGGTTGCCCGTCGCGGGCGCCCGCTTAACGCAGTTTCGGCCCTTACTGCTACCCGTTTCAAACAGCATGGTAACCGCGCGGTTTTTGCCAATCAGTTCATAATTACATGAACCTTTTTAGTATTGGTTTAGCCAGGGTTTCTAAATGTGTCATTTCCCATTTTTTTTTTGGCTTTATGTTGTTTCGTTTGATGAGCAGTATGCGATTGTTTTACACTTCCTATAATATTAAGAAATAAAGGAACCTTACTTATTCCTGCGCTCAACCAACGGTCAAAATGAATAAGGGCGCGTTCACAAGACACGCGCACGCCACCCGCGTCGAACTCGCATTGAAAGTTAAATAAGAATTTGAGTCTTATAATCCATCAATAGATCTCAAATTGCATTTAACGAGGTCTACACGCGCACGCCCCGCGCCCGCCTCGCGCCAACCCTGCGCTCGCCCTGCCCGCGCTCTGCACCCTCCCCGCGTACGCCTTGCGCCCGCGCTATGGCTAGTGTTGTATTGACTGTGATCAAGTTTAGTTTAATGTTTAAAACGGACAGTAATTTAATCAAATGTCCTTTTAGTCATTCGAAGATAGTTATAAAATTCATCATCATAATTGCGTAATTCCGCATGAAGGATATGAAATTCGCCGTGCTTCTCTCTGCGTGTTAATATAGGGTGTTAAAATATTTTCTTGCAGTATTAATCTTTTTACTGTCTTTTTCTTTCTTCCATTGTTTATACATAGGTATGGAATGTAATTAGAACTTTGTTTAACCTAGTCAAATCCATTTTGGTTTAAACGTTCACACGTTGTCACACCTGGAAGCCACTATGCCTAGTGAACAAAGTAGTCCAGTCACTAGTAGTATAGGTGGGCGCGAGGCGGATGCAGCGAGTGTGCGGGTTTAAGGCGGGCACAACGCGTGCGGGTGCTGTGCGTGATCGGCGCGTGTCATCTGAATACGCCCTTAGTTGTAGTGATGTGCCGAGTCGCTGTTTTGGTGACTCGAGTCGACTCCAATCGGTATAAACGGTATTCGAATCCTGACTCGATTTCACGATTCAAGCCCAGGACTCGAGTTCTATGTTTGGTATTCGAATGTTGACTTGAGCCTAGGATTCGAGTTTCGAGTCCAGAACTCAAGTCGGACTCGAGTGAAGCCGTACCTACTCGGCGTATCGCTAGTAACAAATGTCACTTCGTTGCTTTCCAGCGGCTAGAAAAAGGTTAAAGACCCCTGGTTTATACAAAACCGCGCAGTTTCCACATTGTCTGAACGGCTGGTGCTATACTAGAGTTGTAAGTGAGATAATAGTATCGCTATTGTTTGTGTACTTATTCAATAAAATCTTTATGGTGCTACGTTTAAGTAAGCTTTTACTATGTTGCTGTTTTCTTTCTTTACATTTATCCCCCCCCCCCTCCTTTTTAAGGTTCTGTACCTGAAGTGTACCAACGGCATCCTATTACTAAGCCACGGCTGTCTGTGTGTCAGCTCAGTATCTCATCTCATGAACTGTAATAGGTGGACTTAATTTTTTTTTTACAGTGTGTATTTATACTTCTGCTATAACAACTACCTAATAATAATTTAAAAAAAGTAAAAAACACATGGAATAAGTTTTTAACAGTTGCTTCCACGTCAAATTTTGGGAGGATATCGTAAAAGACATAAATAATCAAGTAAAACATGTTTTTTTTAGTTGTTTATGTTTGAAACTATTTCAGAATACACTCTTTCTAAGAACAATGACCCCGTTGCGAATGCGGAGGTAAAGATAAAGCGGCAAGATGGCTAGATCGAATTTGAAAATCACAAATGTATTACAAAAAAAAAACCAGCCTATTACTGTTCCACTGCAAGGCAAAGGCCTCTTCTCATACAGAGAAGGTATGAGCATTGATCACCACGCTTAAAAAAAATCTATTTATTATAATTTCCTGTTGGGAATCACAGCATTGTTACGTAAAATTGAACCTTGTATATTAGACGAGTAGACAACTAATCATATCCGCAAGTTATTATCTCAGAGTAATAGTTGTAAAGGTTAACTTTGTAGATACATAACTACGTTTAACTATCTACCTACTTCATATGTAGGTACCTACTTATTAAGCAAAATGGACAAT
Organism: Hoplodrina blanda; assembly: GCA_949316365.1. NCBI lineage: Eukaryota > Metazoa > Arthropoda > Insecta > Lepidoptera > Noctuidae > Hoplodrina > Hoplodrina blanda. The sequence continues at coordinate 13,726,021 of OX438589.1, forward strand.
AACGTCATAATATCAGTTCCGGAGCGACAGTGCGCGGGAATAATTGTGTTCATAAAATATTTTTATTGAAGTAATTATAATTGTGTGCACAAAAAAAAAATAAGTATACTTAGTATTAATTAATTTGTTCGTATTAACGAAAAAGAAAATAATTAGATAAAGGTGCACCTCTGTGTCTTGGTTTATAAAAGACCTTTTTGAATACTTGACCTCTATAAAAAACGGTGGAAACAAAAAAAAAGGTTATTTAAAATGCGTACAGAGGTGCCAGTGTGTAAAAGATGTTGTTTCTGTTTGCCGCTACGTTATGGTTTGATTACATGGGGTTATATTAAATTGGTAAGTACCTACCTACCTACTTGATAAGAAAAGTGTTTCTTTTGTTTATTTTCGCCCGTATTTACCACTGCCTATCCCTTCTGGGAAAAGATACTTAATTAATAATTATAATGATAAGTAATATTTGTTGATACATTTAAAACACAGTAAATATTGAAGTAAGTATGAAAAAAGCAAATATAATTAGGAGTACAAACGGCGATCATCTATCTATCGTATCCAAATAAAAATGAACGTTTGTTTATTTGAACTATGCGTTCCTAAACTATTGATCCAATTGTGATGAAACTTTGTGGGTTGTTTAGTGTATGCCTGCGAAAAAAAAAAGGAATCACTAGGAACGTAGTCGTGGGCAGCAGTTAGTTGAAAATAATAATGAACAGCCTACCAACCAACCCAACCTACTTAAGATAGCTCATACGGGGTGTAAAAAGACATCACATAGCCGTAGGTATGTACTGGGGGCCTACCACAACCTCTTAAAACAATATTATTTTAATATTACTTTGCGTTCCGCTCTGTTGGATTTTCAACGCTCGGATCAGCGCCGAGAGTTGAAAATGCAACAACAGAAATTACAAAGTAATATTGTTTTAAGAGGTTGTGGTAGGCCCCCAGACCACGAAATTAAGTACTTACGTAGTAAGAAGGTAAAATTCGAGTATATTTTTGGTGTAAAAAAACACTTTTTATGGGTAATGAGCAATGTAACGATTGTAAAACATTGTGCAAGCGACAGTAGTACAGGCGCCGTGGGGATATTTCAACTAATTTCAAGTAGGTAATCATAACATTAAGGGCGCTTTCAATTTATGCGATTCTTGGCGGCCAGCTGCGGTGCCGAAGCGGTGCGTTAGACGTACAGCGCACGAAAGATCCTCTTTTTTCATACAAAACGCACGGTGCGGCAACAGTGCGGCGCGCGCCGGTACCGCGAACGCTCGACAACCGGATATATAACGTCCGTTGCCGCACCGTGCGTTATGTATGAAAAAAGAGGATCGTCCGTGCGCTGTACGTCTAACGCACCGCTTCGGCACCGCAGCAGGCCGCCAAGAAACGCATAAATTGAAAGCGCCCTTAAGTCTTGCTTTCGAAAAAAATCGTAAACAAAAGTTGGAACTGTTCTACGACTACGAAAGCTTTGTATCTTTTTACACCCTATTTATATAGACGTGTAACAGCATGGGCAAAAAATATGAGATAAGGAATAAGCAAGTTTTTTTAAAATTTAGTATTTCCAAACTCGTTGGTCTAGTGTTGTATGGCAGTGTTATTGGGTTTTTCCATCAGGAATTTCTCAGTAGCAGCCTCGGAGTCTGGATTTGTGCCCGGTTGATGGCAATAGGCTCGCCCCCTATTACCTACATGGGACTTAAACATAACTGGCGAAATGTGGGTGTACCTACTAATGGGTATACCTCTGCTCTGCCTAACCCTTCGGGGATTACAGGCGTGATGTTATGTGTGATTTCCAACAATTGATAGGTATACACAAATCATGACGTCACCAAAAGGTATAATGTAGGTGGAACTCCTTCACAGGAAGCATGTTATATTTTTTTTTCTTTGGTTTCAGATCGCAGGCGCCTTATTATCAATAGCGATCGCAATAAGCTTGTTCAAAATAATAGCGATGTCGATAAAGTACGGGAATACTGGTCACCTTGTAGAAAACATTGTGGTCTTAAGTATAGTATTGTTGATGTTGCTGACAGATGTGGCGCTCAACACGGTGTTTGTCGTTGGAGGACACATGGTGAGCTTTTGTATTTAATACTAGTGGACTGCCCCGGCTTCGCACAGGTGCAAATTTCTAACTCTTCAGGCAGATTTTTATAAAAAATCTTTCATAAATTAAGCTTGTCTGGGAAACTACGACACAATAAAAAATAGAATCAGCTGATTTATTCGTTCTCTACTTTTGTTCAACACATTTTGTCATTGATTTTTATTGACATAATTATATGTATTTTGTAAGCACAATTTCATACATTTTTATATGCGCGAACTTCCCCCACTACGAAAATCTCTTGCCAAGTTACGTGCCGGCAACTGTAAGTAACATTATAATGTTGAAGATTGTTTTGTTTGTTTCTTTTTCTCACAGTTTAGTTGTATATAATACTATAGGCTCTTTAACATCACGCTATAAGCCAGAAGCGGGTGAAAACTTTATATCTACGTGTGTAATAAACCACACGAAAGCAGTTACATCGTCGGCAATCCGCTATGGAGATGTAGGGAAGGTCACTTGCAACTTGCAACTAACTGACCCTTCTAACATTAACAATACACCGTGAATTTTAATTCGTTGTAAATCTTTCAGGGGGTGAATGTACTCATGAATATGAACAACTTTTATTAAGGGACATAGTACGAAATGTGAAAAAAAAAAGCAGGTGATCCATACAATAATGTATTACATTACGATCAAATTGTATGGATCAGCTGTTTTTTTTTTATTAAAATTCACGGTGTATAAAGGAGTAGGTATCTGTTCGTGTTTGTTGTCTATACTCTATACCCCATAAATCCCCTATGCAAATGTCAATTTGGTACATTTTTGTTTCAGAAAAACGTCAAGCTCCTCCGCGTGTACTACATCTACAACATGGTTCTGTTGGGGCTGACCATCGCGCTGGTGCTAGTCATGTTCTTCCTCATGGTGCCCACCGTGTTGCCCAACCACATCCTGTCCTTCAGCACCTGGCTGCTGGTGCTCGACTTCTCAGGATCATTTGTTAATATTGGTAAGTTTTACAAACGTTTTTTGTAGCGTCCTTTTTCAAATTCTGGCTATGGAAACCGTAGAATAACAGGAGGGCTGTTCAACTAGGCCCGCCTGTCATACCGGTATGACAGAACAATAGAAAATCAATTGTGTCGTGGGCACTCGTGGGACTTAATTACTTTTAGGTAGCATCGTAATCTCTGACTAACTGATCGACTCCTTGACATTTCAAAAATGCCTGTAAATGGTTTATTTGAAAAAACATACAAAAATAGGCGCGAAAAACATATTAACCCTTTCCTTGCAGTCGTGTAATAAATGCTTTGACTTTCGAATCTCAGTCTCAATCTGTCAAAAATGCCTCCATTTTACCCACATTTTTGACATTGATTATCGCTAAGATGAGATAGCGACTAGACTTTGAACGTTTAGCATTGAGTATACTGAATATTGTTTATTAGTCTTTAGATCTCTTTCATAAAATGCGTTGCTACTAAACGTATGCGTTGATACTATTTCAAACTTTCGATTAAAACACTTTAAATTGCATTTTATTAACGAGTTATTGACTTCCACAGTAATGCAAACCTACTTTCTGCTGCTAGTGAGGAGTGAAATCATCAAACTGCAGAACAACTGCGAGTTCCAATTCGTGAACAATGCAGCTGAAGCAGAATGTACCATGAAATACAAAGAGGGGTTGGTCGACGAAGAGAAAGGGACAGAAGACGTCTGTTCAAAGGGCACATGTGAGACGGAAGATGTGTGCGAGATTAAATGTCAGTCTAACGGAACGTGCCACAAGATTGTTAATGAAAACTAAAGAAAATTGTCTACATACCTTAACTTTATTAAATATAGCTTCTACCTGCGGCTTTGCCCGCGTGGAATATTATATCCTATGAGACTATGAGACCCAGCAATAGAATAGTATCAGTCAAAGAATTTTTGTAAAACTACCAGTAGTTACTTCCAGCAGAGACAACTTCTTACGAACAAAAATACAAATAAACTTTACCTGTAAATAATATTAGCATATATTTAATAAATTGTCAAGGAATATTCTTTAAATAATGAATCTTTAGTTTTATATTTTTATATTAAGCTTATTAAACTATTTTGTAAATCTTTTTGTATTTTGTAGTTCTTATTTTGAGCATTATCTACCATTACTAGTATAGGTACCAGATAAACGCGCCACGAAAGATGAGACTTGACAAGCGTCGGTAATGGGGAGCTTGCGCAGGTATGGATGTACGAAATAGTCATCCATAATTTGTGTATAGATCTTTTCAACGATTTTTCGATGACATTTAGATTCAAATTCTAAACAATATTTATTACGAAAAAATTAAGTTTGTGTGGCGTGACAAGTATCATTTTTCGTGGCGCGTATTGTACCAGTTTTGGGCTAGTTTCCAACCGAATCTCAAAGGAGACTAGCCAAGTAGGTACGAAGGACATATTGTAGTGCACAAGTGTGCATAAATATAGGTGCATTCCCTCTTCCCTCACTCTTATAATCCGATGGGCCGGCAACCCTACAAGACCGGGATTAGATCAGGTGCAGAAACAACGGCTGTACTTGCTTTCCGAGGCACCAGGGTGTCACACAACTTCCAGACTCCAAGCTGCTACTGAGAAAAAAATCACAATAGAAAAAAACCCAATAACACTTTCAAACAGAGAATCGAACCGATAACCTCACGCAGCGCAGTCAAACAACTGTTAATTAATTAGAAAGTATCAAGATCTAGATTTGCCTATAACAACCTTTTACGTTTTAGGTAGGTACTTAAGGAAAAGATGATCTCAACAAGTAAAACAAGACCAGTCCCTCCTTATCGCAGAGGTCACTGCTGGTGTCACGTATCGCGAATAACTATAAACAAATACAAATTAAAAGTGTAAGTTGGTTTATCAGGAAAAATTATTTAAGTAGGTACATAGATTTCTACCAGGAAGCCAAATTTTCGGAAGAATTCGTTTAAGAGATTATCCTACGTTATTGACCATTGAACTTTGCACCCATTTTTTATATCTCACTTCTTTTGTCGTTGAAGTCAACAACCAAGGCATTCATTTGAACTTGGCTCTCATTTCACATTTATTTGATGGAATGGAATTCAATTAATTCCGTTTTATTACTGTCCTTAGTCTGTTTTTGTATTTTGAACCTTATCGTGGCGTAGGTAAAGTTCTCAATATGAAAAGGAGGTAATTCAATGTACCTAATAAAAAATATAAATAAATAATATAGTAATTAAATAAAACAGGATATAATTACGAATAACTTACACAATAATTTCAGGGGAAAATCCTAAATGCAAAACACCATAGACAATATTATTCCATTGTTATCACTCAGTCGTTATCATTGTATGACTACACATTTCAATGATATCATTACTATAAACGACTCTATTACAACGAACGGAAGCTTTCATTATCACTGACAAAACACGCTCGGGGATTTCACTAGGAACAAAATATTTTGTAAACAATCGTTTTCGCCGAATTTATTCTAAACAGCGTGGGTGGTCAGAGGCACAGGGTTAAGCCGTTCTTGAGAATCAGTTTTCGAACCGTTCACCACTGTCGGTCATTGTGGTAAAATCGTAATTATGTGTATACATTTTACATACGTAGTACCACATCTGTAATCTTCGAAGGCTTCAGGCAGAGGTGTACTGCCACATTCCGCCAGTTATGTTTAAGTCCCATGTATTAGAGGGCGAGCCTTGCCATCAACCGGGCACAAATCCAAATTCCGAGGCTGCTACTGTGAAATTCCTGATGGAACAAGCTACTATAATTAAAAAATTAAAAAACACGACTGCGAAAATTGCACATATTTGTACTTTGTTTACTCGTCAGTTTTTTTTACGACGTTTTTTATTTACAGTGTTTTATATTTTTTAAATCTATTTGTCCAATTCTAGACGATAAACATAGACACGACCAGATTCATTAAAAAAATAAATTGAGGCTGGTATTAATTTACGTTTTAAAGTGACCACACCGGTTTCTTTATATTTTTAACTAGCCTATGTTACTCGGAACGATGCAAGGATTGTAACGATACCCCATACATCTAAATCGGTTCAGGCGTTAAAAAGTTATGGTGGAATAAAGAAACTCACATACATACATACATACATACATACATACATACATTAACCCTGAACACATAACACTCCTTTTTTTGGGGCAGTCGTGTAAAAACCAATAAAATTTTGCCCGACCTGGGAATCGAACCTTAGACCTCATGCTCAGCAGTCGTGCTTTGCGTCAACTAGACCAACGAGGCAGTGTGTAAATTTTGTATGGGACTATACAGTTTTTACTCGGCTTTGGAGTTAAATATATTTTCTTTAATTTAGTTTAATTTGATACCATGATTTCCTAACAGTTTTTGATTTTTAATGTATTAAAATATTAGTACCTGAAAAGCAGTGATACTTGCTTAATGAGGCTTAGTACCAGTATTCATATGGATTTCTTTCGGTTGAGATGATGAGATCGAATCCAACTAGAATTATAATTACGCAAAAACGCTTGAAGGCATCTTCAAGCGTTTTTGCTATATCTATTACTGGAATCAATAGGTTATCTATAATAATATAATAAATAGTATTTTGTTGTTTGTTTTTTTTTTGCCATTAGCCGACGTTATAACTTCAGGTCCTACAAGTAAAAAGACGACAATTAATATAAAAATTGATTACCTACATATTGGCAACAACAAAACAGCACTACTAAAGAAATATATTACGTCAATGTTACGTTACGTTACCTAGGTACCATAAATAATTAAAAATAGAATTCCAATAAAAAATATTAAATAAAACCCTATAGGGATTTCTAAGCTGACCACAATATTATTGTATAAAAGACTTTTAAAATGATAAAAATATACAACAACAAATATTTCTATTTTAAATGACAAATACATAAATAACTTTATATTATAATGACACAGAATTATTCAAATTATTATTATGGTATCTTATTTGCAATTGACAATTTTATTGTCTTAAATAAGTTGACATGCATGTTAATTATAAATTTATACAAATATTGTATTTGAGGGATCTGTAAGAATTCACGCAGACAAAGTCATGGGCCAAAACTAGTCGAATATAAATCTAAATAATAATATTCGGAAACACATTATGTACCACCATATTCTAAGTAACTACATCGTTGGCAAGAAAATAAATTAATCTAATCTTAGCAAATATTATGCTCACATTAAGAACCCATTAATTAATGTTAGGTAATTACAGTTTGTGGTGCTAGGCAAACTGGGTTTCTCCCAGCTGTATTTTTTCAAACAAAACAAATAAACGATTCCGGCGAATTGAGAACCTCCTCCTTTTTTTAAAGTTGATTAAAAAAACAAACAAATTTCATACAAGTAGTGTACCTACGCTATGTAGGTACCAGAAAATCTTTTACATAATTATGGATCAAGATAATAGGGTAGATGACATCACTAACCAATAATACCAAGACATAACTTCTCTAAACAAACACTTTATTTTAGCCCTGATAACCCAATTCATTTTCAATTAACTGTCTGTTTTGATTTTTTATTGCTTTCTAATTTATAAATAGTTAGTCAATTGAGTCTACTCAAAAGTGACGTCATAGTTATTTACACCATACAAAATCTATGGGAGAATAGCGTTTTGACAGGTTAGAAAAAGTACGTCAGTTGATTGGTGGTGTCATCTACCCTATTACCATCAATTCTACAAACTTTTAGGAACGATTGCAATCTAATCTCAGTCTTAACCTGTCAAAAATGTCTCTATTTGACATATTTCGTGACATCGATTGTCGCTGAGATGAGGTTGCGGCTAGATTTTTAGTAAGATTGACTTTCCTATTTCTTAGCCCTACTGTAGAAAATTCTTTTTTTTTATTTTGAAAAAATTACATAAAATGAGTCCATCGTGTACGTCTTTAGATTTTCGAAAAGTACAACGTATCAAATTATCCACCTTGCCAAGAATAGGGCTAAATAATAATTATGTTATTTCTCCATTAGCGTGTCGTAACACGGTAGGTAGGTAAGGTAACACCCCCAATAATCGACACTTTAACGTGCGCAAACAAGCATTTTTTTAAATATTTTCTTACTTTATGATATTATAAGGTATTTTGGAGCATTGGGTAACGCTTCAGACTTCGTTGCGTAATATTTGAAAGCAAACATAAGTTTCATATAAATAAATAAAGTAATAATATATCGAAATAAATTAACGTTTTTTGGTCTAGTGATCGACAGTAGAATTCTATTTTTCGACACCCGGTAATCAACATGTTCCCAGTAATCGACATCCAATAATCGACATATTCCTAACACTTCTAAACAATAAATCCCAATAGAAAAGCCAAGATAATCTAGTATTATATGTGACGAAATAAAAACTTAGTCTTAATCAGTATTTTGATCATTTGAATCAACAAACAATCTTATAATAAACAAATATTGGCTAGTAATTCGTAGGTTTCTAAAAAAATACACTTTTGCAATCTAATACATCGCTTAAATGTTAAACAATAAATGTAGAAGATGTGTCATTTGGTTTCGGTTTAGTATCCGCCTTTTCTTGTTTTTTTATTGTTTTTATCTGTTAGTTTTTTCTGTTTTTTGTTTTTCTATCTTCCTCAATTTTAATCGTTTTCTTTTTTCTCTTTCCTTGGATTTAATTTCTAATTTTTTCACCTTTCTGACAACTTCCATTGCCTGTATTATTTGAAAAAGTGTGGAATTTTTTTTTGGTGCCATAAAAAACATTTATGTCGATTATAGGAACATGCGAAAAAAAAACTCCAGTTATCGACAAGCGTGTTTTCATATTATATTATAAACTTACAATTGCAAAGACATTACTAAAAACTAAAGAATTTGGGTTCTAACTTAATAAATAATTTACATGCTCGGTCAAGCAAAACAATTAAAAGTTATGGGCATTATATCTTGCTCACCTCCTTAGCGATTTCGCTAATGAAACGGGAATTTATTTAGAGATCTCTGCCGGTTGGTATGTTCAGCTACGCCATTTTCTTTAAAACAGCCGAATCTATGAAATATCTTTCGCAATGATAGCTAGATAATCCTCAACTATGTTTATGGTTCAAATACGTTCCGAAGCGAGACTCAACTCTTGTTTTTTTTCGTTAACTTTTTAAGTGTCGAACACTGGGGCTCTGTCGAACACTGGGTGTTTTACCTTAGGTACGTATACGTATCTAAGTTTAATAATAATATCCTCCAGATCGAATTTCTTTCAAGGATGCCAATCTTGATGGAGACTAGCCAAGTAGGTATGCTGGAGATATTATAGTGCACAAGTGTGTGTGCGCAAACAGGTGCACTACCCTCTTCCCTCACTCTTATAGTCCAATAGGACGGCAATACGACAAGCCCTGGTAGAGCACTTAAATAACTAAACAAAACTACAGTCTTGTCATCTTCGGCTACGAAATCTTAACTAGGAAATTAAGGCTCTACGGCGTAGGCGGCCTACGCGATCTACGCCATTGATTTGTCAATGCTACGCCAACCTACACATACTCCCGCCGCCGCCGCCGCCGTCCCGCGCATAGATCTACGCGTTTATTTTTAATGCCATTATTGAGGGAGGCGGATATGACGCATCACTTTATCAGTTGTTTTAGTACTTGATTTTATATAAAAATAAAAACCAATGCACGATTTCAACAATAATATTTATTTCTTCTGTTGATAAACTTTGTTAACTACTTTCGATTGCGAGTTGGCTTTGCGTATCAGAGACACTTATTTTCATTTTAAATTAGTTTTAATTGAACTGACCATTCTTTTTCATCAAATGGGTTTCAAACATAGGTACATCTATTGTAAAATAAATAAAAAGCTGAAGCTGATTTTGTTTGTTTGTTTAAATTTCTGGCAATATCAAATCATGCCAATAATTTTTAATAACATGTAAAATTTCAGTATTTATAAAAAAAAAAACATAAAAATTAAAAATATCATCATTTATTGTAAGTTATATCACAATTTTATTTATCTTAAACTATATACAAAATATTTACAAATTAAATTATTACTACGAACTAGACCTAAAATACGAGAGCAAACGTCACAAGACCGAGATTATCCACATCGTCGTATGCGCATGACTTTTTATTAAGTATGGCACTTTAAACTCAGAACATCAATATGGCGGATTGCTAGTTAAATTAATCACATTGAGAATTATATTAATGAAGTAAATTATATAGCAAAACAAAATAAAAAAATCCAGAAGTAAGCTGTAGGTGTAAACAGACATTTAACAAAGCCAAGAAGTACATGTTCTTCTTGTCATTGCGAACACTTTCTTTTACTGGACTATATCCAGGAAACTTCTGTTCTGGTTTCGGAGATATTGATAGTCAAAATTTAATTTTTTTTAACGATTAAGTAAGTCCTAATTTTCACACGACCCCTCGACTGCTTGATGCATCCGTAAGCACAATGTTTTGCGTGTAACAGTGATTTTTCACACCAGAAATAAAAGTCGTTACACAGCAGTAAGTTTTTCTCAATGTAGCTTAGTTTGTTGAGCAGTAGGCATGCATAGCTAACGGGTATCTGATGTGTCTTTTATTTATTTATTAGGATCTCCAACGAAAGATATACACAAAACAAGACATAACAATAATAAACAAAAGGTATTATATAAGTGTACTCCTTCACTTATAGGAGACCATGAACTCTTATCGCGATCCAAAAACTGAATTGTTCTTCAAATACGTCAATATAACGCATCAATTTATGCGATATATTGACGTATTTAAAAAACAATTCAGTTTTTGGATCGCGATAAGAGTTCATGGTAGGACCCCTGTACAGCATGCACAATTAGTTAATAACTAACGGCTGGCGCACGGTTGGCGCAGTGGCTGAGCGATTGGCTGGCACTGCGTTGCGTGTCGCGGGTTCGATTCCCGCACGGAACAAATATTTGTATGGCCTACAGATAGTTGTTCCGGGTCTGGCTGTTTGTGTATGTGAGTTTATATGTTTGTAAACGCACCCACGATCCGACCCGGGTTTTACCCGGACTCTTTTTGACAACCCTTGCCGGACGACCCCCAGACGTCTAAACTAGGACAAATCCAGGGAAACCCGGACGGATGGCAGCCCTAGTATAGCATGATAAGTTCCTTTATTTGACCACCAATCCGTTTTTTTTTAAATACCGCCAGTTATAATTATGTAAAGATAGGTTTAAAACAGAAACTCTTTTCAATTACGAGTCTGAAGCAACCCGCCTTTAGTAATAATGATCTAGGAAGCTATTTATATAATTATCTACAATTCTACAGGCACTACAGTAGAGTCGTACACCCCATTAGCACCTTCCACCTTCCCCTCGTAAACGATCTGTTGCAGCTGGTTCTCGTACGCATGAGTACCGGACACCTCCATCTTCTTCAGCAAACTCCTTATTAAGATTATGAGGTAGACTTGGATAGCTGTAACAAAAATAATGTTTATGAATATAAGCAGTCAACTGAAAATGAGCCAGGGATCGTAGAGCCATGCTCGTGTCTTGGAAAGCACGTAGAGCCGTTTGTCCTGTCTGTCATTCGTAGATCTTTGACAGTCGTTACAGTTACTTATAAGCCCGAAAGTTAGACAACAGCGATGCAGTTTAAGAACCTAAACTAAAATGTCTTCCTTTTGAATCGTTTTTAATAAGTTCATGGTAGGCCTACAGTGTCACCTTAAGGTACCGTGTTGCCCAATAACTGGGTTCTGGAGGTAAGATAGGCAGTCGCTCCATGTACCATTGGTATTCAGTTTAGTTGCATTTGCTCAGAATTTTGGTTTAACCTTATTTGATTACTTTATAAGTACCTATGTGTCCTAAATTATGACTGCTTGATAGTCCTCCAGGAGGGCTGACAAAGACGGATTTTAACTACATAAAAATATATTTTATTTAGTTTATTATACGAAATAGTATTAAGTGTGTTACAATCTACTTGTTTGAACGTTCTGGTATCGTAGCCTCGTACAGGGGTTCAAGTATCAAGATCCTTTTGTAACTGACTTGATAGTATATTTATAGATGACTGATAAAAGTTTAAAAAATTAAAAGAAAGTGGTAAGGTTACTTACCTAGAGCGGCGAACATAAGAGGCATCATTTCGAAGATCATGTAGAACCCCATTCTATTTACGGACATGGAGGCTGCGAAGTCTATGATCTGTATCAGAACAGACGCCACCGTCGTCGTCACCGCGAAGTAGTAGTACACCTTAATATATGCTATCAGTTTCTGGAAAAAAAGAAAGAATCGATTATAAACTATTAGAATATTCAATGTAACTGTTTGTGTATGTGAATTTGTATGTTTGTAAAACGCACCGACGATATAGGAGAAATTAACAACGTTTAAAAAAAAAAAACAACAAAAAAACTTCCATTCAACCAAGTGGTCAGCACTTTTATTCTTTTGTTTTTTGATCGCCACTAACCAGGCGACAAACAAACAGACAAAGGCCGCTGCATACGTGACGGGTAAATACTCCGGACGGGACGTGAGCGGGACGGGCACGTGATTGCCTCGTTCAAAACGGGAACGTGGTGCAAACGCATACGCAACGTGACATTGATTCGTATCTAACGTGCTAGTGTTGTGAACAACGAAAGATGGATTTTTCAATTCAAGAATTGGCTTTAATTGCTATTGCTAAACGGGGACGTGCTAAACATCGTCGCCGACGAGATTTTTCCCGTCCACGTTCCCGTCCCGTCCATGTTCCCGTGACATATACGTATTTGGATACATTTTGTATGCAACGATGTTTCCAAAACTTCCCGTCACGTCCCGTCCGGATAAAAACCCGTCACGTATGCAGCGGCCTTAACTGACCTTTCGTTTTTTTAGTTTTTGCCGTCAGATTTATTTACTAGACTTTTATTTGGGGCGTTTCAAATGGGCGTTTCATTGATATTTGATCTGTCATAACTTTATACAAATCAGTTTATCAATGAAACCAAACGGCCGATAGCTGATAGCAATATCGGGTAAAAATATTATTGTTCTACGTTTAAAATGCAGGGAGAAAAATAAGAAAAAATTGGGCATCAGCAAACGCTCATAAAATGTTAGAATTCAGGCTCAGCGTACACTTTGAAACAAAGAGGGATCCGGTCTGAGCCCAGAAGGTTCTTCACCATTACAGTACCTATCCGCCTAATTATTTTTAAAACTGAAGCAATAGAACTACAGTACATCCAAAGTCGCTATAGCCACATGAATTTTGTTCTAAAGTAATGCTTTAAATTCAAGGAACTTAGATTTAACGTCTAACGATAAATGAAATCCACTGTACTTGGAGCTTCATTAATAAATCACGTGGTTCGTAGGTCCACGGAACAGGTGGGAAAAAAATATCCTAATAGCTTAATCATGAAACTAGGTACTTAATGGAACTACTGGGGTGTTGCGTTCTCTACTCTAAACAAATGATTTAGTAGGCAAATAGACGGACAGCATACCTTATTTTAATGTACGGACGACAACGCTTTAAGGTAAACACTGCGGCTTCTTATTATGCAATTGTTATAGAAGCGATTTTATAACAACAAAAAGGGTAAAGTCTGATATGCTAACGACTGTACATACGTTTATCAACTGTCCGAACTGTTTGTGTAATATAAATATTTGTCACCACATTAAAATGGTATCAATCAGTCGTATTTGTGACTGACAGCGTTTGAATATAAACTTGTCTATTGAAGTTAATGATTGAATGTATTAATTCTGAGTACCAAGTTTTAATTTAGATTTAACAATCTCTCCAAGAGGTCTATGTTTGTCATTATCACACCGCCAAAGAGTTTATAACCTCTTTATTGCAGTATTTGCTGTCATTAATTGCAATAATGCAGTTAAGTGGCATCCATCATAATGATAAACGGTACTCGCACAAGCTCGCACATGATAGCAATTGTGGCTATCCGCACATTATCATTTTATGTTCCTACAAAGTGACGTAAGCAGCCAACTAACCTACGTCGCGTCGGAAAGTTCAAGTTCCCAATAGGTATATACAACACAATAAACATAGATCAAAAGGTCTCGGAGATAACCCAAAACTAGAAGAAACAAAACAGACAATTTTATTTGATTTCATTTTTATGTACCTATACATATCTATCTTATTTCTCTGGGTTGTGGAGATCAGATAGGCAGTCATCATCATCATCATCTGCCTAGCATTTTTCCAACTACGTTGGGGTCGGTTTCCAGTCTAACCGGATGCAGCTGAATACCAGTATTTTACATGGAGCAACTGGAGATCAAATAGGCAGTCGCTCCATGTAAAATACTGGTATTCAGCTGCATCCGGTTAGAGTGGAAGCCGACCTCAACATAGTTGGGAAAAGGCTAGGCAGATGATGATGATGTATCTTGTTACTGACAAACGCAACATTGTATAGCATATTCTGTTTATGTTATTTCACGTGTTGTGATTGCCATAATCTGTTTTTGAATATATTTTCATTGTCACTTTTTTTTATATCTTCCGGTGAACTATTGAACAGACGTGCTCCGTCAACCAAAATCGTTTTTTGCCATAATTAATGCGCGCTTGCGCTGGTTTCAACTGGATTTGGTCTTTATTCCTTACGGTTTATGTTATATTTTTCATATGAAGTTTTAGTAGAAAATCTGCTTGACAACATTAAGTACGCAATAAATATTTTAGAATTGCCAAAATGAAAGGCTGAAGTAGACTGCAAGTCTCATGGACTGAAACCAGTGGATAAATACTTACTGATAAGTTTAGCAATTTGCAATTAGAAAATCGGAAAAAGCGACAAGCAACCGCAAATATATCTGGTTCTAAATGGTGTTAAAAATATATTTAAAATCCTGCAGTTCCTCGTCTATACATATAATGGCTTGATTAAATAAATAGGGATCTTCCAGGCTATGTACATGTATACATCTTTGGCTATGCCTGGTCGGTGTTTCCTTTTTCATTGAAACACTACCTAAGTAGTTCATCCCACTTCAACGATGACGAAAGCAATCGTTTCTTTTGAACTGTATTTTCCACATAACATCACGCCTGTAATTCCCGAAGGGTTAAGCAGAGATTTACTACTTATGTCTAAGTTCCATGTAGGTAATAGGGGGCGAGCCTATTGCCATCAACCAGGCACAAATCCAGACTTCGAGGCTTCTGCTGAGACATTCCTGAGAAAAACCCATTAACACTTTGCCCGACCTGAATCGAACTCAAGACGTCATGCGACCAACGAGACAATCTGTGACTGTGTTTTGCATAAGATCCAAAAGAATCAGCACGATTATGACTCACGCTAAAGTGGTCATGGAAGTAAGAAAAGACGTACAGCGTGCTGTGCCCACAGTTCGTCGAAAGCAATAATGCAATGAGTGGGTAATTGACACAGTTCCTATCTTGAACTAGAGTACTGGACCATTATAACTGTAGTTATTTTTTCTTGTATCCTTGACAATGAATTAGACTTGGAGGATCCACCATGTGTTCCTGAGTTAGGATCAGGCATGGAAAGAAATATGACACTGACTATTTTGTCCACTAGAATTCAACAGCATATCAACCGACGATTGCTGAAGCTCCCTGTACGGCACGCGACGGTGGTGGTCGGTGACGGAAAGGTCTAGAGGGCAAAGCAGCGTAGGTTGCCTTATAGGGCGGTATTGGGGGCCCTGTGTCAAAAATTGTTAGGGGGCCCTTCTACCTGCGGCGAAGCCCGAATGTAGGGTAGATTTTTAACAAAAGAAACAATAAGTAGGTATGTTTATTTTTCCCTGAATGTTCAGCGTACGGTCTAAGAGTTTGAGTAAATTGTGGATAATATTTTACGAATTTTTGTATGTACACGGGTTTGGGGCCCTGTATTTTTGATACGGCTGATACGGCGTTCTTACGCCCCTGGGGCATAGTCTCATTCTTTCTAATATACAAAAGAGATTGCCCGTTTTGTAGGGGAAGTTGGGTCCCAGTGGAAAATTGTTGTGCCCTGAAGATTTTTATTTTACATAATAGTAAAAACATAGTATTTTCATAATCAGAAACCATTTTTCATTTACTCATCCTGGTTCAAGAGGTATCGTTGTTTTTCTGTTGTAAAAATCTAGGTTATAGGTAATTAGAAATTGACTTTGACATTTCCTCCTTATTCTATTTAGGCTAAGTACCTCCTTCTACTACCTATAATATTATACATCACTATGGGGATGGGATTGTCTTTATTACTTACGTATTTACAACTAAGTAAATATGGAATTCAAAACTCAACGTTTATAGAAACAAAGCAATCACGCACGCAATGAACCACAGCTGATTATGACAGTTGACTTTGACTTTGACATGTGCATGACAGTTGACTTTGACTTTGACATGTGCATTCAAGTTAACGTTGCCAGATATTTTTCTATAATCTTTTAAAAAATCGCTAACGATAAATTGATAAAAACTACTTTATTAATAATAAGTAAAAGTAATTTTTATCGGTTAATAAATAAGGTGTTTTCTAAATCCCCTTCCGTCCGTTCGTCCGTTTCTTCTGATTAAAAGACGTCATTTTCGTTAGTTATTTCTTTGATACCTGGCAACATATTTTTTATATCAATCAAACCACAGGCTACATTGAATCAAACGGATGTCAAATGTTTAACTATTAATTAACTTTAATTTTATTCCCAGGATGAAATAAATTGTATAAAAAATACCCTGTACCCAAAAAAATAGATAATATTTTTACGTTATTATTTCAATCAGGCACACGATACCACAAAAGGGACCTGCTCCGTGGCAATATCCTTTATACTATTATTTTTCCTAACACGTTCCTTGCTCGTTCATGGTATGGTACGGTGTGGGCAGACTCCTAAATGGCAATAGGCTACTCCGATGTCATGCAATTGGATAGGTTTACGTTCAGACGAATGAAGTCATCAACAAATCTTTACAGGCTTATAAAATTAATGATAAATGTACCTTATGAGTTCCATAGAGCAGGATCGCACTAAACACGATTTCAAAACAATAGATGGCGACACACACGCCCTCTGGTATCGAGATGCCGACATTGATTCCGTGGTAGATTGAGAACAGTTCAAAGTCTGCATTCACCGAATAGCTGTAGATCCCCACCATAAAAGCGCTGAAGATCTGAAAAAGATAATGTAAATAGGTTATTTAAAAGTCGACAAATTCATTAAGAATAAATTTAGGATTGACCAGGGTACAAGGTCACTCAAATGGGCCTGCTGGCGGCAGACCAGCACCAGTGGGGGGCGCGGATCAAGCGTCAACTGGGCTCCCGACTCATGGTAAGTAGTAGAAGGAACTGTGGGGTTTTCATCAGTAAGAGCCTGACATAAGACACCGTTTTCGCCAGATAGAGGGAATATACAAAAATATAGGGAATTCTACTTTTTTTATCCGAATTCCCTAGAAATGGTAGGGTACTGATATACACTACTCTCCGTGATTTACATAGATTATGGAGGAGTCAGTCATGAGTTTAAATCCAAGAATAGTTAATTGGATATTAGACACACTTAAACAATAATTCCAAGACATAACTTATCTGAAGATCTACTTTATTTTAGCCTGTCTACTGCCATACAAAATCAATGGGGGAATGGCGTTTCAACAGGTCATAAAAAGTACGTAAATTGATTGGTGCGGTGTCTAATATCCAATTTGATTAGGTACATTACAATAGCAGATGTGTCTGTGATGATAAGTCACCTACAATGTACAAAGTTATCTATTTAAATTATACTCGTATAAATAAAAAAGGAGTAATAAATTAGGCTACTTTTATTTTAGAAAAATTAGAATTAGTGTTAAAATTAATATGAAAACCTTAGGTTACTAACACGTTGATGTAAATCACAGGGTTCTTAACTGAATCAATTGAGATACTTTGTGTGGCTATTCAAACATTACCTACTTACTGCTATTAGTTTAAATGCTGGGCACTTAACGGTGATGGATGGGTAGGGTCAGTTTCAAACGTTACAGCGTTATGTGGTTTTACGAGAACTTCCTCATTATTACACCTCATTATCCTGATACTTGGCAAGTTAGATTTATTTGTTTACCAACAAAAATGCATGACATACAAATGATAGTCAACAAAAGATAATGTAGATGTACTTTTTCACTTATAGAAGACCACAAATGCACAATAAAGTTAACAACTAGATATTAAACATAACATAACATCACGCCTGTAATCCCCGAAGGGTTAGGCAGAGGTGTACCCATTACCACACTCACATTTTGCCAGTTCTAAGTTCTAGATAACAAAGTACCTAATTATAAGTAATAAAACAATTTTGAGAAAAAAAAATCCTCAACAACAGTTAGGTACTAATAAAGTCAAAGTAAAATCATTTACTTTAATCAGACCACTAAAAGGCACAATAAAATATTGAATCTAGTTGCCCTTTCCAAAAGGTAGTTTTGTATGGAGAAGAATTTGCAAGAAACTCCATACACTCTTTAAAAAAATAATAATTATGTTTTACAATAATACTAGGTGCATTAATTTCACAATTAAATCTAAGTATACATAATTGACCTATCGTATGTTTGTGTCCGCAAAACTCGGAAAGTAGTCGATGGATTCAATTTAAATTTTTAGTTTTTTACACAACATTACAGCATTTTATCAGAAGAGTGTTTAAATACAAACAATTATAATACCTATGTAATCGGATTGAGTAACTGTGAACCGTACGTATTATATAAAAAGATACAAAATAAAAAAACTTGTTTACTAATAGTGTTTTTTATGTTGTCTGTACCTACTGCGGTCTTCGATGCACTTTTATTGATTGGAATTTACTTCTTACTTGTTGAAGGCTTCATAGATGTAATCTTCATCATTAGACTTTACAACTTTACATATTATGACACGCTTGTCATTGATTCTTCTTGTAAAGTTTATTCTATCTACAGGCCGTGACCTGAGAGATGCGCATTGATTGGTTAGTAATGTCGCCCTGTTATGTATCATGCTTAGGTCAAACGGTTTTTATGAAAAAGAACTTTGAGGAAGTTTTAATAAGGCAGAATTTTACTACTTTTATAAATACGAAAGTTTAGATGTATGTTTGTTACTCAATAACGCCAGAACTGCTGAACGGATTTGGATGAAATGTGGCACAGAGATAGATTATAGTCTGGATTAGCATAAAGGCTAATGTATGATGTCCGTAGGAATCAACTTTGAAGTAAATGAAGTTGGGGGCTTATAATATTTTTTTTTATCACAACATACTACAAGAACACTTGATCAGTATCACATCACTACACAAACTCGTGTCGCCATTACCAAAAGTAATACGACTTTGCTTTCAATTCGTGCGGCTCTGTAGGCGTCCGAAAGTTAACTCACGATTAGCCACGTCCGAAAAAAATTACGTCGCAAATACGGAAACAAAAAATAATACTCACAAGATTTATGTATCCAAATGTGAGAACACCTCTGCGTAAGGGCATGCAGAAGCAGCACCTCCCAAGCGTAGGCCAATCGCAGTACATTTTTGAAAAAAGAACACGGATATTTGGTGTATAACGAAACTTTTTTTTTGTGTGCGTTTGAGTAACACGCGCGCGTTGTCCCGGGTTATTGTCAGGACTGATGAATCAAGCTATTTGTCAACGTATTTATCTAATGGAGATGTCTGCCTACAGTGCCGGACATCTGAGTTACTGTTGTACTTCATAACAATGTACGTGACCAATTTTCGTAAAAAAAAACCCAAACTAATAAACTGATTTTAATGATATTATGACCAATCTGAAAGTATATCCTTAAAAATAAAAATAAGAGTTCCAAATCGGTAACGAACGTAAAAAAAAAATACATCCGAATTTGAAAACCTCCTTCTTTTATAAAGTCGATTTAAAAAACAAAACTATTCGAAGTGACTTTACTGAAACACATGAAAAATATGAAATACAATTTTTTTATGTATTTTATTAATTATTATGATGGAAAAAGATACTTATTTATTTAAAAGTACTCCAAAAATGTAGCTACTAGAACCTCTTTTCTAAAGTTCGCGACTTCGTCCACGTAAATGTCGGTTATCGCAGACGCAGACGAAGTCGAATAAAAAGTAGCCTATGTTCTTTGTTGGTATTCAAACTTACCCTGTACTGATTTCATCAAAATCGGTTCAGTGGTTTGGTCGTGAAAGCGTGACAGACAGACAGACAGAGTTGCATTATTTAAATGTTTTATTAGTTTTCGATCTTTGAAATTCATGTTATTCGCCACATAAATGTTGAGCAAATAAAACAATTTTCATTTATGCCACATACCCAGTCCTGAATCAGATCAAGCGCTAAACTGCATAATGACGGAAACTCCAACAGTGAACCCAAAAATAATTTCAACTCTATCGCTACGAAATAAGGACGTAAATAAATTGTATTTATTAATACTATTTACAAACACTTTGCTGATAATAGTGATAACAAATTGACCTCCTGGAAAATCATATTAACCCAGTCATTTGTTTTTTTAATGGGAATGAAGAAATTCTTGTATTACATTGCTTTTTTTCTATGAAAACTAATTCATGGCAGCCTTACTAAAGATTCAATGTGCTAAAAACTTATTATTTCAATCGTTACTAAAGTTCCGGCATGTAAAAAATTCTCGGAAACGATTCAGACTTCCCTAGTTATTGTTTTACATAAAACTTTTATAATGAAGCGCACTAATATTGTTTACAGTGTTATTTAATCCGTTTTTTTTTGGTATTTTTATTGTTTTACCAATTTTACGTAACATAAGGGGTTAATAAACATGTTTTCAATCATAGAATAGGCAAGTACATACTTATCATCACGCCTGTAATCCTTGAAGGGTTAGGCAGAAGTGTATCCATTAGTAGTTAGTACACCTACATTTCGCCAGTTATGTTTAAGTCCCATGTAATAGGGGGCGAGCCTATTGCCATCAACTAGTCACAAATCCAGACTGCGAGCTGCTACTGAGAAATTCCTGATGGAAAAACCCAATAACACTTTGCCCGACCTGGGTATTGAACCCAAGACCTCATGCTCAACAGTCGTGATTTGCAAACACTATACTAACGAGGCATATTGGAAATCATTTATGTTCCATTTCTCTCCGACAAAAAATCGGTCACCAATTATCGGACGTGGGCAGAGGCCTTAACACCCAAATACCTATTTACAAATCGGATACTTATGCGTCATATCTTTATCATTTGTTTTGTATTCTCCACAAAAATCCCAAGCAGGAGCGATAACAATAGATACACAAACATTCCAGCGTCTGTCTGGACCTCCCTAATTGTCAATGTCTGTTTTGCATTATCTATACTAATACTACTTAATATTTAAAAGCTGAATAATTTGTTTGTTTGTAAGTTTCGTGGTCCGATTCTAAAATTCTTTTGCTAATAGGAAGCTTCGGCATTTCTGAGTGCTATAAACCATTTCTTGCTAACTGACTCACTGAACTTTGTACCGCCTCAGAATTAATAAATATTGTATTTTTTTTTCTCTAACTTTTCCCATGTTTTAATAGTTATTTTATTCTGCTATTCGGAGCGGAGACAAATCGGTCCAGCCGTTCTTGAGTTATAAATGGAACCTACTAGCCTACGGGAACGAAGTCACGAGCACAAAATAGTATTTTATGTCCGAAAAACATTGTAAGTAATAGATAATGTACTCGTATTGTAATGCGTAAGCAATATTATGTGGACGCATATGTAACGGATGATAACCCGCGTATCGTGTCTGTTGTGTAACGCCAGAATACTCAAATCTATCTATCTTCTATCTCATGCATAAATTTTATGCTTTGTCCTGAATGACTGACTGACTGACTGGCGGATCAACTCACAGCCTAAACCGCTGATCGTAGAGACCTGGAACTTAAAGGGTGTGTTCTTTTCTTTGTATGACAGGCATCCGATAAGAAAGGATTATCCACAACGTGATTCCTTGGTCCGATTTACTTTAAATTAACGTAAAAAACTAATAACAATCCTATTAGAACCATTTTCGCTTTTTTACTTATAACACGTGATTGGTCTATCTCAATGCGAGTCAGTGCGAGTGTCGGTGGAGACGATGTGATTGGTCAATGTCAATGTTAGTTTCGGTGGACAACAATGACTCACTCACTAGGCACTCACTCATTTTCATAAGGCAGCTTGTACACACTAAGAAATTTTACCGTGTCTGCTGCAAATAGGACCAATTCATCATGTAAACGACAAGAATTTTGTCAGATCTAGGCTCGAAAAATTTAAAATTTACTCCAGCACCTTCGCGCGGATGCAAGCCGCTTCCAACCGGTACTAAGTATTGGAAATCTTTATCGGAGGTCTATGTTCAGCAGTGGACGTCCTACGGCTGATATGATAGATGATGTACTTCGCGCGGCGGGTCTACCGCAGACAAGATTTTTTCATGGTCAGCGCCGAAGCAAAGAAAACAGTTAGCGTATAGAAACGGCACGAAAACGGCAGTGCATAGGCCCGGCGACTGTTCTTAGCATGTACAAGCGGCCTAACACGAATGGATATTTATGGTTAGATAATTGTCAAAAGTCAAAGTTTGACTTCAAACTTCAAACGAAACGACAATGCCATAGAGGAAAATAATAGCCAACTTACCAATGCCTGGCGCCAATGTTGAATATTTTGGCAAAATTGTGGTGTGCTGTTCACAAATGAAGAGTTGAAGTTCAAAGACGTGACATATACCTACCTATGATTCTATTCTCATGATTGTAGATGTGTAACATATCTGGTAACCTACCAACGGTCGCGTCGTTTTTGATGCTTTATTCGTTAAGATGTGGATGCATTTTCATTTGTGTTTGGACCTTGGTAAATATTTAATTGCTGCTTAGTGTTTTTCGGTAAAATACCGTCTCCGCTTTCTCTTTTGGTATACTTAAGGCTCTAGACAGACGGACTGCATTCCAACTGCCAAAACTGCGCGTAGTTATTGGAACTGCAGGCCAACTGCATACCCACTGCACGGTCGGTTGGCAGTTTCATTGCAGTCATGCTAAATGTTTGGCAGTCGTGCAGTTGAAATGCAGTCCGTCTGTCTAGAGCCTTAATGTCCTTATCGATAGGTAATATAAAACAAAGTCGCTTCCCGCCGTCTGTAGGTACTTTTAGATCTTTTTACAAGCTTTTATTTAGCTTGCACTGTTCGTATGTAAGTAAGTATGTATGTATGTAAATAAGTTGTCCTTTCAAAATTTGCAAACTATTTTTCGACCATTTGTTTTTATCCGATTGAGCTGAAATTTTGCATACACCTTTAGTTCTGATGACAATACAATGTCCAATACTCCAAATTGTAATAATTTTTAATAAAAGCTTGTTCTTTTAAAAAAACTTTTTTAACAGTAAATTATATACTATGCAACGGATTCATCAATCGATAGAGTGATTCAAGAAGAAGGTTTTGTATCTACATTGCACTAATGCGCTAAGATAAACTAGCTTTGCTCGCGCCTTCGTTTGCGTCAAAGTTGCCATATTCATCTCACGGGTAGGTACTGTACATTTTTCCGAGATAAAAAGTAGCGTGTGTGCTATTTCAAACTATAAACTGTCTTTGTGCCAAAGTTCTTTTAGATCCGTTCTGGCGTAATTGACAACAAACATCCTTTTTCCAAACTTTCTAACTTATACCAGTAGTAAGATAAATAAATGTTTCACCGTCCTAGGAGTTTCTCCTATGTGCGTTGACAGACACATACAAACACAAACAACCAGACCTGGAAACTGCGCTGCCCGCAGAGAGTATCGAGATTAGTTCAGATTAGCGTACAAAAACTGTTTTTTTCTACCACCAGCTCCGGTCCATACTCTTCATCATGTTCTTCTTGATAACTGCCACGGTGGCGTTCATGCCGAATACAAAAACAGAGGCCAAACCATCGGCCGAACACTACATCTTGGCGTTCCTAGGCTATATCTCAATGATCGTCACTGAATGCTTTATTCTCATGTTTACTATCGGCCTGGGAAAGGGACTTTATACCGTAAGTACTAAGCTACAATTTTACCATGTCTTCAATTAGTTCTAGTTTCCGACGCCGACACCTTGGGAACACGTTAAGTTGTTGGTCCCGGATGTCATGCATGGATCTTTTTTGACAGTCGTTACGGGTCGTCAGAAGCCCAAAAGTCTGACAACCAGTCTTACCAAGGGGTATCGTATTACCGAATTACTGGGTTATGGAGGTCAGATAGGCAGTCGCTCCGACCCCAACATAGTTAGGAAAAGGCTAGGCAGATGATGAAAAGGGTTGTTCCATGATAATAGAACTAAATACGATTGATTTTTCAGGAATGCCTATGCCTAGTGAAGGACTACATAATATGTCGTTTCTGCACATGGATTTTTGAGACCATATCCTTAATATTACTGTGCATCTTTCAACACTATTATATTGGGTGGTACTTAGTGTTTCTTATGATTATTAGTAAGTATTCAGACTGAATTTTAATGCACTGGTTTTTTTAGACAGTGTAGGTAATTGCCTAGGGTAGTAGTAAATTAAATAGGACCTAACAAAATAAAAAATCTTCAATTTTTTCTTATATGTTATTCTTATAGTATTGAAGTATTATAGTATTTGTCATTTCCCTTCGATGTCATTACAAGCGGGTTCTACTTAGGTACTAATGCCGAAAGTAATGCCAAAAGTATTTTCATACAAATACGTCAGCTGTTAGGTATTTTGCCTCTGCCATCTGGTCCTGCAGTCTGCCGCCACCTGCGAATTTTATTTATTTTAATTGTATTTTATTATGATTATTCAGTTCTGGAATTCTACTCGTTCGTCGTTGTGAACAGCTATTACGTGGAAATGGCGGAAGAATTTAAGATGAAAGAGTGCGATGAATGTGCAGAGTGCGACGAGAGTTTGCGAGAAATACAGAAGGGTCAAGATACGCGAGAAATGAATACGCTAGAGTCGCAAGAGATATATATGCGAGACACTCGAGATATGCGATATTGGCGATGTCCGCCAAATCAGCGAGGTACGCGATATACACGAGATCCGCGAGATAATATGCAAGATCCGCGAAATATGCAAGATCCGCGTGACAAGCGGGGTAAGCAAGATCCTCGAGATATGAGACATCCTCGAAGTACGGGGGATATGCAAGATCCGGAAGATACGCATGATACGCAAGGTTCGCAAGATACGCAAGATACTCGAGATACACGAGATCCGCGAGATCCGCGAAATATGCGAAATATACAAGATCCGCGAAATTCGCGCGGAACTCGAGCTCCACTAGATATGCGAAATCCGAAATAGGGTCACCAGTGTGTAGGCTAAAACTGCTCAATATCCCGACCCATTTTTGACTGAGAGGGGAAATGAAAAGGGAACCCTACCAATATCTTATTGTCTATAATTTATTCTGTGCAGCGAAGACAAGTGTTCACTTACCTCTTAATGTATTAAACAATAAGGTTTTCACATTATCTTAGTTTAAAAACCTAACCTAACCTGCTATTTTGCACAGATTTCATCCGTTGTCAAAGTAGGTAAGGTATATCTGACAATAACGAACACAAAAAAAAAATATCCAATTTGGTGCAGTCGTTTTCAAGATATGCGCGTACACATTTCGGCGATTCATTTTTATTATATATTTATAGGTATAGAGATGATATGATTTATTTTGATTTTATCTTTACAGTAATTTCGGCCTTACATAAGCCGTTCTCTAGATTTCTCAGTACAATTTGGTTTGGAACTCTAATCGTGCGAGCCCGACTTAATATTGGCCAATTTTTTAATTACATCACTTACGAACGAAGATTAAAATAGATAAACGTCTCATATTCACAACCTAAAAAACGCACCCAAAATAATCGAGGTAGATAGGCAACCGAAATGGTTTACTTACTAATGGTTCATTGGTCATCCGTTATCGACATCGCCCTTTCATATCCATATCAGATAACTGAAACTCGGCTAAGTTATTATCAGAAACAAACCCAACACGGCGACATATTTTTTTAAAATCATCCTTCTCCATTTTTTAAATTAAATTGTTAGTGAAAAATTTGGAAAAAGAATCACTTTGGCTCTGGTTCGTTTTTAAATATTATAGACATTCCTTTTTTTTAATTGTTGTGCAAGTGAAATACCTAATAGCCATGGGTATAGAACTGCCAAGATACAATAAATGCTGTTATTGCATTCCTTTGAAGATTGGAGTGTTAATCATCGGATATGTTTCCATCGTAAGTATCTACATACTTGTTTTAATTTAAAGCTAGCTTATAGAAATACATTTTGTACTAGAAAGACCCTCATACTAAGGATCATGAGAAGTGTCATAAATTCTCAATATTATGTAAGGAAGTGCCTACCTACTTACTAACATGTTCATTTAGGTAAATATTTTCTTTAATCTGTATAAACACCGATCTCGTATACATATAAATAATAACTATAATATGCTATGCTACTAAGAACCCTTTAACCAAGAAGTATTTCTTTTTTTTGGTTTCTAAACTTTTTTCTGTTTATCCGCCTAAAGAAAACATTGTCCTGTATATTATGCTTTCTAAATCTTCAACCCCCGTTAGTTTTAATTAGCAATGGTTATCACATTCAAATTAATATGTAGGTACTTAAGTAAGGTCTAAGTACTTTATGTAGTACTTGTTATTATTTGTAATTGCTATTCTCAATTGACCTGCAGTCATACTCGTGACCCAATGATAACAGCTAGTAGCGACTTACCAAGTTGTAGGTCATAGGTTCAAATTAACCAGAAAGGCATACAACAACAAATATGAAAACAACAACAACACCAGCTGTAACTTTCGGTAACATTTTACTATTAGTTTTATTACAAAACGGTGAAGGAAAACATCGCGGGGATTGCATTTATATAAAATGCTAGGTTTAGCGCAGGCAAAACCTAATTTATAACCTCTGTCAATAGCCTTATTTCTAATGAAAGCTAAAGATTACAAAATTGTGTTAATTTTTCAGATAGCCTCCTGCATGACTCTCGGCACAATTTCGTATTCAATCTTCAGAGTGTCAGAATTCGTTAAGAATAATAATAACAAGCCGAATCCTGAGCATCCACCCAGCGAAGTGTCAAAGGCTGCGCTGGGCCTGTACCTCTCCTTCGCCTACTACCTATTTGTGTTCCTGTTCAGTTTTGCTATTAGTCTCATTTTAGTTATTGGAGCTCATGCTGTAAGTACCAACCGTTTTGATTGAGTAACTATTTATAAATTATGTTAATAATATATTATCCTACGGGAACCATAATTCTTTCCGGCATAAAAAGCCTATGTGGTATTCCAGACTTTGATCTTTATCTGTGCTAAATTTCATCCAGATCCATTCAGCCATTTTGGTGTGATTGAGTAGGTAACAAATATACTTACATCTACCCAATCTTCCGTATATATAACAGTAGTAAGTTTACTGCTTCGATCCCGTTGGTAGTTGCGTTGTTATATTGAATGGTGTACAAATTTCGCCCCAGCCTGCGCCCGCTGAAAAGTAAGAGATAGGGGATCTTTTTATCTTCAAAAAAGGGAATTCGGACCTATCATTAAATTTGTGCATAACCGTCATCTTATATCTACGAGTATAAACTACCCCACCTGCCAAATTTCAGCTTTGCAGGTCAAGTAAATTTCGAGATTTCTAGTCCGAGAGCCGGCTGCAAAATTACCTACCTCATCGGCTACCCCAATAGGCTATATTTAGATCGTTAACCGACACTTAAACACGTAAAAAAAATCAGGTCTGCCAGAGCCGATCCTGCCGGGTCATAGAAATAATCGATATTTTTTGACGTAATTTTTTAGTAAAAATTACGTCATAAGATACCCGAATGAAAGTGCTGGCAGCAGTTAACCATTGAATAGTTATGTAAAAAAAAGTGGGTCTGCCATTGCGCACCCTGCCGGAAGTACTTGGCAGACCCCTAAAATATGCCCTTCTGACACACTAAACCTACCTCATCGAGTACCCGGATGGGACCAACGCTAAATAATAACCAAGATGCCCCTGATAATGGATCAAAAGGTCTGCCAAGTCTAAGCTTGCCGGAACTTAGTGTTCAAAGCATTTAATGTTGATAGGGAGCATACTTTCACCTGAAGTCAAAACAACATTATTTTGTTTCTAAATTTATACTTTATGAATATTAAATATTTTTTTATCATAACATTAAATAAAACAACAAGTGTAGAGATAAAAGATGTATATTCAAAAGGAGCATGGGCACCTTTGTATGAACCCTGGGCCCACTCAACATATTGCTCAACAGTAATAAGACATCAAATGAAAGCTCTTAAGATAGGCTTCATTTCATTCTATGGCAGCTAAGTTCAAATCAAGCGCGAAAATGGTGTTTTAGTGCATTTTGTCATTTTTATTAAAACCTCGAGCCTAGTTTTCCACATTGTTCAACAGTGATGAGACCCATGCCAAATGAGAGCTCTTAAGGTGTACTTCATTTCATTCTAAGGCAGCTAACTTCAAATCAAGCGCCAACATGGTGTTTTTTAGTACGTTTTAAAAAAAATATATATTTATTACTATTATAACTGAAAAATATGATAGTGCTTCTCAACAGTGATGAGACCCATGCCCAATAAAACCTCTTAGAGTATACTTCATTTCATTCTAAGGCAGCTAAGTTCAAATCTAGCGCCAACATGGTGTTTTAGTACGTTTTAAAAAAAATATATATTTATTACTATTATAACTGAAAAATATGATAGTGCTTCTCAACAGTGATGAGACCCATGCCAAATGAAAGCTCTTAGGGTGTACTTCATTTCATTCTAAGGCAGCTAAGTTCAAATCGAGCGAAAAAACGGTTTTTTTTTTAAGTTTTCAAAAAAATAACTAAACACCCTTGAAAGTTGAAACAAACACCATTTTCGCGCTGGATTTGAACTTAGCTGCCATATAGCGAAATAAAATACACCCGAAATGCTTTCATTTGACATACGTCTCATTACTGTTGGACAATGTGGAAACCTCGGCTAAGGGTTTAAATAAAAGTTACAAAATGTACCAAAACATCATTCTCGCACTCGATTTGAACTTAGCTGCTCTAAAATGAAATTAAGCGTATCTTAAGAGTTTTCATTTGACATAGGTCTCATCACTGTTGAGCAATGTTGAAAAGTGGGCCCAAAGTGCCCGCATGGTCAAAACACCCTTTTCGCGCTGGAATTGAATTTAGCTGCCATATAATGAAATGAAGTACACCCTTAGAGCTTCCATATGACATTGGTCTCATCACTGTTGAGAAGCAGGATCATATTTTTCAGTTTATAATAGATATAGTTATTTTTTTTACACGAAAACTTTTAAAAATACCATTTTAGCGCTGGATTTGAACTGAGCTGCCATAGAATGAAATGAAGTACACCCTAAGAGCTCTCATTTGGCATGGGTCTCATCAGTGTTGAGAAGCACTATCATGTTTTTCAATTATAATAGTAATAAATATATATATTTTTTGAAAACGTACTAAAACACCATGTTGGCGCTGGATTTGAACTTAGCTGCCTTAGAATGATTTGAAGTACACCCTAAGAGCTCTCATTTGGCATGGGTCTCATCAGTGTTGAGAAGCACTATCATATTTTTCAATTATAATAGTAATAAATATATATATTTTTTGAAAACGTACTAAAACACCATGTTGGCGCTGGATTTGAACTTAGCTGCCTTAGAATGATTTGAAGTACACCCTAAGAGCTACTCATTTGGCATGGGTCTCATCAGTGTTGAGAAGCACTATCATATTTTTCAGTTATAATAGTAAAAAATATATATTTTTTTGAAAACGTACTAAAACACCATGTTGGCGCTAGATTTGAATTTAGCTGCCTTAGAATGAAATGAAGTATACTCTAAGAGGTTTCATTTGGCATGGGTCTCATCACTGTTGAGAAGCACTATCATATTTTTCAGTTATAATAGTAATAAATATATATATTTTTTGAAAACTTACTAAAACACCATGTTGGCGCTGGATTTGAACTTAGCTGCCTTAGAATGAAATGCAGTACACCCTAAGAGCTTTCATTTGGCATGGGTCTCATCACTGGTGAGAAGCACTATCATATTTTTCAGTTATAATAGTAATATTTTTTTTTTTTTTGAAAACGTACTAAAACACCATGTTGGCGCTGGATTTGAACTTAGCTGCCTTAGAATGAAATGAAGTACACTCTAAGAGTTTTCATTTGGCATGGGTCTCATCAGTGTTGAGAAGCACTATCATATTTTTCAGTTATAATAGTAATAAATATTTTTTTTTTTTGAAAACGTACTAAAACTAGAGGTTTGCACCGGAGCGAGATTTTAACAACCGATTGAATTCACCGGTGATTGGGCAATCTCCGGGGAAAAACCGGAGGTCACCGGAGAATAAAGAAATCCCACAAAAAACATTTCATGTAAAATGTTGCCAAGACAACCACATAAGGTTTGCCCTGTGAAAAAGATATCAGATCTCATGTAGAGCCAAGCTTCTGAATCTACACGGCCTAACTCTACCGACTCTAACTTCACAATTTCTACATATCAGTAAAAATGTATGGCAACATTTTACATGAAATGTTTTTTGTGGGATTTCAGTTCTTTTTGTAAGTTGCTAGGCAGTCTTTCTACTTCCAACTAAACTTTGTTTACATACCAAATTTCGGCTTTCTAGCACTTCAGGAAGTACCCTAACATTTTGAAGTTTCATACAAACTTCCACCCCCCCATTTAAGGGGATGGGGGGCGAAAGTTATAAGTTTATGAATTTTTTTGTTGGTTGTATACTAAACTTAGATTACATACCAAATTTCAGCTTTCTAGCACTTCAGGAAGTAGCCAAACATTTTGATGATCATCAGTGTGTCAGTGTGTCAGTGACGAAATCGGTGTATTTTAGATATCAATAAAATCTAAAGTATTAGAGCTATTCAATTGAGACTTTGTACGTTTAATTAGTCTATTATTGACATCATATCCTGAGAATATGAACTATCTGGTACATCGGAAACCAACTCTATGAGGGTTAAAAAAAACGACGAAACACTTCGAGAAAAGGTAGGTAGTGCCCTTGCGCTTCGCTTGGCTCGTCTTGGCGGGGGCACTACCGTGCCCCCCGATTTTGTTTCTATTTTTAATTTATACATTTATTTTAATATGAAGAAATAAGAATAATGAATTGATATACTTTATATAATCATTATTTAAATAAAAAAACGTTTTTTAAAGACAGCAAATGCTGATTTTGATTTAAAAAACACAACATGTCAACAGCGTCATACCGTAACATATTTCTTCTATCATTTAGTATTTGTCCTATCGCCGAAAATACTCTCTCTGACCTTATAAAAGTAGCAAGCACAGCTAGCTATTTCGTCTAAAGGCTGAAATAATAAATCTAATTCGAAAAAAATAAGATGCGACGATCACCGGAGATCAATCAGTTAATTACCGATTATTTCAATTGAGTACTTTCACCGGTAAATCACCGGTTATTCTCCGGTACTCAATGCTCCAGTGCAAACCTCTAACTAAAACACCATGTTGGCGCTGGATTTGAACTTAGCTGCCTTAGAATGAAATGAAGTACACCTTAAGAGCTCTCATTTGGCATGGGTCTCATCACTGTTGAACAATGTGGAAAACTAGGCTCGAGGTTTTAATAAAAATGACAAAATGCAGGGAGGGGTCGCCCTAGGAAGACCTACACTGACCTTATTGGTGAGGTTCTTCAGAAAGGTCAGGTGCGGAGTACTCGTAACCGGCGTGCTTGTATGACGAGATGTATGAACGTAGATGAGGCGAAAGGAGTATGTAAGGATCGTAGCAGGTGGCGTTCTGTGGTTTCTGCCTACCCCCATGGGAAAAAGGCGTGAGTTTATGTATGTATGTGTACAAAATGCACTAAAACACCATTTTCGAGCTTGATTTGAACTTAGCTGCCATAGAATGAAATGAAGCCTATCTTAAGAGCTTTCATTTGATATAGGTCTTATTACTGTTGAGCAATATGTTGAGTGAGCCCAGGGTAGTGATGAAAGGACTCGAGTCTTTTAAGTCTTTAAAAAGGACTCGCCTCGGTTATAAGGGTTTGCGACTCAATCGAGTCCTTAAACCCTGAACCCTAACCCTTTTAAGAGTCTTAAGACTCACGACTCGAGGCTTAAAACATAAGACTCGGCGTTTTAAAAAGACTCCTGTTTTTAAACGACTCAGGCGCAACGAAAAGGTTCGAACCCTTTTGAAAAAGACTCAGTTCGTGAGTCGTGCTAGTCGCGAGTCGTGAGACGCACGCGTAAATACGCGTCAACAGTAAGTTACAATGATTGGGCTTGTAGGTATCTTCTGTACCATTAAAAGTTATTACTATTATTATTAAGTATCTTCTAATCTGTAATAAATATGTTTTAATCATACACTGAAGTTTACATCATTATGGTCTCACATTAAACGACTCGCTTTGTTAAAAGAGTCGAGTCCTTTTCTTAAAAGACTCGCGACTAAGCCTCGAACCTTTTAGTAAAGAACTCGAGTCGTTTTTAATGACTCGAGTCTTTTTTAATGACTCGAGCTCTTTCACATTAGTAACAAGCCTCGAGTCCTATTTTTGGAGTTGAGTCTTCAAAATCGAGGCTAGTCATAAATAAAAAAGGTTTAAAAGCCTCGAGTCCTTTCATCACTAGCCTAGGGTTCATACAAAGGTGCCCATGCTCCTTTTGAATATACATCTTTTATCTCTACACTTGTTGTTTTATTTAATGTTATGATAAAAAAATATTTAATATTCATAAAGTATAAATTTAGAAACAAAATAATGTTGTTTTGACTTCAGGTGAAAGTATGCTCCCTATCAACTTCAAATGCTTTGAACACTAAGTTCCGGCAAGCTTAGACTTGGCAGACCTTTTGATCCATTATCAGGGGCATCTTGGT
Source organism: Hoplodrina blanda (assembly GCA_949316365.1). Taxonomy (NCBI): domain Eukaryota; kingdom Metazoa; phylum Arthropoda; class Insecta; order Lepidoptera; family Noctuidae; genus Hoplodrina; species Hoplodrina blanda. Next base: position 13,759,182 of record OX438589.1, read on the forward strand.
TATTATTTAGCGTTGGTCCCATCCGGGTACTCGATGAGGTAGGTTTAGTGTGTCAGAAGGGCATATTTTAGGGGTTTGCCAAGTACTTCCGGCAGGGTGCGCAATGGCAGACCCACTTTTTTTTACATAACTATTCAATGGTTAACTGCTGCCAGCACTTTCATTCGGGTATCTTATGACGTAATTTTTACTAAAAAATTACGTCAAAAAATATCGATTATTTCTATGACCCGGCAGGATCGGCTCTGGCAGACCTGATTTTTTTTACGTGTTTAAGTGTCGGTTAACGATCTAAATATAGCCTATTGGGGTAGCCGATGAGGTAGGTAATTTTGCAGCCGGCTCTCGCACTATTCGTGGTTGATCAGTGAGAGAATGAGTTTTCGCTTTTAAAAAGACAGTCTGTTTCTCTTTTCACCTCTTTCGCGTCAAAACCGTATCTGATCACCTTCAAACATGTACTTAAAAATAAAATAGCGAAGTGAATGTGTGAACTTTGAACTGTCAACTTACACAAAGGACAACACTATTAATTTGACATTGCACTGCAAAATAATGGTGAATGACATAGGATTACTGAGCGACAGTCAGAGAATAGGAACTGAGTCATTATAGTTCCATCCAAGAAATACAGGAAGTTAATCATTCCGCGCTGTTCATAATTTTTCTACGAAAATATTTTGAATGATGACAAACGTTTGTTGGTACGTGTTCTATTTACTGTGAAAAATACTACAATAAACAATGCGACAAAAAACAAAATTCTTCAGAATAACGAGAATGAGTGATATTGAATTGTTATCTTATCTTTCACTTATATCTACATTAAAATTAAAGAAAAAAATGTGGGTCGCACGCATGATTGTGTTCTGTTGTTATATTGTGTGGACTTTTAATTTAATTAACAACTGTAAAGGTTTACTTACAATATTCATGCAATAATTATACTTTAATTTGAAAAGTCATTTTTGGCGCCAATTATTTTACTTGTGACAGGAGTAGTACCTATAGTGCGTTTCACCGAATAGTTCCTATGGCGTTATGTTGGCAGCAATATTTTTCAGTGTTATTGTTCAAACTAAAGTGCGTTTCACCGAATAGTTCCTATGGCGTCATGTTCCCTACTCTGTTTGCAAAGTCATTGACGAGAAGACGCTCCCGCAGATTTTGTTTAATTTGAACAATAAAACTGAAAAATATTGCTGCCAACATAACGCCATAGGAACTATTCGGTGAAACGCACTTTACCTACTCTATGGACTTCGACTGACCAACATGAAGGTATAGATAAAACTGGAGTCAAGACTTCGAACAAAAGTTTGAGGCAAATACCTACAAAACATCTCGCTCTCTGTGGTCTAGAGAGAGAGAGAGAATAGAGGTTGTCCTAAGTTAGAAAGAGATAGTGAGACCACAGAGCGCGAGATAGCGATACATTTTTTGAGCTTCAAGTAGGTATTCAAAGTCTGGGCTCCAGTTTTATCTATACCTTCATGCTGACCAATGAGTACGCTACCATGACATGTCTGTTCAAATAACGGGGTGGAAAATCCTCATTGTCTACCGCCCGGGCGGTAGACAATGAGGATTTTCCACCCCGCCCTACGGAGGGCGGAGGAGGTCTGTCAGCCTCTTGCTGACTAAAAACCACCCGGTGTAAGCCGGTGTTCCCTTTCAACACTTACGCCGGGGATCACGGAAACGTACGCGCCTTCCGCGATCCCCGACTGATGACATGTCTGTTCCTAGCCTAACAATAACTTTTTTTCTTTTTCAGGGCAAGCCCAATTACTTGAGGTTTTATTTCAAAGCAACTTTTCTTTTGTTTGCTTTGAGTATCGTTTTGGTGGTGGTGACTTTCGTGTTCATGGGATTTTTAGCCACACTTCCCGTTCTCAAGTGGTCTTGTAAGTATACTATTTTTTTATTGTAGTCAGTTTATAACGTATGAAGGAGAAAGATGATAAGTTGGCTGACTGTGAGGGCAATGTCTAATTGATCTACTTTGATGCAATAGCGGGCCCCTGGGCCCTGATGTCAAGGTTTCATAAATGGCCTCCTATTTTAAATAACACAAAACCTCAGAATCGAGACCCTTTAAACAATGAAGTAGGTACTTCATTTATTTTGTAATTTTTGAAGTATTTTGTATTGATTTCAGATTCGTTACATTTAAATGGGCTTTTGTCTTCTGTCCGGCTCTGCGGTGATTATTTTTATAGTCGGAGTCTGCCAGAGACTCAGAAACTTCCAGGAAATATTAGTATGTTTTCTTTTTTTTTTCAGTTACACTACTAGTTTGTATGATAATGGTTCGGAGTTACTATTTGGTGTTGGAGGATAGAGAAAAACCGCCGCCGGCCTTTGAGCTACAGCCTTATGTTCCCGTGCAACAAGCACCGTTGATGGCGTAAAATCGTAAATTAACTATGGACTGTTTTATTAATTACCTGCCTTTAAGTACCTACATATTTTATTAGTTTAGTAATTTATAATAAAACGAATGTTAAGATTTCTTTTATGTTTTTTTTTCCCTGTTGGTTTATCGAATTATATCTTTAAAATGAAAGAATTGTTTTTGTTTTCGTTCTTAATTGCCTATAGTTTTAACTAATAATTAAAATCGCGCGCCCTTTTACTATCTTTGCTTGGTTTTATTCTCGTACCTTAGCCGCAGGCCACGCTAGAGCGACTGCGGTGAGCGGCGGCGACCTGCGGCGGCGGGAGGAGTCTAGACGCTGCGTCTTGCCGCTGTAGGGTGCCACGTTGAAGCGGCCGCGGGACGCGTGGTTTTTAATGTTTTTATCTGCTATTATTGCGCGGGGTTTAAAATGGAACGCAGGATATATATTATAATATAATAATATTATTCTCTCTCTTTCTCACTCTTTATAATAATATTATAAAGAGGAAAACTTTGTATTTTTGTTTGTTTGTAATGGATAAACTCAAAAACTACTGGACCGATTTTAAACATTCTTTCACCATTAGAAAGCTTCATTATCTGCGAGTAACAGGCTGTATTTTATTTTAGAAAAAATGGGGGTCGCGAAAGCAGACATACACGCAGGCGGAGCCGCGGGCGACCGCTAGTTACAAATACATAAAAATGAGGGTTAATGATTTAAACAAAAACAGGCATCAGTTTGGTGAATATCGTAGACTGTACGATGAATTACGCCAATACAAGACATTATTTCACTAATAAACTCCTCCGTATTTATGTTTTGCATCGCGGATAATTCAACAATATTAATAAATCCGCAGGACGCGCGAACTCGTACATTCCCTCCGCTGGACGCGGTCGCCGGACGCGCACGCTAGTCGCGCCAATATGGCCGCCCCCGTTCAACCCGTACCTATTTATTGTTTTTCCCGCTCATCGCAGACGCAAGACGCGTCGCGCCAGCGTGGCCTGCGACTTAGACTTTTTCTCATGGTCTGCTACTCTTTTGACATAACAAAACAGACACTTTATTTATTTTTATATAATTATGTATAAATAATGTATAAGTATGTTTAAAAGTAGAAGAGCGTTTTGAAATTAATTAAACAATATTTAATAAGTAAGTCCAATCTAAGATATCTAGACAAAATAAATTATTATAACTATGAAATTCACGGGACAACCGATGGTGGCCAGTGGCCACTTTCAACAGTTGACTGTTGAAAGTGGCCACTGGCCACCATCGGTAAAAAAAAAAAAAAAAAGTAAAGTATTAGACCGTTGACGGTCTAGCCAAGTAAGTAGGTAGGTATATAAGTACACAATAAGATTTTAGACTACACAAGCGTGCAGAAAAACATGTGGAGTCCCATCGATCACTAATAAAAAAATTGTGATCGATGTGGAGTCCACGAGTTTTTGAGAGTCCACGACATGGACTCCTATAAGCCCATTTTCATGGATCGTTTTATTGGACGACAATCCAACACAAGTTCTATTTAATTATAGGAGAACAAAGAGTAATAAAATTATGAAGAATAAGGGTCCGTTCACACAGACCGGTTCGGAGAGGAGATCAGATTCTTATCACGTTGGAAACAGAGTTTTTAGTATTTGTAGTAAGGTTTATTTTTGCATGTGCACTGCTTTTGTCATTAAGACAATAATTTATGACAAAAGTAATGCACATTAAGACAAATGACAAAAGCAGTGCACATGCAAAAATAAACCTTACTACAAATACCAAAAACTCTGTTTCCAACGTGATAAGAATCTGATCTCCTCTCCGAGCCGGTCTGTGTAAACGGACCCTTAGAAGAGTTCTGACACGAAAACGACGACGGCTCCACATGCTCAAGTACCTGTATTATCTTTTTTTTTAAAGTCACAATTCACCATAAAGGCTTAATTTTTTACGTTTACGTAACCATGGGTACAGGCCATTTTTCAGCAAAAAAGTTATTAAATGCCATTTGTTTATCTTTTTAATAATTTTGTTTTTAAAAATATATGGCTTTTATTGGTTATTTTTAAGGAATTTCAGCCCGTACGTACCTTTTATCTTACGAAGAAAACACAATGATTATATTTTAAACCAAATATGTCAATATGTGTAGATTTTATTTTGTTTGTAAAATTAATCAAACAAACGATTTTTTTCTCTAAAATATTAAAAGTAACCGATGCGTTCATTTCTTTATTATTTTTTTGAAATATAGCAACACTACAACTAAATGTCAAGCAGTCAAACTATTATTATGCCAAATTAAAAATAATATAAAACTGCAATGTTTATCGGTTATCTCTTTTCATCACAGTATGTGACTATGTGTTACATTTGCCACCTCGTTCTCACAAAATATTTTAATTCAATCGTGTAATATGTAAAACGTTGCGATGTGATTGTATCTTTTCACTGGATTTTCTTGATTTCTTCGTTATTTATTGATAAAAAGCAATGAGAACTGCCTCATTTATCATTTTAACACTATAAATCACCTAAATATAATACAAAATGGCTAGTTTAACTGGCAAACAAAGTATTAGCGCTGCTCAAAACCAGGTTGGTAGGAAAAGAGGGAACGCGCGAATCTTCTAAAATATCTTTGTATTTGTGCTAAAATCAGTTGTTTGACTATACAACAGGGAATATAAAGATGGTAAATTATATGGATGGACGGTTTTTAGGTTATACAATGGATAAACGAAGCGGGAATGACGGAAGGAAGCCGAAGAGCAGATGGTCTAAGGAAAGCAATAGAAATCTTGATTCACCAATGTTCTGCAATGCTTCCTCAGTATATGGAAAACATTCTAAGCTATTACAATGACAAATCTGCAGAAGTGAAAAAGCTGATCATCACTTTCATTGAGGAATTAAGGTGAGTTACCGCTGTGGTACCTATTGATAATGGTTAAAAAGAATCTTCTTATCACTAGCACCTGAGCTAGCTACCTTTGACAGTAGGATGATGACCCCCTGTTTATTCACCCCCGTCTCACATGACATTGAAAGTATGGATGTGATCATCCAAGCAAAATAATACAAAGTCAAAGTCATTCTTGTTAGTGCAAAAATTTTGACAACAAATTCTCATGCAAATTTTACAACAGTGCTAGTTCAATAAAAAATGGTAGTTACTTTTAAAAAAAATTACATAATTATTTTGTTTGTACATATATACGTTTTGTATGTAATGTATTCTATAAGAATAAATTAAAAATATCATTAGGTAATTGTATCTCTATGCTTTATTATGTTCCTTTATGTCTTTCAGACTTCAATATTTAGTGCATAGAACATAGGATATAGTATAGTACATACTACATACATATTTCAATTTCACAATATTAGGCAATCTATTATGTTAATTGGGTTTACTAAACAACTAAGGAATTTACTGAAAGAAAGAATAAAATATCATGATTTATTTTGCCCACCTTATACCGTTGGTTGTATTTTCTAAGTAGTCATGTAAGTCAAAGTTATAACTCTTTTCAAGGTTTTTTAATTAAAAAAAAAACTTGGATTGAATGTTCCATATGAAAAAAAAATAGTTTTTATGTTTCCATTCTTCTTTCTGCATTGATGATACACTGACACATATTTGTACTAGGTACTTGCGCCCATTGTGGATGTATCCTCATAATGTATAGATGTATGTTTGTCATGTAATTATGGTGGTTGCCACATTTACTGCTGAATCCAAGACGCTGTACAGGTTGTTAAGAATGCAGGTGAACAGGCAATTGGAACACTCCAGCATATAGGACTTAACTAATCCGGACCTCCTCGCACTGGGTGTTGATTTTTTTGGTATATAAACCAAATTCAATTGTTGCAGTAAACTTCACCCGCAATACTTACCGAAGATTATTTCACAACTACGTCAGCTGGTCAGTGACTCAGTGATTGCTGTCCAAAAGAGAGCCATACAGGCTGCCAGCATTGTGTACCGTAACACTCTCATGTGGATATATCAAGGTGCTACGGAAACTACTGAGATGCAGTTCGTTTGGAAGAATATCACAGAGTTAAAGGTATGTAGTTTGGTAAATTTACAATTTATGAAATTACGAGGGGTTACTTTCAAAAATTGTAAGGTTGAATGCATTGATGTGCAACGCCTCTGATGCAGTAATGAATGTGGCGACCTACTGAGCCCAAAAATTACTCAAGTCCCATGTAATGAGACACAATTGATTTTCTATTGTTCTGACTTACCGGTAAGTCAGCCGGGGCTTGACCTGTTATTTTGTTATTGATGTTTCATCAATATGATGAGAAGTTTTCGATTTCTATTTTACTATTCCGTTTTCTTTTACCAGCTTGTAGTTCTAAACATGATAGATAGTGACAACGAGGGCATTAGGACGCACTCCATCAAGTTCTTGGAGGAGGTAGTCCTACTTCAGACGCCTAGCGACGGAGCAGGAGATGAGTTCAACCTGGATAACCTACCTGCCAACATGACGTTTATTAATAGACGTGCTTTGGAAGAGGAGTCTGAGTGAGTAGTCCTCCTTATACTTTGATTATATTATTTAAATAATACAAAAATATTTTTTTCTCTCGATTGCGTCTTCATGAATTTTCATACGGATACCTATTTCTTTGGTTATAAAATATACCTATAGCAGTCAAGGATTCGATAGCTTCTTATTAGCGAAAGAATTTTCAGAATCGAACTAGTAGTTCCAGAGATTATTGCGTTCAAACAAAAAGCAAACAACTCTAGCTTTATAATAATATATTTAATTATATAGAGATTATTCATATTTTATACATACATACAGTTTATTAATGCTTCCGGCATATCGGATTTAATATTTGAAATTCAGCATAATTGTATGTTTTTTTTCCATTTCCCAGGACTATATTCAAGCTGTTGGTAAAATTCCACAACTCCCAACACATATCTAGTGTAAACTTGATGGCTTGTATGACGACACTATGCCTCCTCGCCAAATTCAGGCCAAAGTTTATGCCGCGAGTCATACAGGCTTTAGGCGACTTGCACACCACGCTACCACCGACGTTATCGCAATCCCAAGTCAACTCCGTACGGAAACAACTCAAAATGCTGCTTCTAAATCTAATAAAGCATCCATCTTCAAACGACATGATGCCACAGTTGACCCAACTGTTAATAGATATAGGAATGACGATACAAGAGATAAATAAGGTGTTGCCTAAAGATAAAAGGAATAAACGTGTAGGAGAAATTAAAAATGGCGACGCACCGGCTAAGAGGATTAGGATAGACTCCCCTCAAAGTAACAGTCAGGGTAGTGACAGTAATAGTAACAGCAGAAGTGAATTTAACTTTGACGATGATAGTCTACCTCCTACAGGCATTGCTTCATCCAGTGTACCGAAACAACCGGTAGTTCCAACTGAGGACTCGATATTCGAAGGTCTGAACAACGTTGACGATGTCGTCAACCTCGTCACGCATACTCTCGTTAACTATCTACCTATCGAAATGCCTGGTACCTTTGTGAACGCCTACAAACCCATCCCGAACTCCGGTACTAAGGCACAGAAGAAAAACTTAGCCAAAATGCTCCTCGCTTTGATCAATAACAAAGAAGAGCCTGTGCAGACACCTGCTATTGTGCCTGTTCCCGCACCTCCAACTCCTATACTCTCTGATGTAGCAGCAAAAATACCTTTACTAAGAGACGACGAAGAAAAAGTAACGCTCAAAAACGCTGTAGCAAAGTTACAAGAGTCGACTAAAGTAGAGAGACAGATAGAGAGTGCGGTGTCGAAGCTTATGGAGGAAACGAGACAGGACCATTTGAAAGAGGAGGAAAGAAAACAAAAGGAGAAGGAGAAACCAATCCCTCCACAAACACCGACAGTCCCAAAACTTAAACAGAAAGTAAAGTTATTGAAACTACAGGAAATCACGCGTCCTATTCCTAAAGAGGTAAAAGAGAGACTGATTACGCAAGCCGTCGGGAGAATTCTGAAAGCGGAAACAGAAAGTGCGATCGGTGGAGCGGCGAACATTCGTGCGAAGTTCATTACGATATTCGCATCAAGTTATACACCAGAATTGAGAGATTTAGTGTTGAATTACATACTAGAAGACCCAACGAACAGGATTGACTTGGCTTTATCTTGGTTGTACGAGGAATACGCGTTCATGCAAGGGTTTAACCGTCACCCGGTGACGTTGCAGCCGAAGGTTCACGAGAAACATGATCAGAATTACAATCAGTTGCTCTGCGCGTTGATCACACAGATTTGTGAGAGAGGTGATCCTTTAATGGAGAGCTCTAAGGACATGTTGTTGAGGAAGATTTACTCCGAGTGTCCAGTGGTGACGGATGAGGCTGTGGATTACTTGAAGCATCTTGTGACAGAGGATAAAGTGGCGTTGTTAGCGCTTGAGTTGCTGGAAGAGCTGTGTGTGATGCGACCGCCGCGTGCGCATAAGTATGTTACGTCGCTACTGTGTCATATTTGTGAGTAGTTTTTTTTTATTTATTCACTTCGCTGTATGTTCGTTTGCCGCATCTTTTGTTAAAGAAAGTCAACTTTAATAGTTATTATTTGTATGGAGCACACCCTGGTCCGATATGGATAGATTTCGGTACAAAAAGCCTTGTAAAATATAAGTAAAGATGTCGACGACACGGCTGAGCGATTGGCCGCTGCGATGCTTGTCACGGGTTCGATTCCTGTTTAGAACAAATATTTGTATGGTCGGTCGTTGTTCCGAGTCTGGTTGCTTGTGTATGTGAGTTTGTATATCTGTAAACGCACTCAGGAAACATGAGATATTCGTTTTTTGCACAACCAGCAGTTTCGTATTGAAATTCTATAACAATGGGAACTCCAATTTTCAGTGATTGACAATGAAGAAATACGCGAAGTGGCTTTAAAATCAACTCTAAAGATATACAAGCGCGGTACGGACGCCGTCCGCAAGGTCATCGAGAAGCACGCTCTGCTGTATCTCGGTTTTATATCGCTGAACCACCCACCGCCAGAGCTGAGCGATAGCCGGGCCGGCAGGACAGTGTGGAGCGATGAGATGTATCAAATGTGTCTCAACCTTGTGATGGCGCTCTTGTCAGAGAATGAAGGTAACAATACAAATTGTTATAGCGTTATTATTTTAGGCGCCATAAATCCGTCAAATCTTAGTTTCAGAATCTTTGTGTTGTGCACTCTATTTAAATGATGATTAGCGTTCAAATTTGTTTAAAATATAATAAACTAATTTCTTCACAGCATCAAGCTTTAGAAATTACGATTTGAAGGATCCATGATAGTCTTGATTTAAAAAGTAGCAACGTTTACCATTGAATTTTTGCATCATATTTGATCTTAGATAATTTACTTTGAAAGAGACTTATTACCCCGCCTTAAATAAACTAATTAAGCTTAATAATAAATTAGAACAAAAATATTAAATAATGATGTATTTAAACATGAGGGTTTCAATACATAATTATTTAATCTTTTTTGCTTACTGTCCAAGATCCGCATCATAAATCTCCTTCTCTCTAATCTAAATAACATATTATCTTTTGCAGAACTAATACTCGAAGTAGCCCGCGTCTACGGCTGCGCGGGTTCCGAAGCGAAGCGCTGCGTACTACGCGCCATAGAAGGTCCCGTGCGGGCGGTCGCGGCGGAGCAAGCCACTGAGCTCAGCCCCGCCTTCGTGGCTCTGCTAGACGAGTGTCCGAGAGGAGCCGAGACCTTGCTCACGAGACTTGTGCACATATTCACGGAGAAAGGTGATTTTTAAGATTTTAATAAAATATAGTTTTCATTTTCTGAGGCATAACTTTGCTTTCCTTTTTTTTTTTTGCAAAATAGTTCTTTCAAATCAAAATAGGCTTGTGTATATGATATTTACTGAAGAAGTAATTTTTGTTATGAAACAGCGTTTTCCGAAGCGTAGCTGTGCGTAACTGCGTACTTCCGAAGCATAGCAGTGCGTACTTCCGAATCGAATGAGTACTTTATGCTTTCGAAGCGAGGTCTTGCTCGATTAATAAGCGATGTACTGTCTGTTTTCATACACTTCCATTCAGCATTATCGCCGAGCCTTTCAGTAGGCTTCAAGTAATTAATGAATAGGGTGATTTAGAATTAGTAGACTGATTTATGTTTTTATCCACAGCACCACCATCGCAGGAGTTGGTATCGAAAGTGCGCGAGTTGTACGCCACACGCGTGTCCGACGTTCGGTTCCTTATACCTGTGCTTACTGGACTATCGAAGAAGGAGGTAAGTAGACATCGAAGTTAAGACTTTTATTATTGGGAACTTGACACCATTAACCAAGACACAACTTCTTTAAAAAAACACTGAAAACTCGATTAATTTTTGATTGTGTATCTGTAAAATAATAATAATAAATAATATTTTTTTTTGCCAGCTTACAATTGTTAGGTCAAAGTAGCTTAAGTAGCTAGGTCATGATGTAACAATGCGACACAAAAAAAAAATACAAAAAAAAACAATAAGAATACATTTTAAGTTTCTTTGAAATTCATAAATAGTTAATCAATTCTGTTGCAAATAAGTGACGTCACAACTGTCTTTTGCGATACAAAATCTATGGGACAATCACGTTTTGACAGCTAATAAAAAGAATGTCATTTGATTGAGGTGATGTCAAGTATTTAATTTATGCGTTTGACGCAGACGACGTTGCGGGCAGAAGCTAGTCTTACTGTAAATACGATACTCTATAAGTACCTCTTTATTTATTTATTTAAACTTTATGCAACAAAAAAGTACAAAGGCGGACTTCTTTGTCATAATGATAATACCTTGACTCCCCACAGATCTTGGCAGCACTGCCGAAGTTAATAAAACTGAATCCAATGGTTGTGAAGGAAGTATTCAACAAGTTGCTTGGACTGCAGAATCCTCACGACGAGAACTCACCAGGTACATAGTAATAACAATTATCAAAATTTATTTATACATAGCGATTGGTAACTCGATGCATTTTTTGAAAAGGGAAAAACATGGAAGTACATGATCGTATGAATCATCTGAAAACTTATTCATTATAAGTATTATCTAATATGGTCAAATTAAAAAAAAAGGTCACAGTTCCGTACCATCGCAGAAGATATAACAGTATTGCCACTATAGTATCGGGCTAAAAACGCAAAAAAAAAACAGTTCTCTTGCATAGGAACCCCCTATTCATTTTTAACTTTTATATATTTTTATTATTTGTTGGTATAGTGGCAATAGAAACACACATTCTGTGAAAATTTCAACTTTCTAGCTATTACGGTTCATGAGATATAGCCCGCTGATAGACGGACGGACAGCGAAAGCTTAGTAATAGGGTTCCGTTAGCACACTTCGGGTACGGAACCCTAATAAGTGTCAAAATGTTCAAATCACGAAAAAAAGCGAAATGTTCGCAAAGCCTGTATAAAAACCCTGTACAAAATTGTAATAATCCACTTCAGTTGTTGTGACAAGTAATGAGTATAAAAGAACAAAGTGCGCTCGCGCAGGTGCTGTGCATAATTTTAAATAAAGTTTTTATTTCTAATTTCAGTTTATGCTATAATGATTCGTAAGTAATTAGTTCATTTTATCTGAAACACAGAGCACCACCTACATGACATGGTTTTTTTTTTGGTTTTTTTAGGTTACACGATTTATTAATTGGTATTGGAAAATTAATGAAAGATTGTTTGATTTTGTACTAACAACCAGAAAAAATATCCAACTTCAAAGTTTTTGAGATACCTACTTGGTAATACATTAACAGCCTATAATTGTCCCACTGCTGGGTTAATAGGTCTCATACAGAGAAGGCACGAGCATTGATCACCACGCTTGCTCAAGGCGGATTGGCGATTTCAGACTTATCTATACTAATATTATAAAGCTGCAGTGTTTGTTTGTTTGTTTGTTTGAACGCGCTAATCTCTGGAACTACTGGTCCGATTTGAAAAATTCTTTCAGTGTTAGATAGATTAGTTATCGAGGAAGGCTATAGGCTATATACCATCACGCTACGACCTACGGGAGCGGAGCAGTAACCAAAGACGCGGGTGTAACCGCGGCGGACAGCTAGTATCAAATATCAGTCCAGGTTTCCTCAAGCTGTTTTTGTTTGGAAATTCTTCTTTACGTCAGTCAAAGTCAGCGCAGATATGACAACAGAGCAGTTTACATTAATTAATTGATGATGAACTTAATAACAAGAGAAATAAAGTTGAAAATTGCTTAATGCCGCGCGTATATCTTGCACACAACTATCAACCCTATTTATGATGCATTTTAGTTCATTATTAATAAATGAATAATGCTCGTTGGCGCTTACATGAATCACTCTCGCTTTAAATATTTTGAGTTCTTAATTCTGAATTGAATCTTCAATTTTTCAAACAAAAATATATTTTTGTTCTAGTTACACCAGCAGAGCTGTTAGTGGCGCTACACCTCATAGACCCGAGCAAGGCGGACCTCAAGTACATTATCAAGGCAACCGCGTTATGCTTTGCCGAGAAACAAACTTACACGCAAGACGTAAGTATGACAAAGAAGGCTTCTTTTGAACATACTAACTATACACTATGTAACAAAAACCCTGTCAGATCAGTGTTGCCGTTGATCAGTTTTTATGTTTTATTTTAATTTAATTACTTCTTCTTTCTTCTTTTTTTTTTCACTGGGGAAAAATAATAATCTCAAATCCATTAAATGGTTACGTATATGTGTACGCAGTACGATGCCGAATAATACCCTTAAGGATCGGACAGGGTTTTTGTTACATGCTGTATATAAAACTTCTAATTGTCTTATCGATATGACACTGTATGTACCGATGAAATCACAATAATATGGTTCGATCTGATGATGGACCCGACAGGTAGGCACTGAAACTCCATAACTGACCAACGTATCCTTGTCGTGTTAAAGATTGTTTGGTTTTTGCCAAAACTACAAATATATCCTTAATAGCAAGACTAAAAATTGAAAAAATAATAACTAAACTCATAGGTTAAAAAAAAAACACGCTTTCGTAGGTACTGCACTAAAAAGCAATAAAATAACATTAAAAGTGTGGGCCGCTTTTACATGCAGTTTGTCGATTTTTTTTTAATACCAATAATCAATCAATAAATTAACCAGTAATTATTAATTAATAAATTTTTTTTAATTCTTTTTTTATATTTTATGGATAGCTTATGCCGTGGTATAGATGGTCCCCACTATTTTAAAGTTTTTTATAATGATGAAATTTGTTATCACTACATAGTATAAAACAAAGTCGCTTCTTCTGTCTGTCCCTATATATGCTTAGATCTTTAAAACTACGCAACGGATTTTGATGCGGTTTTTTTTAATTGATAGAGTGATTCAAGAGGAAGGTTTATATGTATAATACATGCACCCGTGCGAAGCCGGGGCGGGTCGCTAGTCTGAATTAAACAAAAACTATGTTTGTATATATTTGTTCAATATGGATGTCTTTTCTCCAGGTGTTATCAGCAGTACTGCAGAGGTTGACGGAAGAGCCGGAAATACCCGTACTAATGATGCGTACAGTGCTACAAGCATTGACGTTGTACCCCAACTTGGGGCCACTTGTACTCAATATATTGCAGCTACTCATTGAAAAAGAGGTAAGTAACCCTATCAAACTGTCTTTTATTTTTGGTGTGAAAAATCACTCTTAAAAGGTAGTATTGGTGTTTCTGGGTGTGTGCGACAGTATTTATAGTATCGCATTTAAAATGTCTCCGTAACCAAAAGGTTCCTAGTTATAGTCTAGAAGTTCTAGAACAGACTCAGAGGTTCTCAAACTTATTTTGTCTACCGTCCACTTTGAAAATGAATTATTTTTCAGTGCCCTCTATTTTCTCTTACTTTACATATCTTCTACGATTCGATCCTCGACTTCAATGTCATTTTTAACTTTTTAAAACTTGATTGCTTGAAAGCATTGTTAAATATTTTTAGTTTTTATACAATCAAACAGGGTAGGTTTTAATTTTAGTGAAAAAAAAATTAAAGTAGATGAAATTCCAAATCAGCTATCACCCTTCTAAACCACTTCTATTTCAAACCCTCCATTTTTTCTGGGCCCCTTACCGTCCCTCTCTAGGCTTCCAGCGCCCACAAGTGGGCGTTATTGCCCACTTTGAGAAAGACTGGTCTACAACATTAAAAATATCTCATTAATGGGAAGAGCAGTACCTAACTTTTGCTACTTTAGGCGATTTTCTACACTCGTTATAATTCACCAGGTATGGTTAAACAAAGTGGCGTGGGAGGGCTGGGTGAAGTGCTGCGAGCGCCTGGTGCCCGCGTCGGGCGCGCTGCTGGCGGCGCTGAGCGCGCGCGCGCTGGCGGCGCTGGGCGGGGCGGGCGCGCGCCTGCACGCCGCCCTGCGCGCGCACGTGGCGCAGCTGGCGCCGCACGCGCGCGCCGCGCTGCCTCTGCACGTGCGGGCCTTCTGCCAGGTGCGTGCTCATACATAGTTTAACCTTTTGACCGCTACGTTAAAAAAAGGAAATCATCATGCAGAAACCTGGACTTATACAGCCTGTAACAAAAACCCTGTCCGATCCTTAAGGGTATTATTCGGCATCGTACTGCGTACACATATACGTAACCATTTAATGGATTTGAGATTATTATTTTTTCCCCAGTGAAAAAAAAAAGAAGAAAGAAGAAGCAATTAAATTAAAATAAAACATAAAAACTGAACAACGGCAACACTGATCTGACAGGGTTTTTGTTACATAGTGTATAAATCTGAAATTGCCTTCTTCGTATGAGAAATTACCTTTGCCCTGCAGTGGGACAATAGTATGCTGGTATTATATTTTTATGTCTAGCCTCATTTTTTCTAATCTTACTTCGTTTGTTTAACAGCAAGATCCACCACAGTTTGTGGCACCCATGCCAGTGGGCGTGCCCGCGCCTGTCCCGCCACCCAACCTCATGGAGCCTCTGCCACCCGGGATGGAGTAAACATCAACACACTAGTGTACTCCTAAGCATAACATGAACTTTACCTTATCGAGGCCCGATGTTAAGTGTACAATACAATGAATAATAATGATAAAATATATAAATCTGTTTTTTTAATGTTTTCAAAAACGACGTGTGCTTAGCAATAAAATTGGAAAGGGAATTTTTATAAAGTTGTATATTGTGTTTCAGGAAATAAAGAGATGAATGCATTTAGTAAGCACACGCGTTTCTCAAAATATTTTGAAACATTAGGTTGAATTTAATTATAATGACTTGTTAAAGTGAAGGTTTTATGCTATGATATAGCTATGTCCACACCAGTGCGCGTTCACGTTTATCTTGCCTTTTCGTCTGACGCATGCGCTAAAACTAGTTCAAAACAGCGCATGCCCGAAGCGGTTTGTCACCGGTGGGCGCACAGGTGTAGACAATAAGCTGCATGCGGCAATCAATATTGCATGCGCTTGACGCGAGATGAATTGAAAGTTGAAGACGCAAGATGAACATGAAAGCGCACTGGTGTGGACATAGCTGTTCGGTTTGAAAAAGGGAATGTTTACAGCGAAAGACTGGTTTAAAGGCTGGAAGACATGTGTCAGAATAAAATGCGGAACACGAAGTAAAAAGTTGTTTTATTACATAATTCAGCAATTATTGCCCTCCAGCTTTTTATTGCAGAAGGTTTTTACGAGGAAAACGGCCAGCACTTTTTTAATCCTTGTAGTTTTCATTTATTAATTGATTATGAACTTAAATACATCACGAATAGAATTAAACATTGTAAGCAAGATATACATAATTCTACGCGGAATTTATTGTCTAGGATGCAATTACGCAATTTTCAACTATGTGTCTATTTTAATTAAGTTTACTATCAATTTATCATTGGAAACTTCGAGCATGTTACTGACATTACATTATTAGACCCCCTAATAGTCGCCCTTAATTAGGTATAAGCTCTTCGTCTGCTTGTGGTATTTTTCTCCTTGCAAAATTTCACTGGTTTTGGCATTAAACAAACTTATGGGTCAATAGTAAATTTTTAATTAAACATTTCTAGGTAAGTACAGAACTATGCTACGCTAGTTTGAAGCTTTCTATTTTGGGTGATATCGCTTTAAATATATTTTCTACGTTGTAAGGAGAATCTGAAAATAAAAACAAAATGTTACATAAAATAATAGCAAAAAGAAAAAAAAAACAATTATAAATCTTATTGATGAGGAAACTAAAAAGGTGGTATTGCATAAAAAAAGAAGAATTTGTCTCTGAGTAGTCTCCTTTTGTGTAGTTTTTGAATGTGGAATATGATCTAACAATTTGAACTTTTTTTTCCCAAAAATGTTATAAAACTTATTTGATGCAAAAGAATTTCTTTTTTAAATATTTATTGCTCGTATAAAATAATATTGAGACAAAAGTTTAATCTAAATACCAGTTTTAAATATCTTCGCAACTAACCTACGAAAACCCATTCCTTGTCGGTGTATCCAAACTCAGTCCGTGCGTCAAGAATGGCGTCGTGCAGCGCATGCGTCACTACCACAGCGAGAACTAGGGCTGGCTCCCCGGTCGCTGAAATATTAAGTTGGATTTTAGGCTGGCAACCATGCTGACAGTCAAAATAAATAATAAAGGCGTCCAACAAGAGTGATGTAATTACCGAAGCGATAGAAATTGTTCTACGGATGTATATCCCATTAATTACCGTACCATATAATATTATCAAGCTCGTGTGTGGGGATTCCCTTAGGTATTTATTATGACTACTCGTACTCAGGAATACCTACTGCAAGCACGGTGGGCATGCATATTGGACAATCATGGAATCTACTGCGCAGGTCTACCAATCCACCCTCCCCCCCCACACTCTGGCTTAAATGTGTAAGTTTCTATAATGACATCATTACGACACTCTCTTCTCCATAGAGGCCTACCTCCGTTTTGGAACGAGCAACTAGCTTCATCTTTCGGACTATCTGACCGACTCCTCGACAATTCAAAAGTTCCTGTAAATGGTCTAATAGAAATAAATGTTTTGACTTTGACTTACGTCATTGTTATATTCTTGACTTGATCAATAAAGCATTCTCCTTACCCTTAGACCGAAGTACTCCAGCAGGATTGCTAGAGTTTCTTTTAAACATGACTCTAAAGTCCACAGGAATATCCTTGGCGCCAGGCGGCTTGTAGGTCCAGGTCCGGTCTGTGAGCAGTCGTCCGGTTGACTCTTCGTAGACGATCTTCTCTGAGGTCCAGAGACCTAGGCCCATGACGAAGGCACCTTCAATCTGTGGGAAGTTAAAGGTGGTTTATTCTCCAGAACGATTTTGGTCACGGCGGCTACTATCAATGGAGTCTATAGCCATGTATGCATGAGATATTATAGTGCACAAGGGTGTGCGCAAACACAGGTGCACTCCCTCTTCCATTACTCTTATTCCAGTGGGACGGTTATCCGACAACCGGGGAGGGATTAGGCGCGGGACCAACAACGGCTTAACATGCTTTCTGAGGCATGAGGGTGTCACACAACCAACTTCCAAACTCCAGGCTGCTATTAAAAAATTCGATAGATATGGAAAAGCCCAATAACACTTTATGACCTACCTGGGAATTCAACCCACCAAAATCGCTTGCGATTGCTTGGTTGTTGGATTGTTTAGTAATATACCTAGAAAGCACTGTCCTCAGAACCCCCCTAAATACCCAGTCTACCCACCTGTCCCACATCGATCTCAGGACTCATGCTGACTCCAGTATCTTCCAGTAAGTCCAATCTCCTCACGACGTGGTTGCCCGTCAACACGTCTAGTTCCACTTCAGCTGCGCAGACACCGTAGACATTGTAGCCGACGAGGCCGTCGTTTGGTGAGGTCATGTAGGTAGCCTGGAGGTTTATACCTTTTGGCCAGGGAAAAAAAAATATGACTATAGTATAATCAGTAAGTTGGGTTTCGTTATTGTTCCTAAGACTAAAGAACCAACGGAAATTGTCAAGCGCGCTTGAATTGCAGTAATTTAGTCAATCAAGCTTTACCGCAGCTCATGCGCCCTTAACATACCCTCCGAAAAATCGGGGGTAAGAACTCGAAGTAAGCTACAGAAAATTACCTTTTTCAAACGCTTTCTCGACAACTTCCTCCCATGTAGGTTCTACAAGTTCCTTCTTCGCTGCTTCCAGTCTTTTGGTAAGATCCTCACAGGCTTTCACAGTAGCGTACGCAACCGATTCACTGGCGATACTCCCGCCAGAAGCAATAGTGTTAGGGGACACAAAGCTATCACTCCCTCGAACTGTTACTTTCTCCAGTGGCACTTTCAAGGCATAAGCACAAACTTGCGCTATTTTAGTGTTGATCCCTTGTCCCATTTCAATTCCCCCATGAGATATGGCGATCGTACCATCAGCATGGTACACGGAAATGGTGACAGGGAAGTTCAATGAATATGCAATAGGGTAGGACATGATAGAGATCCTTAACCCTCGTTTCTTCCAAGCGTTTTCTTGATTAAATTTGGTGATTTCGGTTTTTCTATCGTCGCAAGTGGTGTCCATTTTGAATGATGAGATCATTTCTCTGAGGGCGTCGTGTTTTGGTGATAGGTTTGTTAGTCTGACCTCGACGTGGTCTTTGTTCGTGGCGTGGGAGATACGCTCCATTATGTGTTCGATAAATGCTATGCCTTCCGTAGTTCCTGAAAGTGAAAAAAGTAATAAATATTGATAAAAATAATGGTGGTATTAATGATGCTACTGTCGGCTTTAGTAGATAATTTTTCCTACCAGGTGATCTGCACCAAGTCTCGCAAGGCTTGTCAGTGAGGACACTGTAACCGGTGATCTTCCACGTCTCGCTGGAGTACAAGTTGGTCATTGACCTCGCTCCGTCACCAGACGGAGAGTCATTGAAGGAACACCCACAGTCCGTGTAGAAGGTTACGTTCAGGTATTGGATTAAACCGTCGTTATTGACGCCAACCTGAACCACAAATAGCAATAGGTGTAATGAAGGTCTTCGTAGAAAGGCTCGTCTATCTTCTTCGAGATATTTTAGTGTGTGTGCAAATGCAGGTCTGTGGCTGGTAGTGTACCAGTGATTGCGGACACACCTGTGCACTATAATACTTCCTGAGTACTTGTAGGTATCGGTAAAACTTGGTGAATAAAGAGAGAGGCAGGGATGAATCGGGACGAATTTTATAGTTTCATCCTGATTCGCCCCTGCCTCTCTATTTACCCTATTTTATGTACATACGTTATTACTGTTTGAAAGGCATGAGTTTATGTACGGAGTCAGATGTCTAGTTATACGGGACGTTATGCATTTTTCTCTAAAGTTGGCAATATGG
Source organism: Hoplodrina blanda (assembly GCA_949316365.1). Taxonomy (NCBI): domain Eukaryota; kingdom Metazoa; phylum Arthropoda; class Insecta; order Lepidoptera; family Noctuidae; genus Hoplodrina; species Hoplodrina blanda. Next base: position 13,778,975 of record OX438589.1, read on the forward strand.
GCATCTAAACTTCTGTTTGTGGGTCATCAGTCTGTACCTACCTTTAATAAAAAATAAGGACGATATACCTTACCTCATATTGAAACTCACAAGCATGTCGCTTGCCAACGGCGTGCATGTTGTGTGTGATGGGCATCACGAGCGTTGCGCTCCTGTTGAGCTTGTAAGCGACTAAAGCGCTTGCGCACGCTGTGAGCGACGAGCGGGACGCTTTGGCGCCGTACCCTCCGCCTAATCGCGGGACCTCGACTATGATACTAGAATCAGGAAATGGAAAAATTAAAAATTTTCTCATGAGGTTAGGTTAATGGCTTACTTTAATACTGACTTGCTGATAATAAGAAAAAAGTCTACCTAATAGGTAAATTTTGTTTTTACAAGATGAAGTAGGTAATTGGGCTTTGAAAAAGTGGCTTTATCTCCTGTGGAGTACTTTTGGCTATTGCTTCCTCTTTTTTTGTGTAGTTAGTAGGTATTTTGGCCATTATGAGCTCAGTGAGTTGGGACATTTAAATCCTTTAAACAAACCCTAAAAAAATCTAGGCACGGCCTATTTAATAAGTGGGTGTAACTTTCCTTATCAGCAGTCATACATACCGATTCTCATCAATATTCAGCGCCTTAGCCACAGCAACATTGACCAGGTCCATCCACTGCGTAGAGGACCGCACCACGAGTCCGTTCTCAGTCACATGTGTGGAACAGCTCTGGGTCTCCATCGTGTAGTGGTATTGGGTAGGTACTGTGAAGGTTCCGGTGATGGTGTGCTGAATGTCTGTGCCTTTGGTAGTCGGTTCCACTGTCACATCCTGGCGGACCTGTGAAAGTAAGTTGATCGTCGTAAGCAAGGCGGAATGTCTGTCGGGTTTATGATGTCGGCCATATGAAAATAACTGAGGATGGAGGGGGAGGGACTTACTAGATCTTTTTGTTGTTGTAACAAATGCAATGACATAATATGTCTTTAGTGAGTCTGACGAACTGAAGATCTGTATTTGTGGGAAAAGGTAAAAATTACCCCACCGTTTTATGCCTTACGTATTTTTAGTCTTCTGATGGTCTTTCTACTCTTATGACCTATTGAGTGACGCATGCCACCGTATACTATACCTCAGAGGCGGATTAAACGTTGAGAGCGCCATAGGCAAGTTTCTCATCGGCGCCCTTAAATTGATATAATAACTCGCGCCCCTGTATTGAAAATAACTAACTTACTGGCGCAATTCATTTTATATAAATTTTTCTTTTTTCTTTTGTTGCAATTCCGCCCGCGCCCCCCTTTGTACCCTCGAATTTTTTTATTTTTTTTTGCATATCCGCCCGCGCCCCCTTTGTACCCTCGCGCCCCTAGGCACGTGCCTAGTTTGCCTTAAGGGTAATCCGCCTCTGCTATACCTACATAAAGCGCATAGATATACGCGCGTTCAACACTCGACGGACTACTTTGCGATACTCACTAGTTTGTGGACCGAGTGTTGTAGTTTTACAATTTGAAAGATCCAGAAGGAAATTAGAAATATAAAGTTGGTAAGTAAATCGATTTTGACTGTAGTGTTAATTTGATTTCAAACTAAATTGACACAAAACCTATGTTCACTTTATGGAGAACGATGTATTTTTGAAGTCTACAGAATTTTAAATACGGAACACTTACTCGTCTATCCTTATCAGGGGCCGCCAGCGCATCTTTGATAGTCAACACAGGTTTAACATCCAACTTCTTGTACTTCACTTTGACCAGTTCCGCAGCAGCCTCAGCCGCTCTCCTCGTGATTGCTGCCACCACCCCCAATGGCTGACCGTAGTGGAGGATGTTTTTTGATGCGAAGATTTCTTCATTGCTCCCCATCCACGGTACCTCTGAGGGAGTGAAGGAGTTTCTCCCTGGTATGTCTTTGGAGGAAAAAAAGGCTACGACTCCTGGAATTTTCTGTTTAGGGAATTAATGAGAGTTAATTTTTGAGTTTTTGACCCTGGTTAATCATAAATATTAATACTAGCCTCCTTATCATGTCCCACTGCAGGGCAAAGGTTTCTTCTCATACAGAGAAGGTATGAACATTGATCACCTCGCTTGCCTGAGGTGGATTGGTGATTTCAGACTTGAGTATATTAATTATTTTTTAATTATAAATCCGGGTTTCCTCCCGATGTTCAGCCTATTACTGTCCCAAAACCACACAAACCATGTCAGAGGGTCCTTGAAGCGGTTTAGAAACTCTGACACTAGGGTGTGTGGGGTCGTAAGACCTTACGGGTAGTAAGGTACCCACACGATAAAGAAGACAGGATATGGAAACATACTTAAGGGACTATAGGTTTGGGTGGCTAAAATGGACTGATTACCAAAGACTATGGAAGAACTGGTATTATTATTTTTATTATTAGATCTTGTAGAGACTTTATGCTTACCAGTGCCTCAGTAGCGTCAAACTCCTGTATTTCAGCTCGACAGACATCAGACAGTACGAACGCGACGTGCACTGCGCGTGGGCCGTTGAACACGTCACAGACGTATTTCGCCTCACCTGAACACTGCCAGACAAATAGGGGGTGTAAAAGTAAAAAGACACATCACATTACACATTATAGGGTTTTTAGACATTAGACATAACACATTATTGGGTTTTTCCATCAGGAATTTCTCAGTACTAGCCTCGGAGTCTGAATTTGTACCCGGTTGATGGCAATTAGGCTTGCCCCTTATTACATGGGACTAAAACATAACTGGTGAAATGTGGGTGTACTAATGGGTACACCTCTGCCTAACCCTTCGGGGATTACAGGCGTGATGTTATGTTATAGTTATCTCCTTGAATTTGTTGAGACAAAACTTCACCTCATAGCGACTACAATATTTACCTGAACGACGAGACGAGACAAGACGAGATGTATGAACTTAGATGAGGCGAAAGGAGTATGTAAGGATTGTAGCAGGTGGCGTTCTGTGGTTTCTGCCTACCCCCATGGGGAAAAGGCGAGAGTTTATGTATGTATGTAATATTTACCTGTGAAAGCGCCTCCAGCTTGGGCACAGGTTTGTTCAGAGGCCACAAAGTCTTATCTGTCTCGTAGGTCTGTGTACCTCGGGAGAGTGGTCGCTCTAGCAAACTACCACCAGATTTGTACCTGATGTTTGCATCTGGATAAAGAGATAGGACCGCCTGAAAATGTTAAATATTTTTTAGTTTCTTTCTTTTTCTTCTTTATTTAAAAAACGTTGTGCCACACAAGGAATTTGTCCTGGATTGTGGATGCGTTTTTACAAACAGATAAACTCACATACCCGGAACTACTATCTATAGGCCATACAAATATTTCTTCCGTGCGGGAATTGAATTCGCGGCACGCAGCGTTGGAGCCAATCGTTTAGCTACTGCGCCAATGCAAAAACACCTCACGAATGCAAAAAAGGGATCACTATGTTACGAATGTCTGTTTAGAAGTGTCAGCTATTTTAACTTTTAGTAATTTACATAATATTATATCAATTACTACACTTTAGTATTAGCTATTTCTCATGTACAATTTTTTGCACCTGCTATGTTATATCTTCGCCACCTTTGGTTGACTGGTAGAGAATGCCTAAGGCATTAAGTCCGCCTTTGTACTTTTTTGTTGCATAAAGTTTAAATAAATAAATATTTAAATACATAATGTAGTTATTGTAACTGACAGAGTTATACACTTACTTTATAGAACAGCCCCAGGGCGAGAGTCTTCCTACAACTGGCTGATGGCTCCGGTAAGACTTCTACCGGAAGAATCTCCTCATCCAATTTCTTCAGGGCTTTATATAAAACCTCATTGGTAAACAAATTCTGTCCAACAAGCAAGCCTTCTGTCTGTACCGCTCTTGTGAAAGTAGGACTGATGTTTCCATAGACAATTCTGGCGGATGTGATTGTCTTTGCCGTGTCCAGTTTAAAAAAGAAACCAGCGTTGACTATGGCGTGAGCGTTTTGCGCGCGAGGCATTATCTGGGAAATGATGTAAACGATGACATTTAGCGTAGTATTATATTATCTGTGGGACTGTGGCCAATTGCAATTAGCCCAAAAATAACTCCCAAGTAGAACCAAGTTTAAAGTGGCCAGGATTCATACAGGGTGTCCCAGACAAGGACGTCCAAACGAAAATTTCGGAAGCCTCTATTCTTGGGCTATTCATCGCTTTGTTTTTTAAACAAGCGATGATGATGATGATGATCATCTCTAGGAACTCAACAAAAAAAAACACCCATCAAAATTACGTTATAAAGTAAAGACAGTTTTTTTACTTCTAATTTCTTTGAAATTCATTTTTTTAAGAATGTGAGGAAAAATAAGAAATACATCCTATGTAACTACGTAATAATAAGTTATTATTCATAATTTTAACAAAGCCATGTTTAGCAGGAAAACGAAATATAAAATATTAGTACATATTATAATACCGGGAGGAAAAGGAGGTCAACAAAATCCGGTACAAGTTTGCTCAAATAGTACATATTTGGGCAAACTTGTACAGGATTTTGTTGACTGAGGTACACGTGCACTAAATCGTAGAGAAAAAATAGAGGAATTCGAAAATAATAAATAATAATACAATTAAAACATGTGGCAACTTTGCATGCACGATTGCGTTTTAATTGGTTGTCACTCGGGTTGACATTGTCACAAATGTCATTTTGCTTTGTTTTTGTTGACACATGTCGTTCCGTTCGTTTTTGCGTTTCGGCGTACACGTCTGTCAACTCGACAGTTTTTTTAGGTGCTTATTTCCTAGAGTGTCAAAATGGCGTGCTTTTTATTACGATTAAAAGTTATTTTATTCTCTTCCCCGGGCAACTATATAAATAATTTAAGAGTGCAATATTATTCAGTGTAATCTAGTGTATTTTATGCCACTGAGTGTACCTTCTGTACAAAATTGGGCAGATACTGTTAACATCCTTTGTCATTACGATCAAGGCTGAATAGCAGCACGAGTCGAAGACGAGGGTGTAATGGAACTGAGAGCGTGATAGTAATAGCTCACGCGTGTCATACGTTTTTCAACACACTAGTGAGGAAAGAACATTGTTATAAATTCATTGATGCGAAAATAAAATTACAACTCTTATATGACTCTAAAAGCAGTGCAATAAAAGCTACTTTACTAGCTAGTGTGTTGATAAACAAAAAAATATATAATGATGTTAATTACTTCCTTATAATTTACCTTGTACGTTTTAAGTAGGTTGCTATTAGACAATGGAGGAAGCTTCACATCAGATATCAGTTTATCAGTGAGGGTTGTTGTCAACAAGTCTTGGGTTTGCACCTCGACCTTACTTAGATCACTATTTACTGAAAAAAAAAAACAAAAAATTAATAAAGTGTTTTATCAAAAGGTGTAGCGACCCAATATTCAGACACATTTCTTAAGTCTGCAGTTTAATAGAAAAAGAAAATGGATTTAAAATTTTGTAATTAAATCAGCATAAGTACTAATTAATTAATAACGCCCACAGCTGGGCATAAATCTCGCTCTGAAAGCTAGCTAAGAACCGGTTATGTGCCAATCGCATACAGCAACTTCCCGCGACTTTCACCAGTTTATATGAACGATGAAGACCATGTTTTTAAACCTAACGTTTGTAAGGTGTGGTAAAACACAGATATACATGGAAAGAAAAAAAAAACTGTTTATTCACGCGGAAATAACGCACATAACTTAACCCTTATTAAAACGCTGGGAGCTATACTTCCCACGTTCCCACATCTCAGATTGAAGTAAATCGTGTTTTATTTTTATATGCTTAAACCTAATGCAATTTAATATTTATCTACGCAATCTTAACATTTCAGAGAACTTTTTTTAATTTCAACACTTTTCAGAGAATTATTACATGTCATGGTAAACACACGTCAAAGTCAGTTGACGTGATTTTGACACCGAAAATGACAGTTTTTTTTTGTTTTTTGTGTAGTGCTGAAAAAAAATTATGTATGCAGATTTGAGTTTCAGCTATGTAAACTAGACTATGTTACGGTTGCGTGAAACGTAAAATATGCCCAGAATCTTTCGTTTATACCTTGGTAGAGTCGATTGAAATTGAGTCTCTAAGTGGGAAGATATCATCCCAGTGTTCGTCACTGCACACTACATTCGGAAATTCTATATATAAAATCCGTGTGTCTATAAAAGCTTAGTATATGCAACTTATTAGTAATTATTCATTCAAACAATACAGGGTGTCCCAGCTAAGGACGTCCAAACGAAAATTTTGGACTCCTCCCTTCCTGGGCTATCCAAACCACCCCCATGTATGTTCTACGATTTTTTGCGGTTTAGGAGCTAAACGACATTTTAATATTTTTTTGGGATATTCTTCTTTACATCAGATTTTGTAGATTTTCTCTTTTTGTTTCGCATTTTTTGGAAATATTTTAATTGATAATTAATCCTGAAAGTATGGTCTTCGATCGATAAAAACAACTGTCTGTCTTATTGTCACCCGAAATTACTTAAACTTAGTTCAAAGGCAAAAATGTTATTTTGTAAATTTCGTTGCAGATTTTCGGCTCTTAAAGAAAAATCACAATAAGGGCCCAAATCACCTTAAAGTTATTTCAAAATCTTCCACGTACCTTCAGCTCTTTAAAACAGTACAAATAACTAGTATTTTACGGGTCATTATTCGGAGCAATTGAAGCTCGAACATGGTAAGGCGAAAAATACAATATTTTAGAACATAAGTGAAACCTAATGAAAATGAATTAAAATGAACTTTTATCAAGTTTTCAATGCAATATGAGCTCTATGTCATGTTTATTATTTGCACAATAGTGATTTGGAGTGGTTAGTAAAGTTAGGTTAGGGTTAGGTTAGGTTAGGTAGTTAGGTTAGGTAGTTAGGTTAGGTTAGGTAAACCTAACCTAAGTTTAGTATTTTTTTTTTAATTAGTGATGTTGTTTAATAAAGTCAATGACATAGAGCTCAAATTATATTGAAAACTTAATAAAAGTTCGTTTTAATTCATTATCATCGGCTTTCATTTAAAAACGAAAAAGTGAAACCTAATTAAAATGAACTTTTATCAAGTTTTCAATGCAATATGAGCTCTATGTCATGTTTATTATTTGCACAATGGTGATTTGGAGTGGTTAGTATAGTTAGGTTAGGTAGTTAGGTTAGGTTAGGTAAAGTCATCGGCCGATGGCTTTGCCCACAGCCGCAGAGCCTGAAGAAGAAGAGAATGCGGGCGTCCCAGAGGTGACACGGGCAGAGTTGGGGGCGGCCGTGATGCGGCTCCGGGCGAAGAACACAGCCCCGGGGCCTGATGGGATTCACGGCTGCGTGTTGGCCCTCGCTCTGAAGGAGCTTGAGCCCCATCTGAGAGGACTCTACTCAGCGTGCCTTGAGCAGGGCCGGTTTCCCACTCAGTGGAAATCTGGTCGTCTGGTCCTGCTCAGGAAGGCGGGGCGCCCTGCGGACTCACCGTCCGCGTACCGGCCCATAGTGCTGCTGGACGAGGCGGGCAAGCTGCTCGAGCGGATTATAGCTGCCCGCCTCAACAGACACTTGTGCGGAGAGGGGCCGGACCTGGCCGATTGTCAGTATGGGTTTCGGCACGGGCGCTCCACAATCTCGGCGGTATCGCGAGTGAGAGTCCTGGCGGAGGAAGCGGTGTCTCGGGGCGGGGTGATGTTGGCGGTGTCCTTGGACATCTCCAACGCCTTCAACGCCCTGACTTGGAGTTGTATTCGGGAGGCACTGCGCTATCATAAGGTGCCTCCCTACCTCCGCCGCATAGTTGGGGCTTACTTGTCCGAAAGGTGTGTCACCTATCTGGGACGTGACGGCTTGCACCAGCGCCGCATGTCGTGCGGTGTTCCGCAGGGTTCGGTCTTGGGCCCGCTCCTGTGGAACATCGGGTACGACTGGGTGCTGAGAGGTGAGCTCCAGCCGGGAGTGGACCTGACGTGTTACGCGGACGACACGCTGGTCACTGCCCGGGGGAGCTCGCATAGGGAGGCAGCGTTGCTAGCGACGGCGGCGGTCTCACAGGTGGTGAGCCGCATACGGCGTCTGGGGCTGGAGGTAGCCCTCAACAAGTCGGAAGCCATGGTTTTTCATGGTCCCCGACGGGCGCCGCCAGCCGGATCACACATCGTGGTAGGGGGGGCCCGTATTGCTGTCGAGTCCACCATGAAGTACTGGGATTGGTGCTCGACAGCCGATGGGATTTCGGCCCCCACTTCCGGCGGCTGGCGCCCAAGTTGTTGGGCGCGGCTGGGGCGCTGTCAACGCTGCTTCCCAATCTGGGGGGCCCGAGCACCGCCACTAGGCGGTTATACGTAGGGATCGTGCGATCGATGGCCCTGTATGGGGCACCGATCTGGGCGGCTGACCTGACGGCCAGCACCATCACTGTTCTGCGGAAGCCGCAGAGGGCGATGGCCGTCAGAGTCATAAGGGGATATCGCACGATCTCCTACGAGGCGGCTTGTGCACTGGCCGGATCCCCGCCATGGGACCTGGAGGCAAAAGTACTCGCGTCACTGCACCGGTGGCGCGAGGAAGCGCGGATGCGCGGCGAGCGACCGATGCAGCAGCACATTGAGATGCGTCGGTCGCAGCTCCGCGAGGTCCTAGTGGCGGAATGGCGGGACAGGCTCTCACGCCCTACCGCCGGCCTCGCCACAATCGAGGCGATCCGACCAGTGCTCGATCTCTGGCTCGGGAGAAGGCACGGCTCCCTGACGTTTCGGGCGACGCAGGTACTCTCGGGGCACGGTTGCTTCGGGAGGTTCCTGTGTCGCATTAACAGGGAGCCGGACGCCCGGTGTCACCATTGCGTCGACTGCCGGGAGGACACGGCGCGGCATACACTCGTAGAGTGTGCAGCTTGGGAGGAGCCGCGCCGTGCCCTCGTCAACGTTGTAGGCAGCGACCTGTCGCTGCCGGCCGTGGTCAGTTCGATGGTCGGCAGCGAGGAGTCCTGGGACGCGATGGTCTCCTTCTGCGAAACAGTTATCGCGCGGAAGGAGGCTGCGGAAAGGGACAGGGAGATCTCTACCTCCCTCCCGACCCGCAGCAGGCGCACCGGGCGTCGGAGGAGGGCTTATGCCGACCTCCTCCGGCCCCCCTAAATGGGTCCAGGGGCGGCAGACTCGGGGACGTCTGTCGCCCCCCATTCAACTGGACCCGAGGTGGCGGCGCGTAGTGTTCCCGCGCGCCCCTCTATGACGTCGCGGGGGGAGTCAAACACCTCACTCCCCCCTCTGACCTGAGGTGGCCCGCAGCGGCGGGCCGGCACCGGCCGTGGATAGCGGAAAGAAAGTGGTTTCCCGCAATCCACGGCTTATGTGTGAGAAGGAACACCGGGGTGGTTTTTAGTCAGTAAGAGTCTGACAGACCCCTTCGCTCTCCCCGGAGCGGAGGACATCCATGAGGATTTTCCACCCCGGAACAAAAAAAAAAAAAAAAGGTAGTTAGGTTAGGTAGTTAGGTTAGGTAGTTAGGTTAGGTAGTTAGGTTAGGTAGTTAGGTTAGGTAGTTAGGTTAGGTAGTTAGGTTAGGTAGTTAGGTTAGGTAGTTAGGTTAGGTAGTTAGGTTAGGTAGTTAGGTTAGGTAGTTAGGTTAGGTAGTTAGGTTAGGTAGTTAGGTTAGGTAGTTAGGTTAGGTAGTTAGGTTAGGTAGTTAGGTTAGGTTAAACAAACTTTTATTGTTTTCAATATAATTTGAGCTCTATGTCATTGACTTTATTAAATAACATCACTAATTTTAAAAAATTACTAAACTTAGGTTAGGTTTACCTAACCTAACCTAACTACCTAACCTAACCTAACCTAACCTAACCCTAACCTAACTTTACTAACCACTCCAAATCACCATTGTGCAAATAATAAACATGACATAGAGCTCATATTGCATTGAAAACTTGTTAAAAGTTCATTTTAATTCATTTTCATTAGGTTTCACTTATGTTCTAAAATATTGTATTTTTCGCCTTACCATGTTTGAGCTTCAATTGCTCCGAAAAATGACCCGTAAAATACTAGTTATTTGTACTGTTTTAAAGAGCTGAAGGTCCGTGGAAGATTTTGAAATAACTTTAAGGTGATTTGGGCCCTTATTGTGATTTTTCTTTAAGAGCCGAAAATCTGCAACGAAATTTACAAAACAACATTTTTGCCTTTGAACTAAGTTTAAGTAATTTCGGGTGACAATAAGACAGACAGTTGTTTTTATCGATCGAAGACCATACTTTCAGGATTAATTATCAATTAAAATATTTCCAAAAAATGCGACACAAAAAGAGAAAATCTACAAAATCTGATGTAAAGAAGAATATCCCAAAAAAATATTAAAATGTCGTTTAGCTCCTAAACCGCAAAAAATCGTAGAACATACATGGGGGTGGTTTGGATAGCCCAGGAAGGGAGGAGTCCAAAATTTTCGTTTGGACGTCCTTAGCTGGGACACCCTGTATGAATAAAAAACTTCAATTATAATAATTTATTTTATTGATTACCCGAGTGCCGAAAAGTACACACCAATACTCACTCAACTGAAAATGTATGGTGAAGTCATTTATTTTTCAATTTCTGAGTTCTTCCCTTAGTAAAAGAAACTTGCATTGTGTACTTTTACCTCCTTTATTAAAAAAACACGATCAATGTTATTTTTTACGTTAAAATTTAATTCACAAGTGGAGCCAGGGCGACTAGCTAGTGTTTTAAAAAGGGTACTTCCCCCCACTAACCCCTATTTTGTGTGTATTTTTGAAATCTACGACCCAAAATTACCCAGGAACGTATCTTACTTTTTTGTTAACTCCTCCACAGGCTCGCGTTTGAATAAGGGTTAAAAGAAAAATTGTACGCAAAAGCAAAGGAGAAACAAGTTTGTTTAGATCTAAAAAAATAAAATCAAATGAATACAAAAACAAGCTGAATAAAAGCTTGTAATAAATATGCGCCACTTCCGTGCGAAAGGGTTTACGCTCAGCATAATGCCACTGTGATAATGCCGTGCGCAGTGCACGGAGGCACTAAAACCACGGCGCTGGCACATAAGAATTTTATAAGACCTATAAATCTGTGTACACCAATAAAGCTATTTGAGTTAAAGAGCGTTTACGCCGCACGTCATTTCATACAGGACCTATTAACTTAACTTCTTCTTTCTTAACTTTTTCTTTATCGTGTGGGAAGATCTTACGGCCCCACAAACCCTAAGTATCAGAGTTTCTAAACCGCCTCAAGGGCCTCTGACATGGTTTGAGTGGGAAGTCCTTATTTTTCAAAATGAGTAAACCGATTTAATGATACTTCCTACACATAAGTAGGATACATAAGTCTAAAGTATAGTAATCAGAAAACATTTTCGAAATGTTCAAAAATAGATATGTAATTGGAAATCACTGTGTCTATGGAAAACTTAAAATCGGTCTAATAATAGTAGCTGTAAGGCCGTTTGTCCACCGCCGCCGTCACCGGACCGTCACCGAGAACGAGATTATTTCGGGCCGAGTTTAAGATGACGTGACGGCGATCGTTTGTCCACCGCGCCGATATATCGGTGGCTCAGTCGTATTTTGTATTGCCGTTGCCGGCACGCCGATCTAGTCGAAACTCGGCGGCCGGGATGACGGTGCTCGGGTGACGGACTTGCGGTGGACACGCGGCTATAGTAGTCTATGTATCAGTACTTCGGCGCCGTCATCTCGTTCTCGTTGACGGCGGCGGTGGACAAACGGCCTAGCACAATTTTTCGAAAATGTTCTCAGATACTTTATAGTGAGTTAATCAATATTTGAAAGCTAATAAATTTCATAGGTTGACGAGGAATAATGATATCTAGTACCTATAGTAACAGTGGCTCCAACGGTGTCCAAAATCAGGAACAAATCAGACGGAAAGTCGTGATGTTGGTTTTTCAATGCCAAGTTTCCTCCTATTGTTCCAATCTGAAACAGAGAAAGGATAACTTTAACGTTTATTACAATTGTGAAGAAGACTAAAATTGTTGAAATAAAACATCGCTGCCTCGTTGGTTTATTGGTCGCAAAGTGCGAGTGCGGTCTTGGGTTCGATTCCCAGGTCGGGCAAAGTGTTATTGGGTTTTTCAATCAGGAATTTCTCAGTAGCAGCCTCGGAGTCTGGATTTGTGCCCAGTTGATGGCAATAGGCTCGCCCCTATTACATGGGACTTAAACATAACTGGCAAAACGTGGGTGTACTAATGGGTACCTACACCTCTGCCTTACCCTTCGGGGATTACAGGCGTGGTGGTGTTATGCGTATGTTAAGATCGCTCACTTAATTACCTGTACTTTCAGGAAAAGTTTATATTCAGTGTGGATTTTTTTAATTAATACTTTGTAATAATGAACCCCTTTCGTAGCAGCTAGCAGCGACCCCTACCAACTCTCGTAGCTGTGGTCTACTCATCAGGTCATTATATTCAATTGCTGCCAATAAACCCCGTACTTTCGTAGCAGTTAACTTCGACCTCTACGAACTCTCGTAGCAGTGGTCTACAAAGACCCATCGCCCTCGTAGACCGTTGCTAAGTGAATCAGGAGTGCAGTATGTAATGGGTAATATAACCAATATAACCAGTATGGTAATTTATTCTCCGAAATTTTCGGTACCTGTGCACCTACTATGTTTTGTCTCCACATCACCCTAAGGTAGACTGATAGAAAATGCCTAGGGCATTAAGTCCGTCTTTGTACAGTGTATTTTTTTTACATGTGCATAAAGTTTAAATAAATATAGATCACTTACATTTCTCACAGGTACATGTGCAACTAAGTCCAAGTGATTAAAAAAAGTCTCTAAGTAGCTGAAGTCTTCATTCTCCTTACTCATTTTCTGAAAGGTCTTCATGATCTCCGTGAGGGACATGCCAGCGCCCAGGATGAGGTTTTCATCAGTGCGGGCCATTTTTAGATCTTCTATCGAAGAAATGTCTATCAAGATCTTTGGTTCGACCTTTATTGGGTATACTCCTGGAAGAATGGGGGCAGAATTAATTAACAGACAGCAAAAAACAGAGGTAGAAAGACTATGAGCTGGGTAGACGATATCAAGAAAATAACGGGTCCAACATGGACTTGTACAGCAAAAGATAGGACAGAATGGAATTTTTTAGAGATTAATTATTGACAAACCTTTTTTGATTTTGGGTAGATACGTATTTAAATTTTACTAGGGACTTCTATAGTTTAGACAAATGGTACTACTACGATATTTATACAGTCTCAAAAATGACACGAAGATTTTTATACAACGACACCAAATAACAATTAACATACCTCTGCCAGTATTGCCTGCAATGAGCCTGTAATTGTCTGAACCTTCGCGCGCCAACACCTGATGAGATTTATAAATGATTAATCTGTTATAGAAGCAACACAAATACCTGTATCACGTTAATTAAACTGTTGATTATGCACCTAAAGGTCAATTATTATTCTACTATTTAAAACTTTCAAACTATAGTTGCTATCACATCTCAGTGACAATATTAATGTCAAAAAATGTGTCAATTTAGAACGAAACTGAGATGACATTGTAATGGTTCCTAAAAGTTTGTAGAATTGACCACCTTATCCTCAGTCGTGCTGGATTGCCGTTCCATTGGACTATGAAAGTGAGGAAAAAGGAGTGCAGCAGTGTTTGCGCACACACTTATGCACTATAACGATACCTTTAGGCTCAAAGGGCGTATCCACCAAAACACGACTTTTCAGGAGAGCCAAAAAACACGACCCTAATTTTAAGAAAATTTATGTTTAGCGAACCAAAAATTATGGCTGTATCCACCATTTTTTTGCGAATATCGATGTTTTAAATATACCAATCGATAGAGGACGAAAAACTAAGTAAGACTGCATTAAAATCTCATTTTGGCCAAAATGGCGTTTACGCCCTTCGAGCCTAAAGGTATCGATAATATCTGTTGCGTACTTGACGTAATCAGCACATAACTCGTAGAGCAGACGGATCGGTCATTGTGGTTATCTTTAGTCTTAAGAGGACACCTAAGATTACCAGTGGATGTCGTTCGGCTGATATGGTGAAGGTGACTTGGCTAGTCTCCCTTGTGATTGACCGCCATGACCGAAATTCGCTCGGAAGAATAATAATATTCTTAGACTATAAAGTCTCACATATATTTATCCACACATTATGCTTATCATTATAATACCTTAAAGACGTCTTCTACACTGTAAGCCTTGTACCACCGTCCAGCAGCTGTGTTGAGCTCTTTCAGCAATCCTTGAGTATTTTCTATGTGGCACCATTCGTCATCCGAAGTGCTGCACTTACGAGTGCATTTCTTCGCACATTTTCTTATGTGCAGATCTTCCAAATCCTGAAAAAGAGATTTCAGTGTTTAGTCATTTTTTCTTTTCAGCTGTTGCTGTTAACTTTAACAATCTCTCAATAATTATAATGAATGAATTATTGATAATTGTTTATTATTTATTTGAAAAGAGTCAAAAGAGTGTTTAATAAGTTTCTTGTTCGTTTTTCTCCATAAAACCTAGTATTTGGAAACTTTCTGACTAACTGAATCCTTGTCAATTCAAAAGCTTCTAAATGGTTTATTTGAAACAAATAATTTGATTTCATTTGGTACAATTAATTACGTCAAAGTGATTCAATTATGCCAAAAGTGTTAGATTACTATTCAGCAATAACATAATATATCCATAACGTATGCTTTAATATCAAAAATCATCACAATTACTTCGAAAAAGGGCAAAAAAATACCGTGTGTTATTAATTAGTAGATAGGTATTAGCAGAACTGGGGTTAGTCCTGCTAATACTAAACATGGTTTCTTTTTACTTGCCAAGAAATGGGAAGATAATTTATAGCATTTTCAAGTCCAGGAAGATGAACTACAGTCGTTTAGCCATTAGTACCTATCGCTGCGTGGGGTCGGGGTATAGATCCCAGACGCACACGCAACGCTCAGCTCTCTCAGCTCATTACCGCTTTCAAGAACGGTGTCCTCCCTTACCTGTAACTTATCCATGAGTTCAGGGTCGGTGTCAGTGGCGAAGCTTTTGAAGGCATCCAAGATAGGTCTGTATCCGGTACAGCGACACATGTTGCCGCCAAACGAGTTCTCTACTTCTTGCGTCGTCAGGTTTTTGGTGGACTTCTCGAGACTGTAAATGGGATTTTGTTTAGTAGCTTTGCAGCCTAAAAAGACATGATTTGTTTAAAGTTATACAATATAGACATTATGCCATTCAAGTTAGGACTTTAAACCGTGTGCGTTAAAATATTTTTATAATGACATGATAAAAAAGATGAAGGGCGGCGTGGCAGCTAACGGTTGGATTTTTTGAGGCGACGTCGGCCATTTTGAGCGATGACCGTAAGGCGTACTACACATTTAAGCCAGTCGGGTATCGGAAAAAGATCAGGTTGGCTCTCCACCAGAACTCGGAAAGTGTTTAGATAATCTGAAGTGATTGGATTCACAGGAGGGAAAGGATAATGTGGTCCGTGCAAGGGAGTGCGAGAGACTGATTGAATTGAACGAATTTACTTTTTTTTTTAATATGAGACAGGTCTTCAGTCACTTATGTTTTTGAATGCATATATACTTAGGTATGGCAGATACAAATGGCATCCCGAACTGCCTGAGGACAGCCAGAAATAACAACAATAATTATATATAGACATAACAACAAGACCCCAATACCTGTACATATTCATGACCCAGCCAGGCGTGCAGTACCCACACTGTGTGCCGTTGAACGTGGCCAGACGATCCTGAATGGGATGGTAGCCATCTTTCCGGTTGCCGATACCTTCAACAGTCGTTATATCCCAGTCATGGCAAGATAGAATGTGAACTAGACACTGGAAAAAGAAATGACAATCTAAAAATATGTTGAGAGTTCCATATTCAAATTCAAATCATTATTTTTTATAGACATACCGCCTTATTACAAGTCTAGATTTATGTTTAGACTGAGTTTAAACCATTGAGAATTACAAACTTTATTATAATCGAAATAAAGTCGAAATCCAAAAACTGGCTCGAAGATTTAAACCTGGTTGAAGCAAAGACTTTGTTTTATAATAAGGCTTATTAAGTTGCGGTTCAAAGTAAAAAAAAAAACAAAGACGAATTCTCATAATTCAAAACGTTCCAAATCTTATCGTAATCATCATCTCAGTGACAATCAATGTTGAAATGTAGTCTAATAAAAATGTAGGTAAATAAAATAGGGGCATTTCTGACAGATTGAGACTGTGATTAGAGTGAGAACGTTCTTATAAGTTACTAGTAGCCTTTCTGAGTTCCAGTAGGGTGTCCCCAATAGGTTTATAGGTTGACTAGCTTCTGCCCGCGACTTCAACTACGTTATTACTTTGTAACCCCGTGGGTCGTACCGTGATTTTACCGTAAGTACCGTATTTAATAAAACTAGTTGACACGGCCTCGCGTTGTGCAATAAAAAAATATTGAGGTCAATAACCGAGATAAAAACTATCCTATCTTTTAAGTTTGACAAAATTACACACAGTAAGGCAAAGTTCATAAGAAATGGATAAATAAGTAGTGACTGCCTCGTTGGTCTAGTGGTCACAAAGCGCGACGAAATTTAAATATTTATGCGCCTTTCATTGTATAACATGTACCTAGTACTTATATGTATTTGTGTAAGCCTATGACCGCATATCTCTGTAATGTAATCTAATCATGTTCTTCTTTCTTCAATCATCTTTATCTTTTTAGAAACAGACACATAATACTTTGCTATGATAAGGATATATGATATCGAATCAAACGTATTGACACTTGTTTTTTTTTACGTGGTAAAAATCATCAAATGACTCCTTCCGCCCTGGGTGGGGCGGAAGGGACTGTCAGACTTTTACTGACTAAAAAAAAACCATGCTGTTCCTTCAGTTGCCCTTTACGTTCCGGGGCCACGGTATCCTGTTAAGACGTCCCGCAACCCCGGCAGGCGTTTGGCCCCTATTGGGGCCCCGTCCCTGTGCTGACAGCTCTTTGAGGCGCGCGCGAACAGAACGCGCCGTCGTCGACCCGGGCATGGTCCTTGATCGGACGGCGAGCTACCCTTCACTCGCCGTCCGCAAGCCCAACGCTTCAAACTGTTCGTATAACCCCAAAAAAGAACCAATTACTGTGACTTCACAGGCTTTAAATGCTTTTGGTGCGTACTTGGCCAGTCTCCATTGAAATTCGCTACTGTGACCGAAATTCGGTTGATAAGATTAGGTATACAGGTCAAAATGTGAGCAAGTTAAAGACCTTCCCGATGTTCAATTGAGCTGAAATTTTTCGTAAAGCAATTTGCATGACAATGCAATATTATGATGTCACAGAGCTGGTCTGATGATGGAGCCGGAAATAATCTTTTAAGTTAAAGACCCACTTCTCAGTATTTTGCGTAATTGTGCAATTTAAAAAAAAAATATTATTTTAGATCGAAGTTGTTTTATTTTGATATTATTACTTACACATATTTTTGTATCTAACATCGCCTTTGAGATAAGAGTTTAAAAATCTACAAATCGGTTTTTTTTTACATTTATTATTCCTACCTACCTACTCGGAAACAACGCTAACCCATTAAGATAATTATTTTAAATCGTCCAAATTAGTAGTGAATGACAATATTTTATTTAATGCGTAAAAGAGGAAAACAAACAATTTAATATATATAAACAAACAGATTATAAAGATAATAATATCTGGTTTGAAACAGCAAGCTCATCATTATTAATGCGGCAGCTTGTATTCACACCTAATTACCCCAGGTTTTCCCTAATGACTAATGGTAAAAACTGCTTGCAAGATGAAGGATGGGTTCGATAATGGAATCTAAAAATAACTTTAGTTATAACAAGGGCGCAGAACTGATGGCCGATGGGGCCGTAAAGTTCTCGAATGGAGACCACACACCGACAAGCGCAGCGTAGGACGTCCACTCACAAGGTGGACAGATTATCTGATGATGACCGCGGGACCGCGTCCTACTGGTCCTATTGGAAATCTGTAGGAGAGGCCTATGATCAGCAGTGGACGTCCTACGGCTATGATGATGATGAACAAGGGCGTCGTCTAGGGTGGGGCAAGTTGATACAAATGGAGGATAGGGGAAAGTATTAATTGTGGGGATCCACCGAGAGCAAGCACCGACCAAAATCGACGGCCTTGTTGCTATCAGATTATATATCAGACTTTGCTGGGTCTTTCCAGGGTCACCCGGCATAGGCCCGATCGCACGGGGGTCGTGAAGCACTTTAGCTTAATAGTAAGCTAAGCAATAAATTAAATATTTTTTTTTAATAGTTTAAAAAACACGCTTTTAGCACGCACTAATTTTTTTCGTATCCCATTCAGCAAACCCTTTCATTTAATACCCATATCATGAGGGTGCATTTCAAATAGCCAGTCCGCCATATTGGATTTAAGTCACGTGACTATTTTTTTCGTATTCCTGACAGCAAACCCTTTCATTTGATACCCATATCATGGGGGTGAATTTCAAACAGCCAGTCCGCCATCTTGGGGAGTCCGCCATCTTGGGGAGGCCGCCATATTGGATTTGTAATGACGTTTCTTAGCTAGTCATGTATTGTCATCAGAACTCAGAGCGTGTGCAAAATTTCATCCTAATCGAAGACCGGGAAGTGGGTCTAATTAATATTCCAAGATTTTCTTGCATAGTTACTTACTTACAAGTGAAGCTAATATAAGCGTGTTACAAAATAAAAGCGACGTTATATTTTTCTTGTAAAATATTTAGGTAGTACGTAACTAAAAAACAGGACAGAAATAAGAGTTGCGTGCAAGATAACAAAACACGTTCGGAATTATATCTTGCATACAATTTTCAACTGTAGTTAAATACATTTTAGGTTACTTTCAATTAATTTGAAAATTAATCGAGCATATTGCTGCTATGCACTAAAAACGACCTAAAATGATTATTTTAGTTTCGAGAGTCATTGTTAATGAATGATGTTAGGTTTTTGACTACTAATTTATAAAAATAGTCTTTTTTCCAAAGGCTGGGTTTTTTCCAAAGGGTCTTTTTACCTTGGCCACGTTGGCTAAGCATTGCCATGCAACGTGGCAATGCCGTCAGTCTTTTATGCACATTTCCCGCTGACGGCGATGCGAAGGAATTTTTTAAAAACATTTCCTTAGTTTTTATTTCTTAAAAAAAAATGATTGAGTCCTCCTTCTAAAATCGGTTATAAAGGGCATTTTAAGTTGGCCCCAAGAGCATTGGTTATGAACACAAAGCCTAGAATGGAACTATAGTTTTCAAAGCACTCATTCAAACTTAGAATGTTTTCAAAAACATTCCAATTACCACCATTGTTTGTTCATGTTATACCTATACTTACAAGTACGAGTAGAAACATTTATTAAAGACGCCATCTTGTACTATATAATAGGTTCAATACTTAGGTATTTGACCCTATCAATCAGTCGACATACTTTTGAAGAGCTGTCACACGATTCTCCCATAGATTTTGTATGGCAAAATACAATTGATTTATTCTTGAAATCAATAATTAGTAGGTACTTACAACTAAAAATCAAATAGCTAAAAATCTAGTAGCAACTAAAAATCTAATTTTATTGCTCATTGAATATTATTGGGTTTTTAGGGCTTAAGTGTGTGTTTTTTTTTTAGAAGAAAAAACTAGTTCCTGCCTGCGATTTCGTCCGGCTTAAAGTTAAAATGTTATCATACGGGAACCGTACATTTTTCTGGGATAAAAAGTAGCCAATTCCAGACCATAATCTGTCTCTATGCCAAATTTCATCCAGATCTGTTCAGTCGTTCTGGCGTGATTCAGTAACAAACATCCATCCATTAAAACTTTCGCATTTATAGCAGTAAGATAAATTTATTTACCGACTTTACTTGTCCATTTATTGGGCCCAATTGGGCCCAATAAATGGACAAGTAAAGTCGGTATAACTGGCGGTTTCCATATCTATAAGAATTCAAGTGTTTGGACACTTTATCAGATAGCTTTTCAGATGAGATGATAAAATACTCGTATGATAAAGGTTTTGACAGTTTACAAATACCTTGAGTAGATAGACATAACATAACATAACATCACGCCTGTAATCGCCGAAGGGTAAGGCAGGGGTGTACCCATTAGTACACCCACATTTCTCCAGTTATATTTAAGTCCCATGTATGAGGGGGCTAGCCTATTGCCATCAACCGGGCACAAATCCAAACTGCATCTGAGGAATGGAAAAACGCAATAACACTTTGACCTTTTCTCACAGCTATATCTTCACATAAAATCACGTACACTAATAAATAAACATTTTCAAGTAATAATTTCAACATGGTCTTGGCAAACAATGTGCGTCCATGAACTTGCGTGGTTGAATCACCTCGGTGAGCGACACTGGCCGATGAGACCCATTCATACGAAAAAAATAACCTAACATGTTTTTATTCAAGGTACGAGTGGTCATGTTGTCTGCAAATAGCCGGTTCTCTCTATTTATCGAGAACTGAGACAATCTTGTTGTACAGTTTTAAGATTTGTTGACAATTTTATTCGATGCCACCTGAGGGCCATTTCTCATGAGTCTGTGAGTGATTTCTCGTGAGCCCCCATAGATATTTGTTAACTGTCCATGGGGGCCACCAGGGTTACTTTCAGGGAGGGTGCGTCTGCAGGGGTGGGCGAAAATGGCGCCTAGGGTACGAATCATTGTTGCGCCTCTTCATAAATTATATTAATAAAAAAGAGATATAAGTAAATAAAATAATAAACATAATTATTTTAATAAAATCATGTAGTAGATATAACAGTATGAAATGTTGTATTTGATTTTTAGTTTTAATAATTCTGCCCTGGTAATCGATATAGCAGTAAGTCAAAAAAGGCGGTTTCGAGAAAACGGCGCGCAAAGATTTCATTTGGTTACAATTTTAGCGTTTGTGATAAAACTACACACTCGATTTTTATGTTCTATATGTCAAAAGAAAGGGAAAAATGTGTTTTTTACAGTAGAATAATATTGTTTTAAAATCTTCATCAGGGTTATCGTAAAACATAACAAACCGTGTCTTCATTACTATACTCTTAACTAATTTAAATTAATATTTAGGTAAGAGGGCAGTAACTGCCATTGATACTGCTCTCTTGCTTAGTAATTTTTCATACCGCTCTGTTGCTTACAGAATTTTAAAATAATAAATTTAAATTTTATCTTAAAACAGCAGTAAGGGAGCGTCATACTGCCCTTTACCTTAGATCTTGAAAATGATTTAGGCTATTTTACTATGGAGTATAGAACGTTACTGCTTTTTAAAGTAGTATTTTAAATTAGGTATTATCAGGATTTCATGAGCAGTAACGTCTACGAATAGTGGGAAAAGAAGAAAAAATCTTTAATAATAAAATCAAAAATCGTTTTATTCATTAAAAATAAACAATGAAAACAATCTTAGATAGTTTTTGGAATTTGGATTAACGCTATTAAATCAATTATAAACAAGAAACTTCTTTAGAAACATATTATTATTAATCAAAACTTAAGACTTAATCAGACAGATCAAATATCACAATATTGGTCACCTGGTTTCACGAAATTATTCTGATATACAGTGAAGAGCTTCTCGTATTTGTTTATAGCTGGAGGGTGGTCAATTATTTCTTGGACTTCAGAAGCGTATTGCGGCTCCAAGAGTGGCCTATGACATAATATTTCGTGTCATCTACCTTTATGTTACAAAGCGCAAATGTGCTTCCATTTGCGAAAACCAAAGTGGAGACTTCTCCAGATAGAACGGTGGTACCCTCACACCCACGCGGAATGTTTCCATGAGTTTCTCCCCTCTATTTTGATCGGTAATGTTCTGTTCCATCCGTGTCCTTGTTGGGGTCACCAGTATAGAGTAAAGAGTGATATCTTCGCTATTATGTACTTCAACCTCGAAATAAAAACGCTTAGTTTTATGATGGAAAATTTAATAATAATCAAAACGTCAACACAAAACAAAAGACAAAAGAAAACATGACATAGCGTAGAAAAGTAAAACAGTTCAGTGTAAGAAAAAGGTCGAAGTAGAAAGAAGGAGTATACAATAAAATAGGTCGAAACAGTATGGTACAAAATTAAAAGTTATGTAAATATTCGCCCACACTTACAATCTAACTTACGAGTAACTTCCGTTTTAATTAGATAACATAATCAATGAGATCAATAATCTTAGTTTTAATTATTTGGCATACTTAACACTTATAAAATAAAATGAAATAAAACGCGAAGCGAAATGGCCGAATATTTTGATCATTATTTGTACCTAGGTAGCACAGTAGCAACTACTTACTGCTCTACTGATTTGCAAGACTATATTATTTTTTTAACTTATGCCATGTTATTTAAGCAATAAGGGAAGGTACTGTGTTTATATTTGTATATTTAGGAGACATTCATTATAATTAATATCTTAAAAGTGCAGTACAGCTCCATACTGTACATCTTACTAAGTAAATTCATTTGGTACATTTGGTCTAAACAAACGAAAAGAGCAGTATGTCAGAGATTTACTGCTTTTTTGTTAAGGAATTCGTTAATACAAAGCAAAAGGGTAGTATGTCAATGAAATACTGCTCTTTTACGTAGTAACTAGATTTATCGTACCGTTCTTACTGCTCTTTATCAAATAAGAAAATGCATTTCTAATTGACGTAGAAATATAAAACCTAGATAGGAAGAAAGCTCGTTAGACGTACATTCCAAATCGATAATAAAAAAAAATGGCCACCTTCGACTTACTGCTCTCTCGATTACCAGGGCAGAATTGGCGATTGGGGCCCTTGCGGTAGGTTCTAATTTCGAATTTGAAAATCACCTGCCAAAAAAGCTATTTATTTTATTATTGATTCGTGTTGAGAAATTGAGAATTACTGTTTTTTAATATGACTGTCTATAAAAAATCATATTTTCAGTTTGACCGTCTGTCTGTGTAATCTTAGAATAACAGGAATCGGTAACAATAATCTGTATTTTTATCTAAGAGAAGCTGTTATTATCAAATCAATGAGTGTACGTGTACATTATATAATAGTTATTAACAGGTTCACCGCCGGGCCAAAACTGTTGAAGGTCAAACCTCCACTAGCGTAGGTCACGGGTGACCTACGCGGCGGTTAATGTGTTAAGTCATTGTTCACATGGAATCACTATCACTTCACTATCACTACATATTATAAAATAAAGTCGCTTTCCCTGTCTGTCTGTCTGTCTGTCCCTATATATGCTTAGATCTTTAAAACTACGCAACGGATTTTGATGCGGTTTTTTTTAATAGATAGAGCGATTCAAGAGGAAGGTTTATATGTATAGTACATGCACCCGTGCGAAGCCGGGGCGGGTCGCTAGTTTTATTATATAATACAAGGTATTTGTTTATTTCCATTATGGATTCTTAAGTGCTTCACGTACGTACCTACTATGTAAATGTCACATAAATCTATCAGTAAGCCAAGGTCTAGGTCTAAAAGAATAATATCAAATTCTTAAGTAAAGAAGCGACAGTCACTCTTGGCCACCAACTTATTATACCGCGGAAGTGGAGTTCTGTGATTGGCTTAAAACAGTTAGCTTAACCCTGGCTATATCACCCACACATACGAAGTGTATACGGATAGGTCGGTGCTCCTGTAGTAGTAGGCATGGCCTATGAAGTGTTGGGGGTAAGCATTAAGTCAAACGGCGTAGTATTCTCTCTGAGTCATCATACATACATATAAAATGCTTTGTCCTGAAAAACTGACTGACGGATCAACGCACAGCCTAAACCGCTGATCGTAGAGACCTGCTGCAACTTGGAGGGCGTGTTCTTTGTATGACGTAGGGATCCGATAAGAAAGGGCTTACCGAAATTCTACCCCCTAGGGGGTGACAAAAGGGAGGCAAAGTTTGTATGGAGAAACAAGATTAGATCGTCAATAACCGACAAACGTAGATGAAGTCGCGGGCAGAAGCTAGTATGGCTATACAATAGTTGTGATTTAACCTCTGACTGTCCACTGCAACACAAACACGTCAACTTTTTACTTGCATGTTCTTGACCTGGGGATCGAGCTCCACGACCACTAAACCAACAATATAATAATTTGGTAATGTCGTCTGAAATCGCTCAGTAATGTCTAGATATTATTGAGCGATTTCAGACGACATTACCAAAGTATTGTATTGTGTTAGATAGGCACACGACGTGCTAGTTTTAAGTAATTGTACTATGTAGTTGTATTTTACTGGCATTTCAGGTTCGGGATGCTGGCACGCCAGAATTGAATTACTGGCACGCTAGTTCTGTTTCACTGGCACGCTAGTTGGATTTTACTGGCATACCAGTTTCAAAACTGGTATTTTAGTTTTAAGTTACTCGCATGCTTGCTTTTAAATTTCTGGCATTTTAACCTACTGTGGTGACCATTTTCTTGAAGAATGACAATGGAAAAGCCATTTTTTCACAAATTAAATTAAAGCCTACTTACAGAGTTGACAGCGAAGTCATGTTTCTCCTTAGTGACGGGGTGGACCTGCGACACAGACACCACGCATGCGCCGCACCCCCCCTCGTGGCACATCGCCTTCGTGCCATGTAGCTGGAGGTAGTTGCGGAGGTAGTCGTTCAGGGAAGTCTGGGGACTGACCTCTGTTCCCGCTGGAATAAAGAAAAGGCATAGGTACATGTATCATGGGCTTTTGTATTATTGCCTAGATCTAGATCAAGATGCAGGCGCCGCCTAGTTTGGGGACTATCGCACAGTTTGTTGATCACCACGCTTGCTCAACGCGGATTGGCGATTCCAGACTTATATTAATTACAAGTCCAGCTTTCCTCACGATGTTTTCCTTCACCGATGTCAGTGATGTCCAAGATAAACTTTAGAAAGTACATATGAATTGAAAAAGTCACATTGGTACTTGCCCGGATTCGAACCCACAACCTCATGCATGAGAGGTGGGCGCCTTGACTACTCGGCCATCATTATATAACGCAAATTAGATATAAATCTATTAAAAGCAGAAGTTTTGAAAAAATATTGAACTGTTATTGCTAAATAACAACTTAAGTTTATTGAATTAGTTACTTAATTAACTTATTATTAAATAAAAGAGCGTGTGTTGCGTAAAATCAAGCACAATTTATTCATATTTTGTTGCTGCAAAAATGGTCAATTATACCTTGCATTTCTGTTCAGTACTCTGATCTACTTACTTAAAGTTATGTAACGAGCCTAAAAAATGCCCTAATTATAACAAATGAAAGTTGCTCTCGTTGTGTAAGATACTGGACAAGTGGCACTGTAGTTCAAGATCTCGGAGTAGCCAGAGCTTCGTCATCAAATCTTTATTAAAAAAAACATCCTCTTTTACGAAGAATGTGTCGCCTCTATAACGAGGATCTGCCACGAAATGGTAATGAATTGGATGTTTTTGTTAGTGGTTTGCTTAAATGAAATAAATAGACTAAGAAAATGATGTTTTTTTTATAAAATTATAAAATTCAGTTTGTTGCGTTCAGACAAACAAAATTTTCAGGTTATATTAGTCCCTCTATAGATATACACATCAAAAGTGTCTAGGGATCAAGATGTATTTGGTAATAATAATATATTGATCCCTAGACACTTTTGATGTGTGTATTTTACAGGGTATTGTTAAAAACCAATGTACATTTTTGCCGTATACTTTCCGTTGCCCATAACATCTTATTACAACGAGTATTATAAATTCAAAAGTATGGATGGTTGAATGTTTGTATGTTACTCAATCACGCCAGAACCGCTGAACGGATCTGGATGAAATTTGGCACAGATATAGATTATAGTCTAAAATAGCATATACGCTACTTATTGTTACGGTTTCCTTGGGATAATATATTAATTTTGACGCGGACGTAGTCAAGAGCGGAAGTTAGTAATATATTCTTATTGTCTCGATAATATTCTTATTGTTTGAACAATGCTAACATGACGTAGGACTAGCGACTAATGGCTCTCATACCACTAGGTTAAAATACTTTAGCACCATTTTATTGTCTCCTAACATTTATTGCCTGAACAATCACTACATAGTATAAAACAAAGTCGCTTTCCCTGTCTGTCTGTCCCTATATATGCTAAGATCTTTAAAACTCCGCAACGGATTTTGATGCGGTTTTTTTTAATAGATAGAGTGATTCAAGAGGAAGGTTTAAATGTATAATACATGCACCCGTGCGAAGCCGAGGCGGGTCGCTAGTAAATTATATAACAACTATCTACCTAGTAATGTAGGAATTTTACTGTAGTTATAAGTATGTACGAATGAAGTTATTATAACATACATAATATCACGCCTGTAATCCTCTAAGAGTTAGGCAGAGGTGTACCTATTAGGACACCCACATTTAGCAAGTTATGTTTAAGTTCCATGTAATAGGGGGCGAGCCTATTGCCGTCAACCGGGCACAAATCCAGACTCCGAGGCTACTGAGAGATTCCTGATGGAAGCTATATGTATGTACGTTAAAATATATTATTTTGAATATTAAGACAATATTAACTGTAGGTAATCATTTTATCCATTTCTAATTGAAACAAAATAATTATGGCACCGTTGCTAAATCAATTTATAAAAAATACTTGAATTCTTTGCGATTAAAATAAAATGTAATTATCTGGAAATTGCTTTATTTTATGTGGGTAAATAACTGTACATTTTTATTTTATATTATCTTGATTGTCATGCCTGCTTTGTTGGTATTTTTACGACCTAAATAACACTAAGTAGATAATTAAAAGAATAAGTATACGACGCCTCGTGTAGCTAATATTTATTACATAGTTCTTTTTATTACATGTATACTTAAATAATTAATATACTACTGAAACTTACATACTTACATAACATCACGCCTGTAATCCTCAAAAGGTTAGGCAGAAGTGTACCTATTAGTACACCCACATTTCGCCAGTATAAGTCCTATGTAATAGGGAGTGAACCTATTGCCATCAATCGGGCACCAATCCAGACTCCGAGGGACTACTACTAAAACTTGCGCCAAGTACGAGTCGAACTCGCACACAAAAGGTTTCCTTTAATGTTACTAACTGACTATTTAAAAGTGCCCGTAAATGGTCTAATCAGGACCCGATTTAGCTATTTAGCCGCTCCGTGCAAAAATAATATTCGCCGCCTTTTACACTAACACTATATTAATATTAGCTTGCTATTCACATACTAGTCTACTATAGCTTCTGAACAAGTATACAAAAAATCATGAGAGTATGTTGGACTTCGTGCAATTCTCAACTTTGCCGCCCCTTATTGCCGCTCTAGGCATTTGCAATTTACTTGGAATAGATTAAAAATAATATTAATCAGCGTAAAATATTCAAAATCTAGTGCACAAGTGTGTGTGCAAACACAGATGCACTCCCTCTTCCCCCACTCCAGACGCGGGACCAACGGCATCACGTGCTGTCCGCAACACGAGAATACAGCAACTTCCAAACTCCGGGCTTCTCCCAGAAATTCGTGATAGAAAAACCTAATAACTCTTTTACCTACCTAGGTATTGAACGAGGACGGCTAGGGCGGCGCAGAGGCCGAGCGATTGGCTACATTATTAGCGCTCCCCACACGTACAGTTCGAACCGCGGGAAACAACACGCGCCGTTCCATCCCTCGCTCCGAACTGTATCGAAATGTTAGACCCGCACATCTACACGTACAGTTCGGAGCGAGGGATGGAACAGCGCGTGCTGTTTCCCGCGGTCCAAACTGTACGTGTGCGGGGCGCTAATTCCTGTACGGAACAAATGTATGGCTGTATGGCTTACAGATCATAGTAGTTCCGTGTCTGACTGTTTATGTTTGTAAATACTCCCAAGATACTGGAGAATATCCTAGTGTGGGGCAACATTTTTATAAAAAGAGAAAAGAAAACCCAGGACGAGACGAATGGGGCTGGCAGTCTCCGTAGTACTATTCAAGTGATGCTTCTACTAGCAAATAGTAGAAGCATCACTTGAATAGTACTACGGACTCTATACCGTTTAATTGACGGATGTAGGGGACACATAAATTATTTCTAACACCATAAACTAATCGTACTTTGTACCTTTAACGGCTGGTAAGCAATAGCTATTGAAAGATTGTAGTTTATACTTACAATGGGTAGATATGATTAAAGCTATCGCCATTTTTTTTGTGGTTTTGAGTTTCTTAAATTATAGGGTTTGTCTGCAAAATAGTAGAAATTGACAAACCGCGCCACAGAGCCACAGAGCGCGCGCACCTGGCCGCACGGTGCGGCCGCTGGCCGCGTGCGGCCAGGTGCGCGCGCTCTGTGGCGATTTCATACTAAGGTATGTATCTCGATGGCCGCCGCGGCCTGGCCGATCAATACCTACATGATTTAATTAAATTAATGAAACAGCTGATTATCTGGGTGGTCTAGAATCATGTAGGTACCGATTCCATGATAAGTTTTCGTTACGATGACCCTTCACCTCGATATATTAAAGAATAGGCTCGTCCCCTAATCTTGTTACCATTATAAATGCCAAAATTTCGATGGAATGATGTTTATTACTCAATCAGGCCAGAACGGCTGTACAGATCTTGATAAAAATTAGCACAGAGATAAATTATAGTCTAGAATAGGACATATGCTACTTTTTATCCTAGAAAAATGTACGATTCCTGTGGGATAATATAGTATTATAATAATATAGGTATATTATAATTTTGTCTTAAACGAAATGTGACTATTATTACAATTAAATGGTCATCTTACCTAGTACAATATCTTTGGAGGAATACTTTAAAACTCCACTAATGATGTTATTTTTATTCCCCCAAGGTCCATAAAACCAAATTAGTAATAATTATGTAAACATACATAGACTAAATTAGGATACATATCAGAATATCGAAAATCAAAATGTCGAAAATCAAAATATCGAAAATTTAAATATCGAAAATTTAAATATCGAAAATCAAAATGTCGCAAATCAAAATATCGAAAATCGTTACGTTTTATATGCGAGCGAAGCGAGCTCGGGACGTAGGTTTTTTTTTGTTGTAAGCTGTTATGTTAATTTAGGGGTACATATCAGAATATCGAAAATCAAAAATGAATATCGAAAATCAAAATATCGAAATATGTACCCCTAAATTAACATAACAGCTTACAACAAAAAAAAACCTACGTCAACAGATAGTATGAGATATTTTCATACCTATTCAAATTAAACAAAAAAAAAAACAAGAAAAATACTTACTCAGAGAATATTGATCCCCATTAACGGTAAAATTTATTTTATCCATTTTAATATTTCATGAACACAATATTATCATCACAGACACAACATAATACGATAAAAGTACAGTAAGTAATAATGATAATTATTTGTGATCGTTCGCACTTGTCTTGACCGTAGCGCGCGCTTGCATAGACCGCGCTTGCGCATACTGCGTATATACGAGCAGGTACCGGCTTGAGACATATAAGATGTTATCACAACACAAATCACATACCAGGCAGATATTGCAATGCATATTCATGGCTTAAACGCACACACACATGCAAAATATTGTTTAAGGGGGGAATAGGCCGGGGTTGCGGGACGTCTTAACAGGATACCGTGGCCCCGGAACGTAAAGGGCAACAGAAGGAACAGGGTGGTTTTTTAGTCAGTAAAAGTCTGACAGTCCCTTCCGCCCCACCCAGGACGGAAGGACTCATTTGATGATTTTTACCACCTCAAAAAAAAAAAAAAAAAAAAAGGGGGGAATAGGGGGTAGTTGCAGGGAAGTAGTTTCAACACTTCCGAATCACTGGGCCTTTAAGATACAGGTGCCGCCTTTGGGAACCACTTTTTAATTAATAACTTACTAATGTCCGCGATTTCGTTTGCGTAAATGTCAGTTATCATGGGTTCTTTTATTAAACAATAGGAAGCTAAGTTATTCATTATAACATCGGCTATTCGCCAGTGTCAGTCCCGTCATAATCAGTCCAGCCGTTTTAGAGATAAGCCTGAGCAAACAGATACGACAGAAAACAAAAATGTTTTTGTGTAAATAATTTTCATTCATTTAATATTTATTCATTTTTGTTTTATAAATAAAATGAGTTAAAATAACGTGATTTTATTTTTTTGTTATTAACTGTTCACGTGTCTACTACAAATCTATACTATATCTATACTATATAATACTATATCTATACTAATATTATAAAGCTGCAGAGTTTGTTTGTTTGTTTGTTTGTTTGTTTGTTTGTTTGTTTGTACGCGCTAATCTCTGGAACTACTGGTCCGATTTGAAAAATTCTTTCAGTGTTAGATAGATTAGTTATCGAGGAAGGCTATAGGCTATATACCATCACGCTACGACCTACGGGAGCGGAACAGTAACCAAAGACGCGGGTGTAACCGCGGCGGACAGCTAGTAATTGATATTTTCGAAAGCATTCTCAATACCGTCGTCGTGGCATCCTAACATAAATTATCGGTTTTTTAGTGTAAAAGAGAGATGGAACTATACAGGATAAATAGCACCATCCCATTTTCTCAAAGTAGGTAATTGATGACAAAACACTTCACAGTCCGGACCCATAGATAACCTCCTTGTTATCTATGTCTGAACCATTGAATTAGTATGTACTTCATGGAAATAAAATTCAGATGTACACAACCCACAAAGGCGGTAACTTGGCAAAGCATAATATGAGCACACAATTAATAAATAATTAAAACAGTATAATGCGGGTTTGTTATGTGAAAACGAATCAACCCTCGCGTGGGTTGGTTCGTTTTTTCTCCCATTAAAAATTCTTCTATTATTCATAGTGTGATAAGCTATTTAAAAAAACTATTATTAAACTCCATAACGGACCAACGTATCCTTGTCGTGTTTAAGCTTAAGTTTTCGCCAAAACTACAAATATATCCTTAATAGCTAGACCAAAAATTGAAAAAATAAATTAATACTCATAGGTTAAAAAAAGTCGGTTTACTGACGATAGTAGAACCTGACAACGTCGTAAGAAAATACTGATGGAATGGTTTCATTTTTCAAAAGAAAATTTTAATTTTATTTGTTTGATAGATATTTTGTATGATATAGAGAGGGAGGTAAATGGAAATCACAATTGAATTGATCAAGTTACATTTATTTGTCTACGCTCGATAATTATTTCGATCGAATAGTAAAGCAATTGGTTTTTTTCTCATCGTTAAATAATTCTGTTAACTTATTGTTATAGTTTTGTCAATTATAGCATAACCTACAATCGCTGCACTAGCGGACCGATGCTATTTATTTTAATGATGAAAGCACGAATATTCGACAATATATCACTGAACATATTATATTTAATATCGAAAGAATCATTACCTTTATCGCCGCAATTATCGTTGCTATAAACAATTGACACCACATTCACTTTTCACTGCACTTCATACTTGACGAAAACATGTAAATGTATTATTGTATAGCAGCTGTCCACGCGGACGCATCGCTCACTCAAGTAGGAGAGAGACCATCGAATTATGAGACTTTGTCACGTCAATAAAAACTTGTACTTAATAAAATCGTGAGGAGTCCTGGACATATAATTAGTATCTATTAGTCTTTTGCCAATCCACCTTGAGCAGGCGTCGTGATCAATTTTAGTGCCTTCTCTGTATGAGAAGTGGCCTTTGCCCTGCAGTGAGACAATAATAGGCTTGTTGTAATTACTATTTTGCATAGCTACGTCGATTTTGGAGGAAATAATAACATGAACCAAGATTTTACGATTAGGTGAAACGACAATCCGCCAATTCCTATGTTACAATACTAGCTTCTGCCCGCGACTTTGTCCGCGTCAAAGTATTTTTGATGTGAAAAATCATTCTATATGGTAGTACATTGTGTTTCTGAGTGTGTGCGACAGTATAAGGTCGTGGCAGTAAGTATCGCATTTAAAATGTATTCGTAACCAGAGGGTTCCTATAGTCTAGATAAGAGGTTTTCAAATTTATTTTAGCCAAAGTACCACACTTTTAAAATCAATTATTTTTCACCATTTGTTTTTACTTTACCACATTTTAGGAACCTCAATGACATTTTAAACTTTTAAAAACTTGATTGCTCACTGACTATTCTTCGAAAGCATTGTTAAATATTTTTAGTGTTTAAAAGGTAGAAATTTTACTTAATAATAAATTGATGTGTGTAGTAAGGTAGGTAGTTTTTAATTTTAGTGAATTATAAAATATAAAACAGATAAAATTATAAATCTGCGATAACCTTCCTAAACCACTTCTAACTACTTCAAACCTCCCAATTTTTTATGGGCCCCTTATATTCTCCCTCTAGGCCTCCAGTGTCCACAAGTGGGCGTTATCGCTCACTTTGAGAAAGACTGGTCTACAACATTAAAAATATCTCATTAATGGAAAGAGCAGTACCTAACTTTTGCTACTTTAAGCGATTTTCTACACTCGTTATAATTCACCAGGTATGGTTAAACAAAGTGGCGTGGGAGGGCTGGGTGAAGTGCTGCGAGCGCCTGGTGCCCGCGTCGGGCGCGCTGCTGGCGGCGCTGAGCGCGCGCGCGCTGGCGGCGCTGGGCGGGGCGGGCGCGCGCCTGCACGCCGCCCTGCGCGCGCACGTGGCGCAGCTGGCGCCGCACGCGCGCGCCGCGCTGCCTCTGCACGTGCGGGCCTTCTGCCAGGTCCGTGCTCATACATACTTTAACCTTTTGACCGCTACGTTAAATAAAGGAAATCATCATGCAGAAACCTGGACTTATACATATAAGTCTGGGTGTCTTTCGTCTGACGCATGCGCTAAAACTAGTTCAAAACAGCGCATGCCCGTAGCGCACGCTAGTTCGTCACCGGTGGGCGCACAGGTGTAGACAATAAGCTGCATGCGTCGTAAGGCAATCAATATTGCATGCGCTTGACGCGAGATGAATTGAAAGTTGAAGACGCAAGATGAACATGAAAGCGCACTGGTGTAGACATACCTGTTCGATTTGAAAAAGGGAATGTTTACAGCGAAAGACTGGTTTAAAGGCTGGAAGAGATGTGTCAATAAAATGCGGAACACGAAGTAAAAAGTTGTTTTATTACATAATTCAACAATTATTGCCCTCCAGCTTTTTACTGGAGAAAGTTTTCATTAGGGAATAGGTCAGCACAAATAGCAGCATTTTTTAAGCCTTGTAGTTTTCATTTATTAATTGAATATGAACTTAAATACATCACGAATAGACTTGAAAATTGTGAGCAGGATATAATTTTACGCGAAATTTATTTATCATTTATGCAATTTTCAATTCTGTTTTATTTCATTATCAATTTATGATTGGAAACTTCGAGCATGTTACTGACATTACATTATTAGACCTAATAGTTGCCCTTAATTAGGTAAGCTCTTCGTCTGCTTGTGGTATTTTTTTTTTCCTTGCAACATTTCACTGGTTTTGGTATTAATTAAACAAACTTATGGGTCAATAGTAAATTTTTAACTCAACATTTCTAGGTACAGAACTATGCTACGTTAGTTTGAAGCTTTCTATTTTGGGTGATATCGCTTTAAATATATTTTCTACGTTGTAAGGAGAATCTGAAAATAAAAACAAAATGTTACATAAAATACTAGCAAAAAAAAAACAATATTATAAATCTTATTGATGAGGAAACTAAAAAGGTGGTATTGCTTAAAAAAAATAAGAATTTGTCTCTGAGTGGTCTTCTTTTGTGTAGTTTTTAAATGTGGAATATGATCTAACAATTTGAATTTTTTTTTTCTTTATACAATGTGTCGTTTTGCATCCTCGTCAAATTCAAGGGGGTAACTATGCTAGTGATTCTAGACCCGAATCAATAATAAAATAGGTAGGTGTTTTTTTTTTAATGTTTTCTTATTTACGGAAATCAGTAAACCACCCCGGTGAAAATGCGGCCCATCTTAAGACTAGGTTTAGGATCGCTGACCGCGCGCACACACACAAAGAATCGCAAACGATAAAACCACAACACAATAGACGCCGCGCGCGCACCCCTCTTCCCTGTGGTGCCCCACTCCCGCGCCCGGGGGCCCGGCGCGCGGCGGGCGCAAAGCAAAAAAAAGGAGATGTTATAGAAATGTATGGAGCTTGGGCCAGCACTATGTACACCTAATGTAAATATCATTATGAAGTATAGTTAACGTTTTTTGATGTTAATTCCCTATATTTTGGCTTCGTTTTTATGTATTTTCAATTTAAGTCGGTCAAGGAGAGCAACACAGCTACTAATAATTATGGTGGTCAGCAATAAGCGAAATGTCATTTTGAAAATGACGTTTGATTTGTGTCATGCACCTACCATAACTGCGAGAAAAAACAAAACATGAATTCCAAACGTCAAATGTCAAACGTTAAAGATAAACGGAAACGAAACTTAGAACTGTCAAAGTCGTCAATCAAACGTCATAACACCACTGTCATGGCTACCTTAAAGAAGGGTTAACTCACTAAAAAACTTTGGAAATAATTAATTAATTACAATTTTACTTTTATTCAAATTAATTTAATTGTATTTTTATGAAAATCTATTATTTTTTTCCTTTTTATCTTTGTAGTGTACATAGAGGTGGCCCAAAATCTAACATCTCCTTTTAAATTAGTTCAAGTGATTTCGCCGCCGGCCGTGAGTGTATCGCAAATTTCGCTCCTTGGGTGAGCTTGCTTCGTGAATGAAACGTGAATTATGTGATTGTGATGCCATCAGTGGAGACATCCGGATTTTCGCAGAACGGTTTCCCAATAGGGAACCGCCAACGCAGAGCGTTATGCTGTCTGCTACACAGAGACTGCGGGATGCTCAAGCTCGCGGCAGTGAAGGTCTGCCTGTCGCCTTGCAGGAAGATATCCTGGAGTACTTCCAGCGAGAGCCACAGGCAAGCACACAAAAATACCTACTAAGGTAGGTATTTTTGTCGGTCCTCAGCCCGTTAAAGTAGGAAGGGAAATTTAAAATCAACCAATTTAATCTACAAATAAAAACAAAATCATTACTAATAATTAGGTACTCATAAATCATGAATTTACCTACAATGCGCCAAGAGCGTCCCGCCGCCGCCGCCGGCAGCAAGTAGGTACCTAACCTAAATTCCACGCTCACAACAAATAAATGTGCCACAGCCTAGCAAAACGTCTCCGGTTGTACCTAAATCCTAGTAGGTATGTATTCATAGCAAAATCGGTAGATTTGCAATAAAACAGAATAAAGCAAAATGGCAAAACTAACATTTTATCAATCAGCTGATAACGTGGATAAGTAGATAAATCCTAGTACGTAGGTATTCTTAGATCTTAATAATAAAAACAAGTGTTATTAATTAACATCTAAGGTTAATAAAATCTGCAATTTGCAATAAAACGTAATAAGCAAAACTAACGTTTTATTAATCAGCTGACCGTAGATCATACTCACGACAATAGCACAACAATAGGGCGTGAACTTTTCTTGGACGCGCATAGCATACCTACGCATGTGATACACTCACGCACACAGAGACAATTGGCGCTAAAGCGCAGAGAGTGATTCTCCAATTTCAAGTTATGGATTATTCTGAAATTCGATTAAATTTTAACAACTAATAAAAAAGGGTGTTATTATTATTGTTCAGGTCTCGTAATTTTAATTGATTATTTATGACTTTTATGACAACCTCCTGAATTTTGACGAGGATGCAAAACGACATATTGTATAAAGAATGTTATAAAACTTATTTGATGGAAAATAATTATTTTTTTAAATATTGCTCATATAAAATAATATTGAGACAAAAGTTTAATCTAAATACCAGTTTAAAATATACTGCAACTAACCTACAAAAACCCATTCCTTGTCGGTGTATCCAAATTCAGTCCGTGCGTCAAGAATGGCGTCGTGCAGCGCATGCGTCACTACCACAGCGAGAACTAGAGCTGGCTCCCCGGTCGCTGAAATATTAAGTTGGATTTTAGGCTGGCAACCATGCTGACAGTCCACTTAAATAATAAATGCGTCCAACACGAGTGATGTTATTACCGAAGCGATAGAAATTGTTCTACGGATGTATATCCCATTACCGTACCATAATATTATAACGCTCGTGTGTGGGGATTCCCTTAGGTATTTATTATGACTACTCAGGAATACCTACTGCAAGAACGGTGAGCATGCATATTGGACAATCATGGAATCCACTGGGCAGGTATACCAGTCCCCCCACACTGGCTTAAATGTGGAAGTTTCTTTAATGACATCATTACACTCTCTCTTCTGCATAGAGGCCTACCTCCGTTTTGGAACGAGCAACTAGCTTCATCTTTCGGACTAACTGACCGACTCCTTGACAATTCAAAAGTGCTTATAAATGGTCTAATTTAAATAAATGTTTTAATAAATGACTCTGACTTTGATTTACGTCATTGTTATAATCTTGACTTGATCAATAAAGCAACCTCCTTACCTTTAGACCGAAGCACTCCAGCAGGATTGCTAGAATTTCTTTTAAACATGACTCTAAAGTCCACAGGAATGTCCTTAGCGCCAGGGGGCTTGTAGGTCCAGGTCCGGTCCGTGAGCAGTCGTCCGGTTGACTCTTCGTAGACGATCTTCTCTGAGGTCCAGAGACCTAGTCCCATGACGAAAGCACCTTCAATCTGTGGGAAGGTAAAGGTGGTTTATTCTCCAGACCGATTTCGAACACGGCGGCTAATCTCAATGGAGTCTGGCCATGAACGCAGGAGATATTACAGTGCACAAGCGTGTGCGCAAACACAGGTGCACTCCTTTCATCACTAATAGTCCGGTGGGACGGCTATACGATACAACAGGGGAGAGATTAGGCGCGGAACCAACGGCTATAAATGCTTTCTGAGGCACGACTTCCAAACTCCGGGCTGCTACTGAAAAATTCGCCATGGAAAAACCCAATAGCACTTTTTGACCTACCTGGGAATCCAACCCATCAAAATCGCTTGCGGTTGCTTGGTCGTCGAATTGTTTTAGTATCTAACATACCTAGAAGGCACTGTCCTCCGAACCCCCCTAAATACCCAGTCTACCCACCTGTCCCACATCGATTTCAGGACTCATGCTAACTCCAGTATCTTCCAGCAAGTCTAATCTCCTCACGACGTGGTTGCCTGTCAACACGTCTAGTTCCACTTCAGCTGCGCAAACGCCGTAGACATTGTAGCCGACGAGGCCGTCGTTTGGTGAGGTCATGTAGGTGGTCTGAAGGTTTATACCTTTTGGTCAGGAAAAAATGGTTTAGCATTATATGAACAACACCTAAGTTAGTTTTTGTGGGTTGTACCTAGAATTAACTTCTGGTTAGTCGTATTAAAATCAATGAAATAATCAAGGGCTCGTGAGTTGCAGTAATTCAGTCAATCAATATAGGCGCTGAACGATTTGTCAGTGCTGAAAAGTAAGTCGTCTAAACTATAGCAAACTACCTTTTTCATACGCTTTCGTGACAACTTCCTCCCATGTAGGTTCTACAAGTTCCTTCTTCACTGCTTCCAGTCTCTTGGTGAGATCCTCACAGGCTTTCACAGTAGCGTACGCAACCGACTCACTGGCGATACTCCCGGCAGAAGCAAAAGCATTAGGGGAGACAAAGCTATCGCTCCCTCGAACTGTTACTTTCTCCAGTGGCACTTTCAAGGCATGAGCACAAACTTGGGCTATTTTAGTGTTGATCCCTTGTCCCATTTCAATTCCTCCATGGGATATGGCGATCGTTCCATCAGCATGGTACACGGAAATGGTGACAGGGTAGTTCAATGAATATATAACAGGGAAGGACATGATAGAGATCCTTAACCCTCGTTTCTTCCAAGCGTTTTCTTGATTAAATTTGGTGATTTCGGTTTTTCTATCGTCGAAAGTGGTGTCCATTTTGAATGATGAGATCATTTCTCTGAGGGCGTCGTCTTTTAGTGATAGGTTTGTTAGTCTGACCTCGACGTGGTCTTTGTTTGTGGCGTGGGAGATACGCTCCATTATGTGTTCGATAAATGCTGTGCCTTCCGTAGCTCCTGAAAGTGAAAAAAGTAATAAATAGGAATGAAAATAATGGTGGTTTTAATGATGCTACGATCGGCTTTAGTAGATAATTTTTCCTACCAGGTGCTCTGCACCAAGTCTCGCAAGGCTTGTCAGTGAGGACGCTGTAACCGGTGATCTTCCACGTCTCGCTGGAGTACAAGTTGGTGATTGACCTCACTACGTCACTAGACGGAGAGTTATTGAAGGCACAGCCACAGTCCGTGTAGAAGGTTACGTTCAGGTATTGGATTAAACCGTCGTTATTGACGCCAACCTGGAACCACAAATAGCAATAGGTGTAATGAAGGT
Source organism: Hoplodrina blanda (assembly GCA_949316365.1). Lineage (NCBI taxonomy): Eukaryota > Metazoa > Arthropoda > Insecta > Lepidoptera > Noctuidae > Hoplodrina > Hoplodrina blanda. Next base: position 13,817,416 of record OX438589.1, read on the forward strand.
TTTGTAGAAAGACTCGTCTATCATCTTCGAGATATTTTAGAGCACAGGTGTGTGTGTAAATGCAGGTGGCTGGTAGTGTACCAGTGATTGCGGACACACTTGTGCACTATAATACTTCCTGCGTAATTGTAGGTATCTTTAAATCTTGGTGAATAAAGAGAGAGGCAGGGATGAATCGGGACGAAACTTTAAAATGGATTTTATTAAGGTTAAACTATAATAGTACCTATGCCGCCAACAAGGACCCTAATTTGTAAATTATAATTCAGTAAAAACAGTACAGTAGGTACTTTTTGCCAACAAACCATTATAATTCAACATTAAAATCAATTTTATAGTTTCGTCCTGCAGTGCGATTCTGTAAGACCTCGTTCTAAACTTCGAATCTGAATCCGCTGTGAGTTCCTTGATTGGCATTCTAAAATCTCGGTTGATAATTCGAATTTACACTAGCGCTACTCTTGCGAGCGTGTCAGCGAGTTGAACTAAATTGACGGAGAGATTTTGACAGATAATGTATGAGATGACGTAAGAAGTAGCATTCTGTAAGGTAATTCCTCCGTCACTTCGACGCTCACTTCGCACTCGAACCCGATTTAAAATGTCAAATAAAAAGTATCTATTTTACGAGTGAAAATAGAAGAAATCCTATAAAAATAGTGTTAAAAAAAAAATAGTTTAAAAAACTAAAAAACACGCTTTTACCACGCACTTAAAATTACAAAATAATTCGAACATTTAGTTTGATGACTCAAGAGTTTTCCCTTTGCCAAAATAAAACTTCATTAGATCGCAGGTAAACATAAACAATTTCAGTTCGTGACGAACGATAGATAATTACCTACCTATGCGAAATGGTTGTAAGTAGGTAAGTAATCATCTTTATTAAATATTTACCTACTTACTACGATTTATTATGAAAGAGAGCGTGGAGCGTTGTGTCCAACAAGCTTCTATAATTAAAAAATTAAAAAACACGACTGCAAAAATTGCACATACACACATCAAAAAAGTCTAGGGATCAACATCCCTAACATTTGTTAGGGATGTTGATCCCTAGACTTTTTTGATGTGTATATTTGTACTTTGTTTACTCGTCAGTATTTTTTACGACGTTTTTTATTTACAGTGTTATATTTTTTAAATCTACTTGTCAAATTCTAGACGATAAACATAGACACGACCACATACATTAGAAAAAAAAATTGAGGCTGGAATTAATTTACTTTTTAAAGTGACCACACCGGTTTCTTTTTATTTTTAACTAGCCTATGTTACTCGGAACGATGCAAGGATTGTAACGATACCCCATACATCTAAATCGGTTCAGGCGTTTAAAAGTTATGGTGGAATAAAGAAACTCACATACATACATACATGATACATACATACATACATACATTAACCCTGAACACATAACACTCCTTTTTTTGGGCAGTCGTGTAAAAAGAGTAAATATTACATAAACGCTCCACGCGTTCTTTCATAATAAATCGTAGTAGGTAAATCTATACTTTACCTACTACGTTTGTTTGTTTGTTTGTTTGTTTGAACGCGCTAATCTCTGGAACTATTAGTCCGATTTGAAAAATTCTTTCAGTGTTAGATAGATTAGTTATCGAGGAAGGCTATAGGCTATATACCATCACGCTACGGCCTACGGGAGCGGAGCAGTAACCAAAGACGCGGGTGTAACCGCGGCGGACAGCTAGTATTTAATAAAGATGATTACTTACCTACTTACAACCATTTCGCATAGGATTAAGTCACGTGACTATTTTTTTCGTATTTCTGACAGCAAACCCTTTCATTTGATACCCATATCATGGGGGTGGATTTCAAACAGCCAGTCCGCCATCTTGGGGAGGCCGCCATATTGGATTTGTAATGACGTTTCTTAGCTAGTCATGTATTGTCATCAGAACTCAGAGCGTGTGCAAAATTTCATCCTAATCGAAGACCGGGAAGTGGGTCAAATTAAGAATCCAAGATTTTCTTACATAGTTATTTACAAGTGAAGCTAATATAAGCGTGTTAATAATAAGTCACGTGACTATTTTTTTCGTATTCCTGACAGCAAACCCTTTGATTTGATACCCATATCATGGGGGTGGAGTTCAAACAGCTAGTCCGCCATCTTGGGGAGGCCGCCATATTGAATTTGTAATGACGTTTCTTAGCTAGTCATGTATTGTCATCAGAACTCAGAGCGTGTGCAAAATTTCATCCTAATCGAAGACCGGGAAGTGGGTCAAATTAAGATTCCAAGATTTTCTCACATAGTTACTTACAAGTAAAGCTAATATAAAGCGTGTAATAATATTACACAGAGTGCTCAATTATCACCCAGACATAGTTGCAAAAATAGTTGATGCATGTTGTGGCGCTGGAATTCACAATTTCAGAAGAAGAGAGACTAGAAGAGCTCCAAACAATTGCTGAAGTTCAAAGGAGGCAAACTAGGGATTTGCCATCTAACGCCGATTTAGCTCTTGGGCAATTACGTAGGCGACACTTAGTAAATAGGCTAGTTCACGTCATAATTAATTATTAATTTTTTGGTGGTGTCGTTTTAGTACTAAGGTGGGTAGACTAAGGAAGGCCATGCTATGCTCCTTGTAAGGCCAATTATTGCCATGCGATGTCAAATTCCACTAATATAAAATCAAACTAAATCCAAACTAATCACCAAAGGTCAAAATAATAAATTCAATAAAACCGCTCTAATATCCGTTCAAAAGTGTTTTATTTATTATATACACATCAAAAAAGTCTAGGGATCAACATCCCTAACAAATGTTAGGGATGTTGATCCCTAGACTTTTTTGATGTGTGTATATTATATTAATTTAAATTACTACAGCCTATCTCTATTCATAGCCTCTGCCAATGCTTGCAGCCCTTTCCCCACTGCAGCCACAGCTTCAGCTAAAATCCTGTCTCTTTCTGCACTCCTCTCCAGAAAGGACTGCAGGATTTGTGCATTTAGTCGTTGTATCTCCAGCTTCTGTTCTATCTCTGAATCTCCCAGTAGTGCTGGAGAATTCCGGCATTGAGATCGTGGAGGAGCAGCAACTGAAGACGTGTGACGTGATGCTGAAAAAAGAACACCGATTTCTATGATGCGTAAATAAAAAATCTTAAATAGCAGCTTTTCGTTATCATTCGTTTGAAAAATAAAGTTTTGATAGTTATTTTTATTTTGTACTTACACAAGGAACCAGCACCTCGACTAGCACGAGCCATATTTGTCATGGGGCGGCGAGAAGTAGAAGCAATTGGAGTCGCATGACGCGAAGCTAAAAAGATAAATATATACATAATTACATGAAGGTTCTTTAATCTAATTTTTTTTCCTAAATCAAATAGGTATAATTATTAGTGGTCTGATTTCTTCTTTCTGTATTCTATTTTCCACGGTACCTACAGCTTTGCTACGCCTATCTCGCAAATGAATTGAAAAATGGTTGGACCATCACGACAAATAAATAACATTCAGTGATATTGTTAAGTGCTAGCATTTAAGAAATCAGATCTAATGTAAGTACGTAACTCGAGGGGGTTGGCTTTGATAGCCGAAATACAGGTTCTGCCCGGCTAATTTACAAATTTACAGCTTTTTTTGTCAGACCAATACTCATCAATCAGACATAATTAAAGAAAGAAATTATAATAGGTACAATAATTGCCTGTGGTCCTAACTAACATGCAGTAAAAAAAGCGATGCTAACCTTGGTTCACTGTTTGTAATTTTTAATTGTGCCACCCATACTATTTAGGCGCACGGTTAGTGCCTCCCACTGGCGTCGGCTTCGCTCTCTGGCACTTTGAGTTCTCAAGAAACCCTTCGCCATGCCAGGGTTTCTTTCCATGAACTCTACCAGAGTTTCAACCTGAGCCGACGATGGATAACAGGAACGTGTCTCATTTAGACTGGAACATTATTGTTGGATTAGATAACAAAATAAATACTATTTTAATTAATATAATTTTTAAACATGTCAACCACAAATACTTACTTCATGATTTTTTCACAATAATTTGCGGCACTGAATGATCAAACAAACAATTCAAATAAAACGACGCAACGCACTAGCACTATCAAAAGAAATATTTTCAACTAGCTTCTGCCCGCGACTTCGTCCGCGTCAAAGTTTGTTTCTCCATACAAACTACACGAATACAGTGCTCACCCCCCAAAGCACATAGCGTGATAATTTATAGCCTATAGACTAATTTGGCCAATGTGGAATATTGATACAAAATTTGAACAGAATCTATCTGCCAGTTTTCGCGTGATGCTCTAACAAACATACAGACAAAAAGACAAACAGACAAAAATTCTAAAAAAATATTTTCGGCATTAGAATTACTCCCCGACCTCATAGCAATTACTATTTTTCAAAAATATTAAATGTACAGTTATGACTTCGCTACGATTTTATTATATGTATAGATTTGTCATTGTCAGAATGTCAGTCTGACACACTGTGACACTGACTTTTTATTTTTTTCGTAAAGGAAGCATAAAAATTTATGGCACGAATTTAGAGTTTTCTGTTTTTTTTTTACTTTATAGCTGCCTCAAATTCCGTAAAATAAGATATTTTAATTTAAATATCATATTAGCTAAAATTCTGTGCCAAAAACTCAACAATTGTGTCAAAAACTAGAATCGATAAAACTAGATTAACATTTTGTTGAGTGTGGTCGTCACTAGTACAATATTGGTCGCTTCGGAGCTCACTTCACTTCGCATGTGATTAGGTGATGCTTACAGAATGCAAAATCAAGGTCATTATGAACCTTCAGCGAAGTGAGAATGAATAGCGATGTGAGATGCGAGTTGATGTTAGAATTTTACAGAATCGACTTGCTGATTCGCCCCTGCCTTTCAATAGGAAGCCACCCCAAACTCATGCCTTTCAAACAGTAATAACGTCTATAGTACATAAAATAGGTTAAAATATAGGTACCTACCCTATTTTATGTACATACATTATTACTGTTTGAAAGGCATGAGTTTAGGTAGGGAGCAAGATGTCCAGTTTGTTATACGAGACATTATTACATTTGTCTCTAAAGATAAAGGGCAGCTAAGGCTAAAGCTATAAGGGCAGCTGAACTTCTGTTTGTAGGTCATCAGTCTGCTGTACCTTTAATAAAAAATAAGGACGATATCCCTTACCTCATATTGAAACTCACAAGCATGTCGCTTGCCAACGGCGTGCATGTTGTGTGTGATGGGCATCACGAGCGTTGCGCTCCTGTTGAGCTTGTAAGCGACTAAAGCGCTCGCGCACGCTGTGAGCGACGAGCGGGACGCCTTGCCGCCGTACCCTCCGCCTAATCGCGGGACCTCGACTATAATGCTAGAATCAGGAAATAGAAAGATTAAAAATTATCTCATTAGGTTAGGTTAATGGCCTACTTAAATACTGACTTGCTGACAATAACATAAAAAGTGTAGGTACCTACCTAAGTAGATAAATTTTGTTTTCACAAGATGGAATAATTGAGTTTTGAAAAAGTGGCCTTATCTCTTGTGGAGTACTTTTAGTTATTGCTTCCTCCTTTTTAGTGTAGTCAGTAGATATTTATTTTGGCCATTATGAGCTCAGTGAGTTAAGACATAATCCTTCAAACAAACCCTAAAAAAAATCTAGGCACGGGCTATTGAATAAGTGGGTGTAACTTTACTTATCAGCGGTCAAACATACCGATTCTCATCAATATTCAGCGCCTTAGCCACAGCAACATTGACCAGATCCATCCACTGTGTGGCAGACCGTACCACGAGTCCGTTCTCAGTCACATGGGTGGAACAGCTCTGGGTCTCCATCGTGTAGTGGTATTGGGTAGGTACTGTGAAGGTTCCGGTGATGGTGTGCCGAATGTCTGTACCTTTGGTGGTCGGTTCCACTGTCACATCCTGGCGGACCTGTAAAAGTAAGTTAATCGTCGTAAGCAGGGCGGAATATATGTCAGGTTTATGATATGAAGATCATAAGAAAATAACTGAGGATGGAGGGGGGAGGGACTCACTAGATCTTTTTGTTGTTGTAACAAAAGCAAAGTTAGATGCTTCAGAGAGTCTGATGAACTGATGATCTTTATTTGTGGAAACAGTAGAATTTATCCCTTCGTCTTCTGCCTTACGTATTTGTAGTCTAGGTACTGATAGTCTTTCTACTCTTGTGACTTTACTTATTGGTGTCACATGCGACCAGTGGCGGCTGGTGGGTTATCGAACTGGTGGTGCACTTTACTAAAATACTAAAATTAGAAAATGCAACAAAACAAAAATTTACATAATATATGTTTATTTTTTATACATTAAATCAATGCGACGACATTTTTCTGAAGCGAAATGTTCAATCACCTTTTTAAAACTAAAAACAATTACGGTACATAATATAAATAAACAATAATTAACGCGTCACACAAATAGTGAAACTATACTGGTAATCTGATATCGACATGTCAATCATGGCTGCCGTCGCGCCGTCGCGGCCAATTCGTCAAACATCGGGTGCTCTCGGCAATCCTCGGTTCGCACGTGCGGCGCTCGAGAACCCACTCATAACTCGGTACATTTCTATGAACTATCTTCTGTTTCACGCGTCAGGCGTATAAACTCGTATCTCCTACAAGTTATATTAGCAGTCCTCGTGCACTCGCCGAAGCGCACGAGAATTTGTCTTTACAGGAAAATAGTTTAGTAAAGCGCTCAAACTGTTTCACCATAATTGGAGATTTAATTTTTTATACGTTTTTGTATGTTTAAAAATAACTATTAAAATGGTAATTTAAAAATAAAGATGAAGTAAGTACTTACTTAATATTTTGTAATTTTTGATTTTTGAATTGGTGGTTCAGCGCACGAGCGCACTTAAGGTACAGCCGCCACTGCATGCGACTGCATAGGATTAGGCACATAAGGGCATAAATAAACACGCGATCGACACTCGACGGACTACACTCACTAGTTTGTGGACCGAGTGTTGTTATTTTACAATTTGAAAGATCAAGCAGAATATTGGATCAAGCAGGATATTGAATCAAGCAGATATATAAAGTTGGTTAATCAATTTTTATTATAGTGGTCACTCATTTTTAAAAATTGAGACATAACCTTTAAATTCACTTTATGGAGAACGATGTATGATTTTTGAAGTTTACAGAATGTTGAATAAGAAACACTTACTCGTCTATCCTTATCAGGGGCCGCCAGCGCATCTTTGATACTCAGCACAGGTTTCACATCCAACTTCTTGTACTTCACTTTGACCAGTTCCGCAGCAGCCTCAGCCGCTCTCCTCGTGATTGCTGCCACCACCCCCAATGGCTGACCGTAGTGGAGGATGTTTTTTGATGCGAAGATTTCTTCATCGCTCTCCATCCACGGCACCTCTGAGGGAGTGAAGGAGTTCCTCCCTGGTATGTCTTTGGAGGAGAAGAAGGCTATGACTCCTGGAATTTTCTGTTTACGGAATTAATAATAAATATTAATAATAGCCTATCATGTTCCACTGCAGGGCAAAGGTTTCTTCTCATACAGAGAAGGCATGAACATTGATCACTTCGCCGGGTTTCCTCCCGATGTTCAGCCAATTACTGTCCCACACAAACCATGTCAGAGGTCCTTGAAGCGGTTTAGAAACTCTGACACTAGGGTGTGTGGGGTCGTAAGACCTTACGGGTAGTAAGGTACCCACACGATAAAGAAGACAGGATATGGAAACATACTTAAGGGACTATAGGTTTGGGTGGCTAAAATGGACTGATTACCTAAGACTATGGAAGAACTGGTATTATTATTTTTATTATTAGATCTTGTAGAGACTTCATGCTTACCAGTGCCTCAGTAGCGTCAATCTCCTGTATTTCAGCTCGACAGACATCAGACAGTACGAACGCGACGTGCACTGCGCGTGGGCCGTTGAACACGTCACAGACGTATTTTGCCTCACCTGAACACTGCCAGACAAACAAACATATAGGGGGTGTAAAAGTAAAAAGACATTACACATTATAGGGTTTTTAGACATTAGACATTACACATTATTGGGTTTTTCCATCAGGAATTTCTCAGTACTAGCCTCAGAGTCTGAATTTGTACCCGTTTGATGGCAATTAGGCTCGCCCCTTATTATGTACAGTCAGCAAAACAGATAGGTATGCAGGGTCGTCAGATATAGTTTAAGTTTTCTTAGAAACCGATGGATGTTTTCGAATGTAATTTAATTTACGTAGATAATAAATAGTTCTTTATATAGGTTAAGTTACAGTCAAAGACATCATCGGTTTCTAAGAAAACTTAAACTATATCTGACGACCCTGCATACCTATCTGTTTTGCTGACTGTACATGGGACTTAAACATAAATGGCGAAATGTGGGTGTACTAATGGGTACACCTCTGCCTAACCCTTCGGGGATTACAGGCGTGATGTTATGTTATTGTTATCTCTTTGAATTTGAAGAGACAAAACTTCACCTTATAGGGACTACAATATTTACCTGTGAAAGCGCCTCCAGCTTGGGCACAGGTTTGTTCAGAGGCCACAAAGTCTTATCTGTCTCGTAGGTCTGTGTACCTCGGGAGAGTGGTCGTTCTAGCAAACTACCACCAGATTTGTACCTGATGTTTGCATCTGGATAAAGAGATAGGACCGCCTGAAAATGTTAAATATTTTTTAGTTGCTTTCTTTTTCTTCTTTGTTTAAAAAACGTTGTGCCACACAAGGAATTTGTCCTGGATTGTGGATGCGTTTTTACAAACAGATAAACTCACATACCCGGAACTACTATCTATAGGCCATACAAATATTTGTTCCGTGCGGGAATTGAATACGCGGCACGCAGCGTTTGGAGCCAATCGTTTAGCTACACTGCGCAAATGCAAAAACACCTCGCGTATACAAAAAAGGGATCACTATATTATAACGTATGGCTGATGAAAGTGTCGGCTATTTTAACTGTTAGTAATTAACATAATATTATACTTACAGGGTCATTGAAAAATACCCGAAACCTGAAAAGGGGTCATTGTACTCATCATTATGAACAACTTTTACTATGGGACCAACCCTGGAATCATGAAAAAAAAATCAGCTGTTCCCTACAAAAATGCTACGCAACACGATCATAATGTATAGAACAGCTGATTTTTTTTCTTGATTTCAGGGTTGGTCCCATAGTAAAAATTGTTCATAATGATGAGTACAATGACCTTTTTTCAGGTTTCGGGTATTTGTTCAATTACCCTGTATAAATTACTCCTCTGTAGTATTAGCTATATAAATACACAATGTAGTTATTGTAACTCGCCGCATTTCAGTGAGGTGCAAACTTAGCTTAACAGAGTTATACACTTACTTTATAGAACAGCCCCAGGGCCAGAGTCTTCCTACAACTGGCTGATGGTTCCGGTAAGACTTCCATCGGAAGAATCTCCTCATCTAACTTTTTCAGGGCTTTATATAAAACCTCATTGGTAAACAAATTCTGTCCAACGAGCAAGCCTTCTGTCTGTACCGCTCTTGTGAAAGTAGGACTGATGTTTCCATAGACTATTCTGGCGGATGTGATTGTCTTTGCCGTGTCCAGTTTAAAAAGGAAACCAGCGTTGACTATGGCGTGAGCGTTTTGCGCGCGAGGCATTATCTGGGAATTATGTAAACGGTGATATTTAGCAGAGTGCAATTAGCCTAGAAATACCTCCCAAGTAGAACCAAGTTTAAAGTGGCCAGGTTTCATACAGGGTGTCCCAGACAAGGACGTCCAAACGAAAATTTTGGAAGCCTCTCTTCTTGGGCTATTCATCGCTTATTTTTTAAATAAGCGATGATGATAATCATCTCTAGGAACTCAATAAAAAAGTCCCATCAAAATTACATTATACACTTTTTACTTCTAATTTCTATGATAAGAAATACATGCCTACCTATGTAACTATGTAGTAATAAGTTATTATTCATAATTTTAACAAAGCCATATTCAGCAGGAAAACGAAATGTAAAATAATTGGTACATTGTAATACAAGGGAGGAAAATTTTTCATTACTGTCAAGGCTGAATATCAGCACGAGTCGAAGGCGAGGGTGTAATGACACCGAGAGCGTGACAGTAAAAGCTTACGCGTGTCATACAACGTTTTCCAACACACTAGTGAGGAAAGAACCTTTGTTATAAATTCATTGATGCAAAAATAAAATTACGACTCTTATATGACTCTAAAAGCAGTGGATTAAGAGCCACTTTACGAGCTAGTGTGTTGAAAAACAAAAAGATATATATAATGATGTTAATTAGTTCTTTATTATTACCTTGTACGTTTTAAGTAGGTTGCTATTAGACAATGGAGGAAGCTTCACATCAGATATCAGTTTATCAGTGAGGGTTGTTGTCAAAAAGTCTTGGGTTTGCACCTCGACCTTACTTAGATCACGGTTTACTGAAAAAAAAAAAAATTATAAAGTATTGTGTGTGTGTATTTCTCAAAAGGTGTAGTGTAGCGACCGAATATTCAGACACATTTCTTAAGTCTGCAGTTTAATAGAAAAAGAGAATGGATTTCAAAATTTATAATCTAATCAGCAGAGTCATTAATCAATTACGCCCACAGCTGGGCATAACTCTCTCTCAAGCATTACTAAGAACCGGCTGTGCCGATCGTATACAGCAACTTCCCGCGACTTTCACCAGGATCAATGAATGAAGAACGCCATGTTTTTAAGAATAATGTATGTAAGGTGTGGTAAAACACAGAATTGCTTGCATAACAATTGTATAAGACCTATAAACCTGTGTACACCTTAAAGCTATTTGATTTAAGAGCGTTTGAGCCTTGACAATTCAAAAGTGCCTGTAAATGGTCTAATTGAAATAAATGTTTTGACTTTGACTTTGGTTACGGCGTACAATCGTACATCATTTCATACCTATAAACTTCTCTTCTTTTCTTCTTTCTTTATCGTGTGGGCAGTACGGTCTTACGACCCCACACACCCTAGTGTCAGGGTTTTTAAACCGCCTCAAGGGCCTCTGACATGGTTTGAGTGGGAAGTAGTTATTTTTCGAAATGAATGAACCGATTTTTATGAAACTTCCTACGCATAAACAGGATATATAGGTCTAAAAAGTTATTAGAGAACATTTTCGAAATGTCTTATTTAAAAAAAAGATATCTGGAAATCACTGTTTCTATGGAAAACTTAAAATCGGTTGAATAGGGTAGATGACACCACCAATCAACTGACGTACTTTTTCTAACCTGTCAAAACGCTATTCTCCCATAGATTTTGTATGGTGTAAATAACTATGACTTCACTTTTGAGTAGACTCAATTGACTAACTATTTATAAATTAGAAAGCAATAAAAAATCGAAACAGACAGTTAATTGAAAATGAATTGGGTTATCAGGGCTAAAATAAAGTGTTTCTTTAGAGAAGTTATGTCTTGGTATTATTGGTTAGTGATGTCATCTACCCTATTTACCTATAACACAATTCTTCGAAAATGTTCTCAGATACTTTAAAGTGAGTTATTGAATATTCGAAAGCTAATAAATTACAAGGGTTAATGAGGAATAATTAGGATTAGAGAATAATTAGGATCTCATGTCACATTGGCCTCTAAGAAATCCGTTGATGCCTAATACACGTATACCGCCCGACCGCGCGGTCGAGCGGTGAAATCCGCTTTACCGCCACCGCCCACCGCGGCGGTGCGCGGTGCCGTGTGGTAATCGCCTAATATCTAGTACCTATAGTAACAGTGGCTCCAACGGTGTCCAAAATCAGGAACAAATCAGACGGAAAGTCGTGATGCTGGTTTTTCAATGCCAAGTTTCCTCCTATTGTTCCAATCTGAAACAGAGAAAGGATAACTTTAACGTTTACTTATTTCAATTTTGTAAATGTGAGTACCATGGAGCTTTTTATTTATTGAGTTACTATGTGTTTTGACTTAATGAGCATGGCGGTTGCAAGAGAGCTTGTCATGCTCACTCAAATATCTCGCTGATGGTGGCGCGTGTGTTGGATCATTTGGCTCCCTTCAAAATGGTTGAGTTAAGTGGTGCTGATCCATGCGTCAGCTCGTGAACGAGTGCTGTCAGTTGGGATTGGTCATCTCTTAACTGCCTTGGCTTATATCTTTAGTCTTATATGTATATTTTTTTTTTTAATTGTTTTATATTCATCTTCATTGTTTTCACATGTAGAATCAACAAGAATAATGTAACCAGGATTTTGTAAAAACCTAATTTAAAAGAGTGCCGTGGAGTTTCTTGCTCGTTCTTCTCCATAGAGGCCTACCTCCGTTTTGGAACGAGCAACTAGCTTCAACTTTCGGACTAACTGACCGACTCCTTGACTATTCAAAAGTGCCTGTAAATGGTCTAATTGAAATAAATGTTTTGACTTTTTGACTTTGTTTATTACAATTGTGAAGAAGATTAAAATTACTGCAATTAAAGATCGCTCACTTAACTACCTGTACCCACAGGAAAAGTTTTTATCCAGTGCGGATTTTTTTTTACAATAAAAATAATAATAATACCAGCCTATTACTGTCCTACTGCAGGGCAAAGGCCTCTTCTCATACAGAGAAGGCATGAGCATTGATCACCACGCTTGCTCAAGGCGGATTGGCGATTCCAGACTTATATGAATTACAAGTCCAGGTTTCCTCACGATGTTTTCCTTCACCGAAGTCAGTGATGTCCAAGATAAACTTTTGAAAGTACATATGAATCATGTTAATTTTATTTATTTCTTTATAATAACCCCTTTCGTAGCAGCTAGCAGCGACCCCTACGAACTCTTGTAGCAGTGGTCTACAAAGACCCATTGCCCTCGTAGACCGTTGCTAAGTGAATCAGGAGTGCAGTAGGTATGGTTAATAAGGCCCACTTACATTTCTCACAGGTACATGTGCAACTAAGTCCAAGTGATTAAAAAAAGTCTCTAAGTAGCTGAAGTCTTCATTCTCCTTACTCATTTTCTGAAAGGTCTTCATGATCTCGGTAAGGGACATGCCAGCGCCTAGGATGAGGTTTTCATCAGTGCGGGCCATCTTTAGATTTTCTATCGAAGAAATGTCTATCAAGATCTTTGGTTCGACCTTTATTGGGTATACTCCTGGAAGAATGGGGGCAGATTTAATTAACAGATACAACGGTTTTTATACAGTCTCAAAAATGACATGAAGATTTTTAAACAACGATACCAAATAACAGTTGACATACCTCTACCAGTATTGCCTGCAATGAGCCTGTAATTGTCTGAACCTTCGCGCGCCAACACCTGATGAGATTTATAAATGATTAATCTGTTATACCTAGAAGCAAAACAATTACCTACGTTAACAAGGGCGGATCCGGCCTTCAAGTCAGGGGCCCGGGGTCATATAATAAGGTCTAGTCAGGACAGGCTCCATTTCGATTACAATAAGGAGGTCATGACCCCCATGACGTTAATTAATCCGTTGATACTGCAGCTGAAGATAGTTCTAAAAGGTAGACCGGTAATTAAAAACATTCAAGAATCTAGTTGAGTTGAGTAGTGACCCCACGAGACTGGCCGACGAACTGGTAAAGGTTGCGGGAAACCGCTGGATGCGGGTAACTCAGGACCGGTCATTGTGGTTATCTTTAGGGAAGGCCTATGTCCAGCAGTAGACGTTGCTCGGCTGATATGAAGATGAGGCCTTGATTGGTCTCCCTTGTGATTGGCCGCCATGACCAAAATTCAGTCTAGAGGATATGGCGCTTTGCACACAGAGCAACTATTGCAGCTACTGGCAACTGGCAACTAGCTGTTTTCATATATTTCAATAGGGTAGATGACATCACTAACCAATAATACCAAGACATAACTTCTCTAAAGAAACACTTTATTTTAGCCCTGATAACCCAATTCATTTTCAATTAACTGTCTGTTTTGATTTTTTATTGCTTTCTAATTTATAAATAGTTAGTCAATTGAGTCTACTCAAAAGTGACGTCATAGTTATTTACACCATACAAAATCTATGGGAGAATAGCGTTTTGACAGGTCATAAAAAGTACGTCAGTTGATTGGTGGTGTCATCTACCCTATTAGACTGCGCATACATAGCAACTCGAGTTTCGAGTTCCGGTGATCGTCAACAGTTTTCAGTTGCTGTAATCGATGACTAAGTTAATTCCCAATTGCCGCAACTAGCAATTGTTAAATATTATACCGTTAACGCTGATCGCTGCGTAGATTGAGCAACTCGGCTATGAAAGTTGCTCACAGATTGCCATAAAGTTGCGGCAACCGTAAACGTTATCAATTTTTTACAGAAAACTTTTAAAGCGTTGATAGTTGCCTCAACTTAAGTTGCTCCATGTGCAAAGCGCCTATAGTACCTTGACTGGTAGTTTATCCATACATGCTCAACATTACAATACCTTGAAGACGTCCTCTACACTGTAAGCCTTGTACCACCGTCCAGCAGCTGTGTTGAGCTCTTTCAGCGATCCTTGAGTATTTTCTATGTGGCACCATTCGTCATCCGAAGTGCTGCACTTACGAGTGCATTTCTTCGCACATTTTCGTATGTGCAGGTCTTCTAAATCCTGAAAAAGAGATTTAAGTGTTAAGTCATTCTGAGTTTCTGGCGGTTGCTGTTATCTTTAGCAAACTCTCAATATTTATAACAATTATTATTTATTTTGATTTTAAAATAGTTTCAAAGTTGCTTTTAAAAGGTTTTTTTCTAATAAATGATTTGATATCATTTGATAAAATTAATTATGAGGAACTGATTCAATTATGCCAAATGTGCTAGATTACTATTCAGCAATAACAGTCTACATTCAAAACATAATATGCTTAAAATAAGTTTTAAATTAATCAACGCTAAATATTACCGAGGGTTCGTTTCGACACTACAACGTGTGAGCACTGTGTATCTACAAAAAATAATTTAGCTTCCATTTCTAATCTTTGTAGCATTTGGTACGTGTTGTAGTACTTTACATGACTTTTTTTTTAGGTACATCGTCTTCACATTCGTATAAATAGAATTAATGTAACTACTACTTATTGTAAACCATATATATTTTTTAAAAGAGTAGGTCTGTATGGAGTTTCTTGCCCGTTCTTCTCCATACGAAGCTACCTTTTGGAATGGGCAACTTGATTCAAATTTTTCTCGACGTTCAAAAGTGCCTTTTAATGGTCTAATTGAAATAAATGATTTGACTTTGACTTTGAAAGAACTAACACCAATTAAACATGGTTTCTTTTTATACGATAGAAGGAAAAATAAGAAAGTTCAGGAAGATGAACTACAGTCGGTTAGCCAGTTGTACCTGTCTTCACTTACCTGTAACTTGTCCTTGAGTCCAGGGTCGGTGTCAGTGGCGAAGCTTTTGAAGGCATCCAGGATAGGTCTGTATCCCGTGCAGCGACACATGTTGCCGCCAAATGAGTTCTCTACTTCTTGCGTCGTCAGGTTTTTAGTGGACTTTTCGAGACTGTAAAAGATATTATCATCATCACCATCATGACCTTTATCATGCAGGTCGTCATTCTATTTCGTGGGTGGCCTTGCTACCTTTGTCTACAATATAGACAATGATGGTCGACTAAGAGTCATCGATCACCGACACAGCAAATATAATTTGCCATTCAAGTTAGGGTTTTAAAGACGTGTGCGATGAAACATTTTTTATAATGACAAGATGAATAAAATTTTTCGTGCAATGTCGTAGTCGTGTTTTTTTATATATATTTTTATTTTCCCAATGTCGTAGTCGTGTTTTTTTATATATATTTTTATTTTCCTTTATTTTAAGTTTTGTATCTTTAATTATTGTTATTGGTTTCAAACGTAATTCTTATAGTTAAAGTAAAATATATAAATAGTCGTACCTAATAAAAATATAATAGCAGGAGGTTATTTCGCCTATCAAACTGCCCAAGGAGTATAATAAGGACAGCCAGAAACATGAATGATGGTGATAGGATATTAAAACGTAATCCACAATACCTGTACATATTCATGACCCAGCCAGGCGTGCAGTACCCACACTGTGTGCCGTTGAACGTCGCCAGACGATCCTGAATGGGATGGTAGCCATCTTTCCGGTTGCCGATACCTTCAACTGTTGTTATATCCCAGTCATGGCACGATAGAATGTGTACTAGACACTGGAAAAAGAAATACAATCTAAAAAGACGTTGAGAGTTCCATTTTCAAATTCAAATCGTTATTTTTTTTAGACATACCGCCTTATTACAAGCCTAGATTTATGTTTAGACTGATTTTTGTAAATATTACAAACTTTATGCTTAACGAAATAAAGTTCTAAATTAAAAAACTGGCTCAAAGACGAACCTGGGTTAACCAAAGACTTTGTTTTATAATAAGGCATAATAACTGCTGAATATAAGGTCTTGGGTTTGATTACCAGGTCGGGCAAAGTGTTATTGGGTTTAACCATCAGGAATTTTTCAGTAGCAGCCTCGGAGTCTGGATTTGGGCCCGGTTGATGGCAATAGGTTCGCCGCCTATTACATGGGACTTAAACATAACTGGCGAAATGTGGGTTTACTAATGAGTACACCACTGCCTTTCCCTTCGGAGATTACAGGCGTGATGTTATGTTGGTTAAGAAGCACCAGAGTTTATCCCGGACAAACATTTTATAAATAAGAGCGACATTTTTATAAAGAAACATAGGAGGTATTGTAGTACCCCGCGTTTTTACCATCAGAGAATGACCAGAAGGCCAGATGATTAGCCTTTTTGGCGTTTATCTATACCTATGTGAAATAGAGTAAAGCTGTTCTGTGGTAAAGCCTTGCCATTGTCTATGGCAGGACAAAGCCCTCGTCTCACACACATAAAGAACGTTAAGAAATATTGTTTCTCATTTAATATTGCGTACAGTCAACAAAAGAGATAGGTATGCAGTGTCGTCAGATCTAGTTGAAGTTTTTTTTTAATTGCTTGACAATTTAACATAAAAGCTTGTTTTAAAAAAAAATAATTTTAAATAGAAGTTGTTTTATTATGATAATATAACATAGGTATATGTATTTCTATAACAGCGCCTTTAAGAGATAAGACTTTAAAAACTTACAAATCGAAAGATTTTAATTTTTTTTCCCTAAACGCTAACACATTAAGATAATTATTTGAAAACGTCCAAATTAGTCGTGAATGACAATATTTTATTTAATGCGTTTACTGATAGTGTAGTAAGAGGAAAACAAACAATTTATAACGAGATTATAAAGATACAAATATCTGGTTTGAAACAGCAAGCTCATCATTATTAATGCGGCAGCTTGTATTCACACCTAATTACCCCAGGTTTTCCCTAATGACTATGGTAAAAACTGCTTGCAAGATGAAGTATGGGTTCGATAATGGAATCTAAAAATAACTTTAGTTGTAACAAGGGCGCAGAACTGATGGCCGATTGGGCCGTATTAAAGTTCTCGAATGAAGACCACGCACCGACAAGCGCAGCGTAGGACGTCTACCCACAAGGTGGAGAGACGATCCGATGAGGACCACGGGATCGCGCTGGATGCATGCCGCTTCCAACCGGTCCTATTGGAAATCTGTAGGGGAGGCCTATATTCAGCAGTAGAGTTGCGTGCATGATAACAAATTCCGTTCGGAATGATGATGCATACAATGTTAAATTGTATTTTTATTAGATTTTAGCTTACTTATAATTAATATGAGAATTGATCGAGTATATTGCTGCCTTGCACTAAAAACGGTTTAGTAGATAAAGGACCTATTCGTAAAATGGCTTACGGCGAAAAAAAGGACCTGTTCTCGGAATGGCTTATTCTTCAAAGGACTTGTTCTCATAATACCTCATTCTGCAAAAGACTTATTCGTATAATACCTTATTCGTGTAATGACCTATTCTTGGTAGGACTTAAGCAGTGCTAATCAACGTCACCGGACCACCATCAGAAGGGGTGGCACCGACGGCTTAACGTTGTGATTCCAAAACGTCCAAGCTTATTGCACTTTATACACAAAATACGAGGAGAGTCAAAGCATTTTGATGTGATTATTAGAAAAAGTTTTTTTGAAAGTCAACGGCTAAATAGAAGAAGTAAAGATATCATATTTGAGGGTACATATCAGAATATCGAAAATCAAAATATCGAAAACCAAAATTTCGATATTTTGTACTTCGTTAATATGATTTTCGATATTTTGATTTTCGATTTTATGATCATTCGATCATATAAACTTTCGATATTTTGATTTTCGATATTATGATACATTCGATATTTTGATTTTCGATATTTTGATTTTCGACATTTTGATTTTCGATATTCTGATATGTATCCCATATTTGGTAAGAAATATAAAAAAATATTGGCCAAATTAGAGATACACGAGATAACTGTGGAGCAATTCTTTAAGTGATTAGTTTAATTCTTTAAAAAAATTACTCATTTCATAATACCTAAATGTGCGTACGGATTAGAGGCAGCCTCGCCTAAGGCACGCACGGTTCGCCCTGTTGCTAAAGTGCGTACCCTTAAACTGCCTCTAATCCGTACGCACCTAATAATTGATAGTATTCATATAATTAAACCAAATGATTAGAAAAAGAAAAATTTGTACCTTTCATTTAGATTTTATTAATTTTTATAAAAAAAAAAACAATAAGTTTTTTTCCTCTTATTTAGGTATATTTACAGTGTGCGGGATACACATTTGCTATGCTGGATTGGTGGGGAATAAAACCACTTGCTCGAGAGTCTTGAAGTTTATTCTTCCAGTGTTTCTTGTAGAACTGCTGCTCGCCGACTGTGTCGATATCGTTTTTTTTTTTTTTTTTCGGTATGGCATCTCGCACGTCGACCTATGAGGTTGTCGGCTGCTTAACCGGACTATCCTGTGGTGCCTTAGAAATTAAGGTCTCCAGCCAGGGCTTAAAACAACTTACAAACTAAGCGACTACACGCTAAGAGCACCCCCTGTGGGGTACGAGCCTCCGGCACGGGGCTCCGGGGTACGGGGTGGGCGTCGCTGGGGGAGGGCAAAAAAGGGACAGGCTGGATCAGATTATAAAAGTTATCGTCTGGATGAGATTCGAACTCACGATTCCCGCACCTATCTGCAGGCGCTTAGCCGATAGGCCAACTTGACTTTGTCGATATCGAAAATCCACCCGATTTTTATACAAAATTTCAAATAGAAAGCGCACGAATTTTAGCCAATCAGAACAGACAAACTAGGGACAATTGACAGCCGTTAGGTCAAAAACAATATTTCAGCCAATTCTAAAGAAATTAGTTAATTACCTGATTTCTAAGCGTAACGCATAATACTAGAGCCACATCTGGTTACCATAAACGAGTTTTGGGCTTTACCCGAGAACAGAACCCTTAGAACAATTGAGAAATCGTACAAAAGGGCAATAAAGCTATTTAGCAAAACTGTGGGAAGTTGGGCTGACCGTGGTGATTTCTCTTACTTTTTTTACGAAAACATAATAACAAACTATCTTATTTCTAACTAATAAAAATAAACACGAGAACATTCCGAATATTACAACATTATAACAGGATATTATGTTATAAGAAACTACGAGTGTCAACTATCAAACTATTAAAACTAAGATTAAGACTAAGATTTTAAAACTAAATCTACTATAAACACTCTAAAACTATTATCACTAGATTGTTAATCAGTTTGTTTACACTATTCAAACACTTCACTTTGTTCACTTGTCCCGCACATACAGCTTCATTTAAATATGAATTATTTTACCTATCTAAAATACTCTAAATTACTTGTTTATTGAACGAAGTACATTTATAGTTCTTAGAAAAAAAAAGAATCATGAAAATCGGTTTACCCAGTCGCAAGATATTAGCTAACAAACATAAAAAAAAATACAGTCGAATTGATAACCTCCTCCTTTTTTTTAAGTCGGTTAATAAGTCATTTCGAGAATAAGTCTTTTTAAGAATAAGTTTTTCTACGAATGAGTCCAAAGTAGAATAAGGTAATTCACGAATAGGACATTTTTAGAATGAGGCATAAGTATCACGAATAAGTCCATAAACGACTACAGGTCATTTTGCGAATAAGTCCAATGTCTACTAAACCTTAAAAACGACCAAGTATAAAGTATATTTTAGTTTCGAGAGTAGTTGTAAATGAATGATGTTAGGTTTTTGGCCACTAATGTCTAAAAATAGTCTGTTTCCCGTTACCCAAAGGCTGGGATTTACCTTGGCCACGTTGGCTAAGCATTTCCATGCAACGTGGCAATGCCGCCAGTATTTTAGGCACATTTACATAGTGTGTTTATAATAAATAAATTTCCAGATGACGGCGATGCGAAGGAATTTTTTGATGCCATTTAATTTGGTTCCTTTTTTAATAATAATATTGATTCCTCCTTTTTCTAAAGTCGGTTAAAAAGGACATTTTAAATTGGCCCCAAGAGCATTGGTATGAACACAAAGCCTAGAATGGTACTATAGTGTTCAAAGCACTCATTCAAACTTAGAATGTTTTTAAAAACATTTTAATCACCACCATTGTTTGTTCATGATATACCTATACTTATAAGTACGAGTAGAAACATTTATTAAAGACGCCATTATGTACTGTAGGTAAAATACTTAGGTATTTGACCCCATCAATTAATCGACATCCTTCAACGCATTTCTCCTATAGATTTTGTATGGAAAAATACAATTAATTTACTCTATTTATTAATGAAATCAATAATTACTTGCAACTAAAAATCTAATAGCAATTAAAAATCTAAAAAACCCGATAAATATTCAATGAGCAATACTCATTGAATATTTATCGGGTTTTTATGGCTAAAGTGTGTTTTTTCTTTTTAGAAGAATTAGTTCCTGTTCGCGACTTCGTCTGCATCAAAGTTGAAATGTTATCACACGAGAACCGTACATTATTCTGGGATAAAAAGTAGCCAATGTGCTATTCCAGACCATAATCTGTCTCTATGCCAAATTTCATCCAGATCAGTCGAGCCGTTCTGGCGTGATTCAGTAACAAACATCCATCCATCCAGACTTTCGCATTTATAGCAGTAACATAAGTTGGGCGCAGTAGATGGACAAGTGTCGGTATTACTGGCGGTTTCCATATCTTCAAGAATTCAAGTGTTTAGACACTTTATCAGATAGTCTTTTGGATGAGATGATAATATGATAATTTTTTTAACAGCATCCGAATTACCTTGAGTAAATAAACATAATATAACAGACCATCACGTCTGTAATCACTGAAGGGGTGTACCCATTAGTACACCCACATTTCGGCAGTTATATTTAAGTCCCATGTATGAGAGGGCTAGCCCAATTGCCATCAACCGGGCACAAATCCAAACTGCTTCTGAGGAATTCCTGATGGAAAAACCCAATAACACTTTGACCTTTTCTAACAGCTGTATCTTCACATAAAATCACGTACACTAATAAATAAACATTTTCAAGTAATAATTTCAATATAGTCTTGGCAAACAATGTGCGTCCATGAACTTGCGTGGTTGAATCACCTTTTGTGAGCGACACTGGCCGATGAGACCCATTCATACGTAAAAAATAACCTAACATGTTTTTATTCAAGGTACGAGTGGTCATGTTGTCTGCAATAGCCGGTTCTCTCTATTTATCGAGAACTGAGACAATCTTGTTTTACAGTCTGTTTTAAGATGACAATTTTATTCGATGCCACCTGAGGGCCATTTCTTATTATACCGCGGAAGTGGAGTGCTGTGATTGGCTTAAAATAGTTAGCATAACCCTGGCTATAATCACCCACACATCCAAAGTGTGTACGAATAGGTCGGTGCTCCTGTAGTAGTAGTAGTATGGCCTATGAAGTGTTGGGGGTAAGCATTAAGTCAAACGGCGTAGTATAATTATAATATTCTCTCTGAGTCATCATACAATACATAAAAAATGCTTTGTCCTGAATGACAATGACAATGAAACTTGGAGGGTGTGTTCTTTGTATCTAGGCATCCGATCAGAAAGGATTTTCCGAAATTCTACGCCTCGGGGTTGAGGGACGTCTTAACAGGATACCGTGGCCCCGGAACGTAAAGGGCAACAGAAGGAACAGGGTGGTCTTTTCAGTCAGTAAAAGTCTGACACACTTAATGATTTTTACCACCTCAAAAAAAAAAGTGGGTAAAAAGGGAGGCAACAGTCTAAACCGCTGATCGTAGAGACCTGAAACTTGGAGGGTGTGTTCTTTGTATAACGTAGGGATCCGATAAGAAAGGATTTTCCGAAATTCTACCCCCTGATGGGTGAAAAAGGGAGGCAAAGTTTGTATGGAGAAACAAGATTAGATCGTCAATAACCGACATTTACGCGGACGAAGTCGCGGGCAGAAGCTAGTATGGCTATACAATTAAGTTGTGATTTATTCTCTGACTGTCCACTACAACACAAACACGTCAATTTTTTACTCGCATGTTACACACATCCACGCCAAAACTAGATTGTCCAAGTATTGGTCTAGTCGACGGAACCCCGGTCTACGGAGCCCCGCTGCGCGGCGCTCCTACTTCTGAGTGGTTTAAAAAAAAATAACCACGAAGGGGATGGCGGGGTCTGCTAGACCCCGCCATCCCCTTCTAACCTAACCTGTCCGAGTCGGGGTGCCCCAAGTCCCGAGCTCGCTTCGCTCGCTTACAAAACCTGGCGATTTTCGATATTTTGATTTTCGATATTTTGATTTTCGATAAGTATTTTGATTTTCGATAAGTATTTTGATTTTCGATTATATGATCATTCGATCATATGAGCATTCGATATTTTGATTTTCGATATTTTGATCGTTCGATATTTTGATTTTCGATATTTTGATTTTCGATATTCTGATATGTACCCGTCTTTACTTACAGAGTTGACAGCGAGGTCATGTTTCTCCTTAGTGACGGGGTGGACCTGCGACACAGACACCACGCATGCGCCGCACCCCCCCTCGTGGCACATCGCCTTCGTGCCATGTAGCTGGAGGTAGTTGCGGAGGTAGTCGTTCAGGGAAGTCTGGGGACTGACTTCTGTTCCCGCTGGAATAAAGAAAAGGCATACATGTATCATGGGCTTTTGTATTATTGCCTAGATCTAGATCAAGATACAGGCGCCGCCTAGTTTGGGGACCACCGCACAGTTTGATGATCACCACGCTTGCTCAAGGCGGATTAGCGATTCCAGACTTATATTAATTACAAGTCCAGGTTTCCTCACGATGTTTTCCTTCACCGATGTCAGTGATGTCCAAGATAAACTTTAGAAAGTACATATGAATTGAAAAAGTCACATTGGTACTTGCCCGGATTCGAACCCACAACCTCAAGCATGAGAGGAGGGCGCCTTAATCACTGGACCATCATTATACACGGTTACTTTTAGGTCGTTCTTACACCGAAAGCCATAAACTCGATCATCAAACTCGAAACGATTGGGACCATTTTTTTTTCAAAAATAACAATAAAAAAAACAACTGTTCAGTACATTTATGTTCGTCTAACTCGTCAAAGTGTACTGAACAGCTGTTTTTTTTTATTGTTATTTTTGAAGTGAAAACTTCTTTAGCGGCGTTGAGCACTTTTTCTGTAATGGGTATAAAATCTTAAACTCTCGTCAGGACACGTGCGCGTCAGGACACGTGACCTGATCGAAAAAGCGTAAGACGGATGGAGAGTAGACAGCTATCCCCTCTCTACGGCGCGGCGAAAATGTATGCCTGGGCCTACTGTTTCGTTTAGACAGCGCAGGGCGCTTGCGCGAATGTTCGTGTATGTTAAACGTAAACGTAAACGTTAATAATCAAGTTTTCACTTCTGCCGGCACTCCCGGAGTGCAACCCGTTTTTTTTTTTAAAAAAAGGGTCCCAATCGTTTCGAGTTTGATGGCCAGTGGTTTAGTCATGAAAGCGTTACAAAGTGACAGAGTTACTTTTGCATTTATAATATTAAATAAAAATCAGCTGTTGCCTACAAAAATGCTACATCACAAGATGTACGTAATGTATGGATCAGCTGTTTTTTTTTCATGATTTCAGGGTTGGTCCAATAGTAAAAGTTGTTCATAATGATGAGTACAATGACCCCTTTTCAGGTTTCGGGTAAATTTTCAATTACCCTGTATAATAAGCCAATTATGTTAGGATATTACTATCCAGCGATAACAGTTCATCATCATCATCTGCCTAGCCTTTTCCCAACTATGTTGGGGTCGGCTTCCAGTCTAACCGGATGCAGCTGAATAGGTACCAGTATTTTACATGGAGCGACTGCCTATCTGACCTCCACAACCCAGTAACTGGGTAATACGATACCCCTTGGTAGGACTGGTTGTCAGATTTTCGGGCTTCTGACGACCCGTAACGACTGTCAAAGATCGACACATGACAGCCGGGACCAACGGCTTAACGTGCTTTCCGAGGCACGGAGGAGTCTCGGTATGTAAAGATGGTCACCCATCCACGGACCAACCCCGGCAAGCGTAGCTTAACCTGACGGATCGACCAGTGCGGCTGTTATTACTTAGCCACGAGCTCTTCCAGTGATAACAGTTCAATTTACATTCAAAACGTATGCGTCGAATATAGATAATCAACGTAAAATATCCAAAATCAAAGTGCACAAGTGTGTGCACAAAAACAGTGCACTCCTTCTTCCCCTTCTCATAGTCCGATGGGACGGTAATCCGACACGACCGGAAAACATCAGATGCGGAACCTAGGGTTGCCAACTTTTTTTTACAAGAAATAAAGTATATTCGGGTCTATGAAGAATATTAAACAGTATTTTAGAAAAATGAACAGTATTTTATTTATTTAGTGTTTTAAATACAAATTTTTTAGAGTTTTTTGCACAACTTACTAATTTACAATCTTTCTTAAAAACTTCATAGGTACGCCTCATCACAATAAAATTATAACTGAAATTAAAATAAATGAGGAGCTCATTTTTTATTAAATTAATAGATGCTCTATTTCTATCCTCCCGCCACTTAGCATTCATTACTGAAAAAACTCTTTTAGTAAATGCTGAGGTGGCGGGAAGTGAGTGACAGTCTTGGATATTTGACATTAACAGATTCGTTCAGAAACTCAGTGTGATTTGTTTGTGGTTGCGCTGCACTGAGCAGTGAGCGCTCTTTGACTAAATAAAAACAATACTAATGTGTTTGCATTTTGATGCTGAAAACAGTATTTTTTATACTTTATTTTTGTTCAACAGTAAAAAGTATAATTTAGTGAAAAACAGTATAATACTGTTGAAAATAGTATAGTTGGCAACCCTAGCGGAACCCAACGGCATTACGTGCTGTCCGAAACACGAGGATATCACACCACCAACTCCCAACTCCGGGCTGCTACTTATAAATTCGTGATGGAAAAACTTAATAACTCTTTTACCTACCTAGGTATTGAACGGAGACGGCTAGGTCGGCGCAGAGGCCGAAAAATTGGCTGCTGCGCTGCGTATCACGGGTTTAATTCCCGTACGGAACAAAATATCTTTATGGCCTACAGATAGTCGTTCCGGGACTGACTGTTTATGTTTGTAAATACACCCAAGTTACAGGAGAAATTCCTAGTGTGGGGCAACATTTTTATAAATAGAGAGAAGAGAACCCAGGACGAGACGAATGGGGCTGGCAGAGTCCGTAGTGCTATTCAGACAACGGGGCCAAACGCCTGCCGGGGCTGCGGGACATCTTAACAGGATACCGTGGCCCCGGAACGTAAAGGGCAACAGAAGGAACAGGGTTGTTTTTTAGTCAGTAAAAGTCTGACAGTCCCTTCCGCCCCACCCAGGGCGGAAGGACTCATTTAATGATTTTTACCACCTCAAAAAAAAAAAGTGATGCTTCTACTATTTGCTATTAGAAGTATCACTTGAATAGTACTACGGACTCTATACCGTTTAATTGACGGATGTAGGGGACACATAAATTATTTCTAACACCATAAACGAATCGTACTTTGTACCTTTAACGGCTGGTAAGCAATAGCTATTGAAAGATTGTAGTTTATACAATGGGTTTGAATAGGATTTAAGCTATGGCCAATTGTTTTTAATGGTTTTGAGTTTCTTAAATAATAGGGTTTGTCTGCAAAATAGTAGAAATTGACAAACAATATAATAACAATTTCATGTAAATATATCCCGATGATTTTGTAATTTACCTTAAATTACAAAATCATCGGGATATATTTTCAAGTACTTACGTATCAACCCCAAAATACTTTAAAGTTTCTTAAAAGGCGTAGTGGAACCTAACCTGTCCGATTCCTAGAATTATATTTCCTTTAATTTTTTTTTGATTCTTAAAATTTCGATGGAATGATGTTTATTACTCAATCATGCCAGAACGGCTGTACGGATCTTGATAAAAATTTTCACAGGGATAAATTATAGTCTGGAATAGCACATACTTAAGTTAATTTTTATTTTGGAAAAAAGTACGGATCCTGTGGGATAACATATTAACTTGGCGCGGACGAAGTCGCTTTTGGAAGCTAGTATTTTATACGTACGAGTATTGTCTGAAACAAAGTGTGTCTCTATTAATACAATTAAATAGATTTAGATATTTGTTTTAAATGATTTTAAAATCTCATATTTGATATTTGTACCCGGTTGATGGCAATAGGCTCGCCCCCTATTACATGGGACTAAAAACATAACTGGCGAAATATGGGTGTAATGAGTACACCTCTGCCTAACCCTTCAGGGATTACAGGCGTGATGTTATGTTGTATGTTATATTTGATTATTTCCGTATGTACAATTTTTTGCACCTGCTTTGTTATCTCTTCACCACCTTTGGGTGACTGGTAGAGAATGCCTTAGGCATTAAGTCCGCCTTTGTAAGCTTTTGTTGCATAAAGTTTAAATAAATAAATAAATGGTCATCTTACCTAGTATAATATCTTTGGAGTAATACTTTAAAACTCCACTAATGATGTTATTTTTATTCCCCCAAGGTCCATAAAACCAAATTAGTAATAAGTAAACATACCTAGACTAAATTAACATAACAGCTTACAACAAAAAAAACCTACGTCAACAGACAGTATGATATATTTCCATAAGTTCAAATTAAACAAAAAAAAAAACAAGAAAAAACTTACTCAGAGAATATTGATCCCCATTAACTGTAAAATTTATTTTATCCATTTTAATATTTCATGAACACAGTATTATCATCACAGAAACAACATGATACGATAAAAAAATATAGTAATAATAATAATTATATGTGATCGTTCGCATCGCGTCTTGACCGTAGCGCGCGCTTGCGCATACTGCGTATATACGAGCAGGTACCGGCTTGAGACATATAAGATGTTATCACAAATCACGTACCAGGCAGATATTGCAATGCATATTCATAGCTTTACCGCACGCATGCAAGATTTCGTTTAAGGGGGAATAGGGGGTTGCGGGACGTCTTAACAGTTGCGTGACGTCTTAACAGGATACCGTGGCCCCGGAACGTAAAGGGCAACAGAAGGAACAGGGTGGTTTTTTAGTCAGTAAAAGTCTGACAGTCCCTTCCGCCCCACCCAGGGCGGAAGGAGTCATTTGATGATTTTTACCACATAAAAAAAAAGGGGGAATAGGGGGTAGTTGCAGGGAAGTAGTTTTAACACTATGCCCAATTCTCAAAATGACATCAGAGTCGCAAAAGGACTAATTCTCAAAATGGCTAATTCTCAAAAAGCCTAAGAATAGAATTACTTAAAATTGGCTTGATTTTGTCTACATCGACACTATTACATAGTAGTTCTATTCTAATGCATTATAAAATCGTACAATTTCAACTTACTGATTAAAAAAATGCATTTAACTAAGAAATCTTTTATTTATAAGAATACTTACAACTGTAGAAAATGTGCCATTTTGATAATAAGTAATTTAAAGAATTGGCCATTCAGAGAATTAGGCTTTTTGAGAATTGGCCATTTTGAGAATTAGGCTTTTTGAGATTTAGCCATTTTGAGAACTAGTCCTTTTGCGAATCTGTTGTCATTTTGAGAATTTTGCATTCTGCGCCTAAACCCTTTAAGATAGGTACAGGTGCCGCCTTACCTTTCATTTAATTTATCATGTTTGTTAGAGAGATCCTTATAATTGACCCTAACAATCGATGCAATAAAAGTACAGGGTATAATTTTTTCAGATTTTAGCCGGTTCGATTCCTGGGTGTGGGAGAAGAGAATTTTCGAAAATGTAGAATGCAGTTTGCTTTCTATTCAAAAATAAAGGAATGTTTCCTTTGAGTAAAATTTTCTATCTGCAGTAAGTATTAAGAGAACTTTCCCTCCAGGTGGCATTACAAAATTCCACCCTGTATATGAGCCATAAGCACACAATTAAAACCCTTAATTCGATTTTGTGCACTGTGGTAAACACTGATAAAAAAAAATATGCGTCGCTGATAGGTAGGTATCTACTTTTATACTTTTATTAAAAGTTCTAATAGCAAGTTTTTAGTATACACCGTGAATTTTAATTCGTTGTAAATCTTTCAGGGGGTGAATGTACTCGTGAATATGAACAACTTTTATTAAGGGACATAGTACGAAATGTGAAAAAAAAAACAGCTGATCCATACAATTTGATCGTAATGTAGTACATTATTGTATGGATCAGCTGTTTTTTAATTGGTATAAAAAATAATTCTACTAGTACCAACACACTGGTTCGTCGAAACACGCTTAAACTAAATATTTTTTTTCGGCGAACGCGTCGTCTATTGTTTCTTGCTCATAAAAAATTGTAACAAAATGATTTCTCACATAATTTCGTAATTTTCCATTTTTTTTATTCATTCTTTGTAACGTTTTTCGGCGAAACCTCTCGTCTGTAATAAATTTTATGGTCTAATAGTTTCTTCTTACCATTCAATGGTGAACCATGCTTTCTGTAGACAATAATAAGGGTTTTTTTATTTTTTTGTTCATTATTGAGTAATTTTCAAGAGTAATTCTATTAAACTTGCTTGTTCATCACAGAGAACAATGCCAAATACACAAGGAAGTACCGTCAACTTAATACGTTCACTATAGTGAACACTGCCAAATTAGGGAGAGTCCCATACAATTTATAAAATAACTCTTGACCGATATAATTGTCCACAGATAGCATGGTTCTTTGTTGAATAGTAATACGAAGAAACTATTAGTCGATACTATTATTTACAGAGAGCACGTTTCGCCGAAAAACGCTACAAATAATGAATAATTGGCCGATACCAAGATTTGCTGATAACCTGGTTCGCCGAAACACGCTTAAACTAAATATTTTTTTCGGCAAAAGCGTCGTCTATTGTTTCTTGCTCATAAAAAAATTGTAACAAAATGATTTCTCAACATAATTTCGTAATTTTCCATTTTTTTTATTCATTCTTTGTAACGTTTTTCGGCGAAACCTCTCGTCTGTAATAAATTTTATGGACTAATAGTTTCTTCTTACCATTCAATGGTGAACCATGCTTTCTGTAGACAATAATAAGGGTTTTTTATTTTTTTGTTCATTATTGAGTAATTTTCAAGAGTAATTCTATTAAACTTGCTTGTTCATCACAGAGAACAATGCCAAATACACAAGGAAGTACCGTCAACTTGATACGTTCACTATAGTGAACACTGCCAAATTAAGGAGAGTCCCATACAATTTATAAAATAACTCTTGACCGATATAATTGTCCACAGATAGCATGGTTCTCTGTTGAATAGTACTTAATACAAAGAAACTATTAGTCGATACTATTATTTACAGATAACACGTTTCGCCGAAAAACGCTACAAAGAATGAATAATTGGCCGATACCAAGATTTGCTGATAATCTGGTTCGTCGAAACACGCTTAAACTAAATATTTTTTTCGGCGAAAGAGTCGTCTATTGTTTCTTGCTCATAAAAAAATTGTAACAAAATGATTTCTCACATAATTTCGTAATTTTCCATTTTTTTTATTCATTCTTTGTAACGTTTTTCGGCGAAACCTCTCGTCTGTAATAAATTTTATGGACTAATAGTTTCTTCTTACCATTCAATGGTGAACCATGCTTTCTGTAGACAATAATAAGGGTTTTTTATTTTTTTGTTAATTATTGAGTAATTTTCAAGAGTAATTCTATATAATGTACAATTATAAATGACTGAAAATAGATTATTTTTATTATCTTTTTAGTAACCCTAATTTGGCAGTGTTTATCACAGTGAACGTACGTACCAAATCAATTGTTGTCCACTACAAATTTGGCAATGTTCACTGAGATAAAACATTGATTTCCTGAAAATCTGTAAATGTAAGATTTTTAAAAAATATTATTCCTAATCTTATTATTACGTCGTATATTGGACTGTTATTGCTGGATCTATAGTAGTTACTTGACATAACATCACGCTTGTTATCCCCGAAGGGTAAGGCAGTGGTGTACCCATTAGTATACCCACATTTCGCCAGTTATGTTTTAAGTCCCATGTAATAGGCGACCCTATTGCCATCAACCGAGCACAAATCCAGACTCTGAAGCTACTACTGAAAAATTCCTGATGGAAAAACCTAAAAACACTGCCCGACCTGGGAATCGAACCCAAGACCTCATGCTCAGCAGTCGGGCTTTGCGATCACTAGACCAACGAGGCAGTCCAAATAAGTATTGTTACATTAAGCAATTTATTGTGTGTCGTAGGTACTGGTTTAGTCCCGTTGCTGTAATCAAACATTGCTCGGAATAACCAATGCCTTATGTAGGTATAAAACGAAGTTTGATTCGACTTAAAAACAAGCTAAACAAAACACGAAAACGAAATAAAAAAAATCGAATAGAAAACGTCGCGTCGCTCCATTGAAAAATAGGAGCAAATCGAATACAATGAACAATCGCTAACTGTGAAATAAAATCGAGATCAGATCGGAATGTGTAACGAGAATGAAGTGTTTGCATGTTTTATAATAAGTGGAATAGACATCATAACAAGAACTTATACCATAGATTCAGTACATTTACCCCTTCCCCCCTCCTCTAAGCGGTGGAATTTATTGTCTTTAAAAAAAAAACGTTGCTCTACACTAAAAATTTGTCCTTTAACATGGGTGCGTTTACAAACATATAAACACACAAACACACAGTGCCAGAACTGAAACAGTTATCTGTAGGTCGTACAAATATTTGTTTCGTGCGGGAAACGAATCCGCGACACGCAGTGCAGCAGCGCCAGCAGCCAATTGGGAAGATGACAGCATTTACCAATAATTCCAAGACATAACTTCTCTAAAGAAATACTTTATTTTAGCCCTAGAAACTTGATTAATTTTCAAATAACTGTAAAATTTGATTTTGAATTGCTTTCAAATTAATAAATAGTTAGTCAATTGAGTCTACTCAAAAGTGACGTCACAGTTATTTTTTGCCGTACAATATCTATGGGACAATCGCGTTTTGACAGGTCATAAAAAGTACGTCAATTGACTGTGGTGTCATCTACCCTATTGCTTAACCACTGCGCCAACCGTGCCGTCGTTTAATCATGACCGTTTTTTTTTTACTTTTGAGTCTGGAATCATGCTGAATGAAAAAGTTTTTGCTATTAAGTCCTATTTACCCAGTATAAAAAACTGTTTCGCTTAGCTAAGTCGTTTGACAATGCAATAAATAATCTACTCGAGCACTTTTCATTGATTAATTGATAATGAACTCAATTTCACCAGAAATGGCAATTAAAATTGCTAGTTATAATTCCAAGGGGCAAGCCACTTTCGACTCTATTGCTATGGATGTATATGACAACTGCATATTGGTGCTCTCATCGATGTGAAATAAGCACTGGGCACAGACTCCTCTGAAATACAAAATATTCATCATTTTAAGCCTCATTTAGACGATGCAAGAAATATCGTGCGATTTGACGTACCATTGCGGGACCGCGCGGCTGTCAAGTCAAACGTGACTGATCATTGACGGAAATGTACTACAACTTGCACGATATTTCTCGCACCGTCTAAATCAGCCTTTACTGCTGTTATTAATGCGAAAGGTTTGATGGATGGATGTTTCTTATTTAAACTTTATGCACATATATGTACAAAGGCGGTGTTGTTCAATCACGCCAGAACGGCTGAACGGATTTGGATTAAATTTGGCACAACTTTGGCGAGGACGAAGTCGCGGGCAAAAGCTAGCAATACTCAAAATTTTTATTGCTTCTCCACAAGTATACTTAGGTGCAAATGAATATACCTATAATTGTAGAACCGTGCATTTGTGAAATAGTCTTTTATCTAGTAGTTGGTTGAACAGACTGTAATTATGTTTTCTATCCACAGACAGACAAAAAAGGATAAGAATCTACTTCAAACTCAATATTATGTCAAAAGGAGGTCCTTCATCACCTATAAATATTCGAATGAGGTGCCAACACATTTGTTTATCTATGCTTAAGTTTAAAAACGCCACTTGATAATATAACATTACAGGGGCGAATTAGGTGGTTGAAAGTTTTGTATAAAAAAATTCTTATCATTATCGTCATCTGCCCAGAATTTCTCCAAATGTATACCTATTAAAAAAAAAAACTGCGACGATAGTTTGACCTTCAATATGTCCGTAACAATGTTGGGAAGAACATATGTATATCAATCATTTGATTTCGTTAAGTATCTTTTTACACCCGCTATACTAATTAAAGGCAAGTAAAACAATAAATCAGTTATTTCCGTCATTATACTGATCATACTGATCGCATTGATGACGCTTACTCCGCATTTTCGCTAAAACGGTGGTCCCCAAACTAGGCGATGCCTGTATCTTGGGGACCAGTGTTGTGATATAAAATAATCCTTGCCATTGGGATAGTTAAATATAAAAAAGGGAACATAGTAAAGGCAATCAATCTGCCTAGCCTTTTCCCAACTATGTTCGGGTTGGCTTCCAGTGTTACCGGATGCAGCTGAATACCGGTATTTTATACGGAGCGATTGCTATCTGACCTCCACAACCCAGTAATTGTGTAATACGAGCCTTTAGGTCTTCTGACAACCCGTAACGATTGTCAAAGATCTACGTATGACAGCCATAATTTAACGTGCTTTCCGAGGCACGTTACGGAACGATGTCATTGATGTCTAAGATAAACTTTAGAAAGTACATATGAAATGAAAATATCACATTGACACTTGCCCGGATTCGAACCTACAAACTCATGCATGAGAGGCGGGCGCTGCAACCACTGGGCCATCACGATTAACTGTTAACGTCTAACTGATAGTAAAGTATGTACATTAAATAAAACTTCTCAGCTTAGTCATAACACATGATTGTTTGTGTAAGCGCACCTCTGTTTATGTAACAGTAACATTAATCAAGAACCGTCAGTTTACCTTGTTGAAAGGGAAAACATTTATTAAATTACAGTTTGTTATCAAGCTTAGTTACACTTTGGAGATTAACAATTGTGCAATACGTAAATGCCAGGATTCGTAGCCGAAGAAATAAAAAAAACACGTCATTTTGATCAATCGATCATCATCATTATTATATCAATCGAACTATGTCAACATAGAATAGGGGATCGGCCAAATTTTCAAAAAGTGTTTTAAATAAATCTTTATGCATACTAACTTATTCTCATGAAAAATAAAATTTTATTTATTTATAGCCTTTTAGATACCTACTCAAAATCATGTTTTAATATTGTTTGTTTAAAAATCCCGCCAAAACGCCACATGACGTCATTTGTGGTCATAACAAAATTTCCATTATGAAAAACTAGAGAAACACCACGTGACAGTTTTTAAATTGATCGCCGTATCCTAATTGATCAGTAATCTTTTAGCAACTTTTAGAATTTCAACAAAAATATGGAAATAACTGAGTGAATTAAGTTAGTTAGTAACCGTGCAGTCAATGATTGCCCACAAATGACGTCACGCACTGTTTCAGTACAGATTAAAAATATTGTAAATAATAACATTTTATTTTTTCATTTAAAAACATTTAAATGAATTATATTAAATTATTATTCGATAAATAATCGTAAAACAGTATATTTATTTTATCTAAGTACATTTTAGATTTTAATCTGATTACTGTACGATGCCCTATTCCCTAATCCCTAAAATTCCCTATAGATAGCCACAATGGCCAGTCGTTCAGTTCTTTTAAACAATATTGTAACTTTATTGGTCTTAACTCTTAAGTCTTTTTGAAGGGAAAAAATATTTTTTGGTAAAATTTATGAGTTCTACATGCAAATTTAACCGCGTCACCGACATGCTAATGTGACGGTACGTTTTTACTTCTATCGGCAGTCCCTATGTCTGGGATATTTTTCTTAACCTAATAAATAAAATACCTATAAGTCCAGCTATGCTATTCTCTAAGAGACAATGTCTTGGCTGTACTCGACGACCAGCTCGTCGTCGAGACAGCGTTGAAATCGACCGAGCGCGCGGCGTAGATTTAAACGGTATTCACTAATGCTGCGTACACACCGCCCCAACGAATGCCAACGATTGGGTTTCGCTGGCCTTCGTTGGTCCTGTCTGGACGGTTTTGCTGCGTACACACCGGCCCAACGAATGCCAACGAGCATTCGTTGGCATTCGTTGGGCCGGTGTGTATTAGAGGTTTGCACCGGAGCAGTGAGAACCGGAGAATAACCGGTGATTTACCGGTAAAAGTACTCGATTGAAATAATCGGTAATTAACCGATTGATCTCCGGTGATTGTCGCATCTTATTTTTTTCGAATTGGACGAAATACCTAGCTGTGCCTGCTACCTTTGTAAGGTCAGAGAGAGTATTTTCGGCGACAGGACAAATACTAAATGATAGAAGAAACATGTTACGCTATGACGCTGTTGACATGTTGTGTTTTTTAAATCCAAATCTGCATTTGTTATCCTTATAAAACATTTTTTATTAAATAAATGATTAAATTATAAAGTATATCAATTGATTTCTTCATATAAAATGTATAAATTAAAAAAAAGAAACAAAATTTCTTTATTTAAATTAGAAGGAAGGTTTATTATTCAACATTGTTCTTTATTTTATATTAATTAGTTATCATTTCTTATTTGCTTCTTTTGTTTATGACATGATATTTCGGACATTAAATCAAAGCGTGCCTGTCCATGATGTATGATTAATTTCACTTGCTACTAATTTCTCAAATAACTCGTTGCAATGTGTATGATTAATCCGCATACTATTTTCGGTTTGAGTTCCTATTTCACTTTTAATTATAGGTGACAACGGCTGCTGTTTTGTGAAGCGTTTGTATTACACCAAGTCTTTTAAGAAAAGTCGGTAAAAATAAAGGCTTATTAGCCTTAATTAAATACTGCTATTTTTTTAAAAAAAAACCTAAGAAAAACCTTAAAAAACCGTTTTTAATAAAAAACTAATTGGTATAAACCGGTGTTAAAAATTGTAATCGGTTCACATCACTAATGAAGAACTGTCAAAGTGTCAAAATTTATCCCCTCCCAAGCCCTCCCTGAGTAGTTCTAACTCACAGCCGTCGCAGCCTTGTGCGCTAGTGTAGCTACTCGCAGCTTAGTGAATACCATTCTGTCATTCCATAACATTCTGTCATTATAATGTCATTATAATAATTTGTAAATAATGCCATTGGCCATCACGACTATCGGCACAATGACTTACATCTCTAGTGATTAAGATTATTTGAACAATAACGCCCCGCACCAAATACGTCCCTGTACAATTTTTGTCACGCTAATCATAATAGATTCAGTTTCACGAACTCTTGTGTTTATAATCTTATTTGGTTAAGCGACGCGGGGAAGAGGGAGGAAGGAATAAGTAACTTAATATTATCCCGTTGGCCATACCCACTATGTGCACAGTGATACTTTAAACTTAACGTTAAGCGGATAGAGTCGTCCTGTGTTTCGTAAAAGAGTGCTTGATAAAAATGTGTTGGGCTGAAAAGTGTTGCTATGTTGTCCCTGCAAATTTCGGTTGTGTGTTGCTGGGAATATGCAGTTTTGTAAGTGTTTTTTTTTTGTGTTTTATACCGAAACGGTATATCTGTATGTCATAAGCGATTTTTTCTTTAACTGTTCGATGTAATAATTGGTAGCACGAAATATTTTTTTTAATGATAACCGTATTTTTGAAAGTAAAGTTTTAACCTGCAAAGACTTGACTAATGAGCCTGTACCTTCTAAGCCTGTACCTGATATCTTCACGAAAAAAAAACGTATAAAAAAAAACAGGTTAATTTAAACGTAGATTTGATGCTCCCAAATATCGAACCGGGGATGTTTCGATGAGTGACTGAATTTAGACCATTTCTTAGATTCGGATCGGATGTAGTCCGCAAAAACGGTTATAGCAAGTACAGGTATAGGTTAACCATTTTTATTCTAACTTAAAACGGGACATTGTCAAAAATACAGGGACAATGAAGTCGCAATAAAAAAAATATGTTGAGACCATACCTACATAATTATTATAAGACAGTTACATAACCTCTTATTCGGCATTGCTGCTGCAGCTGCAGAAAACCACGAGCAGCGAAAGTATAGTACGAAAGAAGAATTTCCTTACGTCATTTAGTTTTAGTTTCTTTTTTATTATTAAGTATTAGTTTTTTATAGGTTACTTTATTTATTAAGTCTGTAAATTGTACATACAAATCAGCTTAATCAAAATTAACGAGTCTTAACCGCAATCAAATTATAGGTAGGTACTTGAATATAAGATTATTTATTTCCTATTATTTTTGTTAAAATTACTGTTATACTCTTTAAAAAGCTCTATTAAAGTTATTAGGATTTTACCACTGTCGAACTTTTATTAAAAATGGCAGAATTCTGCATTCAGAAACATTCCCCTCGGGTCACCCGGACAGAAAACTGAATTTAACGATAGTCTCGCAAAATTCGAGGCGTATGTTAGAATGGATACCGGGCTGCCATTACATAAATTGCCGAGGAAAATACTTCAAAAACCCCGGACGTTCGGGTAAAATTGAAATTTTTTCCTTGACGCCTTGGCATGGAATTCGTGTTAATTTTTTATTGACCTAAAAAAATAACACGTTTCATTTTATCGACCACGCGTTGCTGTAGCTTGAAGTACCTAAGCAAAATCGAGATAAAAACTATATTTTAAGTTTGACCAAATTACACACAGTAAGCTATATTTTATGCAAAATGGTTGAGTAGTTTCGAAGTTCATCCCGGACAAACAATAATTAATAAATAATTAAGTATACTTAGCCGTAATTAAGTGATTTATTTAAGATAAGACGGGATTTCAGCCTTGTTGAGTACATCGGAGTGAACTCGCAAGGGTACTATTACATATTTATATTATGCGACCATCGAAAGTTGTAAAGGTTTTGGATTGTATATTACCTATACCAAGGGCGGATCCAGCCTTCAAGTCAGGGGGGGGTCATACAGGGTGACCCAGATAAGGACTTCCAAACGAAAATTTTGGACTCCTCTCTTCTTGGGCTATCCAAACCACCCCATGTATGTTCTACGATTTTTTACAGTTTAGGAGCTAGACGACATTTTAATATTTTTTTAGAAAATTCTTCTTTACATCAGATTTTGTAGATTTTCTCTTTATGTGTCGCATTTTTTGGAAATATTTTTATAGATAATTAATCCTGGAATTATGGTCTTCGATCGAAAAAAACAACTGTATCTTATTGTCACCCGAAATTACTTAAACTTAGTTCAAAGCCAAAAATGATGTTTTGTAAATTACGTTGCAGATTTTCGGCTCTTAAAGAAAAATCACAATAAGCCCAAATGACCTTAAATTTCAAAAACTTCCACGGACCCTCAGCTCTGTAAAACAGTACAAATAACTAGTATTATTCGGTGCAATTAAAGCTCGAACATCGTAAGGAAAAAAAAAGCAATATTTTCGTTTTCAAGTGAAAGCCGATGATAACGAATTAAAACGAA
Organism: Hoplodrina blanda; assembly: GCA_949316365.1. Taxonomy (NCBI): domain Eukaryota; kingdom Metazoa; phylum Arthropoda; class Insecta; order Lepidoptera; family Noctuidae; genus Hoplodrina; species Hoplodrina blanda. The sequence continues at coordinate 13,855,423 of OX438589.1, forward strand.
CTTTTATTAAGTTTTCAATACAGTTTGAGCTCATTACTAATTTTAAAAAAAATATGAAACTGGTTAGGTTTACCTAACCTACCTAACTTTTTTCGTGGGGAAATCTTCATGGACTGCCTCCACCTCGGGGAAAGCGGAGGGGTGTGTCGGATTCTTACCGACTAAAACCCCACGGTGTTCCTCCAATTACCTTTTGCCGGGGCACGGGGGCGCTCAGAGCATTCTTCCGCACCCCGGCAGGTATCGACCCGCCACCGCCACAAGGCGGGTCCCGCCACCCGGTGCAGCCGTCACTCACCGGCCGCACTGACTCAAACAAGGCGCGGGGAATACCACGCGCGCCTTACTCTCGGGTCTGTCTCTGTTCGGGCCACGGACTGCCCCCAAGTCCGCCGCCCGCAGGCCCCATCTCATGGTGGCCGGAGATCGTTTTGCGCCCTCCGGCGCCTGGTGCGTTTACGGCGGGTGGGATGGGAGGAGGAAGCCTCCCTCTCCTGTTCCGCCGCCTCTTTAGCGGTCATCACCTCCTCGCAGAAGGAGGCGACGCGTCCCAAGCACTCCCGCTCCCGACAATGGACAGAACTACGTCCGGGAACGAGAGGCTACCCGCAGTTGTCGCTGCAATGAGATCACGGCGCTGCGCTGCCCAAGCTGGGCACTCATCCAGCGTATGTTGCGCCTTGTTCTCGGGGCAGCTCTAACAATGATGGCACCTAGGCACCGTCTCCCGGCCTATGCGACACAGGTACTTCCCGAAGCATCTATGTCCAGAAAGCACCTGCGTCATCCGAAATGTGGTGCCCATGACACCTCTCCAGCCACTCCTTTCTCCTCCTCCACACACGGGACTTACCGCCGCTATAGCGGCGTGCCCTAACATAACCTAACTTGTTTTTTTGCCTATCCAGACCAAACCTAACCTAACCCTTTTTTTATCGTGGGGAAATCCTCATAGACTATCCCCCGTCTAGGGGAATACGGTGTGCCGGACTCTTACCAGCTAAAACCACCACGGTCGGAATTCGCTCGCGCCCCCGCCAGGCTTTGACCCGCCACCTGTGTAGGCGGGTCCCGCGCGTCTACGTCGGCGGTCTAAGCGCCGCCGAATCCTCTAGTGTGGCGCGCGCGGAACACGTGCACCGCCTACACGGGCCTGCATCTGATCGGGCGGTGGACTACCCCTAGGTCCACCGCCCGCAGGCCGGCAACTCATGGAGGCCGGAGGTCATTTTGCGCCCTCCGTCGCCCGGTGCGTCTTCTCCTGGAGGGAAGCGAGGCAGTTGCTTCCCTTTCCCTCTCTGCCGCCTCCTTTGCGCGCATGACGTGCTCGCAAAAAGAGGCGACAGCCTCCCACGCACTCTCGCTCCCGACCATCGAGAGAACGATGTTCGGGAGCGAGAGGTCACCGACTACTGCGGAGAGTTCGCGGCGCTGTTCTGCCCAAAACCTAACCTAACTGTAATAACGACTCCGAATCACCATTGTGCAAATAATAAACATGACAAAGAGCTCATATTGCATTGAAAACTTGATAAAAGTTAATTCTAATTCATTTTCATTAGGGTTCACTTATGTACCAAAATATTGCTTTTTTTCGCCTTGTCATGTTCGAGCTTCAATTGCACTGAATAATGTCCTGTAAAATAGTAGTTTTGTACTGTTATAAAAAGCTGAGGGTCCGTGGAAAGTTTTGAAATTAATTTAAGGTCATTTGGGCCCTTACTGTGAATTTTCTTTAAGACCCGAAAATCTGCAATGTAATTTGCAAAACATCATTTTTGGCTTTGAACTAAGTTAAGTAATTTCGGGTGACCATAAGACAGACAGTTGTTTTCATCTATCGAAGACCATACTTCTAGGATTAATTATCTATAATATTTCCAAAAAATGTAACTCAATAAGTAAAAATCTACAAAATCTGATGTGAAAAAGAATTTTCCAAAAAAATATTAAAATGTCGTCTAGCTCCTAAACCGCAAAAAATCGTAGAAAAATCATGGGGATGGTTTGGATAGCCCAAGAAGAGTTTGTTTGTTTGGACGTCCTTATCTGGGTCACCCTGTATAATAAGGTCTAGTCACTGTCAGGACAGGCTCCGTTTCGATTACAATAATAATTCTAATTAAAAGAAAATAGCCTAGGGGGGGGTCATGACCCCCATGACCCCCCCCCTGGATCCGCGCCTGACCTATACACAAAAAAACAGCTGTTCAGTACACTTTGACGAGTTAGACGAACATAAATGTACTGAACAGCTGAACAGCAGTTGTTATTTTTGAAAAAAAAAATGGTCCCAATCGTTTCGAGTTTGATGATCGAGTTTATGGCTTTCGGTTTAAGAACGACCTAAAAGTAACCGTGTAGATTTGTGTAGTGTTAAGTATTAAATGTTAATGTTGTTGTTATGTTATTGTTGGTTGTTGTGTGATGAATGTTATTGTTATGCATGAGAAATGGTATAACTCCGGTTAATTAGTACCTACCTAGATGTTTTAAAAGTTCCTTTTTAAGTTAATTTAGTATTGTTAGAATATAAATACCACACTATCGCATTAGGTTAATCCTGTAATGATAGTTGTTAAGGTTATTATAAATAATTAAATAATAAATAAATAAGTTAATGGTGATTTCTCTGACATGGTTTCGGGGTTTTATCAGGACAGTTTTTGGATACCCCTACCCTACCTCTAAATTTGGACAAATCCGAAGAATTCCGTACTTACGGATGGAAGCCCTATCACTAGTGACCTAAAGTTTAGGCCCTAAATGTGTTTAGAACAAAAAAATCACATAGGTACCTACAATAATTCAAACTACCCAAACCTTCACAGAATTTATGATTTATTACCTACGTACTTATTACTACTTCTTCCGTGATTTCACCCACACGTGGTATTTTTGAACGCGTTAAGTTACGTCTTTGGTTACTGCTCCGTTCCCGTGGGTCGTAGCGTGATGTTATATACCCTATATTATTCCTTATGAGTTTGGCTATCATATACAAATATTTTTTTTCCCATCCGACTGGTAGTTTCAGAGATTAGCGCGTTTAAACGAACAAAAAACTCTTTAGCTTTATTATAATGAGTACAGATTATGTAGGTCAAACTAATCGAAGTTATTTCAAGTACTACTAATGGTACCTACTTACAATAACAGCATACTGTGTTGCAAAACATATTTTTACCTTATGGTAAATTACAACATAATATAAACATCCGTTACGCACGTCTGCACTCTTTACACCTATAGAAGAGGGCATAGTGGCGTCTCTTTCTAGCATATTTATTATTAGCTTGCTAGTAAACCTGCATAAATGCAATTCTTACAAAGTTCGGGAGTTCCCCATTTCATTTTCATTTTTAGATTCTTGTAAAATGGAACTAGTGATAAAAAAATCAACATTAGTTCTGTATCGGCGTTTCCGCGGCCAGCTACGCGACACCTCGCAGCGTAACACGACGCCGACACTTCGTGTGCAGTTTTTTTATAGGATTATTATATAAAATATATTATGTGTTAGTTTATAGTTATTGTACTTATTTATTTATGTATTTGTGTTTTATGGGCCTTAGCTGCCTAAAATAAAGGTTTATTATTATTATTATTTTTAGATTGTTATAAAATGGAACTACTTAGTGATTAAAAAACACATCAGTAGTTCCACCATGGATCTGGTAATGATACTAGTGGCCACGAATCTCATTTACAGCGGTATCGGTGTTATCAAAAAATAAATTACTCATTTAAAAGTACTTAGTATTAATTGGTAACCCTATTTAAAGTTACAGTTGATTATTTAAAGTGATACCTTTATATTGAAGCTAGACTTATCAATACTAATATTATAAAGAGGTTAAGTTGGTGAGTTTGTAGGGAGTAATCTCTGGATCTATACCGAACCGATTTCGAAAATTCTTTAGCAAATTGAAAGCTACGTATCACTGAATGCTATAGGCTATATTTTATTATCAAAAAAATAGAGATCCGTAAGAAAAATCGCGCGAACGAAGCCGCGGGGAGAATGCTAATTTGTTTTATAACTTGCAAGAGAGAATCTAGTGATAGTTCGATTACAAAAATTCTTTCACTGATAGGAGGTTACACTATTGCCTAGTGCTTTATGTTATATTTTAAGGTATATTGCATTTCAGTGTCACTAGCCAGATTTTTACCTTCTTAGCTTAACTGAAATTGTGAGAATAGATCGAAAATACATAATTATGTACGTATTCTAAGGAAAATAACTTTAGTTTTGGAAGTCGGCGGCTTTGGTTTTGTTTGTTGTTTTGTACTGCCACCGACTTCCAATACTGAAGTTAATTTTACACTTTGTAGTTGTTGAAGGCGGATGTCTTTTTTGGAAAAAAAGTTTCTTTTTTTACTTACATTCAAGTGTTTTACTGTAGCGTGTACAATAATAATGTAATTAGTTAATTTAAAAAAATTCCAGATACTATCCCTGTTTGTGCTGGGGGCATCACTGTCATACTTCATCATCGAGACTGAGGGGAGTCAGCAGGTGTCAGCGCAGAGTGTTCACTTTGCCAAAACTTTGGGGCTGAACCTGAACGTGGCCTCAGTACACATCATTCTGACAATCGCGATCGTCATCGCTGTCCTGTGGATGCTGTTTTCCATCTTGCTGGTGGTTGGTGTAATAAAGGTACGGATATATCGAGCTTGTAGAGGGAAAGACTGAGAGAGGGAGAGAGAGAGAAAGAAAGCACACAAAGCTAGTCTTCATTGAGTTTGGCCGCCGTGACCGAAATCGGTCTAGAACAGGGGTCACCAAATAGCGGACTGCGGTCCATGCGCGGACCGCCGACGTACGGTCGGGGTCATAAGTGGAGTAGCAATCTACAAAGCAAATCGATTGATGCTTGGTTAAACTTCGACCTTTGCGCCGTGTGCGAATTTTGAGGTATACGTAGGAAGTGTATTATTACGTTCAAAAGTGCCTTATAATGGCCTAATTAAATATATGATTTGACTTTGACTTTAACTTTGAATACATCACTTATACACACAGATGTAGGTACGGCCTGTACCGCGTGTTCACAGCAATTCATACCTTAGCATGCTACTGCACTTATGACCCCGACCGTATTCGGTTGATGGATAATAAGACTAAAATTCTTATTTAACAAATTTTAATGCGAGTTGGACGCGGGTGGCGTGCGCTGGGCGTGCGCGTGTCGTGTGAACGCGCCCTTAGTAAAAATATGTATTTCATTTGTTATCACCAAGTGTCACGACAGTGTCATAATTTACAAATACGGACCTCCATTAAAACTAATTAGTGACCCCTGGTCTAAAAAATATTCTTTACCCCCAAATAAAATAGGCGCAAAATCCCCTTTTTACTTCTCAAGTGCGGATCAATCATTTCTGTTAACAAACAGAAATGATGGCTCGTCCTAGTTAGATATAAACAAGGAACTGTTTCCTTGTTTAATCTGTTTAGTTAGATATAAAAAAGGAACTGTTTCCTTGTTTATATCTAACAATGACGTAATTGACTTCACATACTAATATTGTGTGAGTAATAAAACCACAGCATAATTATGATTTATATTACCACAGATACAAGTGTGTTTAATGTAATAATAATAATAATACCAGCCTATTACTGTCCCACTGTAGGGCAAAGGCCTCTTCTCATACAGAGAAGGCATGAGCATGATCACCACGCTTGCTCAAGGCGGATTGGCGATTTCAGACTTATATTAATTACAAGTCCAGGTTTCCTCTCGATGTTTTCCTTCACCGATCAGTCAGTGATGTCCAAGATAAACTTAAGAAAGTACATAATAATATGAATTGAAAAAGTCACATTGGTACTTGCCCGGATTCGAACCCACAACCTCATGCATGAGAGGTGGGCGCCTTAACCACTGGGCCATCACGACAATATAATCTGTGTTTAATGTATAAGTATGTAAAAAAATCCTCATAAAATTCAACAAGTATTGGTAATGATTAGTGACTTACCTAATATTTTGAGATTGCTTTATTAGGTAGTCAAACTAGACTCTTATCGCCTTATTATAAAACATAGTCTTTGCTTAAAAAAGGTTAAAAATTAGAGTCAGATTTTAACTTTTGGACTTTATATCGATAAAGATAAGGTTTGTAATACAAAATTGGCTCAATGGTTTAAGCAAAAACTTTGTTTTATAATAAGGCCTTTATAATATTGTTTGAACCAAGTGATCAATGTTCTAGGTTTATATTTTGAACTAGTTTTTGCCCGCGACTTACCCTTAGTCTATGCATCCTGCTTATGTGTAAGAAGTCTAATTAAAAACGGTTCATTCATTTCGAACAATTAGGACTTGTAAGTTTGTATGAAATGCCGTACGGTGTAAACGCTCTAAACCCCTTGCCAGGGGTCACCAATTACTTTTATTGGAGGTCCGTATTTGAAAGTTATGAGACTGTCGCGGTCCACCTGGTGATAACAAATAAAATACATACATATTTTTACTAAGGAAAACTGGGCTAAACTAAAATGCCACAAGTTTTTATTTTGTTGTTCACATATAAGTGTACATATTGACATATTTAAATAATAGTTTTAGGTATGAAGTTTACTGATTTCTTAAGGTCCGCACAATATACGTCGGCGGTCCAGATACGGGCCGCGGTCCGCCATTTGGTGACTCCTGCCCTAGGCTATCACGAATAAATGAGAGAAAAATGTGTTCTTTTTTTCAGAACAAACCGAACTTCGTGCTGTGCTACTTCTCATTCGGCATCATTGTTACGATCATCTGTCAGCTGAGCGCCCTCCTGCTGTTACTACAAAACTGCTGGACACTGTCACTCGTACTCTTCATCTCGTCTTGTAAGTATAAGTAACTGACAGACGGATAGTCGACGCAATGGTTGAGTTATTGGCTACTGCGCTGCTTATAGCGGGCTCGTTTAGCGCACAATTATTCATGTGGTCTTTTTTTATTTGGAACAAGCCCTCCTCTCTATTCCTAACCATTGCAACTCCTGAAAGCCAGAATCAACAGTGGCGACCATATGGTGGGACCGTGGGATTCATGATAGTTTTTCAGGGTCTGGCTGTTTGTATATTTGAGTTTATGTTTGTAAACGCACCCATGATGTAAGAAAAACCTAGTGATAGGCAACATAAAAAAATGGTACTTTTATCCTTGCCTAGCAATCATAAAAACATAACATCATTACGCCTGTAACAGTAATCCCCAAAGACCCGATTCAGAAGCCGATTCTGAACAAAATACTTTCCGATTTTGCGCTTATTCTGTTACACGCGGTATATTGTGCAAAACGTTTACTCCTCAGTATGTGTGTTTTGCTTGTGAGAATCATTACCTCAATATTGGATTACATTGAAACACTCAATTACCAAGAACCGCCATAGTTTATAAACACTGCAATTTGGGGACGCCCGACCTGAAATCTAAATATATATAACTCAAAGGTGACTGACATAGTGATCTATCAACGCACAGCCCAAACCACTGGACGGATCGGGCTGAAATTTGGCATGCAGGTAGATGTTATGACGTAGGCATCCGCTAAGAAAGGATTTTTTAAAATTTACCCTCTAAGGGGATGAACGGGGGTCCGACATTTCGCGGACGAAGTCGCGGGCAAAAGCTAGTAAGTATTGAAATATGTTAGCTTAAAGCTAACATAACGACTGACATTATTACAAGTTTCCACTTCGTTCGCGTCAAAGTTAGTAAATTATTCCACGGGAATCGTACATTTTCCGGGTTTAATAAGTGCTATTCGAGCATAAAATCCATCTCTGTACCAAACATTCAGATCCGTTCAGCCGTTCTGGCGTGATTGAGTTACAAACACTTATACATCGAAACATTCGCATTTATAATTAATAGTAATAAGATTATTTATAATTTTATTTTTACCAATTTCAGTGCTCTACATACACTTCTTGGTCGTCGTGCATACGGTTTACGAACTTATGCTAAAAGGCACTAACTTCAGATTCCAACGGCACGAAGATGATGAGGATCTACTGGCTGACTGCTTCGATGAAGATACCAGCACGATATAAAATTGTATGAAGTTGTTCGATTTAAGACCATAAAGCCTTGACGAAGATGTCATTTTTGAATATCCCATTTTGTTTTTCCGTAGAACGGAGTTTTCACAAACTATGTCGAAGCTACCGTTTTGAGTTCCTATTTTTGAGCACGAAAGAGTCGCTACCATATTGGCCACCGATTAAGTTGTGACAATAAAATTGAAGATTATTTTTACAAAACAGCTCGCATCGCATCGGATCGGAACAGTATTTAACCCTTTACCAGGCCTCGGACAAATCCTGCAGTAATAATGATTTTTTGGTAGATTTAGATGACTGATTAAATTTGAAATGAGATTTTATCTATTATATTTAGAAAATTAGCTGAAAACCTGAAAAAAGACATGTGGGAAAACATAATCCCATTGCCTGTCTAGACGACGACTTTCGAGCTGTTGATCGGGTCAGTGGGTCGTCTTAGGGGCGGATTTGTTGGAGTTGGAGTATACGCTTAGGGGCACTATGAACAGCAAAGAAACAAAAAAAAAATTTTTTTTTGGTTGAAAAAAAAAATTTTGGGACTTAAAAATTTTTTGATTTTTTTACGAAAAGTTTTTTCGGAAAAGTTCCAATTTTATTGCAGCATCTTATTAAGCTAGTCCATAGAAACAAATTAAGCTCTGAGAAGTATGGCCCTACGACGCACCGTTTCCGAGTTATGGGTCTTCGAAATTTTTAGTTTTTTATAAAACACTCTATATTTCCAAAATGGTAGGTCGGATGAAAATCTTTTCTGGAAAGAAATTGTTGCTCTAGTCGAGAACCATAAGATGGTGTAAAGAAACCCGCGGAAATTAGTAAAAAAAAAAATATGAAAAATTTTCTAAGTGTCGGATCGTCAGCTTGCGTATCTTTAGGGGCACGGGACTTAGTCAAATATTCTAAGATTTTTTTTTTTACTAATTTTCGCGGGTTTCTTTACACCATCTCATGGTTCTCGACTAGAGCAACAATTTCTTTCCAGAAAAGATTTTCATCCGACCTACCATTTTGGAAATATAGAGTGTTTTATAAAAAACTAAAAATTTCGAAGACCCATAACTCGGAAACGGTGCGTCGTAGGGCCATACTTCTCAGAGCTTAATTTGTTTCTATGGACTAGCTTAATAAGATGCTGCAATAAAATTGGAACTTTTCCGAAAAAACTTTTCGTAAAAAAATCAAAAATTTTCTAAGTCCTAGCGCCCCTAAGGCTACACTCCAACCGTTGATCGTTTATTACCTGAATAACAAAAAATACACTAAAGTAGACTGACAAATAATGACGACAAAAGTTTACAACTACCCACATTTTATATTTCGATAAATGAGATGTGTGAGTAAATCCTAAATAAAACCCGTGGCAAAAACCTAGTATAAAATAAAGATTTTAATTTCCCGGGCAATGGACATAATAACTCCCGCAATAATTAGGCATTCACAGGCTTAGGTCATATGGTTCCCCACATGTTTTATTTAGTTATATCATGATATTTTAGAAGTTTTTACTTATAAATTAATGCACAAATCATTAGAAAAACTCAAATTCTACAACATATCAAAAAATTGTACGACTTATCTTTCTCCGATTCGCTGTATTGATTAAAAATACAGTGCACTTGTCACAAAAATGTTCGTTTAGCAGCCGACCACAAATGAAATGGCTGCAAAAGTGACATTTGCGTTCCGTTCCACTTTATTTTTTGTCTTACGATAAATAATATTTCTATGTTGGCGTTTTTGACAGATTGTGGAAAATTCTTTACCAAAACCTGGTAAAAACTCTTAAAAATCTAGGTGGGAAATCCTCAATCCATAGCCTGGTTAAGGGATATACGTCTATATTATTAAGCCCACAGCAGCTTGACCACGGGCGTCTTCTGCGACACGCTATCGTAGCCGTATGCTGCGACGTGCTATAGGCTCCGATCGCCTGTCGCCGCATCCGATTGGATTAAAGTAATTGACTAGGCGCAGAAACTTATAAACATTCGCAATCGCAAGCGACGCGCGACGGTACGGAGCCGATCGTATGCGATGCGCAGACATCGTGCCGGACGCGATCGGCTGTCGCCGAATTCGTTCGTATCTTTTTCGATCAGATGCGATGCGAACCGTTTGGTGGAAATCAACCTTTATAACATTAAACTAAAAAAAACAGTATTTGCACGTTTCTGTTCATTTTTTTTTAAATAATCTGGTAGATAGTATCCTGATAATAATGAAATAGGTAGGTGAATCAGGGTAGGATATTCAAAATTGCATGGGTTTTCTTGTTATTTCCTATAAACGTAGCACTAAGTTTTCTGACCAAAGTACCATTATCTAAGTTTAGATAGTTAGATATTAATTACAATTAAGTAGGTATTCAATACATTTTTTGTGTGGACTCTGAAGGTATATTATAAAGATAAAGTTATCTCAAAAACTTTTCTAAAAGTAACGTTCCTTGGTGAAGTGACTTAATATTGTATTTTGAGAGGTGAATCTCTACATAGTATAAAATAAAGTCGCTTCCCGCCATCTGCGCGCCTAGACCTTTTATGCCCGTTTTCACCATCAATCCCTAATTTTTAAGTATCACCTAAGAGATTTTAAGTGACGCCTAGCGCAAGTTTCTTTTTCACCAACACTCGCAACGGATTTTAATGCGGTTTTCATCAATAGATAGAGTAATTCAAGAGGAAGGTTTATGTATCTACATTGCACCCGTGCGAAGCCGGGGCGGGTCGTTAGTCTATGAATAAAACAACGTCATAAATGTAATAAAATGTAACTACTACTGTACTACTACAGCTGTACTATTACTGTACTACTGTTCTCTAAAAATGATTCATTTAATATTATTATCGGTGACTGGTACCTACGTTTAACGATTCGTAATGATATTGACTAACGATCTGTTGTTTGTTGTTTTTATTACCTACCCAACTACGGAAAAAACCAAAAACAAAGATTATGTCTTGAGCAGTTTATGCATGTATGTTTGTATTTACGTATGTTACGCTGTAACGCCTAAACTACTCGTCCAATATTAATTTAGATCTAACTCTTTTGATTTAAGGTTTATTGTTATAACAAGCTACTATAATTAAAAAATTAAAAAACACGACTGCAAAAATTGCACATAATTGTACTTTGTTTACTCGTCAGTTTTTGTTTACGACGTTTTTTATTTACAGTGTTATATATTTTTTAAATCTACTTGTCAAATTCTAGACGATGAACATAGACACGACCAGATTCATTAAAAAAATAAATTGAGTCTGGTATTAATTTACGTTTTAAAGTGACCACACCGATTTCTTTTTATTTTTTACTAGCCTATGTTACTCGGAACGATGCAAGGATTGTAACGATACCCCATACATCTAAATCGGTTCAGTCGTTCAAAAGTTATGGTGGAATAAAGAAACTCACATACATACATACATACATACATACATACATACATTAACCCTGAACACATAACACTCCTTTTTTTGGGGCAGTCGTGTAAATACATACATACATTAACCCTGAACACATAACACTCCTTTTTTTGGGGCAGTCGTGTAAAAATATAGTCAAGATTGTTTGTACCTCACACTTGATTTATGCACTGTCCTGCTTGCCTTCAAAGATAAAGTTCTCATATAACCTAAAATCACGCCTGTAATCCCCGAAGACTTAGGCAGAGGTGTACTCATTACCACCCACCTTTCGCCAGTTTGTTTAATTTCTATGTAATAGGGGGCGAGCCTATTGTATAACCGATATAAAGAAGACAAAAAAATATTTTTTTACTTTATTTCGGAAACCAAAAAAATAAAACTATTAACTGGAAATTATAACTAATTAAGTAGCTGTCCCGGCGAACTTCATGCCGCCCCAGAATCATAGATGTTGTTTTTTTATTTCGTTATTTTTTCTCATGTAATGTATGTTATGTCATGTGATACAAAGCTATTAAATAGTTATTCTGTAATTCGGGGCGAAGACAAATCCAACAAAACAAAAAACATAGAAATCGGTTCAGCCGTTCTTGAGTGTATGGCGTAACTAACTCGACTTTGTTAGTGCTGTGATTTTTCAATGGTTAGGTCGCTTTTATCTAAAGAATAAATATGACAGTTTGACATATTTTCTATAGAAAAACTGTCAAGCTGCCATATTTAACCCTCCGTTACGAGTTACCTGACGATTGAAAAATTAGCCCTTAAAATAAGTATAGATGTATTGTGGTACTAAATTATAGAATAAACTGTTTGTAACGATAAATGTTATATTATTTTTTAAACAGACATAATATAGCAACACTAACAACAATAATAATTAACAAAATGTATTGACTAGCATTTATAAATTACCTAATAAATATTTTTGTAATTACCTACAATAAAATATTTTTATTACTTAAAATTATATCTATACTTTAATATTATAAAGCTGCAGTGTTTGTTTGTTTGTTTGTTTGAACGCGCTAATCTCTGGAACTACTGGTCCGATTTGAAAAATTCTTTCAGTGTTAGATAGATTAGTTATCGAGGAAGGCTATAGGCTATATACCATCACGCTACGATCTACGGGAGCGGAGCAGTAACCAAAGACGCGGGTGTAACCGCGGCGGACAGCTAGTTAAGTAATAATTTGACACATAATTTAGCACAATTATTGACATTAAATTCATTAAAACGATATTTTTAACAAGCCTAGCCTTGACACAAGAAATATATTTGGTAGGAGACAATTAAAAAAAAATACCTGAATATTAAAAACTTCCTCAACCATGCAAAACGTTGGTCAAGTAGAGATAAACTACAATAACATGGCGCGCCCCTCCACAATTCAAAACGTTTGTGATAGTATTTAACAGACTCACAACGGATGTGTGCGTACTGAGACGGCTCTAGAAACAAAAACAAATCACCGATTTTTTGCTAGACTAGCGGCGTCACTAATCACTCATTATTACTAGTATGGCGCTGCACTGACATACTCTATGAAAGTGACAGGTGCGTTGTCTTGTCCGTTTGGCTATTTATGTTTCGTTGACAACAAATCTGAACAAATCTGCCGGCCCGCAGGCTACTGAAGACGATTTGCAGCCATTAGACCAACGAGGCAGTATATTTAAGTAACTTCAGGAAATTCCGATGTTACCAAATATCTATGATATGATAGTGGTTAATTAAATGCACCACATGTTTTTCTTAAATCATTTAGCTGACATTTCTTAATCTACATCTGCAATAATGTAATTAAGTTAAAGAGATTTTTTTGTTTGTTAGTTTGTTTGTTTAAACACATTAATCTCTGGAACTGTATGTCGAATTGGAAAAAATATTTGTGTTTATGATAGGCAGTTTCATGACGCATTACCTAACATCACGCTAGCTTAGCAAAAACCAAATACGTACCTAATATAACGCGGGTGAAAATTTCAAGTCTCTACCTAATGAAGTTCAAAAGATACAGCTCTGTGACAGACAGATAGACGGACAACGCAGTCTTAGTTCTTAGGTTCCATTTGGCAACCTTAGGGTACAAAAACACAAAAAAAAAATTATTTAAAAAAACAAAAAACCCGACTGCGTGAAAAAATGTGTAATAACTGAAAAGATAAAAACAAGCTAAGAAATATATTTTGGTTTTTAAGCGATCGTGGTGGACAATTTGCACAAACGCAGTCGGAGGCATCAAATATACACATTAAGTTCTATCATCGGCCGCATGCCTCCGACTGCGTTTGTGCAAATTGTCCACCACGATCCCTTAAAAACCAAAATATATTTCTTAGCTTGTTTTTTTATCTTTTCAGTTATTACACATTTTTTCACGCAGTCGGGTTTTTTGTTTTCCCCATATTTGCGGCGAGGGCGAGGTGAAGGCGGGGCGGGGGCGAGGTGCAGACGGGGCGGAGGCGAGGTGCAGGCGCAGGAGGGGCGCTCAAGTGTGCCCAAGGGGTCCATATTGGCTCACCTAAAGTTCTTTACCCGAAATTGTACTTCCTAATCATTTGTAATCCGAATGATCACTCTTCCTAAAATTTTTCATCCTAAAGTTTTCATTCATACTATTTGTAGTGCTACCAGCGATGTTCATAATTCATGGGTTACACGCTCATTCTGGCGTCATTCTGGTCCATCAGTCTGGTCCGGCTAAGAATGATGCCAGAATGATGGATGAAAAACACGGTTACACGCTAATTCTAGAATGACAGCAGACTGATAAAACTTCAGTCATAACATAGTAAAGCGTAATTTTAGCTCCAGAAATCAAGTTTCCGTAGTGTAGCGGTTATCACGTGTGCTTCACACGCACAAGGCCCCCGGTTCGATCCCGGGCGGACACAGTTGCTTTTTGTATTTTATTGCCGATCATAAAAAGTATCTTCACGCTTTTTTATTAATTGGGTGATCAGAGAAATCTGAAAAATAAACATTTTGTTAAAATAAAAGTAAACTACGTACTATTTCTCGCCTTGAAACTTACGTTTAGAAATCTATGATTGTTATCAAGACCAAGTATGCCGCAAAACCAAATTATTTGTCGTATCAGATTACGATAGCTCACTTTGTTATTTTTTTTGTTGCTTTGTATGAGCTACCTATGTTATGAAATACCACGTTACCGATTTGGGGTAACATGACATGTAATGATAGTTGTATTGATCTAAATAAATAAAAAAAATGTTTATTTAGATTGCGTCGGGGACAGTGGTCAGTGATTGACTGACGCGAGAATGATTCGAGCGGTTACACGATCATTCTGGCATCAGTCTGCTGTCATTCACAACAGAATGATGAAAAATGTTTAAAATATTTAATTTTTGTCATTCTGGACCATCAGTCCGTCAATCAACCGGTTACACGATAATTCTCCCGTCATTCTGACCAGACTGATGGACCAGAATGACGCCAGAATGAGCGTGTAACCCATGAATTACACTCGTGTTTCCGAAAATTGTTATCAATAATATCATTAATGTAAATATATTTAAACTCCTACTGTTTTTTATCATAACGCTTTTATCCCTAAACATATAGTCCGGTCAATTTAGACATTCGAAGGTGCATAAAATCCCAACAAGCTGAAAATCAGTAAAATTGTTTAAAACATAATTATAAATAATATTTAAAAGTTCCCCATCATTCCCGTGTGTAAAAAAATTTATTTAAGGTTCAAAAAATGAGTTTTTCGCGATTTTCAGCAAAACGGTAAGTTTATGTGTTAAAGGGGGGACTGATGGAGTCACCCCCCACCATTTTTCCACGCCGGAGATGCTCGACGGAGCCCCGCTTAGCGGGGCTCCTACTTCTGCGTTCAAGGTTTAAAGTAACCTAACCTTTTTTTTTAACCTAACCTAGTAACCTGTCCTAGTCGGGGTGCCCCAAGTCCCGAGCTCGCTTCGCTCGCTCTTGCGCACAATAAAAATTTGCAAATATTTACAATGTTTTCTTTTCTGCATTACATTACACCAATTGAATATTCGATAAAATACATGTAAAAAGAAATCTGAACAAGAAAGATATATTATGACTTTGAATAATAGTGTAAAAGATGGTTATGTTGAGAAAATATAGGAAAACAAAATAAAAGTATAATAGATGTTTATTGCTACTGACATTATGAAGTTGAATGATTCGGAATATGAACATTAGAGACAGAGCAGTTAGGAATTGTGATTGTTAGGATGAAAAATGTTAGGAAGAACATTTTCGGATTTCCAATTATCGGAGTTGAAAATTTAGGTGAACTTTGGCGCACCCGTGCCAAAGCCACGATTCCACCGCCATTTTGTCATTTTGTCATTCAAAATGCATAGCCGCCTGCGCCTCGACTCTACGCACAGACCACAGAGTACATTGGCACAGACCTATCCTCGACCGTGCTGCGACGCCGCACCGCCGCTGACGCGACGTCGCCTCGACTTACCAGTGAGCGACGGGCCTAAATAATGCCATTTGGCCATCACGACTATCGGCACAATGACTCACATCTCAAGTGATTAAGATTATTTGAACAATAACGCCCCGCACCAAATACGTCCCTGTACAATTTTTGTCACGCTAATCATAATAGATTCAGTTTCACGAACTCTTGTGTTTATAATGTTATTTGGTTAAGCGACGCGGGGAAGAGGGATGAAGGAATAGGAGGGGTAACTTAATATTATCCCGTTGGCCATGCCCACTAGTGCACAGTGATATTTTAAACTTAACGTTAAGCGGATAGAGTCGTCCTGTGTTTCGTAAAAGAGTTCTTGAAAAAAATGTGTTGGGCTGTTGTCACTGAAAATTTCGGTTGTGTGTTGCTGGGAATATGCAGTTTTGTAAGTGTTTTTTTTTGTGTTTTATACCGAAATGGTATGTCTGTATGTCATAAGCGATTTTCTCTTTAACTGTTCGATGTAATAATTGGTAGCACGAAATATTTTTTTTAATGTTATCCGTATTTTTGAAAGTAAAGTTTTAACCTGCAAAGACTTGAGACTTAACCAAAGACCTTCGAAGCCTGTACCTGATATCCTCACGAAAAATAAACGTAGGTAAAAAAAACAGGTTACTTTAAACGTAGATTTGATGCTCCCAAATCGAACCTTGATTTAGAACTTAGATTCGGATCGGATGTAGTCCGCAAAAACGGTTATAGCAAGTACAGGTATAGGTTGACCATTTTTATTCTAACTTAAAACGGGACATTGTCAAAAATACAGGGACAATGAAGTCGCAATAAAAAAAATATGTTGAGACCATACATATTATTATAAGACAGTTACATAACCTCTTATTCGGCATTGCTGCTGCGTCTGCAGAAAACCACGAGCAGCGAAAGTATAGTACGAAAGAAGAATTTCCTTACGTCATTTAGTTTTAGTTTCTTTTTTATTATTATTAGTTTTTTATAGGTTACTTTATTTATTAAGTCTGTAAATTGTACATACAATTATTCAGCTTAATCAATATTAACGAGTCATAAACCACAATCAAATTATAGGTAGGTTGTACCTGAATGTAAGATTATTTATTTCCTATTATTTTTGTTAAAATTACTGTTATACTCTTTAAAAAGCTCTATTAAAGTTATTAGGATTTTACCACTGTCGAACTTTTATTAAAAATGGCAGAATTCTGCATTCAGAAACATCCCCCTCGGGTCACCCGCCCACCCGGACTGAAAACTGAATACATATAACGATAGTCTCGTAAAATTCGAGACGTATGTTAGAATGGATACCGGGCTGCCATTACATAAATTGCCGACACGGGAAAAAAACTTCAAAAACTCCGGACGTTCGGGTGAAATTGAAATTTTTTCCTTGACGCCTTGACATGGAATCCGTGTTAATTTTTTATTGACCTAAAAAAATAACACGTTTCATTAATTTTATCGACCACGCGTTGCTGTGGCTTGAAGTACCTAAGCAAAATCGAGATAAAAACTATCTTTTAAGTTTGACCAAATTACACACAGTAAGCCATATTTTATGCAAAATGGTTGAGTAGTTTCGAAGTTCATCCCGGACAAACAATAATTAATAAATAATTAAGTATACTTAGCCGTAATTACTTAAGTAATTTATTTAAGATAGGACGGGATTTCAGATTTTGACCATCGAAAGTTGTAAAGGTTTTGGATTGTATATTACCTATATATTTGTGTAGTGTTAAGTATTAAATGTTAATGTTGTTGTTATGTTATTGTTGGTTGTTGTGTGATGAATGTTATTGTTATGCATGAGAAATGGTATAACTCCGGTTAAGTAGTACCTATCTAGATGTTTTAAAAGTTCCTTTTTAAGTTAATTTAGTATTGTTAGTATATAATATAAATACCACACTATCGAATTAGGTTAATCCTGTAATGATAGTTGGTGAGGTTATTATAAATATGTAATAAATAAATAAGTTAATGGTGATTTCTCTGACATGGTTTCGGGGTTTTATCAGGACAGTTTTTGGATACCTACCCCTTCCGGACAACCCCGGACTCCCTCTAAATTTTGAGAAATCCGAAGAATTCCGTACGGATGGAAGCCCTATCAGTTACCTAAAGTTCAGGCCCTAAATGTGTTTAGAACAAAAAATCACATACCTACAATAATTCAAACTACCCAAACCTTCACAGAATATGATTTATTATTACGTACTTATTACTACTTCTTCCGTGATTTCACCCACACGTGGTATTTTTGATCGCGTTAAGTTACGTCTTTGGTTACTGCTCCGTTCCCGTGGGTCGTAGCGTGATGTTATATACCCTATATTTTTCCTTATGAGTTTGGCTATCATATGCAAATTTTTTTTTTTTGCGCGCTGCTTCTACGCACGGCTAATTACCGGTGAATTTATCACTTGTATTGTATCGCAGTCTATGCGAGCGTATCGACGGTACCGGACGTTTTAACGTTTTCGTGACATATTACTTAGAAAAAGTTTTATTGTACTAAGCGGCACCTGGCCGTTGCACATACCGGTATTTTGCTATTCTACGCGGCCAAATGTAGAATTTACAAACTGTAGATAACATTGAATATTACGACTACCTGAGCTAGGAGACAGTCCTGGGACTGGGAACAATAACCCGCCCTCCCCGCTCCGCTACCTGCACTAGTCGCGTCATACATTTAGTCGGAATTTGATGGTTCAACTTGTTGTTTCTGTCTGTTCTCGGTTGCCTCGACCGGTAGCTTTGCCGTGCCATGTACACTTGTACACGCTTGCACGTTTTATTAGCCGCACGGCATACGCGCCGTACGACTACCTAAATAAAACGTGTGGACAAGAGGCCTCAACAAGAGGCCTGGTACCTAGGTACTAACAATAACAGCATACATACGAGCTGTGTTGCGAAACATATTTTTACCTTATGGTAAATACAATATAATATAAACATCCGTTACGCACGTCTTTCTGCACTTTTTACACCTATAGAAGAGGGCATAGTGGCGTCTCTTTCTAGCATATTTATTATTAGCTTGCTAGTAAACCTGCATAAATGCAATTCTTACAAAGTTCGGGAGTTCCCCATTTCATTTTGATTTTCAGATTCTTATGAAATGGAACTAGTCATAAAAAATTCAACATTAGTTCTGTATCGGCGTTTCCGCGACCAGCTACGCGACACCTCGCAGCGTAACACGACGCCGACACTTCGTGTGCAGTAATTTTTATAGAGCAATAGCGCACTAGCGGCCATATACCTACCTTAGTATGAAATCGCCACAGAGCGCGCGCACCTGGCCGCACGCGGCCAGCGGCCACACCGTGCGGCCAGGCCGCTAGTGCGCTATGGCTCATAGGATTATTATACTGAAATAAAGGTTTATTATTATTATTATTTTTAGCTTCTTATAAAATGGAACTAGTGATTAAAAAAAAACATCAGTAGTTCCATCATGGAACTGTAGAATAGAATAGAATTTTATTTTGCAAATATGGGTAATACATAATAGTTCTTAAGATTACATTTAGCCCAGCCACATTTTATCAATCGGCATGCAAACATTTGAAATTATTTATATCACTATTATTACACTTATTTAGATTAATTTATAAATGGTACCTACTAGTGGCAACGAACCCCATTTACAGCGGTATCGGTGTTATAAAAAAATAAATTACTCTCTAATTACTACGTTTAAGACCCGTAGCGCACTAGCGGCCTGGCCGCTGCAGCCATGGCCGCTAGTGCGCTATTGCTCTTACTGTAGCGTGTACAATAATAATGTAATTAGTTAATTAAATAAATTCCAGATACTATCCCTGTTTGTGCTGGGGGCATCAGTGTCATACTTCATCATCGAGACTGAGGGGAGTCAGCAGGTGTCAGCGCAGAGTGTTCACTTTGCCAAAACTTTGGGGCTGAACCTGAACGTGGCCTCAGTACACATCATTCTGACAATCGCGATCGTCATCGCTGTCCTGTGGATGCTGTCTTCCATCTTGCTGGTGGTTGGTGTAATTAAGGTATGAATATATAAATATCTACTTTGTAGAGAGAAAGACTGAGAGAGGGAGAGAGAGAGAAAGAAAGCACACAAAGCTAGTCTTCATTGAGTTTGGCCGCCGTGACCGAAATCGGTCACAGGGGTCACCAAATAGCGGACTGCGGTCCGTGTGCGGACCGCCGACGTACGGTCGGGGTCATAAGTGGAGTAGCAATCTACAAAGCAAATCGATTGATGCTTTGGTTAAACTTCGACCTTTGCGCCGTGTGCGAATTTTGAGGTATACGTAGGAAGTGTATTATTACGTTTAAAAGTGCCTTATAATGACCTAATTAAATATATGATTTGACTTTGACTTTAACTTTGAATACATCACTTATACACACAGATGTAGGTACGGCCTGTACCGCGTGTTCACAGCAATTCATACCTTAGCATGCTACTGCATGAGCGAGAGATGAGAGTGAGAGATTTGAGGAGTGGCTGGAGAGGCACCACGGCGTCCTCACCTTCCGGCTGACACAGGTCCTCACCGGACACGGTTGTTTCGGGAGGTTCCTGTGTCGGATTGCACGGGAGGAAACGCCCGGGTGTCACCACTGTGTGGACCGCCCGGAGGACACGGTGGAGCATACGGTGCAGGTCTGCCCCGCTTGGGCAGGGCACCGCCGTGTCCTCACGGAGGCGATAAGCGGCGGCGACCTCTCGCGCCCGGGCCTGGTTCAGGCCATGCTTCGGGGCGAGAGGGAATGGGATGCAGTCACCTCCTTCTGCGAAGCAGTAATGCTAGCGAAGGAGGAGGCGGGCCGCGTAAGGGGAAGGAACATCCTCCACCTCACGCCCCAGCCGCCGCGGGAGACGCCCAGGGCGTCGGACGTCGCGAGGCGACATCCGGCCACCGTAGGCGCGGGCTTGCGGACGGACCAAGGACCATGCCCGGGTCGACGGCGCGTTCTGTTCGCGCGCGCCTTAAAGAGCTGTCAGCACAGGGACGGGGCCCCAATAGGGGCCAAACGCCTGCCGGGGTTGCGGGACGTCTTAACAGGATGCGTCTTTACAAAGCCTATACCATTTGAGTCACGAGTCGGACTCTAATCGACTAGCTTTTGTTTATGCATATTACGCTACAAAACCTAATCTATTTCAGTAAAAAAAATGACTCAAATGGATTAGCTTTTGGCCTTGATATTTTCAAAGAAAATACACGGACAAACTCTATACCATTAGAGTGAAAGTGCAAACTGAACTGGCTTAGCTTTTGTTTCAGCAACAAATGCTATTCTATTTGATACCGATCGTTAGGACGCAAATATTATAGAATAATTTTATGCCAATTTGATCTTTAATACGTTACGTTAGGGTAGATAATCTTTTGAATACTGTTTTCTCACATAATGGAGTTGTTAATTTCAACTTTATTTGCTAAGACGATTTGACCAAATGGTAGCAACATGGTAGTGCGATCAAACCTAAGTTTGCATTTTTGTCACTTTTTGTTTACAATATTCATTAAATTTTTTTTTGCATTCTAAATTGTATTTATATTAAATTAAAATAGTTAATTAAAATTAACTACATATTTAAATACAAAAAAAAAACAGAAATGAAAAACAGTAATAATTTTGATTACGATTTTATTAAATATTAAAATTTAAATTAAGGTTAAATGTAAAATAATTACTGACAACGACTTGTTCAAGGACGTAAATATTATAGAATAATGTTATGCCAATTTGATCTTTAAAACGTTATGTTAGGGTAGATAATCTTTTGAATATTGTTTTGTCACACTCGATGAACGAATACAATATATTGGGGCAAAAGTGGCAAATACGCAAATATTGTCTTTCAACTACCCACTTTTGCCCCAGTATTGTATTCGTTCATCGAGTCGCGCTAGTCTAAATTAACTCATACAAATTGAATAACTCTTAATGTTATTAGCAAAGGGTTCAAATTCGTTTGTTTTTAGTGTGCTATCGGCTATCACCAACTGTACCTGTTTCTTAGCTAATAAAAGTTCGTTTGTTAATTCGTTTTTTTTTTTCAATCAAATACAGAATAGAAACGAGCAATTTAATTATTTTAATATTAAAATAAAAACAATTGCCATGTAACTATCAACCTATTATTAAAGCTAACGATCGGTATCAAATAGAATAGCATTTGTTGCTGAAACAAAAGCTAAGCCAGTTCAGTTTGCACTTTCACTCTAATGGTATAGAGTTCGTCCGTGTATTTTCTTTAAAAAATATCAAGGCCAAAAGCTAATCCATTTGAGTCATTTTTTTTACTGAAATAGATTAGGTTTTGTAGCGTAATATGCATAAACAAAAGCTAGTCGATTAGAGTCCTTCTCGTGACTCAAATAGTATAGGCTTTGTAAATACGCTAACAGGATACCGTGGCCCCGGAACGTAAAGGGCAACAGAAGGAACAGGGTGGTTTATTTCTTTTTTTAGTCAGTAAAAGTCTGACAGTCCCTTCCGCCCCACCCAGGGCGGAAGGAGTCATTTGATGATTTTTACCACCAAAAAAAAAAAAAAAGCATGCTACTGCACTTATGACCCCGACCGTATTCGGTTGATGGATAATAAGACTCAAATTCATATTTAACAAATTTTAATGCGAGTTGGACGCGGGTGGCGTGCGCTGGGCGTGCGCGTGTCGTGTGAACGCGCCCTTAGTAAAAATAAGTATTTCATTTGTTATCACCAAGTGTCACGACAGTGTCATAATTTTCAAATACGGACCTCCATTAAAACTAATTAGTGACCCCTGGTCTAAAAAATATTTTTTACCCCCACATAAAAATAGGGGCAATATCCCCTTTTTACTTCTCAAGTGCGGATCAATCATTTCTGTTAACAAACAGAAATGATGGCTTGTCCTCGTTAGATATAAAAAAGGAACTGTTTCCTTGTTTATATCTAACATTGACGTAATTGACTTCACATACTAATTGTGTGAGTAATAAAACCACAGCATATGATTTATATTACCACAGATACAAGTGTGTTTAATGTATGTATATGTGAAAAAAATCCTCATAAAATAAAAAGCTTTTTTACAAAAAAAGATAACCGCCTTCAAAAACTACAAAATAAAAATAACTTTAGTTTTGGAAGTCGGTGGCAATACTTACCTACATAACAAAAAACAAAACCAAAGCCGCCGACTTCCAAAACTAAAGTTATTTTTATTTTGTAGTTTTTGAACGCGGTTATCTTTTTTTGTAAATCCGCGTCCAACTCGCATTGAAGAATTTGAGTCTTATTATCCATCATTAGATTTGCATTTCGCAGAGCGCGGGTAGGGCGAGCGCAGGGTTGGCGCGAAGCGGGCGCGGGGCGTGCGCTTGGCGTGCGCGTGTAGACCTCGTTAAATTTTTCTCGACGTTCGAAAATGCCTTTTAATAAAGGCACTTTCGAACGTCGAGAAAAATTTGAATTTAGTTGCCCATTCCAAAAGGTAGTTTCGTATGGAGAAGAACAGCCAAGAAACTCCATACTTACTCTTTTAAAAGCGTGACTCCTGCCCTAGGCTATCACGACCGTAAAATAAATGAGAAAAAAGTGTTCTTTTTTTCAGAACAAACCGAACTTCGTGCTGTGCTACTTCTCATTCGGCATCATTGTTACGATCATCTGTCAGCTGAGCGCCCTCCTGCTGTTACTACAAAACTGCTGGACACTGTCACTCGTACTCTTCATCTCGTCTTGTAAGTATAAGTAACTGACAGACGGATAGTCGACGCAATGGTTGAGTTATTGGCTACTGCGCTGCTTATAGCGGGCTCGTTTAGCGCACAATTATTCATGTGGTCTTTTTTTATTTGGAACAAGCCCTCCTCTCTATTCCTAATACTGAAATATGTTAGCTTAAAGTTAATATAACGACTGACATAATGGCTCATTTTCACTAGTCGATAGCGCCCGCATGCGGCGTGCGACAGATTTCTGGAACGCATGCCACAGGGCCCGCATTCGGTGAACCGTTTTCACTAGTCGATAGCGCCCGCATGCGGCGTGCGACAGATTTCTGGAACGCATGCCACAGGGCCCACATGTCGATATCACGGTCGGTAAAAAGCATGCGCGGCGGATCCCCGCATGCGGTGTAACGACTTGTAACTTTCATTGGTTGTTGTCGCATGCGGGGACTCGCCGCATGCGGGCCCTATCGACTAATGAAAATGCGCCATAATGGTGCATTTTACACCGCATGCGGGGATCCGCCGCGCATGCTTTTAACTGACCGTGATATCGACATGCGGGCCCTGTGGCATGCGTTCCAGAAATCTGTCGCACCCCGCATGCGGGCCTTATCGACTAGTGAAAATGAGCCATTATTAACAAGTATCCACCTGCGACTTCGTTCGCGTCAAAGTTAGTAAATTATTCCACGGGAATCGTACATTTTTCCGGGTTTAATAAGTGCTATTCGAGCCTATAATCCATCTCTGTGCCAAACATCCAGATCCGTCCAGCCGTTCTGGCGTGATTGAGTTACAAACATTTATACATCGAAACATTCGCATTTATAATGAATAGAAATAAGATTATTCATAATTTAATTTTTACCAATTTCAGTGCTCTACATACACTTCTTGGTCGTCGTGCATACGGTTTACGAACATAAGCTGAAAGGCACTAACTTCAGATTCCAACGGCACGAAGATGATGAGGATCTACTTGCTGACTGCTTCGATGAAGATACCAGCACGATATAAAATTGTATGAAGTTGTTCGATTTAAGACCATAAAGCCTTGACGAAGATGTCATTTCTGAATATCCCATTTTGTTTTTCCGTAGAACGGAGTTTTCACAAACTATGTCGAAGCTACCGTTTTGAGTTCCTATTTTTGAGCACGAAAGAGTCGCTACCATATTGGCCACCGATTAAGTTGTGACAATAAAATTAAAGATTATTTTTACAAAACGGCTCGCATCGCATCGGATCGGAACAGTATTTAAATATACGTATATATTACTTACTAAGCCCACAGCAGCTTGACCACGGGCGTCTTCTGCGACACGCTATCGTAGCCGTAGGTATGCTGCGACGTGCTATAGGCTCCGATCGCCTGTCGCCATATCCGATTGGATCCTTATAAAAATTAGAACACGTCAACACGGTAGGAATTAAAGTAATTATTGACTAGTTGATTAGGCGCAGAAACATATTATATACCTCCGTTCGCAAGCGACGCGCGACGGTACGGAGCCGATCGTATGCGCAGACATCGTGCCGGACGCGATCGGCTGTCGCCGAATTCGTTCGTATCTTTTCTGATCAGATGCGATGCGAACCGTTTGGTGGAAATCAACCTTTATAACATTAAACTAAAAAAAACAGTATTTGCACGTTTCTGTTCATTTTTTTTAATAATCTGGTAGATAGTATCCTGATAATAATGAAATAGGTAGGTGAATCAGGGTAGGATATTCAAAATTGCATGGGTTTTCTTGTTATTTCCTATAAACGTAGCACTAAGTTTTCTGACCAAAGTATCATTGAGCAGTTTATGTATGTATGTTTGTATTTACGTATGTCCCACTGTAACGCCTAAACTACTCGTCCAATATTAATTTAGATCTAACTCTTTTGATTTAAGGTTTATTGTTATAAAAATATAGTCAAGATTGTTTGTACCTCACACTTGATTTCTGCACTGTCCTGCTTGCCTTCAAAGATAAAGTTCTCATATTACCTAACATCACGCCTGTAATCCCCGAAGAATTAGGCAGAGTTATTTACTCATTACCACCCACCTTTCGCCAGTTTGTTTAATTTCTATGTAATAGGGGGCTAGCCTATTGTCTAACCGATAAAAAGAAGACAAAAAAAATATTTTTTTACTTTATTTCGGAAACCAAAAAATAAAACTATTAACTGGAAATTATAACTAATTAGCTGTCCCGGCGAACTTCATGCCGCCCAGGAATCATAGATGTTGTTTTTTTTTATTTTGACATTTTTTCTCATGTAATGTATGTTATGTCATGTGATACAACTATTAAATAGTTATTCTGTAATTCAGGGCGAAGACAAATCCAACAAAACAAAAAACATAGAAATCGGTTCAGCCGTTTTTGAGTGTATGGCGTAAATAACTCGACTTTGTTATATTCAGTGCTGTGATTTTTCAATGGTTAGGTCGCTTTTATCTAAAGAATAAATATGACTGCCATAATTACCCCTCCGTTACGAGTTATCTGACGATTGCAAAAATTAGCCCTTAAAATAAGTATAGATGTATTGTGGTACTAAATTATAGAATAAACTGTTTGTAACGATAAATATTATATTATTTTTTAAACAGACATAATATAGCAACACTAACAACAATAATAATTAACAAAATGTATTGACTAGCATTTATAAATTACCTAATAAATATTTTTGTAATTACAATAAAATATTTTTATTACTTAAAATTATAATAAACCGCTAAGTTAGCTTAAGTAATAATTTGACACATAATTTTGCACATTATTATTGACATTAAATTCATTCAAACGATATTTTTAACAAGCCTAGCCTTGACACAAGAAATATATTTGGTAGGAGACAATTTAAAAAAAATACCAGAATATTAAAAACTTCCTCAACCATGCAAAACGTTGGTCAAGTAGAGATAAACTACAATAACATGGTGCGCCCCTCCACAATTCAAAACGTTTGAAAGTGTTTGTGATAGTATTTAAAGACTCACAACGTATGTGTGCGTACTGAGATGACTCTCGAAACAAAAACAAATCAGCGATTTTTTGCTTTTTTGCTATGAAAATGACAGTGCGTTGTCTTGCGCGGTCGGCTATTTATGTTTCGTTGACAAACAAATCTGCGGGCCTGCTACTGAAGAGGATTATTTACAACTACAGCTCTGCTCTGCTCCAGCTCTTTCATACGGATGTGACTACACACATTGAAATTGTAATATGGAGGGGCGCGCCATGTTATAGTACCTAGTTTATCTATAGTGTGCTTACACTGTCATTGTCGTATTGTACAATAACTTCGTTCAATGCGTATGTTTTGTTGTATTGTCAGAGCCAGGTTGGTTAAAAACAATTTAAACTTCTTCTCTGCTGTTGAGTTGCTTGTAAAAACTGTTGCACAGCAAGATTGTGTACACGTTGTGAGCTGAAAACATAAGAATTATATCAAACAGTTAGTCAAAGTTGAAAAAAATAAAACATGGTGAACCAGACAAGGACGTCCAAACGAAAATTTTGGTAGCCTCTCTTCTCGGGTTGTTTAATTATTTATTATGGTTATCCAAACCACCCCCATGTATGTACGATCGTGATTTAGGGGGGTATTTACGGGGTGTAAAAAAGCACATTACATACCCGCTAACTGCGCATAGGTACTGCCTATTAAACTGAGCAACTTTGAGTAAAAATTAATGCTGGGAAGAAACTACTTTTATTTTTGGTATGAAAACACCATTATGACAGTCACGGCTGTGCTCGCGCTAAACGTTGTACTAAAGAAAAAAAAACTACTAACTACTACTGTTACAGGGTCGGGTTGTACTGTACAGGGTGCAAGCAACAGTACAGATGTCGGGTTATTTAAAGTTTAGTCAATATAAATATATTTAAAACTGGAACTTTGGAACTTCGGCCTTCAATATCTCCGTACCAGAGGGTCCCAGGTACGGACACCAAAATAACGATAACAATGATGGAAATAGTTTGTAACTTTCGGCTACGTTAAGTGTTATTTTATTGCACAATGTACACAACATATTTTATACGCTAGGCTAGACTAGTGAGTACATGATCCTGTTAGGGCGAAGATAACTTGTGACCAATAATATTGCAGTGAGTATTTATTAACACTCGCGATAGCCCGTTTAAGAACGCTATTAGACAATTAAAAGGAACTTTTAATCACAAAGAATTCAATTTAGTTATTGTTACTAAACACATAACAGCAATGCTGGTTTAAGGGGGAAAAGTATGAGTGAAACAACAGGCACATTATAATAAGTTTTAATTTTTGAGTCCAATAACCTCCAATACTGTACCGTTTCTTTTTTTTTTTCCAGTCTAGAGATATTTTTTTACAAGGGGTTGTAACTGTACATTAGGTACCCAATATGTTATTTGTAGGGCGACTATTGAGTTGATATCCAATTACGCTTATTTTAAGTAAGCGCCTGAACGTTTACTTTTAGCAAAAGTTTGCAAAATACTTTATTAGGTACTTTGATATAATTTATAGCCATTCTCATTTTTTTTAATGATCTTATCAATAATATGTACAATATTTACAGACTTAATTATAAAAAAATATTTATTAAAAGAAAATATAACTAAATCTAAATGGCACCAAAAACTTCTACCACATTGCCGTCAACTGGAAATGTGCCAAATAAATTGGCCAGGCGGCTGCGGCGTTGCCACATTGGATGGCAATACTAGCCTCTGGCCAAGGTAACAGCAAGCCCTTGGGTCACAGGAAGTATCAACCAACAGTTTGGACAACTTAATTCTTAAAGTATTTTCAAATCAAATGTTATTAATTAATTAGTTTCAAGTATATTTATAGCAGTTCTAAACAACCCCCATCTTAGTACGAATTAAAAGTACAAAATGACTGCCTATTCATTGCATGCAAAAAAAAAACTACTGACTCACCTATGTAAATGACTTCGGTACAAATAGTCCCAGCGCTGATGCTTCCAGCATTGAGGAAGAAGATGAACATGGAGAGGAGGAAGAACACAATCCACATGATCATGTACGCCTTGATGATCACGGCCCGCTCCTGGAAACGAATATAGGAACCTTTGTAAGTAGCCCTTTGGTTTGGCCCTTTGGGTTTGTTTGTGTGATGGGTAATGGAAACGGCGAATATCTTATTATCTGCCTGCATTTACTTTGCAACAGTCTCCCTTGGGCCTTGGTGAATTTACGTGGAGTGAGCATGAGAATAGCTGGCAGTCCCTAGCAGTAGCCGGTTTATGAACAGCTCTCATTCCATTTATCATTACTTTAAGAGTGTTACAGATACAAACTTCAAGTCCTTATTACTTACACTTGAGACGATTCTCGAAATGTCCGAAATGATTTCCCCACGAAAAAAAAGGCTTTACTCTAAACTCTCCGTGTAAAAAATCTTTGTAAAAAATCTAATGAATTTTGATACCAGGCCAACTATACGGGGCCAGGGCCAAGCTACGCTAATGAACAACATCTTACCGTAGCAACTCCATACACGAAGATCACATCAAAGAGGAACTTGATAAGGAACATGAAGACCAGAATGATGGACATGGCATATAGTCCTGTGATCCCTGCCTGCATTTCCACATCACCGGCATACTCTATAGCGGCGTCTATTGCTCCCACCTCCGCTGCTAACACTATCATTAGTGATAATAGTGTGAAGGACATCACCTATGGAGAGAGAGAATCAAGAAGTAGATTTAGGTATAACCCGTTGGCGGTCCAATACCAGTCGGGGGCGCGGATCATGCGTAATGCGAATACCGGGCTCCCGACTTATGGTAGCAGGAGGAACCGTGGGGTTTTAGTCGGTAAGAGTCCGACATACCCCTCCGTTATCCCCAAACGGAGGGCATCCATGAGGATTTCCCCAAGAAAAAAAAAATTTGCACTCCGGGAGTGCCGGCAGAAGTGAAAACTTGATTATTAACGTTGAGCATGTTTGATATTTTGGAATGGTTAGGGAATAATTTTGCACCAATTGCTTTATCAGTATAAAAGTACTATCATTTATGTGGTAGAATACAATATTCATTTATTGCGCTATCGTACACAAACATGACAATTTATATTACATTAAAAATTTAACTTTAAAACTATTACAATTATCATTCGCGCAAGCGCCCTGCGCTGTCTAAACGAAACAGTAGGCCCAGGCATACATTTTCGCCGCGCCGTAGAGAGGGGATAGCTGTCTACTCTCCATCCGTCTTACGCTTTTTCGATCAGGTCACGTGTCCTGACGCGCGTGGTCACGTGTCCTGACGCGAGTTTAAGATTTTATACCCATTACAGAAAAAGTGCTCAACGCCGCTAAAGAAGTTTTCACTTCAAAAAAAGGTATAACCCGTTGCCTGCGGGCGAACATTCGCTACGCCAAACGCAAATGCGGCTAGCTACCACATTTCGTGTGTTCGCTGTAGAAAAACACAACGTGTGTGTTTTCCCGCAGACAACGGGACATCACACCTCTAATCCCCGAAGGGTTATGCAGAGGTGTACACCCACATTTCACCAGTTATGTTTAAGTCCCATGTAATAGGGGGCCAGCCCATGCCATCAACTGAGCACAAATCCAGACTCCGAGGCTGCTACTGAGAAATTCCTGATGGAAAACCTAATAACACTTTGTCCGACCTTGGAATCGAACCCAAGACCTCATGCTTCGTAGTCGCGCTTTGCAGCCACTAGACCAACGAGGCAGTATATTTAAGTAATTTTAGAAAATTCAGATGTTATCTACCAAATATCTATAATGGTGGTTTATTAAATACTCTAGATGTTTTTCTTAAATCATTTAGCTGACTTTTCTTAATCTATATCTGCAATAATATAATTAAGTTAAAGAGATTTTGTTTGTTTGTTTGTTTAAACACATTAATCTCTGGAACTGTATCGTCGAATTGGAAAAAATATTTGTGTATATGATAGGCAGATTCATGAGGTATTCATGTTATATCTAACATCACGCTAGCTTAGCAAAAACCAAATACGTACCTAATACCTATAACGCGGGTAAAAAGTTCAAGTGTCTACCTAATGAAGTTTAAAAGATACAGCTCTGTGACAGACAGACGGACAACGCAGTCTTAATTCTTAGGTTCCGTTTGGTAACCTTAGGGTACAAAAACACAAAAAATTAAGGAAATACTGGTGGAAGTAGTAGGCCTTTGCCTTGCACAACTCCTGATAAAAAATACATAGCAAAGTTATATCTTACCGCGTTAATGCCGCCCATTATAATGCAGCCAGTCTTCAGGTCGAACACGACGCAACATGTTGTCAGCTCAGGGAGACCCATTTTGTTCTGAAACCAGTAATCATTGACGTTTGAACTTAGTTCTACCAAAACGAACCAACCCACAATTTCTGAACGTAAGTTCAGTGTTATATCCAAAAGTTATGGTAAAAAAATAGATTCAAATTTTATTAGCGTTAAATTTTATATTAAATAACAAACACTGAAAAATTAGAGAAATTTCGATTTGGGTTGGTTAGGTTCCATAAAACTACACCCATTTTAGATTATTTAAGTAAGATATAATTTTCAATGAACGTCGTTGCGCAACATTCCTGGGTTGCAATTTGGAGGGTGTCGAGCGCTAGTGTTATAACATACCTACATTTTACAACTATTCAACACGGATATTATTCATGAATAGTTCTTGTTTATTTATGAATAGTTAACCTTTTTTTTTTTTTTTTTTTCGTGGGGAAATCCTCATGGATGCCCTCCGTTTGGGGATAACGGAGGGGTATGTCGGACTTTTACCGACTAAAACCCCACGGTTCCTCCTGCTACCATAAGTCGGGAGCCCGGTATTCGCATTACGCATGATCCGCGCCCCCGACTGGTATTGGACCGCCATTGGCGAGCCCCTTCACTATGTGCGGCCTATCCTGCGACCGCACATTCCACTAGAGAGGCGCGCACGGAACACTGCGCGCCGCCATCACAGGCCTATGTCTGGTCGAGCGACAAACTGCCCCAAGTTTGCCGCTCGCAAGCCCCTCCTCACGGTGGCCGGAGATCGTTGAGCGCCCTCCTGCGCCCTGCTGCCATGAATAGTAAACCTAACAATAAACGGGTAAAAGTATGGTGTTCATATTTTTTACATAGTCCATGTTCCACGTGGTCCGGAGTCAGTTTAGTTTTCCAAGTTGGCTACTGCAACGCGTGTCCAGGTGGAAGTATCTCCGATGGCCTGATGGATTGATCAGTAAGTTTCAGTGTCTCTCGCCAAAGATCGCACCTTTCCGAGGTGGAGTTGCCATGAGATGGACTCATGGCAGCTAAATCCATTGTATTATCCAACCGGTACCGGCATCACGTCAGTGTCAACACAGTATCCACATGAAACAGCTGACAACCGATACCGTACTAAGTTGTCTACATGCAAATTTTATAACAGCTTTAAAAATGGCTCAGCCGGAAGCCTTTGATTTGATTTATAATATATGCGTACATAAAAATGTAAATACATAGTCTTTATCTAAAGTTCAAGTTGTTTTTTGTGAGCTAGTCGAGCTAAAATTATATGCCAAGGCAAACAAGCATGTATACAGTAGATATAAAATGAGGTGTGGAAATATTAGAAGCTACAGTTGACATTATAGATTGGATTCGTATATAGGGTGACTGGTGATTAGAGATTGATACTTATATATGTTTGTACTCATGATAACATACAAAACTACCTTTTGGAAGGGGCAACTAGATTCAATCCTTTTTTTGTCGTTCAAACGTGCCTTATATTGGCCTAATTGAAATAAATGATTTGACTTTGACTTTGAACAAACAACTTTCCCAAAGAAACGGTTTTATACAAGCTTTTTTTTAATTTGCAATCTGCATGACCTCATTCAGCCCAATAGAATTTGAATAACACACCCTTGTTATAAACAGAACTATTACAACTTTTACCATGTTTTTTTTTTTAATTTAACTATCAACAGCACGGAACGCGTTCACGTGCACGCCTTGGGGGTGATTGGGGTCTGGTGCTTTGCGAATTAAAGAGATCATTTCTTTACTTCCGATTTTTCAGAGGTTAAATAGAGCAACTTTCATTTTGCAACCGACTCAGAAATATGAAAAAGAAAAGCAGCTTTTCCATAAATTGTGACCGTATTACTTTTTGAAGTTTTTGAGTTGATTCTGTAATATAGGTTATTTTTATTTTCGTAAGATTTTAGTGCAAATAATTATTATAAGACTTGATATCTTGACTTGGCTCGCGAGGTTATCGACACGTGGGATATGATTAGTCATTATGCCGATAGTCGTGACAGCCAATGACATAATAGCCAAGAGCCTCGACCAACATCTGAAGAGGCTCTCGTTGGGCGGTTGGATCAAGGGCTTGATGCAGAAAGCGATATTTCTGCACACCGCACGTAGGTATTATTAGGAGATTCCTATCTCAGAAGCCCTGACCATCGGTAGTTTGGACCTTGTTATCAATGCCGGTGGACATTTTCATATTATTTAACTAGCTTTTGCCCGCGACTTCGTCCGCGTATATGTCGGTTATCGCGGACGTAGACGAAGTCGAAGTCGAATAAAAAGTAGCCTATGTCCTTTGTTGGGGTTCACACTTACCCTGTACCAAATTTCACACAAATCGGTTCAGTAGTTTAGGCGTGAAGAAAAGACAGACAGACAGAAAGACAGACAGACAGACAGAGTTACTTTCGCATTTATAATATTAGTTAGGAAATTAGGATAAAACTAAATCATTACGCTTGTAATCCCAGAAGGGTAAGGCAGAGGTGTACACATTTATTAGAACACCCACCTTTCGCCAGTGTATTATTTAATGTTTTAATTTCTACAAGTTTTTGCCCGCGAGTTCGTCTGCGTAAATGTTGGTTAACCGCGGACACAGACGAAGTTGCGGAATAAAAAAAAGCTAGCAATAAAAGCTTGTAAAAAGTAGCCTATGTCCTTTCTTGGGGTTCAAACTTACCCCGTACTAATTATCATCAAAATCAGTTCAGTGGTTTAGTTGTGAAAGTGTAACAGACAGACAGACAGAGTTACTTTCGCATTTATAATATTAGTATGGATAAGTATGGATAAATAACATAACATCACGCCTGTTATCCCCGAAGGGTTAGGCAGAGGTGTACCCATTAGTACACCCACAAAAAAAAAAAAAAAATGGTAATGGTGGTGGTATGGATAAATATTAAATATTTAATAATGTTATATATAATATGTATTGTAAATTAATAAATGTATACAGTATGAGGATATATATGAGGATATGTGAATTACGGAGTATATTAGGTTCCATTATAACTAGGTACAGTCAGCAACAAAAGTCGATTAACATTTATGATTTTTAAATCCTAATTATTAAACTGTACAATATTAAAAGTAAAACGCAATGAATATAAAATTAAGATAAAATAAACCCTTAGCTATTGCCTGAAATTCTGAAAGCCAGTACATTATGTGTTAAGTGTCTGTTTAAATGATATAAAAAAGTAACATTGTTAATCGACTTTTGTTGCTGACTGTACATACCTACTTAAGTGAACGTCAAACAACTAAATTATTTTAAAAGGATGGTTTTGCATGATGCTGTTTACAATTTGCCAATCCTACTTCTTACTTACTAGTTAAAAAAGTTACTTACGTTTTATAGTTTGTGAAGATGGATGATTCTCTGTTACTCTTTCACGCTACGGCGGGACGGAGTTGGCTGAAAGGTACACATATAAATATTAATCTAGGTGAACACATAAGATGATTTTTATTCCGTTTTAGAAATCCCGTAGGATAATTTAGGACTTTGGTTTAATTCTAAAGTCTACGTAAACGAAGTTACAAGTAAAAGTTAGTAGAAAATAACGGTACAGTTGACTATCGAACTCACGTCCTCTAATTCGACTGTCGGTAGTCGTACCCAATAAGTTTTAGTCACTCAATATTCAGAATTACCACTTAAACATAAAAAACCAACACAATAAAAATCTTAACAAAACTTTTTATAGCACCTTTTCACACAATCCCATAAAAAACATAAAGCAAAGATTACATACCTAATTAAATATAGAACATCTCAAAATAAAACCGACGTATATATGATACCACGTACCTTCCTTATACGTTTGCCTACTGGGATGTTCAGTAGTTACTGTGTCGCTACTACCCTTACTCGACGGGGTCGCTATGGCGGTTTGCCAAAGACTATCAATCATTACAGAGGGGACGGTAGGTTTAGTATCGGCAAATCCTCAGAAAGGATAGTGGACGTATTCTTTCTTGTCTTTTTTTTTATCGTGTGGGCAGTAAAGTCTTACGACCCCACACACCCTGGTGTCAGAGATTCTAAACCGCCTCAAGGGCCTCTGACATGGTTTAAATGAGACAGTAATAGAAGAAAGAAAGAAAGGGACGAACAGTATATACTGTATAATCTATGGGGACGAATCTATACTAATATTATAAAGCTGCAGTGTTTGTTTGTTTGTTTGAACGCGCTAATCTCTGGAACTACTGGTCCGATTTGAAAAATTCTTTCAGTGTTAGATAGATTAGTTATCGAGGAAGGCTATAGGCTATATACCATTACGCTACGACCTACGGGAGCGGAGCAGTAACCAAAGACGCGGGTGTAACCGCGGCGGACAGCTAGTCAGAGATACGAGGCCACCCGACAACAGAGGCCTTGAACTCGTGTAAGCATAAATTCATATATACATAACATCACGCTTGTAATCCCGGAAGTGTAGTAGTAGATAAATAATAAAAAAAAATAGTAGTTAAATGCCGTCCAAATGTAAATTTTAATGGTGTAATTAAAAGATTTTTTTTTACTGACTTTTGACTATGGCAAGCAGTAAGTACCGATATTCAAAAGCTGTTACTCATTATTGGAGTGATTCAGGATGCCTGACACCATCTCGTCCGGTCTTGCGCTTTGTTGGATTTTAAACGCTCGGCTCAGCGTCGAGAATTGAATATCGAACAGTGAAAATCTAACAATTATTTGCTCGTATGTTGTTTATCTGCCTATAAATAATAATGACACTAAAAAAACCCATGAATGATTGCGAAATAAGCATAAGGAAAATAATATTTTGTTAGAAGACCTGAAGGAAGTTATTATTATATTGTTATAACTTATATCAATGCAAGGATAAATAATAACAAAAATAATTAAGTTATTTTATTTTAGATATGGGTAGTTCCAATTCATGTACCTATACAATACAACAATACTCGAATCATCGGCAGCGCGTAGGTCCCTAAATTACGGGTTAGGGATTAAAGTAATTTAAGGATTTTTATTTAAGTACAATATAATGGACTTTCGCGCTGTCGATGATTCGAGCTTATAGTTATTCGAGATTTTGATGCATCGAGGTTGCAACTGTCGCGTTAATAATTCTTCGAGATTATTGACTATCGAGCTAACGTTTTCGAGCAAGTGTTATTCGATCTAACGTCATTCGATTTCACGTAGGGAACTCACTGCCACGACCCCTATACTGTTGCATGCACCCGAAAGTACAATGTTTCGCGTTACATTACGCGCAAAAGAGTGATTTTTTAGCCGACTTCGGTTATCAATTCGACTGTTTTTTTTTTTTATGTTTGTTAGCTCCTAACTTGCGACTGGGTGAACCGATTTTCATGATTCTTTGGATGGGATTGGGATTTGGATGATTCTTTTTTTATTTGAAAGCTGGTGCTTCCCGTGTGGTCCCATTGTCACCATTTCAATATCTGATGATGAACTTCGGAGATATGGAATGGAACTCCTCACAGAATCACAGCAGCAATATCGTAACAAGTGAAATTGCTTTGTTTATACGTGTAGTCGATGACTGACTGAAGGAAAAGGCCCCCCCCCCTTTTCCTTCAGTCAGTCAACCCCCCTCGTACCAGTTTCCAAAATTAAATATATCGTGTGAGGTATTGTTTGAAAAGGCTTTTTGTAAGGATTTCAAACATTAATACACAAGCACCAAAAAGTGAAAAAAACTAAAGTAATTTTTTATTTGGCAGTTTTTGAAGGCGGTCATCTTTTTTGTAAAAAAGCTTTTTATTACACCAAAAAAAAGTAGCTTCCCAGCAAAAAAAATTACTCTAAGTTAATTTGATGGACAGTATGCGTGGTTAAAACGGATATGTGATGTGTGATACATCCCGTATGTATTATATTAATAGAAATACTACAAATTACAATGGTGTATTGTATTTTCTGTATAACTTGAATGGATTTCCCTTTTGGCGAAGTTTCATAATCTAATAATTTTCCTGTACTAGCAAATAATGAAGACTGATTCACTAACATTTTTAAGTTCTATATATATATAACATCACGCCTGTAATCCCCAAAGGGTTAGGCAGCGGTGTGCCCATTAGTAGACTAACAATCATTTGTACACATCCATTAGTACACATCAATCGGGCACAAATCCAGACTCCGAGGCTGCTACTGAGAAATTCCTGATGAAAAAACCTAATAACACTTTGCCCGACCTGGGAATCGAACCCAAGACCTCATGCTTAGCAGTAGCGCTTTGCGACTACTAGACCAACGTAATCAGTCAGGTATTGATAATGATTCAGTATGTCCAACTTTCAAAGATGCGTCCCATCTGTTTGTCACAAAATATTGATCTATGTCTCATCTGGCGCCGTTACGTCTGAAATTATAATCAATATTATGTACCAGCCTGAGATTCTGGACCAATCATGTTTTTTCTAATGTTAGTTGGCCAGAGGGCATGACAGAGGTATTTATCCTTTAATGGGGTTACAGTCGTGAAATACTTCTAAGTTTCCCTTCTACTTTTGTACCAGTAAATGCTACATAGGTGGCGGGTACTTAATAAGAGAGGTTAGTCGGTAAATGAAATCGCCGTCTATTCTGTAACAATCCCTTTCAGTGAATTAAGGTGAAGTGACTTTGAAAGGGCTGACGGCGACCCAACACCAATCATGGGCGCGAAACTGGCGTCAAGTGTATACTGACCTCCCGACTTATGGTGGTAGATGGAACCTCGTGGTGTTTGTTAGTAAGAGTCCGACATTATCCTATATGTCTCCAAATGAAAGGGACCCATGAGGATTTTTCCACAAAAAAAATGAAAGATGAAGTGAGTTTGAGGTGGAGAAGAAGATGCATTTATTTGTATGAAACATAAAATAAGATGTTACAAAGTAAATACGTAGAAACACAATGAACCCGTTCTGCTATCAAAGGCTTACAAATTGAGTATTTGACACTATTAACCAATAATGCCAATATTACGATTCTTAAAAAAAGAAAAATACTTTATTTTGCCTTGGAAATTGGATACCTAATCTTCAATTAACAGTTAAATTAGATTTTAATTGCTTTGAAATCAATAAATAGGTAATCAATTGAGTTGGCAAAAAAGTAACGTCACAGTTTAATATTGCTATATAAATTCTATAGGGGAATAGCATTTTGTCAGCACATAAAAAAATATGTCAATTGATTGGTAGTATCAAGTACCTACATATTATATCCTGAAATAATCATGTATGATGATGAAATTAACTAACAGGTTTCTTTAAATTCGAAACAGCTGTCAGAGAAAAACATCTGAATACTGTCAAGTCAAGAAAATAATTCAAAATTAAGTATTTAAACGTGTTTCCGTGATTACTTTTTGTGTTTTCGTTGGAAAAACTAACGCGCATTTATAAAACTGAACAAAAACGGCTCCCAAGCCCTAATCAAGAATTAAATTAGCGAGACAATTGAGTAATCAAGCCACTTAGAAACACATTAGCCGTCGGCAACAAGTAAGTGCAGCGAATTACCTATTATAGGATGCTAGCGACTCGCCTCGGCTTTGCATAGGTGCAATGTAGATACAAAAACCTTCCTCTTGAATCACTCTATCTATTGATGAAAACCGCATTAAAATCCGTTGCGTAGTTTGAAAGATCTAAGCGTAATGGCAGGAAGCAACTTTTTTATATACTATGTAGAGGTAATAATATAACGGCAAAGTTGCAATAGGCTCGTCGCCCATCATTAATTATCATATCAGCCGTAGGACGTCGATTTACAATAGGATTTTATCAGATCGTCTGCCCACAAAACAAATAAAATACAAATTAAGAAAGGGCATCAAGAACATGTCATAAGCAATAACAACAGACAATAAATATTACAAGTAATAAATATTATAAGTGTTATTGAGTTTTTCCATCACAAATTTCTCAGTAACATCCTCGGAGTCTGGATTTGTGCCCGGTTGATGGCAATAGGCTCGCTCCCTATTACATGGGACTTAAACATAACTGGCGAAATGTGGGTGTATTAATGGGTACACCTCTGCCTAACCCCTCGGGGATTACAGGCGTGATGTTATGTAATAAATATTACAATACAAATTAGGTAACTGAGAGATTCCACTCAGGGTGTCATGAAATATGTCTAAGTTAGAATTTATAGTACCCTTAATGTCTTAACTTTAAATTTTAGTCTTTTGGGGTGGAAACCCTCGGGTCGTGGGGTCCGTGTGCCCATTTTTAGGGTGTTGTCCAAACGGTTGATTGACACTTCCCGTGACCAAAGGGCTGGCTTTTACATTGGCCAGAGGCTATAAGCATTGTCATCCAACGTGGCAATGCCGCCAGTCTTTTTGCACATTTCCAGTTGATGGCGATGCGGAGGAATTGTTTTGATGCCATTTAGTTTTAGTTCCTTTTTTATTATTTTTAATAGGTATTTTAGCTTATTTAATAAGCTTGTATGTAAATATAGTTCCAATTTAATTGAATTGAATTATTGTATGAAGTAGGTATCTCATGATCACCATCATATCAGCCGTAGCCCGTAGGATATCCACTGCTGAACATAGGTCTCCTCTATAGATTTCTAATAGGACTTGTTGGAAGTATCTAAAAATTAAAAACACGCCTAAGTATAATGCTTTCAAATTTTTCCATTATTTTTCCAGTAGGTAATGGCAATAAAAAACCTTCACAAAATATCTTGCCCATATTTTCGCTACAGTAAGTCACAGAATGAGGGTGTGACTATCGATTGGAACGCCGTCGTCATGGTTACCCATACAAGTAGAGCGTGGGCGGCAAATGGCGATGATTTGATTGACACCATGTTTACGCGAACGCAAACCATACAGTTTGCGTTAAGTGAGTTTAATCATGGTTGCGTCAACAGTGTTCGAGGGTGATTATTCTACGATAGAAATAGGAAATTCTTTCCACGAATTGATATTTTGATTAGTTGGCAGGTGTACCCATTAGAACACCCACATTTCGCCAGTTGTGTTTCAAGTCCTATGTAATAGGGTGCGAGCCTATTGACATCAACCGGGCACAAGACTCCGAGGCCACTACTGAGAAAATATAGTAGTAGTCATAAAAATAGTTGGAACTTTGACCTTATCCATAATCGTAATGATGGGAAGAAGTTTTGGCTTTGTTGAGCGTCTTTTTATACCTTTTATGAGTTTGTGAAATAAGATTTAATCTTGTTCTTAGAAGAATCTTAAAGCAGTCCTATAAATTTATTATGTAAAAAAAAAACTTGTTATGTATTATAAACATAAAGGCAGCTAAAAAAAAAGATAGTGTTAAGAGAACGAATGAACCGATTTATATGAATTTTCCTACGCAAGAGGTTTAAAAAGTTATCACAAAACATTTTCGACAAATTGACAATAATAATGAAATATGTAGTCGTAACCGGGCGGCGTGCTTGTATGACGAGAAGTATGAACGTGGATGAGGCGAAAGGAGTATGTATGGATCTTAGCAGGTGATGTTCTGTGGTCTCTGCGTACCCCCAAGGGAAAAAGGCGTGAGGTTATGTATCTATGTATTTAATTACTGCATTTAACTTCTCCTTATAATAGGTAAAAATATTGAATTTCCCATCTCTCGATGTTTTTTTTTCATGTTTACAAGCTAATAATGTAAACTAATATTCTAGAAAGATAAAAACTGTTTGTTTGTGAAAGGTTATATCTCTACAAGTACTAAACCGATACCAAGAAAAAAAAAACACTGTTACAAAGCTACACTATTTTCGATTGTCGTAACCCTATATTATGTCAATCGACAATAAGTGGAGGGCAAGCATAATATAAAATAAATATATCCATGTTCTAGGGTATATAGGTACTTAACTCCAACGCGGACATAGTCACAAGCAGAAGCTAGTTCAAAGCTAGGGTAGAAATTATAGAAACTTTTGCATCTCGTAGATCGATCGGCCTACGCCGTAGCCATTTTGCTACGAGCCCTTGACTTTCTAGTTGACGGTACTCGCCATATTCTCTTAAGTTATTTCCAAGACAATATTTAATTGAGTAGTTCCACTACACTACTCATGTGGTTCCACTTCGCCCCATCAAGCCGCCACCCTGGTGTGGCAAAGTAGACTGCCTAAAATTATGCAGTGGAATATGCCCCACTTATTTGATTTGATGCGGCAGATTCCAGTAGTAAAAAATCTTGATGGATTCTGCCCCACCAGGGTGGGCATATCAGAATTTGTATAGGTAGGTTTGCTTTTAGTTTTATATTTGTAAATCATAGACTAAGGCAGTCTACTTTGCCACAACAGGGTGGCGGCTTGATGGGGTAAAGTGGAACTACTTGTATTGACGTTTTTAATTACGATAATTGGTACCTTGCTTGACAGATCCTTCTTATTTCTGACTTAGTTGCTAACACAAGCCCTTATTTATGTCATTTTGCAATTTAACTGCGTGTTAGTAATTAACACTGAGTTAAGTTTTTGGTGTAATGGGTGTTAGTGTCTACTTAATTTGGAACATCAACAGCCGAATATAGAAGAAATGTTATAGAACTTGCACAATGCTAATAATAGTACGGTTATAGGTTACCTATCGTCATACTAGATATGCTCCGTTGACAGCTGTTAAAAATGGCCACATTTTATCGAAATCACAAAACTGTACGCAACGTGACTCTGTTATTATTATGTTTTTGCTGGAGGCAGAAGAGAAGCATTTAGTTTATACAGGGTGTAAAAAGACAAATCACGTAGCAGTTTAATTACTACGCATAGTGTCCAACAAACTTAGTAGGTACCTAACATTGAGCAAAAATGATTACTGAAAACCGGATTTTTTTGTTGGTGTGTAAAACAGTTTATAAAATATTGTGTTTAGGAGGGAAGAGGGAGGAGGAGGGGGGATCTAATTAAAAAATAGTAAAAACATTTAAAACTTGTTTTCACAAAACGTGGGAACTTTGACCTTCAAAATCTCCGCGGGTCTGGTCCAAAACAAAAAAATAAACACAATGATGAGAAGAACATTTAATTTTCAGTTTCGTTAGGTGTCTTTGTACACCCGTTATAGGCAAGCTATTTCAATTAGCATCAAACTAACGACCTTGTGCATTATAATACTTCACGATTGAAGCATCCATTTAATAGTTTACAAACATAATAATGTGTTGTGCATGCATGGCTTGTTTTCCTAATGCCAAACCGGTTTCATTCGCTACTGTTGTTACCTGTAGCTAGTAATATAATAATACATTGTTACAAAACTATATTGGTCTTCTATAGATACTCTGGGTACATAGTTCGTGGACTAGATAGCCGCTGGGGTCGTCAGGCTCTCGAGTGGCGACCATGAAGTGGATCGACGACTTGGTGAAGGTCGGATCTGTACGTAGGCCTATATTCTGATGATGATGAGATACTGTGATAGATCTTCCTCGTTGATCTAATCAAGTCTAGTATTATAAGCGTGAATGCCAATTCTCGTAGCTAAATACATTCCAAAACTAGTCGCAATCTAATCTCATTGACAATCAATGTCAAATACCTAATTTAAAAGAGTGCCCATGGAGTTTCTTTCTCGTTCTTCTCTATAGAGGCCTACCTACGTTTTGAAACTAGCAACTATAGCTACAACTTTCTGACTAACTGAACGACTTTTTGTGATCGAGATTCTGTTCAAATTTTGTATGAATATTCCACATTGGCCAAATTAGTCTATAGGCTATAAATTATCACGCTATTTGCTTTGGGAGGTGAGCAATGTTTCATTATGACTATGCAGAAACCAAATTTGACTCGGACGAAGTCACGAGCAGAAGCTAGTTATTTATATATTCGTACGGTTTATACCAATGATCCTATATCTTCGTGTGGCTTCATGGTAGGGTTGCCAACCGTACTATAATATATAGTATTGTACTGTATTTAGGGTCTCCGTACTATATACTGTTGAAGAAATATATAGTACGCGAAAA
Source organism: Hoplodrina blanda (assembly GCA_949316365.1). NCBI lineage: Eukaryota > Metazoa > Arthropoda > Insecta > Lepidoptera > Noctuidae > Hoplodrina > Hoplodrina blanda. The sequence goes on from OX438589.1 coordinate 13,898,434, forward strand.
TACTATATTTCAGTACAATAGCTCAATGTTTATATTTTGCAATACTAAAAATTAGTAAATTAAAAATAACTTCCTGCAATTTTCGAACATTTCTTTAGTTCGACAGAAGTATTGTGCGTGTGCGTGTAACCGAACGCGTCCCTGTCATATTTCGCTCCTAAATACGTCAATGTCAAACTTGACAACATCAAACTAATGTTTATTTAATCTAATCTTGCTTGCCTTTTTCATTTGTTTTGGATTTCGTTAATTTTATTGAGTTAGTGGAGTTAATACGGTTTTAGTAGTTTTAGTCCTGCATTAAATTACGTAGTATAATTAATTGAAAGTTGTAGCGATAGCGAAAGTGTCCCACTGACACCCACTAAAAACTTGAGAGGTGTCAATAAGGGACACCCGGATGGAACGAAGTTTTAACTTTTATGAGAGAGAGAGAGACAGACAGAGAAACACGCGCACGCCGCACGGCTTACAACTATAGCAAAACGTATCGTTACAACTTTTGGTCTTAAAAAAGTGTCGTTACAACTTTTGGTCTTAAAAAAAGTGTCGTTACAATTTTTGGTCTTAATTTTTCCGTCTAGCCCCCTATCGCAACGCGCGAAAAGGAACTTTGTTCGTTCCAAAAAAAAAATTACAAAAAAGGCTCCAAAAATATAAACCTGAGTGGGAAAGAGTGTATGACTGGGTTACTAAAGATCCCGAAAGCATTTAGGATGTTAAATGTAATGTTAAATGAAATAAAAAAATAACAATGTCTTTTTTTTTTAGTCTTCCCTACTAAAATACTATATTTTTTTGAAGCGTACTAAGTATATTTTTTTATGGCTTTTTAAAAAAATACTATATTCAGACAAAAAAATGTTGGCAACCCTACTTCATGGTGACGTCAGTGTAGTTAATTGAATTCATCGCAGTTTTAATCAAAGGATGTAAGGCCATTAAAACGTTGCCTTCCAAACTTCGATACCTACAAAAAAGTCCCGTTAAAAAGTCTTGGTCACATGGTCAGAATTTAAAAAAATAAAGGTATATTCAATTGATTACAAAAGTAGTGGTTCCGGGTCTGTATGTTTGTGTAGGATGTAAGTTTATATGTATGTAAATGCACCCACGATATAGGAGAAATTCTTAACACACCATCGCGCCTGTAATCCCCGAAGGGTTAGGCAGAGGTGTAACCGTTAGTACACCCACATTTCGCCAGTTATGTATGTGTGTGTTGTTGTTGTTATGTTGTGTGTTATGTTAGTTGTTAGTCCCATGTAATAAGGGGCGAGCCTATTGCCATCAATCGGGCAGAAATTCAGACTACAAGGCTGCTACTGAGAAATTCCTCATAAAAAAACCCAAAACACTTTGCCCAACCTGTTTTACTAGACCAACGAGGGAGTGAACGAGGCAGAAATTCTTAATGTAAAAATATATAAATAAGTCGGTCCCTACATAATTTTATGTTAGGTTGTTTGGTTGGTTGTGGTTAAGCACTATTATTTTCCCCTGAAAATAATCTCAGTATCTATGGACTTATATCTAAACTAGCTTCTGCCCGCGGCTTCGTCCTCGTCAAAGTTTGTAATTTATAGCCTATGGACTAATTTGGCCAATGTGGAATATTCATACAAAATTTGAGCAGAATCTATCCGGCAGTTTTCGCGTGATGCTCTAACAAACATACAGACAAAAAGACAAACAGACAAAAATTCTAAAAAAAATATTTTCGGCATAAGAATCACTCCCCGACCTCATAGCAATTACTCTTTCTCAAAAATATTAAATGTACAGTTTTGACTTCGCTACGTTTTTATTACATGTATAGATATTTGATTTTTTAAATTTGCCAAAATACCTACATTATTAATATTATTACGAAGCTGAAGAGTTGGTTTTTTTATGTTCGAACGTGTTTATCTCCGGAAGTACTGCCCCCATTCTGAACATTATTTCACTAGTTGAAGGCTAATTTCTGAGTGCTATAAAAAAAGATATATTTTATTATTACAAAATAGGGATAATGAAATAATGTCACAATAAAAACCACAGAATAAAAAAAAAAGAATACCAGCCTTGTCTGTCCTACTGCAGGGCAAAGGCCTCTTCTCATACAGAGAAGGCACGAGCATTGATCACCACGCTTGCTCAAGGTGGATTGGCGATTCCAGACTTATATTAATTAGAAAAGTCCACGTTTCCTCACGATGTTTTCCTTCACGGATGTCAGTGATGTCCAAGATAAACTTTAAAAAGTACATATGAATTAAAAAAGTCACATTGATTCTTGCCCGGATTCGAACTCACAAACTCATGCATGAGAGGCGGGCGCCTCAACCACTGGGCCAATACGACCATTATGGTCTATTTAAATGCGAATAAATGAATTTGATTTTTTCGAAGACCAACACTGATCTTTTTGGTGAGGTTCTTCAGAAAGGTCAGGTGCGCAGTACTCGTAACCGGCGTGCTTGTATGACTGGATGTATTACATGTACGAGGCAAAAGGAGTACCTATGTAAAGTTCGTAGCTGGTGGCTTTCTGTGGTTTCTGCCAATCCCCATGGGATAAAAGTCTGAGTTATATGTATGACTTTTAGAATCACCATTTAAGGGGCTCCGTGTAAAATAGTTATATGATTAGGTCAGTGCATCAGGGAGATTCCCAATCGTTATCTGACATCCGTCCTAATCAGGTTGGAAATAAAATAATAACAATATGGGGAAATACCTTACATTACAACCGTTTCGTGGGCGCTGCTCCCTTTTATTATCAGTCATGTTTCCGCCAAACAATATACCTATTACGCGAAAGTCTATTACTTAATTGATGTTTTGTTTTGGAACATAACATAACCGTCCCTTAACAAACCACGGCCTGTGGTGGGAGTTAACTGGCAGAAACCGTCACGTAAAGTAAAAGCGTTATGCGTAGGTATACGTGGGTCGGAGCGTGATGTTATATAGCCTATACCAGAGGTCACCAATTAGTTTCGCTCGGGGTCCGTTTTAAGAAATGAAATGACCATCGTGGTCCGCATGTTTTATAGAAAAAAATAAAAAATTAAACAAATGTAATTAAGGAAGTAACAAAAGTATTTATTTTCATATCAATGAGAAAAATGACACACCGCGATGATCAACGCTTTTGCAATTCTCGTTACTTCGCCTGGCCGTTTTTGAATTGACGTCAACAAAGATTTCCGTCAACAAAGAGTCCGCACAAAATGGGTCGGCGGTCCGCCATTTGATGACCCCTGGCCTATACTATTCCTTATAAATCTGACTAGGGTAAATACGCTAAATGTCGGCCCCCTTACGGTTTTTCTGTTTTGGGATCGGTCTGGCACCATCAATTTCCAACGAAGGATGGCTTCCGATGCGGTTTTGGATAGTTTGATAAATCAATTTCATGTTTATGGGCTTAAGATTGACATTTCTACTACTAGGAAAAAGTTATAAGGTTCAGATGCGTCGAGAACGAAAAAACCCTAAAGTCGGCCATTCAAGGCCCATGGTCGGTCGCGTTTTTCCCAAATGTCGGCCGGGTATAGGATGTTTTAAATTAAGACAGACAAATATTATTAATATGATTTATTTTGGAAGGAGTCTCACTAAGTAATTAAGTATACATTATTAATTTATTGCCTCAAGCGCTTCCTTTATTTTTGTGCGATCGTAACTGCATTTTCTTAGGTTTTTGTCATTGTAGTACCTTAATTAAATTAAAAGCATTAATTCTAAAGGCACCTTTTTGTGACATGCAGGTTAAATAATGAATGAAAGATTCACGACCAACCATTTATATTTTTTAAGCTAATTAATATGGGTTTATGAGGTAGTAAGTTCCAAAGAGCAATTTATATCTTATATTCCCAAACCGTAATAAGCTTTATGATAGCTTAAGCTTTTTCAATATTATCAACTCCTACATTTAAACTTAACTCTTTATATTATAAATAAATTAAATGTATAATAAATATTTAATTTTGAGAAAATAACAAAAAGTAATCAGCCTGTATAGTTGGGCTTGAATTCGAGGCTGGTCGACATTACGATCTTTAATGTTTCTAAAGCCGGCCCCTATTTTGTGTACATTATTTCTCGAGATTCAACTAATATCACCCCGGCCGGTATTTGGCGATTAAACGTAAAATAGATTTATTTGCCTATATGCGTTGCAAATTCTCTTATTAAGCCAATGGAATTAGTACAATTGGAATTTATAAAACAGACTGCATTTACTTTAAGTCGGCCACGGCCGAGAATCCGGTTTTAACTCAAAATTGGTATTCTATTGGCGGCCTCCTATTTTTCCTTTAAAACAATACATAAAACATTGAAAAAACTATCTCAAAATATAGTAAAAATCACTAATTACTGATAATAAAGCTTAAAACAAAAAAAAAGGAATGTCTTATCGTTCTAATATCAATCCCCGAAGTGTGGGTATTCACAGCAAGTAAGGTACTTTCAATATGAAATTGACGCTTCGACGGCGCAATCGCTAATGAGCTCAGTGTGCGAAGAGTGAGTGGCGTAATCGGAAAGTAACGGTTTGTACATATAGAGTATGAACTAAGGTTGTAATTCGAGTGGCAAATTTGTCACTTCATTACGTTTTAAATGAACGCAAGCTGAAAATGTGCAGACGGCCGAAGTTTGGGGGGAGGCCGACGTATGGCGTATTTACCCTACAATCGGACTGGTATTTCTAGAGATGATGTGACAGAGATGAGATTTTTTATATTAAATAGGGTGAATACGCCAGTTCGCCGACCACCTCCGGCTCTCGACCACTTTGCGAAAATCAGGTAAAAATAAGGAAACCGACGCGCGGAAAATGTTCGAATTGCATGCAAACGAACGGTCATTCAGTATTCTTCCTACGCGTCATCGTTTGTCCACCTAAGATCGTTTGATGCCGCTCAGTGAAGTAATGAACTTAAGCTCAGTACACCAAGTCACCAAATTATAGCTAAAATTAGTGGACGGGAACATTTTCTAACGTCAGTAAAACATGTTATTATTTAGTTTTGAACATAAATATTATGCTTGGTGTGTCAAAATATGTTTGTATTTACTTATAAACTAATAATCAATTGGAAATTGCGAGTGTTTAATTAAAATAATTAGTGGTCGGTCAACTAGCTGCTAAAATTACGCTTCCGTTAGTTTACGACCACCTGGTCGGGAACTAGCTGAATTAGACTAGATAATTTTCAAAGATTGTGGACTTACTGCAAGATATAATGTGAAAAATTTCGATTTATTCTATTCATTTCGGCATAGCTGATTTGCTCGCCAGATTACGACCGGCTAATTGTATCAAAGAAACTAAACTGTAAGCCCTTCTCAAATTCTCAAATCATGGTGGTCGACAATGGATCAGTTGTCGACCACCATGATTTTATTCTGAAGAAAATCGACTAGTTTTTGGCGGTGTACAATTTTTAAAAAAAATATTCCTTACCTACCTTACATAGAAGCAGCATATAAGATTATACCTGCCAGTTTTGTACTCTATAATATTAATAAATTGTGATTTTAAAAAAAAATATTAATGATTTTATTTTCGACTTTAATCTGATAGTGCTTGAGTTGTTTTTACAGTGGCTTTCTACCGGTCGGGAACTAGCGGAAAAGACGGTCGTTAACTGACTGTAAGTGTCCGGGAACTGGAAAAATCACACTTTTCGATATATCTGTTAATTATAAAATAATACATTAAAATAATTAAAAAAATATATCAGATCGTGTAATTTAAACATTTTTCTTTCACATGTAGGCCCAATATCAAAATATTAACGCTTTTATTAATAACTATGTGATTTTAAAGATGACAAGTCGACTAAGTGGTCGTGAACCGGCCTAATCACCCTAACTAGCTTCTGCCCGTGACTTCGTCCGCGTCAACGTTGATTTCTCCATACAAAGTTTGGACCCCCATTTTTCCCCCATTTCATCCTCTTAGGGGGTGAATTTCCGGGGTTGCGGGACGTCTTAACAGGATACCGTGGCCCCGGAACGCAAAGGGCTACAGAAGAAACAGGGTGTTTTTTTAGTCAGTAAAAATCTGACAGTCCCTTTTGCCACACCCAGGGCGGAAGGAGTCATTTGATGATTTTTACCATGTAGATGAGGCGAAAGGAGTATGTAAGGATCGCAGCAGGTGGCGTTCTGTGGTTTCTGCCTACCCCCATGGGAAAAAGGCGTGAGTTTATGTATGTATGTGTAAAAAAAAGGGGGTGAATTTAGAAAAATCCTTTCTTAGCGGACGTCTACTAACTACTTATAAACTACCTCTCTGCCTAATGTCATCTTTATACGTCGAGCGGTTTTTGATATGTCGTGATGAGTGAGTGAGTGAGTAATAATAGATAAGTAGGTAAGTAGTTTATAAGTAATATCATCCTTTCTTTTGAATTCTGCGAAACAAAAGTGACGTTTTTAGAAATTAATAGTCAGTTAATAACAAATTATATCTGGAACACTTTAGATAACAGTTTAATCTGTTCTAGTAGTGAGAAATAACTGTTATTTATGCGTCACTATAAAGTGCTTAAGCTAGACATTTAAGGAAAACACCTTTAGAATTATTACTCAACGATACGGGGTTCATACTTAAACAAGTTACTAGTTTAGATAGACTTAGCCACACTTCGTTCGCTTCAAAGTTTATATATATTATCCCACGAGGACCTACTACGATTCTGAGATAAAAAAAATATATGTGCTATTCCAGACTATAAAGGCCGCTGCATACGTGACGGGTAAATACTTCGGACGGGACGTGAGCGGGACGGGCACGTGATTGCCTCGTTCAAAACGGGAACGTAGTGCAAACGCATACGCAACGTGACATTGATTCGGATCTAACGTGCTAGCGTTGTGTACAACGAAAGATGGATTAAGTAATTGCTATTGCTCTAGATGACGAAGAAGCTACGACCGTCAAGAAAAAAAGGAGGTTTTCTGTACATCCTACATAGCATAAAAGAGAACAAGGAGAATAGCGGGCGCGGGCCGGGACGGGACGGGGACGTGCTAAACATCGTCGCCGACGATATATTTTTCCCGTCCACGTTCCCGGCCCGTCCATGTTCCCGTGACATATACGTTTTTGGATACATTTTGTATGCAACGATGTTTCCAAAACTTCCCGTCACGTCCCGTCCGGATAAAAACCCGTCACGTATGCAGTGGCCTTAAATCTATCTCTGTGCCAAATTTCATCCAGATCCGTTTAGCCGTTTTGGCGTGATTGAGTAATATACACACATCCATCCAAACCATTGCATTTATAAGTAAGATGAGCCTTACATATTCATAGATTCAGTAGCACAATAGAAGCCTAGCCATATTCAGTGACGCCGCCTGCAAAAATAGCGAAGTGTAGGTAATGCGCCGCGCATTACAATAAGGTTAGGCAAAATGTTAACGTTACACAGTGCGGCGCCACAACGCAACGCTCGCGCCACGTTGCGACAGCGCATCGCTGTTGTGGTGCTATTGTAATGCAATATTACAATCGTCAGTGTTATTGGTATACTTTATTAAATCTGCTTCGTTGGTCTAGTGGTCGCAAAGCGCGACTGCTGAACATAAGGTCTTGAGTTCGATTACCAGGTCGGGCAAAGTGTTATTGGGTTTTTCCATCAGGATTTTTTCAGTAGCAGCCTCGGAGTCTAGATTTGTGCCCGGTCGATGGCAATAGGCTTGCTCCCTATACCCACGTGGGACTAAAACATAACTGGCGAAATAGGTGTACTAATGGGTACACCTCTGCCTAACCCTTCGGGGATTACAGGCTTGATGTTTTGTTATGTTTATTGAATTTTACTGCTATTATAAATGCGGAAGTTCAGATGAATGAATCTGTTTTTTTTTGCTACACAATCACGCTAGAACGGGTGATCGGATCTGCCGTGGTCTGTCAGGCCACTGAATAGAATTAAGTCTTGACTTTGACTTTGACAAGTAAAATAAACGTAAAATATCATCGTCCAATGGCGGCCGTTCGCGTTAGAATCAAGTTTTGTACCTATGCGGTACAGTTGACATTTGGAGCGTTCACTTTTGTACCCCATAGGTACAGTTGACAGATGAGGAGTTAAGGATGAAAGGCACAGTGATAGATTATAATATATCTCTGTACCAATTTCTGTCTGGAATAGCACATGTATAGGCTACTTTTATCCTGTACAAATGTACGCGTACGGAGTCGTTGTTAATAAATACATAGTACAAACTACACCACTTAAGTACACCAGCCTATTACTGTCCCACTCAAACCATGTCAGTGACCCTTGAGGCGGTTTAGGAACTCTGACACTAGGGTTTGTGGGGTCGTAAGACCTACCTACTGCCCACACGATAAAGAAGAAGAAGAAAGAAGATAATACAAAATACGTCATTCAACAAAAAAACTACGCGTTAAAAAAAAATGTAAATCAAACACAAAAGTAAACGCAGGTCACATCTATGATGCCTAAATGTTTTATTAATTAAGCACTACATAATATAACGTGTGTTTTTATTAGTAATACTTAACATTCAGCGTTGGAGCTCCCAAAATAGCTGGCACAATAAAATGACATCATCTTTCATGGCAGCCAGGCTTGTGACCTTGTGGCCGCCCGCCTGGAACGAAACGCCATAGTAATTATGTATGTACTTAGGCCGAAGCTACACAGCTCCATTTTGGTGCCACTGCTCGCTTAGCTAGTAGCGTGGGGCGGAACGTGAAGTGCGACTTATGTGCTAATCGTCGACACTAATGCGATTGGCACAATGCTCCGCATCACGCAGCGTAGCGCGGGAGTGCGTGTTCTTACGTTGTTTGCAAATCTGTGTTTGTATAAAATCACACGTAGTTCAACACGCGGGAAACATGGACCCCGCGCGTGGCCACAGCATGACTGTACTGCAGCCCCGCGCGTTTGTGCGGGAAATCTGTACGATGATGCAGATCGCACCCGAACGCGTGGCGACGGAGCCACGCACCACGCACGCGCGGGGCAGTGTGCGAATCGCCTAAGTGATCTGCGTGCGTATATCATTTAATACGTACTCCATTTTGTAAACACGCGTTTGATGCGCGATGTGTATTAATTTTAAGACTCATACCCAGTTTCTTGACCGAAAAATTTATGTGACAAATTGTTAAGCGCTCATAAGATGCAGTAGCATCTTATGCATCGTGTGCAATCACAGCAGCTCATGCGTGCATGACAATAATTTTTCGTTGTGTGACAAATAAGTTTTGCAGTTTGGCGCCAAGCGTCTGTGTGGCCCATGCATTAGTCCATACCAATATTATAAATGCGAAATTAACTGTCAGTCTGTTACCTCCACAAAGATTTGCAGTGAAATAAAACTTAGCTCGAATTAATAAACCATACGTTAGTTTGCTAGATCACGCCTAGCTCGCAGCTCTAAGTGCGCATTCACGGAGACGCGGGGCGTCGGGCGTCGCGTGCGGCGTGGCGTCTCGCGGCGGGAAAATTAGTACATCTAAAATCGCTTCTCCGTGAACGCTCTCATACAACGCCATATATTTGAATTTAGAGCGGGCCGTCCCGCACGACGCGACGCCCGACGCCCCGCGTCTGCGTGAACACGGCCTAAGCACTAAGCGAAGCACCTCCCAGTGTGGCTTCAGCCTAACTTTTGAATACTTTTTTTTGTATGTATGTTCGCCCGAGTCATGTTTTTGGGCTGTATAGCCTTGCCTTGCTTAAACAGGGGAGACGTCGGATCTCAAAAATAATTTATTATACATTATTGTAATGAATTCTTTTGCTACTCTTCAGCCAAGATCAATAAGGCAGAAGATTTTTTGTTTTATATGGTACTAGCTTTTGCCCACAACTACGTCCGCGTAAATTGTCGGATTTCGCGGACGCAGACGAAGTCGCGAAATAAAATCTGGCCTATGTCCTTCCTTGGGGTTCATATTTACCACGTACGAAATTTCATCAAAATCGGTTCAGTGGTTAAGTTGTGAAAGTAAATTTCGGCTATTGGCGATCTAATCTTGGTTATTCATACAAACTTTGCCCCCCTTTTTCACCTAAGGGGTAGAATTTCGAAAATCCTTTCTTACCTACGTCATACAAAGAACACACCCTCTATGTGTCAGGTCTCTACGATCAGCGGTTTAGACTGTACGTTGATCCGTCCGTCAGTCAGTCAGTCATTCATATAGGATAAAGCATTTCAAAGATATGCTTCCTCGATAAGCCTAGTCCCAATAAAATACCAGAAATACCAACAGAAACTTTGTACCATAGTACCACAGTATTGGTCCCGCATTATTTTATTTGCCTTGCGATTACTGATATCATATGTGTAGGTATTGCAAACTGTATGTAGAAAAAACCCAATGCAAAATTGTTGTGTCGATCGGTCGCAAAGTCGCAAGTATCTACACAGGTCAACGTTGCTTGATAACATGTTTTTGTTTTTAATTGTATTGTGAAATAAATGATTGTTTTTTTTTTCTTATATTTTTTTCCTGTACCTATTCATAAACCCTTTCGCTATGTTTTTGTTTTAATTTCTTTTTATCAGCGTTCAATTGTTTTAAATGTGTCATCTTGAAAAGGGTTGTGTGCGCTGCGGCTGCGTCGTTGCACTCAATGACCTATTCATTGACATAAAGTGGTCTTGAAATGATTATTTTATTAAGCACTAGCTTTTGCCCGCGACTTCGTCCGCGTATATGTCAGTTATCGCGGACGCAGACGAAGTCGAAGTCGAATAAAAAGTAGCCTATGTCCTTTGTTGGGGTTCACACTTACCCTGTACCAAATTTCACACAAATCGGTTCAGTAGTTTAGGCGTGAAGAAAAGACAGACAGACAGACAGACAGAAAGACAGACAGACAGAGTTACTTTCGCATTTATAATATTAGTTAGGATAGGTACGGGTCGATAATTATCTCACGGGAACGTTCAATCGGGATACATGAAATAGGCATACAATAGGCTCGCCCCCAATTACATGGGACTTAAACATAACTGGTGAAATGTGGGTGTACTAATGGGTACACCTCTGCCTAACCCTTCGGGAATTACAGGCTTGATTTGTTATGTATGAAAAACAACCAAATTTCTCCTAATACCGTTCAGTCTTTTAGGCGTAAAAGAGTAACATCCAAACATACATCCTCGCAAACTTTTGCGTTAAACAGTAGTAGGACGTGATACGTATTTTTAGGCTATTGCACAGTTAGATCCAATTGAGGCTGAGATGAAACACCAATTAATGATCTTGAAACGAGTTAGTTTTATCAGTATTAACGAATTTGTAACCTATATACTATGGCCATCAATCATCTAATTAAGAATGAGGATTGCTAACAATTCTAAGATACGATAAAGACGAAAATAGAGTTAGCAAAAAACAGACAAAACCCAAATAAGTATCTTAGTATCTAGGTGTAGAGACTGGCTAGTTTAGCCATAAAATATATTGTCTGCGTAAATGTTTGTTATCGCGCAAGCAGACGAAGTCGCGAAAAAAAAGTTGCCTATATCCTTTCTTGGGGTTCAAACTTACCTCATACCAAATTTTATCAAAATCGATTTAGTGGTTTAGTCGTAAAAGCGTAACAGACAGACAGAGTTATTGTCGCATTTATCTATACTAATAATTATAATAAAGAGCAAAGATTTGTAATATATTATAATAAAGAGCAAAGATTTGTAATTGTGTATTTTTGGATGTTTGCAACGAATAGGCTCAAAAACTACTGGACCGATTTTAAAAATTCTTTGACCATTAGAATGCTACATTATCCCTAAATAACATAGGCATATAATTATTACGAGAAAAAATTAGGGATCCCTACCAAAACTTCAATAGTGTAACCTAAGGTGTAAAAAGATAGCCTTATCCCAAAAGTTTATAAATAAATGTCCACCCGTGCGAAGCTGGGACGAGCCGCTAGTATACAGGGTGTTTGATGCATCAAATAAAAAAACCCGGTGTGACAAAGTATGAGTTATTGGGCGTGAAGAGATATCAAATGACCTCTCCTATCGGCCAATTCGATTTGGCAAACGATTCACCAAACACCCTAAGTATACATATCATACACACATCAAAAGTGTCTAGGGATCAACATATATTTTTGCAATAACTTTTCTCCTGATTGATATTAATTAAAATTTTCTTTAAGGATTCATCAAATAAAGTGTTTTCGTTTGTCACAGTAACGATAAACCAAGTCACCTTTGCATTAATAAAGAAATTTGCCATTTTCCTAATAAAGGGATTTTTGACATTTGAACCACTAACACAAAAGTTCGAAAAAAAGACTGAAATAACAGTTTTCTTTAAAATTTTATTGGGTAACTTAAACAATTAATAATCCGTGTTTCTACCGCGAACACTAACAACACAAGAACATCGGTTTGGCATACTCAAAATGAGTTCATCCAAATCACGCTGTGGAATGGCCGCCCATGTTCGTTGCAACAACAAAAAAAGGTCTTCTTGCGACTGGATACCCTCCATATTCGGCAGAGCTCTTCTCTGTAGCATATCCCATGCATGCTCAATCGGATTTAAGTCTGGCGACTGAGCAGGCCAGGGCAGGACATTGATGTTAGCTGCGGCGAGAGTCTGTCTTACAACTCTTGCGGTGTGCGGTCGTGCATTATCATGCATTAACTGAAATAAGGGACCGATTTGCACTTGTAGAGGAACGATGACGTCTGATACAATCGTCTCAGCATAAATTTGAGCGTTGAGGTTGCCTCTGATCCAAATCAACTCAGTTCTTCCGCCGATCCAAATACCCGCCCATACCATGATGGTTCCACCACTATAAGGATGGACTTCCTGGCAGGATTTTAATCGCTGTTGGCGTCCAGGGGTTCTCCAGTGTCGTATACGTCTTGTATCCGGTCTCATACCAAAACGAGACTCATCAGAAAAGCACACGAAACGCCATTGTTCTTCTGCCCAATTTCTGTGTTCAAGAGCCCATTGATATCGAATCCTACGATTGTGCATTGCATTATTATCTATCATTCCCACGGCTCTGAGCATTTCTTCCCTGCTTAAATGACGTCGCCGCTCCATAATAACGTTGGTTTTAATCAGTAGTAGGGAAACAGTAGCACTAATAATGTCTTCAATGCGTTGTATGTTTTTATAGGGAAAATATTGACAGCTGATTTTCATCTTTTACTCGAATTTGATTCACAGTTCCTGATTCAAATTATGAAATGCACCAAAAAGGATCCATATTTTATAAAATCATAAATTTATTACAAAGCCACATCTCAATCTCAAGAAATCCGCATAAAAATGCTTGATCCCTAGACACTTTTGATGTGTGTATATAAGTAAGTATGGATAAATATTTATATAAGACTAGCTGTCCGCCGCGGTTACACCCGCGTCTTTGGTTACTGCTCCGCTCCCGTAGGTCGTAGCGTGATGGTATATAGCCTATAGCCTTCCTCGATAACTAATCTATCTAACACTGAAAGAATTTTTTAAATCGGACCAGTAGTTCCAGAGATTAGCGCGTTCAAACAAACAAACAAACACTGCAGCTTTATAATATTAGTATAGATAAATTCTGTTTCAAATATGTCAGACTAGACCGTCCACAACTAGACTGGCAAAACGTATTTAGCAGCTGTACTAATATAATAAAGCTAAAGAGTTTTTGTTTGTTTGTTTCAACATATTTATCTCCGAAACTGCCAGTAGGGTGTGATAAGAATGATTGATACATTATTAATCTATCCGTTTTTCCTCAAATTAGCGCCGCTTAAAGGCCTCCGCCGTTAGACAATCGGTGACCGATTTTTTGTCCGACAAAAATGGAACACACGAATTCCAATATACCAACGCAGATGTCCCACAAAAACTCATTGCTAAGAAACTACTAAACGGTCCTACAAAAAGTTTGACCTTTGACCCTTATGGTGAAAAATTTAATAGGAAACACGTGCCAGTAGGTATACTTGCATGCCACCGTGCCATAAAAACTTCTGATTGGTGGTAACATGAATGGCATATGAGTTTGCCTATATGTATTCACATTTTATGGATAAAACTTACTTACCTACCTATTTTTTTAAATTACTTTCACCTTTCCCGGTGTCTGTGATCAAATCTTACAAGTTAAGTTTGAGCCACTTCCCGATGTTCGATTGAGTTGAAATTTTGCCTAAATGTGCAGTTTGCATGACAATGCAATATCGATACTGGGAAATAACGTAAGGGACATTTGGTCGAAAATCTTATTCTCGACCTTATAGAATCCCACATTTGGTCGAAAATGAGATTTGCGACCAAATGTCCCTTACGACATTTCATATTTCCAGTATCGATATAATGATGTCACAGAGCTGGTCGGATGGTGGAGCTGGAGAGTTCCCATAGGAACTTGTTTTTGACTAATTTCCCGGTGTTCGATTAAGCTGGAATTTTGAATACATAATTATGCACATTGCATGACAATGCAATATAAAAGCTCATCTTAAAAAAAACTCATCTTTAGCTAAATCCAGCTAAATCGCTTGAGTCCTCGACTGCGGAGTACAGGGGCGCTGAGGTAGTACAAGAACAAGGCCCGGGAGAAGTGCAGATGGGTGCTCGTAGCGTGATATACAAGAGGCGAAAACTGCACTGAACAGTTCTTAAGATATGTGACGTTACAATAGTATACTTATACATATATTACATATTTTCAGACGTGGACTCAATTAAGTACTTTAGCTATAGCCTCCCTTTCGTAGGCTACTTTGCGATGACCTCTGTTGCCGTGGCAACTGGTTCGGTTACACGATGGCAAACAAGCCCTTATATGGCAGAGTCAGAGAGAGGTGAACACCACTGTCCTGCATTACATTTAAAATTAATTATACCTTGTAAGTATTCCTTGATATATTGATACTACTATTATTTATGTGCAGTGCTCATTTATATTCAGGTTTTGTTACTAAATAAGGGGTGTAGATACTTAACGAAGCCGTTTACATATTACTCTCAATAGTGCGATATTTTTTTTTTTGTTCTGGACCAAACTTAGGAGCATTCCGGGTTTTTTCTTTTTATACAAATACAAACATTTTATTTCTTGAACATAGGTAGATTAGGTACAGATGTTATCCTTAATAACGAGCGCTATGTCTACCTATCATCGGCGTACAAATATTATTTTTGATTATAAAACAGGCTAAATATAAATTGAATGGTGCCGATTCCGTTGTTCACAAACTAGACTAAATTTAGAGAATTTTCATCTTTTACTGACATATAGCTAAAGAAAAGGACGGTGACACTTACACACTAAGATAGAGATGTCAAATTAGTTTCGCCTTCAAATTCTTCATATTTTTAATCGACACGTTTTAGATGTCAACTATAATTGGTATGGATGTGTCAGATTAACTAAAATTGACAGGTCTAATTTATTTCCACCCCTTTCTTGTTTTATTGGCCAGAAAAAGATAAAAATAGTCTAAACTAGCTTCTGCCCGCGACTTCGTCCGCGTCAAAGTTGATTTCTCCATACAAACTTTGGACCCCCGTTTCATATCTACTCTTTGGGAAATGGGTAATATGCAAAATCGTTACTTAGCGGACGTCTACTAACTGTAAACTACCTCCCCGCGAAATTTTCGATATTTCGTGATGAGTGAGTGACCTTTCGCTTTTGTATATATATTTAAGGTATATTCAGATTACCTCTTTCCAAAATATAATGAAGTGGTATCAAAATTCACTTATTTTTTTAACCCAAACCATTAAAACGCAAGTTCAATAGCTACTGGATTAATATTGTACCTCACATTGTAGCTTCAATATATGTAGTATCAAGACCGATCAGGTTGTAATCAGAGCAACTGAAATCAGAATCTGACTGTTATGTTTTTGGAAGAAAGTATGAGCAAAACCCTGTAAACATAGACTTATTTAAAGTCTAAGCAAAGTTTTACCTCACAAATCACGATTCATCGATGAATTTAGATATTATCTTTTTTAGAGTTCCGTACCTCAGTCAGCAAATACGGAACCCTTATAGGATCACTTTGTTGTCCGTCTGTCTGACTGTAAAGACCCTTTTCTAAGGAACGCGTGGTGGTATCAAGCTGAAATTAAAATCAAATACTCAGGTCTCGGCCACGCCGCAATCGCGGCGGTAAGACCCCTCTTTGAGGAGTGGCTGAAGAGGCGCCACGGCGTCCTCACCTTCCGCCTGACGCAGGTTCTCACCGGACACGGTTGTTTCGGGAGGTTCCTGTGTCGGATTCAGCGGGAGGAATGTATGCATACGGTGCAAGTCTGCCCCGCCTGGGCAGAGCACCGCCGTGTCCTCTCGCGTCCGGCCCTGGTTCAGGCCATGCTCCGGAGCGAGAGGGAATGGGAAGCAGTCACCTCCTTCTGCGAAGCAGTAATGCTAGCCTCCACCTCACGCTACAGTCGCCGCGGGAGACGCCCAGGGCGTTGGACGTCGCGAGACGACATCCGGCCACCGTAGGCGCGGGCTTGCGGACGGCGAATGATGGGTAGCTCGCCGTCCAATCAAGGACCAGGCCCGGGTCGACGGCGCGTTTTGTCCCACGCGCGCTTCAAAGAGCTGTCAGCACAGGGACGGGGCCCCGACAGGGCCAAACGCCTGCCGGGGTCGCGGGAAGTCTTATCAGGACACCGTGGCCCCGGAACGTAAAGGGCAACAGAAGGAACAGGGTGTTTTTTAGTCAGTAAAAGTCTGACAGTCCCTTCCGCCCCACGTAAGGCGGAAGGACTCATTTGATGATTTTTACCACCCAAAAAATACTTAGGTCTCCAAACCCTTGGAGCAGTGAAAAAATTAAACTTCTAAGTCAACGCAGTCTAAAGATAAGGTCGTTTATGGCGCATATTTTGACGCTCGCTAGGGAATCAAAACCTATAAGGAACTATTCCACTGAGTATCTACGGGATCTATAACTCCTCATTTGGCTAGGTTACGTTTGCAGCGGCTTACATGAGTGCGCAGTCCATTGAGTGCTTTCCATATAGGCCACTAAAGATCACAACAGAGTGGCATGTGTTCCTGGGGTTGAACTCTTTTTGGTGGAAGTTGTCTAATGGTGGGTGTCGACCTGGTCCTGAATGGCCTGTGTACATCGAAGAAAACTCTTTCGGCTCTTCAATCTACCCAGAGCTACTGCATATTGATAGAGGGGATGTAAGGAAGCGGATTCTTGATTTTGTTTCATCTGTGCATGCGACATACAATCATACATAGGTACCTACAAATGACAGGTGGTGCAATTCCAGCCAATGGGAAGAGCTTATGGAGCAGAGTCGGTTTCAGGCAGCCCTGATATAATTCTACACGTCTCGTTAAGGATGGTATTGCTTTTTGGTCAATGACACACTGAACACGCAAATTCACCAGCAGAAGGAGCATAGCGACGTGACAGTTGTGCGAAAAACATCGAGTGCTGCTCCCCAGTTGGTAGAAATAAGGTGTTGTAGCAAATTACTTTTTGATTTGTGTTGTGGCAATGTACATAAAAAGTTAGTGCTCTGTCCAATGCAACACCAGGGTACTTAAGGTTCTTCCAATACTCTACGTAACTTCCTCGCTACGAAATACTAAGTGTCCTGTTTGCGAATCTATTGCGAAGATGGAAAGATTCATCTCTTGCAGCACAGCCGCGCCATTTAGAATTTGATTTTAAAGCATGTGGAATATGTTCTATTTTCGGTGCGGCCTATGAAAAAAAACTCAGCTGCGATCACAGTCGCTTCATCAAACCAAGTACTTAGAAAACTTGAAGTCTGTGAGTCATTCTCCGACAGAATAATTACTGCAACAGATTTTTTTATTGATTTAATTGATTTTGGTGCACTTCCGGTTGTTGCCAAATTCTTTCTATTTATCCATTGAAATAGAAGTCTTATTTTTAGTACCTAATCACTCATCTTACACTGAGATCTTTTTATACAATAATTCGGAAGCGCAACGAAAGGAATATACTGCGTAAAAAAATTACACTCGCCACTCCTCGCTAATTTATCGTCCACCGGTACTCCAGTAGTATACTTGGCAGTAGTGTTATGCCATGATTGGCTTAGCTAAGCCCAGGCAATAAAATATTGTATACTTAAAATGTTTGCAGATAGGCCGTCCGTCACTGGTTGAGTGTTGAGTAGCTCCTTGTAGTTATGGCGTAATGATTTTGATATTAGAGGATTGTCAGTTTTTTGGTGTCGTTTTGTAGCAATCCAGCAGTAAAATGTTTAAGAATAATAGCCATAATGCGATAACCCTTACCTACACACATTATTTATGTTTAATACCATGTAATGGGGGGCGAGCCTATTGCCATCAACCGGGCACAAATCCAGACTCCGAGGCTGCTATTGTGAAATTCCTGATGGAAAAACTAAATAACACTTTGCCCGACCTGGCAATCGAACCCAAGACCTCATGCTTAGCAGTCGCGCAAACAGACAAAAGTTCTTTAGCTGCTGATTTATGTGTACTATGTATAGATATTATTTTCTGCATAAATATTAAAAAAAATACGTAAACAAATCAAAATTGTGGTGGAAATATGCACTCCTATTTTTTTTTTGTTAGGAAATCTCATTAATATTAAAAAACATTCAAAAAAATATTAGAAAAACAAAAAATAATGCTGACATGGGGATCGAACTTCCGCCCATCGTTTCGCCAGACGGCCGTCGAACCGTTAGGCAATTTATTTCTATGACAAATGACTTGAAATAGCCGTTCTAGTTTTCCATAATTGACTGCTTAGCTCCTTGAAGGTATAGCGTGATAATAATTATTTTAGAACTTCAGTCTGCAGCTGTTTACAATATTTTTACATTTTGTCTCGTCTTTTTTACAATCCTGAGGTAATCTGTTGTAGTCTGCTAATCCCCCAAAGCCAATAGCGTGATAATTTATAGCCTATGGACTAATTTGGCAAATGTGGAATATTCATTCAAAATTTGAACAAAATCTATCCGGCAGTATTTGCGTGATGCTTTAACAAACAAACAGACAAACAGACAAAAATTTAAAAAAAAATATTTTCGACATTAGTATCATTCACCGACCCCTAAGCACTTTCTCTTTTTCAAAAATATTAAATGTACAGTTTTGACGTCTCTACGATTTTATTATATGTATAGATTTAGTTTAGTTTGCGAACAAGGGAATCGGCACCATTGTCAAACAATACAACTAATAGATAGATGATGGGTTGGCTCTTGACTCTAGTCTAAGTCAAACATATTGAAACAGAGGCGGCGTAAGGCGTGGGTGACGTGGGCCATCGCCTAGGCCCTCGCACTCATAAGGTCCTCGCACCTCGAAGTCAGGACAAGTAAAATTTAAAACGCTGAAAAAATCGGTTTCAATCGTTTTTTAAATCCATATTTTGCATTATCGCAGGACCTCGCCTAATGCCCATAATGAAATTTAGGTCTTTTTACCACCTAAAAAAAAAAAAAGGTACGGTAGTAAGTATACGTTTAACGGCTGTGTGATGTATCTTTATACACCCCTTGTTTATGTGTTGTTTTACTTATTTACTTAATTGTTGACTGCCTCATTGGTCCAGTGGTCGCAAAGCGCGACTGCTGAGCATAAGGTCTTTCGATTTTTCCACCAGGAATTTCTCAGTAGCAGCCTCGGACTCTGGATTTGTGCCCGGTTGGTGGCAATAGGCTCGACGCTATTACATGGGACTTAAACATTACCTACTGGCGAAATGTAAGTGTACTAATGGGTTCACCTCTGCCTAACCCTTCGGGGATTACAGGCGTGACTTATAGATAGTCTTAACTTTGTCTAATCTCGTGTCAAGTGAGTGTATGTGTCATCACAATCGAGGAAGTTATACTTCGATATCAGGTAAGTAATTTTGGTATCTTGATACTGTAAATTCATCAGTTGTTTATTTGATAACTGGGGGACTTTCTCAAATTATGGCAAAAGTAAATAAAAATAATGAAGTATGTAAGCATATATAATCATATAATAAAGACAAGAGATTTGTAATAGATAAACTCAAAAACGACTTAATCGATTTTAAAAATCCTTTTACTTATGGAAAGCTACATTATTAGCGAGTAATAGGTATAGGCCATATTTTATATAAAAAAATCTGAAAAGGGATCTGTAAAGAAAATTCACGCGGACGAAGTTGCTTAAAAGTGTCAGACAAAAATAAATTGATGTTGGTTTTTAACAATATCTTTTAAACCATAGGATAAAAACCAACCGTCAAAGAATGTTTCATTTCACTGGACCATCACTACATTCACATACATACATAAACTCAAGCCTTTTTCCCATGGGGGTAGGCAGAAACCACAGAACGCCACCTGCCACGATCCTTACATACTCCTTTCGCCTTATCTACGTTCATACATCTCGTCATACAAGCACGCCGGTTACGAGTACTCCGCACCTGTGTCAGTGTAGGTCTTCCTAGGGCGACCCCTCCCTGCGTTGCCATTCACCTCTGCCATATAAATACCTTTTGTTAATCGTATTTCACTCATCCTCTCAACATGACCGAACGGCCGAACCATCTAAGCATACCCTTTTCTATCTTTGTCACTACATCCTCTTTTAATCTGCAACGGTCCCGCATAACCCTTATTCCTCACTCTTTCGCTACATTCAAACAATAATTATTATAAAGGCAATCAAAGTAATATTGACTTACGCATTGAAACAGGTGACGTGATTTACAACGACAACATTTAGTTATTCGAAGAGATTTTGACTCAGTTGGCAAACGTCCAAGAATTCAGTCCAAAGAATTAATAAACCACAAAGTAATTACTTATTACTTGGAACTGTCGTCATTAAGTTTAGGAATAATGATGGCTGACCGTTATTCTTGATAAGTGATGACAGTTGCTTTAACTTCCGGTAGTTTGCAAAATAATAGAGATGTGCCGACTATGATTTTTGCCGACTAGCCGAATAGTAGGTTGTACGGAGACGTGGCCACTAATCGGCCGGCTAAGCCGATCACGATTTCGGGAGTATTTGGCAATTTCCGTAACACTTCCTTTACAGCTGATTTGCGCACAAATCGCAACCACTTCTTGCGAGTGTGTCGGTACATGTTTTGTTTACTCCGCAATGTTTTAGTGTGTTTTACTAGACAGGAGGTGTTTTAGTTTAAAAAATGAAGACAATATTAGTATTACAGTATATTAAAGGGAAGGAGCTCAATTAAAATTTAGGTAATCATGTAAAAGAAAAAGAATGTCTCGTCTATGGATTTCTTTGATCAATCGGACAATGATTCTCGTAAAGTCAAGTGTAACCTGTGCCATGTAATTTCTGTAAGAATGTGTATGAAATATTAATTAACAATCAAGATTTTTATTCCTCCAATATACATTATATTGAGAAATACATATAAAGTAAGAAGCCGGATAGTCGGCACTTTTTGCCGATTAGTCGCCGACTATGACAGTAGCCGGATAGTCGGCTTAACCAACTATTCGCCGACTAGTCGGGACATCCCTACAAAATAAATATTAATTGGCTCTCACTGTTTATGACCCATCCATTTTTATGACGTCGATTGAGTGAGTGGGTTTTAGCAGCATGCCTATTTCCCTAAGGGTCAACAACACATTGACGTTTGGTGAGCTCTAATAAGTACTAGCTTTTGCCCGCGACTTCGTCCGTCGTAAATGTCGGTTATAAAGACAAATCGCGGAATAAAAAGTAGCCTATGTCCTTCCTTGGAGTTTGAACTTATCCCGTACTGAATTTTATTAAAATTGGTTCAGTGGTTTAGGCGTAAAAGCGTAACAGACAGAGTTACTTCCGCATTAGTAAGGATTTGTATGTCCTTGTTCTATGTCTAGATGTTTGTTGTATGAGATAATGTGTCTGCAAACACAACCTTCAAGAAATATGCAAATTATAAATTTTTGAGCATAGTTTTGCCTAAACAAACTCACAATTTTTAATAATTATCGACATCTATTTAATTGTATATTATATGCCAAATGATTACTATCCAGGAAAAATAGGTCATTGTACATCTAAAACTTACGCTTACACTAGTTTTACCCGCGACTTCGTCCGCCTAAATAGGACCGCCGTTTTATCCCCTAAGGGGGGGGGGGGGGGATTTTGGAAAATCCTTTTTAGCGGACGTCTACTTACTATAAACTAACTCCCTGCCAAATTTCATCTTTGCGTCAAGCAGTTATCGATATTTTGTAATGAATCTTCTATCTAAGATAGATGTGAAAGGTTGTGAAGATGTTCAGATGTCTGTTAAGTACTCAATCACGTGTAAACCGTTAAACAGATTTGGATGGAAATTGGCACATACTTAGATAGACCTGGACCTTTTTTTTTTTTTTTTTCGTGGGGAAATCCTCATGGATGCCCTCCGTTTGGGGATAACGGAGGGGTATGTCGGACTTTTACCGACTAAAACCGCACGGTTCCTTCTGCTACCATAAGTCGGGAGCCCGGTATTCGTATTACCCGACTGGTATTGGACCGCCATTGGCGAGCCCCTTCACTATGTGCCTTCACTCCCCTTCACTATCCTGCGACCGCACATTCCACTAGAGAGGCGCGCACGGAACACTGCGCGCCGCCATCACAGGCCTATGTCTGGTCGAGCGACAAATTGCCCCAAGTTTGCCGCTCGCAGGCCCCAGATAGACCTGGACCTGGATTAACACTTACACATATTTTTTTATCCCGGTAATGTGTGGGTTAGGATAATAGTTTAAATTACTTCACAGAAAGTTACTTTTTAAGCAGGCAAAACCGCAGGCAGAAGCTAGTACTACATATAAGTAAATGCCTGTGCCTTCTCTGTATGGGAAGAGGCCTTTGCCCTACAGTGGGACAGTAATAGGCTGGTATTATTATTAAATACTAGCTGTCCGCCGCGGTTACACCCGCGTCTTTGGTTACTGCTCCGCTCCCGTAGGTCGTAGCGTGATGGTATATAGCCTATAGCCTTCCTCGATAACTAATCTATCTAACACTGAAAGAATTTTTCAAATCGGACCAGTAGTTCCAGAGATTAGCGCGTTCAAACAAACAAACAAACAAACTCTGCAGCTTTATAATATTAGTATACTTAGATATAAGTAATAAGTATAAGTATAGATTCAAAATCGTTATAATTACTTCGAAAAATTTGAGAGGATTTTGCGTGGGTTGATTCGTTTTGGCAGAATTAAGTCCAATACAACACTTATCATACATATTTGGACGTCATAGGTAGGAGTTTATTCTGTTCTCGTAGATACCACAAAATCGTGTATAACATTTTAATAACGCGTTATAAAGCCTCATTTAGACGATGGAAGAAATATCGTGCGATTTGACGTACATTGCGGGACCGCGCGGCTGTCATGTCAAAAGTGACTGATCATTGACGGAAATGTACCACAACTTGCACGATATTTCTCACACCGTCTAAATCAGCCTTTAGGATATGAATGTTAAAAAAAAAACATAACAGTATCATCACACGTAGATTTCGGAAAAAAAAAACTGGCCAAGTGTGAATTAGACTCGCACACGTAAGGTTCCTTAACCGCTCAAGGCCTGGCAGTCATACTGGTATGACAGAACAATAGAAAATCAATTGTGTCTCATTAGAATGGGACTTGAGTAATTCTTGTATCGACTTGATCATGCTTAGGCGAATGAGGAGACGCCTGAACAGAGAGTGCTCAGGCGCCTCCACCAGAGCGGCGCGGCTAAATGAGCCGCTCATTCACCTAAGCATGCTCAAGTGCGGATATACCGTCCCATGTCTGTTCTAAAACCAAACATAGAGTTTAATTACCGCTTGTCCAAAATATATGACTAGACTACACTAATGGAGCGCGCGCAACAATGCTCTGTCACCGGCTACTGACCTTCAGATGAACGTAATGTAATATAATATAAGTTATGCCATAACGTCAGCATTCGTATAATGATTACAGCACGCGAAGCTGCTCGCCGCGAGGTCGGCACACTCCGCTTGCCCCACCGCATGTTCGGTTTTTTGACGAATGCCTTTTACCGGTTTATTTTTTCGGACTGGCATCTCGCAGTTCTACCTTCGAGGTTGTCGGCTGCTTTACAGCAGTTTTCTGTGCTGTCTGAAATAAAAAGGCCTCCAGCTAGGGCTTAAAATCTATAAACTAAGCGACTACACGCTAAGGTCACCCCCTATGGGGTATGGACCTTGGCTAAGGACAGCAAAGGGATACGCTGAATCGGATCTTGATTATTTATAAGGACAAATGGTTTAGCGGCGTTCGAGCAAGTGTTGGGGCGGCCCTTTTGCTGTTAAGACTCTCTCAATTAATACGATAGATGATTGACTTTACCAATGGGTCATCACGAAAAAAACAACTTAAGTTGAAAAAAAATATTTAGTATTGCGAGGCTTAGGCACGTGGATGTCTGTAGTTAAGAAAGATATAAATAAAAATAATGATATTTGACCTAATGGCGACCCAGAAAAGACAGCTTTGGAGAAGAACCATAGAGGCGACCCCAAATAGGTAAGTATGGGATAACGCCAGAAAGAGGACTTAAAAATTGCAAAATGACTTAAAAATTGCAAAATGAAATTTTATAAGGGGTAATTTTAAACCCCAATAAAGGGCATAGGCTACTTTTCAACCGACTTCAAAAAGGAGAAGGTTCTCAATTCAGCGGTATGTTTCTTTTTGTATGTATGTCACGCGTTACTTTACTCAGCCAATTATGAATTGATTTGGGTGATTCTTTTTTTGTTTGAAAGAGTATACTTCCGAATTATTATTCTGCGACTTCGTTTTGCGCGATAGCCGATATTTACGCGGATGAAGTCGAGGGCAAAAGCTAGCAAAGTAGACGTATATATTCATATTGTTGCTCTGTTTCGAGGATCTTTGCTAGAATATTTAACCTAACCAATCAGGAATTTTATAGTTTTACAGTACAGTAAACATTCCAGTTATCGACTCGTCTGGGAGGTGACTAGTCTGACTTGACTTTAAATAGGCAGGTAGGTAGGTAGATAGGTAGGTACTGGTGTATTTTGCGATGAAAAATGTCACCTATATATATTTTGGGTCCTCAATATGTTGCCTATCGTGTTTTCTGTTTTAAAATAATCAACCGGTTATTATTAAGGATTTAATTATTCTACCCATATTAAAGTAATTAAAATCATCTACTTACCTATCGAGGAAAAGTTTGTGAGGTTGTTGATTATCTCTGGATCCACTGAACCGATTTTGAAAATTCTTTCGCAAGGAAGCTACGTTATCACTGAGTGCCATAGGCTATATTTTATTATTCAAAAAATTAGGGATCCATAAGAAAAAACACGCGAACGAAGTCGCGGGGAGAGTGCTAGTTTTTGATGCGAAGTTTATTTTTAGGGTTTTCTTGAAAAACAGTTGAATAAAAGATGTTTTTTTTTGTATTTATATTCTCATCATTATTAAGCTTATCTGTGATCAACTGTAAGTATAGTTTTTATATTAATATACAATACTAGCGACTGCCCGCGACTTTGTCCGTATGGGATATTAAAATTTGTTTTACTTTTATTATTAAACTAGCACTTTCCCCGCGACTTCGTTCGCGTGATTTTTCTTACGGACGCCTATTTTTTCTAAAATAAAATTTAGCCTATGTTACTCGCAGATAATGTAGCTTTCTAATGGTGAAAGAATTTTTAAAATCGGTCCAGTAGTTTTTGAGTTTATCCATTACAAACAAACAAACAAAAATACGAAGTTTTCCTCTTTATAATATTAGTGTAGATTATATACATAAATAACATGTAATTACGTAAAATACCAGGTCAGTATCATCACACTGCAAGGCAAATGCCTCTTCTCATATAGAGACGAGCATTGATCATCACGCTTGCACAAGGCGGATTGACGATATTAGACTTATATTAATTATAACTATAAGGTTTCCTCACGATATTTTCCTTCATCGATTATGTCAGTGATCTTCAAGATAAACTTGGATAGTATTATAATTAAGAAGTACATAAATTATTTACCTACCTAGTTAGATACCAAAATTTGTCTTTAGTATAGGTGAGTAGGTATCATTTTCGCAAAACGAGCCATTCATTGTGGGTTGGCATAGCAAAGGATTACGTCAAACTTAATTCAAGTGTGCCAAAAGTCATATTATCCAGCTATTACAGCTCATATTAAGGACCCATTAATTAATGTTAATTGTAATCCGTGGTGCTTGGCAATGTGGGCTGCTTCCAGTTGTAAACGTTCCTTTATGCCTATTGGCCTAGTTCTGGGGGCCTACCACCATCTCTTAAAACACTATTTTAATATTACTTTGTTATTTCTGTTATTAGGTTTTCAACTTTCAGCACTGAGCCGAGCGTTGAAAATCTAACAGTACCTACGCAAGGCAAAGTCCCCTTGTTCTGTCTTCTGCTTGTTTGGAGGGAAGTGGAAATTATGTTTTTTCTTATTCCTCTGCTGTTCTTTTCTGATTAATTTCGTTGAATCGTTTATCCGGGACGCGTCGAGCTTCATTGCCTCGGCGCTTTTCTGGTGGTCACCACTGCTGATTCTAGCTTTTAGGAGTTGCAGTTGTCTGGTAATAGTGTGGCAGGCCTGAGTTCATTGATCGTCTCAAACTTACGCTTAGATTTTAAATAGGTACATCATCGTTGGATATTCAAAGCAATAACAATTACACTTTGAAAAATTGGAGATTTTTTTACGTCGTTTGGCACGTTTAAACAAAACTCCAGCTCAAAAATTCAAACACCTGCAAGTAGGTACTTAATCTATATTGTATGTAAAATGAATCCCTTTATCCTTGGTCAAGGCATCACGTGTGAACGGCTGGACCAATTTCACTAATTCTAAGGAGAAGAAAAATAAAAAAATAAAAAATATGGCGGTAAGAAATTCGCTGGGACAGCTAGTTCTAAATAAAAAAATGCTTAAACTAAAAATCCTCACGCCTTTTAAAATAAAAAAATAATTGAACACTTTTGAAAGCTCATATCTATACCTAAGATAAAAGTATGATTTCATTTTATTACATAATCTTCTTTATCATGTGGGCGATAAGTCAAAGTCAAAGTCAAAGTCAAATCATTTATTTCAATTAGACCATTAAAAGGCACTTTTGAACGTCATTAATTGAATCTAGTTGCCCATTCCAAAAGGTAGTTTCGTATGGAGAAGAACGGGCAAGAAACTCCATACTTACTCTTTTAAAAAATATATATAGTTATGGTTTACAATAAATAGTGGGTACATTAATTCTATTTATACGAATGTGAAGACGATGTACCTAAAATAAAAGTCATGTAAAGTACAACAATACGTACCAAATGCTACAAAGATTAGAAATGGAAGCTAAATTATTTTTTGTAGATACACAGTGCTCACACGTTTACATTAATGTGACCGTAAACTATCTTTTCTAACATTAAAAAAAAAAAGACATCAAATCAGTGTGTGAGCCATAACATAACCAAAGGTAGAATAAGTCTTAGTAAAAAAAAAACAATAAAAAATTATGACCAATACAAATCATATTTTTAAATTTTTAGCAGCCAGTTGATTAATTTTTGTCAAGACTTTAAACTGCCCTATGGATCAGGACCAGCATGTTTCCAAGCATTATTATCCTGAATATAATCCTCCAATTTGTAATAAGCTTGTTTGCAAAGTGTTCTTTTAATATATTTTTTAAATTTACTTTCATTTAGTTTTAAAATATCAATAGGTATTTTATTGTAACATTTCACACAGTACCCCATAAAAGATGTGTGCACTTTGGATAATCTAAAAAATGGTTGCGCTATTTTGTCTTTATTTCTAGTATTAAAATTGTGTCTATCGCTTATTTTATGAAAAAGATGTATATTTTTTCTTACATACATAATATTTTCATAAATGTATTGACAAGGCACTGTCATAATATTAATCTTTTTAAATAATTCCCTAAGAGATTCACGACGAGGTAGATTATAAATGGCTCTGACAGCTCTCTTCTGTAAAATAAAAATGGATTCAATGTCAGCAGCCCGACCCCACAATAAAATGCCATACGACATGATGCTGTGAAAGTAACTGAAATAGACCAAGCGAGCGGTTTCGATATCCGTTAACTGTCTAATCTTCCTAACAGCAAAAGCTGCTGAGCTTAGCCGCCCTGCAAGAGATGTTATATGTGGTCCCCATTGTAGCTTCTCGTCTAGCGTGATTGAAGGTCTTACGACGCCACACACCCTAGTGTCACAGTTTCTAAACCGCCTCAAGGGCCTCTGACATGGTTTGAGTGGAACAGTAAGTCTAGGTTTCCTCACGATATTTTCAGTGATATCCAAGATAAACTTTAAAAAGTACATATGAATTGAAAAAGTCGCACTTCATTCATTCATTTTTCATTTTATTAATAAAACACGTAGGTACATAGCTCATGATGCATTCGACCACCACGCACAGTATACAACTATACTTACATACATACCAACTCAGCATACATATATTGTATCTGTGTGTTTTATTTTCGTTTAAAACTTCGCTCGTAAGTTTGGCAACATCGCATCTTCAAATCTCCAAGGTCGCCGAGCTTCCAAACCAGTTCTTCCGGACCATTTTGGGCATGTCTTGTATCGAACTTATAGCCTTCAAATAATAAAAGGCACATTTGTTGTTAAGCTTATATTTGGGTTATCGTGTTCAACCAACAAATTGTTATTAAACAATTTGTAGGTTGCGTGGAAGTCGTAATTGAAAAAAGATGTTATTTTTGTAGCCGTTATAGGTACTTAAATGTCAATCAGACAAAATTGGCCGAAAGTTTTCATTTGTTTCTAAATAAACTAAGTCGCCGACATTATCTTGTTATTTACTATTTATGATGTTTGTTACTCAACTCAGAACGGCTCAACGAATTTGGATGGAACTTAGCACAGATAGCACATGGACTACTTTTTATTCCGAAAAAATATACCGTCCCTGTGGGATAATTTATTAACTTCAAGGGCGGAAGCTAGTCATCATCATCTGCCTAGCCTTTTCCCAACTATGTTGGGGTCAGCTTCCAGTCTAACGGGATGCAGCTGAAGACCAGTATTTTACATGGAGCTACTGCTTATCTGACGTCCACAACCCAGTAACTGGGTAATACGATACCCCTTGGTAAGACTGGTTTGTCAGACTTTCGGGCTTCTGACGACCCGTAACAACTGTCAAAGTTCCACGTATGACAGCCGGGACCAACAGCTTAACGTGCTTTTCGAGGCACGGAACGATGTCAGGAATGTCTAAGATAAACTTAGAAAGTACATATGAATTGAAAAAGTCACATTGGTACTTGCCGGAAGCTGTGTTGTTATAATAAATAATCATAATATCAGCACAACATTTACATTATTACTTTGTAATTGCTGGGCATTCTCATCCACGAGCATTGATCACTACGCTTGCTCAAGGCGGATTGGGGATTTCAGACTTATAGTACGGCCAACGAGAAGCGATACGAAAGTCTACATTATACAATAATTCAAATTATGATAAAATTTATAAAAATAGACTATCCTTATGGTATTATTACAATTTGCCAGATAATTTTTAAAACTATATAAATCCAACTTTCAAAAAGTTATGCACCCCTGCTATTCCCAATGACCTTGCATGGGTTTTGTTTACATTTGGTATCGCTTCTCGTTGGCCGTACTTTAGTTGCTATTAAATCCAGAGAATGATGTTTTTCTTCCCCGATGTCAGTGACATCCAAGATAAACTTAGAAAGTACGTATATTAATTGAAAAAGTTGCATTGATACTAGCCCAGTATCCAAACCGCAACCTCATGCAGGGCCATCAGAACTTAAAATATAGCTCATTTTATATTATAATGTGATATTGATAAATATTATCGCGGTTTATGTGCTATCTCTTGTTACCAATTTGTACGATATGCAAAAAGAAAACATGAAAGAACATTTCTGTATTTAATACGTTACATGCAATGTATGTGTACACCATTTTTTTATCTATACAAATAAATAATATTGAAGTGTCTGTTTGCAATGACAAAAATAAATATGAATGCTTAAACGGTACGCACAAAAAGAACTTTTTTTTAATGTTTCTCTGTCAGTCTGTCTGTTTTTTCCGGCTTATATCCGAAAAGGCTGGATCGATTACGACAAGGCTTCCTTTGGCAGTTAACTGATGTTATAAGGAGTAAACTTAGGATGCTTTTAATGTTCCGTGATTCAGGCTGACAAGTCACGCATACTATAGCCAGTAAATAAAATAGTCTTGCTTACTATACAAGTAGCATTATTTCAGTCATGTGAAAGTCCTAATGGACAGGTATATCCAGTTACCTGGAGAAGGCGGAAAAGACGTCAGACCATTAAGAATGTCTTGATGATTTGCGTCATATAATATGTGAACCCGTGCAACATCTTGGAGGAAAATAATTGTTTTCCTTAACGCATTCCACAGAGTGTAGTAGGTCGGTCTATGTGACAAAGTCGCGTCATAAGCTGACATAGACTTCATTTTAGAGGCTATATCAAAACCAGGGGCGGACTATGAATTTTGGGGCCCTGGCCTCCGTATTGAATTGACCATTTCGAATGATCTCCTGGAACTTAACATTAATCAGTATACGAAAATTCTAGATACACAGGAGATATTATAGTGTACAAGCATGTGTGCAAACCGTGTGCACTCCGTCTACCCTCACTTTCATAGTCCTATGGGATGGCAATCCAACCCGACATGGGCGAGATCATGGCAGGTGCAGAATCAACGGCTTTATATGCTTTCCGAAGCACTGGGGTGTCATACCATCAACTTCCAAACTCCGAGCTACCTACTTAGATTTTTTTAAATAAAAAAATGTTTCTTTCTGTTTTATGCTTACTTTAAGATTCCATTCTTTTTTTACACGCGATGACTTGTAATTGGCTTCCTGTCAACTATGGTTTCCTATTCTACTTAGTTTTTTAGCTGTAAGTCTTCCATGCTTCATTAAATAAATAAATAAATAAAAAACCCATTAACACTTCGCCCGACCTGGGAGTCAAACCCAGACCATTACACCAACGGGCAACCCACCCACCCATCCACGTCAAAGTTGATGTATTATCCCACGGGAACCGTATATTTTGGACTATCTTCTGCTATTCCAGATTATAATCTATCCTTGTGCTAAACATCCAGATCCTTTCAGTCGTTTTGGCGTGAGAAACAAACATTCATTCATCCAAATTTTCGCTTTTATAGTAGTAGTAAGATGTACAGAGCTCATTATCTACCCATGAAAAAAGAAATATAGGTATCAGCAAATGTTTAACATTCATTTATGTAAACAAGCCCAACCTATGTCAAAGTTCGCGATCGTGACGTACTTTAACATAGCATTATGAACAGATCACCTTTAGCCCGCGACTTCGTCTGCAGGATTTTTTACCCACTTTGGTTACTGCTCCCCAACCATGGGGTCGTGGCGTGCTGTTATGTAACCTATGAACTTCCTCAAAACGGGATATATAATGCAAAAGTTTTTTTTCAAATTGGATCGGGCGTTCCTGAGGATTG
This sequence comes from Hoplodrina blanda, assembly GCA_949316365.1. Classification (NCBI taxonomy): domain Eukaryota; kingdom Metazoa; phylum Arthropoda; class Insecta; order Lepidoptera; family Noctuidae; genus Hoplodrina; species Hoplodrina blanda. The sequence goes on from OX438589.1 coordinate 13,930,030, forward strand.
CGCGTTCGAACAAACAAACTCTTCAACTTTATAATATTACAAGCTTATGCCCGCGACTTCGTCCGCGTAAATGTCGGTTATCGCGGACGCAGACGAAATCGAAGTAGCTTTTTCCTTTGTTGGGGTTCAAACTTATCCTGCACCGATTTCATCAGAATCGTTTCAGTGGTTGTTATGAAAGCATACCAGACAGACAGACAGAGATACTTTTGGATTTATAACATACATACATATTTATAACATAATTATACTATAGTATAGTATAGATACTTCTTACGCATGGTCATGTGGGTGTTCTTTGTAATAAAACGAGCATTCTTTAAATAACTGATTTACTTCGTGGCTAAAAGCTTGCACCTGCAAGGTTAAGATGGATACTCATCCAAGTGTACAGTGGCGGATCCGGGGGGGGGGAGGCCTAAAGGGCTCAAATCTTTAGGTAAGGTTCCATCAACTCTCAATAAATTATTGGAAATTGAACTGAATTTGTATGACATGATCTGCCGATTAATTTAATCGGAATTTCATTCGAAGGTAATGAAATAGGCCCTAAAGGCTGGAGAATAGGGTGCTGTGACGCAACTCAAGCAAGGCCTGTTTCTACCAGTGGATGGGGACAGCCCAAGTTGAATAAGGTCCTGCAAGAACAACACAAAACAGACAACAACAAATCCAAAAATAATGAGATAATGTTCAACATGTAAGCAAGATAC